>JAYEPQ010000006.1:6961781-8234281 GCA_036321105.1 Dracaena cambodiana | reverse complement strand
GAGATTCAAGTTATATCTTTGTCAATCAATCACATTAGTCATATCTTTTGTTATCGGTCATAGTCTTTCTTGATTTGTTATTTTTTCATGATTTTCCGCTACACATAAAGTAGGATCCAAAATCCAATAATGCTGAAACTAAATGCTCATTTAAAAATCCTCTAGACTGACCAACTTGAAAGACCCGCTATTTGATTTAATTATTTCTAGTTTGTGTTCACTTTGTCTTACTGTGCACAGGGAACATAGTTTTTTTGTCTAGAAGCATTAAGACAATAAATAATTAGTTATAATTTTCTTTGCATAAATAGTCTAGAACAGAGGCTGTATTTTGCTAGCGTAACAAAAAAATAGCATAAAGAAATCAATCTAATATTCACAAACAGAAAATTACAATAAAAGGCAAAAAACCAGAGGATATAAAAAATAATTACATATTTAAGTATTCTCTTAACTGAGTTCTAAGTCATCTTGGTCAGCAGAAAGCAAAACTTTTCATCTTCTACACGCCGAAACGCCCACATTTCGACGGTGTCATTAACTAGAAAGTTATTAAACTGTGCAAAGCACAACCATTCCTTTCCTCTTAGAACAGTAGAATTTGTATCTCGACGGACTAGAGTCGAGGAAAACCTCCATCCAGCCGCATTGTAAATCAGCACCGGCAGACCGTCATGGTCGATTCCATCCATCTTCTTCTTCCTAGTGTTGCTGTGATCGCTACCATCATATTCTATTTTTAGCTCTTTAGCCAACAACTTGCACTTCTTTAAAAGATAGGTGGAAAGATTTGCGGCCGTCTTTTCATCTTCCCTCATCACAGGAAGTATATTTAATTCTACAAAGTTGGACGGGATAAGCAACCTATTTTGTTGCTTATCAACGTCGGATTTCTGAATGGTTTTTTCCATTACAAAACGAGGATTGTAGCCTCCATGCCGATTCATGAAGGCAATGACTCTAGTCGGCAGCACTTGCGGCGGCTCCATGCGTTCTCTCCTTCACCGCAGCTACTCAAAGAGACAAGAAGTATCGAAGAAAGTTTAGGCAGACGTTAGATCAGGAGGGAAAGAATTGATGGAAATTTTGAAAGGGTTCGGTGGAATTTATAAGTGTATTTGATGTCCGAAACCCATTAGGAGTAGGGTTCGGTGGAATTTATAGATGTATTTGACATCCGAAACCCATTCGGAGTGGGGTTGGGTGGAATTTATGGGAACTTCTAAAGGGGCACAAGTTTTTTCCTAGTGAGCCCAGATTTCCTAGTGAGCTCAGTTTCATTTGAGTAAATGGGAGAATTTCTTAGTGAGCATAGTTTTATTTCCAAAATACCCTTCAGGTATATTTCATCTCCCTCTTCTCTCCTTGTTCATCTCCACACCGCCTCAAAAATTTCTCCTTCGAGAGCTCCGCCACCGAAGTCCCCTTCTTCTTCCTCTTCTCTCTTCCGGCCCCCCTCACTTCTCCTCATTTCCTCATCTCCCTCTTCTCACCTCACTTCCTCTCCACACCGCCTCAAAACCCTTTTCTTCGAGAGCTCCGCCTCAGCCATCTCCTCCAAACCCGTCGCCGCCACCGCCAAAGCCTCCGCCGCCGAGCCACACCCCGCCGCCGATCCACACCCCTGCCACCGAAGTCTCCATTGTAAGTCTCTTTTTCTCTTGATCTCAAATTTCTCGGCTCCACTGTAAGTCTCTTTTAATTTAATTTTGATTTTGTTTTATTTAGTTTATTCTTGTTTGTTCTGTGACTGCCCTGAAAAATGAAAAGTTTTTGTTTGGTCTGATAATATTTAAGAATCGGAAAATTCTAAACGAGTACATTTATTTGTTAATTTTGATTTTTAACATTTAGATTATAATTATGAAGAAAATATAATATTGTAATTGTAGTTGTAAAATATGCGAAAATTTAGTTATTTTTCTAATTATAGATGTTAATATTAAAATTTATTAGTTAATTTAGAAGGTATTGTCATAATAGTTGATTAAGTTATAAAGGACGGTTTAGTGTCTTTAAATTTTAATATTACACTATCTTGTAGTTAAAAAATAAATAAATAAAATATGATATTTATCCCATATAGTATCCAGTTTATCCGATACTTATTTTTTTCCCTTCATTAATATTACAGAGATATACACGCATAGAGATAATAATCGATCCATTACTTGCGCAAGGGGATAAGACATTCAAGAAGCGATCTGAGTTGTTATTTATTGCACTATCAAAGCCGTGCTAACTGGTTGCACTCAGCCAGAAGAACCACCAGAAGAGCAAGCAGAGGAACCAAGACAAGATCAATCCACTCCTAATGCACCCGATACGGCAGTTATGACTCGAACCAGAAGCAGACGTCAACCCCCGAGGAAGACAAGGAGACAGTGATCATTTTGATGAATTTGTAGAATTTATGGTTTTTGTTTGTAATGAACCCTATTGGTCGCTTTTTGTTCGTTTAATATAAACACTACGTTTGTATTTGATCTTATTTCTTTACATTGTTTAAAATCTTGTTTGTTTTATACGTAGGGAATCTTGTTTATAATCTTCACTATTTCATTTGTATCAGTAATTGTATCGTTATTTCATTGTTTAGTTGTATCCATGTATCATGATATCATTATATCGGTATATAATGAGTATCATTGTATTTGTTTATCAGCAGTATCATTGTATTTGTGTATCTGGACTATCATTGTGTGTCGGTGTATCATTGTATCGCAATAAACGATGTATCAGTGTATCAATGGGTTGGTGTATCATTGTGTCGGTGTATAATTATTTATTTTTTGCTTCCTTCCCTATATTTCGATAGTAATGTATAATTAGTTGTATTTATAAGTCATTAAAGTGACGTTACATTGGGTAAACTAATGATTTATCAATTTATTACATTAATAGAATGGGTGAGGCAGCGACGGGGTATCAGACCAGGTCATGCCCCTGTCCGGACTGTCAGTCCGAACAGGGGGGCGCCTTTCAGACTGACAGTCCGAACAAGCTTGCTCCGTTCGGACTGTCAGTCCGAACAGGAGGAGTCTGTTCGGACTGACAGTCCGAACAAATCTCCGCTGTTCGGACTGTCAGTCCGAACGGACCAGGCCCATTCGGACTCTCAGTCCGAACAGGGCCCCCCAGTTCGGACTCTCAGTCCGAACGGAGCGGGAGCCTGGAGGAAGCGAAGAAGGGGGAAGGGAAAAATGAGAATTTTTTTTTAAGGGTAAACTTGATATACATGGGAGTTATTAACTGGGCTCACTAGGAAAAAAGTTGTGCCCCTTTGGAAGTTCCCGAATTTATAAACATATTTGACATCCAAAACCCATTAGAAGCAGCATTGTGGGGAATCCAAAACCCATTAAGAGTAGGGGTTCGAAATTTTGGTGAAGTACGAGAGTGTCTATTCGGGCACACCATTTTTCCTAGTTAATCCACTTAAAAACTTCACTTAAAAACTTCATTTATATTATAAGCTTATCATCGAATTTTTTGGACTAAAATACCTCTTTTTTCCATCTCTCATCCTTCTCTTCTCAAACTATAGTTCACTTAACCCAAAAAAAAAAAAAAAAAAAAAAAAAAAAAAAAAATCAAAAACCCACAACTATTCCATCAAATCTTTTCTTATATTAAATTATTTCACAAATTAAATTTGAAAATTGATTTTGTTAGACCTTTACTTACTCAAAAACCCTATAAATAGTATGGATTGATAAAAATTATGACTACAAAAAAACTCAATATCTGGACTGACAATCCGTACTACTCTCCACCATCAGAACTAGTAGTCTGGACGATCCAATATCTGTCCGGACTGAAAGTCCGAACAATGGGCTTCTATCCGGACTTCCAGTCTGGACGAAAAAAATTTCGCCTGGACTAGAAGTCTGGACAGTGGGGTGCGCGTTCGTCGTCAACATGAATGAAGTTCCCCTTCATATTTTTCTGTCCAAATGTAATACATCAACTCCATGCCTCTCGATCATCATCTCCATAGCACCTCTACCGTCAGCATTCCCCTCATTTTTCATTTTGAATCCAATTTCAAACTTCAACAATTCAGTTCAAAAGCAATAGAAGTGGAGAAGAATCTAGAGCTCAAAACCCATCTTACTAAGCTTGGGGAAAAGAGCCTCGCGAGCCTAGTCGGGGACTGTCGAGGGCGACGGCTAGTCAGCAAGATGCTGGTCAGTGGTGAAAACATGTGGCTGAATGAAGAATTGAAGGGCAAATTGCCCTTGCTGTGTTTTGGGACTTTCTAAAAAAGGCAGGAGAGGGAGATCGCAAGATAGACGACGCCGACGGTGGAGATTAGGATCCTTTGGTGGTGGAGGACGAGTGGCCTCGCCATCGCGGGGTTGGGTGGCTCCGCTGGCGGTGGTTGATGGGTGGACATAGATTTTGAATCTGAAGGAGAGATAATAATTCGAGAGAGAGAGAGAGAGAGAGAGAGAAGGAAGGGAAGCAGCAAAGAGAGATGAATTGAGGGTAAAGTTGGGTTTATGGTGTGCTCACTGTTAAAACCCTCTCTTTTTAAAAGAGAGGATGGGCTGACTAGAAAAACTAGGTTCACTAAAGAAAAAGGGTGTGCCCCTTTAGAAATTCCCTAAAGTACCTATTAACTCTCGGCCCACCTTTCCTGGTCATACTTCCAATGGGAATCGACTGGACACGAGGAAGCAACCAAGCGCGCTTGCTGGTTACCTATTACAACTCGAACATGGCCTTTACAATCAAATTTTACATTACTTATTGAGAAAAACCTGGATTTGAAGAATAATTTATGAGATTTGAAAGATTAGGGAAGCCCTAATGCACATGTTTCGCTTGTATTTAGGATTTATGAACTTTTAATTTTTTTTTTTAATCCCAAAAAGAACTCGTTTTCCCCTTATCTTTCGGCTAAACATTGCTGTTATCACAAGAATTTTTGCCATTCAAACTCTAATTAATTTAAGCAGGCTCTACTTCAATTAGCTGTTATGCAATAAGGGAAATAAATAATTTATTAACCAGACCAAATAAGAAGCCCGATATCAAGGTAGGAGGCGTAATTACAACTCTTCGTACTTAACTGTAAGATTATACACCGATCACCTCATCAGTATTTTCTCTAATAAATTATTTGCCTATAATTAATTTGATGTCTATCTTCAAACTGTAACAATAATTCACTGGGCCAAAAGATTATGGACAAGAAAATCCCCAGAACTTTTTCTTCAAAGGATCAACAGATCAATCAAAAATTAATCAAATTAACGAAATATTTGCTGGAACCTCAATGCATATGATGAATTTAACATACATATTGAAAACAATACAGGAAATAATTAGGGGCAAAATCTCAAACAGAAACAATACCCAAACAAGAGAAAAAAAAAATAATAATAATTAAAGATATCTGTAAATTAATTGAATTAAGCAAGATACCCAAGATCCAATCAGCCCATCCACGACATTCTCATGGCCTGGTAGCCCCCGAGTACTCCATCAGCTCTTTCAGGCAATTAGAGCTCTTCCTAATCGAAAATACCCCACTCGCCGATCCCCTCGCATTGCTCGTCCCCCTTTTAGCCTCGCGCTTCGGTGTCACAGCAGGTGGCGTCCTGCAGAACGGCGCCGTGCAGTCCTGCCTCCGGGTTGTCGATGGTGGCTGCCTGTTCTCCTTCCTGAACGCCATTGAGAGGTCCTGGACCGACCGCGAGCCCATCGGAGTGCTTGCTACTGATCTTTTCCTTGATGATGATGATGATGATGGAGGACGAGAGTTGATTGGTAATCTTTTGTTCTTGACCCTTAGTTTCCACTCTCTCAGCTCGGCATAGGCCGAGTACATTGGACCCCGGCGAAAGCAGCGTCGGTTGAGATTGAGATCTTGGAGGCCTGGTGGTGCTCCCATGAGTTCGGCCATGGGAGGAGTTCTTGTTCCTTGATTGTTTTTATGGTCACAGAATAGTTTGCAACGTTCGAAAATTTAAAAGGGTTTAGTTTTAGGTTTTGTTTGTTTTGTTTATTGGTTACCAACGGCTATGAAATGGGATTTGGGATGGAAGTCGTTAAACTGGGCCGGCTGAGAAGAGAGAACTGGTGAGATGCGTGTAATTTGTTTGCACATGTGGGAGAGGGAGTATAAAGTGAGAAAGGGTGTGGTCCATAGCGCGGTAATAGATAGGTTTACAGAATAATTTTTAGTTCTTTCTATATAAAATTTTGAATTAAAAAATAAATTTTTTATTTTTATTTTAAATTTTGTATAGAACGAATCAAAAATTAATTCACGGACTTATCCATTATCATCTCTAGACCGCCCAATACGTCATATTTTCTTTTCTTCTTTTTCCTCTGCATTTAGGGATTGGATATCATCTAGGATATATAGGATAATAGAACAATGAATATGGATACATTTTCTCCAGGATGATGGAGACAAAGAAGGAGAATGTTTCAAATTTGAACGTTTGGACAGATGTATGGCTCTAACGTGGTGCTTAACTAGTAATTTTTTGAAAAATGAATGGAAATTATTGGTAGGGTGTTGGCTTAGTGGTATGGGCAAGCAAGACAGCTGATCCACCGGAGTTTGTATGTTGGAGATATATATAATTGCACTATATCCTATATGGATAATAGTAGAAGATAAAGTTAGAAGAATCTTGTTCTCCGTTAACATGTGAAATTTTCTTTAATTATCTATGTGCATGTGAACTATCGAATTTGGGTATTTACACTTAGAACTGTGTAGGTTGACAAACCACCGCTTTAATTTGGAATTGCTCTAACTGAAAGATTTTTTTGAGATTGAAACGGTGAGCGAAGCCTCCGTGTTTTATTAATGAGTAATAATAGAATAATCGTTTTACATCAAAATTCTAATAGTATATTCTTACAACAGCTAATGTAAGGATGAGATACAACCATAAACCAAAAGGCACCAACTGAGGGTAGGTTATAAGAACTATCTAGGCTGTCTCTTCAGACACCATCCGCAGGTCCGTAGAGTAAACTTGTTCATGAAGTTGTTGTTGGGGAGAATGTCGGGTCCAACGGGGAGCATGATGGGCCTAAACACAAAACTGAGAACCAATTTGACCTAAAATCTTAAGCCATTAGACTAAGGCCCCAACTTTGTATTTAAACCCATAGACTTTCTTTGTCCTATCCGATATGGGAGTATACTCACAATAAACTAACTTAACAATCTCCCCCTTCATTATGAGTATACCACCTAAACTTTGGCAACCATCCACGTAGAGGCAGACACGTGAGAAACCAAACTCAAAATTAATCCGATCAACTTAACTCTGGCAACCATCCACGTAGAGGCAGACACGTGGGAAACCAAACCCAAAATTAATTCAACCAATTCGGACTTCAAACATCGGTTTCACTCCCCTTAGGCCATAATCTGGCCCATTGACCTGACGACAATTTGGTTTGAACCTGAGCTCTGATACCAATTGTTGGGAAGAACGTCGGGTCCAACGGGAGCATGATGGGCCTAAACACAAAACTAAGAACCAATTTGACCCAAAAGCTTAAGCCTAATAGGCCAAGACCCTAACTTTGTATTTAAACCTATAAATTTTCTTTGTCCTAACCGATGTTGGACTAAAATAGCCACTCAAATTCAACAATCTCCACCTTGGCGAATATGACCTACATCGTAAGCACCTCCAAATGAAAATCTTCAAACTGCCAAAATATTGAGCAAATCCTAACAATACTTGAATTTGGTCAAAATCACTACCTTGGTCATCATATCAGCGAGATTCTCTGCAGTTCCAATCTTATGAAGTAGTATCTTCTCATCTTCAATAATTTCCCGCACAAAATGATACCTGACGTCGATATGCTTTGTCCGTGCATGATAGACTTGGTTCTCTGCCAAGTGAATTGCACTCTAGCTGTCACAATACATAATAATCTGTTTCTGAATAATCCTCAAATCTTCAAGCAACCCCTGTAACCAAATTGCCTCCTTTACAGCCTCTGTAACTGCCATATATTCTGCTTCTGTAGTAGACAGAGAAACCGTGGACAGCAAAATAGACCTCCAACTTATTGGTGCTTTAGTCAGAGTAAACACATAACCAGTAGTTTATCGACGTTTATCCAAATCACCTGCATAGTCAGAATCAATATATCCAACCACATACTGACCAAGAGTATCATCACACTCAAATATCAAACTAAGATTTACGGTATTCAGAAGATATCGTAAAATCCATTTCACAGCCTGCCAATGTTCTTTTCCAGGATATGCATATGCCTGCTCACAACGCTAACTGCCTGTGAAATATCAGGTCTCGTACACACCATAGCGTACATTAAACTACCAACTGCATTTGAATAAGGAACTTTCGACATATACTCACGTTCCTCATCTGTGCTAGGAGATAAACCTGCACTTAACTTGAAATGAGAAGTAAGTGGGATACTCACAGGTTTTGATTGCTCTGTCATGCCAAAACGCTGTAGCATTTTCTTCAGATATTATTTCTGAGACAGCAAAACCTTTTCTCTCTTTCGATCTCTGCTTATTTTCATGCCGAGAATCCTTTTAGCTTCACCCAACTCTTTCATTTCAAACTTTTGATTCAACTGAGATTTTAACATTTCAATCTCTTCTTGGCTCTTTGAAGCTATTAACATATCATCCACATACAAGAGTAGATAAATGAATGACTTATCACGTAGCTTGTGAAAATACACATAGTGATCAAATTTACTTCTAGTGTACTTTAAACTTATCATAAATTGATCAAATCGCTTGTACCACTGTCTCGGAGATTACTTCCATCCATACAATGATTTATTCAATTTGCAAACCTAATTTTCATTTTCAGCAACCTTGAATCCGTCTGACTGAGTTATATAGATTTTCTCTTCCAAATCACCGTGTAAAAACGTGGTTTTCACATCAAGTTGAACTAGTTCCAAATCAAACTGTGCTACTAAGGCTAACATAATCCGAATAGAAGAATGTTTAATGACTGGAGAAAATACCTCATTATAATCAACTCCTTCCTTCTGAGCATAACCTTTCGCCACTAATCTTGCCTTGTAGCGAACATCATTTTTGTCAGGAAATCCTTCTTTCTTTGTAAATACCCATTTGCACCCTGTTGCCTTCTTATGTTTAGATAGTTGAACTAACTCCCAAGTTTGATTCTTCTGAAAAGACTGCATCTCTTCATCCATTGCTCTCTTCCACTTTTTATCTTCTGATCTTCTAATTGCTTCTCTATAGGTAGAAGGAACATCATCCATAACAGGAAGTGCATAGGCCACCACTGTATCAAGAAAACGAGCAGGTTTCTTAATTTTCGACGTGGCCTGTCATGTGCAATTGAGTTTGGTTGCTGTGGAGATTCTTGGGTTAAAACCACTTCTTCTTTTTCTTCGACATCCTTCACTGCCATTGGACTGTCGATATAAACTGGGTCAAATCTAACTTTTTCAAACTCCACCTGTTGCGGAGCACTCTCCACCTGCTGCTGAATATTAGTGGTCTTTTTTTCTTTTCCAGAATTACTAAGTGTTACCTTTTTCAACATGGCTGATTCATCAAAGGTAACATCCCTGCTAAAAATAATTTTCTTTGAATTTGGATACCAAATGCGATATCATTTCACTCCCGAGCTTATTCCCATGAACAATACTTTCTTGGCTCTTGGATCCAACTTAGACTCCTTTACATGATAATAAGCAGTGGAACCAAAGACATGTAAAGAATTATAATCATAAGTAGGTTTTTTAGATCATACCTCAATCGGTGTCTTGCCTTCAATCGCAGCTGATGGTAATCGATTAATTAGATGACATGCATAAGTCACTGCCTCAACCCAAAATCCCTTACTTAACCCAGCATTAAGCAATATACATCGAACTTTCTCCAGCAAAGTCCTGTTCATGCGTTCTGCCATCCCATTTTGCTGTGGTGAATCTTTATTGGTGAAGTGTCGAACAATACCTTAATTTTGGCAAACTTTCAGAAACGGATCACTTTTATACTCACCACCATTATCTGATCTAAGCTTCTTTATTTTTCTGCCTGTCTGAGTCTCAATCAACTTTTTCCATTTTAGAAAAATTCACAACACTTCATCTTTAGTTTTCATCAGATACACCCAAACTCTTCTAGAGTAATCATCAACAAAAGTAACAAAATAATGCATACCTCCCAAAAAAGGTGTTCTAGTAGGACCCCAAATATCAGAGTGAATATAGTCCAAAATTCCTTCAGTATTATGGATAGCAGTGCCAAACTTACTCTTATCTTTTTTCTCATGACACAATACTCACAAAAATCTAATTTACCGATTTTTGCACCTTTTAGTAAGCGTTTCTTCACTAAATTTTGCAAAACTCCCATACCTACATGACCAAGTCGCATGTGCCACAATATGGATGTTTCTGCATCTGTATCCTCTTCAGAAACTGTAGCTACTGATCCAATAACTGTACTACCCTGAAAGTAGTATAAGTTATTCTTCCTCGTATCTTTCATTACTACAAGTGCGCCTGAAGTGACTCTGAGAACTCCATCTCGGATAGATAGAGCGAAACCTTTTGCTTCTAATTCTCCCAAAGAGATGAGATTCTTCTTTAAATCTGGTACATATCGAACATCTGTCAAAACTCTGGTTGATCTATCATGATTTTTTAAACGGATTGAACCTATTGCAAGAGCTGTCGTTGCCCATAAAAACAGCTCATCCATCAAACTCTTCAAAATTGAAGAACCACTCCTTGTGAGGACGCATATGGTAGGTGCATTCAGAATCCAAAATCCACTCATCAGAATGAGAAACTGAAGGTAGACCAACCAGTGCAAAATCTGAGTTATCATCTTTACACTTGGCTACATATGCATCAGAATCAGCCTTGCCCTTATCTTTCTTCTTCAACTTTGGACAATCTTTCTTCCAATGCCCTTTTTTATGACAAAAAAGCACATTCATCTTTATCATATTTGCCTCTTGATTGGGATCTGCCTCTCTGATTGGATTTACGACTTTGAGATCGGCCTCTGGCAGCATACATCTCAGCTGTATTATATCCATACTCTTTCTGATCTTTCCTTCTGATATCAGAATTGTACAATGCATTGTACATCTCATCAAAAATCACTTTATCCTTACCACAAAGGAGAGTAGTGATAAGGTGATCATACTCATCAGGAAGAGAAGTCAACAATAATAAAGTATGATCTTCATCTTCAACAGTCACGTCCAAATTTAACAAATCTGCTATTAATTTTTAAAAGCAGCAATGTAATTGTTGATAGATGTACCTAGTTGATACTGGAAGCGAAACAATTTCTTCTTCAAATAGAGCCGATTCTCACTGCTCTTCTTCATAAACTTATTCTCCAGCTCATTCCATATCTTACTTGCAGATGTCTCTTTCATGAAAGGATATTTTTGTTCCCTTGTGAGACAAGAACGGATAGTACCACATGCTTGGCGATTAATTTTTTCCCATTCTTTATCAGTCATCTTCTCTGGCTTCTTATCTTCCAGAGCAATATCCAACTCTTACTGATAAAGAATATCCAAGACTTCGCACTGCCACATACCGAAGTTGTTGCGGCTATCAAACTTCTCAATTTCAAACTTTGTATTAGTCAGAGTAAGCTTAGCCGGTGTAGACGAAGAACCTTCTACCATTTTTCAATAATTTGCCAAGGTCGAACCTTCGACTCTAATACCACTTGTTGCGAAATACAGATATCTTACCCATACAAATAGGCACCCAAAATAGTGCCACACAAGAACTAATGTAAAAATAAGAGAAGACACAAAATTTAACGAGATTCGGTAAATGTTACCTATGTCCTTGGGTGCCAATAATCAATCCACTATCACCAAAGTTTCAAATTTGCAAAGATCTTTGGTAAATTGGAAGGTTCCCCAAGAATTAGAGAACTTTTCCAAAATCAAAAAATCCAAAATTACAACTTGGAAATTTTCAAATTTGAAAACTTCCCAAAATAAAAACTGTTTTCTCAGAACAGTTTTATATAATAACTTATTATTTTGGATACTCAAAACTAAAAACACAAGGCCCTATTTATATGACTCATGGGTGGTGTCTCTTTAGCACCCAGCCGATGTGGGACTAAAAGAGCCACCCAAATTCAACAGTTGTATCAAGATATGTGAGATAAAATCAAGTATTGGCAGAATGCATGATGTGTCTAAAAATTCTATTGTTTCTCTCTCTACAAATTCCAACAAATTACTGCTAATATAATGCGACGCAACTGGGCACCGTGTCTTGTGATCCTACCAAATTCTGATCTACCCTATACATCGGATGACTCGGCCATGCAGATCGTGGTGCGCAGGTGAACAGCGCACTTCACCCATAATTTTATGGTATAGGTGCACATGAGAAAAACATGTGCGAACGATTCCGCTTCCTACTGACACAAGGCACAGATACTTGGTCCTTGCCCCCCTTCTTTATAAGTTGTCCCAAGTTAGATTTCTATCGTTTATGATCAATCACAGAAAATATTTTATTTTGAGAGGGCACCTAGTCCGCCATATGTAGTGCACCTGTGGTAGCCTACGTCCATCATCTATACAGTTTTTATATGTAGATCTGACTGTGAAGTTCTCGTATTTCTCCCATCTCCATATAAATTCATCATTTTGACTAGTGCTCAGGGGATGCCCCTGGATAAGTTTTCTAAGTTCTGTGACCTGTAACTGAGCTGTAGCATCCGCATATACACGGAGACCTCTAACTGAAAGATTATACTACAAAAGTTCTCTAATTTTCGTTTAAAGATGAAAATTTGCTGTATATATTCAAAAAAATATTCAAAGAATATTCATAACATTTGACTCATCAGACAAATGGAAGCCTTTTATTTCGTCCCAACCCATACATTTTATATATGAATAAAAATACGAAAAGGTCAAGGATAAATAAGGAATTAGGAAGATATTGAGCCTAGCAAAAACGACTTGTCTTGTGCTACATAATCTCATGATTTCTCCGATTATTATACCATCCTACTCCGAGACTGTTAAAAAAAAATTCAGGTTGTTACACCTATATCTCTTCTTGGGGGAAAAAAAAGAGAGAAGAAAACTATTAGAATAAAATTCAATAGAAACTACTAGACACTGAAAATTTATACTACGTTATGAAAAACTCGTTAGAATGCTAGTTGATCGGTTGTAAAAGCTATTCATCATCACTTCCACATGGCATCGGCTCTGGGGATTTCAATTAGCGTTCACTTGTCAATAAATTCCACAGCCAGCTCAAAATGGCAGTATAGATTTTCACAATTATTTTGAATCGTATGTCCAAATAATGATGCACATACAATTCAAAACAGATGCAAATATGTCATAATCAACCGATTTTATTGATAATTATTGCATATTTCTTGGTCAAGAAGTTGTCCCCTTACCTGTGCCACCAAATAACTAAGCTATATAGGCGAAGATGTTTTAGTAGCAGTTAAAAAAATTGTAACAGACATCGTGGCAGATCCAGACATTTGAACCAAGAAAGTAGAATTATTAGGATCGATCTGTCCGAACATCTCATTGGAGTGTAAGGAGCGATGCGTCCCCTCCAGGAGCATGGGGTGATCCCCACAAAAGAAAGAAAAAAAAAAATTCGATTGTATAACACATAAATTTATCATATTACAATATTATGTTTCTATTTTATGATTTCTATAGAAATATTTAAGATAGTATAAAGTATATGTATCATCTTCCAAGATTTTTATTATTGATTTTTAGAGTTTAAAATAAAAATATTTTATTCAATAAAAAACGAAATCATAGAGTCATTTACCTCTCGTAATCACGATTTTCATAATTTAAAACTTAAAATTTAGGAGATGTGAAATTGTAAAATTGAAAATTTAAGGTGTACAATCTTTTAAAACAAATTCAAAAACGAAAACATGATAACTTAAAAAAATAATAATAATAATAAATTGGGGTGTTGCGGGGGGGGGGGGGGGGGGGGGTGGGGGGGGGGAGGGGGGGGGGGGGGGGGGGGGTGGGGGGGCGGCGGGGCGCGGGGGTGTGGTGTGGGGCGTGGGTGGGGGAGGTGGTGGGGCGGTTTAGACAGTAGTAGTAGGCAGGCAGTGTCTTAGCTGGCACTGACGTATGGCAGTATGATCTATTAGCACTTCCTTAGAATCGAAACCAGGATGAGGTGAGATTGGACAAAAGACACAAGGGATGAGGTAGCCTTAATTATCAAAAAACAAAAGACACAAGGGATGAGGTGAGATTGGACAGCGCATAACGTTATTCACTCATTTGACATCAAGAAGGGCCTCATGCGTCATACGATTGAGTCTCATGTGCAATGAGGCAAGAAAAGGAAACTGCTTTTTGAAAATGTGCCATAGATTGAATCATCCTTGCGTGACAAGGATTGCTGAATTGGCTCATTTCCAAGAAGAACAGGTTTTAGACATGATTCCTTACAACTATACTCTTCAAAAACTTTGGTTTAGAGCTGACTCCTTGTAGCTATATATCATTTGTAAACGTGGTTTTGGCGTCGACTCCTTACAGCTATCTTTCGAAAACTCAGTTTTTGGACTCAAGAATATACGTATATATTGTTTTTAACCATAGGAATAGAATTGAGAGTGCTTTTGTATTAGAACAACGATGTAACAATTTGGGGAGATTTGGGAGTTAATTTTGAGAGAGTTTCCGTCTGTGAGATTTAAGAGTTTGTAACTCTGTAATCTTTATCAAATAGTTAAAATTTGGTTGATTGGCTGGCTATTCGTTGTTGTACTTACTCCCAGCCACGTTATATCTTTATTTCGGTATCTCTCTACCTATTTTTTTCTCCTATTTAATGGTGTTTTGTTTAAATATCCTTATCTCTAGTTTTGTGTATTTTTAACCTTGAATCTAATTAACTTCTGCTTGGCATCAAGTGATCTCATAGTAATTTAGTATTTTCTTGCATGGTAAGTGGTATCATAGTGTAGATTTTTTTTTTTTTTTTTTAAATTCCTACGTCCTTTTGAGGCGTAGGCGTTGAAAAAGACTCAATAGGGAAAGTTCTTTTATCGAAAAAGTTGTATGAAGATTCACATACAAGTTCTTCACCATTGAAGACTTCAACACGCTTTTGATTCCTCGAATGTTGCTTTTTCAATTAGAACCAGTATTTACAAATGCAAAGTTTGATATGGAGAAAAGAAGTTTGCAACGAGGCGCGACAGTGGACTGGCTTCTTCTTGGCCTATTATACTTGATTTACTGAGAGAAACCAAGCCACTGGCTAGAACTTCATTGATACAATCCTTAATGAGGGTGGCATGAAGTTGGAATGCACCCGTCGAACAAATTATGTCAGCTAATAATCAGGACGTGGCCACGAGTTTATTTTGCCTGACCGAGTCCTGCGGAGTTAGTTAGCAGGTCTGTGTGTTTGAATCGGTGCAACGTACAGCAGGCACGATTTTGGTTTCTTAGTTGAGAGAAATGTGGGTTTGTTACATATTTTTTAGGATCAAGGTGTTGTATGAGTTGTATTTAAAAAGTCTGCAGTTAGCAAAAAAAAAAAAAATAAGAGCCTGAATAAATTCTCCTACTTCCTTGTCTGCTACAATTCTTGTGTCTCCAGGCACGGTGTGTGATCAGGGCCTGAAAACTATATCTGGTATCAGAGCCGGTTCATGCCCAAGTACCCGAAGCTCAATCCGATGGCCATCACCACCCAGCAGGCAGTGAAGGAGAGCGGCGGCGTGCCGTTTCACTACCCGGTGCTGACGTCGTCCAACTACACCACATGGGCGATCAAGATGGAGGCACTGATGGACGCCCAGGGCATCTGGGAGGCAGTTGAACCAGCGGCCGGAGTGGCCGTGGAGGCGAAGAAGGAAAAATCAGCGCGAGCATTCATCTTTCAGGCCATCTCCGAGGATGTTCTCTTGCAGGTTGCCAAAAAGAAAACAGCCAAGGAGGTGTGGGACGCTCTGAAAACACGTTACCTTGGTGCCGATCGAGTGCAGAAGGCACGGCTGCAGACACTCAAGAGTGAGTTTGAAGGCTTGCGCATGAAGGAGGGGGAGACCATCGACGAATTTGCCGGGAAGTTGAGTGGCATGGCGAGTAGGTACAGCGCCCTTGGTGCAACCCTGGAAGATTCAGCACTCGTGAAGAAGCTTCTTGACTCAGTGCCCGACAAATTCTTCCAACTTGTCGCCTCAATTGAACAGTACTCCGACCTGGAAACGATGCCGTTCGAGGAGGCGATCGGAAGGCTGAAGCCGTACGAGGAGCGTATTCGCGTCCGAGACACCAACAACAATGGCGGCACCGACGGCCAGCTCTTCCTCACCCATGCCGAGGGGCAAGCGCGGCAGAAGGGTGGCGGTGGGGACTCATCGTCAAGCAACAAGGGGCGCAGCACCAGCAGTCCAGACGAACGCGGCCGGGGCAGAGGTCGTGGCACTGGACGCGGCCGCGGCAAGGGAGGCCGTGGCGGCTCGAGTGCACCGCGTAAGGCTGGCGCCGGCGGCACCAGGAACGGCCGGGACAAGAGCCACATAAAATGTTTCAACTGTGAGAACATGGGCCATTACGCTTTCGAGTGCCGGAGCAAGCGGCGCGACGAGGAAGCACATCTCACGCGCTCTCACGATGAAGAGCCAGCCTTGTGCTGACTGAGTCCCAGGAAGGAACACGAGGTGGGAATGAGCAGCATGTTGTTCTGCTCAAAGAAGAAAAGGTACGGTCGGAACTGCACGACGCTAATGAAGAACATACTTACACTGATGTCTGGTACCTCGACAACTGTGCTAGTAACCACATGACGGGGCACCAAGAGAAGTTCCAGGAGCTAGATGAGAGTATCACCAGGAAGGTGAAATTTGGCGACGGCTCCACCGTGCAGATTATGGACAAAGGGTCTGTCATGTTCTTGTGCAAGAATGGTGACCAGCGCATCATTCAGGAGGTATACTACATTCCCAAACTTTGTAGTAACATTCTTAGTATTGGTCAAATGACAGAGGATGGGAACAAGGTGGCATTGGCTGGTGATTTCATGAAGGTGTATGATAGGAGTGGTATACTCCTTATGCTGGTGAGGCGTTCACCAAATCGCTTGTACAAGATCCGGCTGGAAACTTCCAAGCCGATTTGCCTCATGGCGAGCCTCGACGATCCGGCGTGGCTGTGGCATGCAAGGCTTGGCCATGTCAACTTCCACGTGTTGAAGCTCATGGGCGACAAGCAAATGGCGGTCAAGTTCCTGTTGATTACTCACCCGAACAAGGTGTGCGAAGGGTGTCTCATCGCCAAGCAGACGAGGCAACCATTCCCGAGCAAAGCAAATTTCAGAGCGGAGAAACCATTGGAGTTATTGCACGCTGATTTGTGTGGTCCTATTACTCCATGCACTCTTGCAGGTAACAGTTATTTCCTTCTCATTGTCGATGATTATAGTCGCTGGATGTGGGTCTATATCATCAGGGCAAAGAGTGAAGCTTGCTCCGTGTTCAAGAAGTTCAAGCTCCTGGTTGAGAACTCCTCCGGACACAAGGTGAAGACGCTGCGAACAGATCGAGGCGGTGAATTCTTGTCAAATGAGTTCACGAGCCTCTGTGAAGAATGGGGGATCGAGAGACACCTCACCGCACCATACACTCCGCAACAGAACGGTGTGGTGGAGCGAAGGAACCGGACCGTCATGGCTACGGCAAGGTCGTTGCTCAAGAGCATGCATGTTCCCGGCAGGTTCTGGGGAGAGGCGGTAAGGCACGCGGTGTACTTGCTGAACCGGCTGCCGACTAAAGCACTGGGAGAGCGCACTCCGTTTGAAGCCTGGACCGGAAGAAAACCTCACCTCGCCCACTTGAAAGTGTTTGGGTGCACAGCTCATGCAAAGGTAACGGTGCCGAACCTGAAAAAGCTCGACGATCGCAGTCAGTCCATGGTGTACCTTGGTGTGGAGGAGGGCCGCAAGGCCCATCGTCTATTTGATCCTCGTCGAGGCATACTCTATGTAAGTAGAGATGTGATTTTCCAAGAAGATGTGGAGTGGAATTGGCATGCAGGTGCTGATGGAGCTGCCTGCGACTTGCCGGAGTTCAACGTGCTGGAGGACCTGCAGCACGAGACAGTAGCAGGAGAGCCGCAGGTCGAGGCAGGCGTTGCAGCACCTACGGCAAGCGTGCCGCAGAGTGCAGAGGCACGCGTAGTGGCATCCCCAGTGCCGTATGGAACTGCAACCCTTGGTACCCCGTCGACACCACTGCCGGCAGTGACTCCACCCATGTCGCCAGGAACCGCGAGCACAATCGAGTCCGATGAAGAACCTGTTCAGTACCGGTCGATTGCTGACATCTATGCCGAGACCGAAGAAGTGGAGCTCCTCGACGATCTACTGTTATTGGAGGCCGAGGAGCCAACTTCCTACCGTGAAGCTGCCGGGGAGGATGCTTGGGAAGAGGCCATGGCGAAGGAGCTAGAGTCCATCGAGAAGAACAACACATGGACCCTTACCGAATTGCCGCCGGGGCATAAACCCATTGGATTGAAGTGGGTATACAAGTTGAAACGGGATTCTGATGGCAACATCATCAAGCACAAGGCGAGACTAGTCGCAAAAGGCTATGTCCAGCGACAAGGTGTAGACTTTGATGAAGTGTACGCACCAGTGGCTAGACTTGACACGGTACGTGTGATTCTTGCCATTGCAGCCAACCGAGGATGGGAGGTCCATCACATGGATGTTAGATCGGCGTTCTTGAATGGCGAGCTTGAAGAAGAAGTCTATGTCACTCAGCCGGAGGGGTTTGTTGTTCAAAACAAGGAGCAGCTTGTATACAAGCTGTCCAAAGCACTCTACGGCCTTCGACAAGCACCACGTGCATGGAACGCTCGCTTGGACAAGTGTTTGAAGCACCTCGGGTTCAAAAGGTGTTCACAGGAACAAGCTGTGTACACGAGAGGAGAAGAGCAAGCAACTGTCATTGTTGGTGTTTATGTTGATGACCTTGTTGTCACAGGGAGAAGCAGTGAAGAAATCAAGATCTTCAAGGAGCAGATGATGACCGAGTTCGAGATGAGTGACTTGGGGCTCCTCTCGTACTATCTTGGCATAGAAGTGGAGCAGAAGGAGGGTCGAACAACTCTCAAACAGTCGGCATATGCCAAGAAGGTGCTGCTTCAGTTCGGCATGGGAGAGTGCAATGCAACAAAATACCCCATGGAGCCCAAGTTAAAGCTGCACAAGGACAGTCAAGGGGTACCGGTAGACACCACGGAGTACAGGCGAGTTATCGGCTGCCTAAGGTACCTTCTACACACATGGCCGGACCTCGCTTACTCTGTCGGAATGGCGAGCAGATACATGGAGAAGCCCACCGTGATGCATCACAAGGTGGTGAAGTAGATTCTGCGGTATTTAAAAGGTACAATTCATTTTGGGCTGGTGTACGCAAGAGGAAGGTGTGAAGAACTTGCTGGTTACACAGACAGTGACTTAGCTGGTGACCTTGATGATAGAAGAAGCACTGGAGGAATGGTGTTCTACATCAACGGCAGCCCGGTTTCGTGGTGTTCACAGAAGCAAAAGACCGTGGCGTTATCGTCCTGCGAGGCCGAGTTTATGGCAGCCACTGCAGCAACTTGCCAGGCTTTGTGGTTAAGAAACCTGCTTGGTGAGTTGATTGCTTGCAAGCCCAAGCCGGTGAACCTTTTCGTCGACAACAAATCTGCCATAGCCCTTATGAAAAATCCGGTGTTCCATGGTCGCAGCAAGCACAGAGACACTCGGTACCATTTCATTCGTGAGTGTGTGGAAAGAGGGCAGATTGTGGTGAAGTTTGTGAGTACTGAAGAACAGCGAGCTGACGCTCTAACGAAGGCACTGCCGAGCATAAAGTTTGCAGCTATGCGACACCTGATGGGTGTTCGTGATCTTGAGCCACGTCTGGATTAGGGGGGGAAAATGTCAGCTAATAATCAGGACGTGGCCACGAGTTTATTTTGCCTGACCGAGTCCTGCGGAGTTAGTTAGCAGGTCTGTGTGTTTGAATCGGTGCAACGTGCAGCAGGCACGATTTCAGTTTCTTAGTTGAGAGAAATGTGGGTTTGTTACATGTTTTTTAGGATCAAGGTGTTGTGTGAGTTGTATTTAAAAAGTCTGCAGTTAGCAAAAAAAAAAAAAATTAAGAGCCTGAATAAATTCTCCTACTTCCTTGTCTGCTACAATTCTTGTGTCTCCAGGCACGGTGTGTGATCAGGGCCTGAAAACTATAAATTAATCTATGTTTTTGGTTGTTTTCTGGAGGACGAAGTACGGCCTCCTTCCATGCTAATTGGGATATTAGGATCCCTAATAGCATCATTGCAGGAGGAGTTTGTTCCCCAATACATGCTGAAGCCCTGCCTGACGAGGCGCTACGTATGACGCTCAGACTTTGTTCAGAAGCTTCGGCTGGTACAGAGTGAATAGGGACATCAGTTGTAATAGGCAGCCCAACAAATGCTGGTTCTTCAATTACATGCGAAGTAACTGCCACCACGGGTTGTTCTATTTCCTGAAGTGCAGCGTAAGTTTTTGCATCACCTATTGTCACATTACCATTTGGTGTCTCTGCAAAACTCAATAAGTTCAGAATAAAGTTTATGAAATGTTTTTGAACTGTAAAATGTGAAAACCAAACGTATGTTAGCAACAGTAGGAGCTTTCGGGGAAGGAGGTCGAAGAGTGGTCGGTATAGTGGGGATCGAACAGAAGTCTCCATGATCGATAGCTTTCAGAGATCCCCATATCTCCTGGCATCGTAGAAGAAACAAAGGGTGCCAAGTTTGCAAGGAGTTGCTGTAGAAGAGAGCAGTTCAACCGAGTTTGGTTATTCCCTCTCAAAACTCTTGCAGGAGAAGGAACCAGTTGATTAGGTACTTCAATTCCTGAACCAGACGGTTGTTCTTGTTTAGGCACTTGTTGCAATCTCCAAGTGAGGAATAAAATTATGTTGCCCATGATATCTCCCCTCGCACCAGAATTTAAACCCATTTGATCGTGCCGACTTTGTTCAGGGGAAGCACTTCTAAACACGTTGGTAGCAAACTATTTAGCTTTGATTCTGGCTTCAACATCTATCACCTGATTTTTTGTTGTCATTTCAACAAGCTGTGTCTCAATTCCTGTTGCCATATCAGCCGGAGATGGTAACCCGGAAGCACTGGTACTGATGGCAGCCATTTATTTCGCCTGAGTGGTTACCCATCCCGTTTCTGCTTCATCAATCAGCTCGACAGTGGTCATCTACATTATCGTAGGCTCACGACTAGTGGGAGACCACGGCTCTGGTGCTTGCACGGCCGAAAGCTTAACCAAACGCCTAGGTTCCTTGCAACATGTTGTTCGGGAGCAAAAGCTTTCCCCTAAAGTATAGATGCAGAACTAACCTTTCTCTTCCGATGCGTCTTAAGATCCTCTTCTTCCTCTTCTTCCTCCCATCATTTCGTTAAGCTTCTCAACTACTCTGGCAGATCCACGTGAACTAACTCCTGGAGCACGTGAAGGCTTTCCGCTCTCCGTCGAGTCTTGCACTATATGCTTGAAGCGCTCCTTGATCAATGCCAGTCTAGTAGATGAATTGGTAATCCAGGTCGTATTGTATCGTTATCTGTAATGCTATGTTTTTCATGTTTTTTAACTGCTTCTCGA
Source organism: Dracaena cambodiana (assembly GCA_036321105.1). Classification (NCBI taxonomy): domain Eukaryota; kingdom Viridiplantae; phylum Streptophyta; class Magnoliopsida; order Asparagales; family Asparagaceae; genus Dracaena; species Dracaena cambodiana. Next base: position 8,212,576 of record JAYEPQ010000006.1, on the reverse strand, counting down.
GAGTGGGAAAAGAAAACATAAATCTCACATACAAATAATTTTGAAATAATCGTAATTACTGTCAAATTCAGATTAATAACATATTGATAACCAAAATGACCTTTATTTTTTTTATAAAAGAGTTGATTTAGGATAAGCCACACTGATCTAAACATTTACATAAAAAAGAATTAGAAAATCCAAGAGTAAATAGTGTCCAAACAAAAGAAAATATAAATAAATATACAAAATCACCGGTGATTGCTCATCATGCAATGCTGCTCTAACTGCTTGGTAGACGTGGCAAGCTTTCCTTTCATATTACCTGAGTTTGAAATCCAAGAGATTAAACTCCGCAAATACGCACAAGAAAAGAAAGGAGCACTATCATACTATTTCAAAAATTGTGTTTATTAACATAGTATGTCAGTGTTATTTGTGGTAGCATAAGCGTGAATAATATAAATAGCATGAAGATATAAACATGCATAGCATATGAATCTTGTGCGAGCAAACAGAAATATGTACGCATCACTCTAGGTAAATTTTTCAAATTAGATTATTGAAACTAAAATAATTGATATGATGTGCGCTAAGATCCAATATAATACAAATGTCCGTGTGTGCTTGGAAACTGGTCACGAACCCATGATGCGAACTCATGATACATTGCTAGGTGTTGCTAGATGAATCATATAATGTAAAGGTAGTTACATGCGTCCCTCACAAGAGTGCTAAACTTTAGAATCTATACCTCAGTATCATGCTGGTGTTTGCCATAAATTTGACTTTATTGAAAGTCTCAATAAAAAATTACAATAGGAATAGTTGCCTGTTTGCAGAAAATGAGGAATTTATCTAATTTCCTCTTTATTTAATATCAAATTCTGTTGTTGCCGTATTGAACGATCCTTCTCTCCGTTAATGATTCGAATGCAAGTTCTGCAGTTGGCAAATATTGAAAAACTCTGGAAGAAGAACTCTGAATTTTAGCTAAAGTGCTCAAAGTGGAGATAATCTAACCTCTTTTGTAATATCCTAAAATTCGAGCTATCTGTATTTCTCTTTTGAGTCCGATTGTGACAATTAAGACTGCCGAACTCAATTTTGGATACCAAAATAATTTTCGGTGGATGTAATTTAAAATTCGTAACTTCAAATGACTTTCGGTATTCGCCATAATTATTTTTCTAAAATTTAGAATTTTTAAAAAAATTTCTTACGAGAACGAAAAATACTCTCAAAATTGATAATTTAACCGTATTAAAATTATTCTTCTAATTACTTTGAAATTTCGGTTCATTTATTCTGGACATCAAAATAATAAACGGATAATTTTTTAACACTCCTCTCATTAAGTACTACATCCTACATGAATTTGATAGTATTTGAAGAATGTTACACGGAACCAAAATTATTAAATTATTAATAAATAAACGAAAATAAAATAAAATAAAAATAAAGGTGGCGTACGAATGGGTTGTGCTGTCAATTGTGGGAAGGATGTGGCACCGAGCATATGACGTGGTTTATGGGATGAAAGGTTAGCGGAGAAAAATTACTAAATTACAACTTTGCCACCTAAACATAATCATCTTATCTCCACTTCATGCAAAATATTTTTCTCTCCCTCACAATCACTGTATTGCACTCGGAGCTACAGAGAAGGGGAAAAAAAATAGAGAAAAGATTGAGGAAAAAAATAAATCAAAACGAAGGATTCGGGAGACATAATTAAAACTGTTATTTTTCGTTCGTTTTTTTATTTAATTTATATTTGTATATATATTTTATTTTGCAAAAATACTTTGTTCACATTTTGAATTATTAATTGATATTGAGAACTGAATTAGATTAGTGGATCAATTTTGATATATATAAATATTGTGATATTTGTTTATTTTTTATTTTAAAAAAATAATAAATAAATAAATTTGCTTAGGAGAAATTCTTAAGAAAGAAAAGAAAGAACTGTTTTTTAAGTGGGAGAAATTTGCATGGGAAAATTTACATGGAAAATTTCTTAATAAATTTGTTTGTAGGGAGAAAAAGAGAGAGAAAAGAGAGGACTGAGGGGACGGGCTGGGCCCAGAGGAGAGAAAGAAAAAGAAAAAAAAAAGTTACAAGGCGCGAACCAGCTCAGTAAAAAAAATGAAAAAGGTTGTGATTTGTGGGCTTAATGGATTTGGCCCAGAAATAAAATTTAGTGGGCTTTATAATTCAGTGGGCTTTATAAGTAAATACTGAGAGAAATAAATATAGAAATAAATGATTGGGCCTTATAAATGTTTGGGCTTATCAAAAAGAAGAAAAAATAAGTAATAAGAAATAAATAAATGTCTAAGAGAAAAAAAAGAATGTTTGATACAATGGACCTACAGTGGGCTTTATGAATAATAATACTGTAGGTCTAGATAAATAAAATGCAGTAGGCCTTATAAATAAAATGTGCTGTGGGCCTTAGTAAATAAAAATGCTGTGTACTTAATAAATAAATGTGGTATTATTACATGATGCACTTAATTCAAAAATTGGATTATTGATTGATATTGAGAACTGAATCGGATTATTGAATCAATTTTAATAAAATATATTGTGATACAATTGTGTACTAACATCTATAATACTACAAGTCATGTGCAATCGTGGAAACAAAACCATGTTAACATAAATTGAAAAACACTTAAAAAATGAAAAGAAAATAAATAAACAAATATACAATAAAATAAAATAAATCATGTTGTGATATTTATAAATCATGTACATAATGTATTATGAACACGGAGATGGAAGAAACTGTACGATAGATAACATGATGCGTGGCGTGTGATAATCGTTAATGATATAGTGTATTATATGATTCTTGCATGAATGGTATAGTTTATGTGATACATGACACATAATTCGTGATATATATACACTTAAATCCAATACATGATATGTTCAAATGAATTATTTGAATACTTACTCGATGAGCATGATCATTTATGGAAATATAATAAGAAGTTTTTTGTACCCTGATTACATGAAGTATCTTTGTGATATATGTGTATATGATCTTGAATCTTAATTCTTGAATTCTTGTTTCTCATGATAAGGACATGTATATAATTTGACTTGATAAGCCACGTGTTCCCATTAATTTATGTATATCATGTATTATTAATATGGGGACTGGAAAAAACTGTATGATAGATAAGAACTATATTGTATAAGCAACTTGTTGGCCAACTCTTGATTAAGGTCAGGATTTTTTTACTGCAGCGGTCTGGGTGATTACTGGATTACCAATTTATAATTGATACCCCGAGTGGTATGTCCGCTACTGTAATACAGTATAGAAATTGATTATTGTGCCTAGCAGCATGTCATGGTTCAGTACCATGAATATTAAGGCCGAGTCCCAAGTACGCCCGAGCATTTGTATAATACGGAAAATTGCGTGCTATCTTATCATCAATTACTTTCAAATGCTAACAAGGAATTGACCTAAACTTGATATCTTTACAAAATATTTACCTACTATTACAAATGACATGTACAATCTTACTTATTCTATTTTCACTATTCACATGACATGTTTAACACTATCATGATTTAATTGCATACTTTATCTCCAGAACTGTGGTAGTATATATATATTTTCCTTGTGTTTTATGTGATAATTTAATTGCAAGTACACAGTATCGTTGTAGCACTTTACAAGTCGTCCCAACGAGATCTTAGGTGTTTTACAATTCTTACCAATTCTTTACTTCTATCAAGTTAACTAAGAGTTTTTAAATTGAGAGAGTTGGTTTTAAGTTCTAAAGATTAGCCTAGAATTTCGAATCTATTAGAATAATAGCCTAACAATGAATTATCTCTTTCTTCCTAACTTTTTAATTATGCACGATCAAGTAACATATTAAAAAGGTAATTTTTTTAATTTGATTTCAATTAAATGTCCCTAAGTATGACCTATCAAATGATGCGCAAGTATAAACCATAAAAAATAATATCTTTCTTAAAAACAAATTATATATAGTAGAAAATCTCATAAACAAAAGTAAAGAAATAAACTTCAAATCCTAATCTAAGTATAGGCTATCAAAAAACTGAACTTAAGTATAACTTATTACAAAAATTAGATTTACAAGTTTATTCTCTTCGATTTATTTATAGGAAAATCTTATTAATAATTCTATAGATAAAAACAAAGAGTATGAATTTCAAATTTTATCTAAGTATAGATTATCAAAATATGATATAAGTATAATTTATCAAAGAATTATGATTTATGAAATCTATCTTTTATTTATTTATAGAAAAATCATGACTTTATTTCTTTTTAAGAAGAAGACGAGATAAATCTATGTTAGATCTATTAAACTAACTTCATCTACATCTTAGGACTAAAGCAATTAGTTACTCATAATTCTAGTAAGCAAAATCCTATTTTTATTCATGAAAGCAAATAAATCTAATCTAGAAAGCAATATAAATCTAAACTAGAAAGCAATTAAAAGAGAATTAGCTAAGAAAAATTAAAGAACCGCAAAGGTTATCTCTGGAGTCGGTATTGTGCCCGTCAACCCTTCAACAAACCCTAATTTTTATTAATTAAAAAATTTGAGTACAAAACTATAGGATTCTCTCCTAGTTACAAGTATACGGCCAATAAATAGGGTTCAGAATATCAAACCCTAATTTTGATACAAATGTAAAAATATAAAATTATGTCGAAACCCTCGCAGAAAAATCACCATGTGGACCCCTCTTTTTGCCGACAATTGGCGGTAAAATGCCGCCAAATAGCGGCATAATTATGGTTAAATTTTTTGGTTTTTCTCCTGCATAAGTCTCTTGTCTTGTAATCTTAATTCTCCTTACTATATTGCACTTTGACTCTCTCCAGTATCTTAGTCTTGTAACTTTGCTCTCTTTTAAACTCTTTTATAGGCTTTGTTTCTTAATCTGCCTCTGATTTTATGCCATCTCTTTGTATGAATAGGATTACCTGAAAAACAACTAAAAATACCTGAGTACTATTTATTTATATACAAAATTAGATAAAATATAAGAGAAAAATACAATCTATGATACTAATTACATCCCCACACCTATCTTTTGCTAGTTCTCGAGCAAAATCTAACCCTAAAAGAAAAAGAAAAATTTCAACTCACTTTCGCAGGAATCGTGATTGCACTTAGCACGTATAACAAGCCTTTAAACCTCTAGGTTACCCTAGTGGATGAGTGTTGTCTCGTAAAGATTTGCAGCGAATATACCCACAAAATTCATGAAGAAAATATATTAAGAAATAAAGAATAGAAAAATAAGCATAACCGAAAATCAAGAAAAATAAAAAATTTTATACAAAAGAAAGAAAAATATTTTTTAAATTATATTTTCTTGTAATACCCCAAATTTCGAGCTATCTGTATTACTCTCTTGAGACCAGTGGTGCCGAATAAGTCCACCGAAGTCAATTTTAGACACCGAAATAACTTTCGGTTAACATAACTTTAAATCTACAAATCCAAATGACATTCGGTCTTCGCGATTATTAGTTTTGTAATATTTAGAATTTTTGGAGATTTTTCTTACGAGGCCGAAAAATACTCCCAAAATTGTTAATTTAATAAAATTAAAATTATCCTTCTAATTATTTCGAAATTTCGGTTCATTTATTCCGGACATCGAAACAACAAACGGATAATTTTGTAGTGTTCCCCCTCGTCAAGCACTACGCTCTACATAAATTTGGTAGTATTTGGAGAATGTTACACGAAACCAAAACTATTAAATTATTAAATTATTAAATAAATAAATAAATAAATAAAAATAAATACAACGTGAATCAGTAAGGGTGCTGTCGTGATTACGAAGCGGAGTGGCAGTTGCGGCTAGGTGGCAAACCCATGTGAACATTGGGAAGGAAAAAAAAATAATAAAAAAATAAAAATAAAACCCACAATCTTCTCCCTTATCTCTCTCTCACTCTCTCCCTCCCTCGCTTTCTACTTCCTTCCTCATTCTCTCTGCCTCCAACAAAACCAAGCCGGAAAAAAATAAATAAAAGAGAAATAGTAAAAAAAATAATAAAAGAGAAAGAAAAGAAAAAAATCAAATCGATCCGAAGATTCGAACCGATTATTCGAGATCAAGCCGAAGTAAGTAACACACTTCCCTTCTTCTATTAATTATTTTTCTTTTATTATATAATTTTTCTTTTTAATTGTATTGTTTAGAAAGAATTAAATGTTGGCCATTTTGTCAAAATTAAATTTCGGTTTGGAGTAAAAAATTTATTTTCGGTATGAGCATACTCACATTTATAATTTTGTACATTACATTAAATTTTGCAAATAGGTAAATAAATAAAAATAAAAATAAAAGAAAAAGGGAAAAGAAGAGAAAAGAAGAAAAGGAAGAGGCGGAAGAAGCAGCAGTGAAATTATGTGGGCTGGGCCAAGAGAAATTAGAAAGAAAAAGAAAAGAAAAAGCAAAAAAAAAAAGGGAAATGGGCCTGGCCCAGCCCAGAAGAAAAAATAAAAGAGAGAAGAAAAGAAAAAGAAAAGAGAAAAAAAAGGTAACTGGGCCAGGCCTAGCGCAGAAGAAAAAAAACGAAAAGAAAAAGAAAAGAGAAAAAAAAAGGGTAACTGGGCCTGGCTCAGTCCATGAGAAAATAAAGGTAAAAAAAAAAAAAGATGGGCTTGGATTTAACTTGGGCCAAAGAAAAAAATAATAACACTGGACCGGCTATCCCAACCCAGTAAAAGAAGAAAAAAAAATGAAATGAGTGGGCTTAGGCCTTGTCTGGGCCTGACAGAAAAGAAAAGAAAAAGAAAATAAAAATAAGTGAGAATTTAGTAGGCTTGGGTCTGGACTAGACAGAAAAGAAAAGGAAAAATTAAAATAAAATAAAAATATGAAAAATTGGAAATTTAGTAGGCTTGGGCTTGATGGATTAAATGATTGAAATTGGCTTGGATTAACTGAACATAATTGATAAATTATTAATAGTAATAAATTAGATTTTAATTAAAAGAGAAATGCATATTAATATATATGATTGAGCCTAGAAATGTAATAAATACATACGTTGGGTTTAAAAAATAATGCAGTATTATTATATGATTTACTTGATTCCCAAATTGGATTATTAACTCAATTTTGATAAAATATATATTATGATATAATTGTGCATTAATTTATTAAGATAATACGGATATCTAATTCATCATTTTTGATATTATAAGTCGTATACTATGATCCTACAAGTCACGTGCTATCATACTACATGTTATATGTTTTGATATTACAAGTCATGTGTTTTACATTTCATGTGCTTTGATATTACAAGTCATGTGTTTTATATTTCATATGCTTTGATATTACAAGTCATGTGTTTTAATATTACAGATCATGTGTTATGATACTACATGTCATGTACAATTATGGAAATGCAAGCATGTTATCATGAATTGAAAAATAATTAAAGAAGGAAAAGAAAAATTAAACAAATAAATGAAAAAAATAAAATTTTTATGTGCATAATTCATTATGAAAATGGTGATGGGAGAAATTACATGATGGATAAGAGACTTGCCGTATAAGGATTGATTGTATTGTTAGGGCTGAGATTTTTTTACTGCAGCGGTCTGGGTGATTACTGGACCACCAATTGATATTGTCCAGAGTGGTATGTCCGTTACGGTAATACAGTACGGAACTTGATTGTAGTGCCTAGTGGCATGTCATGGTTCAGCGCCATGAATATTGTGGCCGGGTCCCGGGTATGCATGGGCACTTATACGACAATGGAGAATAGCGCTATTTTATCTATTAATACAGTTTCTATAATTAAATTGGACAATGACTGAGACCAATAGAATATATAAATAGATAGAGTAGTTATTGCCATGGTTATTTATTTATGCATTTATTTATGCTTACCTTCATGTTAATTTATATGTTGCCTTCATGTTAATTTTTATGCACACAAACAACACTGACATAAACATGCTCATACACACTGATATTCCTGTATTATGATAATACACAATTTCCTCTTTTTAAATGTGTTACTTGCTGGGTTTAATCCCTTGGGTTTTGGACCCAGATTTGGAACGTGAAGAAGGGGATCTAGTCCTAGTTGAAGACATATACTTCGTTGGACAGATCGAGTGATAATAGGCAAGCGAAGTACTATCTGGAGAGTCTTTGTATATTTTATTTATATTTCTTTTTGTCTGGGCACTGTTTTCTCTTTGACTCTTTTGTGTTCATATTTAAAGCAGTGTGCCATGTTATGTAATGAACTATTTGTATAAATGAAATCATTTCAAGTTTCAAACATGTTATTTATTCATCAGATTGTGGCAGTAGTTACTGTTACTCCAAGATCCTGTGATTGTTGGGTTGTCTAGTGCAAATAATAAGTAACGTCCTCCGTTTTGGGAAGCAGCTGAAAAACGGGGGCATTACAGGGTGGTATCAGAGCCTAGGTTTAGGTGGAAAACTATAGGACTACTGCCACAAAAGAACATGTCTGTGATTTATTCGTAATAATTGTTTCTTATTCTTTGATACCTATCGGATCTAGTATCGTGACTATCCTATTGTTTTCTATTCGTTTGAGGTATCTATCTTGAACTCTTTTTATTGATTCTTTTTATTGATTCGTTTGAGGTATCTATCCCAAATAAAGACCTTATCACTTTAAATAAACAGATCAGAAAATGAGTTAGAATATGTCTGAACAAATGAATGTAATAAATCATTTGAGAAATTAAAACGGAGTCTAACAACAGTACCAGTTCTAGCAATTCTTGATACTTCTGGAGATGGCATATTCATGCTCTATTTTTATATCATTCGATAAGCAAAGTAATTCTGTAGGCCGTGCATTTAAGATTTAAATTTTCATCTATACCAAGAATTTCAGACGAAGTTTAAATAAATTTTTAAAGTACAAATTTCTTTGGAGAAATATAATTACGTTTGGACATAACTACTATGCCAATCTTAATAAGAACAGAATCCACTACTTATGATAACTAATCTATTTGGTCAATTGAGAGAAGGAAGAGAATTCTCGAGGATAGATCTTTATTTGGGATTCTGTCAAGTAAATGTCCGAGCAGAAAATATTTCAAAAACTGCATTAGAACCAAACATAGTCACTATGAATAATTGGTGATACCATTTTCAGCAACTAATGCTCCAACAATATTTATAAATTGATAATGAACTATAAAAAGAAAGCAACCTATGGAAAAATAAGTGTAATATATATATATATATATATATATATATATATATATATATATATATATATATATATATATATATATATATATATATAGATATATATATATAAAGATCTTAGAACACTAAGAATTTTGTAGAATTAGTCAAGTTGAAAGTAAAGGACAAGAAATTGATAATAAAATATAATTAAAGAAGACAAATTTTATCAAAACAAAATATGACATTATATCTTGTTGCTCAACTTAAGTTTATCTTTTCAAATGATTATCCTATTCCATTACTTTTTGTTAATTATTCCCATTTGACATTTAGTATCTTATATCTGAATATTATCATAATATGATTCATGTCTTGAGCCTTTATACATCACAAGTCTTATTAAGTCGGCGAGGCAATTGTAGAGAGATATTCTCTGGCGCCGGCAATTGCAGTCGGTTAATAAGATCGTTGTATATGATTGAATTTTGTAACTAGTCATGAATTCATTTCTTATCTTGTGTCCCTACCATTCATAGTCTTGTTACATCGATATTATAATAGTTCAGATTTATTTTCATTTCTAGAGTCGATTATAACATGTAATAGGACCTTGGGAATAAACTCTATAAAAATATTTATCACATGTATCTTACACATTACTTAATCAGGATGGCGTGGACTCCAAATTAGTAGCAGCTATTCCTAATTAAATTTTATGTTAATTTTGTATTCCTTTATCCAAATAAAACTTCAAGTATAAATTGGGAATCCTGACTATCTATTATCATTCCTATAAAAAAAACGGAAGTCGTTTATGATATATTCTATAGATCATAATTAAGAAAATGCTTAGCTAGAAATACAAAATAGTGAATCTATCAAACATAGACTTGAGAAAAGACTTAAAGATTTTGTAATTGTTCCAGAAGAATTGAAACAAAAATATAAGAAGCGATAGGTAAGGATTATTAACCAATGGGAGAAGTCTTGAAGGATAAAGTAACATTATTAGTTTTTATTTTATGGGATATACAATCACCAAGAGATTCAGCTTGGGAGCTTGAAAAGGACATCAGAATAAAATACATATACCCTTTCTCATGATCAAAAACACCAATTAAATTTCGAGAACGAAATTTTTATTAGGTGGGTAGAATGTAATACCCCAAATTTTGAGCTATCTGTATTACTCTCTTGAGACCAGTGGTGCCGAATAAGTCCACCGAAGTCAATTTTAGACACCGAAATAATTTTCAGTTAACATAACTTTAAATCCACAAACCCAAATGACATTCGGTCTTCGCGATTATTAGTTTTGTAATATTTAGAATTTTTGGAGATTTTTCTTATGAGGCCAAAAAATACTCCCAAAATTGTTAATTTAATAAAATTAAAATTATCTTTCTAATTATTTCGAAATTTCGGTTCATTTATTCCGGACATGGAAACAACAAACGGATAATTTTGTAGTGTTACCCCTCGTCAAGCACTACGCTCTATATAAATTTGGTAGTATTTGGAGAATGTTACACGAAACCAAAATTATTAAATTATTAAATAAATAAATAAATAAATAAATAAAAATAAATACAACGTGAATCAGTAAGGGTGCTGTCGTGATTACGAAGCGAAGTGGCAGCTGCGGCTAGGTGGCAAACCCATGTGAACATTGGGAAGGAAAAAAAAAAATTAAAAAAATAAAATAAAACCCACTACCTTCTCCCTTATCTCTCTCTCACTCTCTCCCTCCCTCGCTTTCTACTTCCTTCCTCATTCTCTCTGCCTCCAACATAACCAAGCCGGAAAAAAATAAATAAAAGAGAAATAGTAAAAAAAATAATAAAAGAGAAAGAAAAGAAAAAAATCAAATCGATCCGAAGATTCGAACCGATTATTCGAGATCAAGCCGAAAGCCGAAGTAAGTAACACACTTCCCTTCTTCTATTAATTATTTTTCTTTTATTATATAATTTTTCTTTTTAATTGTATTGTTTAGAAAGAATTAAATGTTGGCCATTTTGTCAAAATTAAATTTCGGTTTGGAGTAGAAAATTTATTTTCGGTATGAGCATACTCACATTTATAATTCTGTACATTACATTAAATTTTGCAAATAGGTAAATAAATAAAAATAAAAATAAAAGAAAAAGGGAAAAGAAGAGAAAAGAAGAAAAGGAAGAGGAGGAAGAAGCAACAGTGAAATTATGTGGGCTGGGCCAAGAGAAATTAGAAAGAAAAAGAAAAGAAAAAGCAAAAAAAAAAAAAGGTAAATGGGCCTGGCCTAGCTCAGAAGAAAAAATAAAAGAGAGAAGAAAAGAAAAAGAAAAGAGAAAAAAAAGGTAACTGGGCCTGGCCCAGGCCAGAAGAAAAAAAACGAAAAGAAAAAGAAAAGAGAAAAAAGAAGGGTAACTGGGCCTGGCCCAGTCCATGAGAAAATAACGGAAAAAAAAAAAAAGATGGGCTTGGATTTAACTTTAGCCAAAGAAAAAAATAATAACACTGGGCAGGCTAGCCCAATCCAGTAAAAGAAGAAAAAAAAATGAAATGAGTGGGCTTAGGCCTTGTCTGGGCCTGACAGAAATGAAAAGAAAAAGAAAACAAAAATAAGTGAGAATTTAGTAGGCTTGGGTCTGGGCTGGACAGAGGAAAAATAAAAATAAAATAAAAATATGAAAAATTGGAAATTTAGTAGGCTTGGGCTTGATGGATTAAATGATTGAAAGATTTGAATTGGAATTGGCTTGGATTAACTGGACATAATTGATAAATTATTAATAGTAATAAATTAGATTTTAATTAAAAGAGAAATGCATATTAATATATATGATTGAGCCTAGAAATGTAATAAATACATACGTTGGGTTTAAAAAATAATGCAGTATTATTATATGATTTACTTGATTCCCAAATTGGATTATTAACTCAATTTTGATAAAATATATATTATGATATAATTGTGCATTAATATATTAAGATAATACGGATATCTAATTCATCATTTTTGATATTATAAGTCGTGTACTATGATCCTACAAGTCACGTGCTATCATACTACATGTTATGTGTTTTGATATTACAAGTCATGTGTTTTACATTTCATGTGCTTTGATATTACAAGTCATGTGTTTTATATTTCATATGCTTTGATATTACAAGTCATGTGTTTTAATATTACAGATCATGTGTTATGATACTACATGTCATGTACAATTATGGAAATGCAAGCATGTTATCATGAATTGAAAAATAATTAAAGAAGGAAAAGAAAAATTAAACAAATAAATGAAAAAAAATAAAATTTTTATGTGCATAATTCATTATGAAAACGGTGATGGGAGAAACTACATGATGGATAAGAGGCTTGCCGTATAAGGATTGATTGTATTGTTAGGGCTGAGATTTTTTTACTGCAGCGGTCTGGGTGATTACTGGACCACCAATTGATATTGCCCAGAGTGGTATGTCCGTTACTGTAATACAGTACGGAACTTGATTGTAGTGCCTAGCGGCATGTCATGGTTCAGCGCCATGAATATTGTGGCCAAGTCCCGGGTATGCATGGGCACTTATACGACAATGGAGAATAGCGCTATTTTATCTATTAATACAGTTTCTATAATTAAATTGGACAATGACTGAGACCAATAGAATATATAATTAAATAGATAGAGTAGTTATTGCCATGGTTATTTATTTATGCATTTATTTATGCTTACCTTCATGTTAATTTATATGTTGCTTTCATATTAATTTTTATGCACACAAACAACACTGACATAAACATGCTCATGCACACTGATATTCCTGTACTATGATAGTACACAATTTTCTCTTTTTAAATGTGTTACTTGCTGGGTTTAATCTCTTGGGTTTTGAACCCAGATTTGGAATGTGAAGAAGGGGATCTAGCCCTAGTTGAAGACATATACTTCGTTGGACAGATCGAGTGACAATAGGCAAGCGAAGTACTATCTGGAGAGTCTTTGTATATTTTGTTTATATTTCCTTTTGTCTGGGCACTGTTTTCTCTTTGACTCTTTTGTGTTCATATTTAAAGCAGTATGCCATGTTATGTAATAAACTTTTTCTATAAATGAAATCATTTCAAGTTTTAAACATGTTATTTATTCATCAGATTGTGGCAGTAGTTACGGTTAATCCAAGATCCTGTGACTGTTGGGTTGTCTAGTGCAAATAATAAGTAACGTTCTCCGTTTTGGGAAGCAGCTGAAAAACGGGGGCGTTACAGGGTGGTATCAGAGCCTAGGTTTAGGTGGAAAACCATAAGACTACTGCCACATAAGAACATGTCAGTGACTTATTCGTAATAATTGTTTCTTATTCTTTGATACCTATCAGATCTAGTATCGTGACTATCCTATTGTTTTCTATTCGTTTGAGGTATTTATCTTGAACTCTTTTTATTGATTCGTTTGAGGTATCTATCCCAAATAAAGACCTTATCACTTTAAATAAACAGATCAGAAAATGAGTTAGAATATGTCTGAACAAATGAATGTAATAAATCATTTGAGAAATTAAAACGGAGTCTAACAACAGTACCAGTTCTAGCAATTCTTGATACTTCTGGAGATGGCATATTCATGCTCTATTTTTATATCATTCGATAAGCAAAGTAATTCTGTAGGCCGTGCATTTAAGATTTAAATTTTCATCTATACCAAGAATTTCAGACGAAGTTTAAATAAATTTTTAAAGTACAAATTTCTTTGGAGAAATATAGTTACGTTTGGACATAACTACTATGCCAATCTTAATAAGAACAGAATCCACTACTTATGATAACTAATCTATTTGGTCAATTAAGAGAAGGAAGAGAATTCTCGAGGATAGATCTTTATTTGGGATTCTGTCAAGTAAATGTCCGAGCAGAAAATATTTCAAAAACTGCATTAGAACCAAACATAGTCACTATGAATAATTGGTGATACCATTTTCAGCAACTAATGCTCCAACAATATTTATAAATTGGTAATGAACTATAAAAAGAAAGCAACCTATGGAAAAATAAGTGTAATATATATATATATATATATATATATAAAGATCTTAGAACACTAAGAATTTTGTAGAATTAGTCAAGTTGAAAGTAAAGGACAAGAAATTGATAATAAAATATAATTAAAGAAGATAAATTTTATCAAAACAAAATATGACATTATATCTTGTTGCTCAACTTAAGTTTATCTTTTCAAATGATTATCCTATTCCATTACTTTTTGTTAATTATTCCCATTTGACATTTAGTATCTTATATCTGAATATTATCATAATATGATTCATGTCTTGAGCCTTTATACATCACAAGTCTTATTAAGTCGGCGAGGCAATTGTAGAGAGATATTCTCTGGCGCCAGCAATTGCAGTCGGTTAATAAGATCGTTGTATATGATTGAATTTTGTAACTAGTCATGAATTCATTTCTTATCTTGTGTCCCTACCATTCATAGTCTTGTTACATCGATATTATAATAGTTCAGATTTATTTTCATTTCTAGAGTCGATTATAACATGTAATAGGACCTTGGGAATAAACTCTATAAAAATATTTATCAAATGTATCTTACACATTACTTAATCAGGATGGCGTGGACTCCAAATTAGTAGCAGCTATTTCTAATTAAATTTTATGTTGTTTTTGTATTCCTTCATCCAAATAAAACTTCAAGAATAAATTGGGAATCCTGACTATCTATTATCATTCCTATAAAAAACGGAAGTCGTTTATGATGTATTATATAGATCATAATTAAGAAAACGCTTAGCTAGAAATACAAAATAGTGAATCTATCAAACATAGACTTGAGAAAAGACTTAAAGATTTTGTAATTGTTCCAGAAGAATTGAAACAAAAATATGAGAAGCGATAGGTAAGGATTATTAACCAATGGGAGAAGTCTTGAAGGATAAAGTAACATTATTAGTTTTTATTTTATGGGATATACAATCACCAAGAGATTCAGCTTGGGAGCTTGAAAAGGACATCAGAATAAAATACATATACCCTTTCTCATGATCAAAAACACCAATTAAATTTCGAGAACGAAATTTTTATTAGGTGGGTAGAATGTAATACCCCAAATTTCGAGCTATCTGTATTACTCTCTTGAGACCAGTGGTGCCGAATAAGTCCACCGAAGTCAATTTTAGACACCGAAATAATTTTCGGTTAACATAACTTTAAATCCACAAACCCAAATGACATTCGGTCTTCGCGATTATTAGTTTTGTAATATTTAGAATTTTTGGAGATTTTTCTTATGAGGCCAAAAAATACTCCCAAAATTGTTAATTTAATAAAATTAAAATTATCTTTCTAATTATTTCGAAATTTCGGTTCATTTATTCCGGACATGGAAACAACAAACGGATAATTTTGTAGTGTTACCCCTCGTCAAGCACTACGCTCTATATAAATTTGGTAGTATTTGGAGAATGTTACACGAAACCAAAATTATTAAATTATTAAATAAATAAATAAATAAATAAATAAAAATAAATACAACGTGAATCAGTAAGGGTGCTGTCGTGATTACGAAGCGAAGTGGCAGCTGCGGCTAGGTGGCAAACCCATGTGAACATTGGGACGGAAAAAAAAATAAATAAAATAAAATAAAACCCACAACCTTCTCCCTTATCTCTCTCTCACTCTCTCCCTCCCTCGCTTTCTACTTCCTTCCTCATTCTCTCTGCCTCCAACATAACCAAGCCGGAAAAAAATAAATAAAAGAGAAATAGTAAAAAAAATAATAAAAGAGAAAGAAAAGAAAAAAATCAAATTGATCCGAAGATTCGAACCGATTATTCGAGATCAAGCCGAAAGCCGAAGTAAGTAACACACTTCCCTTCTTCTATTAATTATTTTTCTTTTATTATATAATTTTTCTTTTTAATTGTATTGTTTAGAAAGAATTAAATGTTGGCCATTTTGTCAAAATTAAATTTCGGTTTGGAGTAGAAAATTTATTTTTGGTATGAGCATACTCACATTTATAATTTTGTACATTACATTAAATTTTGCAAATAGGTAAATAAATAAAAATAAAAATAAAAGAAAAAGGGAAAAGAAGAGAAAAGAAGAAAAGGAAGAGGAGGAAGAAGCAACAGTGAAATTATGTGGGCTGGGCCAAGAGAAATTAGAAAGAAAAAGAAAAGAAAAAGCAAAAAAAAAAAAAGGGAAATGGGCCTGGCCTAGCTCAGAAGAAAAAATAAAAGAGAGAAGAAAAGAAAAAGAAAAGAGAAAAAAAAGGTAACTGGGCCTGGCCCAGGCCAGAAAAAAAAAAACGAAAAGAAAAAGAAAAGAGAAAAAAAAAGGGTAACTGGGCCTGGCCCAGTCCATGAGAAAATAAAGGAAAAAAAAAAAAAAGATGGGCTTGGATTTAACTTTAGCCAAAGAAAAAAATAATAACACTGGGCAGGCTAGCCCAATCCAGTAAAAGAAGAAAAAAAAATGAAATGAGTGGGCTTAGGCTTTGTCTGGGCCTGACAGAAATGAAAAGAAAAAGAAAACAAAAATAAGTGAGAATTTAGTAGGCTTGGGTCTGGGCTGGACAGAGGAAAAATAAAAATAAAATAAAAATATGAAAAATTGGAAATTTAGTAGGCTTGGGCTTGATGGATTAAATGATTGAAAGATTTGAATTGGAATTGGCTTGGATTAACTGGACATAATTGATAAATTATTAATAGTAATAAATTAGATTTTAATTAAAAGAGAAATGCATATTAATATATATGATTGAGCCTAGAAATGTAATAAATACATACGTTGGGTTTAAAAAATAATGCAGTATTATTATATGATTTACTTGATTCCCAAATTGGATTATTAACTCAATTTTGATAAAATATATATTATGATATAATTGTGCATTAATATATTAAGATAATACGGATATCTAATTCATCATTTTTGATATTATAAGTCGTGTACTATGATCCTACAAGTCACGTGCTATCATACTACATGTTATGTGTTTTGATATTACAAGTCATGTGTTTTACATTTCATGTGCTTTGATATTACAAGTCATGTATTTTATATTTCATATGCTTTGATATTACAAGTCATGTGTTTTAATATTACAGATCATGTGTTATGATACTACATGTCATGTACAATTATGGAAATGCAAGCATGTTATCATGAATTGAAAAATAATTAAAGCAGGAAAAGAAAAATTAAACAAATAAATGAAAAAAAATAAAATTTTTAAGTGCATAATTCATTATGAAAACGGTGATGGGAGAAACTACATGATGGATAAGAGGCTTGCCGTATAAGGATTGATTGTATTGTTAGGGCTGAGATTTTTTTACTGCAGCGGTCTGGGTGATTACTGGACCACCAATTGATATTGCCCAGAGTGGTATGTCCGTTACTGTAATACAGTACGGAACTTGATTGTAGTGCCTAGCGGCATGTCATGGTTCAGCGCCATGAATATTGTGGCCGGGTCCCGGGTATGCATGGGCACTTATACGACAATGGAGAATAGCGCTATTTTATCTATTAATACAGTTTCTATAATTAAATTGGACAATGACTGAGACCAATAGAATATATAATTAAATAGATAGAGTAGTTATTGCCATGGTTATTTATTTATGCATTTATTTATGCTTACCTTCATGTTAATTTATATGTTGCTTTCATATTAATTTTTATGCACACAAACAACACTGACATAAACATGCTCATGCACACTGATATTCCTGTACTATGATAGTACACAATTTTCTCTTTTTAAATGTGTTACTTGCTGGGTTTAATCTCTTGGGTTTTGAACCCAGATTTGGAATGTGAAGAAGGGGATCTAGCCCTAGTTGAAGACATATACTTCGTTGGACAGATCGAGTGACAATAGGCAAGCGAAGTACTATCTGGAGAGTCTTTGTATATTTTGTTTATATTTCCTTTTGTCTGGGCACTGTTTTCTCTTTGACTCTTTTGTGTTCATATTTAAAGCAGTATGCCATGTTATGTAATAAACTTTTTCTATAAATGAAATCATTTCAAGTTTTAAACATGTTATTTATTCATCAGATTGTGGCAGTAGTTACGGTTACTCCAAGATCCTGTGACTGTTGGGTTGTCTAGTGCAAATAATAAGTAACGTTCTCCGTTTTGGGAAGCAGCTGAAAAACGGGGGCGTTACAGGGTGATATCAGAGCCTAGGTTTAGGTGGAAAACCATAAGACTACTGCCACATAAGAACATGTCAGTGACTTATTCGTAATAATTGTTTCTTATTCTTTGATACCTATCAGATCTAGTATCGTGACTATCCTATTGTTTTCTATTCGTTTGAGGTATCTATCTTGAACTCTTTTTATTGATTCGTTTGAGGTATCTATCCCAAATAAAAACCTTATCACTTTAAATAAACAGATCAGAAAATGAGTTAGATTATGTCTGAACAAATGAATGTAATAAATCATTTGAGAAATTAAAACGGAGTCTAACAACAGTACCAGTTCTAGCAATTCTTGATACTTCTGGAGATGGCATATTCATGCTCTATTTTTATATCATTCGATAAGCAAAGTAATTCTGTAGGCCGTGCATTTAAGATTTAAATTTTCATCTATACCAAGAATTTCAGACGAAGTTTAAATAAATTTTTAAAGTACAAATTTCTTTGGAGAAATATAGTTACGTTTGGACATAACTACTATGTCAATCTTAATAAGAACAGAATCCACTACTTATGATAACTAATCTATTTGGTCAATTGAGAGAAGGAAGAGAATTCTCGAGGATAGATCTTTATTTGGGATTCTGTCAAGTAAATGTCCGAGCAGAAAATATTTCAAAAACTGCATTAGAACCAAACATAGTCACTATGAATAATTGGTGATACCATTTTCAGCAACTAATGCTCCAACAATATTTATAAATTGATAATGAACTATAAAAAGAAAGCAACCTATGGAAAAATAAGTGTAATATATATATATATATATATATATATATATATATATATATATATATATATATATATATATATATATATATATATATATATATATATATATAAGATCTTAGAACACTAAGAATTTTGTAGAATTAGTCAAGTTGAAAGTAAAGGACAAGAAATTGATAATAAAATATAATTAAAGAAGATAAATTTTATCAAAACAAAATATGACATTATATCTTGTTGCTCAACTTAAGTTTATCTTTTCAAATGATTATCCTATTCCATTACTTTTTGTTAATTATTCCCATTTGACATTTAGTATCTTATATCTGAATATTATCATAATATGATTCATGTCTTGAGCCTTTATACATCACAAGTCTTATTAAGTCGGCGAGGCAATTGTAGAGAGATATTCTCTGGCGCCGGCAATTGCAGTCGGTTAATAAGATCGTTGTATATGATTGAATTTTGTAACTAGTCATGAATTCATTTCTTATCTTGTGTCCCTACCATTCATAGTCTTGTTACATCGATATTATAATAGTTCAGATTTATTTTCATTTCTAGAGTCGATTATAACATGTAATAGGACCTTGGGAATAAACTCTATAAAAATATTTATCAAATGTATCTTACACATTACTTAATCAGGATGGCGTGGACTCCAAATTAGTAGCAGCTATTTTAATTAAATTTTATGTTGTTTTTGTATTCCTTCATCCAAATAAAACTTCAAGAATAAATTGGGAATCCTGACTATCTATTATCATTCCTATAAAAAACGGAAGTCGTTTATGATGTATTCTATAGATCATAATTAAGAAAACGCTTAGCTAGAAATACAAAATAGTGAATCTATCAAACATAGACTTGAGAAAAGACTTAAAGATTTTGTAATTGTTCCAGAAGAATTGAAACAAAAATATGAGAAGCGATAGGTAAGGATTATTAACCAATGGGAGAAGTCTTGAAGGATAAAGTAACATTATTAGTTTTTATTTTATGGGATATATACAATCACCAAGAGATTCAGCTTGGGAGCTTGAAAAGGACATCAGAATAAAATACATATACCCTTTCTCATGATCAAAAACACCAATTAAATTTCGAGAACGAAATTTTTATTAGGTGGGTAGAATGTAATACCCCAAATTTTGAGCTATCTGTATTACTCTTTTGAGACCAATGGTGCCGAATAAGTCCACCGAAGTCAATTTTAGACACCGAAATAACTTTCGGTTAACATAACTTTAAATCCACAAACCCAAATGACATTCGGTCTTCGCGATTATTAGTTTTGTAATATTTAGAATTTTTGGAGATTTTTCTTATGAGGCCAAAAAATACTCCCAAAATTGTTAATTTAATAAAATTAAAATTATCTTTCTAATTATTTCGAAATTTCGGTTCATTTATTCCGGACATGGAAACAACAAACGGATAATTTTGTAGTGTTACCCCTCGTCAAGCACTACGCTATATATAAATTTGGTAGTATTTGGAGAATGTTACACGAAACCAAAATTATTAAATTATTAAATAAATAAATAAATAAATAAATAAAAATAAATACAACGTGAATCAGCAAGGGTGCTGTCGTGATTACGAAGCGAAGTGGCAGCTGCGGCTAGGTGGCAAACCCATGTGAACATTGGGAAGGAAAAAAAAAATAAAAAAAATAAAATAAAACCCACAACCTTCTCCCTTATCTCTCTCTCACTCTCTCCCTCCCTCGCTTTCTACTTCCTTCCTCATTCTCTCTGCCTCCAAAATAACCAAGCCGGAAAAAAAATAAATAAAAGAGAAATAGTAAAAAAAATAATAAAAGAGAAAGAAAAGAAAAAAATCAAATCGATCCGAAGATTCGAACCGATTATTCGAGATCAAGCCGAAAGCCGAAGTAAGTAACACACTTCCCTTCTTCTATTAATTATTTTTCTTTTATTATATAATTTTTCTTTTTAATTGTATTGTTTAGAAAGAATTAAATGTTGGCCATTTTGTCAAAATTAAATTTCGGTTTGGAGTAGAAAATTTATTTTCGGTATGAGCATACTCACATTTATAATTTTGTACATTACATTAAATTTTGCAAATAGGTAAATAAATAAAAATAAAAATAAAAGAAAAAGGGAAAAGAAGAGAAAAGAAGAAAAGGAAGAGGAGGAAGAAGCAACAGTGAAATTATGTGGGCTGGGCCAAGAGAAATTAGAAAGAAAAAGAAAAGAAAAAGCAAAAAAAAAAAAAGGGAAATGGGCCTGGCCTAGCCCAGAAGAAAAAATAAAAGAGAGAAGAAAAGAAAAAGAAAAGAGAAAAAAAAGGTAACTGGGCCTGGCCCAGGCCAGAAGAAAAAAAACGAAAAGAAAAAGAAAAGAGAAAAAAAAAGGGTAACTGGGCCTGGCCCAGTCCATGAGAAAATAAAGGAAAAAAAAAAAAAAAAGATGGGCTTGGATTTAACTTTAGCCAAAGAAAAAATTAATAACACTGGGCCGGCTAGCCCAACCCAGTAAAAGAAGAAAAAAAAAATGAAATGAGTGGGCTTAGGCCTTGTCTGGGCCTGACAGAAAAGAAAAGAAAAAGAAAACAAAAATAAATGAGAATTTAGTAGGCTTAGGTCTGGGCTGGACAGAGGAAAAATAAAAATAAAATAAAAATATGAAAAATTGGAAATTTAGTAGGCTTGGGCTTGATGGATTAAATGATTGAAAGATTTGAATTGGAATTGGCTTGGATTAACTGGACATAATTGATAAATTATTAATAGTAATAAATTAGATTTTAATTAAAAGAGAAATGCATATTAATATATATGATTGAGCCTAGAAATGTAATAAATACATACGTTGGGTTTAAAAAATAATGCAGTATTATTATATGATTTACTTGATTCCCAAATTGGATTATTAACTCAATTTTGATAAAATATATATTATGATATAATTGTGCATTAATATATTAAGATAATACGGATATCTAATTCATCATTTTTGATATTATAAGTCGTGTACTATGATCCTACAAGTCACGTGCTATCATACTACATGTTATGTGTTTTGATATTACAAGTCATGTGTTTTACATTTCATGTGCTTTGATATTACAAGTCATGTGTTTTATATTTCATATGCTTTGATATTACAAGTCATGTGTTTTAATATTACAGATCATGTGTTATGATACTACATGTCATGTACAATTATGGAAATGCAAGCATGTTATCATGAATTGAAAAATAATTAAAGAAGGAAAAGAAAAATTAAACAAATAAATGAAAAAAATAAAATTTTTATGTGCATAATTCATTATGAAAACGGTGATGGGAGAAACTACATGATGGATAAGAGGCTTGCCGTATAAGGATTGATTGTATTGTTAGGGCTGAGATTTTTTTACTGCAGCGGTCTGGGTGATTACTGGACCACCAATTGATATTGCCCAGAGTGGTATGTCCGTTACTGTAATACAGTACGGAACTTGATTGTAGTGCCTAGCGGCATGTCATGGTTCAGCGCCATGAATATTGTGGCCGGGTCTTGGGTATGCATGGGAACTTATACGACAATGGAGAATAACGCTATTTTATCTATTAATACAGTTTCTATAATTAAATTGGACAATGACTGAGACCAATAGAATATATAATTAAATAGATAGAGTAGTTATTGCCATGGTTATTTATTTATGCATTTATTTATGCTTACCTTCATGTTAATTTATATGTTGCTTTCATATTAATTTTTATGCACACAAACAACACTGACATAAACATGCTCATGCACACTGATATTCCTGTACTATGATAGTACACAATTTTCTCTTTTTAAATGTGTTACTTGCTGGGTTTAATCTCTTGGGTTTTGAACCCAGATTTGGAATGTGAAGAAGGGGATCTAGCCCTAGTTGAAGACATATACTTCGTTGGACAGATCGAGTGACAATAGGCAAGCGAAGTACTATCTGGAGAGTCTTTGTATATTTTGTTTATATTTCCTTTTGTCTGGGCACTGTTTTCTCTTTGACTCTTTTGTGTTCATATTTAAAGCAGTATGCCATGTTATGTAATAAACTTTTTCTATAAATGAAATCATTTCAAGTTTTAAACATGTTATTTATTCATCAGATTGTGGCAGTAGTTACGGTTACTCCAAGATCCTGTGACTGTTGGGTTGTCTAGTGCAAATAATAAGTAGCGTTCTCCGTTTTGGGAAGCAGCTGAAAAACGGGGGCGTTACAGGGTGGTATCAGAGCCTAGGTTTAGGTGGAAAACCATAAGACTACTGCCACATAAAAACATGTCAGTGACTTATTCGTAATAATTGTTTCTTATTCTTTGATACCTATCAGATCTAGTATCGTGACTATCCTATTGTTTTCTATTCGTTTGAGGTATCTATCTTGAACTCTTTTTATTGATTCGTTTGAGGTATCTATCCCAAATAAAGACCTTATCACTTTAAATAAACAGATCAGAAAATGAGTTAGAATATGTCTGAACAAATGAATGTAATAAATCATTTGAGAAATTAAAACGGAGTCTAACAACAGTACCAGTTCTAGCAATTCTTGATACTTCTGGAGATGGCATATTCATGCTCTATTTTTATATCATTCGATAAGCAAAGTAATTCTGTAGGCCGTGCATTTAAGATTTAAATTTTCATCTATACCAAGAATTTCAGACGAAGTTTAAATAAATTTTTAAAGTACAAATTTCTTTGGAGAAATATAATTACGTTTGGACATAACTACTATGCCAATCTTAATAAGAACAGAATCCACTACTTATGATAACTAATCTATTTGGTCAATTGAGAGAAGGAAGAGAATTCTCGAGGATAGATCTTTATTTGGGATTCTGTCAAGTAAATGTCCGAGCAGAAAATATTTCAAAAACTGCATTAGAACCAAACATAGTCACTATGAATAATTGGTGATACCATTTTCAGCAACTAATGCTCCAACAATATTTATAAATTGATAATGAACTATAAAAAGAAAGCAACCTATGGAAAAATAAGTGTAATATATATATATATATATATATATATATATATATATATATATATATATATATATATATATATATATATATATATATATATATATATATATATATATATATATATATATATATATATATATATATATATATATATAAGATCTTAGAACACTAAGAATTTTGTAGAATTAGTCAAGTTGAAAGTAAAGGACAAGAAATTGATAATAAAATATAATTAAAGAAGACAAATTTTATCAAAACAAAATATGACATTATATCTTGTTGCTCAACTTAAGTTTATCTTTTCAAATGATTATCCTATTCCATTACTTTTTGTTAATTATTCCCATTTGACATTTAGTATCTTATATCTGAATATTATCATAATATGATTCATGTCTTGAGCCTTTATACATCACAAGTCTTATTAAGTCGGCGAGGCAATTGTAGAGAGATATTCTCTGGCGCCAGCAATTGCAGTCGGTTAATAAGATCGTTGTATATGATTGAATTTTGTAACTAGTCATGAATTCATTTCTTATCTTGTGTCCCTACCATTCATAGTCTTGTTACATCGATATTATAATAGTTCAGATTTATTTTCATTTCTAGAGTCGATTATAACATGTAATAGGACCTTGGGAATAAACTCTATAAAAATATTTATCAAATGTATCTTACACATTACTTAATCAGGATGGCGTGGACTCCAAATTAGTAGCAGCTATTTCTAATAAAATTTTATGTTGTTTTTGTATTCCTTCATCCAAATAAAACTTCAAGAATAAATTGGGAATCCTGACTATCTATTATCATTCCTATAAAAAACGGAAGTCGTTTATGATGTATTATATAGATCATAATTAAGAAAACGCTTAGCTAGAAATACAAAATAGTGAATCTATCAAACATAGACTTGAGAAAAGACTTAAAGATTTTGTAATTGTTCCAGAAGAATTGAAACAAAAATATGAGAAGCGATAGGTAAGGATTATTAACCAATGGGAGAAGTCTTGAAGGATAAAGTAACATTATTAGTTTTTATTTTATGGGATATACAATCACCAAGAGATTCAGCTTGGGAGCTTGAAAAGGACATCAGAATAAAATACATATACCCTTTCTCATGATCAAAAACACCAATTAAATTTCGAGAACGAAATTTTTATTAGGTGGGTAGAATGTAATACCCCAAATTTCGAGCTATCTGTATTACTCTCTTGAGACCAGTGGTGCCGAATAAGTCCACCGAAGTCAATTTTAGACACCGAAATAACTTTCGGTTAACATAACTTTAAATCCACAAACCCAAATGACATTCGGTCTTCGCGATTATTAGTTTTGTAATATTTAGAATTTTTGGAGATTTTTCTTATGAGGCCAAAAAATACTCCCAAAATTGTTAATTTAATAAAATTAAAATTATCTTTCTAATTATTTCGAAATTTCGGTTCATTTATTCCGGACATGGAAACAACAAACGGATAATTTTGTAGTGTTACCCCTCGTCAAGCACTACGCTCTATATAAATTTGGTAGTATTTGGAGAATGTTACACGAAACCAAAATTATTAAATTATTAAATAAATAAATAAATAAATAAATAAAAATAAATACAACGTGAATCAGCAAGGGTGCTGTCGTGATTACGAAGCGAAGTGGCAGCTGCGGCTAGGTGGCAAACCCATGTGAACATTGGGAAGGAAAAAAAAAATAAAAAAAATAAAATAAAACCCACAACCTTCTCCCTTATCTCTCTCTCACTCTCTCCCTCCCTCGCTTTCTACTTCTTTCCTCATTCTCTCTGCCTCCAACTTAACCAAGCCGGAAAAAAATAAATAAAAGAGAAATAGTAAAAAAAATAATAAAAGAGAAAGAAAAGAAAAAAATCAAATCGATCCGAAGATTCGAACCGATTATTCGAGATCAAGCCGAAAGCCGAAGTAAATAACACACTTCTCTTCTTCTATTAATTATTTTTATTTTATTATATAATTTTTCTTTTTAATTGTATTGTTTAGAAAGAATTAAATGTTGGCCATTTTGTCAAAATTAAATTTCGGTTTGGAGTAGAAAATTTATTTTCGGTATGAGCATACTCACATTTATAATTTTGTACATTACATTAAATTTTGCAAATAGGTAAATAAATAAAAATAAAAATAAAAGAAAAAGGGAAAAGAAGAGAAAAGAAGAAAAGGAAGAGGAGGAAGAAGCAACAGTGAAATTATGTGGGCTGGGCCAAGAGAAATTAGAAAGAAAAAGAAAAGAAAAAGCAAAAAAAAAAAAAAGGGAAATGGGCCTGGCCTAGCCCAGAAGAAAAAATAAAAGAGAGAAGAAAAGAAAAAGAAAAGAGAAAAAAAAGGTAACTGGGCCTGGCCCAGGCCAGAAGAAAAAAAACGAAAAGAAAAAGAAAAGAGAAAAAAAAATGGTAACTGGGCCTGGCCCAGTCCATGAGAAAATAAAGGAAAAAAAAAAAAATGGGCTTGGATTTAACTTTAGCCAAAGAAAAAATTAATAACACTGGGCCGGCTAGCCCAACCCAGTATAAGAAGAAAAAAAAATGAAATGAGTGGGCTTAGGCCTTGTCTGGGCCTGACAGAAAAGAAAAGAAAAAGAAAACAAAAATAAGTGAGAATTTAGTAGGCTTGGGTCTGGGCTGGACAGAGGAAAAATAAAAATAAAATAAAAATATGAAAAATTGGAAATTTAGTAGGCTTAGGCTTGATGGATTAAATGATTGAAAGATTTGAATTGGAATTGGCTTGGATTAACTGGACATAATTGATAAATTATTAATAGTAATAAATTAGATTTTAATTAAAAGAGAAATGCATATTAATATATATGATTGAGCCTAGAAATGTAATAAATACATACGTTGGGTTTAAAAAATAATGCAGTATTATTATATGATTTACTTGATTCCCAAATTGGATTATTAACTCAATTTTGATAAAATATATATTATGATATAATTGTGCATTAATATATTAAGATAATACGGATATCTAATTCATCATTTTTGATATTATAAGTCGTGTACTATGATCCTACAAGTCACGTGCTATCATACTACATGTTATGTGTTTTGATATTACAAGTCATGTGTTTTACATTTCATGTGCTTTGATATTACAAGTCATGTGTTTTATATTTCATATGCTTTGATATTACAAGTCATGTGTTTTAATATTACAGATCATGTGTTATGATACTACATGTCATGTACAATTATGGAAATGCAAGCATGTTATCATGAATTGAAAAATAATTAAAGAAGGAAAAGAAAAATTAAACAAATAAATGAAAAAAATAAAATTTTTATGTGCATAATTCATTATGAAAACGGTGATGGGAGAAACTACATGATGGATAAGAGGCTTGCCGTATAAGGATTGATTGTATTGTTAGGGCTGAGATTTTTTTACTGCAGCGGTCTGGGTGATTACTGGACCACCAATTGATATTGCCCAGAGTGGTATGTCCGTTACTGTAATACAGTACGGAACTTGATTGTAGTGCCTAGCGGCATGTCATGGTTCAGCGCCATGAATATTGTGGCCGGGTCCCGGGTATGCATGGGCACTTATACGACAATGGAGAATAGCGCTATTTTATTTATTAATACAGTTTCTATAATTAAATTGGACAATGACTGAGACCAATAGAATATATAATTAAATAGATAGAGTAGTTATTGCCATGGTTATTTATTTATGCATTTATTTATGCTTACCTTCATGTTAATTTATATGTTGCATTCATATTAATTTTTATGCACACAAACAACACTGACATAAACATGCTCATGCACACTGATATTCCTGTACTATGATAGTACACAATTTTCTCTTTTTAAATGTGTTACTTGCTGGGTTTAATCTCTTGGGTTTTGAACCCAGATTTGGAATGTGAAGAAGGGGATCTAGCCCTAGTTGAAGACATATACTTCGTTGGACAGATCGAGTGACAATAGGCAAGCGAAGTACTATCTGGAGAGTCTTTGTATATTTTGTTTATATTTCCTTTTGTCTGGGCACTGTTTTCTCTTTGACTCTTTTGTATTCATATTTAAAGCAGTATGCCATGTTATGTAATAAACTTTTTCTATAAATGAAATCATTTCAAGTTTTAAACATGTTATTTATTCATCAGATTGTGGCAGTAGTTACGGTTACTCCAAGATCCTGTGACTGTTGGGTTGTCTAGTGCAAATAATAAGTAACGTTCTCCGTTTTGGGAAGCAGCTGAAAAACGGGGGCGTTACAGGGTGGTATCAGAGCCTAGGTTTAGGTGGAAAACCATAAGACTACTGCCACATAAGAACATGTCAGTGACTTATTCGTAATAATTGTTTCTTATTCTTTGATACCTATCAGATCTAGTATCGTGACTATCCTATTGTTTTCTATTCGTTTGAGGTATCTATCTTGAACTCTTTTTATTGATTCGTTTGAGGTATCTATCCCAAATAGAGACCTTATCACTTTAAATAAACAGATCAGAAAATGAGTTAGAATATGTCTGAACAAATGAATGTAATAAATCATTTGAGAAATTAAAACGGAGTCTAACAACAGTACTAGTTCTAGCAATTCTTGATACTTCTGGAGAGGGCATATTCATGCTCTATTTTTATATCATTCGATAAGCAAAGTAATTCTGTAGGCCGTGCATTTAAGATTTAAATTTTCATCTATACCAAGAATTTCAGACGAAGTTTAAATGAATTTTTAAAGTACAAAATTTTTTGGAGAAATATAGTTACGTTTGGACATAACTACTATACCAATCTTAATAAGATCATAATCCACTACTTATGATAACTAATCTATTTGGTCAATTGAGAGAAGGAAGAGAATTCTCGAGAATAGATCTTTATTTGGGATTCTGTCAAGTAAATGTCCAAGCAGATAATATTTCAAAAACTGCATTAGAACCAAACATAGTCACTATGAATAATTGGTGATACCGTTTTCAGCAACTAATACTCCAACAATATTTATAAATTGATAATGAACTATAAAAAGAAAGCAACCTATGGAAAAATAAGTGTAATATATATATATGTATATATATATATATATATATATATATATATATATATATATATATATATATATATATATATATATATTATATTTATATATAAAGAGATCTTAGAACACTAAGAATTTTGTAGAATTAGTCAAGTTGAAAGTAAAAGATAAGAAATTGATAATAAATTATAATTAAAGAAGACAAATTTTATCAAAACAAAATATGACATTATATCTTGTTGCTCAACTTAAGTTTATCTTTTCAAATGATTATCCTATTCCATTACTTTTTGTTAATTATTCCCATTTGACATTTAGTATCTTATATCTGAATATTATCATAATATGATTCATGTCTTGAGCCTTTATACATCACAAGTCTTATTAAGTCGGCGAGGCAATTGTAGAGAGATATTCTCTGGCGCCAGCAATTGCAGTCGCTTAATAAGATCGTTGTATGTGATTGAATTTTGTAACTAGTCATGAATTCATTTCTTATCTTGTATCCCTACCATTCATAGTCTTGTTACATCGATATTATAATAGTTCAGATTTATTTTCATTTCTAGAGTCGATTATAACATGTAATAGGACCTTGGGAATAAACTCTATAAAAATATTTATCACATATATCTTACACATTACTTAATCAGGATGGCGTGGCACTCCAAATTAGTAGCAGCTATTTCTAATTAAATTTTATGTTGTTTTTGTATTCCTTCATCCAAATAAAACTTCAAGAATAAATTGGGAATCCTGACTATCTATTATCATTCCTATCAAAAACGGAAATCGTTTATGATGTATTCTATAGATCATAATTAAGAAAACGCTTAGCTAGAAGTACAAAATAGTGAATCTATCAAAAATAGACTTGAGAAAAGACTTAAAAGTTTTGTAATTGTTCCAGAAGAATTGAAACAAAAATATGAGAAGCGATATGTAAGGATTATTAATCAATGGGAGAAGTCTTGAAGGATAAAGTAATATTATTAGTTTTTATTTTATGGGATATACAATCACCAAAAGATTCAGCTTGTGAGCTTGAAAAGGACATCAGAATAAAATACATATACGCTTTCTCATGATCAAAAACACCAATTAAATTTCGAGGACGAAATTTTTATTAGGTGGGTAGAATGTAATACCCCAAATTTCGAGCTATCTGTATTACTCTCTTGAGACCAGTGGTGCCGAATAAGTCCACCGAACTCAATTTTAGACACCGAAATAACTTTCGGTTAACATAACTTTAAATCCAAAAACCCAAATGACATTCGGTCTTCGCGATTATTAGTTTTGTAATATTTAGAATTTTTGAAGATTTTTCTTACGAGGCCGAAAAATACTCCCAAAATTGTTAATTTAATAAAATTAAAATTATCCTTCTAATTATTTCGGAATTTCGGTTCATTTATTCCGGATATCGAAACAACAAACGGATAATTTTGTAGTGTTCCCCCTCATCAAGCACTACGCTCTACATAAATTTGGTAGTATTTGTAGAATATTACACGAAACCAAAATTATTAAATTATTAAATAAATAAATAAATTAATTAATTAATTAAAATAAATACAACTGTTCGTCGCAAAAGTTCCTTCGCTTCCTTCCATTGAATATATCTTAGATTACAGTAGAAGTGAACAAAATATAAAGAGAACAAACGAGAGGAT
Organism: Dracaena cambodiana; assembly: GCA_036321105.1. NCBI lineage: Eukaryota > Viridiplantae > Streptophyta > Magnoliopsida > Asparagales > Asparagaceae > Dracaena > Dracaena cambodiana. The sequence continues at coordinate 8,181,696 of JAYEPQ010000006.1, read as the reverse complement.
TTTATATTTCAATCTCTCTCTTTTACAATATCGTGGGATCTGTGGCGATGGGATCTGTCAAGCAGCTCTTTTTGACGATCGGTACGCTGAAATCTTCTCTCTTGAAGATATCGGCCGACTATAGACGATCTTCTCTGGTTTTGATTTGTTCAAGGCTCTCTCGCGTAACTCGAACTTCTCAAGAACTCCAGAAAGAAGATGGTGATTTTTTCTGATCTTCACGAACTCAAGGCTCTGTGCGTAACTCGAATTCTCCAAGATTTCAGAAAAATATCTCAATTGCCGAAAAGAAGATCCCTAGGGTTTCACCAGGAAGGTATTTATAGCCCCAGGTTAATACAAGAGTTTCTATCTAAATAGAACTCGTCATTATCAGGGATTCCAATCAAATATCTTTGTTTTGATGGAATTCTGATTAGACTTGATTTGGGTATTTGGATAGACCCAAAATCATAATCTCAATCAATTTGAGATTCTGGTTATCTGCTTACGCGGAGCTTTAATCTCATCAAAACGCGGCGCTAACTTAACCAAAACGCGGAGCTAACGCAGAGCTATTGATCATCTCCGCGTTTTACTCAAACGCGAGGCTAATACAAGCCAGACTGCAGAATCAATGCGGAGCTATTAAACATCTCCGCGTTTTATTCAAACGCAGGGTTAATATTACCAAACGCGGGGCTACTGAATTGGCTCCGCGTCCTATTGTGGAAAATCCTTTTAACTTAGAAATTTTCACTGCCAACAGAACCCCCTCCAAAGTTTTCAAAATGGCTTAGACTTCAGCAGATTTTGAAATACTTTGGATATCTAAACTGAAACGTGGAGTTAGAATACCAAGTCTATCTCGCGTTATGCTCACTTACGCGGAGCTAATCAGCTTCACTTCGTCTTCAGTGAAATGAGTAATTATGTCATTAATTACCCTGAATTTCTACGCAGAATACCAAGCGACGGAAATTCTGTTTAAATAGAGCTCCCGGCTCATCTTCTTCTTCATCCGGAGATTTTAGAAGAGCTCTCACCTCCTGCAACTGAGTGAGCGATGTCAATGAGCGATCTTCAATTGATCTCTCTTTAACTCTTCATAGATTTTCATCGTTAGGATGTCACTTCAGAAGAGTTTTGCTAGACGCACGTTGGCCGGCGTTAATGGCAGCAGCCGTGAAAGTAGATGCAAAGGCGAACCAGTCTATGCAGTGTCTTCCGAAGGTAAAAACCTTAACTCTTAGGCTTCTAAGAACCATCTTGAGATGTTTTGACTTGGTTTAATCCGGCCAATTGTTTATTTTACTGACGAGATCGCCATTCTCCGGCCGTAAGGTTTAAAGGAGAAGGAGGAGTCATAGAGGAACTCTGTTCTTTTTCTACGTGAAGTTATCGCATCATCCCTGCGCTTGAAACGCGGGGCTTATCTGACTTGTAGTCTCGATGAATCTGCGAGGCTATCTTTGATTAGCAGTCGCGATGAATTGCGAGGCTATCTTTGATTAGTAGTCGCGATGAATCTGTGAGTTTGATTAGCAGTCGCGATGAATTGCGAGGCTATCTTTGATTAGCAGTCGCTTATGAATTGCGAGGCTATCTTTGATTAGCAGTCGCGATGAATTGCGAGGCTATCTTTGATTAGCAGTCGCGATGAATTGCGAGGCTATCTTTGACTAGCAGTCGCTATGAATTTGAAAGAGAAGGAAAGAGCAGAAAGAAATCTTGTCCCCCCTTTACGCGAAGTTATCGCATCATCCTCTGCGTTTAAAGCGCGAGGCTATTTCTTCAACTGTGCGCGAAGTTAGCTTAGCTCTGCGTTTTCACTCTTTTAGAAACTCTGTTCCTTTTGCAGTAAGTTCAATCCTTTCTGAAGAGGAGTGTATGCGGGTCCATCGATCTTCATCAGCAAAAGTAACTCTAAGGAAGTCAGAAGCATATGCTTTACAACATATTTGCAGGTTTCAAGCTCTGGCTCCGAGAGATAAACTCCTGAAGGAGCTGTAAAATATGGAGCTGCAGCACTTGCAGTTCAGAATTGTGCTTCAATGCAGCACTTTCCTTTCTTCTCGTGCTTCATTTCGGATGACAGATCCTAGTTGACATTTGCAGAAGGGATCTTTTGCATGTGAACCAGGGAACTGAGCTTCAACACCCCGTAGAGAAATCTTACTGTTTGTTTATTGATGAGTTGATCATGTAAAAGCTTTTGGGAGAGCTATAACTCCCTCTTTGTAATCTCTTCTTTTATGAATAAAGAGCAAATTATTTTCCTCTCTATCTGTCAGCTTCAAGAAACTTACTTGCTCAACAAATAGATGGTCAATAATTTTGGTAAAATAGTCTAAGGCTCATTTGCGTAACTTAGATCACTAATACCCAAATGATCGGATAAAGATCATCTTAACTTAGATGGAAGCGCTTAATTGCACTTGCCAAAAATCCAAGTTTTTCATGAGAACGCGAAGCTAAGGCACCAGGCTATCCTCGCGTTTTGTATAGTTGCGCGGAATTAATATCTTCACTTTTTTCTTTATCACGCGAGGCTAATAGCTCCGCGTTTTGGAGAGTAACTGACCAGTCATTTTCTCCGAAATCCGCGCCGAACTCTAAGAGGCGGTTTCCCTCTTTTAAATAAAATCTCTATTCCTTTTCTTCTCACTTTACTTGAGAATTTTCCAGAAACTTAGAGATTCAGGCGATCACAGTTCAGGCCACCCGAGCCTCTTCCGACCGAGTTTCCTCCCGATTTTCAGTCGATTTTCCTCAGCAATGACACCCAAAGCTCGTGCTACTTCTCGCGCGGCTCCATCATCGGCAACTGGCGCAAGCAGTGGTGGCGGCAGCCATGGCAGCGACGCGCCAGCCCACATTTCGCTTATCGGAGGTAAGAATCTCTCCATCGAGACTTTTTAGAACATCTCTAGAGTGATTTGGCTTGATCTTAACTGATTAATCAACTCTTTTACAGGCGACATCGCCGTACTCCTGCTGTAAGGCTTGGAGAAGAAGAAAAGTCTCTGACTTTCTTCTTACGTGAAGTTATCGCGTCATCCTCGCGTTTTAAAGCGCGGGGCTATTTTAAGTAGCAGTCGCGTGGAAATGCGAGGCTATTTTGAGTAGCAGTCGCGCTGAAATGCGAGGCTATTTTGAGTAGCAGTCGCGCTGAAACGCGAGGCTATTTGATGTAGCAGTCACGCTGAAACGCGAGGCTATTTGATGTAGCAGTCGCGCTGAAACGCGAGGCTATTTGATTTAGCAGTCACGTTGAAACGCGAGCCTATTTTAAGTAGCAGTCGCGCTGAAATGCGAGGCTATTTGATGTAGCAGTCGCACTGAAAGTAGCAGTCGCGCTGAAACGCGAGGCTATTTGATGTAGCAGTCGCGCTGAAACGCGAGGCTATTTTTGATTTCTGTGCGGTCTAATTTTTAGCTTCGCGCGGCGCTATTTTTAGCTTCGCGCGTTCTAATTTTTAGCTTCGCGCGTCCATACTTAGAAAATTTTTCTGTTTTATAGAAACTTCTCTCACTCTGCTTTCTTTTTTCAATAGGGTATTCGATGGAATCTCTTCCCCACAAGAATTACTTCGGCTTTGCTGGGGGTTCTGATCCCTCAGGCCAATTTCGCTTCACCACTATCTTGGCTCCATATAAGCCAGACCCGAAGGAGCGCAAGGAGAAGTTGATCAAGTATCACCCCACTACTGTGCGAGAAATCATAACCGATGCAGCCTTCGAAACTTTGAATAGAGAGGCGATGGAGAAACCCGCCTTCCTCTTTGGAGACCAGATGGATCAATCAGATGAGATCCTTTCTGAAGAGGAGTGTGTTTGGTTATATAACTCAGGCGAAATGCTGATGTTTCTGCCTAGAATGGCTCGTAGCTATCCTCTGGTCTATCTTCAGAGGCTGGCGATGCCTCGGAAATTAAAGTGGGGACTGACTCAAGAGCAAGATGGCGTCCCAACAGGCAAATTTGGTGCAAAAGGGGTTTATCAAGATGGTCCCCCCAGATGCATTACTGGTTTGCTTCCAGGCCGATTTGGCAAGGAGCTTCCAGTGGGAGAAGTCCCATCTCGTGTCCGAACTTTCTTAAGTGAGTTCCTGGCGAAGGATGGTCAGTACCCGGCTAGCGACTTCAGGATGCCTGGCTGGGTTCATTCTTCTAACAATATGTGGTGGGCCCGCCTCGTTCAGTACATGCTTGATTCTCACGAGCCCATTTTAAAGGATATTGGCTTGTATAAAGCTATCAGGAATGTCCAATTCGGGTTTCCCCAGAGTGCCTATCATTTTTACTGCCTCTTGGAGATGTATAACCCTGAGACTTGTACTCTCTTTACACCAGTGGGTGAGATAGGATTCGCTCTTCACGAGATGTTTGAGGTTTCCGGGCTTTCCATGGGTGAAATCCCCTATGAAGAGTATATCCTCACCACCAATGAGCTGAATATGCTACTGGCGAGGGATGATCGCATCTATGCCACATACTGGGAGATGACGTGCCATTATCATATTTGCGCTGACTTGACGGGTGCACGTAACCACGGTATTGGTCATAAGAAATGGGCCGAGTATCTATTTGCCAATTTAAACTCTAAGGATAGCTCGGCCACTATCCATGGTCATTCTCCTGTTCCCATCCCAGAGATTGACCAACGTGTAGCCAGGGGCCATTACCGTCTGTATTATACTACAGACTCCAATGAGAACGGATATGATCCCAGCACTTCATTCAAGAGCTACCATTATCAAGCCTAGTTCCCGATCTCCAACAGAGGTCTCATTGCCGGATTTCTGATGCTGTGGCTGAAGAGATGTGTGGTGCCATCGTTGCCCAAAGAAGCAATTGCAGTGACCGTGGTATATCCAGCGGTTCTTCTCGCATATGGCCGACCCCTTGGACTTCTTCCCGCAATGGTATGCAATTTACAGTATGGACAGAGGGTGCTCTGTCGTGATTTCCTCCCCACTATTAAGACCAAGGGGAAAGAAAAGGGCAAGTCGAAAGAGACTGCCCAGCCGAAAACTCCAAACCCTAGGGTGGAGATGCCCTACAACTATTTGATGGCATAGCTCGTCTTGCACTGTCCTTCTTTAATGAGTGCACCAGAGCGTCGTTCGGGCGAAAAGTGCTTCTTTGCAGAGCTGTATGAACGCTCTTCGTGGAAGCAGAATTATGTCTCAAATTCGGAAGACTTTTCATAGTTTTCAGAATTATGAGATCTTCCGGTGTTTCCCTGACTTTCCCGGCGGAGGATATGGGATGAGGCTGAAGGATGCTGTGGGAGCAGATAAGTTCACTACTTTATCTGCAGGAGCGTTCTGGTGGCTTCTCAACATCCGTCCCGGACACTTGGTGTATCGTCAAGATCTCGGGTGTCGGATCGAGCCATACACTCCGAGTCGCTTTGCTCGTCAGTTTGGATACTCCCAACTTTATGTGGGCAATCCAAATAAAGATCTCGCTCACGAGGGAAATTTATACGAAGGCGCTCGTGGCTGGTTCCATTTTGCAGGAGGCGGAACTGAGGCTGAATTCTCCTTGCCCCAGAAGGCGCCAGAATTGGCCATGACCCTCAGCTTCTGCAATTGGTTCAGTATTGCCAATGCTGACGTGCCCGACTTCTCTCTCAATCGCAGTTGTTGCAAAGAGATTGAAGCCCTCTACATTAGCCGTCAGGGTGCTTCTAGAGTGAGAATAAAAGGAATGGAAGAATTCCTTGGCACCGCGGCTGAGCCTTCAGACGCCAGCGAGTCCGACGACGATGCCAGTGATGACGATGACAATACTGGTGCTGGTGGAGCCTCCCAGCCTGTTGTCAGTCGTCCCTTGAGTCCAGCTCTCAAACGCCGCGGCACTTTAAAGAGAAGACCGGGTAAGAAGCAAAAATTGGCTCAGGAAACTTTGATAGCTCCCCAAGAAGTGGCGGTCAAACTTGCTTCAGACTTGTTGGCTTCGGCTCTACCCCCAGCGTCGGCAAGGGAAGACGAACCTGCTAAAGCTCCAAGTGTTGTTGAGATTTCGGCCCCTTTGGCCATAGGGTCTGTGGCAGAACCTGTGGCGCAACTAACTGGTAGCGAGACAGGTACGTTGCTGGAAACGACAATGGCTCCCCCTTCAAGTCCGACAACTGGACTTGTATCGCCTGGTATGGCCCTTAGCATTTTATCTTTTGCCCGTTATTATTTTAACGTAACACTGCTTTTCTGGTCTTCCGAAATGCAAGTGATCAACTTCTCTCGCCAATGCATTCGACTACCCAAGTAAAGTCTGACGATAGGATGGACCATTCCGGCTCCGTTGGTAGTGTAGGTAGCTCTGCTGGCAAGTTTGCGGCTGATTATTCCATACCGGCTCCTGCCTCTGTTCCCTCTTCGATTCCCTCAATTGACGAACTGGGAAGTGACGAGAGAACTGAGGTCATTATCGCAGCTGCTGCTAAGGAGGCTACACCTTCTCCTAGCATGCCATCTCCAATGCCAGTCTGTTCCACTGAGACATTTCCCATGGTCGTTGGCGTACCTTCTGTTTCTCAGTCAACGATTCTAACGCCTTTTACTATAATTGCTGTTGAGACACCTGTAATTCCTCCAGCTTCTAATCTTCCAGTCGGGGATGAGGAGAACTTAAAGTTCTCATTTGAAGCTTCTTCTGCCATCGGAGGAACTTCTGGTAGAGATACCCCCTCATCTTCTCCTGTTGGTGGCGCTCCCCGGGTGACTTGTATTAGCAGCCCTCCTTCTCAGGTTCCTGATTCCACCAAATCTGCATTGGCTTTACTGGCCCCGCATGTCATGAACCTGGTACAAGGACGGGCTTCTTCTTCGACACCGGTAGCCACTGCTCCCCTGCCCGTGACATCTTCCTTAGCATTACTTGCTTTGTCTGTTGGCACTGTAAATCCTCTTGAAGAACTTTTCAACTTCAGTGTCGCCGATTTTATGCGTTTGCTAAGGAAATGTATCGAGATGGTCCTTGCTGGCCACGATTTCTTCAACTTCGCACGTCCAATGTTATTCCGCTATGTGGAAAACATCGAAGAAATTGGGGGGCGAGATCGAGCAGCTCCTTACTGGGCCCGTTTTGGAATTTTGGAAGAGCAAATGAACATACTCAACACAGTTTGCCAAGCGGATGTTGAGTCGATTACTGGGATCGAATGGGCTCGTCTTCGGGCGGAGTTGGTTGCTCATCGAGAGGAATTGAGGTGCCAAGAAGAAGAGTGGTCTCGAGCGTTAGCAGGGTTCCAGGCTAGTCGGGAGTCCATTCTTAGAGGTTTGGATTTGGTGAACTCTGAAATTGAGGGGAGCCAGGCTGCAATTCTCAGCGCCCAGGAGGCCATTGCTAATGCTCGGGTGATCTTAGTAGAGAGCGAGCTTCAATTAGGGGAAGCCGTTAAGAAGCGGGAAGCACTGATCCTTCAACGGGAGCAAGTTGATCAGGAGGTGACAATAAGAAGCCGTACTATGGAAGAGTCTCGCCAGCATCTCATCCAGCAAGTTGGAATGAATGATGATGATCTACTCCGGCAAGCTCAACACTCTATAGAGGCAACTCGTCGTCGAGTGGTTGACGAAGCGATGAGTAAGTTAAAGCATCTCGGAGATCCATAGTTTTCTTTTATTCTTCATTCTTTTTTTGTAATGAGAACTTGTACTAAAAGAAAGAACTTTATTGGTTCTCAGACTTCTTTTGTAACTCCATTCTTTTTTAAATGATGAATAAGGATAACTACTTTTTGATTCTTTATTAGTTGGCTAGGAAATCTTCTTGCACAACAAATAATTTGCCATCAAGAAGTAGCTTTCTCTGCAAAACGTTCCAAGTCGTACTGTCAAAGGTAAGAATTTAATATGACAGGTTTTATGGGATTTTTAGCAAATCCCCAGCTATCAACGGGTTTGATTGGCCTTTACCAACTACCGTTTGAGTTGGGCTAGCCATGTTATTCCCCTCAACATGGTGAGTTATCGAGGAATTAATCTCCTCTCCCCCTTTTGCCTTTAATCAGCATTGGGTAGTTAATCTCATACTCTTACCCCAGTATGATAGGGTTGGTGAGAAATTTATTCTCTTCCCATTGCCTAGTCGGCGTTGGGCAATTCATACTTTTATCCCAGTATGATGGGTTGGCGAGAAACTTGTTGTCTTCCCATTGTCTAGTCGGCGTCGGGCAATTCATACTTTTTACCCCAGTATGATAGGTTGGCGAGAAACTGGTTCTCTTCCCATTGCCTAGTCGGCGTTGGGCAATTCATATCTTTACCCCAGTATGATGGGTTGGCGAGAAACTGGTTTTCTTTCCATTGCCTAGTCGGCGTTGGGCAATTCATACTTTACCCCAGTATGATGGGTTGGCGAGAAACTGGTTCTCTTCCCATTGCCTAGTCGGCGTTGGGCAATTCATACTTTTACCCCAGTATGATGGGTTGGCGAGAAACTGATTCTCTTCCCATTGCCTAGTCGGCGTTGGGCAATTCATACTTTACCCCAGTATGATGGGTTGGCGAGAAACTGGTTCTCTTCCCATTGCTTAGTCGGCGTTGGGCAATTCATATCTTTTAGGTCAGAGGCGCTTAATTACACATGCCTAAAATAAAGATTGGGGGCTGTTCAAACTTGAGAACTGAGCACACCAGGTTTGGGTCAGAGGCGCCAAACTGCGCATGCCCAAGAAAAGACTGATGGTGGTTCAAACTTGAGAACCAAACTGGAGGCGGTTCAAGGCTCTCTCGCGTAACTTGAACTGGGCACTCCAAACACACCAGGTTTAGGTCAGAGGCGCCAAACTGCGCATGCCTAAGAAAAGACTGGAGGTGGTTCAAACTTGAGAACCAAACACACCAGGCTTTAGGTCAGAGGCGCTAAACTGCGCATGCCTAAGAAAAGACTGGAGGTGGTTCAAACTTGAGAATCAGACACACCAGGGTTTAGGTCAGAGGCGCCAAACTGCGCATGCCTAAGAAAAGACTGGAGGTGGTTCAAACTTGAGAACCAGACACACCAGGGTTTAGGTCAGAGGCGCCAAACTGCGCATGCCTAAGAAAAGACTGGAGGTGGTTCAAACTTGAGAACCAGACACACCAGGGTTTAGGTCAGAGGCGCCAAACTGTGCATGCCTAAGAAAATACTGGAGGTGGTTCAAACTTGAGAACCAAACACACCAGGGTTTAGGTCAGAGGCACCAAACTGCGCATGCCTAGGAAAAAGAAGACGCGTATCTCCAAGGGTACTAAGAATAGTATTTCTTCAGAAATTTGCCATTGATTGGCATCATCATCCTGTCGCCATCTTGATTCATTAAGCGATAGGCTCCACTAGAGTATACTGTCTCCACAACAAACGGTCCTTCCCACTTGGGTTCAAATTTACCCTTAGTCTTGTGGGTTAGCACCATTGGCCTTTTAACAGCCAAAACCAAGTCTCCTTATCTCTATAGTGAATTGGAACGTTTTCCAGGTCGACGTTTCTTTCGTTCGTTCTCGGTACGCTCATTTCGACATTGTCTCTGTATTTGACCGAGCTCAGAGAATTTCCGTCGTTCGGTCGTTCAGAGGTTCGTCAGTTTCCCGCTCCGTCAGTTCATCTCTCGGTAGAACGACGGCACCTATGCGGTGGGTTCGACTCCCACAGCACATTTCCAATCAGCTGCCTTTCATTCCGGGAAGGGCTGTTTGAATCTGCTATGTAATTGAATCGCTTCCGCAGTGATTTCATTTCATACATGACGAAGTGCCTGTTCGCGCTGAAAGTGGAAACCGGATTTCTAAAGCCCACGCCCTAACAGTTGGTAACCCGCGCGGCCGGTCCCCGTCTGGCGGACGATCCATTCCCGCACGTGAAGTGAGGCAGACCCTTTCGCTAACGCTTTTTTCAGGGGAGGATCGGTTTCGGTATGCACTCACGAAGATATCGAAGTCTCACACATTGGAATCGAGAATATGCTTCGCTTCACGGGATCCCACCGTCACCGCCCTCCCACTTTCTTTTTCTTCTTTTGAGAGGGAGCCATTACCACTCTTTGATTTTCCGGAGCCCGTCTCCGTCTCAACCCGTTTCCAGCGTCCTTTGCGTTCCGATAAACTTCTTTCCCGGGTGCACCGTCGTCTGCACAATCAATACCACACCACAAAGTGATGCGAAAGTGAAAACAACGGCCGACGATGAGAGGTAACCCCGCGTTTAAAGGTCTTTGGCTTAACGCTGTTATTGAACGTTCGAGATATTCGGGCTTGATACAACTCAATTTGTTGTTGAGCCCTGAGACGTTTTTCATCTAACGCCTCTAGTTCTTGCGATCTTTGCTGATGGCGCTCTTCTGTCGTCATCCTTGTGGCTAAAGCCACTCTTAATGATAGTATCTGGATTTCAAGAGGTAAAACAACCTCACTTCCATAAACCAAAGAGAACGGGGTAGCTTTGGTCGGGGTGCGAACGGTGGTGCGATATGCCCACAAATATTCTCCCAACTTTTCATCCCAATCTCATTTATTGGAAGAGACGAACTTCCGAAGGAGTTTGATGATCGTCTTGTTAAAAGCTTCAGCTAACCTATTAGCCGCAGGGTTATATGGTGTAGAAGCGATATCTTTGATTCTGAACTTATTGCAGAATCTGGAGAATCTCTGACTAATGAACTGCGGACCGTTATCATGAATGATCCGTCGAGAGACGCCAAATCGGTAAATGACATGATGCTTGATAAACTTGATCACATCTGTCGTTTTCACCTCTTTCATGGGCACGGCTTCCGCCCATTTTGAAAAATAATCGGTTATTGCAAGAATAAACCGATGTCCTCTGGATGACGGGGGAGTTATTGGACCCACAATGTCCATCCCCCATGCTTCAAATGGCCAACTTGCAACAGTATTGTGCAAGTATTCTTGGGATTGATGAATAAAATTAGCATGAACTTGGCATGCATGACATCGTTTAGCGTATGCCATTGCTTCCGTGATCATGTTTGGCCAGTAGTATCCTAGCCTTCTTATACGGTCTCCAAGTTTAGGACCGGGCTGATGAGCTCCACATACTCTATCGTGTGTTTCTCTCAGCACTTCTTCTGCTTCCGCTTTTGATATGCAGCGTAGTAGCAGACCATCTCTTGACTTTCTATATAAAGTCTGAAGTTTATGGTCATAATAAAATCTTTGGGCCTTCCTCTTTATAGAGGTGGTTTTCTTAGGATCTTCTGGTAATATCCCATGTAAAGCGTAATCCATAAACGGAAATCGCCAATCACGGGGCTCCAGGGTTAGGCCTACTTGGCACACTTCTTTATTTTGAAGAAGAGTATCTGGATGAAGGAGCTCTCTGCTTTCAATGGTGATGCTTTTAACTTCACCCGGCGGGATTGCCAGTGTTGCGGCTAACGCGGCAAGAGCATCTGCATAAACGTTCTCATTTCGAGATACGTGATATATGTAGAATTGTTCAAAATATCCTGCTAGCTCAATAGCTAACTGATGATATGGGATGAGGGCTTCATGTCTGACTTCATACTCATCTGTCATCTGATTGACGATGAGTTTAGAGTCTCCATATGCCTCCAGATGGTTCACCCCCAGTTGCAGAGCTATTTTTAAGCCGATAATGAGCGCGTTGTACTCCGCTACATTATTCGTGCACGGTTCCGTCAATGAATAACAGTTTGGAAGTATATGTTTATGTGGGGAGATTAGCACAACCCCCACTCCAGCAGCAGATCGTCTGACAGCACCATCAAATAACATTTGCCATGGTTGCTCTTTGCTAACTGTGTTGACCCCTGACATCTGTTTGGCATTAGACCGAATTGGGTGGTCTGCAAGAAAATCGGCAATTGCCTATCCCTTCATCACCTTTTGAGGAACGAAGTGTATGTCATAGGGCGACAGTAGCAGGGCCCATTTTGCCAGTCTGCCATTTAAAGCCCCTGGTTTTATCATCAGAATCTTCAGGGGATTAACCCGTGATATGATATGAATCGTTTGCCCAGAAAGATAGGTCGCATCTTCTGAACGGCGAACACTAGGGCTAAACATTCATTTTCAATCGGGGTCTACCGTTGTTCGGCCCCAATCATTGTCCTGCTTAGATAATAAAGGGTATGTTCATGGCCGTGCTCATTATATTGAGCCAGTAATGCGCCTAAGGCATTATCCATGGCCCTCACATATATGAGGAAGGGCTGCCCGGGGATCGGTGCCATAAGAACAGGAGGTTTGGTGAGATATTCTTTAAGGTCGTCAAAGGCCTGTTGACATGCCTCATCCCATATGAAAGACACTCCCTTTTTCATAAGTTTTGAGAATGGCTGGCATCGTCCAGATAGGTTGGAAATGAAGCGTCGAATACAGGCGAGCTTTCCCTGTAATCCCCTTAATTCCTTAAGATTGCGGGGAGGCAGCATTTCGCTAATTGCTTTTACCTTTTCAGGGTCGAGAAAAATTCCTTTTGAGGTGATTATGAACCCAAGAAATTTCCCGCTGGATACCCCCATGAACGACTTAGTAGGATTCATCTTCAGACGATGTTTCCTCATAAGATCGAAAACCACTCTTAAATCATAAAGATGATCTTCTTTGTTTTTGCTTTTGACTGCTAAGTCATCCACATAGCACTCCACTGTTCTGCGTAGGTGTTCTTTGAATATGACACTCATTGCGCGTTGGTAGGTGGACCTGCGTTCTTTAATCCGAATGGTATCACCGTATAACAGTATACCCCCAGCGGCGTTCTGAAAGCTGTATGCTTCTCATCATCCGGGTGCATCTTGATTTGGTTATAACCTGAGAAGCCATCCATAAAGGACATCCTCTCATAACCACAGGTACTATCAATCATCACATCGGTGATGAACTCATCTTTGGGACATGCGGCGTTCAGATCTTGAAAATCGATGCATATCCGGATTTTGCCATTCTTTTTGTGAACTGGCACTATGTTAGCCACCCAATCAGGATGTTGTTCTTCACGAATGAATCCGGATTCAATAAGCTTATTGACCTCGGCAACTATTGCCTCCATCAACTCCGGTCAAAAACGCCTCTGTTGTTGTTTAACAGGTTTGACATCTTCTTTTATATTTAACCGGTGTGTGGCAATTTGAGGGTCAAGCCCAGGCATATCTTCATAACTCCACGCGAACACATCTATATACTCTTTGATAAGAGATATAAGTTCCTCCTTTTCTAAAGGAGTTAGTGTGTCGCTTATGAAAATGGGTTTCGGATTTTCTTCCGTTCCCATATTAATTTGTATTAATTTGTCTTCTGTGGGGGTCACACTGTTCAAAGTGGACATCCCAGAGAGTATCCATATGCCTAGCCCAAGCATCATCTTGAACGTCAATTGGTTCCTCATCGCTTTCTGGCACAGCTGAAACCATATTGGCTGTCAAAGACTGAAACCAAGCACCGGTGCTTATATCCGAATCATGGTCGGGTGAAGATGTTTCTTCTTTAGCCGAAGAACTCTCTTCATCCTTGGATGGCGATGAGGGTGGAGTAGACACATAGCCCAACCCCCTGCGGGTCTTCTGATAATAATCAGGACTCTTTCCTCTCGGTCTAAACGAGGGTATGAGATTCCGTCGTCCTTTTCCAAAGTTTAATCCCGGCTTCTGGGTAAAATTATATCCCATCTTTTCCATCATCTGTCGGGATCCTTGTTCATACATATGAAATTGGAGTGATGTTTGCTCATCACTTTCACTGCTTTGTTTTCGCCGAGGTGACGTAATTACCTTGCCGAACATAATCGGCTTTTGGGATCCTCTCCGAGGAAGCACTTCAAAGTAGTGACCTTTTTCTTCAGCTATTTTAGACTGGGAGAGGAGGGATGACCTAAGTGGCAAATGATATGCCGCCGAACTTCAAGTTCGGATAGGCCATCCACTTCAGTGGAAGTACAAGAGGGTTCAGACTCAGTAGCTACAGCATGCTCGTAGACTAACTTTACATTTTCATTAATAACCCATTCACTCTCTATTACATCCACTATATTATCAAAACTAAGAGTAAAATCTAGGTTGGGGTTAATTTCATAATCACCCCCATCATCCTCTTCAAAAGGTTCATACTCCGTGTCTGCTTCGTTACCACCTTCATCAGGGTTTTGAGGCTTGCCAGGATCATCATTGGAGATTTCATGAGCTGGTTTGTAGAGTGAAGCATCTATGAAGTAATTCTCCAGTCCTTTGAAAGGTTGCTTATCTGCAATTAGTGTTCGGACTTCTCCTTCCTCATTGCAATATTTCATGCATTGGTGAAGAGTCGACGGGACGATCATGTAAGCATGGATCCAAGGTCGTCCTAGTAGAATATTATAGGAGGTATCTGCATCAATAATATTGCATGTAACCTCCGTCCTTAGATCTCCAATTTGGCATTGGAGTCGAATTTCCCGAGGGGGCTGCTATTATTGGCGTTGAACCCATATATTGACGTGTTGGTTGGTGTCAGACGATGGAGGGAGATCCCTAGCAGCTGCATCAACCTTCTGGGTACGACACTTAGTGCAGAGCCCGGATCAATTTGAATTCGGTCCAGTTTTGTGGATCCGACATATCCGGTGAAATATAAAGGCCTGTTGTGCTTTATATTCCTTACCTGCATGTCTTCTGGAGAGAAAACTATTTGTGGGACCTGCCTCCTCACTTGATGACAGCGGGGGCAAGAATCCTGTTCTTCATTAGCCGGCTCGACAATCTGAGCTAGGAATGACTCAGAGTCTGCCAAAGCTTCCCTTAATGCCTCACGAGTTGATTTTGACAATCGTAACAACTCGTATAGCGTTACTCGAGCTGGAATATTTGCCAGCTGAGTTATGATATCAAATTGGAAGGAGGTATTCTTAACTCCTTCATCTCTTCGCGGATTCTTCTGGAAACGAACACCTTTTTGCTTTGCAGGATTAGTAGTTTCCACATATATATCCTTCGGATCTACTCTGGTGTAGTCTCTAAGATATGTTTTTCCAGACCGAGTGCCGGAAGGGCCTGCCCCATCTTGATGAGTGGCCATGGATTCGGGCTCCTCTTCAGAGTCTGTGGGTATTCCTGCAATATATTCATCCTTTATTTCCGCGAAGATAGCATTGCTAGTCCACTTTTTCTTGTGACCCCCTGTGTTTGTCCACTGCTCGTCTTTTATCAAATCGGGGTGAACCCACATAACTCCCCTCTTTGGGTCGTTACAGGCACAAGTCCTTCTTGGGCTTTGTTGTAAGGATCAAGATTCTTTGTAACTGCCTCACCCTTTGGGATTGGGGTCACTCCTGCGGGGAACTCGTGGGTTCCAACCACTATGGTTGCCATATTGGCAGTGACCTTCTTCTGCTCTTCCTTAAGCATCAGAACCCCAGCTTCTATTAGTGCTTGGATTCTGTTCTTAAGGGGAAAACAATCCCGGGTAGGGTGCCCAACATTCCGGTGATAGAGACAGTAGTTGGGATCTTTAGTCTTACCAGCGTCTTCTGGCTTCTTATTCTCCGGAAGTTTTAGCATTCCCTTTTTCTGGAGCAAGTGAAAGAGGACAGGTGTCTGTTCAGCTTTGAAAGTGTAATTCCTTTCTTGCTGCGGTCTAATTTGCCTTGACCATCGCTGACCTTGAGACTTTGGCTCTGGCGGAGGACTGATTTTCTGAGGAACAGCTTCTGACGACATCGCTGCTTTCCCTTTATTCTTATTGCTGTTGTTTTGGGTATATGACTTATTACCCCCAGCATTTCTTGGCCCGCGGGACTCTTCAACTCGGCGAATCAAGTCTTCAGCTTGCTCTCCTTGTTTGAGCAGGTCCCTCTACGTTTTGGACTCTACGGCCCCCATTTTGAGGAGCACATTGGTCTTAAGATTGTGTCGACAGGTCTCTACTAGAGTTTCCTGGATCATTCCGTATTTGCAATGTACGGACTTCTCCCGGAACCTTTCTATGAAATGTTTAACCGTTTCTTGTTCTCCTTGTCTAGTTGCAAGGAGGAAATGAACCGTAATCTCGGTATCATCCTCAAAGAATCGTGAGAGAAATAATTTCTCGACATCAAACCATGCTTTAATAGATCCTGGGGGCAACTGCATGAAAAGTAAAGGCAGGCCCTCGCAAAGTACTCGCGAATACTTTTGTCATAATTGGGTCATTACCCAACAGATGCCCTGCTTGGGACAAGAAATAATAGATGTGCTGACTGGGCGATCCCTTCCCGTCATAAGGCTCTAACTTGAGCGGTTTATACTTCTGTGGGTATGGTATCGTATCCCATTCAGGAGGATACGGTCTTGAGACCCCTGATTCTTTCAACTCCTTTTTACGCATTAAAGCTTCGAGTTGATTCTGTAATTTTTCAAGCTTTTCTTCATGCGGATCATGGAAAGAAAATCTATCTTCTTCCTCATGCATCGAGTGGGCTTTCTCCTCCTGTTCTTCTTCATTTGGATTTTCCTTGCCCTTTTTGGGATTATCTTCAACCAATCTCGATAGCATGACTTTAAGACCTTCAATCATCTTTTGCTGCTCTCGAATCATTCTTTCTGGAGCTTCAAATCTCTGATTGATATCATCAGATTTATCCGCCATGTGAGATGCTGACTTCTGTAGTCGAGACGATGCAGAGGAACGAGGTGAGGCTATAGCTGAATTATCACTGTCCTCATTGTAAAAACCCCCTGCGAGCCTCTTATAATTTCGAGGCGGGACGGCTCCTGATTTAAGTCGAGTAACACGATGAGGTTCTTCATTGCTCGATTCTGAATCATCATCCGTCTCTATAATTTTCTTCCCTTTTCCTACCATGTTGGAGGTTACAGCTCTCCCTTGCTTCAGGGAAGTGGTTCTTGTCTTCTTAGTAGGATTCTGGTTTGACTCGTTTAATCGGTCGAACACAGATATCATGTTCTTGCTGCAGCCACAGTTGTCCATCACGGCTGATACCGCCGTCACAAGTTGCTGGTAATGACAGATAGGCTCAACCTGAAGTTGGTCTATGCCTCTCTTCTTAGAGAGATATTCCCTCAGATCAGCGCCTTTAGTGATAGAGTCAAGAGGTCCATTCAACTCTTGAGAAGATCTGGGAACCCACCGAAGGTTGGACCGATCCTCGCGTGGCTTAGGAATAGCCTCGCTTTTCACATTGCGGGCCTGAAGAATAGCTCCGCGCTTATCCACACTAGCCTCGCGTCTCTCGCTGGCTTGGTATGTCTTTAGAAGTTTAGCTTCTGGAATAATAGCCCCGCGTGAAGGGAAGGTCTTACATGCTGGCTTATCTTTGCGATTAACGCAAATCATAGCTTCGTGCCTAGCACGATTTTTACGACTGACAACTATTTGCCAATCGTTCTCGCGCTCATCGCGGGTATCAGAAGTCTTGCGTTTATTGCGAGTATTACTGGCCTCGCGTCTCTCGCTTAGCTCAGTATCAGCCATCCGCAGAGAATCACACGCTGGCTTTAGAGAATTTTTATACTCGCGTCTCTCGCGAGTGTTGGGTATTCTGCGACTAGCGCAACCCTTACTGGCTTCGCGTCTCTCGCTAGGCTCAGTAATAGCCTCGCGTGGAAAATCACACGCTGGCTTTGAAGAATTTTTATGCTCGCGTCTCTCGCGAGTGTTGGGTATTCTACGACTAGCGCAACCCTTACTAGCTTCGCGTCTCTCGCTAGGCTCAGTAATAGCCTCGCGTGGAAAATCACACGCTGGCTTTGAAGAATTTTTATACTCGCGTCTCTCGCGAGTGTTGGGTATTCTACGACTAGCGCAACCCTTACTGGCTTCGCGTCTCTCGCTAGGCTCAGTAATAGCCTCGCGTGGAAAATTACACGCTGGCTTTGAAAAATTTTTATACTCGCATCTCTCGCGAGTGTTGGGTATTCTGCGACTAGCGCAACCCTTACTGGCTTCGCGTCTCTCGCTAGGCTCAGTAATAGCCTCGCGTGGAAAATCACACGCTGGCTTTTCCTTGCTTTTAAGGCAAGTTGTATCTTCGCGTTTAACGCGGTAGAGACTGGTCTCGTGGGTAGCGCGAGCCAGTTTGCGAGGGACCATAGCCTCGCGTCCTCTAGAGTTAGCTCCGCGTCCAAGGCGGGCTTTGAGGGCTCTAAGCCTCGCTCTCCGGTTCCTGTTCCGGAGTTGGGTCCTGGTCAGTCCAGTCCCTAGATCTTCTTCGGCAGTCGGAAGCTCATCCTCGGCTAGGATTTCTTATGTGAACTCCGGCTCTATAGCCGTAGTCTCCAAGGATCCCCGTCTCTCGGTGGATACCTTTCTACCCGTCACTCGGGCATTGGAGTACATGCGACGATAGTGCCGTGTCTAATCCAAGTCACCTGATCCGGAGGAGAGGAACTCCTCGTACTTCTGCTGGTCAATTTCAATGACCAGCGTGTCTTTCAACGACCAGCGTGTCTACTTCGGATCCGATCAAGTCAACGTCCAATTCCGCCACTATCTCTTCATCAGTGAAAGAGATGGCTCCCACTGTGGTCGCCAGTTTGTTCGTCGCAAAAGTTCCTTCGCTTCCTTCCATTGAATACATCTTAGAATAGAAGTGAACAAGATATAAAGAGAACAAACGAGAGGATTTTATATTTCAATCTCTCTCTTTTACAATATCGTGGGATCTGTGGTGATGGGATCTGTCAAGCAGCTCCTTTTGACGATCGGTACGCTGAAATCTTCTCTCTTGAAGATATCGGCCGACTATAGACGATCTTCTCTGGTTTTGATTTGTTCAAGGCTCTCTCGCGTAACTCGAACTTCTCAAGAACTCCAGAAAGAAGATGGTGATTTTTTCTGATCTTCACGAACTCAAGGCTCTGTGCGTAACTCGAATTCTCCAAGATTTCAGAAAAATATCTCAATTGCCGAAAAGAAGATCCCTAGGGTTTCACCAGGAAGGTATTTATAGCCCCAGGTTAATACAAGAGTTTCTATCTAAATAGAACTCGTCATTATCAGGGATTCCAATCAAATATCTTAGTTTTGATGGAATTCTGATTAGACTTGATTTGGGTATTTGGATAGGCCCAAAATCATAATCTCAATCAATTTGAGATTCTGGTTATCTGCTTACGCGGAGCTTTAATCTCATCAAAACGCGGTGCTAACTTAACCAAAACGCGGAGCTAATGCGGAGCTATTAATCATCTCCACGTTTTACTCAAACGCGAGACTAATACAAGCCAGACTGTGGAATCAATGCGGAGCTATTAAACATCTCCGCGTTTTATTCAAACGCAGGGTTAATATTACTAAACGCGGGGCTACTGAATTGGCGCCGCGTCCTGTTGTGGAAAATCCTTTTAACTTAGAAATTTTCACTGCCAACAACAACGTGAATCAGTAAGGGTGCTGTCGTGATTACGAAGCGGAGTGGCAGCTGTGGCTAGGTGGCAAACCCATGTGAACATTGGGAAGGAAAAAAAATAATAAAAAAATAAAAATAAAACCCACAACCTTCTCCCTTATCTCTGTCTCACTCTCTCCCTCCCCGCTTTCTACTTCCTTCCTCATTCTCTTTGCCTCCAACATAACCGAGCCGGAAAAATAAAATAAAAGAGAAAGAATAAAAAAAAAATAAAAGAGAAAGAAAAGAAAAAAAATCAAATCGATCCGAAGATTTGAACCGATTATTCGAGATCAAGCCGAAGTAAGTAACACACTTCCCTTCTTCTATTAATTATTTTTCTTTTAATTATATAATTTTTCTTTTTAATTGTATTGTTTAGAAAGAATTAAATGTTGGCCATTTTGTCAAAATTAAATTTCGGTTTGGAGTAGAAAATTTATTTTTGGTATGAGCATACTCACATTTATAATTTTGTACATTATATTAAATTTTGCAAATAGGTAAATAAATAAAAATAAAAAGAAAAGAAAAAGGGAAAAGAAGAGAAAAGAAGAAAAGGAAGAGGAGGAAGAAGCAGCAGTGAAATTATGTGGGCTGGGCCAAGAGAAATTAGAAAGAAAAAGAAAAGAAAAAGCAAAAAAAAAAAGGGAAATGGGCCTGGCCCAGCCCAGAAGAAAAAATAAAAGAGAAAAGAAAATAAAAAGAAAAGAGAAAAAAAGGTAATTGGGCCTGGCCCAGTCCAGAAGAAAAAAAGAAAAAGAAAAAGATAAAAGAAAAAAAAAGGGTAACTGGGCCTGGCCCAGTCCATGAGAAAATAAAGGAAAAAAAAAAAGAAAGATGGGCTTGGGCTTGATGGGCTTGGGCCAAAGAAAAAAATAATAATACTGGGCCGGCCAGCCCGACCCAGTAAAAGAAGAAAAAAAAATGAAATGAGTGGGCTTGGGCCTTGTCTTGGCCTGACAGAAAAGAAAAGAAAAATAAAATAAAAATAAGTGAGAATTTAGTAGGCTTGGGCCTGGGCTGGACAGAAAAGAAAAGGAAAAATAAAATTAAAATAAAAATATGAAAAATTGGAAATTTAGTAGGCTTGGGCTTGATGGATTAAATGATTGAAGGATTTGAATTGGAATTGGCTTGGATTAATTGGACATGATTGATAAATTATTAATAGTAATAAATTAGATTTTAATTAAAAGAGAAATGCATATTAATATATATGATTGAGCCTAGAAATGTAATAAATACATACGTTGGGTTTAAAAAATAATGCAATATTATTATATGATTTACTTGATTCCCAAATTGGATTATTGACTCAATTTTGATAAAATATATATTATGATATAATTGTGCATTAATATATTAAGATAATACGGATATCTAATTCATCATTTTTGATATTATAAGTCGTGTACTATGATCCTACAAGTCACGTGCTATCATACTACATGTTATGTGTTTTGATATTACAAGTCATGTGTTTTAAATTTCATGTGTTTTGATATTACAAGTCATGTGTTTTACATTTCATATGCTTTGATATTACAAGTCATGTGTTTTAATATTACAGATCATGTGTTATGATACTATATGTCATGTACAGTTATGGAAATGCAAGCATGTTATCATGAATTGAAAAATAATTAAAGAAGGAAAATAAAATTAAACAAATAAATGAAAAAAATAAAATTTTTATGTGCATAATTCATTATGAAAACGGTGATGGGAGAAACTATATGATGGATAAGAGGCTGAGATTTTTTTACTGCAGTGGTCTGGGTGATTACTGGACCACCAATTGATATTACCCAGAGTGGTATGTCCGTTACAGTAATACAGTACGGAACTTGATTGTAGTGCCTAGCGGCATGTCATGGTTCAACGCTATGAATATTGTGGCCGGGTCCCGGGTATGCACGGGCACTTATACGACAATGGAGAATAGCGCTATCTTATCCATTAATACAGTTTATATAATTAAATTGGACAATGACTAAGACCAATAGAGTATATAATTAAATAGATAGAGTAGTTATTGATATGGTTATTTATTTATGCATTTATTTATGCTTGCCTTCATGTTAATTTATATGTTGCCTTCATGTTAATTTTTATGCACACAAACAACACTGACATAAACATGCTCATGCACACTGATATTCCTGTACTATGATAGTACACAATTTTCTCTTTTTAAATGTGTTACTTGCTAGGTTTAATCCCCTGGGTTTTGAACCCAGATTTGGAACGTGAAGAAGGGGATCTAGCCCCAGTTGAAGACATGTACTTCGTTGGACAGATCGAGTGACAATAGGCAAGCGAAGTACTATCTGGAGAGTCTTTGTATATTTTGTTTATATTTCCTTTTGTCTGGGCACTGTTTTCTCTTTAACTCTTTTGTGTTCATATTTAAAGCAGTGTGCCATGTTATGTAATGAACTCTTTGTATAAATGAAATCATTTCAAGTTTCAAACATGTTATTTATTCATCGGATTGTGGCAGTAGTTACGGTTACTCCAAGATCCTGTGACTGTTGGGTTGTCTAGTGCAAATAATAAGTAACGTCCTTGTTTTGGGAAGCAGCTGAAAAACGGGGGCGTTACAGGGTGGTATCAGAGTCTAGGTTTAGGTGGAAAACCATAGGACTACTGCCATATAAGAACATGTCTGTGACTTATTCGTAATAATTGTTTCTTATTCTTTGATACCTATCAGATCTAGTATCGTGACTATCCTATTGTTTTCTATTCGTTTGAGGTATCTGTCTTGAACTCTTTTTATTGATTCTTTTTATTGATTCGTTTGAGGTATCTATCCCAAATAAAGACCTTATCACTTTAAATAAATAGATCAGAAAATGAGTTAGAATATGTCTGAACAAATGAATGTAATAAATCATTTGAGAAATTAAAATGGAGTCTAACAACAGTACCAGTTCTAGCAATTCTTGATACTTCTGGAGATGGCATATTCATACTCTATTTTTATATCATTCGATAAGCAAAGAATTCTGTAGGCCGTGCATTTAAGATTTAAATTTTCATCTATACCAAGAATTTTAAACGAAGTTTAAATGAATTTTTAAAGTACAAATTTCTTTGGAAAAATATAGTTACGTTTGGACATAACTACTATGCCAATCTTAATAAGAACAGAATCCACTACTTATGATAACTAATCTATTTGGTCAATTGAGAGAAGGAAGAGAATTCTCGAGGATAGATCTTTATTTGGGATTCTGTCAAGTAAATGTCCAAGCAGAAAATATTTTAAAAACTGCATTAGAACCAAACATAGTCACTATGAATAATTGGTGATACCATTTTCAGCAACTAATGCTCCAACAATATTTATAAATTGATAATGAACTATAAAAAGAAAGCAACCTATGGAAAAATAAGTGTAATATATATATATATATATATATATATATATATATATATATATATATATATATATATATATATATATATATATATATATATAAAGAGATCTTAGAACACTAAGAATTTTGTAGAATTAGTCAAGTTGAAAGTAAAGGATAAGAAATTGATAATAAAATATAATTAAAGAAGACAAATTTTATCAAAACAAAATATGACATTATATCTTGTTGCTCAACTTAAGTTTATCTTTTCAAATGATTATCCTATTCCATTACTTTTTGTTAATCATTCCCATTTGACATTTAGTATCTTATAATACCCACTAACAGATAATTTATAGCTCTTACACATTTTTGTGCACGTGTGATAGCCTATTTCGGTCTTAGACTCCAACTCTAGCTTATGATTCATTTCCTCTTTCATAACAAATTTTTTTCTTTTTTTTCTTTCTTTTCTTTTTTCTAAAGAATATTTTATCTTTCATGCGAATATTCACGCTTATTTAGGCGCAAAGTACCCGATTACTCAGATCATACTCTTTTTTTTTTCACTTTTGAGGCTATTGCCTTAATACCAGGCTCACCCCACTTTTTATCACTCTCGAGCCTATTGCCTTAATCCCATGCACACCCTTTTTATTCTCAATTTTTTTGTCTTTTTGACTTTCTTTTTTTTTATTTTTTTGTTTAGAGAGAGAAGACTTACTCAATCGTTATCATTTTTGTTCTTAACCTAATAAACTATTGTGAAGTGAAAAATAGATGTATACTTACCTCAAAATTACTATTAGCATTATTTATTTTTCAGATTTTAATCTTTTTCATAAAATTCTGAGTATATCATCTAATCTACTCTTCTATCCAATTTTAAATCTAAATTTATTCTTTTATTTGTAATTATATTGATTTATTAATGAAAATATATAAAAAAAATCTGTTTTTATATTTTTTAAAAAAAAATTTTTAGTTAGTTACCCTAAAAACTACCAGAAGTGTAAGATAAAGAAACCAAAAAAAAAAATAATCTAAAAATAAAATAAAAAATTCTAAAAAAACTAAAAAACAGAGAAAAATACAAAGAAAAGACCCTAATCTACTCCCCCACATCTAAACTTGTGTATGCTCTCATACACAAACCAAGTGTGGTAAAATAAATATAAAAACTATTATACAAATACTATACAAATAATGAGAGTCGTAAAAAGTTACGATCTCAATATCGTTACCCTATTAACGCAAGAAAAGCGATTACGACCTCTCGATTGCTTCCCACTTTCATAGTGTGTGCGTTTTAAGCGTGAAGTGGGTGCATTATTGTATCTCATCATCCTCATACAAGTCACGAAAGTACCTGTCTGTACCTTATGCCGCCATTGCTTTTTCTTTGTCCACATGTAAGTATTAATAATTGGTTTAAAGAATTCTTCATTATAAACCTGCCAATCATCATTAGGCATATATGTAGAAATATCGTGAGGTGAGAAGAGTACTATATGATCAAGTGAATGTGGTGGTGGCTCTTCTAACTCACGAAATAATGCGAGCTCCTCTGCAAACAAATTCTAAAAAGTTTGCTCATAAATCAATGGCACACTTACACAAGTATCATCATACATACAATCAGTGTGTGCCAATTCATTTAATAATATGAGTTCATCTTTGAAAATTTGCTCAAATGAGGGTTCATCAACAGTGCAAGAGATAGAATGAGAGTGCAAACTGTGAATCATGTTTACCTCAATGAGAGTGCTCATTGTGTACTCATTCATATTGAATATGTTCAAAACCACAGTCATATTCCTAAATGATAGCTTCATGAGGCCATTTCTGCAATCAATTAATGCATTTGATGTTGTAAGGAATGGTCTTCCCAAGATAACGGAAATTTGGTTCTGTGGATTGAAAATCGGCTTAGTTTCTAAGACAATGAAGTTTACAGGAAATATGAACTCACCGACCTTAATGAGCACATCTTCAACCATACAAAGTGGTCTCTTAGTTAAATGATCAACTAGCTGTAATGTGAGCTTGATAGGTTAAAGTTTTTCTAACCCCAGTTGCTGATAAATAGTGTAAGGAAGTAAGTTGACATTGCCCCTAAATCAAGCAACGCCCTATCAAATGTAGTGTTCCCAATATTGATGCATGAGATTGTTGAGGAACCTGAATCTTTGTACTTGACAGGTAAGGAGTTAGAGAGGATATGTGATATATTTGCAATAAGAAAAATTTTCTCATGAACGTTTCTTGCTCGTTTCTTAATACACAAATCCTTAAGAAACTTGGCATAAGTAGGAACATGTTGTATAATATTAAGGAGTGGAATATTAACCTTCACCTGTTGAAATATTTCAAGAATCTTCTCTATTTGTAGTGAAGGCTTTCTAAGCCAATTGGGATATGGTGCTTTCGGCTTAGGAACAGGTTCTTCTGTATGAGTATGTGACGGTGATGGAGACGATGGAGATGGTTGTGGAGAAAGAGGTGGAAATGATGGTGTAGCCTGCAAAATAGTAGGAGTGAGATCAGAGAGCATAACTATATTATTGTCCACTTGTTTGCCAGATCTGAGCGTGTGAATGGCATTACATTAGTGGACATGCAACTGATTGGAGTTTGATAAACTAGTGTTAGGATTTGTTAAGGGTTGACTTGGGAACATACCCCTGCCATGTTCACTCACTTGACTCGCTAATTGTCCAACCTGCTGCTCTAAATTCTTAATAGATTGAGAGTTCATGAGCAGGTACTGATCTGTTCTTTAAACAAAATCAGTTGACATTTTCATAAGATTTTGCATGTGCGTGTCAAGATTGGATATATGCGTGTCAAACTTGGAATGAGACTTGAGAAGATTTTCAACGTTCTTCTCAAGTAACTGGAGTCGCTTTTCTTGATCATTATTAGACCCATGTTGTGGATGTGAGTGGTTTTGTGCAGGTAGTCTATTTTGGTTTTTCTCATGATTTGAAGCGTTTGGGTGTTGATAAACACCCATATTTTGTCTTGGAAACTGACCATTGGCTGGAGGTTGCATGTTGGGGTTAGGGGCCCCCTGATATTGCCCCTGATCCTATGAGAGATTTGGATGGTTCCTTCAGCCAAGATTATATTTAGGAGCGTAAGTATTGTTCATGGGTTGTTGATAGCCTTTTCAAGTATGGGACCCATGAGATTCACTAATAGTGGACACTCCTCCATAACGTGATTTGGAGTTCCATAATTAAAGCATGTGGGACTTTAGAATTGATTCACTTGACCCACTGGTGGAGCACTAAGAGTCTCCAATGCCTCAATTCTCCTTATAAAGGCTGCAATCTTAGCTTCGGCAGTTATAGAGCTGTCGACGCTATGAATTCCACCCTTATGTGCAGAAATTGATGCACTAGATTTCTCAGCAGGATTCTCCCACTACATGATTTTCCACGATAGGTCCTCAAGAAAGTCCCATGCTTCATCCTCGTTCTTTCTCGTGAACTCCCCTTGACACATGGACTCAAGAAGAGTTTTGGATGTGTAATCGAGTCCTTCATACACGATTTGACACAACCGCTACTTTTCTATCGCATGGTGGGGGTACTGAGCTAATAAATCGTTGAACCGTTCTAAGTACTTCCAGAATGGTTCTTCCGGCACTTGACGGAATTGATTAATTTGATTCCTAATTATTGTCATCTTGTGCGTGGGATAATACTTCTTAAGAAATACCGTAACGAATTCATCCCAAGTAGTGATTGCATCAATAGGCATACTGTATAACCACTTCTTGGTATTATCCTTGAGAGCAAATGGGATGAAGCGGAGTTTAATTGCGTCCTCCGATAAGTGCTGCGGTTTAATCATCACGAATACTTCCTAGAATTCACTGATAAAAGATATGCATCATCTGAATCGGAACCAGTAAATTTAGAAAGCATGATAATGTACCGCGACTTCAATTCATAGTGATTATCTGCTGCGTGTGGAAGTTTTATGCATGATGGTAATGATGTGTGCAACGGGTAACATCGATCCCGAAGGATTAGGATCGCTTGGTCGATCTTGTCACCCATGAATGAATCTGATCTCACTAGTTGACCAAATTGATCATGGGTCCAATATGGCATGAGTCAGCGACCGTGAATGAGTGCGTGAATTTTCTAAACTAATGTAAGAAGTGGGGTGTGGTGGAGATAAAACGGTGGAATAGATATGATCAAATAAAAATAATATGACATTATACAGTTACTAATTTATTTATTTTTTTTGTATTTTTTTCAGAATCAGAGACACGAAATACAGAACTGTAGAAAAACTAGTGGAGTTTTGCACCTAAAATACTGCCAAATGGCGGTAATTGCCGCTATTTGGCGGCACAATCAGGGAATCTGGGTCTCTTCATTTTGCAGTGCACTCTACAAGCTTCTATATTCCCTTTTTTACTTCCAGTATCTGAACTTCCAGGTCCCTACATACTCAACAAATACTATTAATCCATAAAATGTTAGAAAAAGTAAGAAAAACACCGTCGATCCCAGGCAACGGTGCCAAAAATTTGATGTGATAATTTAACTGTAAGCGCACAGTATCGGTATAGCACTTTACAGATCGTCCCACAGAGATATCAGGTGTTTTGCAATTCTTACCAATTCTTTAGTTCTACCAAGTTAACTAAGAGTTTTTAAATTGAGAGAGTTGGTTTTAAGTTCTAAATATTAGTTTTGGATTTTGAATCAATTAGAATAATAGCCTAACAATAAATTATCTCTTTTTTCCTAACTTTTTAATATGCACGATCAAGTAACACATTAAAAAAGTGATCTTTTTAATTTGATTTTAATTAAATGCCCTAAGTATGACCTATCAAGTGATGTGAAAGTATAGACCATCAAAGATAATATCTTTCTTAAAAATAAATTATATTTAGTAGAAAATCTCATAAATAAAAGCGAAGAAATAAACTTCAAAATCTAATCTAAGCATAGTCTATTAAAAAACCGAACTTAAGTATAACCTATCAAAGAAATTAGATTTACACGTTTATTCTCTTCAATTTATTTATAGAAAAATTTTATTAATAATTCTATAGATAAAAGCAAAGAGTATGAATTCCAAATCTCATCTAAGTATAGATTATCAAAATATGAATTAAGCATAATCTATCAAAGAATTATGATTTACGAAATCTATCTTTTATTTATTTATAGAAAAATCATGACTTTATTTTTTTGGAAGAAGGTGAGATAAATCCATGTTAGATCTATTAAACTAACTTTATCTACATCCTAGGACTAAAGCAATTAGTTACTCATAATTCTAGTAAGCAAAATCCTAGTTTTATTCATGAAAGCAAATAAATCTAATATAGAAAACAATATAAATCTAAACTAGAAAGTAATTAAAAGAGAATTAGTTAAGAAAAATTAAAGAACAACAAATAGTACCTCTGAAGTCAGTATTGTGGCCGTCAGCACTTCAGCAAACCCTAATTTTTATTAATTAAAAAATTCGAATACAAAACTACAGGATTCTCTCCTAGTTACAAGTATACGGCCTATAAATAGGCTTCAGAATATTAAACCCTAATTTTGATACAATTGTAAAACTATGAAATTACGCTAAAGCCCTCAAAGAAAAATCACCATGTGGGCCCCTCTTTTTGCAGCCAATTGGCGGTAGAATGTCGCCAAATAGCACCATAATTATGGTGAATATCTTGATTTTCCTGACTGTATTACTCTTTGACTCTATGAAAAATCTTAATCTTGTAGCTTGTCTCTCTTTTAAACTCTTTTATAGACTTTGTATCCTAATCCAGCTCTGATTTTATGCCATCTCCTTGTATGAATATGATTACCTGAAAAATAACTAAAAATACCTGTGTAGCATTTATTTATATACAAAAATAGATAAAATATGGGAGGAATAATACAATATATGATACTTGCTAGCTTAATCCCCTAGACTTCAAATCCTAGATTGCAGATAAAATGCAGACACCAGTATCTTGTTCAGAGTCAGACAATGGGGTAGATGGAGTTCTGTGTCAGGAATGTGGGCAGGTTGGACATACCCTTAGTCAGCATGATATATGTGTCATTATCCAGCCTGATATGCTTCAAGAAGTAGAGCCCGACCAGACCGATGTAGACATTCATAGATTAGTGGAGGCAATTCACTGCAGACACCTTGTTCGCTTTATTCCACCTTTACCCTGGACGCTAGTTCTTATTGGATCCAGGCGTTATGTTATCACTAGGTCTGGACCGGGTTCACGATAGCATCAATCCGGATGGCCACCTATCATTCATATCTATTGCTGACGACGTTGATAGATTGACACCAGAATCAGATTCTTTTTTGCTTATTACATCTTCCTATGTTTGTTACATAGGCATATACCCTATCTACCAAGCCATTTTGTTTTATTAGTAGGTCGTTATCCTTTATTACATCCTTTGTCTGGGCACTATTTCACTATTTTGTGTTCATATTCAAAGCAGTGTGCCATTTTATGTGATGCAGATAATGACTTGACTACAAAGGAGCCAGTTCAAGTTCCAACTGGGCCGGTTACAAGAGCACAAGAAAAGAAGTTCAAAAATACACTTAATGGGCTGATTCAAGAGGTTTGGGCTCAAGCAAATTCATGGAGGCCCATTGAGGATGGTTCACGAGTTCAACAAAGATGCATCAATATGATTTAACTAGTAGAAGAATCTGGTCAAAATTGATTATTTCCTTTTGTTTTATTTCTAGAACTTTCCTTGTATTGATCAGCAAATTAAGGGGCTGATTGTTTCCTTTATTTTGTTTCTATTTCTTAAACTTTCCTTATATTGATCAGCCAAATCAAGGGGCTGATTGTTGTTTTGTTTCTATTTCTTGAACTTTCCTTCTAGGAAACTTTCTTTTGTATTTTTTTAGCCTATAAAAAGGCGTCTAATGGAATAGAAGGGTGACAGTTTACAGATAATTAGTGAGTTTATTCTCTTTGGTTCTTTGAAGGACTATTCGAACTTATCGGAATTCTTCCATAGCGTTTATCATCGACTTATCAAATGGCTTTCCACTACCGTTTGTAGTGTCTTCCTTATACCAAGATTCTTACTTCGCATTAAACAATGGGTTGAGGTCAATTATATCAAGGTTCTTGTTTTTGTTGAAGTAACGGGTCGAGGTCTCCCATCCAAAACTGATCGAGAACGTTTTTAGATTTTCTCCTTTTCTTCTACGGGTCTCGTTATTCTTGACGGGGTTCGCATCATTTGGTATCAGAGCCAAGAATTCCTCGTCTCAGGTTTGCCTATCCCATTTAAATTTAGTTTCCTTTTCTTATCTAGCCGAATTTCTTTCTTCTACCCCATTCGAAATCTTGTTCTGTTATTAACGAAAGAAAGAATCTGAAAAAAGAAAAAAATCTGAAAAAAAAATCCAAAAAAAAGATCCGAAAAAAAAAGAAGGTAAAAAAAAAAGAGAGTAAAAAGATTCTCTTTCGTTTGTTTCCAATAAACCCAAAAATCTCCTCACTCCAAAGACCAAAAAATTTTTTTTTTGGAAATTTTGCTGAATTGTGCTTTGAAAATCTAATCACTCATATCCCTTATTTTCTTATCTTTTGAACCTGAATTCCCTTGGTGAGTTCTTGATGAATTGTTACTGGAATTTTGAATATTATTCGAATAGTTTCAAAAGAACTGAAAGAGGATTATCGAGTGGAAAAGGCAAGAGTGGTGAGCATATTAGAGGGTAAAAGCCGATTATACTGAGTGAAATACGAGTGGAATAGAGTGAATCATTCTTTGAGTGAAAACACGTGAGGGAGTGTGTGAGGTCCTTTCCTTTTTTTTGTTTTCTAACTTTGATTTGCAGCAATCATGTCTCACAACAGTGAAAAGAGCATCACCGAAGGTGTTATAGAGATGGCTGACCCAAAGTTGCTCATGGAAGCCATGATGAGTGAGATGAGGCGTGTGATGAGGTTAGAATTGGAGCAGGTACATGAGCGGATTGATCGGATGGAGAATACACGTTTGGAGAAGCCACAAAATACTCATAAGGTGCATAGGAGAGAAAGAGTTCAACATCGGGGAGTGAGAGATGAAGATGGAGAGTATTATGGGGCTGGTTTTGATGAAGAAGAAGATCGGGGTTCAGTTGTTAGTAATAGGAGATATGGAGGGCGGTTTAGAGCAGATAGGAATCGAGAAGATAACAACTTGGGTATTATTAAGATGAAGATTTCAGCGTTTCAAGGAAGAAACGACCCCGAGGCTTATCTTGAGTGGGAGAAAAAGGTGGAGTTAGTGTTCGATTGCCATAACTACTCTGAGATAAAGAAGGTAAAACTTGCTGCCATTGAGTTTTCTGACTATGCTATTGTGTGATGGGATCAATTAGTATTGAACAGGCGGCGAAATAGGGAACGACCGGTTGAGACGTGGGAAGAGATAAAAATAGTGATGAGGAAACGGTTTGTGCCCAGCCATTACCACCGGGAGTTGTACAATAATATGCAAACGCTCCGACAAGGTAACCGGAGTGTGGAGGATTATCATCAAGAGATGGAAATTGCTATGATCCGGGCTAATATCGAAGAAGACCGAGAGGCTACTATGGCTAGGTTCTTGAATGGCTTGAATCAAGAAATTCATGACAGGGTGGAGATGCAGCATTATGTGGAATTAGAGGATATGGTGCACATGGCCATCAAGGTGGAGCAACAACTCAAGAGGAGAGGTGGTACACGTGCATCCTATAATTCGGATTTTTCCACATGGAAACCGAGTCATGTGAAGAAAGAGGAGAAACCAGCTGCAAAACCTAAATTCGAGCCAAAATAAGAGACAGCCAATCATGACACTTAAGGTAAATCTGACCCTTCCACTTCTCGAAATCGTGACATTAAGTGTTTTAAATGTCAAGGCAGGGGTCACATAGCAAGTCAATGCCCGAACAAAAGAGTCATGGTAATAAAGGGTAATGGAGAGATCGAAACCGACGACGAGTCCGATACCGACTCTATGCTACCATTGGAGGACGTAGATGAAGAAGAATATGCAGTTCAAGGTGAATTGTTAGTGTCAAGAAAACTTCTAAGTTTGCAAGCAAAAAAAATTGAAGAAGTGCATTGAGAGAATATCTTTCATACTAGGTGCTACGTCAAAGACAAGATATGTAGTATGATTGTTGATGGAGGAAGTTGTACTAATGTTGCAAGCACAACCTTGGTGGAGAAATTAGGACTGCCCACAGTGAAACATCCTAGGCCGTATAAGTTACAATGGCTGAATGATAGTGGCGAGCTAAAGGTAAATAAGCAGGTTTTGGTTTCATTCCGCATCGAAAAATATGAAAATGAAGTTTTGTGTGATGTAGTTTCGATGCAAGCTGGACATTTGCTATTAGGCCGACCGTGGCAATTCGATCGGAAAGTTAAACATGATGGCTTCACCAACAAATACTCGTTCGTGCTCAACCAAAAACCCATCACTCTTGTGCCAATGACACCAAAACAGGTTTATGAAAATCAAGTGAGGTTGCAAAAAGAGAGTGATAAAAAAAAAAAGAGAGTGATCAAAAGAAAAAGAGTGAGCAAAAGAAAAAGAGTGAAAATCAGAGAGTGGCCGAGCAAAATGAGAGAGAAAAAGAAAATCAAAATTCAGCCATTGAGAGAAAATCAGAGAGAAAACAAAAGAATTTCTATGCAAAAGTGAGTGAGATTAAGCGAGCAATGTTTTCAAATCAGCCGATGATTGTACTTTTGTACAAAGAGGCATTTTTAAATACTAACGAACTTGATTCTGGTTTGCCCAGTTCTGTTGTTTCTCTTTTGCAGGAATTTGAGGATGTTTTTCTCGAGAAAACACCATATGGATTACAACCAATTCGAGGGATTGAATATCAAATTGATTTTGTTCCCGGTGCGACAATTCCAAGCCGACCATGGTGCCTATAGGAGCAATCCCATGGAGACAAAGAAGCTTCAACGGCAGGTAAGAAAGTTGTTAGAGAAGGGGTACGTGAGGGAGAGCATGAGTCCATGCGCCGTTTCGGTTTTACTGGTATCTAAGAAGGATGGGCCGTGGAGAATGTGCGTTGATTGCCGAGCCATCAACAACATAACGGTAAAGTATTGTCATCCTATTCCTCTCTTAGATGACATGTTAGATGAGTTGCATGGTTCTTGTGTGTTCTCTAAGATTGATTTAAAAAGTGATTATCATCATATTAGAATGAAAGAAGGAGATGAATGGAAAACTGTTTTTAAAACAAAATATGGTTTGTATGAATGGTTAGTTATGCTTTTTGGATTGACTAATACACCAAGCACTTTTATGAGACTTATGAATCATGTTTTGAGAGTATTTATAGGCAGGTTTGTTGTTGTCTATTTTGATGATATACTCATTTATAGTAAAAACTTGGCTGATAATGCTGTACATTTGAAATCAGTTTTAGATGTGCTTAGAAAAGAAAAGTTATTTGCTAATCTGAAAAAGTATACTTTTTGTACCGATAAGCTTGTATTTCTAGGATTTTTTGTTAGTGCACAGGGTATACAGGTTGATGAAGAGAAGGTACGTGCAATCCGAGAGTGGCCGAGTCCCACAAGTGTAAGCAATATTCGTAGTTTTCATGGACTTGCTAGTTTTTACCGGCGGTTTGTGAAGGACTTTAGTAGTATAGCCGCACCACTTATCGAAGTGATCAAGAAGAACGTCGGATTTAGATGGGGAGAAGAACAAGAGAAGGCGTTTCAGCTAATCAAAGAGACGCTACCAACGCCCCCTTATTGTCTTTACCTAACTTTTCTAAAACGTTTGAGATTGAATGTGATGCTTCAGGTATTGGCATAGGTGCAGTTCTTATGTAAGAGGGACGACCAATTGTTTAGTTCAGCGAGAAATTAATTGGGGCAACCTTAAATTACTGGACTTATGACAAGGAGTTGTATGCATTGGTTCGAGTTTTGGAGACATGGAAACACTACCTATGGCCTAAAGAGTTTGTGATTCACACTAATCATGAGTCCTTGAAACACTTGAAGGGCCAACACAAGCTAAATAAAAGGCATGCTCATTGGGTAGAGTTTATTGAGATATTTCCATATGTCATCAAGTATAAGCAAGGTAAGGAGAATGTGGTCGCCGATACACTTTCTCGCAGGTATGCATTACTCTCTACACTTGATGCAAAATTGCTTGGTTTTGAACACATTAAAAGTTTATACATTGATGACAATGTATTTTGTGAAGAGTATCGGGCTTGTGAGAAAAACGTTTGTGATAAGTTCTTTAGACATGATGGGTTCTTATTTCGAGAAAATAAATTATGTGTGCCTAACTGTTCTTTGAGGGATTTGCTAGCGTAGGAATCCAATGGAGGGGGATTAATGGGACATTTTGGGGTTGCTAAGTCCTTAGCTATTTTGCAGGAACACTTCTATTGGCCACACATGAAATGAGATATTAAGCGAATTTGTGGTAGATGAGTCACATGTAGGCAAGCTAAATCCAGAGTGCAGCCCAACGGTTTGTATACTCCTTTGCCCATTCCTTGTAAGCCTTGGATTGATATTTCAATGGACTTTGTGTTAGGATTACCTAGAACTAAACGTGGAAGAGATTCGATTTTTGTGGTGTGGATAGATTTTCTAAGATGACACACTTTATTCCATATCACAAAACGGATGATGCTTCGCATATTGCTGATTTGTTCTTTAGGGAGATTGTGAGATTGCATGGCATGCTTAGAACTATTGTTTCGGATAGAGATGCTAAGTTCTTGAGCTACTTTTGGAAGACTTTATGGTGTGAGCTAGGTACCAAGTTTTTGTTTTCTACTACTTGTCACCCACAAACTGATGGTCAAATCGAAGTAGTAAATATGACTTTGTCTACTTTATTGAGGGTAATAATTAAAAAGAACATCAAAATATGGGAAGAGTGTTTACCACATGTTGAGTTTACTTATAATAGATCTATTCATTCTTCTACTAAATTCTCACCGTTTGAAATTATTTATGGGTTTAATCTTTTGACTCCATTGGATTTATCTCCATTACCTGTTTCTAAGCGTGTTAATTTTGATGGAAAGAAAAATGCTGATTTTGTTAAGCAGATACATGAGAAGGCAAGGCTCAATATTGAGAGAAGAAAGGAGCAGTATGCAAAACAAGCCAACAAGGGGCGTCACAATCTTGTTTTTGAACCCAGAGATTGGGTGTGGTTGCATGTGAGAACAGAGAGATTTTCGGCCCGAAGACATTCCAAACTACTTCCAAGAGGGGATGGTCCTTTCCAAGTTCTAGAGCGCATCAATGACAACACTTACAAGCTAGATTTGCCCGGTGAGTACAATGTTAGTGCTACTTTCAATGTTACTGATTTGAGTCATTTTGATGTAGGTGATGATTTGAGGGCAAATCTTTTTCAAGAAGAGGGGAATGATGCAAATAATGGCTTGACTACAAAGAAGCCAGTTCAAGTTCTAACTGGGCCGGTTACAAGAGCACCAGGAAAGAAGTTCAAAGATGCACTTAATGGGCTAATTCAAGAGGTTTGGGCTCAAGTAAATTCGTGAAGGCCCATTAAGGATGGTTCATGAGTTCAACAAAGATGCATCAATATGATTTAACTAGTAGAAGAATCTGGTCAAAATTGATTGTTTCTTTTTATTTTAATTCTAGAACTTTCCTTGTATTGATCAGTAAATTAAGGGGCTGATTGTTTCTTTTTGTTTTGTTTATATTTCTTAAACTTTCCTTGTATTGATCAACCAAATTTACGGGCTGATTGTTTCCTTTTGTTTTGTTTCTATTTCTGGAACTTTCCTTGTATTTTTTTAGCCTATAAAAAGGCGTCTAATGGAATAGAAGGGAGACAGTTTACAGATAATTGGTGAGTTTATTCTCTTTGGTTCTTTGAAGGACTATTCGAACTTATCGGAATTCTTTCGTGGCGTTCATCATCGACTTATCAAATGGTTTTCCACTACCGTTTGTGGCGTTTTCTTTATACCAAGGTCCTTACTTCGCATTAAACAACGGGTTGAGGTCAATTATACCAAGGTTCTTGTTTTTGTTGAAGCAACGGGTCGAGGTCTCCCATCCAAACCTGATCGAGACCGTTCTTGGATTTTCTCATTTTCTTCTACGGGTCTCGTTATTCTTGATGGGGTTCGCATCATTATGTAATCAACTCTTTGTACAAATGAAATATTTTCAGTTTCAGACATGTTATTTATTCATCTGATTGTGGCAATAGTTACGGTTATTCCAAGATCTTATGACTGTTGGGTAACATAGTGCAAATTTTAAGTAGCGTTCTCCGTTTTGTGAAGCAGCTGAAAAACTAGAGTGTTATAGGGTGGTATTAGAGTCTCGGTTTAGGTGGAAGACCATATGACTACTACCACATAAGAACATGTCTATGGCTCATTCTTAATAATTGTTCCTTATTCTTTGATATCTATTTGATCTAGTATCGTACTTATCCTACCATATCATATTTGTTTGAAATATCTATCTTTGGAATTTCATTATTGATTTCTATCTTATCCGTTGCAGAATAATATTGATCCAATTTTCAATCAATATGTCCCTTAGTGACTAATGATTTAGAATTTTATGTCAACTTACTAAGTATGAATGGAAGGGGATATGATGTCATTCTAAACATAAAATAGTTGAGTATTCCATGCAGTGATAGAATGCAGAAGAAGAAGAGTAATATTTAACATTCCTGATCGTTCAGACTTTGAGTTTATTGGTAAAAACCAATCTTTAGAACTAGCAGAATCTAAGGTGTTCATGAGAAGAGGTGTTTTGAGAGAAATGAAAGTATGAAAAGAAATAATCTTAGTAGTATTATAATTTTTAGATATATTTTCTAAAGGGATACTTGGACTATCACCAGTAAGGGCAATGGAGTTTACTATTGATATTATCTCTAGAGCTAAACTAGTTTGTAAGCCACCTTATCGAATGCAAATTGCAGAATTAGAAGTTAAAAGATAAGTAAATGAGCCATTGAAGTTGAATTTTGTGAGACTTCGTGTTTCACCTTGGAAAGCTCCAGTATTATTAGTAGGAAAGAAGGATAGAAATCAAAGATTGTATGTGGATTATAGATGTTTGAAAGTAGTAATGATCAAGAATAAATATCCGTTACCAAGGATAACTGATTTGTTTAATCAATTGAAGGAGCAAAAGTATTCTTGATGATAGATCTTCATTTGGGATCTTGTCAAGTAAAGGTTCGAGCAGAAAATATTTCAAAAACTATATTTAGAAGCAGATATGGTCACTATAAATAATTGGTGATGCCGTTTCCAGTGACTAATACTCTAGTAGTATTTATCAATTTGATAAACCATGATTTTGCTCAGTATCTAGATAAATTTGTAGTGGTATTTATTGAGGATGCATTAATTTATTCTAAGAATAGAGAAGAACATACTGAGCATTTGAAAATAGTTTTGCAGACTTCTAGAAAGCAGAAGTTATATAGAAAATTGAACAAATTTGAAATTTGGTTGGATAAATTTGTTTTCCCAATTATATAGTTCTGAAGATAGTGTATTAGCTGACCCCAAGAAGATATGAGTTATGATGAATTGACATGTACCGAAACCAGCGTGGAAGATTCGAAATTTTCTAGGATGGCTGGATATTATTGAATATTTATGTAGGATCTTGCAAGACTATATAACTTTAAATAAGTAGACTAGAAAAGAAGTGGAATGTTTCTAGAAGAAGAGTGTGGTAAAGTATTTGAAGAGTTGAAGTGAAGGCTAACAACAATATCCACATTACCCATTTGCAGACAACCCCGGAGGCATGAAATTTTATAGTGATATTTCAAATCAGGGATTATAATGTGTGTTGACACAGAATAGAAGAGTGATTGAATTTGGATCTTACGCTTAAGTTCCCTAGCAAAAAGAAAAATAATGTCATACTTATATTTTTTTGAGGATTGGGGCATTAAATATATGAGATATGGCCTTAACTATACACTTTCGAAAGGAAAATAAAAAGAAGGGTAAGACATAAATATTGATGTATTACAATAATCAATATTAGTAGACTTGGCAGAGTAAGTATAGTTGGTGAGATTAACTAGACAAATGGATTAGGAAATAAAAGAACAACCTA
Organism: Dracaena cambodiana; assembly: GCA_036321105.1. Taxonomy (NCBI): domain Eukaryota; kingdom Viridiplantae; phylum Streptophyta; class Magnoliopsida; order Asparagales; family Asparagaceae; genus Dracaena; species Dracaena cambodiana. Next base: position 8,143,861 of record JAYEPQ010000006.1, on the reverse strand, counting down.
TGGAAGAATGAACGTAAGGATATAAAGAGATTATAGAAGGCTGAGAATTTTGTAGAATTACTCAAGTTGAAAGTAGCGGAAAAGAAATTGATAATAAACTATAATTAAAAAAGACAAATTTTATCAAACCAAAACACGACACTATATCTTGTTATTCAATTTAGACTTATTTTTCCAAATGATTGTCCTATTCTATTATTTTTGTTGATCATTCCCATTTAACATTTTGTATCTTTCATCTGAATATTATCATAATATGATTTAGGTCTTGAGCCTTTTGTATATCACACATCTTATTGAGTCGACGAGATAATTGTAGAGATGTATTTTCTGACACCAGCAATTGCAGTCACTTGATAAGATCGTTGTGTTTGATTGAATTACGTAACTAGTCATAAATTCATTTATTATTTTATATCCCTACCATTCATAGTTTTGTTACATTGGTATTGTAATAGTTCGAATTTATTTTCTCTTCTAGAATCCATTATAACATGTAATAGACCCTAAGAATGACTCTATAAAAATATTTGTCACTTGTATCTTTCCCATTACTTAATCAGGATGGCATGACACTCTAAATTGGTAGCAGTTATTTTTTATTAAACTCTATCTTACTTTTGCATTCCTTCACCCAAATAAAATTTCGAGAACAAATTTGAAATTTTGTCTATCTATTATCATTCCTACCAAAAACGGAAATCATTCATAATGTATTTCATGTATCATAGTTAAGAAAGCGCTTATATAAAAGTACAGAGTAGTGAATCTATTAAAAGTGGATTTGAGATCGGGCATAAAATATAGGAAGCGACATGTAGCAATCATTAATCGATGGGAGAATGTCTTGAAAAATCAAGTAATACCATTAGTTATTATTTTATGGGATGAACAATCACGAAGAGATTCAACTTGGAAGCTTGAAAAAGGCTTCAGAACAAAGCTTGAAAAAGACTTAGAACAAGGTGCCCATACCTTTTCTCATAATCAAGTATGTCAATTAAATTTACTTTTACATCAGTAGGTACCCGTGTATACAACATGTATTTTAATTTGGAATTTCGATGATGAAATTTTTTTGTTAAGAGGGTAGGATGTAATATCCTAAAGTTTGAGCTATCTGCATTTCTCTTTTGAGTCTGATAGTGACGAATAAGACTATTGAAGTCAATTTTAGACACCGAAATAATTTTCGGCGGATGTAATTTAAAATTCGTAACTCCAAATGACTTTCGGGTTTCGCAATAATTATTTTTCTAATATTTATAATTTTTAAAAAGTTTCCTTACGAGACCAAAAATACTCCCAAAATTAATAATTTAATAGTATTAAAATTATTCTTCTAATTACTTTAGAATTTCGGTTCATTTATTCCACACATTGAAATAACAAATAGATAATTTTCTAGCACTCCTCTCATTGAGTACTACATCCTACATAAATTTGGTAGCATTTGAAAAATGTTACACGGAACCAAAATTATTAAATTATTAATAAATAAATAAATAAATAAAAATAAAATAAAATAAAAGTAGGTACGAATGCGTTGTGCTGTCAATTGTGGGAAGGAGGTGGCGCCGAGCATATGACGTGGTTTATGGGATGAAAGGTTAGTGGAGAAAATTTACTAAATTACAACTTTGCCACCTAAACATAATCATCTCATCTCCACTTTATGCAAAACATTTTTCTCTCCCTCGCAATCACTGTATTGCACTCGGAGCTATAGAGAAGGGAAAAAAACAAAGAGAGAAGAAAGAGGAGAAAAATAAATCAAACCGAAAATTCAGGATCAAGCCGATGCAAGTAACACTGTTAATTTTCGTTCGTTTTTTTATTTAATTTATATTTGTTACAAAATTTATTTTGCAAAAATACATTGTTCATATTTTGAATTATTGATTGATATTGAGAACTGAACAGATTAGTGGGTCAATTTTGATATATATAAACATTGTGATATTTGCTTATTTTTTACTTAAAAAATAATAAATAAATAAATTTGCATGGGAGAAATTCTTAAGATAGAAAAGAAAGAACTGTTCTTTTACGTGGGAGAAATTTGCATGGGAAAATTTGCATTGAAAAATTCTTAATAAATTTGCTTGCAACAGAGAGAAAGAGAATGGGAGAAAAAGAGAGAGAAGAGAGAGGAGTGAAGGGACGGGCTAGGCCGAGAGGAGAGAAAGAAAAAGAAAAAGAAGAAAAGGGAACAAGGCTCGGGCCCAGCCAAGTAAAAGGAAAAAAATGAAAAAAATAGTGATTCATGGGCTTAATTGGCTGTGCTAGTAGGCTTCATAATTTAGTGGGCTTTATAAGTAAATCTGAGAGAATAAATAAATAAATAAATATTTAGGCCTTATAAATGTTTAGGCTTACAAAAGAGAAGAAAAAATAAGTAATAATAAATAAATAAATATCTAAGAGAGAAAAGAGTATGTTTGATGCGGGGGCCTATACTGGGTTTTATGAATAATAATACTGTAGACCTAAATAAATAAAAACCGGTTGGCCTTATAAATAAAATTGTGGTGGGCCTTAGTAAATGAAAATGCAGTGTACTTAATAAATAAATATGCAGTACTATTATATGATATACTTAATTAACAAATTGGACTATTGATTTACATTGAAAACTGAATCAGATTATTGAATTAATTTTGATAAAATATATTGTGATACAATTGTGCACTAACATCTATAACGCTATAAGTTATGTGCAGTCGTGGAAAAACAACCATGTTAACATGAATTGAAAAATATTTAAAGAAATGAAAAGAAAATAAACAAACAAATATAAAATAAAATAAAATAAATCATGTTGTGATGTTTATAAGTCATGTACATAATATATTATGAACCTTGAGATGTGAGAAATTGTACGATGGATAATAGATGCGTGGCGTGTGATAATCATTAATGATATATTGTATTATATGATTCTTGTATGAATGGTACAGTTTATGTGATACATGACACGTAATTCGTGGTATATATACACTTGAATCCAATACATGACATGTTTAAATGAATTATTTGAATACTTAATACTGATGAGTATGATCATTCATGAAAATATGATAACAAGTTTTCTGTATCCTGATTACATGACATGAAGTATCTTTGCGATACGTGTGTACATGATTTTGAATCTTGATTCCTGAATTTTTATTTCTCGTGATAAGGACATGTACACAGTTTGACTTGATAAGCCACATGTTCTTGTTATTTTATGTATATTCTGTATTATTGACATGGAAATTGGAAAAAACTGCATGATAGATAAGAACTGTATTGTATAAGGAACTTATTGGCCAACTTCTTGATTAAGGTCGGGATTTTTTTACTGCAGTGGCCTGAGTGATTACTGGATCATCAATTGATAATTGATATCCCGAGTGGTATATCCGCTATTGTAATACAGTACGAAAATTGATTGTTGTGCCTAACGGCATGTCATGGTTCAGTGTCATGACTATTGAGGCCGGGTCCTGGGTATGCACGAGCACTTATACAATACGAAAAATTATGCGCTATCTTATCCATCATTTAGTTTCAAATGCTAATAAGGAATTGACCTAAATTTGATATCTTTACAAGATATTTACCTGCTATTACAAATGACATGCACAGTCTTGCTTATTCTATTTTCACTATTCACATGACATGTTTAACACTATCTCGAAACACTATCTCGATTTAATTGCAAACTTTATCTCCAGTACTGTGATAGTACGTATATATTTTCTTTGTGTTACTTGCTGGTTTTAATCTCCTAGGTTTTAAACCCTAGATTGCAGATAAAATGCAGACACCAATATCTAGTTCAGAGTCAAACAATGGGGTAGATGGAGTTCTGTATCAGGAATGTGGGCAGGTTGGACATACCCTTAGTCAGCATAATATACTTGTTATTGCCAAGCCTGATATGCTTCAAGAGGTAGAGCCCGACCAGACCGATCTAGATATACAGAGATTAGTGGAGGTAATTCACTGCAGACACCCTGTTTGCTTTATTCCACCTTTACCCTGGACGCTAGTCCTTAGTGGATCCAGGTGTTATGTTATCACTAGGCCTGGACCAGGTTCATGTCAGCATCAATTCGGAAGGCCACCTATCATCCATGTCTATCGCCAACGACGTCGGTAGATTGACACCATAATCAGATTCTTTTTTACTTACTACATTTTTCTATATTTGTTACGTATGCATATACCCTATCCACCAGGTCATTTTGTTTTATTAGTAGGTCGTTATCCTTTTTACAACCTTTGTCTGGGCACTGTTTCACTATTTTGTATTCATATTTAAAGCAGTATGCCATTTTATTTAATCAACTCTTTGTATAAATGAAAGATTTCAGTTTCAGATGTGTTATTTATTCATCTGATTATGGTGGTAGTTACGGTTATTCCAAGATCCTGTGATTGTTGGGTAACGTAGTGCAAATTTTAAGTAGCGTCCTCCGTTTTAGGAAGCAGTTGAAAAATATGGGCGTTACACCTTTCTTAGCCTAGCCTTTAGCTATTTACAGGAGTCTGAAAACTTTTGAATTTGTGTAACTGTCCAATTAATAGCCTCCTTAATTTGAGGATTAACTTCTTATTTTTAATAATTGGATTTATATTAATTCTCAAGGATTTATAACTAAAATTTTAAATCCTCTGGATTTGTAACTGAAACGCGGATCTCAGCCTCTAAATCCACAATTTAGCTCCTTACAGTTTACGTGGTATACTCAGACTCACATTTGGATGTCAATAAAGATAATTTTCACATCTTGAGGCTTTACAATAAAAACGCGACCCTCTAGGGTTCGCGTTTTGATTATTTTGTAGCTCCAAATATGTGTTTAGAACACGGATCTATTTATAATTGATGATCTGTGTTTTACCTTCCAACAACCTTCCAACAACATGTCTTGCTTGATTAGACCCGTGTTTGGGTATAAATGATGATACTTTTTATCCTTCGAAACTTTGGAGTAAAAACACAATCCTCTGGGGTTCACGTTTTAATTATATTTAGCCTAATCATAAGCTCAGAAGATAGTTCAGAATGCAGATCTCTCTATAATTGATGATCCATGTTTGAGTTCTTAGTTAGACCCGCATTTATATTGAAATAGGGGTTGTTCTAATTTTAGAAGATTTTGGGATCAAAACGTGACATTGCATTTGAAACTTTCAAAATGCGAGTTAGATCCGCATTTTAGTTAAAATGTGACTTTAAAGGTCTGCGTGGATCTCTCTGGATAAGAATCCCCGCTTTGGTTTTTTAGCAATCATTTTTGCTTATCTAGACCTACGTTTGAGTATAAAAAAAAAAAGAGTGATCTTATATTTTTAAGATTCTAAACACAAAACGCGACTCTTAGAAGTTCCCCATGGATCTTTCTAGATAAGAATCCACATTTTTATTTCTTAGCCATTTTCAAAGTTTTTGAGGTTCGCGCTTGTTTATTTTTGGAGAGATCATCTCTTAATATTGTAGAAGCAAAATGCAACCCTATGCGGTTGCGTTTTAGCCTTTTTTTTAGCTCAAAAAGCGGATCTTTCTCTAGTCGATGATTTATATGTTAGCCATTTTTGGCTTGAAATGCAAATCTCTCTTTGATAATCCATGTGTTACCCATTTTAGGCTTAAAATGTAGATTTCTCTTTAGTTAATGATTCACATGTTAGCCATTTTAGGTTAAGCTTCTCCAATATAGCGGTAGGAGATGATCATATTTTTATTGTTGATTTTAACACTGAACTCTTGGAGTTAAAATAGCCTTGCATGACTTTGAAAATGAAAGAGTAGAAACTCTTTAAGAGATAAAAATCTCTAAATTAGGAAAAAGTTGAAAATTTTTAAGAGATAAAAATCTCTGGATGTTAAAGTACGAAAGAGTAAAACTCCTTAAAAGATAGAAATTTCTAGACTAAGAAAGTGTTATAACTCTTTAAGAGATAGAAATATTTGGATTAAAAAAGAGTAAAACTCTTTATCAGATGAGAAACTCCATTCTTCACGCACTACAAATGGATCCTCTCATAGAGCTCCTCCTCTCCTTTAGCCTTCTTGGCTTTTTATAGGAGCTTAGAGATTTAATGGTTTAATTAACTATATTAAAATCCCCCTTTTAATGAGGATTAAACCCTCATTCATTTGAAGATAATGGGGGTGTAACTCCCATTTTAATTATCAATTTGAATGAGGATTCAAATCTCTCATTAATTTAGAGAAAGTAGGGGTGTAATCCCCCACTTTAATTCTCAATTGAACGAGGATTTAAATCACTCATTAATTTAGTGAAAGTGGGATGTAACTCTCACTTTAATTGGTATTTATGCATGATGATTTTTTATCAATAGAACCCCCTCCAATGTTTCCAAAATTTCTTTGACTTTTTAAAGATATTTTGGAATATTTTGGATTTCTTTATGGTTTGATAAAACTTATCATTCATTCAGAGGTAATTGTTAACTTGATGAATGTACTGACCTTGATCATCAGTGGTCATTGTTAATTTGATGGATCTGTGACTTATTTTTACATTGTTCAGAGGTGATTGGTAACTTGACAATATAGAGTCTGTATTTAAATGTCCAAATATGTATGTAACGAATGAATAGTTTTCTTGTGTAGTATAGAAGTAATTGCAAACTTTCCTGGATATGGTTAGTTTTAGCTGTTCAGTAACTTTACTATAACAGTTTTTGAATTGCCAGAGATAATTTTTAACTTAGTAAAGTTTGGAGGAATGAGTTGTGATTTTGTCAGAGATAATTTTTAACTTGATAAATTTTGGAGGAATGAATTTAATTTTTTCATAGATAATTCTTAAACTTGACAAATTTTAGAGAAATGAATTGTGATTTTGTTAGAGATTATTTTTAATTTGATAAATTTTGGGGGAATGGATTTTGTTTTTTGTCATCATTAATTCAGAGGTGACTGTTAGTTTGATGAATGCACTTGGTATTAATGATTAGAGATATCTGTTATACACCATTGACTCTTTTGTATATTGTTCAGATGCAATTATTAACTTAACAATATAGAGTCTGTATTCAAACGTCCAAATATATATGCAACGAATGAATAATTTTTTTGAACAGGATAAAAATAATCATTAACTTTTCTTAACAAATTATAATTTTAGCTGTTCAGTGACTTGTAGTATAATATCTTTTGAATTGTTAGAGATGATTTTTAACTTGAAAAATTTGGAAGAAATAGATTTTGATTTTGTCAGAGATAGTCTTAACTTGACAAATTTGGTGGAAATAGAAATTCGGTTTTATCAGAGGTAATTTTTAACTTGACAAATTTTAGAGAAATAATTTTAATTTTGTCAGAGCTAATTTTTAGCTTGACATAAGTGAAAATAAAATTTGGTTTTGTCAGAGGTAATCATTAACTTGACAAATTTGGTGGAAATGGAAATTCAGTTTTATCAGAGGTAATTTTTAACTTAACAAATTTTAGAGAAATAATTTTGATTTTGTCAGAGGTAATTTTTAACTTAACAAATTTGGTGGAAATGGACTTTTGTAATAGTAAAAATTTCGCTTCGCTCCACTTGGGAAATTGATGAAATAACATGCGACAATACACTGATTGTACCGTTAATTAATGTCAAAAAGATTATAATTGTGGAGTTTGATTTATAGTTGAATTTCGCAAAAGGAACCTTGTCTTATAAAGTTTCGATAGAGCTGATCAGAAATGGACTTTCCTTGCAGGTGAATTCTATTTGATTGGTGGACAAATTGGTTATATTTTGGAGATAATAGTGTCAAGAATTAGACACATTCTTTAATCACATTAGAAGTAACATAAGAATCGTTGTATTTATTTTTTATGTTTCCTCCTCATGATTGGTTGGATATCTGTCGATATTGCAAACTTTGAAGTAAGAATATGTATTAAGGTCTTCATATGCTCTAGCGTTTAGGCAGACCAATGATTAAAACATAGTGTTGAATTTTTCTTTTGTTGAGAGAAAAATTCAAGTGTGTATATCAAATGATTTGAAACTCTTATTGTCACTTTTTTGAGATACCAGTCGAGGATACACAATATAGCTTGTAATAAGAAAATGCGTCAATTTTTACTGCGTTCTTCGGAAGGAGTACTATAAGACGTTTCTCTATGAAATTTTTTTTATTACCACATTTTCAGACAGTGGTTAGGGATTTACCGAGTGATCTTCTATATCACTTGGGAAAATGCATCATACTTCGCTGCGTTGTTCGAAAGGAGTACTATAAGAAGTTTCTCTATGAAATCTTCTTATCACCACATTTCTGGACAGCGGCTGGCAATTTGCCGATTCAATTGAAGATGCAACAAGAAGTTATTGAAGAGAATATGTATCTCAAACCACTCAACATTTAACTTGATCTCTTCTTACTATCACATAAGCTGTTTGTATATAATCCGTTTTGCATTGAGTAGTTTGAGATTCTTCTGATATCCATCAAAGCCTCTTTTGACATTTGTCGAAAACCGAATGATCACTTTGAATTAAGTGGATTTTCCCATTGGAGGGATAAGCAGTTGGATTTTTCAGTATTACTGCTGATGTATTTTGTACTGAAAGAGGATTCGGATACGCTGCGGCAGAGAAAAGACCACAAGATTCAAGTAGATGTGCTTCAAGGCGAACTACAAGAATAGTAAGATGATGGGTACTTCTATGATGGATTTCTTGAATATTATATTAAGAGTAATATTTCTTCAAAAATTTCTCATTAACCAGTATCATAAAGTTATCGTCATTCTGTTTTGCCAACCAATATGCACCATTTGAATAGACTGCATTAATAATAAAAGGTCCTTCCCATTTTGGCTGGAACTTTCCTTAGGACTTTTAATTGGTTATGATTAGTTTTCTTACTAAAAGGATGAAATCACTTTTCCTGAAAATTTTCTACTTAACCTTTTTATTAAAAGTTTTGGAAATTTGAGTTTAATAAAATTCAATGCTCTGTTATGCTTCGAGATACTTATTATCGAGAACTTCCAATTCTAGAGGTCTTTGCCGATGTTTCTCTTCATGTGTCATCTTAGTTGCTAATGCAACTCTGATGAGTATCATATATAACATATTTATAGCCTCCATATTATTTATTTTTATATATAAATAATTACTACTTGGATACATTTAGTATGTTTTTATAGATAATAAGAAAAGAAGAGAAGAAGAAGAAGTAAATTTGTTAAGAATATGAGCAAAGAAAGTTAATTAAGATGAAGACAGAAACTCAAGTGCAGTTGTACAATTTCAAGAGCATTTTCGGCTAAGATAAAGCTTAAACCGAAAAAATTTGTGTAGGAGAAGTTTGTAGATCTCAGAATTATCTTCAAAAAGAGCACAAGAACAGTTCAATCCAAGTTTGTATAAAAAAGTTATGGTTATTTTACTAAAACGCTATAGAATAAAAAATCTGATCCAGCGGACTACGAGTGTGCTGAACTTAATTTCGGGTTTTAGACTTGAAAATAGTATTTTGAGCTAATCACAACCATTGGTTTCTAATAACCATGGATTGGATTAGAAATATATATTTTGAGATTAGTTTGTGTTGGATATGGATTATATCTTTTATACTGAGTTTAAGTAGGAATAGAATTGTGTTTGGGTTATAAATACCCCATGAATCTTTGTAAATTGGGATGGTTTTTAGATGTAATTTTGAGATACTTTTGATTAAATAAAGATTATAGTTTTGCTGAAGGGGTGACAGCTGCCATACCGAACTCCAGAGCTAATTCCATTGTGTTTAGTGCTTTCTAGTGAGTAGAGATATTTTTCTTTATTTTTTAGATAGATTTAATCACTTTCTAGTGTTGATCTTTAATTGCTTTTAGAAAAAAATAGGATTTTTATTTACTTTCATAAATAAAAATAGGATCATTTTAATTAGGAGTATGAGTAACTAATTAGCTTAGTCCTAGAATGTAGATGAAAGTAGGGATCAACATTATATTAATCTATTTGTGTTCTTTTTAAAATAAAAATATAAAAGATATGATTTTTCTATAAAACAATAAAAATACAAGAACTCGTAAATTAAGACTTTGATAGGTTATACTTAATTTAAGTATTTTGATAGCCTATGGTTAGTTAGGGTTTGTAGTTATTAGTTTTTATTTATTTTGTTGAATTTATCTAATAATTTAGTTTATTTCTATAAAAAGTAATTTATTTGATAGATTATACTTGCCTATAACTTGATAGTCTATTACACTTAGGATGCTTTAAATAGAAATTAAACTAAAATATCAACTTTTTATAAAATAAAGAAGATGAAATAGATAATATTTGGTTGTGAACTAGTAGATTCCATATTCTAGATATTCGCCATGAAAATTGAATTTCTTTTTATTGAAAATCTCAATAAAATATTACAATTATGAACGGTTTTCCGTTTACAGAAGATGAGAAAAATTTAATTCCCTCTTTGTTTAAAGTTGGGTTCTCTAGTAGCCATGGAGGACGATCCTGTTCTCCGTTGACGATCCGAACGCAAGTTCTTCAGCTGGTTGTTTTTATAAAGCTCTTGGATGTAAGGGTTCTGAATTTTTAGCACAAGTGCTCAAAATAGAGTATATCCAAGTATCCTACTGATTGTAACCCCTTTCCTAACCCATCCTTTGACTATTTATAGAGATTTGGAGACCTTTGAATTGGTGTAACGGTCCAATTAATGGTCTCCTTGATAGAGAATTAATTTTTGTCTTTTATAAATCTCCAAGATTTATAACCGACGTCTTTAATCCTTTGGATTTATAACTGAAACGCTGATCTCAGCCTTTAGATCTGTGTTTTGGCTTCTGGTAGTTCGCGTGACATGCTCAAACCCGCATTTGAGTATCTTTGAAGATGATTTTCACTTTTCAAGGCTTTAAAGCAGAATTGTGACCTTCTGGATTAAACTCACATTTGGGTTGCTTTTAAACTCAGAAAGAGTCAAGCGCAGATCTCTCTATATTAGATGATCCGCGTTTGAGTCCCCAGCAATATGTCTTATTCAATCAGACCAGCATTTGGGTGTAAACTAGGATAATTTTTATCTTTTAAGAGTTTGGAATGAAAACGCAACTCTGTAGAGTTCGCGTTAATTATATTTAGCTCTAATCATGAGCTAAGAAGTAAACTAAAACCGCAGATCTCTCTTTAATTGATGATCCACATTTTAGTTTCTTTAACTAGAACCACATTTTGGGTTTTATGAGTCTTTATGGGCCAGAATGCAATCTTGCATTTGAGTCACGGAAATGCCACTTTAAGGGTCAGTACGGATCATTCTTTTTAAAGCGTGATCCTGTGGGGCCCACCTTCATCAGCCCAATTAATGGATCTCTCTGAATGAAGATCCGTGTTTTGGCTATTTTGAAAGATAAAACACGACTCTGTAAGGGTCGCATTTTAGCATTTCAAAGACACGGATCTCTCGTATGACAGATGATCCATGTGCGAGCTAATTTTCGGCTATCATTATAAGTTCTTCTTTTCTTTTCTTTCTTTTTTAAAAATTTTTCCAACAAAAACCCCTTCAAAGTTTTCAAAATTCTATAACTTTGAAGGTGTTTTGAAATACTTTGGATATTTTGATAATTATGAACATGACCCTATAGTTAAGAACGCGGGTCTGCTTTTAAGAGGAAATGCAACCCTGCATTAAAAACGTGGATCTGCGTGTGAGAGAAGAAATGCAACCCTGCATTAAAAATGCAGATCTACGCTTTATGTGATGTTTCTGGAGCTTTGCCACTTTCGCTGCCTTTTATGGCGCAGAGATCGAAGTGTCCCATGTGCTCATTAATAAGAAGATCATTACGAGATTCAGGCCAAAGATCGGCCATCAAATCCTCTGGAAAATTTCTTTCCATGCAGAGATCAAAGCGTCCCATGCACTGATTAATGATGAAAATCTACACAAGACTTGGATTGAAGATCCAAGCCGAAGATCTCGTTCATTAAGACCAAAGATCTCATCTGTCAAATTCTCTATATAAGGTGTCAAGTTTCTTCATTCTTAAAACATTCCGAACTCTTGAGTTTTCTTTGTCTCAAAACTGTTTTCAAATCTCTCCTTCTTTGCTTTTAGGCTCTTCTAATAGAGAATGGTGAGGAAATTTTCATCCTTTAATCAAGTTGCTGGTGGCTCTAGTTCTTCTCCAACCATGGCTCAGGAAATACCTATGATTTATGGTAAGTCAACGAGTTTTTGTATCATGTGACTTTTTGTAGTTTTTATAATGTGAAAGCGGATCAGTGCTTCATGTTTTGGATTTGCACGGGCTTCTTTATTTATTCTTCTCTTTATTGGCATAGTGGACTGGGGTTGGCATTTAACGAGACCTCCTTATAGTACACCTGTTGGCAAATCCGTGACTGGTTTGCTGCTAGGTTCATTAAAGAAAGAATATCCTATTGAAAAAATTCCCATAACTTTAATCATCTTCCTTAATTATGGTAAGAAACTCCATCAACTTTTTGCAGATTTCTTTCCACTTATGTCTTTTGACAAAGTTTTGGGTTTGATGCAGGATATTTGATGTGATAATTTAACTGCAAGCGTACAGTGTCGGTGTAGCGCTATACAGATCGTCCCACAGAGATTTCAAGTGTTTTGCAATTCTTGCTATTCCTATTATTCTACCGGACTAACCAAAGATTCTAAGTTGAAGTTGATATTATCTAATTAGCCTAAAATTTAGAATCCACTAGTTTCCAATCATGAATTACTTCTATTATCTTCCTCCTATTATAAAAAATTGATCTTTTAGTTTTAATCTTTACTTAAAGTATTCAAAGCATAAGATATCAAGTAGTGTGCAAGTATAACTCATCAAAGAAACTACTTCTGATAAAATCAAACTAAATTATTAGATAATTCGATGATGAAGATAAAAATCAACAACCCCAAACTCCAACTAAACATAGGCTATCAAGAAACTTAACTCAAGTATAATCTATCAAAATATTAATTTACGAGTTCTTATATTTTAATCTTTTAATAGAAAAATCATGTATTTCTTATTTTAATTAGGAAGAAAATATTATAGAGCAACTACATGGTGGATTCTAATTTCATCTACATTCTAGAGCTAAGCTAAATTAGCTACTCATAATTCTAGTAAGAAAAATCCAATTTTTATTCATGAAATCAATTAAATCTAATCTAGAAAGCAATATAAATCTAAACTAGAAAGCAATTAGAAGAGATTAGCTAAGAAATATTGATGAAAGGTAAAGTTACCTCTGGATCCAGTATTGTGGTCGTCACCCCTTCAGCAAATTCTATTCCTAATTTTATTAAATAAAATACGAGTACAAATTTACTGAATTTTCCTAGTTATAAGTTTACGGCTAATAAATAGGCTTTGGAATATCAAACCCTAATTTTGATAAAACTGAAAAACTACAAAATTGAAGCCCTCGAAGAAAAATCAACCTGTGGGCTCCTATTTTTGCCACCAAATGGCGGAAAAATGCCGCTAATTAGTGGCATTATTATATGCAAATTTTTTGAGTTTTTTTTCCACATGAAACTATTGTCTTGTTCTATTGATTTTCCTGACTGTATTGGAGTTTGACTCTCTACAGCACTACTATCTTGTAGTTTGCTCACTTTTATCTCTTTTTTGAACTTGGTTTTCTAATCCGGCTCTGATTTTATGTCATCTCCTTATAGGAATAGGATTTCCTAGAAAACAAACTAAAAATACCCGAGTAGCATTATTTAAATATAAAAAAATAATATTGAGGCTATAAATATGCAATTTATGGTACTCATCACACCCCCACACCTATTTTTGCTAGTCCTCGAGCAAAACCTAAACAAAAAAATAAAAGAAAAATCCTAACTCACTTTCGTAGAAATCTTGATTGCACTTAGCACGTGCAATAAGCCTTTAAACCCCTAAGTTACCCTAATGGATGAGTGGTGTCTCGTAAGGGTTTGTAGTGAATATAACCACAAAATTCATGAATAAAATAGATTAAGGAATATAGAAAAGAAAAATAAGGATAACCAAAAATTAAGAAAAATAAAAATTTTATACCACAAACAGAAAAAAAAAATCTTTTTTTAAAAATATTTCCTTCAATTAATCACACTAATATACAAACTCAAGAACGTATTTAGATTATTAATTTTCAAATTGAGCGTCATATCAGATGCACTTATCATTTTAATCAAAAATTTAAATCCTATCTTTCAATACCCACTAACAGATAATCTATTGGCTCATATACATCTACGTGCACGTGTGATAGTCTACTTCGGTCTTGGACTCCAACTCTAACTCATGATTCATCTCCTCTCTCATAATAATTTTTTTCTTTTTTTCTTTTTTTCTTTTTGTTTTAAGAATATTTCACCTTTCATGCGAATATTCATGCTTACTTAGGCGCAAAATACCAAATTACTCGGATCATACTTTTTTTTTACTCTTGAGGCTATTGCCTTAATACCAGGCGCACCACATTTTTTATTCTCACATTTTTTCTTTTTTAGAGAGAGAAGACTTACTCAATCGTTATCATCTTTGTTTTTAACCTAATAAACTATTGTGAAGTGAAAAATAGACTTGCCTCAAAACTATTGTTAGCGGTATTTATTTTTTGGATGTTAATCTTTTTCATAAAATTCTGAGTGTATCGTCCAATCTACTCTCCTATCAAATTTCAAATCTAAATTTGTTCCTTTGTTTGTAATTAGGTTGATCTATTGATGAAAATATAAAAAAAATTCAGTTTTTTTTTTTCAGTTTTTTGTGTTTTTTTAAATTAGTTAGTTACCCTAAAAACTACCAAAGAAACCCAAAAATCTAAAAATAAAATAAAAATTCTATAAAAAACTAAAAACCCTAAAAAAAATATGAAGAAAATATCCTAACCCACTCTCCCCCACCTAACTCGTGTATGCCCTCATACACGAACCAAGGGTGGTAAAATAAATAAGAAAATTATTATATAAATATTATACACTTACTAGAAAATTCAAACCGGTTATGACCTCTTGATCGCTTTCCACTCTCATAGTGTATCCTTTTATATTTTGATATGGATGAATTTAGTCTTTTTGTCAATTTTGTATTTAATCTCTCCATCTTATTTTTGATTTTTCTCAATTTATTTTTACTCTTCTTTTTTTATTCAATAGTAAAATTTTGAAGTTGAAAATCATACCTTTATCGTTCATATTTGACCCATGAGTATCTTTCATAGCAGTAAGTATTTTGGTTTTATCAACATGTAAAATAACACTCATCTTGATAATGTTGAATTATGAGCTCGATTTTGGAGGGATCTTTCAAATCATTAGGTACCAAAAGATTTTCCTTTTGCAGTTCCTTCCAATTTTCTAGCGTTCTGGGCTCGTCATGCAAATTTTCTTCAAACATGTTATCAAAATTCTCAAAAGAAAATGCTATACTAGTGGAGTTATCATTAGTCAAATTATTATGAAGGGATAAAAATTGTTCTTCACAATTCTCATCAAAAGAATCAAATGATAATATGTCACTAGCAAGCTCATCATGAGGCAAATCACCAAACAATTTTTTTTCTTTATCATCAATTTCTTCATAATTATTTTCATGATGGTCTAAAATAGGTTGATCATAATGTTGAAGTATAGACTCATTATGCACAAAATTATTTAACTCATTTTGAATCATATCTACTTCAAAAGATGACTGAACTGGTTGCTCGTTGGAGTAAGATATGTTCAAACAATTAGATGGTTAATCTCCAAAAAATTTAGTATGAGAAATCATTTTGAGAAGATCTTCCATACAATATGCAGTTTGAGAGGATGTTTTTTTTTAGAGGATAATTTTAGCAAAACTTCTATACCTTCCTCTATTGTCCGTGTTCGCTCCTTAGTTTCATGATTATAATTTTCTTTATTTTCCTCAAATGATTGCATCTTGAGATCATGAGTGAAAATTAAAGAATGATATGATGGATCCATATACATATTTGATGACAGATACGAAGTGGTTGAAGATAGATTCTCATGACATGCATAC
This sequence comes from Dracaena cambodiana, assembly GCA_036321105.1. Lineage (NCBI taxonomy): Eukaryota > Viridiplantae > Streptophyta > Magnoliopsida > Asparagales > Asparagaceae > Dracaena > Dracaena cambodiana. Next base: position 8,127,819 of record JAYEPQ010000006.1, on the reverse strand, counting down.
CTCGCTTCTAATTTTTTTAATCTTTCCTCTAATATGTTTAATTGAATATCTTATTCATGATTAAATTTAGAACATGAAGATGAATAGCCTATAAAGAAAGAATCAGATGGAGGACTCCCTTGATATGACTCTTGATTATATGCAAAATTAAAATGGTTTATCCATTCACAATTATAATTTTGTGTATAGGAAGCACTCGTAGGTTCATTATATGTGGTGTAAATTTGATCATGACCTAGTCCTAACGAACTTCCTATCCATGGATACTGATAATAATTATGATATGGATCACGACAATGATGGCAACCAGTTTAATTTTGAAATATATATTTTTTAAAAATATTTTGTAAAAGGCGGAGAGGGAAAGAGATGGAAAAGAAAAATAAAAAAATTGAATTTTTTTGTATTTTTTTACAGAACCAGAGACCCAATATATAGAATTAGAGAGAAAATGGGGGAGTTTTGTATCTGAACTGCCGCCAAATGGTGGTAATTGCCTCTATTTAGCGCCAAAATTAGGGAATCGAGGTCCCTGCTTTTTGTATTGAACTCCAAAAACTTCTCTCGTCCCTTTTTGCTTCCTGTATATGAACTTCCAGGTCCCTGCACACTCAACACATACTGTTAACCTGTAAAACGTTAGAAAAAGCAAGAAAAACACCGTTGATCCCCGATAATGGCACCAAAAAATCTTGATGTGATAATTTAACTGCAAGCGTATAGTATCGGTATAGTGCTATACAGATCGTCCCACAGAGATCTCAGGTGATTTGCAATTCTCACTATTTCTATTATTCTAACGGACTAACCAAAGATTCTAAGTTGAAATTGATATTATCTAATTAGCCTAGGATCTAGAATCTATTAGTTTCTAACCATGAATTACTTCTATTATGTTCTTCCTATCATAAAAATTTGATCTTTTAGTTTTAATCTTTACTTAAAGTATTCTAAGTATGAGATATCAAGTAGTGTGCAAGTATTACTTATCAAAGAAATAACTTTTCATAAAAATAAACTAAATCATTAGATAATTCGATGAAGAAGATAAAAATCAACAATTCCAAACCCCAACTAAGCATTGACTATCAAGAAACTTAACTCAAGTATAACCTATCAAAGTATTAATCTACGAGTTCTTGTATTTTAATCTTTACATAGAAAAATCATGTCTTTATTATTTTAATTAGGAAGAAAATATTGGAGAGAAACTACATGGTGGATTCTAGTTTCATCTACATCCTAGAACTAAGCTAAATTAGCTACTCATAATTCTAGTAAGCAAATATCCTATTTTTATTCATGAAAGCAATTAAATCTAATCTAGAAAGCAATATAAATCTAAAGTAGAAAGCAATTAGAAGAGATTAGCTAAGAAAAATTGATAAAAAGCAAAGGTTACCTCTGGAGCCAGTATTGTAGCTATCACCCTTTCAGCAAACCATAATCCTAATTTTATTAAATAAAAAACGAGTACTAAATTACCGGATTTTCCTAGTTACAAGTTTACGGTTAATAAATAGGCTTTGGAATATCAAACACTAATTTTGATAAAACTAAAAACTACAAAATCGAAGCCCTCGAAGAAAAATCAACACGTGGGCCCCTATTTTTGCCTCCAAATGGTGGCAAAATGCCGCTAATTAGCGGCATTATTATATGCTAATTTCTTGAGTTTTTTTCCACATGAAACTCTTGTCTTGTTCTATTGATTTTCCTAACTGTATTGGATTTTAACTCTTTGCAGCACCACTGTCTTGTAGTTTGCTCACTTTTATCTCTTTTTCGGGCTTTGTCTCCGAATCCGGCTCTAATTTTATGTCATCTCATTGCAGGAATAGGATTTCTTGAAAAACAAACTAAAAATACTCGAGTAGCATTATTTAAATACAAAAATAGATAATATGGAGGCTATAAATATGCAATATATGACACTCATCAATATTACTCTCCAAAATTTCTAAAACAATATTTATACCCGTATGGTTCTCAACTTTTTCCAATATCTTTGGAGAACCAGAAAATCTCATGTGTTTTATATGAGATAAAAGATTTAGGATCTGTGGCATTATTATCTTCTCGCTTTTCATCCTCCTTCATAGATAAGGTAAGGATGATAAATGGTTGTATGCAGCTTTGTAACTTCAAAATGCCCTTCACAGCTCCCAATTTCAGCACTTCCATATATTGTATATTGGGACCATCTATTTGATACACCCAGCTTTGAACTAATTAAGTCACTGGCGATGTTGATATTAACATAGCTAAGCACACAGAATTGACACTTCTTAAATATTAGGGAGAAGGAATTGCAGAAGCAAGCTCTTGCTTAAGCTTATGAAGCTATCCGATTAGAGATAAGGGATATTGAAGAAAAGATCAAGGTTTTCTTGACTCAGCAGTTTGTAACAATCTTCATTTATTGTATGATGTCAAGGAACACTTGTAATGAATTTATGATAATGAATGAAATTTTTTTGAGAATGAAGAATTTTTTGCTATCATTCATTCAAATGTAACTGTTGTTTGATGAATGCATAACTTTCCTGAACAGAATAGAAGTAATCATTAATTTTTCTGAACAAGTTGTGATTTAAGCTGTTCAGTGACTTATAATATAACAGTTTTTGAATTGCTAGAAATAGTTTTTAACTTAGGAAAAATTTTGTTTTGCCAGAGATAATTTTTAACTTAGCAAATTTGGAGAAAAGAAAATTTTGTTTGCCAAAAGTAATTTTTAACTTAGTAAATTTGAGGGAAAGAAAATTTTTCTAACCAGAGGTAATTTTTAACTTAGCAAATTTGGAGTTCTTTGCCAGAGATAATTTTTAATTTAGCAAATTTGGAGGAAAGAAAATTTTGCTAGTCAGAGGTAATTTTTAACTTAGCAAATTTGGAGAAATTTTTTTTTTTTACCAGAGGTAATTTTTTAACTTGACAATTTTTTTGTGGATAAAATTTTATTTTTGTCAGAGGTAATTTTTTAACTTGACAAAATTTTGGAGGAAGGAAATTTTGTTTTAAGTCAAAAGATCCGCACTTTAAGTGGCAAAATGTGACTTTGTGAGATTTGTGTTTTTAGTTGTCATACTTAGGGATAAAATGCGACTCTTTGAGATCTACGCTTTTAGCTCTTTTGGTTTTGAAATGAGGATTTTGGAGGAAAAGAGTTTAGGATTTGTCAGAGATAAAAACTTAACATAACAGGTTCACGAGACTTTTAACAAATCTCCAGTTTTAAACAAATTTGATTAGCCTTTATCAATCACTGTTTGCGTTGGGCTAGCTATAGTTTTTCCCTCAGTATGATGAGTTGTCGAGGAATACTTTTCCCCTCAAAATGGTAGAGTTGATGAGAAACTTGTTCTCTTCCCATTGCCTTGGCGACATTGGGCAGTTCATGCTTTTTACCCCAGCATGGTGGGGTTGTCGAGAACTTTGTTTGGGCTTACATGCCAAACTTTCCTCTATCCTTAGTCATAGAGGCGTATGATTCATTTAGCGCTCTTGTTGGTATGGAGAGTTACATGTTTGTGACAAGCTAGTATATCTTCATTCGCTGTACTCTGTTGGAAGTTGATGAAGTCGGCGAACTGCAAAATATTGACTGCACTATACTAAAACTTGGTAGAAATGAACTCCTTACAGATGAGCTCCATTTGATTGGTGAACAAATTGGTCCTGTTTTGGAGATAATATTGTCAAGAATTAGACACATTCATTAATCTCTTTATAGTCTTCGTATGTTCGGCATTTGAACGAACCGATGACCAAGTTATAGTGTTGAATTTCTATTTTGTTGAGGAAAAATTTCAAATATGTGTATCAAATAACCTTTCTTAAAAGTTCTCTACTTGTTATGATCGGTCTTCTTACTGAAAACACTAAATAACCTTTCTTAAAAATTCTCTACTTGACCTTTTTATTAAAGGTTTTAGAGATTCACGCTTAATAAAGCTCAATGCTTTGTTGAGTTTCAAGACGTTTGTCATAAAAAACTTCCAATTCTAGAAGTCACTACTGATGCTTCTTTTCTTGTGTCAATTTAGTTGCTAATGCAACTCGTAAGGACGGAATTTGAGTCTCCAAAGGAAGCACTGTTTTAGATCCATACACCAAAAAAAAAGGCATAGCATTCGTGGGTGTCCTGACAGTAGTTCGATATGCCCATAGACATTCTCTAAGCTTTTTGTCCCAATCACATTAGTTGAATTACGTGATAAATCTGCTGCAAGCATACAGTGTTGGTTGTAGCACAAATATGTCGTCCCACAGAAATCTAGAGTGTTTTGCTATCTTGCTAATTCTTTAGTTCTATCAAGTTAACTATGGATTATAGATTGAGAAGATTAGTTTTAAGTTCCTAAGTTTAGCCTAGGATTTGAATCCATTAGAATAATAGCCTAACAATAAATTATCTCATTCTTCTTAACTTTTTAATTATGCACAATCAAGTAACACATTAAAAATGTGATCTTTTAAATCCGATTTTAATTAAGAGCCCCTAAGTATGACCTATCTCGTGACGTGTAAGTATAGATTATCAAAGATAGCATCCTTCTTAAAATAAATTTTATCTAGTAGATAATCTTATAAATAATAGCAAAGAAATAAACATCAAATTCTAATATAAACATAAGCAATCAAAAGACCAAATTTAAGTATAACCTATCAAAGAAATTAGATTTACAAGTTTATTCTCTTCAATTTATTTATAGAAAAATCTTGTTAATAATTCTATAAATAAAAATAAAGAATATGAATTCCGAATCTCATCTAAGTATATATTATCAAAATATGAATTAAGCATAATCTATCAAAGAATTATGATTTACGAATTTTATCTTTATTTTATTTATAAAAAATCATGACTATTTCTTTTTAGGAAGAAGATGAGATAAATCTATATTAGATCTATTAAACTAATTTCATCTACATCCTAAGATTAATGCATATTAGTTACTCATACTACTAATTAACAAAAAACTATATTTATTTATGAAAGCCATGAAAGTTCTATTTTCCTAGAAAGTAAGAGAAATTTATACTAAAAAGCGAGTAAATCTAACTAAATGGCTAAGAAAAATACCTCTACTCACTAGAAAATACTTCTGAACAATGGAGTCACCAATGGATCGCGGTATGGCAGACGACCCCTTCGGCAAAACCTTAATCTTTATGTTACCAAGATTATAAAATTGTATAAAAAAACTATAGGTTACAAGGACACGGCCAATATATAGATTTTGGAGTACCAAACCCTAATCTGAGTATAACTGGGTACCTACAAAATTACATAGAAGACCCTGTAAAAAATTCATTATATGTGGGCCCCATAGTACCCCCAAATGGCAGCAAATGCTGCCAATTGGTGGCAAAAGAGTGTGTTCTGGGCTTCAACTCTCTTTTGCATGAAGTTCTGGCCTTGTTCCTTTAATTTAAATGACTGTAATTAACTGGCTATCTACAGTTTCATACTCTTGTAGCTTTGTTTACTTTTAACTCTTTTATGGATTTGGTTTTCTAATCTGTATCTGAGTTCAAACCATCTCCTTATAGAAATATGTCTAACCTAAAAATGGCACTAAAATTATCCGAGTAACATTATTTACATACAAAAATAGATAGCATGGAGACTATAAATATGCAATGTATGAAACAAACTTTTTGAGAAGCTTCACAATGATTTTGTTGAATGCTTCTATTAAACCATTGGTTGCAGAATATTATGCAGACGAAGCCATACTTTCGATCCTGTATTTGTTGCAAAATCTAGAGAATAACTGACTCACGAACTGAGGTTTGTTGTCATGAACAATTCTTCTAGGCACTCCAAAGCGGTATATGACATGATGTTTCATAAATTTAATCACGTATGATGGCTTTACTTCAGTTAAGAGAACGGCTTCAGTCCATTTTGAAAAGTAGTCAGTTATGACCAATATAAATCGGTAACCCCTTATTGATGGTGGCAAAATCAACCCAATAATGTACATTCCTTACTGTTCAAACGACCATGATGTAGCTGTTAGATGGAGATATCTAGTACTTGATGTATGAAGTCTGCATGTATCTGACATACTCTGTATTTTCTAGCGTAATGAACTGCATCTATCATCATCTTGGGCCAATAATATCCCATTCTTCGGAGTTGATCCCAGAGTTTTGCTCCTGGTTGATGTGCTCTGCAAATGCCGCTATGAGCTTCTTCCAGTGCTTCCTGAGCTTCTATATTAAAAAGGTAACGAAGCAAAATTCTATCATAGGATTTTCTACACAATGTCTGAACTTCGGCATTATAATAGAATCGAATAGCTTTTCTCTGGATTGCTGCCACCTCTTTGGGATCTTCTGACAATATTTCATAAAGAATATAATCTATATAAGGAAATCGCCAATCAGTTGGTTCGAGATCATTTTCAAGGGTGTGTATTTCATGTACTTATTTCTTATCAGAAACTAACTCCATTTTGAGTTCATTCTTTGGACAGAACAATTCTTTGCTTCCTACCGTTATGCGTTTGTTAGCATTCTTAGGCAACACTAAGGTGGCAACCAATGAAGCCAGTGAATCCACATAATTATTCTGATAGCACGGCACATGACTGATATAAAAGCCGTTGAAATTATCAACTATCTTCATGATTGCTTGATAATAAGGTAGGAAATTTTCGTTCTTGACTTCGTATTCTCCCTTGACTTGTTTGATGACAAGTTGGGAATCTCCTTATACTTTTAAATACTTCACTCTCAGTTGTTTGGCTATTTTCAGGCCAATCATCAAGGCATTATATTCGGCAATATTATTAGAGCATGACTAAGTTAACAAGTACGCTTTGATTATGGGGGAAACAAAGATGACCCCCACCCCTGCTATCACCTTTCTTTTGGTTCCCATTTCAAAGAAAAGTTGTCAAACTTTCTCTACAGTAGCATTTGTTTCAGCAGTTTCTTGTAGAGTATCACCTTCTGGAGCTGTATTTTCTTCGATTACTTCGTCAGGAATGTCTTCATATAACTTTGAAGAATCTGAAATTGGGTGCTCAACTAAGAAATCAGCTATGGTCTGACCTTTAATTGATTTTTGTGGGATAAAATTCATATCGTATTGTGATAGCAAATAGCCCAATTGGATAGTCTTAAATTTAGTGACCCAGGTTTGGTCATTACTATTCTAAATGGATTAACTCTTAATATAGCGTGGATTGTTTGCCCCACAAGGTAGTGTCCCATTTTCTGTAACGCAAACACCAGAGCTAGGCATTCTATTTTCACTTGATTATATCGATGTTCAGCTCCAATCATCATTCTACTTAGGTAGTAGATAGCTTGTTTTTGTCCTAATTCATTCTTTTGGGCTAATAATGCTCTCAAAGAATGGTCCATAACTCTCACATATAACAAAAAAGGTACTCCTGTTACTGGAGCTACAAGGATGAGCGGTTTCGTGAAATATCACTTAATCTACTCAAAAGCTTTCTGACAAGCATAATCCAGACGAATGATACTCCTTTATTCATCAGCCGTGTGAACGGTTGATATCTCCTAGACAAGTTTGATATGAACCTGCGAATGTATGCCAACCTTCCTTACAGTCCTCTTAAGTCCTTAAGATTTCTGGGTGGTGATATATCTTGAATTGCTTTGATCTTATCTGGATCAAAATGAATTCCTCGAGAAGTGACTATGAATCTAAGGAACTTTCTACTGGAAACTCATAGAAAAGATTTAGTTGGGTTCATCTTAAACTGGTGCTTTCACATGAGGTCAAATACCATTATCAAATCATGAAGATGATCGTCTTTACTTTTTTTTTTGATCGCCAGGTCAGCTACGTAGCGCTCCACCGTCTTTCAGAGATGTTCTTCAAATATTGTGTTCATAACACGCTGATATGTGGCACCAACATTCTTCAAATCGAAGGGCATAACTGTATAATAGTGCACTCCCAGTGACGTTCTGAAAGACATATGTTTCTCATCGTCAGGGTACATTTTAATTTGATTGTATCCTGAAAATCCATCCATGAACAACATCCGTTCATAGCCACAAGTGTTTTAAATCATGACATCTGTGATGGGCAAAGGAAATTCGTTTTTTGGGAATGCTTCATTCAAATCTCTGAAGTCAGTACAGACTCTAATTTTTCCATTCTTCTTAGTCACAGAGACTATATTTGCGACCCAATTTGGTTGTTATTCCTCGCGAATGAAGCCTAATTCAATTAACCTTTTTATTTCAACTTCAATGGCTTCCATTACTTCGGGACGATACCTTCATTGTTATTGTTTGACAGGTTTCTCATCTGGTCAGATGTTCAACTTATGCATCTCCACTTTTGGGTCCAGTCCTAGCATGTCTTCATAATTCCAGGCAAAAATATTAATGCATTTTCGAATGAGAGAAATCATTACTTCTTTTTCTTCAAAAGATAAATTTTCACTGATAAATATGGGTTTAGGATTAGTTTCATTGCCCATATTTATTTGAATCACTTTATCTTCAATTGGAGGTTCATGTTGTTGAACTGAACTTCCCACTTCATCCTTGAGGTGCATCGCCTAGGAATCATCCTTGATCGGTGACAATTCTTCGTCATCTTCTTCTATTTGATCTGCAGAGACCATGTTAATGGCGACTTCTCAAAAAATGGCTCCAATGCTTACATCTGAATCCCAATATAATGATTCAGATGAATGAGTTTGTTGAAATTCTTCAGAATTTGTTTCTGAAAGGTTTTCACGATTGGTAATATATCACAATCCTCTACCAGTCTTATCATAGTAATCTAGCATTTTTCCTTTTGAGATAAACGGTTGGAGCATAGCTCTTCTTCCTTTTCAAAAATTCAACCCTCTGTCATCGGTTAGGTTATATTCCATTCTTTTCATTATTTTATGGGAATTTTTATTATAATGGAAGAACTCAGGATTTTCCTATTCTTCCTCAAAATCTAAGCATTTTTTCAAACTATTATTGGCTGCATTTCCAAATAATATATTTATATTTGGAAGGGACTTCAAATATCGCTTCACTAGCATCTCCATCATCATCACTTTGTATACAAAAGGATGATCGAATGGGTGCTTGAAATGATACTAAGGAGTATATTTTATCTAGTTGATTATTGACCGTGTCAGTACTGGTACTTGAGAGTTCAGATCAACACTCAACGAATAAGCAAACTCTATATTTTCATTAATCACCCACTCACCATCAGAATTGATGGTGTTATTTACATTAAGGCCTTTAAGGCTTATTACAATGGGTTCAACTTTCTAATTTTCATCATCAGATCTCAAATCTTCAGATTCTAATTCAGTATCGGCCTCATTGCCGCTATCGGATTCCTCTAGAGCAGGTTGTTCAGCTGCTTCAAATGTGTCTTGATATAGCAGCACATCGATAAAGTAGTTTTCAACTCCTTTAAAGAGTTGTTTTTCTACCACCAGGGTCTTTGTCTACATACTTCATACACTGGTGAAGTGTGGAAGGGACAGTAAGGTTGAGGTGAATTCATAGCTTTCCGAGTAAAAGGTTGAAAGATGTGTCAATATCTATCACATAGTATGTGACTTCTGTCTTTAGGTCACTAATCTGGCACTTCAATTTCATTTTGTCCAAGGCTTTACTATCATTAGCATTAAATCCAAAAATGGTCATATTTGTTGATGCCAGTCTGCTGATTGGGACTCCTAAATACTGCAATACTTTCCTTGGCATTATACTTAGAGCGAATCCAAGGTCGACTTGAATTTGGTCAATTTCAGTTGACCATATGTAGCCTTTGTAGTACAGAGGCTAGTGATGCTTGTTATTCATTACTTGCATATCTTCTGGAGAGAAAGTTATACAATGTTTCTTCTTAGAAGTCTGGTGGTATACTGCACAAACTTCTTCTTCTTCATTTGTTTTCGGAATTTAGGCTAGAAATACCTCAGAGTCTTGCAGTGCTTCTCTTAAGGCTTCCCTGATTTGCGTGGACAACCTCATGTGCTCATACAAAGTAATTCTTATAGGGATGTTGGCCAATTGTGCCAACACGTCGAATTGGAAAGGTTTCTTGGAACTTTCTGCTGGCTCTTTTTCTTTATTTTAAAGAGCTTTGTCGAACCTAAGCTCTTTCTGCTTGTTATTCTCTAGAGGTTGAGCTTCAACCACTTGGTCATAATTCTTCAAGTAGTTTTTCTTTGAACGAGTTCCAAAAGGTTTATGTTTGTTTTCATTGACCGCTAATGATTCTTCGAGTTCCTCTTCTAAATCTGAAAAAGAATGAACTCCTACATCATCTTTAGGGACTGCAGTGACAACATTGGAAGTACACGTTTTTCCTTTTGACTTCTTCTTATATGAACTTGAACTCCATTGTTCATCTTCGAGGAGGTCTAAATGCACCCACATTATTTCTCTTTTTGAGGTTTCAAAAGGAGATAATAATTTCTTTTATTGTTGATGAGGATCATAATTTATGACCCTCATTGTTCCTTTAGGAATTGATCAAACTCCGTCTTAAATAGTTGATTCTATCTAGTCTGGAGCCTTTCCAAACTAGAAAATACCCATGTTTGCTGTCACCTTTTTCTGATGTTCTTATAGCTTGATGACATTGGTGTCTACCAGAGCCTGAATCTTATCCTTTAGGATATAACAATTCTTAATAGGATGATTAATGATCATATGATACACACAGTAATTATGATCATTGACCTTTCCTGCTTTTTCGGATCGCTTCAACTCTGGCAACTTTAACATATTCTTTGTTATGAGCAGATTATAAATGGTGGTAGTATGCTCATCTTTGGAAGAATATTGTTTTTGAGGAGCTCTTGATTGGGGAAGAGTCCTCGGAGGAGGCTTAGTTGGACTTGGAGCATCTACTGCCATCGTTTCTTTCCCTTTTGGTTGAGATAACTGAGGTGTTTCAGGATTGTTTCTTCATTGTTTCCCTCTTTATTCAACTTCAAGCCTTTGTGAGATCTCTTCAGCCTCTTCAGCTTGAATTGAGAAATCTTTCCAAGTGGAGGACTTTACAGCCCCCATTCTAGAAAGAACTTTGGTGGAAAGAATATGTCTGCATGTCTCCACTATAGTCTTTTCAGGCATCCTATGCGGATAACTCAGAGAATCGTTTTTAAATCTCTTGATGAAGTCTCGAGCTGACTCTCCTTTCTTTTGCTTTGTGGTAAAGAGTACTGGCATTGAGATCTCCATATCATCTTCACTGAATCTCATTAGGAAAGCCTTTTCCATATCGTTCCATGAGTTAATGATTCCCAGTTCCAATCTCCAAAACCATTCAAATGCTAGACCCATGAGGGTACTAACAAAAACTCGTGTGATAATTGGGTCATTCCTAGTTAAATGACTGAACCATTATCGTCAAAAGAAATGAGTTTTAAAGGCTTGTAATTTTCTGAGAATGGTATACTTTCCCATTCTATTGGAAATGGCCTCACAACCCCCAGCTCTTGCAAATTGTTTCTATGCATAAGAGCATTGAGTTGATTATGAAAGGTTTCCAACAAGGTGGTATTTGGATTAGCTTCATGCTCTGAATTTCCAGATTGATATTTAGAATGATTATATTTTTCTTCTCAATGATCCTCGTTGACACCATCAGTGTTTTCAGGAGGAGTATGATGTTCATCTTCTTTTCCCTTCTCTTTATCCTTCTTCGGGTTACGTGGACCCTTAGAAGAAGATTCTCCTTTGTCCTTCTTTTTCCTCTCGTCGATCAAGAGTCGGAGCATATCCCTGATCTCATCTATGGTGCTCTGCTGTTTCTGGATGATCTTGTCTTGTTCATCCATCCTCCTCATGAAATTCTTCTGAAATTCCCTGCGTCATATGTGCAAAGGCGGACTCCTCCAGGAATGAGTCCAAGTCTGGGACTCAGCCACAGTAGAGTTTTCTATTTCCTTTTCTTCAGAGGAGACTCCAGCCATTTTTATGTAGTCTAATAGTACTGTCACCCCCTTCTAGAGTTGGGTGTTTTGAAAAACACTCCGCATTTTATTGAATACACTCTTCAGACCTGAAGAATGCTCAGAATCTAAAGAATCTGTTTGAGGAAGGCTCTTTGTTTTCCTCTTCTTCTTCCCCTTGAAGTGTTTCATATTGGATGATATCTCAGGATACTCTGATTCAGAAACTCTTACTTGATGGCGCGTCGCCATCTCTTTGAAGGTTGAATTAGAGACTGCGCCAGTCTATTGAAGATAGACAAATTTGCAGAAGTCACAACGTAGTGGTAATGGGATAGCACTGCGTTGATCAATTGTTCACAACTACAGTGAGACTTCTGGGATTTTTCTCTTATTTTGTTGAGAAATTCCCTAAGGCCTCCTGAATTGAAACTCATTATATTTTTATCGAAGGCAACCTCTTCTCCGAATAATATCTTTGGGATAGAAGTTCCTACTCCCTTAAAAATTTCAGGAGCAAACTTTTCTTTAACAATAGCGACTGGAGGATGAGCTTCTGATGAAGCCAGGATTGAAGGTCCTTGAGCCTTAGAGGATAATTCTTTTTTAGAAGCACGGGTCTGAGGACCGCGCTTTTTTGTTGGAACACGAATTTGAGATCCGTGTCTGACTTCAGGAACGCGAGTTTGTGACTCGAGTTTATCTTCTAGGATGCAACCTTGAGGCTCGCATTTTATTTCAGGAACGTGACCTTGAGGTCTGCATTTTGCTTCAAAAATGCGAATGTGGGGCCCGCGTTTAGTCTGTGAAATGCGAATGTAAACTCTGTTCTTGTGGTAAAAAAAATGTACTTGGTGGCAAGCGGCTTTTCTTATAGGAAATGCGGATGAACCCATCTGCATCCTGATCTAGTTTCTTGTTAGAGACCACGACTTCGCTCTTGTGTCGCCATATGCGGATTGGAGCTTCACGTGGTGGTTCCATGACAGTGAATTTTTCTTTCATGGCTCTATGGATAGCGCGAGCCTTGCTTCTTCTCAAGTTCCTTTTCACAGTACATGTGAGAAGAACCTTGTCTTCAATTTAGTTTTCTTCAAGATCGGAGAATGATCATTTCCCTTTGTTGTTGTATGGATTCTGACATATTCCATTGGGATCAATACGGTTCTTGAGTGAGAGGGACCTGGAGCCTTGTGCTGCTGGAAGAAATATCTCTCCTTTGAAACGGCACTCTCTGAAGTGTCCTTTGAGAGGACCATCATCTTTGGAGCCTCCTTAGAGGCTGAGCTGTTTGAGACCTTGGGACAATTCCGTAAGGATCCTGGGCTCATGGAGCCAGAGGAGAGGAATTCCTAGTATTTCTCTTGGTTGAACTAGATGACGAGTGACTGGACCATGGTGCTAACTGAAACTTTGTCAGATTGGGATACGACCATATCATCAGAGATGATAGGGTTCCCCAGTGAAGTCGTCAATTTTCTGTTAATCATGAAAATTGAATTTCTTTTTATTGAAAATCTCAATAAAAAAATTATAATTATGAACGGTTTCCCATTTACAGGAGATGAGAAAAATCTAATTCCCTCTTTATTTAAAGCTGAGTTCTGTAGTAGTCATGGAGGATGATCCTTCTCTCCGTTGACGTAAGTTCTTCAGCTGACTATCTTTATAAAGCTCTTGGATGCAAGGGCTTTGGATCTTTAGCACAAGTGCTCAAAATGGAGTATATCCAAGTATCTCACTGATTGTAACCCCTTCCCTAGCCCATCCTTTGGTTATTTATAGAGCTTTGGAGATTTTTGAATTAGTGTAATGGTCTAATTAATGGCCTCCTTGATTGAGAATTAATTCTCTATCTTTTAGTCTGTTGATTTGTATTAAATCTTTAGGATTTATAACCGAAATCTTTAATCATCTGGATTTATAACTGAAACGCGAATCTTACCCTTTAGATTCGCATTTTGGCTTCTGGTAGTTCGCGTGGCATGCTCAGACCCTCATTTGAGTATCTTTGAAGATGATTTTCACTTCTCAAGGTTTTAAAGCAAAATCGCGACCTTCTAGATTAAACTCGCATATGGGTTGCTTTTAAACTCAAAAGTGTCAGGCACAGATCTCTCTATATTAGATGATCCGCGTTTGAGTACCAACAACATGTCTTATTCGATCAGACTCATATTTGGGTGTAAACGAGGACAATTTTTATCTTTTAAGAGAATAGAATAAAAATGCGACTCTCTAGAGTTCGCGTTAAATATGTTTACCTCTAATTATGAGCTAAGAAGTTAACTAAAATTGTGGATCTCTCTTTAATTGATGATCCGCATTTTAATTTCTATAACTGGACCTACATTTGAGTCGTGGAAATGCCACTTTAAGGTCTTTGTGGACCTTAATGCAATTATGCATTTGAGTCAAGGAAATGCCACTTTACGGGTTTGCACGGATCATTCTTTTTAAAGCGCGATCCTGTGGCGCCCACCTTTATCAGCTCAATTCGCGAATCTCTCTGGATAAATGGCTATTTTGAAAGATAAAATGCGACTCTGTGAGGGTCGCATTTTAACCTTTTCGAGACGCGAATCTCTCTTATGACAGATGATCCATGTGTTAGTCAATTTTCGGCTATCATTATAAGTTCTTTTCTTTTCTTTATTTCTCAAAAATTTTGCCAACACTAGGTTAATTAGAATAATAAAACATCAACTTAGAACCCATGGTTAGCTCATTAGAATAATAGGATTATAAAGATAGCAAAATACTTTAGATTCTCATGGGAACGACATGTTTGCGCTATAACTGATACTGTGCACTTGTAGTAGATTTATCACATCAAATTTTTAGCATCGTTGCCCAGAATCGACGATATTTTCTTACTTTTCTAATATTTTATGGGTTAACAGTATGTGTTGAGTGTGCAATAACTTTAAACTACAAATATAGGAAGGTAAGAGAGATCAGAGGAATATTTGCGAAACACTGTAAAAATGAGGGATCCAAATTCCCTGAATTTGCCGCTAAACAATGACAATAGACGCTATTTAGCAGCAAAAATTTGAAAACTATGCCCCATTTTTTTGTTTTGTGTTTTTGGTCTCTCGTTATATTAAAAAATAAAAAACTTAATTTTTTTTCATTTTCTTTTCCATCTCTTTCCCTCTCCACCTTTTCAAAAAAATGTTCAAAAAAATATTTCAAAATCAATTTTTCGTATTTGGATGCTATCATTATCGTGATCCATATCATAATTATCATCAATATTAATGGATAGGAAGTTCGTTAGGATTAGGTCATGATCAAATTTATACCATATATCAAGAATCTAAGAGCACTTATTATATACAAAATTATAATTATGAATGGATAAATTATTGTAATCAAAAGTTATATCAAGAGAGTCCTCTATCTAATCCTTTCATCATAGACCAATCATCTACATATTCTAAATTCAATTATAAACAATATATTCAATTGAACATACTAGATGAAAGATTAAAAAGACTAGAAGTAAGGTATGTATGTCATGAGAATTTACCTATAATTACTTCACATCTGTCATCAAATATGTACATAGATCTATCATATCCACCTTCAAATTTTACTCATGACCTAGAGATGCAAGCATTCGAAGGAAACAAGAAAGGTTATAATTATGAGACTGAGAAGCGAGCACGTAAAATAGAGGAAGGTATAGAAACTTTGCTAAAATGATCCTCTCAAACTGCATCTTATATGAAAGATTTCCTCTAAATGATTTCTCATACTAAGTTTTTAAAAGTCAGCCATCCAATTGTTTGAACATATCTATATCCAACGAGCAACCACTTCAGTTATCTTTTGAGGTTGATATGATTCAAAATGAGTTAAATAATTTTGTGCATGCTGAGTTTATACTTTAATATTGTGATCAACTTATTTTAGACCATTATGAAAATAGTTATGAAGAAACCAGTGATAAAGAGAAAATTTTACTTGGTGATTTACCTCATGATGAGCTTACTAGTGACATAATATCTTTTAATTATTTTGATGAAAGTTGTTAATAAATTTGTTAGTAAGAACATTTATTCTTTTATAATGATTTGACTAATTATAAGTCTACTAGCATGGTATTTTTTTGAGAATTTTGATTATAGGTTTTAAGAAAATTTGCTTGACAAGCTCAGAACATTAGAAGAATGGAAGGAACCACAGAAAGAAGAGCTTATAATACCTGATGATTTGAAAGAGTAATCCAAAATAGAGCTTATGATTCCACTACATCAAAGTGAGTATATTATTTTACATATTGATAATACCAAAATACTTACTGACATGAAAAATATTTATGGGTGGAATACAGACAATGATAATGATTCGATTTCCAACATCAAAATTATACTATTGAATAAAAGAAAGAATGGTCTATATAAATTGAGAAAAACCGAAAACAAGATGGAGAGATTAAATGCAAAATTGACAAAAAAGCTAAGTTCCTACATATCAAAACATAAAAAGGACATGCTATGAAAGTGAAAAACGATCAAGAGGTCGTAACCGCTTTGAATTTTCTAGTACATGTATAATATTTGTATAATAGTTTTTTTATTTATTTTACCACCCTTGGTTCATGTATGAGAGCATACACAAGTTTAGGTGTGAGGGAGTGGGTTAGGAGATTTTTATATTTTTTTAGGAATTTTATTTTATTTTTAGATTTTTGGGTTTCTTTATTTTACACTTTAGGTAGTTTTTAGGGTATAAAACAAAGAAGAAGAAGAAAAAGAAAAGAAAAAAAATCTGAAAATTAAAAAAATAAAGTAAAAAAATATTTTCTACAATAAATCAACCTAATTACAAATAAAACAATAAATTTAGGTTTAAAATTTGATAGGAGAGTAGATTGAATAATTCACTTAGAATTATATAAAAAAATTAAAATCTGAAAAATAAATACCGTTAATGGTAATTTTGAGGTAATTATACATCTATTTTTTACTTCACAATAGTTTATTAGGTTAAGAACAAAGATGATAACAATTGAGTAGTCTTTTCTCTCTAAAAAAGAAAAACTAATAAAGAGGTCAGCCTGATACTTAAGATAATGATCCTTTAGAAATGAAAAAAATAACTTTCTTGAGAATTACTAAGTAGTTGGGTATTTGCACTTAAGTAAACATGAATATCTACACGAACGGTGTTTTTGAGAGATATAGTATGATCCGTATAATTAGGTATTTTTACCTAAGCAAGCGTGACTATTCGCATGAAAAGTAAAATATTCAGAGTATGATTCGAGTAATCGGGTATTTGTGTCTAAGCAAGCGTGACTGTTTGCAAAAAAGGTGAAATATTCACAAAAAAAGGAAAGAAAAGAATGAAAAATTGAGAGAAAAAGATGAATCATGAGTTAGAGTTTGAGTCAAAAATCGAAGTAGACTATCACACATACACGTAGATATGTAGGAGCCAATAAATTATTTATTAGTGGGTATTGAAAAATAGGATTTAAATTTTTGATTAAAATGATAAGTGTATTTGATATGATGCTTGATTTGAAAATTGATAATCTAAATGCGTTCTTGAGTTTGCATATTAGTGAGATTAATTGTAGAAAATACCAAAAATATATTTCTTTTTTAAATAATTTTTATTGTTCATGATTTTTGGTTATCCTTATTTTTTTTCTTTATTCCTTGACGATGTTTGTGGGTAACATCGCTGAAAACCTTCACGAGACACAACTCATCCACTAGATTAAGCTAGGGATTTAACGGCTTGTTACACGTGATAAGTGCAACCGCGTTTCCTGCAAAAGTGAGTTAGGATTTTTCTTTTTATTTTTAGGTCTAGATTTTGCTCAAAAACTAGCAAAAGATAGGTGTAGGGGTGTGATGAGTGTCATATATTGCATATTTATAGTCTCCATGTTACCTATTATTGTATATAAATAATTGTTACTCGGGTATATTTAGTGTGTTTCTATATGTAACAAAGGATTTGTAAGGAAGAGATGAAGAAGAAGCAAATTTGTTAAGAATATGAGTATAGAAAGTCAATGAAGGTGAAGACAGAAACTCAAGTGCAGCAGCAGCAATTTCAAGAGTATTTTTGGCCAAGATAAAACTTAAATTAGTAAAATATGTGTTAGAGATATTTGTAGATCTCAGAATTATTTTCAAAAAGAGCCCAAGAAAAACTCAATTCGAATTTGTATACAAAAGTTATGGTCATTTTATTGAAGCGCTATAGAATGAAAAATCTGATCCAGCAGGTTATGAGTGTGTTGCACTTAATTTTAGATATTAGACTTGAAAAAGTAGTATTTTGAGCCATCTAATCTCAACCATTGGTTTCTAATAACCAAGGATTGGATTAGGATTATGTATCTGGAGATTAGTTTGTATTGGATTAGGATTATATATTTTATACCAAGTTCAAGTAGGAATATGATTGTTTTTAGGTTATAAATACTCCATGAATTCTTGTAAATTGGGATGGTTTTTTAGATGTAATTTAGAGATACATTTGATTTAATAAAGATTAAGATTTTGCAGAAGGGGTGACGACCACCATACCGAGCTCATGAGATAATTCCATTGTGTTCAGTGCTTTCTAGTGAGTAAAGATATTTTTCTTTGCCTTTTAGATAGATTTAATCGCTTTCTAGTGTAGATCTTTAATTACTTTCTAGAAAAAGTAGGATTTTTACTTACTTCCATGAATAAAAATAGGATCTTGTTAATTAGGAATATGAATAACTAATTATCTTAGTCCTAGGATATAGATGAAATTAGGGATCAACCTTATATTAATGTATTTGTGTTTTTTCTAAAATAAAAAGATCAAAGATATATTTTTTCTACAAAATAATGAAATATAAGAACTCACAGATTAAGTCTTTGATAGATAATATTTAATTTAAATATTTTGATATCCTATACTTATTTAGGGTTTGGAGTTATTGGTTTTTATTTTATTTTTGTTGAATTTATCTAATGATTTTGTTTATTTATGTGAAAAGTAATTTTTTTTATAGATTATACTTGGCCATAACTTGATAGTCCATATTTATAATATTTTAAGTAGAAATTAAACTAAAAGATCAAATTTTTATAAAACAAAGATGATGAAATAGAGAATATTTGGTTGTAAACTAGTAGATTCTATATATTAGGATAATTAGAATAACAAAATATCAACTTAGAACCCATAGTTAGCTCGTTAGAATAATAGAATTAGCAAGATAGCAAAACACTTTAGATTCTCGTGGGAACGACTTGTTTGTGCTATAACTGACACTGTATGCTTGCAGTAGTTTATCACATCAAACTCGTAATGATGGAATCTGAATCTCCAAAGGAAGTACTGCTTCGGATTCATGCACCAAAGAGAAAGGTGCAGCATTCGTAGGTGTCTTGATAGTTGTTTGGTACACCTAGAGACATTATCCAAGCTTTTCATCCCAATCACATTGGTTGGATGAAACGAACTTCTTAAGGAGCTTCACAATGGTCTTGTTGAAGACTTCTGCTAAACCGTTGGCTGTATGATAGTATGGAGATGAAGCTATACTTTCAATCCGGTATTTTTTGCAAAATCTAGAGAATAATTGACTCATGAATAGAAGCCCATTGTCATGAACAATTCTCCTAGGTACCACAAAGCGATATATGATATGATGTTCAATGAGCATGATCACATCTGATGTCTTTACTTTAGTTAGGAGAATGACTTTAGTCCATTTTGAGAAGTAATCTGTTATGACCAATATGAACCTGTGACCCCTTGTTGACGGTGGCAAAATTGACCCAATAATATCATTCTCCACATTTTGAAAGGGCATGATGTAGCCATTGATTGGATATATTCCGGTGGCTGATGCATGAAGTGGCGTGTATTTGACATACTCTGCACTTTTTTTCATAAACAACTGTATCTATCATCATCTTGGGCAAAAAATATTCCATTCTTGTGAGTATATCCCAAAGTTCGGTCCGGGTTGATGTGTCCCGTAGATGCCGCTATGAGCTTCTTTAAGTGCTTCTTGAGCTTTTTTCTTAGAGAGACAACGAAGCAGGATTCCATCATATAATTTTCTATATAATGTCTAAATTTCGGCATTAGAATAGAATCAAACAGCCTTTCTTCGAATCATTGCTGCTTCTTTAGAGTCTTCTGGCAATATTCCATAGAGAATATAATCAATGTAAGAAAATTACCAATCTCTTGGTTCGAGATCAGATTCAGCAGCATATATCTCATGGGCTTCTTGCTTATTGCCTAAATTTAACTCCATTTCTAGTTCATTTTTGGACAAAATTATTCTTTACTGCCCACTGTTATATGCTTACTGGAATTTTTAGGCAACTTTAAAGTGGCAGCCAAAGAAGCTAATGAGTCTGTATAACTATTCTAATAGCACGACACATGACTAATATAGAAGTTGCTAAAGTTGTAGCTATTTTCATGACTGCTTAGTAATAGGGCAAGATATTTTCATTTTTAACTTCATATTATCTCTTGACTTGGTTGATGATAAGCTGAGAATCTCTGTATGCCTCTAAATATTTCACCCCTAACTGTTTGGTTATTTTTAGACCAATCATCAAGGCGTTGTATTCAGCGACATTGTTAGAACATGATTCTGTTAATGAATATGCTCTAGGGATAATATGGTTTCAAGGAAAGACAAAGACAACCCCACTCCTACTACCATCTTCTGGAGCTGCACTTCCTTCAGCTATTTCGTCAGAGATATCTTCGTACAGTTTTGAAGATGCTGGAATTAGATGCTCATGTAAGAAATCAGTTATAACTTGACCCTTAATTTACTTTTGTAGGATGAAGTATATATTGTACTACGATAGTAGGGGATAGCCCAATTAAATAGTCTTGAATTTAATGATCTTGCTTTGATCATTAATATTCTTAATATATTAACCCTTGATATAATGTTGATGGTTTGCCCTACCAAATAGTGTCGCATATTCTGTACTGCAAACACTAAAACTAGACATTCTTTTTCCACTAGGTTATATCAATGTTTAGCTCCAGCCATCATTCTACTTAGATAGTAGATAGCTTGTTCATATCCAAGTTCATTCTTTTGGGCTAACAAGGCTCCCAAAGAATGGTCCATGACTCTCACATAAAATAGAAAGGGTATTCATAAAATTGGAGCTACAAGCACTGATGGTTTAATGAGATATTTCTTGACTTCTTCAAAATCCCGTTGACAAGTATTATCCCAGACAAATGATACTTCTTTTTTCATCATTCATATGAATGGTTGACATTTCCTGGACAAATTTGATATGAAGCTGTGTGTGTATGCCAACTTTTCTTGTAGTCCTCTCAATTTTTTGAGACTTTTAGGCAGTTGCATATCTTAAATTGCTTTAATCTTGTCTGGATCACGACGAATTCTCTGGGATGTCACTAGAAATCTAGTGAATATTCCACTGAAAATGCCCAGAAAAGACTTAGTTGGATTCATCTAAAGCTTGTGTTTCTGTATGAGATCGAACACCATTCTCAAATAATGAAGATGATTGTCTTTGTTTTTGCTTTTGATAGCCAAATCCACATAACATTCTACCGTCTTCCGGAGATGCTCTTGGAATCTGGCGTTCATAGCACGTTGATATGTGGCGGCAGTATTCTTTAGGCCGAAGGGCATACACCCCAGTAGTTTTTGAAAAGGCGTATGCTTCTCGTTGTCAGGATACATTTTGATTTGATTGTATCTTGAAAATCCATTCATGAATGACATCCTTTCATAGGCATAAGTTTGTCACTCATGACATCTATGATTGGTAATGGAAATTCGTCTTTCGAACATACCTCATTCAGGTCTCTAAAGATGCAAACCCTGATTTTTTTTCATTTTTATTAGTCACAGGGACTATATTTACAACCCAATCAAGGTGTTGTTCTTCGCGAATGAAGCCTGATTCAATTAACTTTTTTCTTTCAACTTGAATGACTTCCATTATTTTAGGACGTAACCTTCATTATTGTTGTTTAACGGGTTTCACATCTGGTCGAATATTCAATTTGTGCATCGCCACTTTTGGGTTTTGTCATGGCATGCCTTCATAATTCCAGGTAAAAATATTGATGTATTCTCTAATGAGAAATTCATTCTTCTTTTTCTTTAGAAGAGAAATTTTCACTTACAAATATGGGTTTAGGATTAGTTTCATCACCCATATTAATTTGAATCACTTTATCTTCAGTTGGAGGTTCGTGTTGTTCAAATTGAGTCTCCCATTTTATATTCAGATGTTTTGCCTAGGAATCATCCTTGATTGGTGGCAGTTCTCTGTCTTCTTCTTTTTTGTCTGTAGAGACCATATTAATAGAGACTTCTTAAAAAATTGCTCTAAAACTTACATCAGAATTCTAGTATAATGATTCAGATGAATGACTATGTCAGAGTTCTTCAGAATTTATTTCTAAAAGGATCTCAGGAGTGGTAATATATTCCATCCCCTGCCAATTATATCATAATAATCTGGTATTTTTTCTTTTGGAACAAAAAGTTAAATCATAGTTCATCTTCCTTTTCCAAAGTATAACCCCTGACCTTTGGTCAGGTTATGTCCCATCTTTTTCATCATTCTATGGGTATTATTATTATATTGGAAGAGCTAGGAGTTTTCCTGTTCTTCATCAGAGTCTAAATATTTTTTTTTCTTATTATCATTGTTTGCTTTTCCAAATAATATAGGTTTTTGATCTTTCTATTTTGGAGGAATTTCAGAAATCGCTTCACTTGCATCTCCATCGTCATCACTTTATATATTAAAGGGTGAACGAATAGGTGCTTGGAATTATGCTAAAGAGTATATTTTATCTAGTTGATCACTAACTGCATCAGTACTAATACTTGTAGGTTTAGAATCAACACTAGACGAATAATCAAACTCTACATTTTCATTTATTACCCACTGGCCATCAAGATTAGCGGTGTCATTTACATCAAGGCCTTCAAGACTTATTACAATTGGTTCTACACCCCAACTTTCATTATCTTCGGATCTCGAATGTTCAGATCCTGATTCAGTATCAGCCTCATTGCCGCTATCTGATTCTTCTGGGATGGGCTGCTCAACTTCTTCAAAAATATCTTAATATAGCAGCACATCTGCAAAATAGTATTCAACCCCTTTGAAGGGTTACTTTTCTGCTACTAGAGTTTTCACATTCTTTTCTTTGTTCACATATTTCATACACTGACAAAGTATAGAAAGAACAATGAGGTTAAGATGAATCCATGGCCTTTCTATAGCAAGTTGTAAGACGTGTCAGTATCTATTATATAGCATGTAACTCCTGTCTTCATATCACCAATCTATCATTTCAACTTCACCTTGCCCATGAGTTTCAACTATTAGCATTAAATTCGAAAATGGTTGTGTTCGATAAATTTACTATAAGCGTATAGTGTTGGCTGTAACGTTTTACAGGTCATTCCCATAGGGATCTAGAGTGTTTTACGTTCTTACTAATCCTATTATTCTAATGAGCTAACTAAGAGTTCTAAGTTGATTTCGAGTAATTCTAATTAGTCCAGAATATAGAGTCCACTAGTTCACAACCAAGTATTACTTTTATTATCTTCTTCCTATTATAAAAACTAATTTTTTAGTTTTAATCTTTATTTAAAGTGCTCTAAGCATGAGCTATCAAGTGACGTGTAAGCATAACTCATCAAATAAACTACTTTTAAAAAAAACAAACTAAATCGTTAAATAATTCTATGAAGAGGACGAAAATCAACAAGTCCAAACCCTCATTAAGCATAGACTGTCAAAAAACTTAACTCAAGATAATCTATCAAATTATTAATCTATGAGTTGTTGTATTTTAATATTTTCATTGAAATATCATGTCTTTATTATTTTATTTTAGAAGCTATTACATGGTGGATTCCTAGTTTCATCTACATCCTAGAGCTAAACTAACTTAGCTACTCATATTACTAATTAGCAAGATTATATTTTTATTATTAGAAAGCATTAAAAATCCTATTTTTCTATGAAAGTTATTCAAGATCTACACTAGAAAGCAATTAAAATATCTCTACTTACTAGAAAACATTTATGAACAATGGAATCATCTCTAGAGCGCGGTATGGTGGTCGTTACCCCTTTGGCAAAACCCTAATCTTTATTGACAATTAAGAATATAAAATTGCATTAAAAAATCCTAGGTTACAAGGACACGGCCAATATATATGTTTCGGAGAACCAAACCCTAATATGAATACAACTCAGTAGCTACAAAATTACATCGAAGACCCTGTTAAAATTTCATCACATGTGGGTTCCATAGTGCCACCAATTGGTAGCAAAAAAGTGTGATCTGGGCTTTAGCTCTCTTCTGGTTGAAGTTCTTGCCTTGTTTCTTTAATTTGAATGACTGTAATTGATTTTGGCTCTCTGCAACTTTATGTTCTTGTAGTTTTGTTCACTTTTAACTCTTTTCTGGACTTAGTTTCCTAATCCAGTTATGAGTTTATACCATTTGTAGGAATAGGTCAAACCTGAAAAACACACTAAAAATTCAAGTAGCATTATTTACATACAAAAATAGATAATATGGAGGCTATAAATATACAATATATGACACTCATCACACACCTGCACCTATCTTTTGCTAGTTCTCAAGCAAAACGTAAATCTAAAGAGAAAAAGAAAAATCGTAACTCACTTTCACAGGAATCGCAGTTGCAGTTAGCACGTGCAACAAGCATTAAACCCCTAGGTTACCCTAGTAGATGAGTTGTGACTCGTGAGGGTTTGCAGTGAATATACCTACAAAATTTGTGAAGAAGATAGATTAAGGAATAAAGAAAAGAAAAATAAGGATAACAAAAAAATCAAGAAAAATGAAAATTTTATACAAAAAAAAAAGAAAAATCTTTTTTTTGATATTTTACTAATATACAAACTCAAGAATGAATTTAGATTATCAGTTTTCAAATCAAGTATCATACCAAATACACCTATCATTTTAATCAAACATTCAAATACTATTTTTCAATATCCACTAATAGATAATTCATTGCTCATATACATCTACGTATACATGTGATAGTCTACTTTGGCTTTAAGCTCAAATTCTAACTCATGATTCATCCATTCTCTCTAAACATTTTTTTTCTTTTTTTACTTTTTTTGTGAATATTTCACCTTCCATGTGAATAGTCACGCTTGCTTAGGCACAAATACCCGATTACTCAGATCATACTCTGAATATTTTACTTTTCATGCGAATGGTCACGCTTGCTTAGGCGCAAATATTTGATTACTCAGATCATACTCTCTCTCTCAAAAACACCGTTCGTGTGAATATTCACGCTTATTTAGGTGCAAAGACCCAACTACTGATAATTCTTAAGAAATTTGTTTTTTTTCATTTCTAAACGATTGCCTTAAATACCAAGTTCACAGCCTTATTCTTTTTTTTCTTTTTCTTATTTAGAGAGAAAAGACTACTCAATCGCTATCATTTTTATCCTTAACCAAATAAACTATTGTGATGTAAAAAATAGATGCATACTTATCTCAAAACTACTATTAGCGGTATTTAGTTTTTGAATTTTTATTTTTCATAAAATTCTATGTGTATTATCCAATCTACTCTCCTATCAAATTTTAAATTTAAATTTATTCTTTTAGTTTTAATTAGGTTGAATTATTGAATAATATATATATATATATAGTTTTTTTAATTTTTTTTAGATTTTTTTTCTTCTTTTGTTAGTTACCCTAAAAACCACCCAAAATGTAAAATAAAGAAACACAAAAATCTAAAAATAAAATAAAAATCCTAGAAAAAGAAAAAACTAAAGATCGTAGAAAAACACAAAAATCTTTTAACCCACTCTCCCACACCTAAACTCGTGTATGCCCTCATACACGAATGAAATGTGGCAAAATAAAGATAAAACTACTTAATAAATAATATATGACTAATGAGAGTCATGAGGGATCACGATCTCAATATGGTCACCCTATTATACATGAAAGGCAGTTATAACCTTTCGATCGCTTCCCACTTTCATAATATGTGTATTTTAAACATGTAGTGGGCACATTATTATATCTCATCATCCTCTTAAAAGTCACGAAATTACTTTTTTGCTTCTTATGTCGTCTCGCTTTTTTCTTTATCCACATGTAAGAATTAATAATTGGGTTAAAGAATTCCTCATTATAAACCTTCCAATCATCGTTAGTAACAAGCACACATTTAGAAATATTATAAGGTGTGAAGACTGAAATATGATCAAGTGAACCAACTGTGAAGTGTGGTGGCCCTTCTAACTCACGAAGTAATGTAAGCTCTCTGCAAATAAATCCACAAAAATTTGCTCATAAATAAATGACACACTTGCACAAGTATCATGATATGTAGAGTTTGTATATGCCAATTCGTCGAATAGAATGAGCTCATCTTGAAAATTTTTCTCAAATGAGAGTTCGTCATCAGCGCAAGAGGTACTATGAGAGTGCAAATTGTGAACTATATTTACCTCAATGAGGGAGCTCGTTGTGTGCTCATCCATATTTAATATGTAGAATGCCACAGTCATATTCCCAAATGATAGCTTTATGAGGTCACTCCTGTAATTAATTAATACATTTGAAGTTGAAGGAATAGTCTACCCAAGATAACGGAAATTTAATTTCGTAGATTGGAAATCGGCTTAGTTTCTAAGACAATGAAGTCTACAGGAAAGATAAACTCGCCAACTTTACTGAGCATATCTTTAACCATACCAAGTAATCTCTTGATTGAATGATCAGCTAGCTGTAATATGACTTTGGTAGGTTGAAGTTTTCCTAATCCCAGTTGTTGATAAACTGTATAAGGAAGCAAGTTGACACTTGTCCCTAAATCAAGCAATGCCCTATCAAATATAGTATTCCAATGGTGCATGAGATTATAGGGGAACTTGTATCTTTGTATTTAACAGATAAGGAATTAGAGAGGATTTGCAATACATTTGCAGTACAAAAACTTTCTCAGAAACGTTTCTTGCCCATTTCAGTACACAAATCCTTGATAAACTTAGCATAAGTAGGAACCTACTACATAATATCAAGGAATGGAATATTAATCTTCACCTGCTGCAATGTTTCAAGGATCTTCTCTATTTGTGGTGAAGGCTTCCTAAACTGATTGGAACATGGTACTTTCGGCTTAGGAACAGGTTTTTCTGAATGAGCATGTTATGGTAATGGAGGTGATGGAGATGGATGTGAAGAAATAGATGGAAAAGATGGTGTAATCTGCAAAATAGTAGGAGCGAAATCAGGGGGCATACTACATTATTGTCAACTTGCTTGCCAGATCTGAGCATGTGAATGGCATTGTATTGTGAACATGGGATGAAATAGACTAAGAAGAGTTAGAGTTGGAGTTCATTATTTGTTGGTTCGGAAAGGTACCCAGCCCTCATTTACTCAGTTGTGTGGCTAATTGTCGAACCTGTTGCTCTATATCTTTGATCGACTGAGAATTTGTAAAAAATTATTGGTCAGTCCATTATATAAAGTCAGTAGATACTTTCATTAAATTTTACATTTGTGTGTCTAAATTGGACGTTGTCTTGGAAAGGTTCTCCACATTCCTTTCAAGTGTCATTAGCCGTCTATCATAATCATTGTTAGACCCCTGCTGTAGATATGATTGATTATGTGCAGGTGGTCTATTCTGGTTGTTCTCTTTAGTCGTAGCATTTGAGTGTTGATATACATCTACATTAGGTCTCGGGATCAAACTATTAGTTGGAGGCTGCATGTTAGGGTTATGAACTCGCTGATATTGCCCTTGACCCTATAAGAGATTTGGGTGATTCCTCCAACTCGTATTATATGTAAGAGTGTAGGGATTATTCATAGGTCATTGATATAAAGTATTAGCCTGCTCAAGTGTTGGACCCATGAAATTCATTAATAATGGACACTCCTCCATAACATGATTCGGAGTTTTGCAGTTAAAACATGTGGAAAACTTGAATTTGATTGATTTGACCCACTGATGGAGCGCTAGGAGTTTCTATTGTCTCAATTCTCCTTATAAGGGCTGCAATCTTAGTTTCGACAGTTATAGAGTTGTCGACGCTATGAATCCCACCCTTATGTGCAGAAGTTGATGCATTTGGTTTCTCAGCGGGACTTTCCCTCTACATAGTTTTCCATGATAGGTCCTCAAGGAAGTCCCATGCTTCATTCTCATTCTTTCTCATAAACTCGCCCTAACACATGGACTCAAGAAGAGTTTTGGATGTGTAATGAGTCCTTCATATACAATTTGACACAACCGCTACTTTTCTATGGCATGGTGGGGGTACTGAACTAACAAATCTTTAAACCATTCTAAGTATTTCCATAAGCCTTCTCCCGGCACTTGACGAAATTGATTAATTTGATTTCGAATTTTTATCTTCTTGTGCATGGGATAATACTTCTTGAGAAAAACTGTAACAAATTCATCCCAAGTAGTGATTGAATCAGCAGGCATACTGTACAACCACTTCTTGGCGTTATCTTTGAGAGCAAATGGAATGAAGCAAAGCTTAATTGAATCCTCCATCAAGTGTTGCAGTTTAATCATCATGCATACTTCCTGAAATTCGCTGATAAAGAGATATGCATTCTCAGAATCAGAACTAGTGAATTTAGGAAGCATGCTGATATACTGCGACTTCAGTTTATAGTGATTACCCATTACGTGTAGAAGGTTGATACATGACTATAGTGATGTGCACAACGAGTAATATCAGTCCTGAAGGATCAAGATTGGTTGGTCCATCTTATCTCTCATGAGCAATACTGATCTCACAAGTCAACCAAATTAAAAGTAGGTCCATTATGGCATGAACTAGCGACCGTGATTGGATGCGTGAGTTTACTACACTAATGCAAGAAGTGGGGTGTGGTGAAGGTGAAACGATGAAAAAAATATGATCAAAAAAAATGTGATGACCTCCAGTTTCTAAATTTTTTTTAATTATATGTTTTTAAAAAATAGAGACCCAAAACACAAAACAAGAGAGAAATAGGGAGAGAATCACCAAATTTTCCGCTAAATGGAAATAATTGCCGCTATTTAGCGGTAAAACTAGGGAGTTTGACTCCCTGGTTTTTGCAGTGTATTTTTTAGTCTTCTCTCATTTCTTTTTGCTTCATGTATCTAAACTTTCAGGTCCCTGCACACTCAACACACTGTGTTAACCTATAAAATTTTAGAAAAAGAAAGAAAATACCATCAATCCTCGGCAACGGCGCTAAAAACTTGATGTGATAAATTTACTGTAAGCATACAGTATCGGCTATAGCGCTTTACAGTTCATTCCTACAGGAATCTAAAGTGTTTTACGTTCTTTCTAATCCTATTATTCTAACGAGCTAACTAAGGGTTCTAATTTGATTTTGAGTAATTCTAATAAGTCTAAGATATAGAATTCACTAGTTCACAATCAAGTATTAATTCTATTATCTTCTTCCTATCATAAAAACTGATCTTTTAGTTTTAATATTTATTTAAAGTAGCATGAGTTATCAAGTGACGTGCAAGTACAACTCATCAAAGATACTATTTTTCATAAAAAAATAAACTAAATTGTTAAATAATTCTATGAAGAAGACGAAAATCAATAACTCCAAAGCCTAACTAAGTATAGGCTATAAAGAAACTTAAGTTAAGCATAACTTATCAAAGTATTAATATTCGAGTTGTTGTATTTTAATTTTTTTCATTGAAATATCATGTCTTTATTATTTTATTTTAGAAAGAAAATAATAAAAAGCAATTACATAGTAGATTCCTATTTTCATCTACATCCTATAGCTAAACTAAGTTAGCTACTCATGTTACTAATTAGCAAAATTATATTTTTATTATTAGAAACCATTAAAAATCCTATTTTTTTATGAAAGCTATTAAAGATCTAAACTAGAAAGAAATTAAATCTATCTAAAAAACAATAAAAATATTTCTACTTATTAGAAAATACTTCTCAATAACGAGTCACCTCTAGAGCGCGGTATGGTGGCTGTTACCTCTTCAACAAAATCCTAATCTTTATTGATAATAAAGAGTACAAAATTGAAACCCTAGGTTATAAGGACACGGCCAATATATAGGTTTCGGAGAACCAAACCTTAATCTGAGTACAACTTGGCAGCTATAAAATTACATCGAAGACCCTGTTAAAATTTTATCACATGTGGGTCCCATAATGCGGTCGATCGACGGCAAAAGAGTGTGTTCTAGGCTTTAGCTCTCTTCTGGTTGAAGTTCTCACCTTGTTCATTTAATTTGAATGACTGTAATTGACTTTGACTTGCAACGTAGGCCTATAAATGCACCAGTTCGACGAGGGGAGTTTATAAATGTAAGACAAGTTAAAAGAACGAAGGGAAGACCGAAGAAAATATGAATGGAGGTGATACGAAAAGATATGGAATCTAGAGATTTAAATGAGGAGATATTACTTGATAGAAATGAATGGAGAAGGACTATCAAAGTGATCGATCCGGCGTGATTCTATTTTGGTTCATGTAGCCTACCCTAAATACTTGGGATGAAAGGCTTAGTTGTTGTTGTTGTAATTGACTTTGGCTCTCTGAAACTTTATATTCTTGTAGCTCTGTTCACATTTAGCTCTTTTCTAGACTTGGTTTCTTAATCCGACTATGAGTTTATGTCATCTCCTTGTAGGAATAGGTCTAACCAGAAAACATACTAAAAATACCAGAGTAGTATTATTTACATATAAAAATAGATAATATCGAAGTTATAAATATGCAATATATGGTACTCATCATTCGTTAGTGCTAGTCTATTCATGGGGATCCCAAGATACTGTAGTATCCTCCTTGGAATTATGCTCAAAGCAGATCTAGGGTTGACTTGAATTCGGTCAATCTCTATTGACGTTATGTAGCCTTTATAGTACAAAGACCGATGATACTTGTTATTCTTCACTTATATATCCTCTGGAGAAAAGGTTATGCAAGGTATCTTTTTAGAAGCTTGATTACATGCTGCACAAAACTTCTTCTTCTTCTGTTGTTTTTAGGATCTGGACTAGAAACACTTTAGAATTTTGTAGAGCTTCCCTTAAGGCTTCTCTGGTTTGCTTAGACAGACTTAGGAGCTCATACAAAGTGATTCTTGCAAGGATGTTGGCCAATTGTGCCAACACATCAAATCGAAAAGGCTTTTTGGAGCTTTATGTCACCTCTTTTTCTTTATTTTAAGAGTTTTATCAAATTTAAACTCTTTTTATTTGCTCTTCTCCAGAAGCTGGGGTTCAACAACTTGATCATAATCTTTCAAGTAGTTTCTTCCTAAACAAGTTCCAAAAGGTTGCTGTTGCTAGTGGTCATTGACTGTTAATGATTCTTTAAGTTCCTCTTCCGAATCTGTAAGAGGATGAATTATTGTGTCATCTTCAGGAACCGTGGTGACAACATTGGAGATGCATGCCTTTTCCTTAGACTTATTTTTGGACGAACTTGAGGTCCATTGTTCATCCTTGAGAAGGTCTGGATGTACTCGCATTATCTCCCCTTTTGACGTCTCGAAAGGAGATAACCCTTTCTTTCGCTGTTGATGAGGATCGTAATTCACAATCCTCATAGTACCTTTGGAAATTGGTGTCACTCCATCCTTGATGGTTGATTTTATCCAATCTGAAGTTTTTCCAAACTTGATAGAAACTATATTTGCTGTCACTTTCTTCTGCTCTGGTTGTAGCTTGATGACGTTGGCGTCAACCAAGGCTTGTATCTTGTCCTTTAGAATGCAACATTTCTTAGTAGGATAGTTAATAATCTTGTGATATATGCAATAATTGGGATTAATAACCTTTCCTACTTCTTCAAGGAACTTGGCCTCCGACAATTTCAGCATATTCCTCTTCATGAGCAGATTGAAAATGGTAATGGTATGCTCATCTTTGAAGGAATACTATTCTTGAGGAATCCTTGATGGAGGAGTCCTCGTGGGAGGAGCTTTAGCTGGACCTGGAGCATCTATTGTCATTGTCTCTTTCCCTTTAGGTCAAGACGGTTGAGGTGTTTCAAGATTATTTCATCTTGGTCTTCCTCCTTCTTCAGCCTCAAGCAGTTGTGCAATTTTCTCGGCTTGCGTTGATTGTTCTTTCCAAGTAGTGGACTGTACAACCCCCAACCTAGCGAGAATTTTAGCGAAGAGATTATGCCTGCAGGTTTTCACTAAGGTCTTTTGTGGCACCCTATGCGGACATCTCAAAGAATTATTTATGAATATTTTGATAAAGTTAAAAACAATTCCCCCTTCTTTTGCTTTGTGGCAAGGAGTGCTGGCATCAAGATCCCCATGTCATCTTTGTACAACATGGACAAGAAGACCTTTTCCATATCATTCCCTGAGTTGACGGTTCCTAGCTCCAATCTTCGAAACCTCAAATGCTAGACCTTAAGAGTAGTAGCAAAAACATGTGTGATGATGGGGTCATTTCTAGCCAAATGTTCTGTCTATGACTTAAAATAGTAAAGGTATTAATTTGGCAATCTTTTACCATAAAAAAACTTGAGCTTCAGAGACTTGTAATTTTCTAAGAATGGTATGCTCTCTAAATTTATTGGATATGGCCTCATGATCCGTAGTTCTTGCAAGTCACTCTTATGAACCAGAGCATTGAGCTGGATCTGGAAGCTCTCAATGAGGGCAGCATGTGGATTGCTTTCTTGTTTTGAATTCTCGGATTGATGGCGTAAGTGTTCAGAACGATTGTCTTCTTCTTCATGTTCCTTGGCGTCGGTGCTCCCAGTGGGAGTACGAGGTTCATTCTCTTCTCTTTATCCTTCAGCAGGATGTGGGAACTTCTAGAAGAAGATTCTTCCTTGTTCATCGTTTGCTCATTGATCAAGAATTGGAGCATTTCCCTAGTCTCACTTATGGATTCTTGTTGCTTATGGATGATCTTCTCTTGCTCATCCATCCTCTTCATAAACTCCTCAGGATTTTTATACACCATGTGTGCAGAGGGAGAGTCTTTTAGGAATGAGTCAGAAGTTTGAGATTCTGCGATGACGGATTCCTTCTTCTTCATTGGAGGAGATTCTGGCCATCTTCTGATAATCTAATGACACTGTCACCCTGATATGTTAAATCTACTGCAAGCACACAGTGTCGATGTAGCACTATACAGGTTGTTCCCGTAGAGATCTAAGGTGTTTTTGTAATCTTGCTAATCCTATTATTCTAACGGACTAATAAAGGATTCTAATTTAAATTTGAGTTGTTCTAATTAGTCTAGGATATAGAATCCACCAGTTTCCAATCATGAATTATTTCTATTATCTTCTTCCGATCATAAAAATTGATCTTTTAGTTTTAATTTTTATTTAAAGTGTCCTAAACATATGTTATCAAGTAGTGTGAAAGTATAACGCATCAAAGATACAACTTTTCATAAAAATAAACTAAATTATTAGATAACCCTATGAAAAAGATGAAAAGTAATAATCCCAAACCCTAACTAAGCAAAGGCTATCAAGAAATCTAATTCAAGTACAACCTATCAAAACATTAATCTACGATTTGTTATATTTTAATCTTTATTATTTTATTTAGGAAGAAAACACTAAAGAGCAATTACATGGTAGATTCCTAGTTTCATCTATATCCTAGAGCTAAACTAAATTAGCTACTCATAGTTCTAGTTAGCAAGATCATACTTTTATTGATGAAAGCAAGAAAATCTAATATAGAAAGTAAAGATTAATCTAAACTAGAAAGCTATTAGAAGAAAATTATCTAAGAAAAATTGATGAACAGCATAGGATAGCTCTGGAGTTTGGTATGGCGGCCATTACTCCTTCAGTAAAATCCTAATTTTTATTTATAATTACGAGTACAAAATTACATCATGATCCCTAGATTACAAGGATACGACCAATATATATGTTTTGGAGAATCAAATCTTAATTTGAGTATAAGTGAAAAACTACAAAATTACATTGAAACCCCCATAGAAAAATCACCCAGAGTGGGCCCTATGGAGCCGCCAAATAGCAGCAAAATCTTAGATATTTTATCTGAATTTTCTTCTACATGTGTCTCTAAACTTGTTCTTTTGATTTATGTAATTGTATTGAACTTTGACTCTCTGCAGTATCATAGTCTTATAGTTTTGCTCATTTAACTCCTCTCTGGGCTTGCTTTCCGAATCCCACTCTAAATTTATGCCATATCCTTGTAGGAATAGATTTACCTGAAAAACACACTAAAATTACTCTAGTATTATTAATTATTTAAATACAAAAATATATAATATGGAGGCTATAAATATGCAACATATGGCACTCATCATACCTCCACACCTATCTTTTGCTAGTTCTTGAGCAAACCTAAATCTAAAAAGAAAAAGAAAATTTCTAACTTACTTTTGCAGGAATCGTGATTGCACTTAGCACATGCAACAAGTCTTTAAACCCCTAGGTTACCCTAGTGGACGAGTTGTGTCTCGTGAGGGTTTGCAGTAAATATACGTACAAAATTCGTGAAGAAGTTAGATTAAGGAATAAAGAAAAGAAAAATAAGGATAACCGAAAATCAAGAAAAATAAAAAAAATAATACAAAAGAAAGAAAAAATCTTCTTTTTTTAAATATTTTCTTCAATTAATCTCAATAATATACAAACTCAAAAATACATTTAGATTATCAATTTTCAAGTCAAGCGTCATATCAAATACACTTATCATTTTAATTAAAAATTCAAATCATATCTTTCAATACCCACTAATAGATAATCTATTGGTTCCTATACATCTACGTGCATGTGTGATAGTCTACTTCGGCCTTGAACTTCAACTCTCACTCATGATTCATCTACTCTATCATACCAATTATTTTAAAGAATATTTCACCTTTCATGCGAATATTCACGCTTGCTTAGGCGCAAAGTACCTGATTACTCGGATCATACTCTTTTTTTTTTTCTCTCTGAGGCTATTACCTTAATACCAAGCTCACCCCTTTTTTGTCTCTCTAAGGCTATTGCCTTAATATCAGACTCACCCCCTTTTTTTCCTTCTCACTTTTTTCTGTTTTTTTTTTCATTTCTGAGGCTATTGCTTTAATACCAGGTTCACCCCATTTTTTCTTTTTTTTCTTTATTTTGTTTAGAGAGAGAAGACTACTCAATCATTATCATCTTTATTTTTAACCTAATAAACTATTGTGAAGTAAAAAATAGATATATAATTACCTCAAAATTACTGTTAGCGAAATTTATTTTTTGGATTTTAATCTTTTTCATAAAATTCTGAGTGCATCTTTCAATCTACTCTCCTATCAAATTTCAAATCTAAATTTATTCTTTTATTTATAATTAGGTTGATTTATTTAAGAAAATATATAAAAAAATTACTTTTTTTTACTTTTGTTTTTTTAGTTAGTTACCTTAAAGACTAACTGAAGTGTAAAATAAAGAAACTCTAAAAAAATCTAAAAATAAAATAAAAATTCTAGAAAATAAAAATCTCCTAATCCACTTCCCCATATCTAAACTTGTGTATCCCTCATACACAAATCATTGGTGTCGTCTTTTTTACCTCCTACTTGACTCTCCGATTGTATGACGTGCATGTGCAGTAGAAGTCTCTCTACAGTCAATTTGTTTCAATTGATGCCAAATTTTTCCAAGACCTTGCTAGTCAATATTGATTTGCTCAGTGGGATCAGCTAACAAATTTTGGTCAAAGAAGGCATCACCCTCCTCCTTTTGTGTTAACTCAGTGGCATATATATTTTCATCATCCGTGTTTCGATTCCAAACCTCTGGAACAGTAGTATGATAAGTCACTAAAATGTACTATATGGCTATAAACACACGTGAAGGTGCATATGCATCAAACTCTGCACCAGACATAAATCCAGGACACAATTATGTAATTAGACACGGCAGAGGCAAACTAGTCCTCGACCTCATCTTAGCATATGTAATGGTATCGACTAATTGTGTGCACATACAAAAATGATTGTCCTAAAGTATGATGCAATCAACAATGTGTAGTGTGGGTGTGTAAAATGATGACATGTGTGTAATCCCTATTACGTTAGTGTTGATCCAGCTGCAAGTCGCATGTATATTGTGATAAAGTGTCTTGTTGTCGATCCCTCTATCTCGTGTAATTCTATAATTCGGACTCATCTGTGTAAGATAGTCCTCAATCATGTCTGGGGTTTGATTTTCACGGTGAAGGAGGATACCGATGGATGCAGAGATGGTCACTGCGTGCACTTCGTGGATTTCTCCACGCCAGTGGAGTTTAATAGTTTTGCGATTCTCCAAAATATCAGATTTCACAAAACTTGCATAAAACTCCTCTACTAACTCAGGAATGTAGAATGAATTGGGCGTGTATATTAGATAATTCCATCCCAAAGTTTCAATAGTGGTTAAAAAATATACAGTAAATATAGCAAAATCTCACTAAAGAATTTTTCACAAGCAAACCATGCCATTGGAAGACCACAAAAATTATTCTAATTTAACAGTAAACAGAGGATCCAGTAAGCTCATCTCCGCTGAAGTTTCAGGGATAAAATCGATTAGAATGTCACTATTTGGTGGCTTTTTACCGTAGATTGGCGACATAAATGAGGCTTCTGGGGCACGACTTCGTGGAGGAAGAAGCTCTGGGTAAATCCTGCTCTCCTGCTCTCTGGTCACCTCTGATTTTAGCAAAAAGTGGAGAGTCTCGACTGATCTGCAAAGAAGAAAACAAATAAGCAATGGAGGTTTTGGGGAAAGATGAGGGATGCTAGGGTTTGGGTTTGGGGCTGGTTGGGAATTTATAGTGATAGCAAATTTTAATCAGCCCCTCACCTTTCCTTAGTTTTATTTGCATCCCTGCATCATGTTAGTAATATACAATATACATAATATACATTCTAATATACAAATGAATACATGCCTCTATGTATAGATTGGGTCGTAAAGTGTCACGACCTCTACATCATCGCTCACTTGAGTCTCTAAAAACTGTTTCACTTTGAATAATTACCGTTTTTAGGGTTCTCGAGATTGATTGCACCATGATGGTGCATTGCCCGTACTATGTACGGTCCACTCCATCTTGAGCTCGATTTTTCAGGGAATAAATGTAGCCTTGAATTATATAAGAGAACTTTTTACCCTGGTGTAAATGACTTATGAATGATCGTTTTGTTATGAAACACTTTAGTCTTCTCTTTATAAATCTTAACACTCTCATATGCATCCCGTCTAATCTGATCAAGCTCATTAAATTGTAGCCTCCACTACTCGCTGGCTTTTTCAAGCTCAAAATTAAGAAATTTAATGGCCCATAAAGCCTTATGCTCAAGCTTCACCGGTAAATGACACTCTTTGTCAAATATCAACCAATATGGAGACATGCCTAGATTGGTCTTGAGGCAGTACGGTAGGCCCATAATGCATCCACTAGTTTACATGACCAATCTTTTCTGTTGTGATGCACTGTCTTTTCCAAAATCAGTTTGATTTGGCGATTGAAAACTTTCACTTGCCCACTGGTTTGTGGATGATAGATGTAACTAACTTGTGGGTAATGGAATATTTCTGCATGAGTGTCTCAAATGTCTGGTTAGTAAAATGGATATCGTTATCACTAATGATAGCTCAAGGAATGAGAAATCGAGAAAAGATATTCTCTTTCAAGAACTTGACAACAACTTTGTTGTCATTCGATTTTGTGGCAATTGCCTCTAACCATTTGGAAACATAATCGATAGCGATCAATATGTATTTGTTTCCAAATAAGTTGGATAATGGTCCCATAAAATCTATACCCCATACATCGAATATTTCGACGTCAAGGATAGGTTGCAGAGGCATCATATTGCGCTATGAAATTTTACCTATGAATTGACATCGTGTGTACATTTTACAATATTTCATAGCATCTTTGAATAGAGTTGGCAAATAAAAGCCACTCTGCAACACCTTTTTAGTCGTTTTCCTAGGACCAAAGTGTCCTCCATTGGCATGATCATGATAAAAGGAGAGGATACTTTGTAACTCATCGTCAGATATGCATCAACATATAATCTGGTTTGGACAATATTTGAACAGATATGGATCATCCCAGTAAAAGAATTTTACTTGGGACAAGAACCTATATCAGTCTTGCTTGGACCAATGGGACGGAATATTTTTGGTCAAAAAATAGTTCGCAATGTCAGCAAATCATGGTTCACACGTTAATGCAAACAATTGCTCATCAGGAAATGATTCATTTATGGGACAAGAATTAGTTGGAGCGTTGGGCAGGCAAGACAAGTGATCAGTTACTAAATTATCCACACCTTTCTTGTCTAATATCTCAAGATCAAACTCTTATAACAAGAGGATCCATCGAACAAGCCTTGCTTTTGCATCTTTCTTGGTCAACAAATATTTCAAAGCAGCATGATTAGTATAAATTATAATCCGTGATCCAATTAAGTAGGAGCGAAACTTTTCAAGTGCAAAGATGACTGTCAGAAACTCTTTCTCTGCGGTAAAGTAGTTCAACTGGGCGTCATTAAGTGTCCTACTTGCATAGTAAATCACATGTGGCTGCTTATTAATACGTTGTCCAAGGACGGCACTGATAGTATAATCAGATGCATCACACATAAGCTCAAAGGGCAGACTCCAGTCTGGCACATGAATGATAGGAGTGGTGGTAAGTGCCTTCTTGAGCTGCTCAAATGCTCTAAAATAATTAGGTGTTAAATTGAACGGCACATCCTTAGCCAGTAGATATGTCAAAGGTTCAGCAATTTTGCTAAAATTTTTGATAAATATTCTATAGAACCCAACATGACCAAGGAAGGAGCGTATATCTATCACTGATCGCGGAGGTGGAAGATTAATGATGAGGTCCACTTTGGTTTTGTCAATCTCGATACCATCCTTCAAGATGACATGCCCAGCACTATGCCATTTTTTTACCATGAAATGGTATTTTTTCCAATTGAGTATCAAATGTTTCTCATGACAACGCGTGATAACTAAGTCTAAATGATACAGACACTCTTGGAATGAATCTCCAAAGATAGAGAAATTATCCATGAAGATTTTAAGAAATCATTCAACCATGTCGGAGAAAATATTTACCATGCATTTTTGAAATGTGGCAGGTGCATTGCATAACCCAAAGGGTATGTGTCTGTATGCAAAAGTGCCAAATTGACATATGAACGAGATCCTTTTCTTATTCTCCGGAGTGATGGGAATTTGGTTGTAGCCAGAGTATCCATCTAAAAAATAATAAAACAAATGTCTGGCTAACCATTCCAACATCTGATCAATAAAAGGTAAGGGGAAGTGCTCCTTCCTAATTGCAGTATTCAGCTTTCTATAGTCAATACAGACTCGTCATCCCGCCTGCAAACGCATTGGGATAAGCTTATTTGCATCATTCTTGACTACAGTGATTCCGGACTTTTTAGACACTACTTGAACTGGACTCACCCATGTACTATCAGAGATAGGATAGATGATCCCATTGTCAAGGCACTTAAAAATATCCTTCTTCACAGTTTCTTTCATCACCGGATTCAACCTACGCTGAGGGTCTCTTGTAGGTCGTGCATTATCTAGTAAATGAATTTTATATTGCACTATAGATGGACTTATCCCATTTATATCAGTCATACTCCAACCTATGACTTCCCTATGTGCTTTCAACACTAATATGAGTGCTTCCTCCTGAGTTTCAGTCAAATCTGCAGAGATAATGACTGGTAGTGTGTCGTGTTCACCCAAGAAAGTGTACTTGAGATGACTCGGAAGGGTCTTCATCTCAAGCTCAGGTGGACACTCAATAGATGGTCATAACTGAACTCGTGGTTCAGTCATCAATGGCTCAGGTGGAAGTTCCCATTGAGTGGAAGACACATAATTAGATGACTCATCGAGCGTATCCAAGAATAAGTTCTTATCAACTAAACCATCCGGCTCATCAAAGACTTCCTCCTCTTG
The DNA here is from genome assembly GCA_036321105.1 of Dracaena cambodiana. Classification (NCBI taxonomy): domain Eukaryota; kingdom Viridiplantae; phylum Streptophyta; class Magnoliopsida; order Asparagales; family Asparagaceae; genus Dracaena; species Dracaena cambodiana. The sequence continues at coordinate 8,087,864 of JAYEPQ010000006.1, read as the reverse complement.
GTGCTCACTAGATAATTCTTGGATCATATTCACTTCTAGGAGCTCATCATGTGGATCACTATGTTGGCGCCCTAGATTGAATATATTCAAGTCAAGTGTCATGTTTCCAAAGGAAAGTCTCATCGATCCACTCCGGCAATTAATAACAGCATTAGAAGTAGCCAGGAATGGATGTCGCAAAATAACTGAGATACAATGCTGTGAATCCACCACAAATTGAGTATCGAGGCCTATGAAATCGACTGGAAAAATAAACTTTCCAATTTTAATCAAGACGTCCTCAATCTCTTCAATAGGCGTCTTCACAGATTTATCGGCTACCTATAACATTATCCTTATAGGTCTCAACTCTCCCAGTCCTAACTGCTGGTACATTGAATAAAGAAGCAAGTTGACACTCGATACTAAATCTAGTAGAGCCCTTTTAATCACTGTCGTCCTTAGGTTGCAGGAGACAGTAGGACTTCCATGGTCTTTGTACTTCACAGGTACTGACTGAGAGAGAATGCTAGAGATGTTAGCAGCTAGGAAGATTTTATTTGGAATATTTGTTGTTCTCTTCTTTGTGCATAAATCCTTTAAGAATTTTGCATAAGCAGATATTTGTTGGATTGCATCAAGAAGAGGAACATTGCCCTTAACTTGCTTGAATAACTCAAGGATGTGTTCAACCTGAGGAGAATTTTTCTTCAATCGATTTGGATAGGGAGCCTTCGGCTTATAAGTATGGTCAATAGGAGGATTAGAATTAAAGGGGTCAGACTCCTTTATCGTGCTAGTGGGTGGATCCTGGGATAATGATGATAAATCATGAGGTGATGATGGAATCGTGGAATCAGGGAGTGTAGCTAGCCTGCCATGCATTAGGAGTGGAATCAGGTGGCATGGCTACATGATTATCAACCAATTTGCCAGAGCGAAGCATGTGAATGGCATTAACTTGATTGACATGCGAGTGATTGGAGTTAGAGGAACTGGCATTAGGGTTCATTAAGGGTTGACTTGGAAAAGTACCCTTGCCACGTTCACTCATTTGACTCTCCAATTGTTCAACCTGCTGTTCTAAGTTCTTAATAGCTTGAGAGTTCACAAACAGGTGCTGATATGTTCTTTGAATAAAATCAGTTGACACTTTCATTAGATCTTGCATATGTGTGTCAAGGTTAGACGAGAACTTGAGAAGATTTTCAATATTCTTCTCAAGTGACTGGAGTTGCCTTTCTTGATCATTATTAGACCCATGTTGTGGATGTGATTGGTTTTGTACAGGTGGTCTATTCTAGTTGTTCCCATGATTTGAAGTGTTTGGGTGTTGATAAGCACCCACATTTGGTCTTGGAAACTGACCATTGGTTGGAGGTTGCATGTTAGGGTTCGGGGCTCCCTGATATTGCCCTTGATCCTAAGAGATATTTAGATGGTTCTTCTAGCCAGGATTGTATGTAGGAACGTATGGATTATTTATGGATCTTTGCTACAACGCGTTAGCCTGCTCAAGTATGGGATCTATAGGATTCACTAACAATGGACACTACTCCATAACGTGATTTGGAGTTCCGCAATTAAAGCATATAGGACTTTAGATTTGATTCACATGACCCAGTAGTGGAGAACTAGGAGTCTCCAATGCCTTAGGAGGCATAAGGGCTGCAATTTTAACTTTGGCAGGTATAGAGCTGTCGACGCTATGGATCCCACCCTTATGCATAGAATTTGATGCATTGGGTTTCTCTGCGGGACTCTCTCACTGCATAGTTTTTAATGATAGGTCCTCAAAGAAGGCCCATGCTTCATCCTCATTTTTTCTCATGAACTCCCCCTGACACATGGACTTAAGAAGAGTTTTGGATGTGTAATTAAGTCCTTCGTACACGATTTGACACAACCACCACTTTTCTATCGCATAGTGGGGGCACTGAGCTAATAGATCTTTGAACTGTTCTAAGTATTTCCAGAAGGATTCTCCCGATACTTGACGGAATTGATTAATTTGATTCCGAATTTTTGCCATCTTATGCATGGGATAATACTTCTTAAGAAACACCATGACGAATTCATCCCAAGTAGTGATTAAATCAGTAGGCATACTATACAACCACTTCTTGGCATAATCTTTGAGAGCTAATAGGATGAAGCGGAGTTTAATTGCGTCTTTCGATAAGTGCTGCAGTTTAATCATCACGCACATTTCCTGAAATTCACTAATAAAGAGATATGTATCCTTAGAATCAAAACCAGTAAATTTAGAAAGTATGCTAATGTACTGAGACTTTAATTCATAGTGATTACCCGCTGCATGTGGAAGTTTTATGCATGATGGTAGTGATGTGCGCAACGGATAACATCGATTCTGAATGATCGGGATCGATTGGTCCATCTTGTCTCTCATGAACAAATCTGATCACACTAGTCGACAAAATTGATCGCGGGTCCAATGTGGCATGAACCAGCAACCGTGAGTGGATGCGTGAATTTTCTAATCTAATACAAGAAGTGGGGTGTAGTGAAGATAAAACGGTGGAAGAGATATGATTAAAGAAAAAATGTGATTCCTACTGTTTCTATTTTTATTTTTTACAAAACTAGAGAACCAAAACACAGAACTGGAGAAAAAATGGGGTTAGGAATCACCTGAGTTACCGCTGTTTGGTGGTTCTTGCCGCTAATTAGCGGCAGAACCAGAGAGATTGTCTCTCTGGTTTTTGCTACACAACTCTGAAGCTCCTCTGATCCCTTTTGTCTTCCTATATCTACACTTTCTGGTTCCTTCACACTCAACACACATTGTTAACATGTAAAACATTAAAAAAGGCAAGAAAATACCGTCGATCTCCGGCAATGGTGCCAAAAACTTGATGTGTTAAATCTACTGTAAACACACAGTATCGGTGTAGCACTGTACAAATCGTTCCCACAGATATCTAAGGTGTTTTTTCGTTCTTCCTAATTCTATTATTCTAACGGACTAACAAAGATTCTAATTTGAATTTGAGTTGTTCTAATTAGCCAAGGATATAGAATCTACTAGTTTCCAACCTTGAATTACTTCTGTTACTTTCTTCATATCATAAAAATTAATCCTTTAGTTTTAAACTTTATTTAAAGTATCATAATCATGTATTATCAAGTGGTGTGCAAGCATAATGCATCAAAGATACAACTTTTCATAAAAATAAATTAAATCATTAGATAACCTATGACAAGGATGAAAAGTAATAACCCCAAATCCTAAGTATAGGCTATCAAGAAATCTAATTCAAGTATATCCTATCAAAATATTAATCTACGAGTTGTTATATTTTAATATTTTCATTGAAAAATCTTATCCTTATTATTTTATTTAGGAAGAAAATGCTAGAGAGCAACTACATGGTGATTCCTAGTTTAATCTACATCCTAGAGCTAAACTAAATTAACTACTCATAGTTCTAGTTAGAAAGATCATACTTTTATTCATGAAAGCACGAAAATCTAATGTAGAAAGCAAGATTAATCTAAACTAGAAAGCAATTAGAAGAAAATTTGCTAAGAAAAATTAATGAACAGTAAAGGATACCTCTGGAGTCCAGTATGGTGGCCGTAATTTTTATTTATAATTACAAGTACGAAATTACATAATGATCCCTAGATTACAAAGATACAGCCAATATATAGACTTCAGATAATCAAGCCCTAATTTGAGTACAAGCGAGAAACTACAAAATTATATCGAAGCCCCCGTTGTTTGCTCAAAAATTGAATCTTTCCTTCCATTGTAAAATTATTTGATTACAACGAGAAAATTGAGATTTACAAATATTGAGGAATTACAAGAACGGGAATATTGATTGATTCCCTTTTTTATGTAGGTTCGGGTGGCGGTGGAGCCTCGCTAATGCACTCCGTTGACCGTCTGACTGGGAAGGGGATGGCTCTGCTCCGCTCCTCAATTTTACGAGCTCGCTCTAAATCGTTCAAAAGTCCCCCAAAAGTCCCCTCTCTGGAGTCAACTCTTATCTTTTATAGACCGAGAAAGCTCAAAATCCGACTTCAATTCTCCCTGAAAAATTGGACCACAGGATCTCTGGAACTGGACCAATCTGCGGGTGAAAAGCGAAAAAGAAAAAAAAATCAAATTGGGGGACGCTCCCGCAGGGGCTCCTGCGGGATGGCACCCGCGGGAGTTTCCCGCGGGTGCGCACCCACATGGGCTCCCGCGGGATGGCACCCGCGGGAGTTCCTGCGGGTTGGCACCCGCGGGAACTCCCGCGGGTGCACCTGCGGGAGGATTCCCGCGGGTACACTCGTGGGATTTTCCCGCGAGTGCCAACCAGCGGGAGTCTCTCCCGCAGGCGCCAACCCGCTCTCTCGCGGGTGGCACCCGTGGGAGTCTCTCCCGCCGGGTTTTTCACCCGTTTGGGTTTCGACCCATTTTTTTTTTTTTTTGGTATCTACAGAACCCCCTCCAAAGTTTTCGAAATTCTGTATTGAGCCGTACTGAATTTCGAAACACTTTGGATTCTTTAATTTTGGCTATCAGACGTTTAAAGGATTTGGTAGACAAAGGTAATTGTTAACATATTTCACATAATATGAGCGAAGATATGCCGTTAACATGCTTATTCAATAACAAGTAGAGGCATGAGTTTAACGTGCTCATTAGATGATAAGTAGAGGCATGATATTAACGTACTTATTTGAGGTCAAGCAGAGGTATCATGTTAATGTGCTCATTAGAATCCTAACAATTCAGTGACATCTAGTATGATGGATCAGGAAAAGACAGATATGTTATTAAACATGTCTCAAGACTTGACCTATTCAGATGATCTGGTCATGATAGGAGTGAGTTAACTAAACAGAGGTGACGGTTAACGTATTTAGCCTTGGAATCGGACTATCAGAGGTAACTGTTAACTTGATAGGGAGATGATTTTTGTCAGAGGTAATTTTTAACTTAACGATATCAAAACAAGTTCATCCGAAGTTGTAATGTTGGGCTTGATGAAGTGTGAGTTTTCTTTTCTGTCAGAGGTGAAACCTTAACATGACAGGAGATTTAATTGGATTTTATTTCATTTGATTTTGAATTATGATGTCATAGGTATGATTTTAACTTGACAAATATTTTGGAGTGTGGCTTGCTCTACTGGAGAAAAATGACGAGAAAAGTTTTGTTGTCAGAGGTGAAATCTTAACGTGACAAGAGATTTATCTGATTAGGATTTTTAGCAAACCCCTAACTATCAACGGATTTGATTAGGTTTTACCAACTATCGTTTGAGTCGGGCTAGCCATGCTATTCCCCTCAGCATGGTGAGTTATCGAGGATTTTGTTTGGGCTTAAATGCCAAACTCTTCCTCTTCCCTTTGCTTTAGCAGCTTTGGACAGTGATATATCCTTATATTCGGATAAGAATACTGTTGTGACAGATTTGTCATAGGATTTTTAGTAAACTCCCAGTTATCAACGGATTTGATTTACCTTTACCAACTACCGTTTGAGTTGGGCTAGCCATACTATTCCCCTCAGCGTGGTGAGTTGTCGAGGGTTTCATTTAGGCTTAAATACCAAACTTTTCCTCTTCCCTTTGCCTTAACGGCATTTGGCAATTCATACTTTTTACCTCCAGCATGGTGGGGTTGGTGAGAAATTTATTCTCTTCCCGTTGCCTTGATAGCGTTGGGTAGTTCATGCCTTTTACCCCCAGCATGGTGGAGTTGGCGAGAAATTTATTCTCATCCTGTTGCCTTGATGGCCTTGGGTAGTTCATGCTTTTACCCTCAGTATGGAGGGGTTGGCGAGAAATTTATTCTCTTTCCGTTGCCTTGATGGCGTTGGGTAGTTCATACTTTTTACCCCTAGTATGGTGGGGTTGGCGAGAAATTTATTCTCTTTCTGTTGCCTTGTCGGCGTTGGGTAATTCATACTTTTTACCCCCCGTATGATGGGGTTAGTGAGAAACTGATTCTCTTCCCTTTGTCTTGACGGCGTTGGGCAGTTCATACTTTTTACCCCCAGTATGATGGGGTTGGCGAGAAGCTGGTTCTCTTCCCATTGCCTAGTCGGCGTTGGTCAATTCATACTTTTTTACCCCAGTATGATGTGGTTGGTGAGAAACTATTTCTCTTCCTTTTGCCTTGACGGCATTGGGCAGTTCATTTTTTAAATTTTATTTAATTTTATATATTTTTTTTGCACCCTCACAACCCCCTGTTTCTTTGTGGCCAAAAGGGGTTAACCCTTTTTTTTTGGCAGGTAATGGGGATTTAAATTAACCGCCATAAGCTCGTCTTTGAAATTGTTGTGAGCCCAAGTGGTACATTTAGACCACCCATATTAAATATGTCCGAGTTAGCTCTAACTCCTTTTTTGTTCAGTTTTGAGCTGAACCGCTCCAGCGTCAATCAATACTTGAATTTTGTCTTTTAGAATAAAATAATTTTTTGTAGGGTGACCTACAGTCCGGTGGTACAGACAGTAATTTGGATCGTTAGTATTCCCAACTTCTTCAGGCCTCTTGCTCTCCGGCATCTTGTGCATCTTGTGTTTACTAAGTAGATTGAACATAGTAGCAGTATGCTCATCCTTAAACGAATACTGCTTTTGAAGCCTGGGTGATTTTCCTGTGTTGCTTATAGTTGTCCATGCTTTCTGCTTCGGTGTGCTTTCTACCGCCATTGCCATTATATCTTTCCCTTTGGAACGGAAAAAATGGAATGGAGGTTCATTTGTACTGCCTCCGGTTGCAGACTGCTGCTTTTCGAGCCATCGAAGTATATCGTCGGCCTGTTCACCCTGCTTAAGTATATCTTTCTATGATTTGGCTTCAATCGAGCCCATGTTATCCAGAACGTCGGTTAACAAATTGTGCCTGCAAGTTTCCACCAGAGTGTCCTACGTCATGCCATGTGGGCATCGAACAGAAAGTTCTCGGAATCGCTCGATATAAGCTTTGACCGTCTCGCCTTCCTCTTACTTTGCCGCTAGCAAGGATAGTATAGAGACTTCAGTATCATCTTCAAAGAATCGGGCTAAGAACTCACGTTCTACATCAGCCTATGATTTAATCGTTCCCTAGGGTAGCTGCATGAACCAGGTAAATGTGGGCCCCGTAAAGTGCTCACAAATATCTTAGTCATAGTCGGATCATTTCCCATGAGGTGTCCTATCTGTGACATAAAGTAGAAGATGTGCTGTTGCGGCGAACCTTTACCGTCGAATGACTGAAGATTCAACGATCTATATTTTGCAGGATAAGGTACGGTTTCCCATTCTATGGGATAGGGACGGACTACCCTCACCTCTTGCAGTTTTTTGCGATGAAGGAGAGCTTGTAGTTGGTTCTCCATCTTCTCTATTTTTTCTACGTGAGGGCGATGATAACCTTCACTTTCTCTTCCTTTCTTGAATGAGGAGGAATTTCTTCATTCTCGTCCTCGCTGTCTTAATTTATTTAGACAGGTCGTTTTCCTTCCTGCCGATCAGAAATGAACGACGAGGATTGGCTCTTTCTAGTTTGAGCTAACAACTCAATTAAAAGTTATTTCATTTCTTCTATGGTCACCTCTTGCTGTTCGAGACATTTTTCTTTGATCTCAAGCCTTCCAGAGACTTCTTCTAAACGCACGCTCTCTGGTTCGGTAGAAGCTCTTTTTAACCCTGGAGTGATTTCATTATCTGAAGGGTTATTTCCAACCACCTTTTTACCTTTATTAACCATATGTGATGAGGCGGCAGGCAGATCAGTTCCAGAGCACACCGTTTTCACTGTCCGTATTCTTTTGGATTCGAGGATCCACTCAAAAACGGACCGTTTCGAGTTGCATTTTCAGTTTGATAGAATAGTTGAGATTAACTGTTCGCATTGGCAGTGAGGAATATTTTATGGGGAGTTCTTCTTCCAATTGAGGTACTCTCTCAAATCTTGAGGTACCTTCTCATCTCTATTTATATCTGGACGCCTCTTGTGTCGCAAATTTGGTTCATAATACTGGAGAGTTTGCAATATTTCAGGGCTGAGCTCTTTTCCAGCATCAGATTGTTCTCCAACCCTTCTGCGAATTCTTCTGGTGCACACTAGCCTGAGTAGTTGTGTGGGCCCCGCGCGCCTCTGATAGAGAGATTAAAACTCTTGGTGTATGTTGCGCGCTCACCATAGGTGTGCTCAAAGAGACATGAGAGTTGTGTTTATTGAACATAACCCATCGTTGCTTTCGCGAAGTGGAATCTACGGAGTGTAACCCGCGGTTGCATCTACGGGATGCAACCCGCGGTTGCAACTGCAGGTTTGCATCCGTGGGTTTGTTCCCGCGGGGTGCAACCCGCGGTTGCACCCGCGGGTTTGCACCCGCAGTTGCAACCCGTGCTTGCACCTGCGGGTTTGCACCCGCGGTTGCAAGCCGCGGGTGGTAACCTGCGGTTGCAAGCCGTGGGTGGCAACCCGCGGTTGCAAGCCACGGGTTTGCACCAGTGGGGTTGCTTCCGCGGGATACAACCCGTGGCTACATCTGTGCGTTTGCTCCGAGATTTTTTACTGTCTCGGAGTTTTCTGCAATCCTTCCTACATGACTGAGGCGTGCTCGTTGAGTTTTATGCCTTAGATTTCTTTTTTGGGAGCGGGTTAAGGTCTGGTTTGACTTTTGGCTTGACTTTGGAATGGGCGATAACGCCGTGTTCTTGACAGACGATTATGTCTTATCAGTTTCAACGAGCGATGATGCCTCGTAAGTATTGAATGGCGATTTCAATTTTGGCAAGTGATGACGCCTCGCCTTGTTTAATCGTCACCTGGTGATGACGCCTGGGCTCTGAATCCGAGGATGATAGGAACTCCTCGTATTTTTGTTGGTCAACCTCCACGGCTAGCGTCTCAACCATTGAGCCGATCCACACCTGGTCGGATTGCGCATCAAGTTCTCTGTGGTAAATAGAGAGGCTCCCACTGTTGTCGCCAGTTATTGTTTGCTCAAAAATTGAATCTTTCCTTCCATTGTAAAATTATTTGATTACAACGAGAAAATTGAGATTTACAAATATTGAGGAATTACAAGAACGGGAGTATTGATTGATTCCCTTTTTGATGTGGGTTCGGATGGCGGTGGAGCCTCGCTAATGCACTCCATTGACCGTCTGACTGGGAAGGGGATGGCTCTGCTCCGCTCCTCAATTTTATGAGATCGCTCCAAATCTTTCAAAAGTCCCCTCTCTGGAGTCAACTCCTGTCTTCTATAGACCGAGAAAGCTCGAAATCCGACTTCAATTCTCCCTGAAAAATCGGATCACGGGATCTCTTGAAATGGACCGATCTGCGGGTGAAAAGCGGAAAAGAAGAAAAAAAATCAAATTGGGGGGGTACTCCCGTGGGTCCGCGGGAGCCCCTGCGGGAGATTCCCGCGGGTGCCAACCCGCGGGAAGTCTCCCGCGGGTGGCACCCGCGGGAGGTCTCCTGCAAGTGGCACCCGCAGGAGTCTCTCCTGCAGGTTTTTCACCCATTTGGGTTTCGACCCATTTTTTTTTTTTTTTTGGTGTCTACACCCGTAGAAAAATCACCCAAAGTGGGCCCTATGGAGCCACCAATTGGCAGCTAATGCCGCCAAATAGTGGCAAAATCTTGGATATTTTATTTATTTATTCTTTTGCATGAGTCTCTTGTCTTGTTCTTTTAATTTTGACGACTATATTAAACTTTGACTCTCTATATCATCATAGTCTTGTAGCTTTACTCACTTTTAACTCTCTCTGCACTTGGTTTCCTAATCCAACTCTGAGTTTATGCCATTTCCTTGTAGGAATAGGTTTACCTGAAAAACACACTAAAAATACCCGAGTAGTATTATTTAAATACAAAAATAAATAATATGGAGGCTATAAATATACAACATATGGCACTTATCACACCCCCTTCTAAAACTGGGTGTTTTGAAAAAATTCCCGAATATCGCTAAATATACTCTTCAGACCAAAAGAGTGCTTAGAATTTGATGAATCTGATCTAGGAACTCTCCTTGTCTTCTTCTTCTTCCCCAAAGTTATCATACTAGACAACACTTCGGGGTCATCTTGTCTGATGTTGTGTCATCTTCTTTTTGAAAGTTGGGCTGGAGACGATACTAGTCTGTTGAAGACAGATAGTCTTGCTGGAGTTGCAATGCAGTGGCAGTGAGAGAGCACTATGTGATCAACTATTCGCAATGACAATGAGACACTTGGAATTTTTCTCTTTCTTGGTTGAGAAATTCCCTAAGGTCTCCTGTATTGGTACTCATGAGATTGTTGGAAGAAACAACATCCCCTTCAAATAGTATTTTTAGGATAGGAGTTTCTACCCCCCTCGAAAATCTCAGGAGCAAACTTCACTTTAGCCATTGTGGCTGGAAACCAAGCTTCTGATGAAGCTGGGATGATTGGGACTGGAAGTCCATGAGTCTTAGAGGCTAAATTTTCTTCAGGAACGCGGGTCTGAGGGCGACATTTTTCTATTGAGATGCGAATTTGAGATCCACGTCTGGCTTCAAGAACGCAGGTTTGTGGCCCACATTTGGCTTCTGAAATGCAGATCTGAGATACATGTGTTGCTTCTAAAATGCGGGTCTAAGATCTGTATTTGATTTCAAAAATGCGAGCTTGGGGTCTATGTTTAGCTTGTGAAATGCATATGTAAACTCCGCATTTATAGTCAAAAATATACTTGACTAGCGAGTGGCGTTTCTTGTAAGAAACGTGAATAAATCCATCTTCATCTTAGTCTAGCTTCTTGTTAGGACCGTAACTTCACTCTTTGGTCATCATACGCAAATTAGAGTTCTGCGTGATTGCGGTTCAACGGTTGGTTTTTCTTTCATGGCTCTGTAGAAGGCGCGAGCCTTACTTCTTCTAAAGTTCCTCTTCATGATGCGGGTGAGAGAGACCTTGTCTTTAGTATCATCTCCTTGTAGATTAGAGAATAATCGTTCTCGTTGTGGTTGCCAGGATTCCAATCTATTCCCTTGGGTTCAATGAGGGTCTTTGGGGAAACAGACCCAGAGCCTTGTGCTGAAGGAGAAGAAACTCCTCCTTTGAGACCACTAAGGTCTTGAGAGTCCTTAGGCAGATCACCTTGGACTGTAGTCTTCAGAGCCTCGTTAGAGGCTGAGTTGGTAGAGACCTTGTTGTATTTTCGTAAGGATCTTGGGCTCGTGTAGCCAGAAGAGAAGAACTCCTCATACTTCTCTTGGTCAAACTTGAAGATGAGTGATTCGATCATGGTGCCAACAGGGACCTTGTCGGATTGGGTTACAGTCATATCATTAGAGATGATCGGGCTCCCCAGCGGAGTCGCCAATCTTTTGTTTGCCATAAATTTGACTTTATTAAAAATCCCAATAAAAAATTACAATAGGAACGGTTGTCCGTTTACAGAAGATGAGGAATTTATCTAATTTTCTCGTTGTTTAATGCCAGGTTTTGTTGTACCCGTAGAGGATGATCATTCTCTCTATTGACGATCTGAACGCAAGTTCTATAGTTGGCAAAATTTGAAAAGCTCTTAGAGAAATACTCTAAATTTTAGCACAAGTGCTCAAAGTTGAGATAATCCCCCCTTTCTTAGCCTAGCCTTTGGCTATTTATAGGAGTTTAGAGACTTTTGAATTGGTATAACTGTCTAATTAATAGCCTCCTTAATTTGAGAATTAATTTCCTATTTTTAATCTATTGGATTTGTATTATATCTCTAGGATTTGTTACTGAAATCTTAAATCCTCTGCATTTGTAACTAAAATATGGATATCAGCTTTTAGATTCACGTTTTAACTCCTTGTAGCTTGCATGGTATGCTCAGACCAATGTTTGGGGTGTCAATGAAGATAATTTTTGCCTCTTGAGACTTTGGAATAAAAACGCAACCCTCTGGGATTCGTGTTTTGATTATTTCTTAGCACCAAATATGGGCTTAGAGCACGAATCTCTCTGTAATTGATGATCTGTGTTTTAGCTTTCAACAATATGTCTTGCTTGATTAGACCTGTATTTAGATACAAATAAGGATACTTTTTATCCTTTGAGACTTTAGAGTGAAAACGCAACCCTCTGAGGTTCACGTTTTAATTATATTTAGCTCTGATCATAAGTTCAGAAGATAATTCAGAACGCAAATCTCTTTATAATTGATAATTCGCATTTGAGTTCTCAGTTAGACCTACGTTTGTATTGAAACAGGGATCGCTTTAATCTTACAGGATTTTGGGATCAAAATGCAACCCTGCATTTAAAACTTTTAAAGTAAGGGTTACATCCGCATTTTAGTTAAAATGCGACCTTAAAGGTCTACATAGATCTCTGTGGACAAGAATCCACATTTTGCTTTCTTTAGCAATCATTTTTGCTTATTTAAACCCTTATTTGAGTATAAGAAGGAGTAACCTTATATTTTTATAGTTTTGAATACAAAATGTGACCTTGAGAAGTTCCCTGCGGATCTTTCTTGATGAGAATTTGCGTTTTTATTCCTTAGCCATTTTCAATACTTTTGAGCTTCGCTTTTGTTTATTTTTGTGGAGATCATCACTTAAAATTGTTGAAGCAAAATACAATCCTGTAAGGGTAATGTTTTAGCCTTTTCTTAGCTCAAAACGCAGATCGCTTTGGTCGATGATCCGCGTGTTAGCTATTTTTGGCTTGAAATGTGAATCTCTCTTTGATGATCCATGTGTTAGTCATTTTAGACTTAAAATGTGGATCTCTCTTTAGTTGATGATCCATATGTTAGACATTTTAAGCTTGAAATATAGATCTCTCTTTGATGATCCATGTGTTAGTCTTTTTAGTTTTGGAATGTGGATCTCTCTTTGATGATCCATGTGTTAACTATTTTAGGCTTGAAATATAGATCTCTCTTTAGTTAATGATCTATGTATTATCCATTTTAGCCTTGAAATGTGGATTACTCTTTAGTTGATGATCCACATGTTAGCCATTTTAGGTTAAAGTTCTCCAATATAGTGGAAGGAGATGATCATATTTTCCATTGATGATTTTAACACCGAACTTTTGGAGTTAAAGTAGCCTTACATAGTTTTAGAAATAAAAGAGTAGAACCCTTTAAGAGATAAAAAAAATCTTAGATTAAGAAAGAGTTGAAACTCTTTAAGAGATAAAAATCTCTGGATGATAAGTATAAAAGAGTAAAACTCTTTAAAAAATAGAAAACTCTAGATTAAGAAAGAGTTAGAACTCTTTAAGAAATAGAAATTTCTAAATTAAGAAAGAGTAGAACTCTTTATAATATGAGAATCTCCATTCTTCTTATACGAGAGATGGATCCTCTCATAGGAATCCACCTCTCCTTTAGCCTTCTTAGCTTTTTATAAGAGTTTAGGGATTTAATATTGGTTTAATTGATCATACTAAAATCCCCCTTATAATGGGGATTTAAACCCTAATTCATTTAGAGATAATGGGATATAACTCCCATTTTAATTATCAATTTGAATGAGGATTCAAATCTCTCATTAATTTAGAGAAAGTAGGGTATAACCCTCCACTTTATTCTTAATTGAATGAGGATTTAAATCACTCATTAATTTAATGAAAGTGGGATGTAACTCTCACTTTAATTAGTGTTCATGTATAATGATTTTTTTTTTTTTTTTTTGTCAACGGCGGTGCCCGCTGCAGTCAGTGCCAATCCCAATCAAGAGTAACCAACCAGAATCTTTATATGATAGGGTTCATATTTATAACATACTTCCCCTAAATTTTGTATCCAAGATATATGATATATATATATATATATATATATATATATATATATATATATATATATATATATATATATATATATATATATATATATATATATATATATATATATATATATGAACCAATAGAAACATCATAGTATGTCATGTCAAGACCATGCACATTCCATTATCACAAGAAAATATAAATAATAATTATTCCAAGACGGAACCATGTACACAAATTTCGTGGAAACTTTTCATCCATGTTATTAGAGTGTTACATGTTGAACCATGTCATCATATTCCTAACAACTATTATAACACTCTTGTTCAAAATACCATTTTATTTTCAACTCTTTTAATTAAAAATTCTATTTATGCATTAATATTAACTAAGAAGCTACCATCTAGAACCAAAAAATCAATGCAATAAGTTTCATTTAATTAGATTTGAAAAGATTTGACCTTATGGTTAGAAATTCAAAATCTACCATAACAAATCCTATGATATTCAACAATATTCCTAACAACCTAAGCATTTCCCAATATCCATTAAACGTACGAAGAATAAGGGAAAAGAGGGGGGGGGGGGGGGGGGGGGAGAATAATAAACCAAAAATGAAGACAGAGAAAAAAGAGAGAAAGAAAGAGAGCTCATGGATCTCACAATTGGAGAGGAAGGATCTTGCCATTTCAATCTTAGAGAATCATATGGTAGAGATAAGTGTTTTTCTTCTCTCTTTGGATTTTCTTTCTTGTAAATATAGGATTTTAAGGATAACGTATAGCTAAGTGCAAAGCATTATATCTTTTTTCTTATTTCATTAATTATTTTTGGAGAAAAATTTCCTTCAGTTATTAAATATAAATGAAATTATATTTCCTTTGTTTTTCCCTAATAGTGAAATAGAATTCCAAATAGGAAGAAAAAACAGTTGGAATTAAAATATGGATTTCCCCCTTCTTATCTCATTTTAATTTTTTATGTGTAGGATAAATTTCTTTTATTCTATTTGCTTACAATAAAGAAAAATTCACTATATAAAAACACTAGAAAGTTATGGATTGTGCAAGTATTATTTTTTAGCAATGATGTCCCACTAGCGTTATTCATAGAAATAGATCATAGGATATTTGTAAAATTGATTTTTTAGGAGTTCAGAATTCCATATTCAGCCCCAATATTCTGCTGACTTCATATACCTATTGATGGCCCATTGATGGGCCATCATTGATTGCCACAATGGCGAGGCTTGGCCAAGGTCACCACCAACGGAAGACTTTTGAGAAGAAATCCTACCTAGTGACTCAGCATGTTGCTGCTAAGCAAAGGCATTGACCGCTAGGTAGTGGTGGTCAATGCACATAATAATGTTCGCAGCGGAATTTCTTCGCTTTCCTTTCATTGAATAAACTCGAATTACAACAGAAGAGAACAATAGAAAAGAACAAACGAGAGGATTTTATATCTCAATCGCTCTCTTTTACAATGATTTGTGGGATCTGTGGCGATGGGATCTGTCAAGCAGCTCCTTTGGACGATCTGACGTCGAGCTCTTCTCTCTTGAAGATGGCGGCCGACTGTAGACGATCTTCTCTGCTTTTTCACGAACTCAAGGCTCTATGTGTAACTTAAATTCTCCAAGATGCCGAAAAAGAGAAGAAAAGAAGACCTCTAAAAGATTGATGATCATCTATGGATTGATCTATTATTGATTGATCCTCTCTAAAGTCTTCTCAAAGAGGGTATTTATAGACTTTAGTGGTTACGAGAGTTTCCATAGGAATAGGAATAAAGATTTCCATAGGAATAGGAATAAAGATTTTCATAGGAATAGGAAAAGAATGTTTTTGTATTCATCCAGGATTCTAATCAAATATTTAATATTGATTTAAATCTCTTGATTTGGAATTCTGATTGGACTCAATTTGGGTATTGGATAAGCCAAAATCTCAATCACAATCAGTTTAGGATTCTGATGAAATCTGCTCACGTGGAGCTAAATTCATCAGAATGCAGAGTTATGGATTAGCTCCGCGTTTTGCTCAAACGCGAGGCTAAAATAGCCAAACGCGGAGCTATGGAGTTAGCTCCGTATTCTGTTGTGGAAAACTCCAATTATCTAGAAATTTTCACTGCCAACAGAACCCCCTCCAAAGTTTTCAAAATGGCTTAGAACTTAGCAAATTTTGAAATACTTTGGATCTTTAAACGCAGAGTTAAAATACCAAGTTTATCTCGCGTTTTGTTCACTTGTGCGAAGCTAAATTGCTTCGCATTCTAGTGAGTAACTGCTCATTAATTGCTCAGTAATTACTCAGTTAATAGCTCAGTAATTACTTATGCTTTGTCTTTCGCGCCGAATATCAAGAGGCGGATCATTTTAAATATATCCTCAAGCTCTTCTTCATCTTCATTTCATCCGAAGAACCCAAGGGTCTGGAGCTCCAGCAACCGGGCGACTCATGCGAACGAGCGGTCATTTGATCGGACTTCGTTTGATTTTCCATAGATTTTTATCACTAGGATGTCATCTAAGAAGAGTACGGCATCGCGCGTCTCCCCACCATCGGCGGCCGGCATTAGCAGCGGAGGCGGCGGCCAAGGCAGTGGCCACAATGGCGAGCCAATCCATGCTGCACCAATTGGAGGTAGAAATTCCCAACTTTTAGACTCCTTAGATCAATTTTGGAGTGTTTTGGCTTGGTTTTAACCAACCAGCCATTTTTTAACCGGCGAGATCGTCGTTCTCCGGCCGTAAGACTTGGGAAGAAAGGAGAAGACGGAGAAGAACTCTGGTCTTCTTCTTACGCGAAGCTATCGCGTCATCCTCGCGTTTGAAACACGGGGCTATTTTAACTAGCAGTCGTGTTTCAACGCGAGGCTATTTTGACTAGCAGTCGTGTTTCAACGCGAGACTATTTTAACTAGCAGTCGCGTTTCAATGCGAAGCTATTTTGACTAGCAGTCGCATTTCAACGCGAGGCTATTTCCTCAGTTGTGCGCGGAGTTTATTCTTAGCTCCGCGTTTTCATACTTAGAAGATTTTTTTGTAAAACTTTTTCTAACTCTTGATTCTTCTTTTGCAGTAAAGTACTTGGACCAGATCCTTTTTAAAGATGAGTGCATGTGGCTCTTCTGATCTTCGTCAGTAAAAGTAACTCTAAGGAAGCCAGAAGCATATGCTTTACAACATAGTTGCAGGTTTCAAGCTCTGGTTCCAAAAGATAAACTTTTGAAAGAGTTACAAGAACTCTGCGGCAGCTCATTAAGTTTCTTAAGGACCATTTCTGTTAGATGACAATCTCTGTTGGTTTTCAAAGCAATAGAGATGATCATCTAAGGGCTTGTAGCATGTCAAATCCAACTTGAGCATCTTCATTAGGATTCCTGTAGCAGTATCTTCAGATAATCCACTAAGAATTTTAAACAGATCATAGTTGATATTTTGCAGAGGAGATCCTTTGCATGTGAACCAGAGACTTTCAACACTCCATGGAGGAAACTCGTTGTTGGGTTATTGATGAGTCGATGAATAGGTTGAAGTTTTTGGGAAAGCTATAACTCCATCTTCTTCTGTAATCTTTTGCTTCATGAATAAAGATAATTCTTTTTTCTCTGTTTATCTGTTGGCTTCAAGAATCTTGCTTGCTCAACAAATAGATGGTTCATAGTTTTGGTAAAATAATCTAAGGCTCATTTGCGTAACTTAGACTGTTAGTACCTGAAATGATCAGATAAGGATCATTTAACTTAGACAAACGCGCCTAATTGCACATGCCTTAGTTTGATGGAGGCAGTTCAAGCCTCTTATGCATAACTTGAACTGCACATACCAAGATGATCGGGTCAGGATCATCAGATTTCGGCAGAGGCGCCTAATTGCGCATGCCTAGCAAAGAGTTCAAGTGCTCATCTGCGTAACTTAAACAAGTGGAGGCGGTTCAAAGCTCTCATGCGTAACTTGAACTGCACATACCAAGATGATCGGGTCAGGATCATCAGATTTCGGCAGAGGCGCCTAATTGCGCATGCCTAGCAAAGAGTTCAAGTGCTCATCTGCGTAACTTGAACAAATGGAGGCGGTTCAAGGCTCTCATGCGTAACTTGAATTGCACATACCAAGATGATCGTGTCATAATCATCAGATTTCGGCAGAGGCGCCTAATTGCACATGCCTAGTCCAAGTGCTCTCACGCGTAACTTGAACAAAGATGAGAATAATCCAAATCATACTGTCAGAGGTAGGAATTTAACATGATAGATTTTATGGGATTTTTAGCAAACCCCCAGCTATCAACGGATTTGATTAACCTTTACCAATCGCCGTTTGCGTTGGGCTAGCCATGCTATTCCCCTTAGCATAATGAGTTGTTGAGGAATTGATTTCCTCTCCTCTTTGCCTTTAATCAGCATTGGATAGTTAATTTCATACTTTTACCCCCCAGTATGATAGGGTTGGCGAGGAACTTGATCTCCTCTTCCCGCCGCTTTAACAGCATTGGGTAATAAAATATTTTTATTTATAGCACCCAATTAGCCACTCCAATGGCTAGTAAAAGTAGCGGAAACAACATGATGTTTATCATCGTAAATATTTTCGACACCCCTAGCCAAACCCGGCTGCTAGCCAATGAGAATGATTTTGTCACGACTGTGGTTCGGAGCGTATCCAAGGGGCTAACTTGCAAGTGCGGGTTGCCCGTACTTGGTGTCGATATAGACTTTCCTACTGGTACAGGGATCACTCTGGTAGGAAACTCATTGGTTCCTACTACTAAAGTTGTCATATTTGCAGAAACTTTCTTCTGTTCCTCTTTAAGTGTGAGAATCCTAGCTTCTATCAATGCCTAAATTCGGTTCTTAAGAGGATAGCAATCCTTAGCTGGGTGTCTGACGTTCCGATGGTACAGGAAATAGTTAGGGTCATTGGTTTTACCAGCGTCTTCAGTTTTTCTATTTTTCGGAAGCTTCAACATACCCTTTCTAAGGAGGAGATGGAATAGAGCACATGTCTGCTCCGTCTTGAATGTATAAGTTCTATCTTGGTGGGGCCTATTCTGACCTGCACCTCTCGGATTCTGAGGTCTTGCCTTTGGATCTGCAACTGTCGCCATCACAGTCTTCTCTTTATTTTTAGGATTCTATGAATATGGCCTGTTATTTATAGAGTTTCTCGTGCTACGATATTCCTCAATCGGGCGAATTATATCTTCCGCCTGCTCTCCCTACTTTAACAGATCTTTTCAAGTTTTGGACTCTACAGCTCCCACTCTTATCAGCACGCCGGTCTTGAGATTATACTTGCAAGTTTCTACCAGGATTTCCTGGGTCATACCATGTCGACAATACACGGATTTTTCCTTGAAGCGTTCAATAAAACTTTTGACCGTTTCTTCTTCTTGTTGTTTCGTTGCATGGAGGGAATGAACCGATATTTCGGTATCATCCTCAAAGAAACGTGCTAAGAACTGTTTCTCGACATCATACTAGTTATTGATAGTACCTGGGGGCAACTGCATGAACCATGTAAAGGCAGGCCCTCGCAGGGTGCTCGCAAATACCTTGGTCATTATGGGATCATTTCCCATCAGATGACCTGCCTGCGATAAAAAGTAATAGATATGCTAAATGGGAGATCCTTTCCCGTCATATGGCTCCAACTTGAGCGGTTTATACTTTTCGGGATACGGTGTCAAATCCCATTTAGGCGGGTATGGTCTTAAAATCCCCGTTTCTTTTAATTCTTTCTTGTGCATTAGGGCATCCAGTTGGCTTTGCAATTTCTCGATCTTTTCTCCATAAGGATCATGGAAAGAATATTTGTCATCATCCTCATGTATCGAATAAGTCTTTTCTTCTTTAATTTCTTCATTTGTCTTAGGTGGCGGTTCCGAAGAAATTTTAGCCTTATCGTTAGCTATCTTCTGGGTATTTTCGACCACTTTTAGAAGTATTAGTTTGAGATCATTAATGGCCTTTTGCTGACCTCGAATCATCTGTTCTTGGGCTTCTATCCTCTGGTCAATGTCATCAGACCTATCCACCACATATAACATTGATTTTCGTGGCCGGAAAGATGTATAAGATTGTGGGGAAGGTATAGCTGAATTGTAACTGTCATCATCACAGAATCCTTTTAAAAGTTTCTTGTAATTCCGAGGAGCGACAACGCCTGATTTGGGCTAGGTAAAATGATAAGGTTCTTCATCGTTTGCATCTGACTCATATTCTTTTTCCCTAATCTTTTTGCGCTTGCCGACCATATTTGAAGTCACTGCCTTTACCTCTTTTTCCTTGATTTGATATCTCAGATTATTCTTCCTCCTTTTCGGAGTATGAGACTCAGTTATTCTATTAAATAAAGAAATTTTTTTCTTACCACAGTAGCAACTATTCAGTACAGCTGATATTATTTGCTCACAATAGTATGTCGAATGTGACTGAGTTTGACTTGTTTCTTTTTACTCGTCAAATAATCTCTGAGATCAGGTATTTTAGAAAATAGAGAATCTTCAGTTATATTTTGGACATGGGGCCCACTTGGCTGGTGGAGGAGTCCAGGAGCCTGCTGTAACCCCCCATTACTGGTGGCGTTATCTGTGCTATACTTATCAGCCTTTATTCTGTATAATGGTTGATTTACGCAGGGTTAGGACATAGCCTCGCATTTTATGCTGACTGGGCGTTTTTGCAGAAGTTTAACTTCTGTTTGTTTAGCCTCGCGTAAAGGAGTATCCTCACATGCAGGCATTATTTTGCGATTGGCACAAGAATCCTTGGCTTCGCGTTTAACGCTTGGCTCAAGATTTTGTTCAAGTTCAATAGCCTCGCATGGGGAGTTTTTACTACATGCTGGCTTATGCTCGCGTTTTACGCGAGTTTTGGCACTTTGGCCAGTTTAATAACTAAATTCAGTAACCTCGCGTGGAGACAATCTATCACACGCTGGCCTGAAGTTAGCTTCGCGATTTACGCGAATTTTGGTACTCTGATTAATTTCATAGTTAAGTTTTGTAGCCTCACGTGGAGGAAATCCATCACACGCTGGCTTAGCTTCGCGATTTGCTACGCTAGTCTCTCGTTTTACGCTGGCTTAGCGTTTCTTTAGAAGTTTACCTTCTGGAATCTTAGCCCCGTGTGGAAGAAAATTCTTGCACGCTGGCTTACTCTTGTGATTAACACAAGTCACAACTTCGCATCTAGCATGATTTTTACGATTAGCGACAATCTGCCAATCATCTTCGCGATTTACGCGGAGGTGAGGCATCTTGTATTTCTCGCAAGTACTACTGGATTCGCGTTTCTCGCTAAGCTCAGTATTAGCCTCGCGTGGAGAATCACACGCTGGCTGTAAGGAATTTTTATTCTCGCATTTCTCGCGAGTGTAAGAAATCTTGCGTTTATCGCACGTGCTACTGGCTTCGCGTTTATCGCTAAGCCCAGTACTAGCCTCGCATGGAGAATCACATGTTGGCTTTAAGGAATTTTTATCCTCGTGTTTCTCGCGAGTGTAAGAAATCTTGCGTTTCTCGCAAGTCGTACTGGCTTCGCGTTTCTCGCTAAGCCCAGTATTAGCCTCGCATGGAGAATCACATGCTGGTTTTAATGAATCTTTATCCTCGCGTTTATCGCGAGTGTCAAAAGTCTTGCGTTTCTCGCAAGTGCTACTGGCTTCACGTTTATCGCTAAGCCCAGTAGTAGCCTCGCATGGAAAATCACATGCTAGCTTTAAGGAGTTTTATACTCGTGTTTCTCACGAGTGTCAGAAATTTTGCGACTAGCGCAAATCTTACTGGCTTCGCGTTTCTCGCTAAGCTCAGTAATAGCCTCGCGCGGAAAATCACACGCTGGCTTTTCTTTGCGATTAACGCAAGTTGTTGCTTCGCGTTTAACACGATAATGACTGGTCTCGCGATTAGCGCGAGCCAGTTTGCGAGGGACCATAGCCTCGCGTTCTATGACGTTAGCCTCGCGTCCAAGGTGGGTTTTGAGGGCTTTTTCGGAGTTGGGTTCTAGTCAATCCAGTTCCTAGGTCTTATTCGGCAGTAGGGAGGTCATCCTCTGCTAGGATTTCCTGTCCAAATACCGGCTCTATGGCCGCGGTCTCCAAGGATCCCCATTCATCGGTGGATACCTTTTTACCCGTTGCTCTGGTATTGGAGCGCACGCGACGATAGTGTCGTGTCTCGTCCAGGTTACCTGATTCAGAGGAGAGGTACTCCTCGTACTTCTGCTGGTCGATTTCAACGACGAGCATGTCTACGTCGGATCCGATCATATCGACGTCCGATTGTGCCACAATCTCTTCTTTAGTGAAAGAGACGGCTCCCACTGTGGTCGCCAGTTTGTTCATAACAAAATTTCTTCGCTTTCCTTCCATTGAATAAACTCGAATTACAACAGAAGAGAACAACAGAAAAGAATAAACGAGAGGATTTTATATCTCAATCGCTCTCTTTTACAATGATTTGTGGGATCTGTGGCGATGGGATCTGTCAAGCAGCTCCTTTGGACGATCTGACGTCAAGCTCTTCTCTCTTGAAGATAGCGGCCGACTGTAGACGATCTTCTCTGCTCTTTCACGAACTCAAGGATCTATGCGTAACTTAAATTCTCCAAGATGCCGAAAAAGAGAAGAAAAGAAGACCTCTAAAAGATTGATGATCATCTATGGATTGATCTATTATTGATTGATCCTCTCTAAATTCTTCTCAAAGAGGGTATTTATAGACTTTAGTGGTTACGAGAGTTTCCATAGGAATAGGAATAAAGATTTCCATAGGAATAGGAATAAAGATTTTCATAGGAATAGGAAAAGAATATTTTTGTATTCATCCAGGATTCTAATCAAATATTTAATATTGATTTAAATCTCTTGATTTGAAATTCTGATTGGACTCAATTTGGGTATTGGATAAACCTAAATCTCAATCACAATCAGTTCAGGATTCTGATGGAATTTGCTCACGCGGAGCTAAATTCATTAGAACGCGGAGCTATGGATTAGCTCCGCGTTTTGCTCAAACGCGAGGCTAAAATAGCCAAACGCGGAGCTACGGAGTTAGCTCCGCGTTCTGTTGTGGAAAACTCCGTTTATCTAGAAATTTTCACTGCCAACAAATAAGAGTTGATTCTGCTGGAAATTTTTTAACTTGTTGACTCCCTTTCTTTTGCTGTCTACTACCTCTGGTATTCTTTGTAGAGGATCCTTGGACACTGGTATTTTTCTTTTCATGATTTGATCCTTGATCATAAGTTCTTATTCACTTGCTCTTGGATTTTCTTTTTTTTAATTGTTTTTAGACTCGGTTTTTATGGGTCTTTGGTAAAATATATGAAATTCTTATTGCGATAGTACCTAACCTGAAAAACAACTAAAAATAATCATTATTTATGCACAAAAGATCGATAAAATATGGGACATAAAATATGCAAAATATGATACTCATCAAACTCCCTATTCTCTATCTTCCAATAAGTCATAGGATGGAAACCCCTCTTGAGTATAACCCTCCTTTTTCCCACTCGCAGAGGATCCCATAATTGCTAGAGGAAGAAGACGAAGACGATGGAGGGCCATAAGATTTAGATAAAGGCATAATTACAGCAAAAGGCAAGAGACGAGGAACAAGGTCTAACCTTGAGAAAATAAAGCCTAGAGACTGGAAGATAAAGGATGTGGTACACGGAGTAATTCCCTAAGAGATGACAAGGTAGCGAAAATGCTCCATTTGAAGAGTTGATCGAAATTTATCCTTGAAACCAATGTGACTTTTAAGACGACGATACAACAACATTGGCAATGGCTAACTGCCAAGGGAAATTTAAATAATCTCCAGTGTATGCCAAAAAGCAACTCTTCAAATTTTGAAAATGCAATCATCCAGCTTTTCGCCTTTTTTCAAGATAAAGCTAGTGCAATCATCGTTAGGAAATACTGAGATTACATCTCAACCATCCATCCGCATTAGATAAACCAGATCTGACAAAGATTGTATCGCAAACAAGCCAAGACTGGATTCTTGAAATTTTTACCTAGGTGGTTAATTTAGTCAACTAGTTAGTCTTCTATAGCATCTCCTTTTCAAAGATAACTTGTGCATACTAAGTTCTGAATTACAACGAGCAATAAAATGGACCTCATTGAATATCAACCGCAGTAGTCTATAGTGGTCGTGCCATATTGGATACTTAATTGAATATTGGTTCTAAGTCAAGTAGCACTAATGTAAGTCCTTCAGGAAGTCAAAGCAACTCTAGCTGGATTCTCATAGTTTACCATGGAAAGGCATAAATATGAAATCGTTGCTCACGCAGACCTAGCGTCAGTTGTATGTCCTCCGGATACTCTAACCAACTCCAATTGGATTCCATAAACCTTTTATAAAAGAGTGCCAAGACTGAGACTTTCATTCATGCAATATGATGTTAACAATGGGTATTAAGTCACCTAGCACAGATATAATCCCTCTGGACAGTCAAACTAGCTCTAATTGGATAAACATAGTTTGTAACGCTCCCACCCAAAAATTGGGTAGCAGAACAACCATAATATATTCGCATAAGAATATATTAAGCCTTCGGTAGAATGCTATCAATTATAATAGTTTATAATTAGCCATGAATTCATCCCCCAAAAAAGCTAGCTACGATTACTTTTATAACTTCATGGGAATCATTAGAAACAACTTTATCTCTTATCTCATATTTGATGTGGGACTATTGAGATAGCGATATTACATTCTTCCCCCTTTAGGATTTGACATACTCGTCAGAGTGGGGTGCCGTAATATATTATCACTTTACCAGGCGATGTAGAATTTTAGAGGTGGTACCATAAATTCTAGAGGTGGCTCCCTACAGATTCAAGAGGTAGTCCAACTTTTTGTGTGGTAGTTTATTCCGAGTAGCACTTAGTTTTATGTGACACTTAATTCTGCACACATCCAGCTGGTATCTGGCTCTAATACCACTTGTAAACTCCCATCCAGAAATTGGATAGCAGAACGTCAACAATATATTCACTTAGGAATATGCTAAGTCTCTGTAGAATAGTATGAATTAAAATAGTTTATACTTTAGCCACAGATTCCTCCAAAAAGACTAGTTATGATTACTTTTATGGCTTCATGGGAATCACTTAAAACTATTTTATCTCTTGTCTCATATCCAATGTAGGATTATTGAGATAGGAGTATTATATGGTTTATCATGGAAGGGTACAAATATGAAACCATTACACATGTGGGCTTAGTGTCAGACTTAAGTCATACGAGTAGTCACACCAACTTCGATAGGATTCCCATAAACTTTTTATGGTAGAGTGTGAAGACAAAGACTTCCATTCACACAATCTGTCGCTTATAATGGGTACTAAGCTACCTAGTACTGACATAAGTTCTCTGGACAGTCGAACAAACTCCAATTGGATTTCTATTATTTTCCATAAAATAGTATGGATATGGAACCCCTGATCATGCCTAAAATATGACAGCCTATTACTATGGCTTCTTCATCTCTGAACGATCTACCTTCTAAGTCTTCCAACAAATCACAAATTATCTAGATTTGTCACTTCAAAATTATTGCTATCCATACATAACGTGAGTACTCAACTCACTAGTAATTGGATTCACAAGTCAAAACATTTACCCTTCTTACAGGTAAAAGCTTGACGAAACTCAAGAAGTCCCCATATTCACTTGCCCCAAAGAGTTAAGATCAATATTTCATCAAGAAACCAGACATAAATTACATCCTGACTATCTAAGTTGATTACTCCAATAGCTCATTGAAATGAACTCAGGAGTAGGGGTTATTATTGGTTCGAAAACTAATTGGCCGAAGCCTGAAGGATTATAAGGACCCAGCAAGCACATGGACTGACGAAGGCGCTTGAAACCTACAATGACCCATCAAAGGAAAACTCAGTTCAATAACAATACCATAAGCATCACGAGCCATGCATGTGACAGCTCAAGCAATTTTCATACAAACAGGGCTTTCTCATTTCTCATTTCCTCAATGCATGAAAACCATGATGGACAATAAATACACCTCTTCTTTGTAGTAGAGAGGAGGTTGAGTGCTTGTAATAGAGAGAGGAGAGAGTTTTATTCCTTGTGCTTGTGTACCCAGATATTCAATAAAAGATCCCACTAACCCGTCAACGTTCCTCCAAGGATGTAGGCTTGGCACTCTATCAAATCGAACCTCGACAATATCGAAAATAATGCTTTATGAAACTCATTACATTACGTTACAAAACCTAACGGAATCTCAATGCTATGTTACAATTGAAAATAAGTTAGTGAACATAACAATACATTTTTTATGTTTTTTTATATTATATTACGTAACGTTATATTAAATTACGTTATATTACATTAGTTACAATTATTTTCTTAGTAATTTCTATTGTTGTTGATTATTATTTCGATTATTAGTGAATTATTATAATTTTCTTACTTGATTAGTTGTTAGCTTGTTTGATTACTTATGGAATTACTAACTTTCAAATTTGAGATTGTTTCCTTGCTCGCTTATTGTAATTTCTCTCTGATTGTTGAAATATTTTACTTGTTGATTCTATTAAATTTTTAACTGAACTGAAATCAATAATTACAAATAAGATAAATTAAATATTAAAAAATATAAGTTACAATAATGATAATAACTATAATTGAAATAAAAAAAATGGTATCTTGTTTTTTATTTAGATAGTGAATGGATTATGGTTGCAGACTTATAATAACTTATAAAGATAAATTTGAAAATTATTGTAAAACTTAATATAAAATTAGAATAGATTATGTATAACAAAATAGTTTTATATTCTTTTTTAAGAAATTTTAAATTTATTTTTTAATTTATAAAAATTATTTTACATACCTTTATATTTATTTTTATTAAATAAATAAAAATTTGCATAATCTATTTTACGCACTATGCTATATGCAAAATAACCTAACAGAGATAAAACGTTACGTTACCATTATTATTATTTGAAACATTTAACCTTATTATATTCATGACTGTCTCTGTTTTTTCTTTCTTTATTTATCACTGACCAATTATTTTGCAGGTTGGATTTTCGCTGCATCTCTATTGGCTCGAATCCTTCTCAGGTCGAGTCTCTTCCATTATCTTTGAAAATGGCCTAACACCGATAGTCGCCAATTTTGGATTCCACATGGTTGTATTTTTATACCGTACCGTTTTTAATGGAAATGATAATTTTTGTGCAACCATTTATTATGGTGATTAAATCTTGATATATTGGAGTAAATGCCTATATTTTCAATTTTTACAAGTTGGTGGTGATTATTTCGAGGTTAAAAGGGATGTGACAGCTGTTACTTTCCGGGTCTCATTCTTATTGTAGGTTGTTAGTTTCAGGCAAGCATTCATAGTTTGCGACATGTATTTTAGTCTCTTTTTAATATTTTTCTTTCTGGACAAACAATTTTACATTTTCTGAAAAGTATGAATTTATGAACCTGTTACAAGATTCTTGAAGTTTAACAGGTGAAAAATGGAACTTAATTTGCATTTCTTTTCAAATAAAGTTATGAGTTAATCACTGCTACTTGATTCCTAGTGATCAGTCGTTTCAATTAGCTTCATACTAAGCAGGATCTAAATCACAAGCTTTAGAGTAATGCTAACTATAAACAAACATCAAATATCAAACTACTGGCTGACTGTTGCATCGGGCAAAAAAGAAACTTCAAGCCGGGTCGACCCACGTGTCAGTCTTTAAGTAGTTACTTTTTATTTTATTTGAGATAAAAATGGGAACTTTTTGGAGCTTTTAGCTGTTTATAGTACTTCTATTGGATGCTATGGCAACTAGCAAAAAGAACTACTGATGCCAGGCTGCCTCATTTAAATCCTCACCGTGTCCCCCACTTAAAAACCCAGTGGGAGCTTAGCAACGGCTACCTGCACAACACACACAAACTAAACAACAAAACTAATCCACCGACCTCTCAACTTTCCAGCTAATTTTCTCCCCTTTTTATACTCATAAATTCCCCCCCAAGTTTCAGTTCTCGATGTCACAATCTTTCAAGTTTTGATAGAGAAAGACGCACGGAGAGAGAGCAAGCAATGCCCAAAAGGAAGATCCCCATCCTGCGGAGAGCAAGGGCCCTGATCACTTGCTCCATCACTCCCCTAAACAGAAACCTCCTCCTCTTCAGGAAGGCCAACAAGAGGTTCCCCCTCCTCAGGCACTACAATTATGGCTACTTTGGCGAGTACGAGTTCTCCCCTCCAGACACCCCGCTGCTCCAGTATCCATGGCAGCGGGCTATGAAGAAGAGGAAGAGGTTTCTGTCCCTGTTTCTGTGTGGCGGTGGCAATGCTGCTGAGCCTAGTGTTGCAGGAGGTTGGGGGGAGGAGTTGGGGGTTGTTTCGACTGTGAGGGATCAGTTAGAGGCAGCCGTGGAGTGGGAGGAGGAGGAGGAGGATGTGTCAATCGACGGACGGGCAGAGAAGTTCATACAGAAGTTCTATGAGGAGATGAGGATTCAGAGGCGCAGGAGCATGTAGAGTCATTGAGCCAATCAGGCTGCAGTTTGTGAATTGAATCCTTTTTATTTTTATTTATGGTTTTGGGTGAAATATTCAATTCATTCTCTCAGAGGAGATTTTAGCCTCTAGTATTTGGGGAGACAGTTAATTTTGTTATATTATTATTATTGTTTGATTCTTATTATTGCAATCAAATTTTCCCTTCCTCTTATATGGATGATTTTACTGGGTAAGTGAGGGTAAATTCTAAATGAGCATGTCATTTGACTTAGTAAGCACAATTTGCTTAGTGAGCACCACCTCTCTTTAAAAGAGACAGTTTTTCTTAGCAAGTACTTAATCTTCTTCTAATTTTAACCCTGTCAAAGCTATGCTTCCTATTTTCCCTCCCTGCATCCTCTCAATCCTATCACTCTCCGAGCTCGTTCTCTACGTGCTCTCCCCCATTCGCCCTTTCCTCACTCGGTCTAGCAGCCACCCCTCCCCCACTCATCCATCGGGCAGGTCAACCAGTCCTGTGCACCCCCACAGCTTAGCCCTTCAACTAAATGGTATGCTCACATGCCGCCAGCTTCGCGCCTCTATCACCAAGTGCAATTTCCACTCCTCTCCGCCACCATTTCCAATATCCTCATCATAATATATACTAAGTGCGGGGACCTCATCAATACGCTCAACATGTTCGACAACATGCTTGAACGAAACCAGGTCTTCTGAACTCTGTTATCATTGCACTCTAACATTCGATAAAGTATGTGAACGAGACCCGGATGAAAGGTAATTTTGTCAAAATAAGTGGTAAATTTAGAATTCTTTACATGTTAGGGTGTGGTATCACTAAGTCAAGTTGTGTGCTCATTTAAAATTTCCTGTAAATGAGTGCTATTAGCTATGTAAATTACTACCAAAAGTGCCCTTAGCAGACATAATGGTCAGATGATGCAAGACATATGAAAAATTAGGATTTGTAATGGAGATTTGGGATGAAATTAGGAATTTATTATAAGAGGATATGATTCGGGTCTCACACTCAGACGAGTAACATACTCACTCTCACAAGAATTACTCAAGAAAATATTTAGGAGAAATGCAAGTTACATACCCTCAAAAATTTTAAAATATTTCATATTTTATTATTTTACAATAGAATTATAGAGTAATATATAGAAACCATACATGCACCACAAAATCAAATCAACTCTAAACAGAATAAAACCAAAATCAAATTAACTCATAACAAAATAAAACCAAATGTAATCAAATCTAATAATGAAATCCTAGTAAAATATAATTAAATTCTAAAAATTTGTAGCCTTGATTTGTTGAAAAATAAAATCAAACCTACTCAAATCTAAATTGAAACCATAATAAACGCAAATGAAATCCTAACAAATTGTAGCTTTTAATTGTCTCCATCAATCCTCCCTAGTTTGGAAATATTCACATCCGTCCAAAAAAAAAAAGTATAATTGTAATAACGTCTGAATCTCGTCTATTGACAATTTCTCAAATAAAATAATCTAGACTACGGAAATAAGATCTGTAATATGAATTATCTGGTCATGGTATTGGGATCAGAATGGGTTTTAATGTTTTTGTATTAGAATAAAATTAACTTCATGTAGATATGCCTACTTGTAGAAAAGACCTGCAATGGATCATAGTCATCAGGCAAGTTCATGGATAAGAGAAATCTCATAACTAGAGAAGACGGTAATATCATATAATGACCCCATTGTTAACCACCAAATTTTATTTTTCTGTTAATTATAACTTTTATCTAAGGGCATGATCATTTGACATGGGTTAAATGATACCAACAGCAACACCGTCCCCTATCTACTCACACTACTTGAGTACATAGGACTCAATCTCCCTTCCTTCTCCTCGTATCTTAGCTCACTCCCTTTATTTTGTTCCCTTCATCTTTCTCCAGCAGTGATCCCAAGCTTACCACACTAAGACTCTTCCTCAGATTCATGACAAGTAATCACATCCATTGCACTACCTACAACTTTTAAATGCATGTTTCTGCATAAACATATGGTTTTTAATTGGTGTTTCATCTTCTCAAAATATTTACTTTCAAGAACTCAACTTTGGGTCTACCAAACTCTGAGTGCACCATCTTTATAATGATTTCTTATAAATAGATCAGCAGATCTAGGTAGCTTAGTCATAACTTTCTACTCATTACTCCAAACATGATCATTATGTTTTATCTAAAAGATAATTCAACGCTCTACAACTTGCCTTCAAATTGCTTTTGCTAATCTTAGCTTTAACATCACCAAAATCTGACTTGAAACTATTGCTTTCTTAGCAACCACTATACTGTAAACTATGCACCCTCTCGCAATTTTTATCATAAGTTTTGACTTATAAATCCAATTGAGATGATTCCAATATTTTTGAAAAGATAACTCAATTTCTTGTAATTTTCATATGTGTACCTTTTTTAATTCTGATTTTAACCCCCATTGAAATTGCAATTGAATTTGTTTGAAGCATATAATAGTCAATCTCTATCGACCCTATCTCCATCAAGTACTCTTTCGGTAGTTTGGCTATAACTTTCGATTCACAACTCCAGTCCAGTTAATTATTATTTTATTAGAAAGAGAATTCAATTTTCTACAACTATAATTTTATAATTTTTCTTATTCCATCTTCAATCCCTTCCAACTCGTCCTTGAAGTTGGATGTGGTCTGTTGGGATCACCTTCTCTGACACCCAACTTGTTAGTAGGTCATTCTGTTGGTTGGTGGTCCAAGCATATTTTAACTAAAACTCTCATAACTTCGATCTCGACTTCTAATTATGTTGTTTTTATACTCGTTATAAAGAGAATTCAATTATTTATTACTTTTTTTTAAACACTTTTCTAAATTCCACTTTATCCTTGTCAAAATTCAGTTTGAAGTTAAAGTAGCACAACAGTAATACTATATACTATGTTCTATAAATCTATGATATATTTTACTCTCGAACTCTGATTAAGTACATACTAGGTTTATTAGGAAGCAAATTAATACTCTACTAATCTTTTGTAGATTACCATATTTAGTTATAATTGTCTAAATATTAAGAGATCATCTAAAGTCTCTATAATTACGTAATGATGAAATACACTAATGAGATTTGCTGAAACTCCTCGTGATCCTAGGAATGCATGGAAAAAAATCTTGAACTTTGCAATGTTGTTAGTTCAAGAGGTCAGCATGTTGGTCATATCTTGGTGAGCTGATCAATTTCATTTTATATTAGCATATCTCATGATATATAATAAATCCTCTAATATTTGATAAATCCTCTAATTTATTAGAGGATCTCATGTTATCTTTCTAATTTAGTATATTTGACTGATCTCTCTATTTAGGTTGATTATATGAGATCATCTAATAAATTAGAGATTTATCAAATATTAGAGGATTTGTCATACATCTAGAGATATGCTAATATTGAGATGCGAGTAAGACAAAACAAGCACAGCCAAAAACTCTTAGAAGAGAGTAGTCGGGTACCTTTTCGTAGAGGAGTTTATATGGAGAGTGATTTGAGAGAATAGGAGATGGGACCCTATTAATTATGTAAATGACTGTAAGAGAAGTTTTACCCTAAAAAGATTCAGGAACCGAGACAGAAATAATCAAAGAGCGGATAGTATCAAAGATGTGACGATATTTATGCTCAGCGTGACCATTCTGTTGTGAAATTTAAGGGCATGAACGATGAAGTAAAGTACGTTCTTGTGTGAGTTCGGCAAGAAAGGAAGCAGATGTGTATTCCATGGCATTATCAAAATGAAAGACTATAATAGTCTGATCAAACTGAGTTTTTATCATCTGTTTAAATTCATGAAAAACACTAAGTAACTCAGAATGATTATGTAAGAGATAAAACCAGGTGTATCATGAATAATCATCAACAATTATAACAGAATAATGAGATCCTCCATTAGTAGAAATAGGAGCAGGGCCCCAAATATCTAAATGAATTAGATCAAAAGATGCAGAAGACAAAGAAATACTTTCATTAAAAGGTAAAGTTGTCTATTTTCCCAACTGACATGAAAGACAATCAAATGATTCAAAGTTGACTTTTCCTAAATAACCACTTGATGCTAAAAATTGAACACGTAGTAAGCAAGTATGACCAAGGCGAGAATGTCAAATGCTCAAAGAGACAGATGCTGCAATGGGTTGAGCAGAACTAGAACTTGAAATATGCGAGAAAAACTCAAAAGGGCAGCCAACTTTACGCCCGGTCCAATTAACTGGCCCGTCTGTTGATCCTACATATCACACCTTTTGTTAGAAAAAGTTAAAATAAGGCTAAATTCAACAAGTTGTCTAACAGAGAGGATTTAAAACTAAATCAGGGACAACATATGTATCAGGCACAGAGATAGTAGAAGTAGAGACAGGACCAATATGACTAACAGACATATGCGAACTATCAGCAATATAAATGACAGGAAGAGATTCTAGAGATTTTTTATTAGATACAAGAAAAGGATCAGGAATCATATGATTGCAACAAGTAGTGTCAAAAGCCAAAGAGATAATTTACCTAAGGAGACTGAGAAGATAGTAGAACTACGGGACAGAACCTGATTGACAATAGCTTCAAGATTAGCTGCAGAGAGAGAGAAAGCTGATAGATAGTCCGAAGAGGATGAACTAGAAGAAGCAGCAACAACAGTCTTGGGCATTTGAGCTTTTAGAGCATCTATTACCTCTTTAGTCTTTCTCTTAAAACAATCAGAGATGTGTTGACCCTCTTCCTTGCAATAATAACAATAACTGTTGAAGTGGCGTGGTTTAGCAGAAGCAGCAGCCCAACAGGAGAGGATAAGATGGAAGAGTTTGGAGTAGCCATGACCAAGTCAGCAAAATAAACACGACGAGCCTTATGTCGTGTCTCCTTTGAAATAAGCTTTGTGAGAGTAGACTCGAGTGTAGAAAGAGGAGATCGATGGAGAAGCGAAGCTCTAGTACTTTCAAAATCATCACGAGTATGCATCATGAAGTAGATGAACTGATGACGATCTCAGTAATCTATAAAAAGTTGGCTAGACTTTTCATCTAGAAAAGCTAGGTCAGCTTGAAAGAGCTGATCCTAAATGCTACTAACCTAAGAGTGAAACTCAGCAATAGACAGGCCTGGCTCTTGATGCATTTGATATAACTTAGATTCCAATTGAAATTAAAGAGCAGCATCACTAAAACAGTTGTATCGATTTGCCAAAAATCCCATGCAAATTTGGCATTTTGAAACTTTAGCAACAGATTCTGAATAGAAAGAACTGAGGTATTAATAAACCAAAATAAGATCTTATAGTGAGTACCTTCCCATTTCTCAAGCCGCTCATCAAACTTTTCTATACTTTCAGAGTTAGTCTTTGTGGGTGCTAGTTTTGACCCATTAACAAACCTCCATAAGTGACGACCAATAAGAAAAACTTATTTGCTAAGCCCATGCATTATAATTGGTGCTATCTAAAACAATCTCTATAGAAAAATGGGTGGAATGGATGCTGTGCGGATTGATGGATCGCAGAATAAAACAATGTGAGCAGGATGATAGATCAAGGCGCAGGTCAAAGACCTCAAAACAAAAAGAAGTCAGACCTTACAAAAGTTCTGATATCAAAATGAAATTATAAACTAAGAGAGAAAATAAAGAATAGTTTTATATTCTGAGGTATTAATAAACTGTACAATGGCCATCTTTTTATAGTTTAAGGTAACAAAAATAAAAGGTAAAAAATAAAAGAATATAGAAATTGATTATAATTACATAACATCCTCAATCATATAATCCACCTAATTAGAGAGATTAGTCAAATATACTAAGTTAGAAAGATATCATGAGATCCTCTAATAAATTAGAGGATTTATTAAATATTAGAGGATTTGTCATATATCATGAGATATGTATAGTGCACCTCTAAAATACATGTAATCTATCCACAAATTAGTTCCAAATAAATAGCATAACTAATTATATTTCAAGATACATGTGGTTAACCTAAAACTCATATTGGCTTATGCCGATTCTTGCTTATTAACTTTTGATTTAACATCATGACCATTATATTTCTAAGTAAAACTTGCTAACCAGTAAATAACTCTCCTTGTATTCATAAGTTCGTATTCTACTTATCATGATTGTTACATGCATTTCCTCTTGACTCATTGATTTTTAAGTTTTATACATATGCTATAGTCTTTACTATTTTTCTTGTTATTATTATTTTCTATCATGTGTTCTCATTTCTAATCAAGTTTGACCTGGATTACCTTCATATGATCAAGTGCTAGAGACCAAGGAGTACCCGTCAACTAACGATCATTCATTTCAAGAGTAAGCTGACCCCAGCAGATCATTTGAGACTTTATTTTCTAATTAATTATCTCCTATTTTGTAATAACACTAGTTGGCTTCAATATGCATTCATATTATTCAATGAGTTACCAATCTTTATTGTAATATAACTTTTGTTGGTAACATCTTTTGTAATCAATTGTATCATAATTTTCTTTAGAATTATTTTGGATAATGTTATGTAATATTTATGTTATTGTAATGTAATTCCTTCCTATTTGTACATTCTGATTGCATGCTCTTTATTATAAAAGGTCTCGTATATCCACTTTTAGTGTATCCATCGATAATACCTTATTTAGAAATTGGATACACTGACAAAACCTAAAGGACGTAATTTAGGGCTTTACAAAGAGATGTCAGAGCCCAAACATTGATAATTATTCTAAGTGATTTAAATTAATTTGTTTCTGGTTGGTTTCAACTTAGGGGAGATTATTAGTCCACATTGTATTATCCACTTGATAATCCTTGCATTTATATCCTATTCTTTAAACACGTATCCCATCCTTTGACTCCAAATTTGATTCTCATGTCTATTATTTAATAAATGACTGGGAAAAGTCATATCATGGTTACCTTGGAGGATGAAAATGACAGTATTACTTGAAGACAAAAATAGTCAAATGACAAAAAGAAATGAGAGAATGGCACTCAAACACGCTCCAACAACCAAGGGATAGGTATTTATATAATTGTAGAACGATAAAAATAGCTTGAATCTGAATCCGAGTCTGAATCCAAAATTCGAGTCCAAATACAAATCCGAATTCAAGTAATAATAATAATAATAATAATAATAATAATAATAATAATAATAATTAATCAATTAATTAAATAAAAAAAATTTAAGAGGCAACCTTGCACCCACCCGAGGCTGGAGTCTTGCGTGGATGCGAGGCTGAAAACCAAAGAAAATAAAAAAAGAAAAATTTTGCATGAGCCTCGCACCCACGCGAGGCTTAAATGCAAGGCTTAGGAGAAACGAAAATTTAAACAAAAAATTTTAAAAAAAGAAAAAAGAAAAATTTTGCATGAGCCTCGCACCCATGTGAGGCTGAGCCTCGCAGCTCAGGAGAAATGGTTTAAAAAAATTAATAGAGGCGAGCCTCGCATGGGTGCAAGGCTCAGGGAGCTCTTAGGAGGCCATGGCAATCAAAAAAAAATTCAATCAAGAGGCTGGCTTGCACTCGCTCACCTCGTTTGATCGCTCGCTCATCCCATTCGGTCACTCGATTTCGCACAATAAGCCCCCGACCTCGTGCATAATATATTTCGGTCTCATCTCGAGTTATTTTGCAATCTCTAACCCTCATCCAAATTCTAATCAAACTCAAATTAATTTTGGTATGAAAAACTTTAAAATCAATTTTATTGGAGTTTGCACAATTCTACAATTTTTAATCAAACTCAAATTAATTTTTGGATGAAAAATTCTAAATTAATTTAGTTAGATTTTGATAATTCTACAATTTTTAATTAAATTCTAATTTGAGTTTAATTGATTTGGGGTGCAGAAACAGGACCTGATTCAATAAATCTGGTGCAAATAAGATTCGAATATCTCATCAAGATTACGAAGATATTTCAATTTTATCTAAAGGGAAATCGGATTTTGTTCCTACCTACAAGGAAACCTCTTCAACAACTGGAAGCCTATAAATACCCCTCAAGAGGACTCAAAAAGGATCTTTAGCTAGATCTCTCTCGCACAAGCATTTGTGCTTCCTCTAAGAATCAGCAGAGAAGAAGAATGAGCTCGCCTCCAACCATCGACGTCAGATCGTCAACGGGAAAAGGACCAATCCCTATAACTGCCTCGAATCCCACAATCTTTTGTTAAAAGAGAGCGACGTATTCTATAAGTCCTCTCTATCTGTTTTTATTTTTTTTTTATTGTAATCCGAAAAAGAGAAATTTTTGAAAATTGGTAATTTATTTTTCTCTATCAGTGGAAATAGAAAGATCCAACCCTATTTTTTTCGAAAACAGACTAGCGACTACAGTGGGAGAAATTTTTTATACTGAAGAGAAGATGATGGTCCAATCTAATGTCAACAAGATTGGAGAGACGGTCGAGATGCTTGTGATCGAAGTCGACCAGCAAAAATATGAAGATTTTGTATCTTCAGACTCATCGAGTCAACGCCATAAGACATCTGCGCGGTGAGCGCACGAAAAGACTAAATCTAAACAAAAGGAGAATTTCATGGTCTTGGATAACAAGGAGGCGTTGATCAATCAACAGCCCCTTGGATTTTTGAACTATGGTCTGTCAAAACCAACTGTGCCCCTCCCAATGTTCAGGGAGCTTGCCGCATATGACACCAAAGGAAAACCTATCACGACACAAAAATGAGCCCGCATCCGGAATTGAAGGGTGCATCGCATAGCACTCAAAGCTCATTTTGTAAGTCAGGCTCAAAAACAACCTTGCACCCATCAGCTTGGCAAAGGCCAACCTTGCACCTATCAGCTTAGCGAAGGCCAGCCATGCACCTATCAGCTTGGCAAAGGCCAGCCTTACACCCATCAGCTTGGCGAAGGCCAGCCTTGCACCCATCAGCTTGGCAAAGGGCAGTCTTGCACCTGTCAGCTTGGCAAAACCAGTCTTGCACCCATCAGCTTGTAAAGCCCAGCCTAGCACCCATCATCCTGACAGAGATCAGCCTAGCACCTCTCATCCTAGCAAAGGTCGGCCTAGCACCTCTCATCCTGGCAAAACTCAGCCTAGCACCTTTCAGCCTGGCAAAGCTCAGTCCAACACCTCTCAGCCTAGCAAATTTCAGCCTAGCACATATCAGTCTGATATGAATAAGACCAGACGTCAGCCTGGCATGAGTAAATTTAAACACCAAGCTAAGTCTAAGCCAGCCTGCAAGGCTAGATCAACACACCAGACTCGTCCAGTGCACGAGGCAAGGGTCAAGTCTCAGCCTCACACAAGAACAGAAGGATGTAAGGCTACCCAGCAGAGTCATGCAACACGTACAAAAATTAATTGTGAACATCGAACTAGACTTGGAGTTAAGAAGCATAATTTCTATAATTTCTCGGAGCCATCTGTCTGGATGAACAGACATCACTCAAGAAGCAGATCCTGTCCCCAAAAGATGATTATATCTACACTACGAGAAGAAACTCCAGATTTACAGAGTTATCTCACAAATAAAAGGGAAGCCGCACAGTCCCATCGGTCATGCTGCTGCGAAAAATTAATAGCCGTAGTTTTGACTCACTGTCGTTGTGAAGCCCCGTGAACGTCGGTGTTTAACCGACTGTCAGCACCAGAATCTTGCATTCCAAAGAGAAGACGACTGCAGAGACGAGATTCAGGCTCAGACCAAGAATTGTCCATTTTCACATCAAATATGGTGAATAAAGGTAAGAAGCCAGTTGCCGAAGGGTATGTCTCTGACATCGAGACAGAGAAGACCTATCATCACACACGTCTCAGGACAGGTGTGACAGTTCCCCGCAATTACAAAAAATTGGTAGGGGGTGTTGATGAAGAATATGAAGAGTTCAACGATCATTCGACCATAGCAATGTCGCGATCGTATACTTCCTCTCGATCTGACAAGGGGACAGTTCATATGGCCGAACCGTCGGCCGAGATGAAATAAAGGATTGAGACACAAGAACGGCTCATCCAGGAACAATAAAAAAGCATTGAAAACCTCAAAGCAATGTTTGCAAAGGTCCTAGAAAATAATCAAAAGAATATAGAAGATGGTGTAGGGGGTTCTTCCTCTTTTGATAAAACTAATAAAGAGAATGATGAAACCGAATCCAACCGTGATAAAACCAAGAAGGATGAAGCTGAATCTAACCGAGACACTGGGGGAAAAGGCAGTGAGGACGAATATTATGTTGATCCTCACGCCGAAAGAATGGAGAAGCTTCAAAACTAGATAGAAGTCTTGATACACCGCAAAGGATTGCAAGAAACAGGGATTACGAGACCCTACCCGATAGAGTGGGAGTCCGTCGCGCTTTCAGAAAAGTATAAGCCTCTCAAACTAGAGTTATATGATGGGAAGGGATTTCCGAACCAACATATGTATTACTTCTTTTCACAGAGTGGCCATCTCATGGGCAATGACCCAGTGAAGACAAAAATTTTTGCAAGTACCTTGCAAGGGCCTGCATTTACTTGGTTTATGCAGTTGCCCCCGGGAACTATTAATGCATGGTCTGATATGGAGAGGGAGTTCCTAACTCGCTTCTTCGAAGACGACACCGAAGTATCCATTTACTCTCTTCTGGCAAAGAAGCAAAAAGAGGATGAGACAGTTAAAAACTTCATCAAGCGTTTTCACAAGATGTCAATGCGATGTCCGCATGGCATGTCATAGGAGACATTGATGGAGACTTGTAAGCACAACCTGCAAATCGAGATATTGGTCAAAATGGGAGTGGTTGAATCTAAAAGCTTGAAAGAGCTAGTTAAGTAAGGCGAACTAGCCGAAAATCTCATCTGCCACCTGGGAGAACAACACCCCTACAAGAAACACCTCGGAAGGACGACGATATCCTCAAAACTTTCGATCGAAAGGAAAAGAGGCTATGGCAGTGGGAACGCCTCCGCAATAGAAGCCCAAAGATCAGAAAGCGAAAGTCGCATACAAGCAGTACCATGCACTTGTCTACGACTTTAAAGATGAGCAAACAGTAACGCTATTCAATTTGCTCAATAGAAAAGGAATGCTCCAGTTTTCCTCCAATCCGAGACCAGAGGAAGCGAGGAAGACCAACGACCCCAAATACTGTCTCTATCATCATAACTTGGGACATGCTACAAAGAATTGGTATACATTAAAAAGAAAGATCCAGGCACTAATCGAAGCCAAAGTAATCACACTAAAGTCAGAGCAGAAAAGGGTGACGGCTAACGTGGTCACTCTAATGGTTGGAACTAATGAGTTTTCTGCAGGAGTGTCCCCGGTGCTTGCTGAAAAGATGGTGCTGGTTAATCACGACCCACATAAGATAAAGGAAAAAAGTCTCTCCCCAGTCACTACAAAGAAAGGTGAGATTATGTGGGTACATCCGGATCTTTTGAATGATGAACAATGGTCTTCATCAAATAAATAAAAGCTGAGCAAAGAAAAAACTTGCCACGTGATTTCTGCAATAATCGGGGATGACCACGATGAGGCAAGTATGTTAACTGACTCTGAAACGGAAGCATCGGTTTTGGCCACTCATCATGATGAGGCAGGCCCGTCAAGAACTCGCTCGGGGAGCTATTTCAAAGATTACTCCAATGTGTGGCATGGCGAACCACCGGAACAAATGAAAAGTCACCCTCTACGCAGAAGGAGCTCCGCTTTCAGAAGGGGACAAAGAAGGATAGTGAGGTAGTTAGTACACCATTTAAATTTGATGTGCTTGTCCAGCTAGCCAACATCTTGGCCTGCATAACTCTTTATGAGTCGTTGCGATTATCCAAGATAACCAAAGACACATTGAGAGAAACTCTGGCTGACTCCAAAACCTTTTTGGCTCAAATTGCATAGCCATCTCTAGACGCGGAGGAAACTTGCCCTCACTGCAACCAGGTGATGAAGCAGGTTTCATGCATTACCTTCTCGCCAAATAATATGCAGGTCAAAAACTTTAAACATAACAGACCCTTGTATTATACAGGATACATGGGCTCTCTTAAATTTGACCAGATTCTTATAGACCTAAGTTCCGCCTCAAGCATTATCCCAAGGAGATTGATATAGATGCTTAGGATCTCAGTTAGCCGACTGACGCCTACCAACATCTCCATCTTTGGTTTCAACTCAAATCGAAGCCATCCCTTAGGGAAGATCCGACTTTGCTGCCAGATTGGAGGTCTGAAGTTAGAGGCGACGTGTTATGTCATCGACGCCAACACTTCTTACAACATCATTTTAGGACGTCCCTGAATTCACTCCAATATGGTGGTGCCCTCTACTCTCCACCAAAGTATGAAATATTGCGATCATCAGGGGAGAGTCCACATGCTGATCGCCGAAATAGCCCTTTAAAAGGGTGGAGAACTACTTCACGAATGCCATGCTGTATAGAGATACAGCAGAGGCATCTGCGGAATCAGCAAAGGATGTCAAATGGGACTATGACAGCGGCACCGAAATGGACATTGGGCCCGAGCTAGCAGATGAAGAAGACTGCGAGTTCAAAATAAATCCTCATGTAATCAAATAAATGACTTTGATGTAACCGACATCACTAATGAGGCAAACAAGTGGATTATCAATGAAAATATAGGTTTTGCTTATGTTCCTACTGTTGCTTCGGACTTGACTCCGTCTTGTACAAGCACGGAAGTAGATAGCACGTCCGAGTGGGAGGCTCTAGCGGCATTCCATCTGCCAATACGGTTGTCATTTGCTGGGTAGATCAAAATTCACAATGCGGATGGAGCTACTTTTGAGGTTCCCGCTCGATGGCCAGTCGATAATATTCGGACGAGTTGAGTCACAGCCCGAGCCTACCATAAATAGTGAAAGCGATAACCAAACAACAATTCAATTTGGCCATTACAAATCAGTCTCCCATCGGTTGATGAAAATCATGGGCTACAATTTCAACGATAAACAGAGATTAAAGTTCGAAAGAGGACGATGAAACTATTTGCGTTCGTTTGTCCCACGAGGAAAGAATCCCGATTACTATCATAAAAACTGCTGGGGGTTGAGATATATTACTACTTCCGAATCCTCGGGAAGAGAGTACGTAGACTCAGCTAAATCAGAAAATCCTAAAGAAACAGTAGAATGGGATTTTGATGTTGGTACAAGTATAATATTCAAGGCCCTTGCTGCGAACATGGTTTCAGTAAGCCATGAAGAACCCGATGATGCCTGGGCACAGCACATGGATTTCCAATAGGATATCATATTTGAGCAGCGAGAACCGCCAACTG
Source organism: Dracaena cambodiana (assembly GCA_036321105.1). Lineage (NCBI taxonomy): Eukaryota > Viridiplantae > Streptophyta > Magnoliopsida > Asparagales > Asparagaceae > Dracaena > Dracaena cambodiana. The sequence goes on along the minus strand of JAYEPQ010000006.1, from coordinate 8,046,308 downwards.
AAGACCAAGTGGTTCAAGTCAATATGGGGACTAAAGAAGACCGAAAGCCCATCTTTATAAGTGAGAGTCTCACTCCTCAAGAGAAAAAGAATCTCATATCTCTTATAAGAGAATACATCGACATATTTGCATGGAGCTACGAGGACATGCCCGACTTGGACCCACAGATTGCCATGCACAGAATCAATATTAAGCCAGATGTTAAACCCAAAAAACAACAACAAAGGCGTTTCAAGCTCGAATTGATGGAAACTATAGAGTCTGAAGTCAAGAGCTAATAGACTTAGAATTCATCTGCGAAGAGCAACACCCTGACTATGTAGCAAATATCATGTCGATGTTCAAGAAAAATGGCAAGATACGAATATTCTTAGACTTCCGAGATCTCAATGCTGCATGTCAAGAAGATGAATTTTCACTCCCCATCACAGATGTCATGATTGATAACACGTGTGGCTTTGAGTGGATGTCCTTCATGGATGGCTATTCAAGATACAACCAAATTAAAATGTATCCAGAAGATGGAAAACACACAACATTCAGAATACCGCTCATAATTTATTACTACCCAATAATGCCTTTCGGATTGAAGAATGCCGGCGCTACTTACCAACGGGCTATGAGCATCATCTTTCAAGAACACTTACGTAAAACCGTCGAGTGTTATGTGGATGACCTCGCCATTAAAAGTAAGAAGAAAGAAGATCACCTGCAAGACTTGAGGGTGATGTTCGATATCGCGAAGAAGTATCAAATGAAGATGAACCCTACCAAATTCTTTGTCGGAGTATCGAGCGGGAAGTTCTTGGGATTTGTTGTCACCACAAAGGGAATCTACCTTGACCCTGATAAGGTCAAAGCAATAAAAAAAAATGCAGCCACCACGGAACTTGAGGGAACTCATGGGGTTACAAGGAAAACTGGCATATATCCGGCGGTTCATAACAAATATGTCAGGAAGGTACCAGTCATTCTCAAAGTTAATGAAGAAGGGAGTCTTTTTTGTCTGGGATGAAGACTGTTAATAAGTTTTTGAGGATATTAAAAATTACCTCACAAAACCACCTGTGTTAATGGCACATGTTTCAGGGAAGCCTTTTCTGATCTATGTGTGAGCGATGGACCATGCCTTAGGGGCTTTATTGGCTCAACATAATAATCAAGACCAAGAGTAAGAATCTACTATTTTAGCTGGATGATGATTGGTGCAGAGCATCGATACAACTTAATCGAAAAAAAAAATGCCTAGCACTAGTGTTCGCGGTCCAAAAAATGCAACACTACCTAGTCGGCCAGACGATTAATATCATTTCTTGGGTAAACCCACAGAAATTTCTCATGACTAAGCCGGGATCATTTAACGGCTAGCTCACCAATTGGGCGTTATTATTATCTCCATACGACATGCATTTCATATCTCAGAAAGCGACGAAAGGCCAAGACATAGTAGACTTTCTCACCGAACACCCAGTTCCAGAGAACTCCAAGTTGACATCCCAGATGAAACTGCGGAAGTTAATGTGGTCTCATAAGAACAGATGTGGCAATTGTTCTTTGATGGAGCAGCAAGAAGAGATGCTGCCGGTGTGAAGGTCGTACTAGTATCTCCCCACAAACATGTAGTGCCTCAAGGATATTCGTTAACCAGGCCCTGTACAAATAAGGTGGCAGAGTACAACGCTCTTATCACTGCCTTCAGATAGCTTGGCAAATAGAGGTGAGGCATCTAGAAGCATATGGCGATTCAAAACTAGTCGTTAACTAGATGACTGAGGAATATGAGGTAAAGCATGAAGCCCTCATACCGTATCATCAAATAGCAATGCGACTAGCAAACAAGTTTAAAGAATTTTATATTGACCATGTGCTAAGAAACTAGAACACATACACCGATGCCCTTGCATCGTTGGCTGCGACTCTCGCTGTACCAAGTTGGTCAACAAAGCATATTACCATTGGAAGTTGCGAACTCCTACCCCTAAAAGCAATCATGGAAGTAGATGAAGCAAACTAAATTGGAATAAAGTTTGAGCCACAAGACTAGCGTTTTCCACTTGTGAACTATGCATTGCACGGCATTCTCCCTGAGGACCTTAAAGAAGCGCTTTCATAAGAAACAAGACCACAAAATTTTATTATAATACTATGCTCCAGATCGAAGATCTCATAATTGTATCCTACCTCATTGCTTATCAAAAAGCGAAGCTCAGGAAGTGATTAAAAAAACCATGACAGGACCTGTAGGGCCCACTAGTCTGGACCAAAACTCTGGGACCGCATTAGAAGATTGGGATACTTCTGCCCCAAGATAATCACAGATGCAGTGGCATATGCAAAGTATTGTCATGCTTGTCAGATCCATGCTAATTTCATACACCAACCTCCAGAGTACTTGCATATATCGACTGCCAGTTGGCCATTCGAGACTTGGGGAATAGATGTTGTCGGGTCAATCACTCTGCCATCCTCCAAAGGACACTATTTCATATTGGCGATAACCGACTACTTCTCTAAATGGGCAGAAGTTGTCCCCATGAGAGAAGTGAAGACAACGGACGTGATCAAATTCATCAAACATCACGTAATTTACTGCTTCGGTGTACCTCGACGGATCATCCACAACAATGGGCCTTAATTCATTAGTTAAGGCTTTGTGAAATTCTTTGGCAACTTCAGAATTCAAGATGTGGCTTCAATACCTTACAATCTGGCAGCTTACAGATTAGCTGAAGTTTTCAACAAGACTATTGCGAAGCTTCTACAAAAGTTTATTTTTTTTAGTCGTTGCGATTGGGATGAAAAGTTAGGCGAGTGTTTGTGGGCTTACTGTACGACGGTGCGAACTCTAACAAAAGCTACGCCCTCTCTTTGGTGTATGGTTGCGAAGCAGTATTGCTGTTGGAAATCCAAATCCCATGTGGGTAGCATTGGCTACAAAAATGACGATTGAAGAAAAATATCAAAAACGACTCTAAGAATTAGAGGCCTTGGATGAAAAATGCTTGAACGCAAAGCAACAAATCAAGTTGTGTCAAGCGCACAACTTGAGGGCATTTAATAAGAAAGTTACACGAAGAACTTTCAAAGAAGGAGACTTAGTTTTAGCTGTCAAAAGACCAATGATCCTGACCCACAAGACTAAGGAAAAATTTGAATTCAAGTGAGAAGGACCTTTGCAGTAGAAATCGTCTACTCAAATGGAGCTTATCGCCTGATCAATCAAGACGGTGACAGGATAATAATGCCTATCAACGGCAAATTCTTGAAGAAATACTATATCTAGCTACCTTCAAAAAAAGAGGGGAAAGGAAGGCTAATAAATCCTTCGCCCAATATTGTTAGAAGCAACGGGAAGAGAAATGGAAAATTTCTCACCAACCTTATCATACTGGGGGCAAGGGTATGAAACCGATCGCCCAATATCAAAAAGATAAAGGGAAGAGGGAACATTTGGCATCTAAACCCAAACAAAACTCTCGACAACTCATCATGCTGAGAAAAAAAGTATGGCTAGCCCAACGCAAACGGCAATTGGTAAAGGCACCTTAAATCTATTGATAGCTGGAGGTTTACTAAAAATCCAATAACAAGTTTGTCATAGCATCATCCTGTAAGGATACTCATGACCCAATGCTTAAAAACAAATGGGAGAGAAATTCAAATCCTTGAAATTCTTCATACTGAGGTAAAAGTATGAACCACCCAATGCTTCAAAAGCAAAGGCGAGAAGGGATGTTTGGCATCTAAGCCCAAACAGAACCTTCAATAACTCATCATGCTGAGGAAAATAGTATGACTAGCCCAACACAAATCGCGATTGGTAAAGGCATGTCAAATCAGTTGATAACTGGGGATTTGCTAAAAATTTCGTAAACTTGTCACGTTAAGATCTTATCTTTGACAACGATATTTGAACAATCACAAATAATGCAATCTATGATTCCAACACGATCACCGGCTTTGTCTGTCAGCCAGGCGAGTCATCGGCTCTATCTGTCAGCCAGGCGAGCTACTCTATAGTTTAAATCCAATCACCTCAATACGTTTTCTGAACACCTATGCTGAAACCCAATCGGTATGTTTAACAGTATATCTCTGCCGAAACCCCTTGGTATGTTTTCTGAACACCTCTGCCAAGACCCCATGAGTACGTTTTTTTAAACACCTCTGCTCATAGTTTTTCTGACTCTAACACGGTCGTCTCAGTACGTTTTCTGAACACCTCTGTTGAGACCCCTTTGGTATGTTTAATAATACACCTCTGCCGAAACCTCTTGGTATGTTTTCTAAACACCTCTGCCAAGACCCAATGAGTACGTTCTCTGAACACCTCTACTCATGATTTTCTGACCCTAACACGGTCACCTCGGTACATTTTCTGAGCACCTCTGCTGAGACCCCGTGGGTATGTTTTTTAACACCTCTACTCATGGTTTTCTGACCCCAACCCGGTCACCTCGGTACGTTTTCTGAATACCTCTGCCAAGACCCCATGGGTACGTTTTCTAAACACCTCTGCCCATGGTTTTCGACTCTCTCTCGATCAGAATCCAACAATCTATTGATAAGATACACATTATGATAAGAAAGAATGTGCGGACAGACCAGCGCCTTGAAGCAAGGGGCAAGATAAACCTAAAATTCTTGACCACTCTTATCATACTGGAGGTAGGAACAACTTGATACCGAAAAGGCGAAGGGAGAAGGTAACGCATTAAACATGCCAAGCAATCTTGACATGCTTAAAAGTATACCTCTGTCAAAGTTCTATGAGTATGTTTTCTGAATACCTCTGCTCATAGTTCTTCAATCTTAATTTGAAAGTAATCACCGGTTCTGTCTGTCAGTCAGGCGAGTCATCAACTCTATTTGGCAACACAAACGAGTCCCATCACAATCAAAATACTCAACTTGTTAAAGTATCTCCATACTCTTAGCAAGTTCCATCTCTGTGAACTCATCTACCAATTCCAAAAAATCCAAAGTATTTCAAAATTTCTAGAAGAGACAAAATTTTAAAAACTTTGGAGGATGTCTTGTAGAACGATAAAAATAACCCGAATCCGAATCCAAGTCCGAATCCAAAATCCGACCTTGAATCAGAATTCGAATCCAAAATCCGAATCCAAATACGAATTCGAATTCAAGTAATAAAAATAATAATTAATTAATTAATTAAAAAAATTTAAGAGGCAGCCTCGCGTGGATGCGAGGCTGAAAACCAAAGAAAATAAAAAAAGAAAAAATTTGCAGAGCCTCGCACCCACACGAGGCTCGTGTGGTTGCGAGGCTCAGGAGAAACGGTTTAAACAAAAATTAATAGAGGCGAGCCTCACACCCAGCCTCGCATGGATACGAGGCTCAAGGAGCTCTCAGGAGGCCACGACAATAAAAAAAAATTCAATCAAAAGGCTGGCTAGCACTCGCTTACCCGTTCGGTCGCTCGCTCGCCCCGTTCGGTCGCCCAATTTCGCACAATAAGCCTCTGACCTCGTGCATAATATATATCGGTCTCATCTCGAGTTATTTTGCAATCTCTAACTCTCATCCAAATTCTAATCAAACTCAAATTAATTTTTGGATGAAAAACTTTAAAATTAATTTTATTGGAGTTTGGATAATTCTATAATTTTTAATCAAATTCAAATTAATTTTTGGATGAAAAATTCTAAATTAATTTTGTTATAGTTTGATAATTCTACAGTTTCTAATTAAATTCTAATTTGATTTTAATTGACTTGGGTGCGGAAATAGGACCCAATTTAATGAATCTAGAACAAATAAGATTCGAATATCTCATTAAAATTACGAAGAGATTTCAATTTTATCTAAAAGGAAAGCGGATATTTTTCCTATCTACAAGGAAATCTCTTTAACAACCGGAGACCTATAAATACCCCTAAGAGGACTCAAAAAGGACCTTTGACCTATAAATACCCGATTTGGCTGATTCTTAGAGGAAGCACGAATGCCAGATCTCTCTCTTGTGCAAGGATCAATCCCCATACCTTCCTCGAATCCCACGATATTCTTATTAAAAAACGACGTGCTCTATAAGACTTCTCTATGTGTTTTTATTCTATAAGCAATGTGTTCTATAAGAGGACGTATTCTATACGTCCTCTCTGTCTGTTTTTATTTTGTTTTCATTGTAATCCGAACAAGAGGAATTTTTGATAATATGTAATTTTTTTCTCTATCAATAGCAATGGAAAGATCCAACCCTGTTTTTTCCGAGAATAATAATAAGGCTCTTTCCAGTGATTGTCAAAAGATTGTTCAAGGATCAAGTAGTGTATAACTTCTGTCAAAAATCGGGATACACCCATAATATTTCTAGCAGAGCTTCAGGATTGTGCTTGGCTTGCAAGGCAACAAACTATCAATTAGAAGACTACTCCTGCAAGAGAACCAATAAAAGACTAGGAAGTAATGTACTGGAATAACAATCTCATCCATAGTGCTAGCAACAATAGAGGCCCATTAAACCAATTCAACCATTGCAGCCATAATGACATATTAAATTTGTACATCAATAGAAGCATGGCAAATCAGTAAAGTAATCTTGTCGTAGGATAATAATCTGCAATTTCTACCAAGTATTAGGACACACCTGAATTACTTGTAAGAAGACCATCATATTATGTTTGGGATGTTGGATAAAAAACACCAAGTATGAAATTGTCCATGCAAGAGGAATAAAAAGGGGTTGAGTAATTTAGTAGTGTACAACAACATCAAGAATCTAGTAGACTAGTTGACAATCACAACAAAGATAAATTAGTCTTATAAAGTCGCACAATTTTCGGGAATTTCTAAGCAACACCTCATCAATAGCCAAAGCAAAAACCTACTGCTACCACTTGATAATAAGACCGTAATAGAGTCATGCCTACAAGACAATGGTAAGGTTGTTAGTGATGCTAATAGATGAGTATAAGGTATATAGTGACTAATACCCAAGTTATGTATCCATTATTACTGTATCCATAGCTGCCTCGAGTCCTACGATCTTCTGATTAAAAGAGAGCAATGTATTCTATAAGTCCTCTCTGTCTGTTTTTATTTTATTTTTATCGTAATCCGAAAAAGAGAAATTTTTGATAATCTGTAATTTTTCTCTATTAATGGCAATGGAAAGATCCAACCCTATTTTTCCCAAAAACAATAATAAGGCTCTTTCCAATGATTGTCAAAAGACTGTTCAAAGATCAAGTAGTGTATAACTTCTGTCAAAAATCGAGACACACCCGTAATATTTTTCTAGCAGAGCTTCAGGATTGTGCTTGGCTTTCAAAGCAACAAACCATCAATTAGAAGACTATTCCTGCAAGATAACCTATAAAAGACTAGGAAGTAAAGTACTGGAATAACAACCTCATCCATAGTGCTAGCAACAATAGAGGCCCATTAAACCAATTCAACCATAGCAACTGTAATGACTTATTAAATTTGTACATCAATAGAAGCATGGCAAATCAGTAAAGTAATCTTGCCGTAGGATAATAATCTGCAATTTCTACCAAGTATTAGGACACACCTGAATTACTTGTAAGAAGGCCCTCATATTATGTTTGGGATGTTGGATAAAAAAAACACCAAGTATGAAATTGTCCATGCAAGAGGAATAACAGAGGTTGAGTAATTCAGTAGTGTACAATAACATCAAGAATCCTGTAGACTAGTTAACAATCACAACAAAGATAAGTTAGTCTTATAAAGTAGCACAATTTTTGGGAATTTCTAAGCAACACCGCGTCAATAGCCAGAGCAAAAAACTACTACTGCCACTTGATAACAAGACCGTAATAGAGTCATGCCTACAAGACAATGGTAAGGTTGTTAGTGATGCTAATAGATCAGTACAAGGTATAGAGTGACTCATACACAAGTTATGTATCCATTATTACCGTATCTATCTTCGCATAAACTTAATTGTATCATCTACATCCATTACCTTCAGTAATCTTATCTTAAATTACTTCTCTTATCTTAGTTGTGCCATCAACCAAAAATCTTATAAAATTTGAATTTTTTAATTCTTAATGATTATCTCGTATTTTTTGCCATTTTGAGTCCTAACCCACTACGTAGCAATAGTGAGATAATGTAATCTCTGCTAGCAATTATTGAAGCTTGGTGTTAGAACATTTATGAGTTAATTTTAGTTATTCCTTAAGATTCCTAGATAACATATAGCACTATAGAACGTTAGATGCAATCATTTTCAATCTAAATCCTTATCCATGATTGTCATCTTTTCCTTCATCTTTGACTTAAATTTAGAAGATAAACAATTTTGTCAGGTGGGTAGGGATAATAATTCATATCGTTACATCTCCTTTATCAATTTATACTATATCCACCATATTAATTCAGGACCGAGACATTAATATATTGAACAAAATATCTTTGTTGATAATATATTTTTGGACTCCAAGTAGAATGAGTTAAGGTATAATTCAACTTTTAGTACCCTATCGTATCATTCCTAATCACCTAAATTATTGTCATTCCACCCTATTTGTGGTAAGATCCATTCGTGTCTTTATATTTATGAGTGTCAGGATCTTTCACTATTGCACATCTTTTTTTGAATTTCGAGCATGAAATTTTTTTTTCTAGGCAGATAGAATGTAATGATTATATTGTTAACTCCAATTTTTTTTCTCTAATTATAACTTTTGTCTCACGGCATGATCACTAAATTTAGTCAAATGATGCCAAAGGCACTCTTGTAAATCACAAGAGAGAATGGTTGAGATAGTACACCTTCCGTACCTTCTTCATGACAGCACCATTCCCTCCCCACTCCTTCTACTTAAGTACATAAAACTTAATACCACTTTCTTCTCATTTCTTAGCTCATTCCGTCCATTTATTTTCCTTTTTATCTTCTATCAGTAGCAAGCCCAAACTTATGCTTCAATCCAACCCAAGCTATCCCCCGCGATAGCTCTTCCTTGGACTCAAGGTAAGGAATCATATTCATTGTACCACCTACAACTTTAACACTCATTTATACATTAAAAAAAATATGATTTTTAATTGGAATTTCATCATCTCAACTCGTTCTCTTCCAAGAACTCAAGTCTTGGGTCTGCCAATGACCATGTTTACCATCACTACAACGAATTTGTGTTGTTAGATTAGCAAATCTCATCATAATGGTCGTAACTTTCTACTCGTTAATCTAAACGAGTTCATTCTTGTTTTATTTATCCTCTATAATTTTCCTTGTATAGTTATTTCTAACTTTCTACTTATTAAGTTTTTCAAATTTCGCTCCTTGCCTTGTCAAAATTACATTGAAACTCTTTGAGCCCCACGGTACTCCAACTCTACCGACCCTATCCCCGTTGAATATCCTATAGGCATGTCGACCATAACTTTTAACTTATAACTCCAGTCAAGCTAATTCTAGTCTTGCTAGGAAGAGATTTAATTTCTTACAATTTTTTTATTTTACACTTTCCTAATTCCATTCCTAATACCGTAAAAATCACTCCTGAAATTAGAGTGTTGTGTAGGGGCTATCTCCGTAGACAACTAACCAGTTAGCAGGTCATTTTTCTACACCAACAAGCTTGATTTGTAAGCAGGTGTCTAGGCATAGTTCAACTAAAACCCACATAATATTTGATTTTGACATCCAATTAAGCTGATTTTGAACTCGTTCAAGAAAATCAATGATCTAAAACTTTACTTTTAAAGTATTTTGCTAATTTCCATTTTATGCTTGTTAAAATACAGCTTCAAGACAAAGTTTCTGCACTACAGTAAGACTTGTGCACTATGTTCAGTAAATCCAAGATATATTTTGATCCTGGATTCTGGTTAAGCTCATCTTAGGTTTTTTTAAAGGAAATTCAGTATTCTATAACTCTTCTATAGATTACCTTTTCTAATTCTAATTATATAAATATCAAGAAAATCATCTAAAGAATGAAGTACATAAAAGAGGTTCACTAAAACTCCTCATGGCTTACCATTTTATTTTCGAACTCTGCCAACTATTTTTATCTCCATCGATTGGTCCTATTCCTATCGATGTTGTCATCTCTACTGACAAGCACATCCCCGCCAACACTACTCATATTCACTAATATCAGTCGTCTCTGTCAATCCCACCAATACTATTCATCTTAACTAACAATACTAATCATTGCCAACTCTATCAACTCTACTCTTCCTTGCCATCTTTGCTTTTCCCATCCAACTCTCCCTTGAAATTTAGCCTGATCCATTCAGTATCTTTATCAATTATCAATGATTTGAAGTAAATTTATTAAATAACTAGATGATTTATTAATATTTGATATTAATTGCATTACTTGATTAATAATTTACTGGATAATTCTTAAATCCTAAAATTTTATATGAATAGTTATACTTGACATAATTAGTCATTGCACAATATGTTATATCAATTACATAGTGTCATAATATTTTATATGCTTGATAATTACCTTACTCGTATTATGCATATACATCGTATCATGGGTATACTCCTTATTCTGTCAACATATGTATTTGGATCTTGACATGTCTGGAATATTATATTTTCGGATGTGATGCAACTTGCATGCTATGTTACCATGATAATGACTTTGCATGATACCGTATATAACCTGATGTAATTTGATTCTTGTACATATATATTAATAAAATAACTGAATCATGGGGAACTAAATGGTGGAATGCAACAAGTATTGTGGAAGTCAGATTGTGTAGCCACTATGGCCTCATATTGTCATTGTCTATTACTAATACTAAACTAGGGATATATTGGCACATTGTGATGTGGTTGATCCAAAGGAGACAGTATCGAAGTCATGTTCCCGAGTACACACAGGATGAAACTTGCATTCTGCGATGCGACTGGCTCAAGGGAGATTAGTGCCTTAACCATAATAGAGGATATGCATAGTACACTTTTAGAACACTTGAGATCATCTATAAATTAGTTCAAAACTAAAAGCATAATTAATAGTATTTCTAGATACATGTGGTTAAAACTCATATTATTTTGGTTCTACCTTATGTCGATTCTTACTTAATAAAATGTTTTTTACTATCATGTCCATTATGTTCCTTAATAAACCTTACTATGATAGCCAGAGCATAACTCCCTTTACATTCATAAGTTATGGATTCTAATTTTCATGACCGGCACATGTATTTACGTCTGATCCATGTATTTCTAACTTTTACATATAAGCTACACTATTTACTATTTTTCTATTTGTTGATTTCTAACAAATGCTTGCTTCATATCTTGTTGGATCTAACCCTGAATTATTTCCACAAACCCAAATATTAGAAACTTTGAGGAGGATCTGCCAGCTAATGATACTTCCTTTTAGGGGCAAAGTCCCAAAAGATTGTTAAAGATTTTCTTCCCCATTGTAATCATATCTTATTTTATGACAGGTGTAACTGGCCTCAACTTTTATTCATATTATTCAATGAGTTGTCTTTCTTTATTGTTATATACTTTATAATGGGTAACGTTCTTTGTAATCAACTGTATTACAATCTTCTTCAAAATTATTTTGGATAATATAATATAATGTTTATGGGGTTGTGGTAATGTAATTCCTTCCTAGTTGTGTATTATGATTTTGTGGTTCTTTATTATAAAAAACCTCACGTTTTGGGGTACTCTTCGATAATGCCTTACTAGAAATAGAATATACATCAAAAATTTTGAGGGTATACTTTGAAGTGTTACATATAAACATAGTCTTTTCTGTTGGAAAATCTCAAAAGTGATAGTAAGCTACAAGGAAGTATATTCGAGCACTGGTGATGTTTCAATAAGAACTGCTGGCAGTGGCAACTCAAATAGGGAAAATTTGATTGCCGACCTCAACCAAGAATTCAAACTCTACATCTATAACAAAGTCTTCATTGGATTGTATTGTATCCATAATATCATTTGTATTTATAGAGATAGACATGATGATATGTTTGCTCTTTAAGGAACATCAATAATCATAGTGCCAAATCATTCCTAGACAAAATATTTCGTTAAAAGACACTATCAAGCGAAGTGTTCATATTTAGAGCATTATTCGGCCTTTAAAAAATTTAGTGAACAACTGAAGACAATATACGGAGCATACTGTGCTTAAAGATGAACATACAACTTATCCCAAGTTAGACGAAATTTATAGGTGCTAACATACTAAGCATATACTTCTCTAATCAATTTCAATTGAGAATTAATAATATTTCTCCTTTGAAGTCTAAGGAGAGAAATGGAAGAAATGTTCCAAATAGCTCTCCGAATCTTCATAATCATTGCGACATGAAGACTATAAAAATCTGAGACCACATCATATATATTATATTCCACTTGTTTAAAATCAGAAATAATGTTGATATACTTTCCAAAAAATATAAATCCCATAAACTAAGAATTTTATAAAAAGATTAAAATGCAAAAAATAAATACCGCTAACAATAATTTTGAGGTAAGTATATATCTATTTTTTACTTCACAATAGTTTATTAGGTTAAGGACAAGAATGATAACGATTGAGTAGAATTCTCTCTCTATAAAAAAAAGAAAAAAAGAGGGTGAGCCTGGTATTAAGGCAATAGCCCCATAAATAAAAAAAAGAGAGAAAAAAAGGGGTGAGCCTGGTATTAAGGCAATATTTTTAGAGAGAGAAAAAAAGAGTATAATCTGAGTAATCAGGCACTTTGCACCTAAGCAAGCGTGAATATTCGCATGAAAGGTGATATATTCTTAAAAAAAGAGAAAAAATTCTTGTTATGAGAGAGGAGATGAATCATGAGTTAGAAGTGGAGTCCAAGGCCAAAATAGACTATCACACTTGCACGTAGATGTATAAGAGCCAATGAATTATCTATTAGTGTGTATTAAAAAAATAGAATTTGAATTTTTGATTGAAATGATAAGTATATCAGATATGACGCTTGATTTGAAAATTGATAATATAAATGCGTTCTTAAGTTTGTATATTAGTGAGATTAATTGAAGAAAATATCACCCAAATAAAGATTTTTTCTTTTATGTATAAAATTTTTATTTTTATTGATTTTTTGTTATCCTTATTTTTCTTTCTTTATTTCTTAATCTATTTTCTTCATGAATTTTGTGGGTATATTCACCGCAAACACTCATGAGACACAACTCGTCCACTAGGGTAATTTAGGGGTTTAAAAGCTTGTTGCACGTGCTAAGTTCAATAACAATTCCTACAAAAGAGAGTTAGAATTTTTCTTTTTAAGTCTAGGTTTTGCTCGATGACTAGCAAAAGATAGGTGTGGGGGTGTTATTATTATCATATTTTGCATATTTTCTCCCATATTTTATCTATTTTTGTATATAAATAATTGCTAATTTAGTATATTTAGTGTATTTTTATAGGTAGCAAAGGATTTTCAAGGAAGAGAAGAAGATAAAGCAAATTTGTCAAGAACATGAGCAAAAAAAGTCAATTTCAGTGAAGACAAAAACTTAAGGGCAGCAGTTGCAAATTCAAGAGCATATTCGGCTAAGATAAAGCTTAAACTAGAAAATATTGTGTAGGAGAAATTTGTAGATTTCAAAATTATCTTTGAAACGAGCCTAAGAACAGATCAATCAGAGTTTGGATACAAAAGTTATGGTTATTTTACTGAAGCACTGCAGAGTGAAAAATCCGCTCCATCAGGTTACGGGTCTGCTGAACTTAATTTCGAGTTTTGGATTCAAAAATTAGTATTTTATACCATCTAATCTCAACCATTGGTTTTTAATACCTATGGATTGGGTTAAGATTATATATCTTGAGATTAGTTTTTATTGAATTAGGATTATATCTTTCGTATTAAGTTTGAGTAGGAGTAGGATTGTATTTGGGTTATAAATACCCCACGAATCCTTATAAATTGAGAGAGATTTTTAGATGTTATTTTATACTTTTTTAATTAATAAATATTAGGGTTTTGCCAAAGGGGTGATGGCCGCAATATCAAGCTCCAGATTTAATTCCATTGCTTTTCTTTGTTTTTTAGATATATTTAATCGCTTTCTAGTGTAGATCTTTAATTGTTTTTTAGGAAAAAATAGGATTTTTAATTGTTTTCATAAATAAAAATAGGATCTTTTTTAATTAGGAGTATGAGTAGCTAATTTAGTCTAGCTCTAGGATGTAGATGAAACTAGGAATCCACCATGTAGTTGCTCTCTAGTATTTTCTTCCTAAATAAAATAATAAAAATAAAATTTTTCAATGAAAAGATTATGGGAATAATGTAGGTAAACCGCCAGCTCAGGAAAAGTTACGTGAACTAGCGGCAAAACTATAATGATCTAATAATTTTTCTTCAATTTTTTTAACAATTACTATCTCTACCTCCATAACTTCTTTCGGATTAAATTTCATAAATTTTGAAGTTCATTTACCCTTCCATCAAGTGCATACAAAATGTTTTATTCATTAAAAACTGTTAATTTTGTATTAACTTGATGGAGGGCCAAATCAAAACTAAAACCCAAGAAATTGGGTATGAGTGAACCCTAGGGGGGTGAGATAATAATCCAAAAGAAATTTCTTTAAAAAATTTATTGGAGATAGTGGAAATAAACTGCAGCTCAGATAACTTACGTGAGCTGTCTGCTCATTTTCACCACTGACTGTACCAAAATTTTGTACATTTCATGTAGCATGATTCCCAATTCTCCAACAGGTATGAAGAAAGTATTGGTCTTTACATTATATATTTCCAAAATGCAGAAGAAATAGAAAGTGCTATGCGAGAGACCAAATTGTGCATTTCTCACCACGCAATAAAGGCCGAGCCACTTCAAATACCCTTCGAAAACTTCCAATATGAATTAGGTCATTCGGGACCACCATGTTCGTTGGGTTGAACGGACCCATCCAGGTGTTCAGAAATCTTAGGCTAGAAATTGACGTCTAGACTTCATAAATAGATTGATAAATATGTCGGTGTGTTGAGAATTTTCACCTATAGGGAGGTCTTTGATGACTCTCCTAGGCAATAAACCAATAGCACTCTTTGCAAGACCATCCATAAAGGGGCCACAATTACTAAACTTTTCGCTTCGAACACTGTCATGGCCTCAAGTAATGGTCCAAGACATCATCAGCGGATATGAAATTCGTTGTAGAAATGGCAAGTGGAAGTTGCGTTCAGAGCCTGGTACATACACGTACCGATCCCCTTCCTTATCCAACCACTTACACTTGTCGAATAAGATGTCATCAGATTCAGTAACAGTGCTTCCAAAAAAGAATAATGGTTTCTCCAACACGTTGGCACCTTCAAAGACGATGTCCATGGTCAATTCTCGAGCTGTAAAATGGTTGTAGGTAATAATTTTTTGTCTCCATTCATTACTACTCTCATCTACCAAAGAGATGTTGCCAATAAATCTAAATTGGATCTAGTTATCTAGGCCACCTCAAAACTTGAATTAATAATTCTTTGAGAGAGGATTTGTTAGGTAGTGAACTACACAAATTAAAATAAGAGATTAGACGAGGCCTTAAAAGGTACATATGTTAACAATGCAAACAATACAAAATCAAGAATTAAATAATTAGAGTTAGGATCCAACTAAAAGTTAAAGTATGGAGCCGACCCGTGTTAGCATAAGGTGCAGGTCTGACTTGCACCTACACGAGGCACAGGATTGCCCACGCCTAGAGTGAAAAGTGCTAGATGGAACTGCACACAATACACAAAGTGCACAAGAAATCCTTGCATAGGCCAGCATGCAAAGTGTGCAAGATGCCCCCACGTGCCCAGCACACAAGGTGCGTGAGACTTCCATGCGCTATCCAGTGCGCAACGCATGCAAGACGTCTCGCATGCATCCCTGTTCAGAGAGCATGGGAACTCTCGCATGTGCCCTAGCGCAGAGCACGCAAGTATCCTTGCATGCGCCTAGCATGTAGAGTGCATGGGTACCCCCGTGTGCTGAGAAACCAGCATGCAAGCACAACCGCATGCCCAACACATAGCATGTGGGACCCTCGTGTGCATAGAGCATCCGAGACCCTCGTGCACGTACAGCGTGAGAGACCCTCATGCACATAGAGCATGCGGAACATGCGGGTACCCCACACGCATAGCACGGGTGTCCAGTACAGGCCCTACGTGTGCCCAGAGTGAAGACGTGAGGGTTGCTGCCTGAACCGAGCTCTCGGGTGTCCAGCGGGCCCATCGCATAGAGCCCATCGATGCCTCACGTGCGCCCAGCATATGGACGGTATGCGTGCAATTTACCGGCCTGATTTTGACACGACATACGCAGTGTGAGATTAAATCTGAGGCATAAGTATAGGTGCATAATTGAATTTTGTTTAAACAATTTTTCTTTTGTAGCAATCGCAAAAGCAATGATAGAGATGGATAACCATAAATGTTGTTTAACGGCAATTTTGGAGCGTGAAAGTAATTACATCATTTTCTTACCTAAAATTAAGGGTCCTTTTGAAAATCCCAAGAAGAGGGATCAATGCTAGCGGTGATGCCGACATATCGACCCTCAAAATCAAAAGCTTGGGTGCCCAAGGATTGTTGTGTCTGTGAATGATTGTTGTTTTTGGAAGTCATTGGATCGTTTATCACTTTGGCGAAAAGAAAGAGAAAAGAGGAGATAATTTCTCTGAAGATAATAGTTGAAGAAGCAGAGAAGAAAAAGAAGTAATAAGTCTTGAATGGGATCTAGGTTCATTTGGATATTATAATAAAAAGTCAATCCAGATTCCAGTTAGAGATGGGAATTTAAATTCAAGTAGGATATAACTAACTAAATCAGAATGTTAGTTGGGGTAGATATTCAAATCCAAATCTAATTTTGGATATCTTTATAATCCTCATCCATATTCAGGTAGGATACAGCTAACTAAATCTAAATTTTAGTTTAGTAGATATTCAAATCTAAATCTAATTTTGGATATCTACTCAAATTCTCATCCAAATCCAATAGGATACACCTAACCAAATCTAAATGTTAGTTGGAGTAGATATTCAAATTCAAATCTAATTTTGGATATCTATTCAAATCCTTATCCAAATCCAAATCCAAATCTAGATTCAAGTTGGAGCAAGTATCCAAATCATTTTCAAAAATTCACAGTGCTTCTGACATTCCTACTTTCCTCTCTAGCATAAGCTTAGTTCTATAGAGGTCAATCAACGTTCAGATCGTCAACAGAAGACCCTAACAACCTTCTAGCGCTGTCAGGAGACCCACAAAACAATAAGGAAAAAAGAGTCATCTCTTGTTCTTCCCTTGTATTCCGAATCCAAAGATTATAATTTTCTCTTCTTATTTGCTATGATTTGCCAAATGGCAAAGGCAAATAAAGTTTCGATTTCGGGCATCTATCTGCATTTAGTAAATAATGCCTCCAAATCTTTAAGGTAAAAATTACATCTACAAGCTCCAAATCATGAGTGGGATAGTTTTTCTCATGGGGTCTCAATTACTGAGAAGCATGGGCCATCAGTTAATCACGTTGCATCAGTACATAATCTAGTCCTTTACTGGATGCATCACTATATATAGTTATTCCATTAGTCTTGTCCAGTACAGCTAACAGTGGTATAGTAGTAAACACTTTTTCAATTCTTCAAAAGACGAATCACATTCCACTATCTAATTATACTTATCTTCTTTTCACAGAAGTTTTGTTAGAGGTCCTGCAGTCTTAGAAATATCTTACGCAAACTTCTGATAATAACCAGCAAATCCAAGGAAACTCCTCACCTCCGAGACATTCTTTGAAATAGGCAAATCCTTTAGAGATCTTGCTAAGATCCACTGAGATTCCATCTTTGGAAACAAATGTCCCAAAAATAAAACACTCTTAACCAAAACTCATACTTGCTGAGCTTTCCATATAGTTTCTCTTTCCTTTCACCAAAACTATCCTTAAGTACCTAATGTGAACCTCTTAAGTCTTAGAATATACCAATATATTGTTTATGAACACCATAATGCATTTATCTAAGTATGGAGTAAAAACCCAATTCAACAAGCTCATAAAATTAGCAGGTGCATACATCACTCTGAATGGCATAACTGAGAATTCAAAATGTTCATACCAAGTTCAGAAAACCACCTTAGGAATGTCTTACTCTTTCACCTTCAGTTGATGATTTCCACACTTAATATCCAACTTGGAAAATACTCTAGATCCACTAAGCTAATCGAACAAATTATTAATCTTTGGTAATGGGTACCGATTCTTGATAATGATCTTGTTCAATCCTTTATAATCAATGAACAATCTCTTGCCTCCATTGCTCTTTCTAGTTAAAAGTACTGATTCACTCCAAGATGAAATACTTGGTCTATTGAAACCTGTAGCTTCCAATTCATCCAATTGGTCTTTCACTTTCTATAGCTCTATTAGACTCATTCAATAGGGTACTTGAGAGATAGGTGTAGTACCACAGATGAGGTCAATAATGAACTCCACTTTCTTATCTAGTGGTAATCTTGAGAAATCCTCGAAGACATCCATGAACTTTAACACAACTGAAATCTCTGCTAGGATGGCATCCAAATGAGCTAGTACTTCCTCCATATGACAAGCTGTAAACTTCGTCGGCTTTACTATACAGTTGCCTCTAACAAAATCAAACTCCAGTTAATTTGGTATCTTGAAGATGACGCTCCTCTTCTGACAGTTAAAACTGCATGAAAAGTACTAAGCCAATCCATTCGCAATATCACATCAAATCCATGAGTGTCGATAAGTAGGAGCTTGGCATAGAATTTCCTCTTTCAAACTACTATCGAACGCATTCTACACATCTGACTAGAAACTATATCCCCATACCCCATACTTATTTTCTATTTAATGTTTACGTTTTCATAGGTTATGTTATGTCGTGTCATAATAAAGCAATACGACGAGCCATACTTTTGAGAAAATTGGATAAAGTAAACCTTAATTAGATAATAATGATATATATATATATATATATATATATATATATATATATATACAATGCAAAATCATACATATATCTACATAGCTGTGTTTAACCTGAAATGATCTAACAAAATTAAATTGGTTTCAAGTATGTCAACTATGATGATATCTAAATCAACTCAAATCACTTGAACCGACTTAAAGAGCCTGGGCTCTGTACCACCTGTAATGCCTTACTATCAGGAATGTGGATAGCTAGAATTTTTAGTGATGAGTGATAACTTAACTAGTCTTAATAAGCATTACAGTCACATTTATAGCAGAAATATGAGCACTAGTAATATTAATCAATAGTGTATCTTGTCAAAATAATAATATAAGTTTTTTGCCATGAATAAAATCCAATAAAAAAGTATATATGATGATTATCTCTAGAATAATGAAAGTATCTCAAATGAAACTAAAAGCTTGTCATATACACTTATTACATCTTTTTAATAAGAAATAATCTATTAAAGAGAAATAATAACTAAATGGTGTATTAATTTTGTAGCTCTGACTGCACATGAAAGTATTTTAAGTAATGTTCTATCTCTGGCAGGCTACCTCTTGATAAAGATCTATATTTGGTCATGTATAAGCATGACCGTCGATAATCCAATAAAATATTGTAAAATATGCAAAGAATAATATCCCAGTAATGTACACAATCATGTGTAAATAGTGGAAAATCTCATGCCTTATTACATTATCTGGGTTAACATTAGTCTTTCTATTAACATCATTTAGTTACTGTATTTGAAAATTTAAGATAATATAAATTGGACTAGTCTAAACGCATCTCCATCAACTCTTGGAAAAACAGTAATTTTGATCGTAGTCTATCCTAATCCTCCTATTTGAAAAATAGTGACAGTTTTGATCAGAGCCTATTCGAATTCTCCCAAAATGGAAAACAGTGGTACAGTTACATTCAACCATTAAATTATATAAATTTTTAAGTTTTTCCAAAATTCTAATGCAGTATCCAATTCTATATTAGGTGTATAGTTCAGTTAATTCAGTTTATTACATGGATTGGTGATTATCTATAAAGTCAGTATTCAGTAATAGTAACGTAATAATAACAAGAAGGATCAATATAAAGTATAATAGTTAATTATCTATCATCAATCACATGATGTAACAGTTCACTATTCAGTTATTGTCTTATCATTTCTCATTACAGTATTCATTTAGTTTCAAATTTTATAATAGTAGTTCTGTCATTGATCATAGTAGTTCAATACTTTTACCATGTTGCTTATATTAATTTTGATCACTTTTCCACATTAAAAAAATGTATAATAATCACATCATTTTCAGTAATTGGATCACTGTTGATAAGTCATGACAGCGTCCCCCACTAGCTATTATTTTACTCGTGATAGAGAGTTGTTATCATAATTGTTGTCGAAGTAGCTATCAGTAGTGCTAAGTCATGCACTATCCCAGAGTGGGATTGTCGAAGTGTTAATGGATTGTTGAAGGAACTGTCGATAGTGCTATCCTAGAGCATGGATGTTGAAGGAACTGTCGATAGTGCTCACTCACATGCTATCCTAGAGCATGGATGTTGAAGGAACTGTCGATAGTGCTCTAGCCAAATAGTAAAGTAGGAGTTGTTCCTCACCCTTTTCGAAGATTTTCTTCAATAAAGATTTAGTCTTGACCGTACACTTTGCAATAAAATCGTTAACATCATTGGGAATATGATTTCAAACCTTTAAACTAGTAAAAATCACAATGTTGCATTAACTTATCAAAATATAGTTTTTATCAATTTCTTTTGGACACATAAATCTCATCTTTATAGATAAACTCATGTATAATGATAGATGATATAGAAATATTAATTAGGTTTAATTACACTTAGACCTCGTATAGTATGGGGTGTATAACTTATCACCATAAAGTTTTAAACCCTCACTTAAACCCCCTGGACTGCAGAAAAAATATCTTTGTCTGAGCTTTCCTATCAGTTTTTTTTTCTTTTGCAGTCTAAAGAGTCTAAATGAGAGTTTTAAATGTTAGGGTGATAAATTATTCACTCTTCATATTACAAGGAGTCTAAGTATAATTAACCCTATTAATTATAAAATATAAAGGCATGTTTCTTAACATAAACACAGTGGATCAACCTCCCTCATAAAAGTCCAAATTTGTTCCATAATTCATGCAACATATCAATTCATGCATGATGCAATAACACGTTTCTCTAAACCCCTTCTATTTATTTTAACAATAAAATCATAAAAGATTAGAATATAAAGCATATAATAGCATATGTGAGTTGGACTGACTTTAGACTTGATCTAAGATTGATTTAGTTTTTGGCTTGAAAGAATGAAATCTCCCAGGGTGCTCTAAAACTTGTTAACTAAAATCTCTCCTCTTCCTTCTTCTATTTCTCCTCTTTTCACACGTTTCTCTCTTCACTTTATGCCTTTGGGAAGGGGAGGACTAGATGAGTTAACCATTTTTTATAAGAGTTAGGATTTATGTTTAGATTCAACATCTAATCAAACTAGAATCCTATTGATAGAAGAAAACCAAATCAACTCATATCTTAATTGTTAGATAAGAACTAATCTAATTTAATAAATCCTATTTTATTTTGTTAATCACAATTACTTGATTAATTAAGTTAGTTTAGGTGCGAGTTAGGTATCATAGAGTCAAAGGTTCAATTCTTGGTTTCCACATATTAGTTAATTTGATTTATTTTCTTTATTTTACTCTTTTCTCACTTGAAATTTATTTTTAAAATAAATTTTATTTTAAATCAATTACAAAGTCAAAAAAACATCACATGATAAAAAATTGGTGTTACAATTTTCATTAAAGGTAAGTATAATAGTATATGCACGAGATACATGTTTTAGTATACAAAATAGATCTATTGGATTCAAAGTTTAAAAGTATAAAAGACCATCTAATATTGGTCATCCCACCATCCGCATAGCTTTTACCTGCTCAAAAAAATATGGATAATCTATTGGCATAGCTTCTACCCTCCTCAAATTTTATATCCAAGATATGAGAATTCGGTGGATTAAACCTGATAAGTAGATAACATGAAAGAGGAACAAAATAGTATCAGGTGACATTATAAAAATTAATTTTAATTGAGAAGTCAAGTATAAATTAATTATTTTATGTTTGTTGTCTAGATTAACTGGTGATGTCAAATGAATATAACATGAGTGTGACTATTTTGGTGTGTTAGTGATATATGCACAATTAAACACACAGTCACACAAATCTTAATATCACATGTACTATGTATATCCAGAAATGGACAAGAGACAGATCCCGTTATACATTGCATACTACATAATTGTTGAGGATTCTAGAGGCAATTTTCATAATCCAAGAAATCACCTTGTCTTGGACCATGTAGCACTTAGTTTTAAGTGATCTCACAAATTTTCACTCGGTATACAATCTCTGCATGACTCAAAAGTGATTGATTATTATTTGTATTATTTGAAATTGAAATGACAATAGAAGATCATGTGTTTTACGAGTCTCCTACTAACTTAAGACATGGTCTATATCTTTAGACTGTGCTTGGATGTTAAAAGTAAAGTATTTTGGAGTGTTTTTAAAGTAAATATTTTGGAGTGTTTTGGTTGTATATGTGATGTGATAATTTACTGCAAGCATACAGTATCAATTGTAGCGCTATACAGGTCGTCCCACAGAGATCTCATGTGTTTTGCATTCTCAGTAATTGTATAGTCTAACAGACTAATAAAGGATTTTAAGTTGAGTTAAGAGTTATTCTAATTAGCCTAGAATGTAGAATCCACTAGTTTCCAACTATATATTTACTTCTATTATCTTTTTCTATAAAAAAAAATTGATTTTTTTAGTTTAATATTTACTTCAAGTGTCCTAAGCATGAGTTATTAAGTGGTGTGCAAGTATAATGCATCAAAGATACAACTTTTCACAAAAGCAAACTAAATCGTTAGATAATTCGATGAAGAAAATAAAAATCAACAACCCCAAACCATAACTAAGTATAAACTATCAAGAAACTTAACTCAAATATAACCTATCAAAGTATTAATCTACGAGTTCTTGTGTTTTAATCTTTTCATGGAAAAAATCATATCTTTATTATTTTATTTAAGAAGAAAATACTAGAGAGCAATCAGATGGTGGATTCTAGTTTAATCTAAATTCTAGAGTTAAGCTAAATTGGCTACTCATATTTCTCACAAGCAAAATCAAATTTTTATTCATAGAAAGCAATTAAATCTTATCTAGAAAGCAAATAAATCTAAACTAGAAAGAAGTTAAAATAAATTAACTAACAAAAAAATTGAAGAGCAAAGAGAATTATCTCTAGAGTCCGGTATTGTGGCTGTCACCCCTTCAGTAAAATTCTATTTTTATTAAATTAAAAATAAGTACAAACTATATCATAATTCTATATTAACTACTGCCTTAAAAAATCCTAGAATATAAAGATACGGCCAATATATAAACTTCGAAAATCAAACCCTAATTCTAACAGAACTGAAAAACTATAATATCGAAGCTCTCAAAGAAAAATCAGCTCATGGGCTCACCTTTTTGCCGCTAAATGGCAGTAAATACCACTATTTAGCTGCAATATTTTAAGAAAATTGGTTGAAATTTCTTCTGCATGAGTCTCTTGTTTTATACTTTTAATTTTCATAATTGTATTTGACTTTGACTCTCTGATGTATTTTAATCTTGTAGTTTTGCTCTCTTTGAACTCCTTTTCGGGCTTTATTTCCTAATTCGGCTCTGATTTCATACCATCTCCTTGTATGAATCGATTACCTGAAAAAGACACTAAAATACCTGAGTAGCATTTATTTATATACAAAAATAGATAAAATATGAGAGAAAAATACAATATATGATATTAATCACTCCCCTACACCTAACTTTTGCTAATCCTCAAGCAAAACCTAAACTTAAAAAGAAAAATCCTAACTCACTTTCGCAGGAATCACGATTGCACTTAGCACGTGCAACAAGCCTTTAAACCCCTAGGTTATCCTAGTGGACGAATTTTGTCTCGTGAGTGTTTGTAGTGAATACATCCACAAAATTCATGAAGAAAATAGATTAAGGAATAAAGAAAAGAAAAATAAGGATAATCGAAAATTAAGAAAGATAAAAATTTAATACAAAAGAATTAAATTTTTTTATGATATTTTCATCAATTAATCTCACTAATATACAAACTCAAAAATGTATTTAGATTATCAATTTTCAAATTGAGTATCATATCAGATACACTTATCATTTTAATTAAAAATTTAAATCCTATCTTTCAATACCTACTAACAGATAATTCATTGACTCCTGTAAAACTACGTGCACGTATGATAGTTTATTTCGGCCTTGAACTCCAACTCTAACTCATGATTCATATCCTCTCTCATAATTTTTCTTTTATCTTTTTTCTTTTTTAAGAATATTTCACATGAAATGTGAATATTCACGCTTACTTAGGCGTAAAGTACTCGATTACTCAGATCATACTTTCTCTCTCTCTCTCTCTCTCTTTCTTTTATAAGAATATTTTACCTTTCATGTGAATATTCACGCTTACTTAGGCCCAAAGTACCCGATTACTTAGATCATACTCTGTTTTTTCACTCTTGAGTCTATTACCTTAATACCAGGTGTACCCCATTATTTTATCACTCTCGAGGCATTGCCTTAATACTAAGCTCACCCCATTATTTTATCTCACTTTTTTGTTTAGAGAAAGAAGACTTATTCAATCATTATCATTTTTATTCTTAACCTAGCAAACTATTGTGAAGTGAAAAATAGATATATATTGGCCTCAAAACTACTGTTAGCGGTATTTATTTTTTAAATTTTAATATTTTTTTATAAAATTTAAAGTGTATCGTCCAAACTACTCTCATATCCAATTTTAAATCTAAATTTGTCAATTTAGCTATAATTAGGTTGATCTACCGATGAAAATATATAAAATCAAAGATTTTTTTTTTCAGTTTTTTTAGTTAGTTAACCCAAAAACTAGCCAAAGTGCAAAATAAAGAAACTTAAAAATCTAAAAATAAAATAAAAATTATAAAAAAACTAAAAACCCTAGGGAAAAAATATGAAGAAAATATTCTAACACACTCCCCCACACCTAAACTCGTGTATGCTCTCATACATGAATGCAGGGTGGTAAATAAATAAGAAAACTATGATATACATATTATACATTTAGTAGAAAATTCAAACCAGTTACGACCTCTTTATCCCTTTTCACTTTTATAGTGTGTCCTTTTATGTTTTGATATGGATAAACTTAGTCTTTTTGTTAATTTTGCATTTAATCTATCCATCTTGTTTTTTATTTTTCTCAATTTATTTCTACATTTCTTTTTCTATTCAATAATAAAATTTTGAAGTTGGAAATCATGCCTTTATCGTCGATATTTGACCCACGAACATCTTTCATAACAGTAAGTATTTTGATTTTATCAACTTATGAAATAACATACTCATTTTGATGCAGCGGAATCATGAGCTCAATTTTGGATTGCCCTTTCAAATCATTAGGTATCATAATCTCTTCCTTTTATAGTTCCTTCCAATCTTCAAGTATTATAGACTTGTGATGTAAATTTTCTTCAATTCTATCATCAAAATTGTTAAAAGAAAATGCTATACTAGTGAACTTATAATTAGACAAGTTATTATGAAGGGATAATAATTCTTCTTCATAAATTTCTTCACAATTTTTATCAAAAGAATCAAATGATAATATGTCACTAGTAAGCTCATTATGAGACAAATCACCATACAAAATTTTTCTTTATCACCAATTTCTTCATAATATTTTCACAATGGTTTAAAATAGATTGATCACAATGTTGAATTATAGACTCATCATGCACAAAATTATTTAACTCATTTTGAATCATATTTACTTCAAAAAATGACTGAAGTGGTTGCTTGTTGAAGTCAGATCTGTTCAAACTATTATATGGTTAATCTCTAAAAGTTTAATTTGAAAAATTGATGTGAGAAGATCTTTCATATAAGCTGCAGTTTGAGAGAATAAAAATTAAGAGGGTGATTTTAGCAAACCTTTTATACCTCCTCAATTGTACGTCTTCATTCTTCAGACTCACGATTGTAATTTTCCTTATTTTTCTCAAATGATTGCATCTCGAGATCATGAGTGAAATTTAAAGACAGATATGATATATCTATATATATATTTTATGACAGATATGAAGGGGTTGTATGTAAATTCTCATGACATGCATACCTTGCTTTTAGTCTTTTTAATCTTTCATTTAACATGTTTAATTGAGTATTTTGTTCATGATTGAATGTAGAGTATGAAGATGAATGCCTATAAAGAAAGGATCATATGGAGGACTCTCTTAGTACGGCTCTTAATTATATGCAAAATTAGATTGATTCATCCATTCACAATTGTAAGTTTGTATATAGGAAGCGCTCGTAGGTTTATTATATGTGGTATAAAATTGATTATGACCTAATCCTAATGAACTTCCTATCCATGGACATTGATAATAATTATCATATGGATCACGACAATTATAGCATCCAGTTGGATTTTGAAACATTTTTTTTAAATTTATTTATTTATTTATTTATTTGAAGAAGGTGGAGAGGGAAAGAGATGGAAAAGAAAAAAATAAAAAAAAATGGAATTTTTTTTAATATTTTTTTAATATTTTTTTATAGAACCCCTAAATACAGAATTAGACAAAATTTGGGGGAGAAAATCTCTGAAATTGCCACTAATTAGCGGTAATTGTCACTATTTAGCGGCCAAATCAGGGAATTTACCTCTCTAGTTTTTGCAGTACGCTTCTGAAACACTTTTCTTCCCTTTTTACTTCCTGTATCAAAGTTACAGATCTATACACACTCAACACATACTGTTAACCTGTAAAACGTTAGAAAAAGAAAGAAAAATACCGTCGATCCCCAACAACGACGCTAAAAACTTGATGTGATAATTTACTGTAAGCGTACAGTGTCGGTTGTAACTATATAGGTCGTCCCACAGAGAACTCAGGTGTTTTTGTATTCTCACTAATTCTATAGTCTAACGGACTAATAAAGGATTCTAAGTTAGAGTTGAGAGTTATTCTAATTAGCCTAGGATCTAGAATCCACTAGTTTCCAACCATATATTTATTTCTATTATCTTCTTTTATCATAAAAATTTAATCTTTTAGTTTAATATTTACTTCAAGTATCCTAAGCATGAGTTGTCAAGTGGTGTGCAAGTATAACGCATTAAAAATACAACTTTTCATAAAAGCAAACTAAATTGTTAGATAATTCGATGAAGAAGATAAAAATCAACAACCCCAAATCCTAATTAAGTATAGGCTATCAAGAAACTTAACTCAAGTATAACCTATCAAAATATTAATCTACGAGTTCTTATATTTTAATCTTTTCATGAAAAAATCATATCTTTATTATTTTATTTAAGAAGAAAATACTAGAAAACAATTACATGGTGGATTCTAGTTTCATCTACATCCTAGAGTTAAGCTAAATTAGCTACTAATATTTCTAACAAGCAAAATCAAATTTTTATTCATAAAAAGCAATTAAATCTAATCTAGAAAGAAAATAAATCTACACTAAAAAGCAATTAAAATAAATTAACTAAGAAAAAATTGAAGAACAAAGAGAATTACCACTGGAGTCCGGTAGTGTGGCTGTCACCCATTCAATAAAACCCTACATTTATTAAATTAAAAATGATTACGAACGAACTATATCCTAATTATATATTAACTATTGCCTTAAAAAAACCCTAGAATACAAGTATAAGACTAATATATAGGCTTTGAAAATAAAACTCTAATTCTAACAGAACTGAAAAAACTACAAAATTATATTGAAACCCTCGAAGAAAAATTTGCCCATGAGCCCACCTTTATGCCGCTAAATGGCAGCAAATACCGCTATTTAGCTGCAATATTTTGAGAAAATTGGCTTAAATTTCTTCTGCATTTGATTTTCATAATTGTATTTGACTTTGACTCTCTGATGTATTTTAATCTTGTAATTTTGCTCTCTTTGAACTCTTTTCCGGGCTTTGTTTCCTAATCTGGCTCTGATTTTATGTCATCTCCTTGTATGAATCGGATTATCTAAAAAGAGACTAAAAATGCCTGAGTAGCATTTATTTATATACAAAAATAGATAAAATATGAGAGGAAAAATACAATATATGATACTAATCAATATGTTTTGAAGTATTCAGATTATAGATTTTGTTGTATTCAAAATTGTACTTGGCAGTTTAGTTTTCTTATGAATTTTCATGGATTTCATAAATAGGTAAAAGACGAAAATACTCAATTAGGAAAAATGTGGGAGAGACTTGGAATAAGAAAAATGGAGGATATTTTGGGATAAATAATTCAGAAAGCTCTAAAACACCATGGGATGTTTTAGAAAATAATCCAAAACACCTATCCAGGTGTTTGGATTTTCTATGAACACATATAAATACTCATCCAAAAACTCACAAGTAAGTGTTATTATAAACACTTCATAACACATCCCTCAAAATCAGCTCGAAAAACTTCAAAACTAATCTCCCAAGTATAGTCTTAATGTCAATATTATATTGTGGGTTTTATGCTAATCAACATGTATCACTAGACTCATGAGCTTAATACTAATAGATATGCATTCCACGGAATTTATGAGCTCAATAGGTAAGTATACTATAGGACTTGTGGGCTTTATATCACAGGAATATGTAGGCTTTTGATAATGGACATATACGACATGGATTTGTGAGCAATGCCATAGTAGTGTTTGTCTCTATACCAATGGGCATATACCACAAGAATTAAGGGTTTTATGCCAATGGATGTATACCATAGGAATTGTAGGCTATGTACCATTAGACATATATCATAGGATATTACTAACAATATATATGTTTATGGTGCCTCTAGAAATATGTTCTGATTTCTCCTATTCAGTTTTTCCATTAAACCCATGTTTAATATATTGTTCAAGTAATATGCACGTATCAGGTATTTTATGTCAACGATATCATGTATGCAAAGCTCATAGATTAAATAATTAATCAAATTTGTATTTGGCAGGAGTGACAAAATAATTCTTTAGGTCTATTCAATAAAGTTCAACCACAGTCTTAGTTTGGAAAGAAACTTGATACCATTACTTTGTTACTCTAGATTCAAATTTATGTATATCATAACTAATATTTGATTCAGATATAAAAACAAACTTCAAAAGACAGATAATACATACTAGAATGCATATATATTCTTTCTTTCTTCTCTCAACAAGTGATTTAGTAATATCAAGTTAAATGTTAGAAAATCTAATGGTCTCATGTTGGATCCATGTTCACTAATTATCAAATTTTATATATTCTTATAAGAATCATCATCACTATCATCATAACAATTTCTCAAATCCTAAATAGTATATATCTACATGTACACACGTGAGAAAGAGATAGAGGGAGTTTCATCTCTGAAGTAATTTTTAAGGCTTAATAGGTTATTCTGAAAATGTTGAATCTGTAATTATGTTTCTTATTATAAACATAGGGAGAAAACTAGTAATTTCCATATAAATACTATCAAAACTTACTTTGAAACTTATTATCTAAACCATCATCAGTAGTACACATAATTTATATCCCATTATCAGATAATGTAAAAACTCATTGGATATCAATAATACCTATGAACAACAAGCAAATAGATCAAAGAATCGGTTTTAGATAAGAGTATTTAATTTGCCTTATGAACCTTTTACTGTAATTTTCTTGACCAACTACCCTTCTTAATCCCTTTTCTTGCTTTCAACCTAGAGGATGAAAGAAAACAAGGTGTTTTTGAAGGAGAAATAGATGACTGTATAAAAAATGAGAAGGAAAAAAATATTTTATATGCATGCTTAATTTGTTACATCTCATGCTTACTATAATAATTCATTACCAAATAACTTGACATCTCATCAATCTATTGGCACTTCTTTGTGGCACTGCCTCATTAGTCGCCCATTTTTTAGAGGTGGAGTATTAGTGGTGTAGGATTGTAATATAGTTTAATTACTCATTTATTTGCTTAAATTCGGTTCCAATCTATTATCTTAAGAAAATCAAATTAATATTAGAGGAAGATATGGATGAGCGAAGTGTTTGGAAATTTACAATATATTTTTCCAAGGTCTAGAATAAAAAAAAGAAAATACTGAAGTTATTAGCGAAATAATTTTATATTCGGTATTTAGTTGCCTTTTGGACATTTTCAAAAAAATTTGAAAAAATCTCAAAAATTATTGATATTAGAAAAATAATAACCTCGAAAATAGAATATTGTTGGAGTTATAGAATTCAATATTGGTCTTTTAGAAGTTACTTTTATATCTTATTTGGTTCTGGTAATCATAATTTGGTAGGATCAATTAAAGAAACAGTTATAGAAATACAAGATAGAGTTATTAAATTCTGTATCGGACCACTATAAATACCCAAAGCCCTTTGTATTGATATGGTTAGTATGTAGTGTACTAACTCAGAAGAGTTGACTAGTTTGTGATGTTACATCATACCTAACTAATAAAAAATTTCTTCCTTGAAATTTACTATCATGAAGAAACTCAAAAGAAAACTCTCTCAATCTAAAGTCTTCCCATAAATACATGATATAATGTAATATCCCAAACTTCATTTCACTCGTATCCTTCTTTTAGATCTGATCGTGTGAAATTAGGGCTACTGGGGCCAATTTGGACGCCGAAATTATTTTTGGCAAATGTAATTTCTATTTATAACTCTAAATGAAATTCAGTCTTTACGGTTATTGGTTTTCTAATATTTATAATTTTTTAAAATTTTTTGGAAAGTCCAAAAAATATTTTCAAATTTTACTAATTTTAAAATATTAAATTCTTCTTCTAATTATTTCATAATTCTAGTTATCTCAGAACATCAAAATAATATATGGATAATTTTGTTTAGTGTTCTCTTGTTGAGCACTATATCTTATATTAATTTGGAAAATTTAGAAATTCAGCACATGGAACTGTAACTAGTATAATAATAATTTAATTTATTAAGGAAAAAAAGGGTTTGTCCTGCTTTATAAGCCACGGCCAACCAAGGATGGTGGCTTCATTAAGGGCCAATGGGATTGATAGGCTAAATATTGGCTTAAGGAGGAAGCCACAAAGAAACATACAAATATAAATATCACTAAGGATGTATGCAAACTCAGTTTTCTCCACACCCATCACTCTTCAAAATCCTTTCCTCTTCCTTGCATAGACTAATGGATCTTCCCTTTCAAACTTTTTGATATTTTCCTCTTTTTTTGATTTATTTCCATTTCTCTATAGGGGAAAAAAAACAAACACACACACATGCAGGCTAATACCCATGGAAACAAGCAAGGGCCAAGGGCAAGGGTGGTAGCTAGGGAAACTATTGTAAGGTAAGTAGTACATTCTTTTAAATATTGCGTTTCTAGTTAGGTTCTAACTATCATTAATTAAAATATTACTTTGTGGATTGATTGTTTTTAATATTTGCACACACCAGATACATGATGTTATGTATCGAAAATTGTCATTTAAATACATAAATAGTCGGCTTGTTATTCATCTTAGTTATTTAAACTCACATAAATATTTAAAAATATTTAAAGTACTTATTTAATTATTTGACTACACAGTTAGGTTTTGATTATTTCATTACCTAAACTGAACTCGTCATTTATTAATTGTGTCTTTAATTAAATAATTATGTGTCACATTTCATGTCCAAGTAGAGAATCAACACTAGGATATAATTAAACCTGATAATGTGACATGATCAAAAGACTCTTGCATATCTGATACGTGATGGGCATGATCATTCATGAGAATATGATAACAAGGTTCGTATGTTTTGATTATATGAAAATAGAGTATTCTCGTCATACATATGTATATGATCTTAAATTAAATTGTTTCTTAAATTTCAGTTTCTAGTAGAGAATATATACATAATTTGAATTGGCATGCCTTAATATTTCTATTGGTTCATGTGTATCATATATCCTTGATATAAGTATTAGGAAAAACTATATGATGGATAAGAACAACATCATATGAGGATTAAATTGGTTGTTTCTAGTTAAGTATTGAGGACTTATACTGTCGCAACATCGTGTAGTACTGAGTCACTGTCTGATATTTAAGTTCCCATGATGAGTTATGTATATTACTATTTTACAGTACATAATCTATTTAGCAGCATCTATCAATGCGTTATGATTTAGTGTCATGGGTTCGGGCAAGGTCCCGACTATGTTTGGGCACTTATGTGATATTAATAATAACGTGCATCTTATTCATCATAGTAGTTTTAAATATTTGACTAATTATTAATCTATCTAGTTTCTGATATCTGACATAAAACTAATCGAGATATATTAACTATCATTGATCTGTACATTCCTAAATATTTGATTTAGTTGTGATTCTAAATTTATTTATATTATTCATGATTTATACTATCACAACCGACATTAACATAATATATTCATAATCACATATTTTGAGTACTATGATAATACAACCTTCTTCTTCTATGAGTTACTTGTTAGGTTTAATCTCCAGGTTCTGAACTCAAGTTTGGAAGGCGAAGAAGGAGAACTAGCCCAACCGATAACCCCTATTTTCTTGAACAGACTGAGCGACAGTAAGTGATGAAGTATCTTTAGAGATCCTTTATTTTGTTTATATTTTCTTTTGTTTGGGCACTACTTTTCTCTCTTGTTCTTCTATTCTATATATGTTTGGATTTTAGAGCATTGTGTCATCTTATATATTTAACTCTTTATACAAATAAAATCTTTCCAGTTTCAGACATGCTATATATATTCATTTGAATGTAGCAGTAGTTACAGTTATTTCAAGATCTCGTGCCTCTTGGGTAGTCTAATATAGTTTTAAGTAGTATCCTTCTTTTTGGGAAGTAGCTAAAAACATGAGCGTTACATATAAGAGGTATTTGTAGTCTCCTAGGCTGAGTTAAAAAATAACTCTATATAATCTAATTCTCCCCCTATATATATGATACAAGGAGTATTTATAAACCTCCTAGGCTGAATTACCAAACTATAGTGTTTTAAAGTACATGGATTTGCTTTATGACAATTTTGAGACCATATCTGCATACCCAACATTGTGTTGTTGATAGTTGCTTGGATAGTAGTTTCAATACTCAAATGTTCTCAGTTTATCAACATATTTTTATAGTGGTTATGACAGCCGCTTCGATAGTAGTTTGCAGGTTGGCTCAATCTTCAATTTTCTCAAGTGCTGTTGATAGGGCCCAGTTGGCTGTCGACAGTTGATACATGTTTTTAGAGTCGTGCATGCCTTTTGCCTTCATGTCTTGACTCCAAAATTTACAAAACATATAAAAACATTTATTACATTAAAGCAAATACTCACGTTGAGAATTTTACTAAAATGCATAAGATATCATTAATATCAGATCATTCAAGTGCAAAAGTGGATTACATGTGTATAAATTATATACGAAATAGTGCACTTTTCAATCATAGTCAATAAAATAAAAAAAATTAATTCACACATAAATAAACTACAGTGAAATAAGAAAGGAAAATCAATATTTTCAATTTCAACTATTTACCATTCATATTTAGAATTCTATTCCGCAATCAAAGAAAAACAAAAAGGAGTGAGAACTTAGCATTTGCATCTGTTACTAAATAAATTTTTTTGTTTCATCTACATATGGAAACAAAATAAGAAGAGGGTGTTAGAATATTTTTTTCTTGCCTGTACCTTTTTTTTAAAAATTTATTTGCAAGAAGAGAAATCCAGAGAGAAAAGTGAAAGAACACTTACCTCTACTAATTGCAGGATTCTTGAAAAAAACAAATGAGCACATCTCCAACAAATCAATCAAATTCTCTTGCCTCCTTTATTTCTCTTCTTCTTCTTCTTCTTTTTTTTTTTTTCCCTCTCTTCTCTACTGTTGTTTATCTCTTTTTCTTTCTTCTACATATAATGAACATTAGGAGGGCTTAGTTGTTAGGAAGTTTATTGGATGTGATAGGATTTATTAATATAAATTTTAAATTTCAAACCATCAGATCTAATTTTTCCAATCAAATTTTATTTTTCCAATCAAATTTTATTTTGAGATAGTTATTGAGTTGACATTTAGGTACACATGGTGGTTAATTAATCAATATTAAAAGCTCTCCAATAAATATCTTGCATAAAATAGAATTTCTAATAAAAAATTTTGAAACATAAAAAGAGGCAAAAAGAAATGTGTTTTGGGAATGAGTGTTATATTTGCTTACAGTAGACTATTGCTCGGATGCCTATTGAAGCTGGTCAAACCTTCAATCGACCTAAAAAGAAGATTGTTATACTAAGTTCATATATTTTTTCCGAAGTTATGGAAAAGGCTGAGTACATAATATCATTCATCTCTTCTTGCAAATGCTTGATAGCCCAGTAGTTGGCAATGTGATTATAAGGATCATTCGAGTCGTTATATTTCTTGTCCAAATTAGAGAATTTGAATTTGAACTTGAATTCTCTTTGGAGTATCACCTCTAAAAAGTGGTTCACAATACCAAAAATCTTATCGCTACAAGAGGCCTTTGTGACCTTTTGATAGGAAGAAGATGTTTCGTTAGTATTGCCACCATGTTTTCGCTTATTCTCGCTGTGGCTTCTGTTTTGAGTGGATTGAGAAGTGCGAGAATGATCTTGCCAACTTCTGTAGTATTCTTAGGTCCTTCACCATGGGGTGATTCATCCAGTGTAGATTGACTCCGATGTATTGTGTGGGTTAGTTCTGTATCTTTTTGGCAAGTAATCGAAAATGGGCTTAAGTTACTGGGGCATTGGGGTTTCTTCTGAAGTGGTATTGTCATATGCCCAGAATCATTCACGAGATTATTAGTTTTGCAGACCTTTGGAATATGCATTTGTCATGGTTGAAAAGTAGTATTGGTGTTTGTGCTGAAATCTATCTGACTAAAATGCTCAATACAGATCAAATACAAAGTTATTTGATAAAATAGATCAAAGAGAGAGGTTACAGAATAAAGAAATAATTTCTTAACGAGGATTCTTGCTTACATTCTCGGGGAGAATGTATGCCCTATGGTGAGTTCTTTATTAGTAAAAGAAAGCTCCTCATCTCAAAGTAATAGCCCCCTCACATATTAGATGGAGTGGGTATTTAAAGTCAAGGATTTTTTAAGAAGTAGGAGTACTAGTTGACCATGAATATGTTAGTTTCTATATTGTAGGATGGGTTCCGTTACATTAGCGAGATCCACTTTTCTTATTCTCAATAATATGATAAGAATTTGACTTGATTCTGGATCTTACACGTTGGTTAGAGATGGCTCATTTAAATTTGTATCTCAGTTTCCATATATATGAGATACGGTTGTGTTATAGGCTTTAAATGTGATGAGCCCATCGTCTTTGCTGGACTGCATCTCTTGGACATAATCCGAATCGTTTATAGGATAAAATCATTATTTATTAACCTCATAAACACTCTATTTGGAAAATGATAATTTTCTTTTGAACCCAAACTAATGGGATCAAAAGTGAAGTGATATGTTACCTTCCTAGTTAAGAATAAGAATACTTTCAAATTTCAGATGTCTTGCTTTTTTGCCAAGAGATTTTATGGCTACAACATGTCATAAATGAGTTGCACCTCCTCAGCTCATTGCATGCAACTAGAAGCCAACTTAAGACGGGTCAAATCCTAGAAAAGATGGGCACAGTACAAACTCCTATCAGAAGTTAAAGAATAATTATAAAAACACAACCCAAATATCTAAGAACACATCCCACTAAAATTAGTTTTAATTACAAGTTTACCATTAGTTTTTTTTTTTATAAGTATACCCCTTTTTCAAACTAGTTCTAAGATATTATGATTATGGTCAGGTGAGGGAGGGGAATGGCAGTAGCAAAGAGAGGGGGTGTGGGCTTCAAGCTACCCTCCCCTCCTCCTTCTACCCCACCCTCCTTGACCCCCATCTTCTCTTCTTCGCCGCCCCCCCCTCCGGTCACCTACTCCTAACCCTAAACTTTTAAAACTAAAATGAATAAGAGAATATTCTTATCTAATAATCTAGGAGTATTTACTGGTTTGTCCCTCAAATCTTTATATATTATGATTTAGTCCCCCAAATCTTCATATTTAGGATTTAGTCCCCAAAATCTCCTAAGTTACTACAATTTAGTCCCCCTTCCTAACTTTCTTTAATTTTTGACCTGATATTACTATTACCCCTCCTTATTCATTCTTTTCATTCTCCTCTCTTCTCATTCTCTCTTCCTCCCCTCTTCTCTTTTTCTTCATTATTTCTCCTTTCTGTTCCTTCTCTCTTCCTCCTCTTTCTTTATTGGAAGAAGAGAGGAGGAAGAGAGAAGGAGAAGAGAGGAGGAATAATGAAGAAAAGGAGAAGAGAGGAGGAGAAGAGAGAAAGAAGAGAAAGAATGGATAAAGAGGGGTAAAATAGTAATATCAGGTTAAAAATTAAAGGAAGTTAGGGAGGGGGACTAAATTGTAGTAATTCAAGAGATTTAGGGGACTACATCCTAAATATGAAGATTTGGGGGACTTCATAATATATAATGATTTGAGGGACAAACCAGTAAATACCCCAATAATCTAATAGCAAATATGAGCCCACCTATTAAGTTCGCCACCTAAGAGTTTTAAATGATGATGTTTTACAATTAAAATTTTCAATTTTATCCTTCTCTCTTCTCTCTCTCATTTATGTCTCACGTTTGCAAACCTTATTTATTAAGTTCACCCACCTAATATTTGAAAATAAATTAGGACTTGAGATTGACAGAATTACGAAAAGAGAGGGATTTGTAGGCTCATTGTGATTTTTTTTGTTGGTGGGTGGTTGGCTTCGTGATTAAATCCAATTTACGTGGGATGTTGCCCTTATATATTTGGGTGTGTATTTGTAATTTTCCCTCCATCAATCTGCATCAATCCCATCTCCATAGATCCCACGGCCCATACCCACTCCGTATGATCCCCATCCGCATCCATCCCATTCCAATGTTTTAAACTCACCGGACCCCGCTCTCCCCTCCCCTCTCCCAACGGTCCGTCGTAATTTCCCCCAAAGGTCACCCATGACTTCCCAATCCCCATTATTATTATTATTATTATTATTATTAATATCCTCCCCTTCTCCGTTCCAAATCCAACACAAAACCCTAGAAGATCTCCCTTCCCACCCTTCGCAAATCTCTTTCTGCCATGACCGTCGGACCCAGTTACAGGCTGCTCGCCGCCATCAAGAACTCGTCCGACGACGACTTCCTCGTCGTCAGGCAGGATCGCCCCCCGCCGCTGCCTGAGGACGAACACGAGTACAGCCGGTTTGTGGACTCCAATCTCTGGGACCTGCCTTCGGCGCTGCTGAAACCCTCGACTCAAAGGTTCGAACTTGTCATCAGAGACGCCGATTCTGTCTCTGGAAAGGTCGATTTGGGAGCTCTCAATGTCGGTGCCGGTCTCAATCAGGTGAACGTAACGTTATCTATTCTTAGGATTTTGCTAGGGTGTTTGTGCAGTTCTTAACATATGAGGGTGTTTTGTTTAGGTTGTATCACAATTGGGTGCCGGAGCTGCTTCGATTGGGGATTGGGCTGTTCTTAAGTATGCTGAAGAGCCTGATTTTGGCCCAGGGCTGCCTGTTCACATGCTGTTTGTGGTTGGAATTATGGAAACTAAAATGGAAAATTTGGGAGGTTTGTACCTTTAGCACTCTTAATTCAGTTTGTAATGCATCGTGATATGGTTGGATATGTTTTGATTTTGCTAATAAGAATAAATACCATTATGCCTTTCTCTTTTTTTTTTTTTAACTCCGAATGATGCTCCTCCTTCAGTTTCACCTGAATACGAACATTTGATGTGAATTATAAGAATCTAAATCACTAGAATCTATTTGTGGAGCGATACAAGTTTAATTACTAGAATTATTAGAATCTATTTGCAAGCTGTGGGCACTTCTTGCGAATGTCATCTTCGTGGTCCCATGTGCTTCTCTAGTGGATCATTGGTTCCAAGATAGCAATGACTTTGTTGTTCAGCACCTTCCCTCTGCGACCGAGTATTTTTATTAGCTGCTCTTCATAAGAAAGATCTAGTCTCAGCTCTAATTCTGAATGGTCTCGTACATGTCCTTCATCCTGAACATAGCGTTTTAGTTGGGAAATGTGGAATACGTTATGCACACCTTTCATAGATGGCGGAAGCGCTAAACGGTATGAGATTTTTCCAACTCTTTCTAATTTCGAAGGAATCGATGAATGTTGGACTCAGTTTCCCTTGAGTGCTGAACTGAATGATGCCTTTGGATGATGAGATCTTCAAAAATACAACTTTCCCAACTTGAAATTCTAAGAATCTGCGATGAGTATCCACCCACTTTTTTTGCATGTCTTGAATTGCCTTCAAGTGTTTTCTTACCAAGTTAATTTTGTCCACTGTCTGAGCAATCATCTCTGGACCCAGTAACTTTTTGCCAATACAACAACAACAACAACAACCAAGCTTTTTTATCCCAACTTTTTGCCAATACAACAACAACAACAACAACTAAGCCTTTTTATCCCAACTTTTTGCCAATATCATCCAAAATAGATGGCAGATCGACACTTTCTTCCATACAAAGCTAGGAAAGGTGCCATCTTGATGTTACCTTGGTAACTATTATTGTAAGAGAACTTCACAAGATGAAGATGATCTTCCTACGAGCCTCCAAAGTCGAGCATATATGTTCTCAGCATATTTTCCAAAGTCTGGATGGTTATCTCCGATTGATCATTAATTTGGGGGGGGTAGGGAGTGCTGAATTCGAGCTTAGTTCCCAAACTTTCTTGTTGTTTTTCTCCAAAAATGTGATCTAAATCTCGTGTCCCGAACTGAAGCAATACTAACTGGGACTCTATGAAATCTCACAGCCTCCCACATGTATTTTTTTGCCAAGGTTTCGGTAGATTGTCCAACAAGAAGCGGGATGAAATGAGTAGCTTTCGTGAGACGATCTACGATGACCCATATAGCATTGTTACGCTTAGGGCTTTGTGGCAGGGTCGTGACAAAGTGCATAGTTATTTTTTCCCATTTCCACTTAGGTATTGGTAGCGGTTGTAGTAGTGCTAGTGTGCTCTGATGTTCCGCCTTCACTTGCTGGCATACCAAGCATTTGGACATGAATCGAGCTATCTCCCTCTTCATTCTGTGCCAATAAAAGTATTGTTTCTAGTCTTAATATATCTTTGTCTCTCCTAGATGTACCGAATACGCTAAACTGTGAGCTTCTGTAAGTACTTGTTGATGAACTTCTCCTTTGGATGCACAAAGTTTGTTTCCAATCCGAATAGATCCGTCAGCATGGATGCTCATATCTGTCCTCCGTCCGGCTTCAATTTCACTTCAAAACTTCTGCAGCTTGGGGTCGTCTATCTGAGCTTCCTTGATTATTAACCAGACGTTTTTGTTGTTGAGGAACAAAGGTATGGGGTGCTTCTTTGTTTGTACTCATCTTTGGATAGTTTGTCAGTTGATACTCAGCTAATCCACAAGCTAGGCACAAATCGTTGGCAACTTTGCAATCTTTCTTGAGGTGACCTGGCCTCTGGCAGTTGTTGCAAATGGTCTTTTGGGGAAGAGCTGCAAATGGTCGTTTCTCGATGGGTGCTGTTTTGGAAGCCGATCCTCCAAACACTTGGTTGAATGGCCTCTTCAATCCCGTAGCAGATACGTTTTTCTCCTTATTCATTACTTGTTCCACAGCTCTAGAAGCATCATTGACTTGGGCATGTGTAGTAAATTGCGAAGTGACCAAGTACTTTTGAAGGTCTAGCCTAAGTTCTTGTTGAAGCGATGGGCACGATTCTCTCCATCGACAACCATGTAGGGAGCAAAGCGACTTACGCGAAGGAATTCTGCTACATACTCATCGACAGGTTTTCCTCCTTACTTGAGATTGATGAACTGCTGTTCCATCTCCCTCCAAACTGTCTTTGGAAAGAACCTTTATAGAACCTTCTAGTAAAATCTTCCCAGCTTATTGGTTGCTCCAACCTATCTCTTTTGACTTGCCACCATGTTCTGGCAATACTCGTCAACTGAATTTTGATGTTGTTAACCATATCTGTACCTAGAACTCGGGCAGTTTGTAGTATGTTTTCCATCTCAATTAGCTATTGTTCAGTTTCTAATGGCACGATTGTCCTAGAGAGTCACAGGATGAAAGCGCCGAAAATCTGAGATGTTCTCAGCTCGTTGTAGATGAGGAGCATTGGCTTGTATTGCCTCCATCATTCCAGCATGTATTGTCTCATTCTGCTGTTGTTCGGCCTCTATCATTCCACGAAATATCTCTATTATGCTTGCAACATCTAAATCAGAGGAGTTCCAAATAACTACATGTTTGCCCTTTTTTTGGACTATGGTCCTTTTCTTCTCCCTAGTACCACCCACCCACCCACCCCCCATTCAATGAAAAACCCATTACCACCATGGCTGTTCCCCCTCTCTCTATGTTGCTGCTTCACTCTTTCTGGCTGATATCATCTCTCTATGGCTGCTGCATT
Source organism: Dracaena cambodiana (assembly GCA_036321105.1). Taxonomy (NCBI): domain Eukaryota; kingdom Viridiplantae; phylum Streptophyta; class Magnoliopsida; order Asparagales; family Asparagaceae; genus Dracaena; species Dracaena cambodiana. Next base: position 8,005,623 of record JAYEPQ010000006.1, on the reverse strand, counting down.
CTCTCTATATGGTTGTTACTCTCTCTCTATATGACAGCTGCCTTCTTTCTCTTCTTCTGGCTCCTTCCCTCTCTATATGTGTTGCTTCTCTTTTTCTTTCTCTCTATATGGCGAACAACATTAGCCATCCGCGGTGTAAACCCTGGATAAGATTTGCATCATCTAGTATTTAATACTCGAACGAATTATACGTCATCTGGATATTGTAGTATCCCTAAATTCGCACTACTCGAATTCTTCTTTTGAGTCCGATTGTGCCAAATAAAGCCACCGGGGGTTAATTTTGCACACCGAAATGACTTTTTGTGAGCATAATTTTAAATCGGTAACTCCAAATGACATTTGGTTTTCACGGTTATTAGTTTTCTAATATTTATGATTTTTAAAATTTTTTTCGGGAAGCCCCAAAATATTTCCGAATTTTGTTAATTTTAAAATATTAAATTATTGTTCTAATTTCTTCAAAATTTTATTTCTCTTATTTCAGATATTGAAATGATAAACGGATAATTTTCTAGTATTTCTCTTGTTGAGCACTATATACTGTATCAACTTGGTAATATTCGGATAATGTCGGATGGAATCAAAATTGTTAAATAATAATTTAATTTAATTTAATATAAAAAGAGAAAAGAAAATGTTTGGTTTGTGATGGAGATCAAATTTGATTCTGGAAATTAGATTTGGATCTTGTTGGGATTTTTGGATCCTATTAGAATATTTGATTGGATTTTTAATTTTATTATGATATTTGATTAGGATTTTGGATTATATTAGGATATCCTATTAGACAAAAAATCACCTCACCCCAAAGACAAAAAATTTTCGTGGAAATTTTGCTGAATTGTACTTTGAAAATCTAATCACCCATGTCTCTTGTTTTCTTACTTTTTGAACCTGAATTCCCTTTCTGAGTTCTTGGTGAATTACTACTGGAATTTTGAATATTGTTTGAATGGTTTCAAAAGAACTGAAAGAGAATTATCGAGTGGGAAAAGACAAGAGTGATGAGCATGAGCATATTAGAGGGTAAAAGCCGATTATACTGAGTGAAACACGAGTGGAATAGAGTGAATCATTCTTTGAGTGAAACACGTGAGGGAGTGTGTGAGGTCTTTTTCCTTTTTTTTGTTTTCTAACTTTGATTTGCAGCAATCATATCTCATAACAGTGAAAATAGTATCGCTGAAGGTGCTACAGGGATGACTGACCCAAAATTACTCATGGAGGCCATGATGAGTGAGATGAGGCGTGTGATGAGGTTAGAATTGGAGTAGGTAGATGAGCGGATTGATCGGATGGAGAATACACGTTTGGAGCAGCAACAAAACACTCATAATGTGCGTAGGAGGGAAAGAGTTCAACATCGGGGAGTGAGAGATGAAGATAGAGAGTATTATGGGGCAGGTTTTGATGAAGAAGAAGATCGGGGTTCAGTTGTTGGTAATATGAGATATGGAGGGCGGTTTAGAGAAGATAGGAATTGGAAAGATAATAATTTGGATAGTATTAAGATGAAAATTCTAGCGTTTCAGGTAAGAAACGATCCCGAGACTTATCTTGAGTGAGAGAAAAAGATAGAGTTAGTGTTCGATTGTCACAACTACTATGAGATGAAAAAGGTAAAACTTGCTGCCATTGAGTTTTCTGACTATGCTATTATGTGGTGGGATCAGTTAGTGTTGAACAGGCGGCGAAATAGGGAACGACCGGTAGAGACGTGGGAAGAGATGAAAATAGTGATGAGGAAGCAGTTTGTACCCAGCCATTACCACCGAGAGTTGTACAATAAATTGCAAACGCTCCGACAAGTTAATCGGAGTGTGGAGGATCATCATTAAGAGATAGAAATTGCTATGATCCGGGCTAATATCGAAGAAGACCGAGAAGCTACTATGGCTAGGTTCTTAAATGACTTGAATCAAGAAATTCATGATAGGGTGGAGATGCAGCATTATGTGGAATTAGAGGATATGGTGTACATGGCCATCAAGGTGGAGCAACAACTCAAGAGGAGAGGTGGTACATGTGCATTCCATAATTTGCGTTTTTCCTCATGGAAACCGAGTCATGTGAAGAAAGAGGAGAAACCAGGTGCAAAATCTAAATTCGAGTCAAAACAAGAGACAACCAATCATGACACTCAAGCTAAATCTGACCTTTCCACTTCTCGAAATCGTGACATTAAGTGTTTTAAATGTCAAGACAGGGGTCACATAGCAAGTCAATGCCCGAACAAAAGAGTCATGGTGATAAGGGGCAATGGAGAGATCGAAACCGACGATAAGTCCGATACCGACTCTATTGCCACCATTGGAGGACGTGGATGATGAAGAATATGCGGTTGAAGGTGAATTGTTGGTGTCAAGAAGATTTCTAAGTTTGCAAGTAAAAGAAGTTGAAGAAGTGCAGTGGGAGAACATCTTTCATAGTAGGTGCTATGTCAAAGACAAGGTATGCAGTATGATTGTTGATGGAGGAAGTTGTACTAATGTTGCAAGCACAACCTTGGTGGATAAATTAGGACTGCCTACACTGAAATATCCGAGGCCGTACAACTTACAATGGCTGAATGATAGTGGCGAGGTAAAGGTGAATAAGCAGGTTTTGCTTTCATTCCGCATCGGAAAATATGAAGATGAAGTTTTGTGTGATGTAGTTTCGATGCAATCTAGACATTTGCTATTAGGCCGACCGTGGCAATTCGATCGGAGAGTTAAGTATGATGGCTTCACCAACAAATACTCGTTCGTGCTCAACCAAAAACCCATCACTCTTGTGCCGATGACACCGAAACAGATTTATGAAGATCAAGTGAGGTTACAAAAAGAGAGTGATAAAAAAGAGAGTGAGTAAAAGAAAAAAACTGAAAATCGGAGAGTGGTCGAGCAAAGTGAGAAAAAGAAAATCAAAATTCAGCCATTGAGAGAAAATCAGAGAGAAAAGAAAAAATTTCTATGCAAAAGTGAGTGAGATTAAGCGAGCAATGTTTTCAAATCAGCCGATGATTGTACTTTTGTACAAAGAGGCATTTTTAAATATTAACGAACTTGACCCTGCTTTGCCCAGTTCTGTTTCTCTTTTGCATGATTTTAGTATGTTTTTCCCGAGGAAACACCACATGGATTACCACCAATTCGAGGGATTAAACATCAAATTGATTTTGTTCCCGGTGCGATAATTCCAAACCGACCAGCCTATAGAAGCAATCCCGAGAAGACAAAGGAGCTTCAACGGCAGGTAAGTGAGTTGTTGAAGGGGTACGTGAGGGAGAGCATGAGTCCATGCGCCGTTCCGGTTTTACTTGTACCTAAGAAGGATGGGACGTGGAGAATGTGCGTTGATTGCCGAGCCATCAACAACATAACGGTAAAGTATCGTCATCTTATTTCTCGCTTAAATAACATGTTAGATGAGTTGCATTGTTCTTGTGAGTTCTCTAAAATTGATTTAAAGAGTAGTTATCATTAGATTAGAATGAAAGAAGGAGATGAATAGAAAACTGCCTTTAAAACAAAATATGGTTTGTATGAATGGTTAGTTATACTTTTTGGGTTGACTAATGCACCAAGCACTTTTATGAGACTTATGAATCATGTTTTGCGAGCATTTATAGGCAGATTTGTTGTTGTCTATTTTAATGATATACTCATTTATAGTAAAAACTTGGATGATTATGTTGTACATTTGAAATCAATTTTAGATGTGCTTAGAAAAGAAAAGTTATTTGCTAAGCTGAAGAAGTGTACTTTTTGCACCGATAAGCTTGTATTTCTGGAATTTGTTGTTAGTACACAGGGTATACAGGTTGATGAAGAGAAGGTACGTGCAATCCAAGAGTGGCCGAGTCCCACAAGTGTAGGCAATGTTCGTAGTTTTCATGGACTTGCTAGTTTTTATCGGCGGTTTGTGAAGGATTTTAGTAGCATAGCTGCACCACTTACAGAAGTGATCAAGAAGAACGTCAGATTTAGATGGGGAGAAGAACAAGAGAAGGCGTTACAGCTAATCAAAGAGAAACTAACCAACGTCCCCTTATTATTTTTACCTAACTTTTCTAAAACGTATGCGATTGAATGTCATGCTTCAGGTATTGGCATAAGCACAGTTCTTATGCAGGAGGGACGACCAATTGCTTATTTCAGCGAGAAATTAAGCGGGGCAGTCTTAAACTACCCGACTTATGACAAGGAGTTGTATGCATTGGTTCGAGCTTTGGAGACATGGCAACACTATGTATGGCCTAAGGAGTTCGTGATTTACACTGATCATGAGTCCTTGAAACACTTGAAGGGCCAACACAAGCTAAATAAAAGGTATGCTCGTTGGGTAGAGTTCATTGAGACATTTTCATATGTCATCCGGTATAAGCAAGGTAAGGAGAATGTGGTTGCCGATACACTTTCTCGCAGGTATGCATTACTCTCTACACTTGATACAAAATTGCTTGATTTTGAATACATTAAAAGATTATATATTGATGACCATGAATTTTGTGATGAGTACCAGGCTTGTGAGAAAAACGCTTGTGGTAAGTTCTTTAGACATGATGGGTTCTTATTTCGAGAAAATAAGTTATGTGTGCCTAACTGTTCTTTGAGGGATTTGTTAGTGCAGGAATCCCATGGAGGGGGATTAATGGGACATTTTGGAGTTGCTAAGAGCTTAGCTGTTTTGCAGGAACACTTCTATTGGCCACACATGAAACGAGATATTGAGTGGATTTGTGGCAGATGTGTTACATGTAGGCAAGCTAAATCCATAGTGCAGCCCAACGGTTTGTATACTCCTTTGCCCATTCCTAGTGAGCCTTGGATTGATATTTCAATGGACTTTGTGTTAGGATTACCTAGGACTAAACGTGGAAGAGATTCGATTTTTGTGGTTGTGGATAGATTTTCTAATATGACATATTTTATTCCATGTCACAAAATGGATGATGCTTCGCATGTTGCTGATTTGTTCTTTAGGGAGATTGTGAGATTGCATGGCATGCCTAGAACCATTGTTTCGGAAAGAGATGCTAGGTTCTTGAGCTACTTTTGGAAGACTTTGTGGTGTAAGGTAGGTACCAATGTAACGTCCCATTTTCCGAAAGGATACAGAAACGGAGTACGTTACCGGCGGGCACGTGTAAGTCGACGTGCACGAGGCCTATAAGTATGTAAAAGAGGAAATGAATGTAACTGAATATTAATCATCAACCAGAATCTTGGAAGTTAGTCTACTGGCATATAAAAGAGAAGATATATATATATATCTAATATAAGAAGTAACAAGTACAATACTGATATAAAAGTTGAAAATAAAGTCCCAATGGGGTGATACATGCCAAACCAAAAATACAAAAGCAGAGGCCTATAAATCTACTGCTGCTCGGCCTGCTCTAGAAAGTACGGATCGTGCAATGACGGATTCTCGCTCACATCTTCAGTACCTGAGCATGTGAGGGGCTCAGGGTTAAACCCGGCAAGTAAAACAATAAAAAGCACGGAGCGTGTAATATAAATAAATAGGCTACATATGAGTGTGGATATGAAAGTATGCGCATGTGTGGAAAATATTAAATGATCAAGTAATGATATCAAGGAAGAATTTACATGCATATCAAGTCTAAATTAACATCTTATTTTAGTTTATATTTTGAACTTAATGATGAAGAAATAGACTCTTATCGTAGCGAGTGTGCAATATGCACTAACAAGTAAAATATGAATTGATATAAAAAGCATATGCACTTGTATGGAAAAGAGTAATGATTAAGTAACAATATCAAGTTAACAGGCAAGTCAGGATGTATGGCACTATTAAAACATGTGTATGTACTAATAAGGAAAATCTGGCATATTTTCATGTATCTTGTACAAATAATTAGTATGTATATGTCAAGACAAGCATGATGAGTGTCAAAATCAAGTTAATAGGCAAGTCAAAATCCATGGCATTATTAAGACATGTGTATATACTAATAAGGAAAATCCAGTATAATTTCATATATGTTGTAAAAGTGACTAGTATGTATATGTCAAGGCAAGTATGATGGAGTGTCAAAATCAAATTAACAAGTAAGTTAGGACCATGGCATTATCAAGATATGTGTATGTACTAATAAGGAAAATTCGGCATATTTTCATGTATATTGTACAAGTGACTAGTATCATATGTATATATCAAGGCAAGTGTGATAGTCATAGAATACTAGAATGTGTTATGGAAATAATGATCATGTATGTAAACCACACATATATACAATTATGCATATAAACATGTATGTAAGTGGGCATTAGGATCATGCATATGAATCACACATATACAATTATGTATATAAACACATATTAGGTAAGTGGGTACTAAATTGTAAAAATAGAAATTAAATATGCTTAATACTATTATAACGATTATTTTAACAATGTATGAATTTTCCAAATTATAGAATGATTTCATGGTATGGAAAGTAGCAAATTTATTAAATCTTACTAATGTATATATTTTTCAAGTAAACATGGATTAGCATAAAAAGAATTGTGAGCTAACATAATATCTCGTATAAAAGAAATATTTTAACAATTTAATGTATAAACTTATTTGAAATTTTCTTTTTAAAACATGATTATGAAGACATATATATATATATATACCTATTTTCTAATGGCAAGTGGAAAATAATTTTTAAATCATTATATTATACACAAAGAACTTATGTAGAAAACTTCAAATTTATATCTAATATGATGAATATTCATAAAGGTGGCATTTTTATAATTTAAAAATTAAGCATATAGTTTAACTTTACAACTTGTAGTTTAAGAATGAGAGATTATAAATAAAATGATAAATTCAATACATAAACATAGAGTAAAGTGTAAAAATCATATTTTTATTTTTCTAGAATAATCATAGAGATTTTTGTATAGAGATATTATCTTTTTAAGTTTTAACAAATCAAGATTCTAAGTTAACCATAAACAATTAGAGTTAGAAATAAAACATGAGAGTGGATGTGATTTTACTTGCTTTGATAGGTAGGAAGATAAGCCTATTTTGAGGCTAAAAAACTTCTTCTCTTTTTCTTTTTCTTTTCTTATTCTTCTTCTCTTTTCTTCTTCTTCTTCTCTTGAGTTGGAGTAAAAAAAATAAAAGGAAGAGAGGAATGAAAAATAAAAGAGTGAAAATAAATGAAAGGAAAGGAAGAAAAAGATATAAACAAAAGAGAGAATATGGGGGTAATATGATGGTTTGTCATGCTTGGCCAAAGGACAAGTATGGTGAAGGAGGTATGGGTGAATAAAAACAAAATAGGAATGTGACAAATGACTAATAATAATAGGTTATTAAAGTTGTTTAAAACTATAATTTCAAATAAAATCAAACTTCATCTTTATAAGTCAAAAGAAAAGAGACTAGTAAAAATATGTGTAGGACCCACCGGTGATTAAAATAATATTATTTTAAGTGACTATCTTAAAAATTTTAAGAAAATCACAAAAATATAGAAAAATGAGGCAAACACAACACATTCATTTTGGAATTAATCTGATATCAAAAATTTAAGTTATGATAAAATTAGGTTGTTACAACCAAGCTTTTGTTTTTTACTATTTATCATCCACAAACTGATAGTCAAACCGAATTAGTGAATATGACTTTGTCTACTTTATTGAGGGCAATAATTAAAAAAAAATCAAAACAGGGAAGAGTGTTTACCACATGTTGAGTTTGCTTATAATAGGTCTATTCATTCTGCTACTAAATTCTCACCGTTTGAAATTATTTATGGTTTAATCCTTTGACTCCATTGAATTTATCTCCATTCCTGTTTTTGAGCGTGTTAATTTGGTTGGAAAGAAAAAGGCTGATTTTGTTAAGCAGATATATGAGAAGGCAAGGCTCAACATTGAGAGAAGAACGGAGCAGTATGCAAAAAAAGCAAATAAGGGGCATCACAAACTTGTTTTTTAACCCGGAAATTGGGTGTGGTTGCATATGAGAACAGAGAGATTTCCAACGCAAAGACGTTCCAAACTGCTTCCAAGAGGGGATGGTCCTTTCCAAGTTCTACAGCGCATTAATGACAACACTTACAAGCTAGATTTGCCCGGTGAGTACAATGTTAGTACTACTTTCAATATTACTGATTTGAGTTTTTTTGATGTAGGTGATGATTTAAGGGCAAATATTTTTCAAGAGGAGGGGAATGATGCAAATAATGACATGACTACAAAGGAGCCAGTTCAAGTTCCAATCGAGCTGGTTATAAGAGCACGATATAAGAAATTCAAAAATACACTTAATGGGCTGATTCAAGAGGTTTGGGCTCAAGTAAATTCGTGGAGGCCTATTGAGAATGGTTCACGTGTTCAACAAAGATGCATCAATATGATTCAACTATTAAAAGAATCCGGTCAAATCTGATTGTTTCCTTTCCTATTGTGGGCGTGTGATCAGCCAAATTAAGGGCTGATTATTTCCTTTTGTTTCGTTTCTATTTCTGATTGTTTTCTTTTTTTTTATTATGGACGTATCAGCCAAATTAAGGGGCTGATTGTTTTTTTTGTTTTGTTTCTATTTCTGGAACTTTTCTTGTATTTTTTTAGCCTATAAATAGGCATCTAATGGAATAGAAGGGACATCAAAGTTTTCTAGAAATTGGTGAGATTTATTCTCTTTGGTTCTTTGAAGGACTATTCGAACTTATCAGAATTCTTTCGTGGCATTTATCATCGACTTATCAAACGGATTTTCACTACCATTTGTGGCGTCTTCCTTATACCAAGATTTTTGTTTCATATTAAACAACGGGTTGAGATCAATAATACCGAGGTTCTTGTTTTTGTTGAAGCAACGGGTCGAGATCTTCCAACCAAACCTGATCGCGGACGTTCTTGGATTTTCCTTTTGTTTTACAGGTCTCGTTATTCTTGACGAGGTTCGCATTAAGGATTTTGGATTATATTAGGATTTTGTTTGTTAGCGTTTTCCTATATATATATATATATTTTGTATGAAGTATTGGAAATATTGAATAATATATGCAAATTTTGAAAATTTCTTACGTGGATTTCGCTTGAGTCACTTGAGCCAAATATTTCCTCGTGAATTTGTGGAGAGTGGGAGTTGATTCGGCCGGATAGATTTTCGAACCTTATAAGTTCTTTCCTAATTTATCTGTTTTTTCCCAATTCCTCTAAAATCTCTAAATTTAAAACCCTAACCCTAATTTGGATTCCGTCTTGCGTCAAATTTGGTATTAGAGCTTAGATTTTCATCTTCATCTCCATCTTCCTCTCATCTTCATCTTCTTTATTTTATTTTAGTTTTTTATTTTATTTTAAAAAACATCTCAGTTCAGATCTGCTAAAAAAGAAGGTAGATCCGAGAAGAGAGAAAGGAAAAAAAAGAAAAAAAGAGAGATATGCTCAGTTCAAAATAAAAAAAGAAAAAAAAGAAAAGAACATATCTGAAAGATGAGAGAGAAAAAAAACTCTCAGAATCGAACCTTACATCCCTTCCTCTACCACTCTATCTAGATTTCTTCCCAAAGCTCACCCCTCTCCGTCAACCCTTCCATCATCTCCTCCCCACAATAGGAACAACTCCACTTTCTTCAATAATAATAAAAAACAGCTTCAATCTCCTCTTCATCTTCTCCATCCTCAATCCCACAACCCAACCCAAAAATCCTCCACGACACCACCACCTTCTCCTCCTAGATGCTGCCCAACTCAACCATCTCCGGCGAATCCACAGTAGCAACAACAATGCAAGAAGCTCGCCGTAGCCGCATCGCCCTCGTTCGCCTCTCCACCTTCGTCCAGCGATGCCGTCGCCTTCGGCTGGCGTCGCCGCCGCCTCCAGCCAAAACATTGCCACCGATCATCCTCTCCCACAGCCGCAGCGAAGGATCTACCCCCTTTGGTTCGTTTGGACTTAGTTTGTTATTGGATTTAATTTGGATCCGAATTGGATCCAATTACACAGACTCGCATCCAAGAGAAGGAAAGAAGAATTTGGGTTTGGATTGAATCGTGTTTGGATTGAATCGTGTTTGGATAGTAAACTTGCATACAAAGCTGACCTAAACTACATCAATTCAAGTTAGATTTTAATTGGACTTCAGATCCGACCCACAGTTTCAGATCCAATCCACTTAAAGTTCAGTTCAGTGTAGCAGTGGACCAGATCCAGTAGCAGTACAAATCCGTTTACAGTATAGACCCGTTAAGGAGAAAAGTGGTGATTCGAAACCCGTTAGGAGTCCAATTCGAATGATTTTCGAAGCAGTGTTCTTATCACACTCGGCACCTATTACAACTATTCCAGAACTTCCATACATAGTTATCAGAGCTCCATTGCGAGTAATCTTTTGAAGAACTTTATAGAATTCTATATTTGGGCATGAACTACTCACCCCTTCAGGTAATATCTAACTTAAACTAAATTTTCAATTACTAAATTCTTTGCAAAATATTAGTGGATTGCAATAATTTTTTAACATAATAGTTAATTACTTCTTTTTAGTGATCCCATAATTATTTGCATATTTGGTTGATTAACATTGCATGATCAATTCTAAATTATAAATATATTATACTTTACAACACGATCTAGTCGTCATCTAGAGTCAAAGAGGCCTAATTATATTTATGATTTGCATACTGCCAGAGAGATATTAGATGAAAGATTTTAGTATAAAGATCTCTTATTTGATGGTTACTCCTCCATTCGTGACTTTATTGATTGGTTAGTGAATGCGGAATACTAGTTCGATTGTTATGAGATGTCTAGCAGACGTAAATTTCAATTTGTTAGGAAATGATTAGTGGAACAAATAAAAGATTTTTGGATTTAGCAGAGATAAAACGGAGGAACGTTATAAGAATCCTATAAACTCGTGGGAAGAGATGAAAAATATTCTTATAAATGAATATCTTCCTACATATTATAGAAATCGTCTTTTTGATAAATTGAAAAATTGATTCACTCTAAAAGTTAGAACACAGTGCCCTAAATGCGACAAATATGGACACACTCTCTCAATGTACCACGATCAAGTATTCTAAATATTGTGCATCTTGGCGTTATAACTATGAGTATCCCCTCAAGAGTCAACATATAGATATCATTCTTACTAATCACGTTGACAATTAAGGAGTTATTGAGGTCTATGTTTCTAAAAAAAATACTGTAGTTGAACCATAATTTGAAACAAATATGTTTATTATTGTTGCCAATACTACCATTTCTTCTATGGTTAATGATATTATTAATGAAGTACAAGAGTATAATACACCTGCATCAACTGAGATTCATATTCCTACTGAGATTCATGCTACCGTAAAGAGTATTACTGATACTACTGATACTCAGAATATTTTAGTAGAGTCTAGTGCACCCCACATAATACTAAGTGTTCAATTTTGGAGTTAATTATAGATGAAGAGACTGAGTATGAAATAATTGATACTAATGTTACTGCTAGTGAGTCATTAAGTGTCCTTCCTATGTCTTGGTAGGTTACTCCTAATATTGCATTTACCAATGAGTCTTTGGAGTTTTCTTCTGAGATTCACCAAATTTTAAATGAGTGTTTATCATTTGTGGTGATTAATGTATGCCATCTTAGAGAACCAACATATCTCCTTTTAAGAGTTGTGCCACTTGAATCTGTTGCATTGCATTTGCCTATTATGACTGTTATGCATAGTGAGATCTCTAGACAGATAGTAATTTGTAATGATGAGTATAAATTTGTTGTATATCCATATAATATTTTACAGAAATTTATACTTGATAATGTAGTAAAAGTTTTGGTTTCCCCTGAGAAGTTTTTTCCAAAAATTGTGAAGAAGTTACACGTTTCACATACAGTTCCTATGAAGTTTCAATGAAGATTGATTTCACTACCTTTGGTCTAGATATTTCATTGGATCCATATTCGACTACTTCCATTGCAAGTGTCTTTTCAGATCTACCGTGCTTTAACGCAAGTTCACTAAAGAAACCAGTTTCCCCTTCACTACTTTGGTTCAATTGTGAAGTACGTGCTACAATTCTTTGACCAGCACCATGGCCCAATTGGAATACTTCATGGATATTGATCAGTTCAATCCGGATGTATTTAATAATACTTATTTCTGCATTCATCAGGGATGAATACTTTAAAGCGGGGGAGAATTAATAGAGATCAGATTTGCGTTTGGATCTTGTTGGGATCTTGGATCCTATTAGAATATTTGATTGGATTTTTGTTTTTATTGGGATATTTGATTAGGATTTTGGATTTTATTAGGAGTTTGTTTGTTAGGGTTTTCCTATATATATGTATTTTGTATAAAGTATTGGAAATGATAAATAATATATGCAAATTTTGAAAATTTCTTGCATGGATTTCACTTGAGCTAAATCTTTTCTCGTGGATTCATGGAGAGGGCGTGGATTCGCCTGGGTGGATTCCCAAACCTTTTAAATTCTTCCCCAATTTATCTGTTCTTCCCCAAATCCTCCAAATCCCCCAAATTTGAAAACCCGAACCCTAATTTGGTTTCCGTCCTGCGTCAGTTTGCTTCACAAGCCACCGCCAACCAAGGGCGGTGGCCTCATGAAGAGCCATTGGGATGATGGGCTAAACGATGACTATGGAAGGAAGCTAAAGAGAAACATATATATAACTATCATCAGGATATAATCACATAATTTTTTTTGCCTCTCACACCCAATAAATTCTTCCCCCAAAACCCGTTCCTTCTTCCCTGACACCCTCCAGTGAAAACCTTCCCCTCCCTAGCTCTTTTTTATTTTCTTTTACTTTTGATTTTTTTTTTCTCTCTAGCCAAAAATATATAGCAATACTCGGGGGAACAAGAAAGGGCCAAAGGGCAAGAGTAATAACCGGGGAAAGCATTCTAAGGCAAGCAGCACTTATTCAATTCTAAGTTTTTATTCCCTATTTGTTTAAATCAATTTAGAGTGGTTTGTTTTATTTTTCCTTTTGTTGAATTGAAATGCTGTAAGTTCATATTTTAACAAATTATAAAAAATTAAGGTGTCTGAAAAATGAATCCAAAATCTTGCCCGTAGTTGACCTCTTTTCGATGAACTTAAATTGGATATGTTGGTTATTATTTATTAAAATATAAATATAGCACATATTTATATTTATTAAATATAGAACAAATGCTTGATTCTTCCTATATTGAAAGTACATCTTATATTCGCAAATTATACAAGATAGAGCACATATTTGATTGATATATATATATATATATATATATATATATATATATATATATATATATATATATATATATATAGCATACTAAGGTTGCATATGTGCTTCCTTTACAAAGTATCATGTTACTGCATGGCATATTTGATCCCGTACGTGGGTCCTCCATGCAAGTAGCATCCTTGCTACTTTTTCAGTTGGGTAACTAGATCAATTTTGTGTAGCATTAATTTTGGGTAACAGGAGAAAAGGTATGTAGGAGAAAAAAACAAGTAACATCCTTGCTTCTTTTTCCATTTGGATTTGTGTAGATTGCCCAAACCCAACCTGAACATATCTAGCCTAAACACAATATAGTCCTTACCTATATTAAAACACAAATTAGTCCCCAAACCAAATCAACAAATCTCATTAAGAAGTTATTATATTTATTATATTATTATCATGTGGTGATATAATAATATAATATAGTACTGCATTAACAAAAATGAGAGCAAGATTCTGTACATGTTTGCATGTATAATATCAGAATTCTAATAATACGCTCGCACATCGAAATTAGAATTCCTTATTTCACATAAATATATTATAGTCTAATATTATAGTCACATATATATATTATAGTTTCTGATGCTGAATATAGCATGTTTACATATTCTAATATTATTAGTGCTTCGATAATCCTACAATCGAATTTGTTGTTTTAATTCAATTAAAAATAATTAGTTTTACATAAAATAAAGAGTTAATTACAGTTAGATCCCCTGTAGTATTGGGGGTGTGTAATTTAACACCTCTGAAGTTTGAAACTCTCAAAAAACCACTGAACTAGTTATTTTCACTCTCTTTTTTTTACTAAAGTGTACTCTTGTCTCTCAAATTCCTATTCTACTCTCATCTTTCCTTAAAGGGAGTATACTGGTTAAAGAGAGGGATAAGGGTAAAATAAGAATTTGAGGGACAACAGTGCACTTTAATAAAAAAGAAGAGTGAAAATAAGTAAGTCCAGAGGGTTTTTTGAGAGTTTCAAACTTCAGGGGTGTTAAGTTACACACCCCCAATACTACAGGGGGTTTGACTGTAATTAACCCTAAAATAAAATATTTGAAGAACATTAAAATACAATTTTAAGCACGGTTGTGACTCTAAATCAATGGCTAGTTAAACTAATACGAAAACGTAAAATATGTGATTATGTATGTGATAGTTACAACCACGTAATATAGTTAACATGATACTAGACACATTATGCCGGATATGTAATATATGATACGAAATATATGGATATGACATTGGACTGTAGCCTGATACGACATGAATTCGATCAACACTTTTGGCATGTAAGGCTTGACACGATCTTGGCATTCTTTTTAGGACACGACACATGACATATGACATGACATGACTACTACTTAATATAGTTGCATGATATATGATACCTGATGTATGAAACATGATACATGATAATTGAACCTGATAATGTTTCATGAGAGTACCTGATATACGGATGTATGATTATTCATGGGAACATAATGACAAGATTCATATACCTTGATTACATGTAAATAGAATATCCTTGAGATATGCGTGTATATGATCCTAAGTTAAATTAATTCTTGAATTCCAATTATTAGTGATAAAAAAAAAGTGTACATGGTTTGACTTGACATATCATGATATATCTAATAGTCATGTATAGTGTGCATTATTGACTTGGAAATTAGGAAAACTACATGATAGATAAGAATTATATCGTATGAGGATCAAATTGGCCGTTTATAATTAGCTGCTGAGGACTTATACTATAGCAGCACCGTATGGTACCGAGCCACAGGCTGAGACGTGAGTCCCTATAAGAGTGACGTCCATCACTGTTTCACAGTACAGGGTTTGTCTAGCAGTACCTACTGGTGCGTCATGATTCAGTACCAAGGCTTCGAGCCTGGTCCTGGATATGTACGACACTTATACGATATGGGTAACAACGCACATCTTATCTATCAATAGTAGTTTTAAATATCTGACTAAATAATAATCTGTTTAATTTTGGATATCTGATTTAAGACCTGAATGAGACTTATTACCTACATCTGATCTGCATACTCATGTACATCTGAATTAATTGTAACTCCAAGTTCATTTATATTATCTTTTATTTATACTATCACAATTGATACTGACATATCATGTTCATGATCACCTATTCTGAGTAATGCGATAGTATAACTTCTTTTCTTTTTTGTGTTACTTGTTGGGTTTAATCTCCTGGGTTCTGAACCCAGGTCTGGAAAGTGAGGAAGGAGAACCAGCTTTAGCCAACGACCCATACTTCCGTGAGCAAGCCCAGCGACAGTAAATGGTAGAATAACTTCTGAAGATCTTCTGAGAGAGGGCAGTAATAGCCATAGAGATAGGGAGAAAGAGTGAAGCAGCAACATAGAGAGAGAGGGCATCATGCATAGGGAGAAGGCAACAATAATAGAGAGAGAGAGAGAAAGAGAAAGAGGGGTGAGGGTCGGGATGTGTGAGAGCTGGGGGAGAAAAGAGATGGGGGAGGTGGGGGAGAAAGGAGTAGAGGTAGGAATGGAAAAAGGGTGCGCTCACTTAGTAAAACCACTCTTTTCAAAAAAGAGGGTGGGCTTACTTGGCAAGGAAGGCTCACTTAGCAAAGTCGTGAGCTCATTTAAAATTTCCGAAGAAGCATCTCAAAGTGTTGAATGAACATGACCCACTCATGCAAAAAAAAAAAACCATATTTTACCTTTGTGTTTCGAAAAGAGGATTGTTAGTTTAGAAAAATCTAAAAGGATGTAATCCTTACCACAATCATGGCAACGAACTAGGAGGAAAAATCAATTTTATTAAGAATAAATTTTATTGGATTTTTAATTTTTGAATTAAATAAGAATTTTAGATTGATATTCTACTGTATGGTAACATCAATATTTCAAATAGAATTTCATAGCACCAGTATAGCATGCTGGCCCTAGAATGTTATTATTTACTGTAGTGACAAAAGATCACAACAATAAGAAGCGTTTCTTCATTGCCGGATAACGTGCTAAAACTAGTTTTATTAAATCGATACCCACTAAAGCAGGTTAGTTTGCTTTTTTATATATTCTTTAATTGTACTGGTCCAGCTTGTTTTATACATGATAACGGTTTTTAGTGATCCTCTCCGCACTGCTCACCTCACTTTGACTTCTTATCATTTCTCTTTCATCTTCTAAGAGTAGTTATGAAAATTCCTTAAATTTCTTGATAAGGATCCACGATATCAATTCTATCTAAATTGAGTCCTTGGCATCTGGAAAGGACAATTTACTTATCATATTTTATTTATTTATCTATTTCCAATCTTTAGTTTTAGAGGAAATGATGAAATCAAAGTGATCCACCCCCCCAAAACAAAAAAGAAAAAAAAAAGCACACACAAAAACAAACAACAAGGTCATACGGGGGATACTAAAACTTGGGCAATGGTGCATGTGGCTGGCTGGAAGCTAACTTCCATACAATTTCATAAAAAAAATTTCTTTGATTGAGTTTAGTAACTTTGTTTAATTTTAGCTATAGAAAAATGACAGTGGTTGATGCATCCTAAAGTGTCTTGGAACCTCCTCTTATCATCTATTATCTCTTCCTTAAACTAATTTAGATATGTAGATCACAACGAATGGTGTGGATCAGACAGAGATGGCTGATCATAGAGTTGTCACGATTTTTTTTTAGAAGTAGTTCTCAACGTAATTTCCCCTTATATTTGTATGCATATGTATGTATATTTATTTCTATGTACATTATTGTGTTTTACTATTTATGTGCAGATTCTTGTAAATGGATGTCAAAAGAGACTGCATTGAATTTTCTCCTCAAAGTGACCAAAAATTGTGAACGTGTTGGACCTTATGTGGTTATTGGATTACTGCATAACTTAACCGACAGCGAAAACTGGAAAACCTCTCTAACCTCCCCCTATCAGGTTTCCTTTTCTGGTGTTTCCAGTCTTATTTTATATTGTATTTTTCTATCTTATGTTTCCATCACTTTCTAACTAAATGTTTCTGCTTGATAAAAACTTTAATGATTCGCTGACACAAGTATTCATTCAATGTATGCTTATTTCTCTCTTTCGTACATCAACCTTTTCCATCTGAAAAGTACATGCGTCTATTATCTATCAGTTGGTAGTTTGGTCAGATGAATCCTTATAATGTATTAGTAATTCATTTGATTTAACCATCTATGTTTTCACGACTGAGGAGCTGTTTATTAGTTGGCTAAGGTTTCCTCAATTTTTACAAACATGTTAGTATGAGGCTAGAACAGCTTGTGTTGCTTCCAGACACAATTTACTCAACTCGAGCAACATTCAGATACCATTAGAGATGCTGCGATTCTAGTAGCTGATATAACTTATGGGGTGAAGACATTGCTAATTAACTATTGGAAATTTAAATGGTGCAAATTGCAAACCATTTGGCTGCTTGAATTGCGTAACCAAACAACAACTAATTGGTTTAATTCAGTTATTGGTTACTTTTATGGGTCTGAATTGAATAAGGTATAATGGGTTCCCTTAGAGAATCCTTAGTCTGGTCTTGTTTCATTATGCAGTAGCTTCTATCGAACAAGTAATTTTTTTAAAACTGAGTTAAAATTTACATGAGCGTTCTATATATCAACTAACACATGAGCCAATATATTGTGCATGGTCGTTCCCCTTGCTGTTTAAACCGAATACCAGTGAAAACTTGATATATTGACCAATATTGCTGGCTAAAATATCGACTTCAAATTAGTCAAAATCAAGCATACTGTTTTAGTGTAAATATACCCCTCCTCCGTAAGGAAAAGGGGCTCTTCTATATTCTGATCATCTACATGGGATGAATCAGAACATTCTCTTGGCAGGATCGTCCTTTATGCCTCCATTAACCCCCTCTTCTTATTTACATACTCTTTGTACTAGAGAGAGAAAAAAGAGATTGTATCTTCAATTCAACTATAAAGTATATGTCAGGATGACTACCATCCCCCAACGACATAAGCCTGAGATTCTTTGTTGGCCTAGTCTTGTTATGTCTCTGTGAACACACTCTACCAGTGTTTTTTTCCCTTTATTATCTAATGACTTCTTTGCAGGTTGCTTGTGGTCAGAAGTCGTTATATGAACATGATCTAATAGGATCCGTTTTTGAGCCCAATCTTTGTTTGATGCTTGAAGTTGGCTCAGTGATCGTTGCTCACCAAAATTAACGTCAACAATTGGTGTCGTCTGTGGCAAAAGAATACAACCTATGACGAATACACGCTCCAGAAAAAATAGCTCTTGTTGGAAGAAGTTGTCTAGACATTGTTTTAAATATCAGCCAATATGAACAATATATCGCCCGATATATTATTTTGGAGGGTTTGTCGATACAATATAAAAGCTCGATATTAGCTCATACAATGTTCTAAAATGCGTTTTCAGTATGCGTGCGGTCGAGAACCGCATAACGCATAATCGGATTACGCGCCGATTATGCGGATTACGCGGAATTATGCGGAATATTAATATTTTAATATATATTAATATAATAATTATAAAACTAGATATATTATGTGCTATAAATTCTAAAAAATTATAAATAATAACTGTAAGTATGCAAAATGAAGATAATTGGTTATAATCCAATTACAAATTACAAAATTACAAGATGCATGTACAAAATTACAAATTACAATGAATATATGACAATAATTCAAATATTGCTAATACAAGATATGTGTGATAAGTTTCAGTTCGGGGACTTGTGAAATTCCAAAAATTCAAAATGCATGTACAGTTTGGATATAGAAATAATCAAGTATTAAAGAAATTAAAATTGATCATAAAAGCTTGTGTTCATATAAGTTTGAAATTTTTTTCTAAATTGTTCAACAATTACTGTACATACATACTAATAATCAAGTACAAATAGAAATTAAATTGCTAATCAAATCACTAAACTGTACATTACTCATTAATAACTAAATCTAACAAATTTTAAGCAAGATTCAATTTCTTTATCAAAAGAAACTCCCCTAAAAGTTTGTGTTGGAAAATTATTTCAAAAGAATTCAGCTATTATTTTAAATTATTGATGTTTGTGCTGCAGAAGCGGTCATCGTTGAAGGTGAAGAACAAAAAACAAAAAAGTGGCTAATGGAGGTGAAGAATCAAAATAATGCAGTGGCTGAATCTCCCATTTTTTCAAAATAACTCAAACCCTAAATTCTACTCAGTTAACAATTAACACAAAAAAAATCCGAACTCTAATTTTCCACAAATAAAACCCTAACCCTAATTTTTCCGAATATTTTCTTTCGCCAAAAAATGTAAACCTTAAAATCAACTCAGTTTACTCAAAATAATCATAAAAAATATTTAAGAAGAATAATACCAAAAAAAACCATCAAAACCCTAAAGAAATCCAAAATCTTAACTGAAAAAAAAATTACCTGCGTTGTCGCCGCCGCTGCCGGAGAGCTCGCCTTGAGGACCGCAGCCGCTGGAGGAGATGTCGTCGGGTCGCCGGTGAGATCAGAGGGGGGAAGGGGCGATCGGAGAATTAGGATTTTTTTTTTCCCCGCTGGGCTCGGGAACACGATTTGGGAGAGGAGTCATCGAATCAAAAAGGAAGGGAAATAAGTAATGGGTTGCGGGTACGGGTCGGGTTTTGGGTGCGGGTTGGGCGAATTTTTAACGTTCGAAACCCGATAACCCGTTTGTCCGAATAATTGAGCGCATTATGCTTTTTCTATGCGTTTTGGTGGCGAAAACGCCTATGCGGGCGCATATACGCCCGCATTGGGCATTTCTTAGAACAGTGAGCTCATATCTCCGACATATTGTTTAATATCCCATTATCTGATATAAAATCCCCTTATCCGATACGAACTCGATATTCAATAGTTAGAATCTTCGGTCCATACGATGAACATTGTATCGTGAACAGTATTTTAAATATTGATTGGTATGCTAGTATACCATCTGGTATTCCGGTTTTGGAACTAAAACGATACGGTAAGTCAATTTTTTTCGGTTCTTGTTTTGGACAGATATCGAGCGATATATAGGCTGCGTGGCAATATATCGCTAGGTAAACGAGATGGAAAATATCGGCGAGATTAACGCATTATCAGTTTTTCTTTTTGTTTTTAAAATTTAGACCATTAACCAAAACTCTTAAATACCTAAACCCATTTATATAAATATTATCAAATCTCTAATTTCTCATTTTTTCGTAAATCTATCGATGATTCAATAATTCACTTCTCCTTTTTCTTTCTGCTTTCCTCTCGCTCGATCAAGCTTCGAAGACCATAACAAACCTCAACACCTATCTCTCTCTACTCCTAGCACCAAACTACCGAAAGCCTTGCCCCTAGACCCCATGAGCCCTGACGATGACCTTGACAATCCGTGAGTCAATTGATGATATGATACCTTGCTTCTTCCTCTGTTGTTTTGCTCTCACTCGATCGCACAATGGCATTGAATAGGCCACGATGGAGTCCCGTACTTTTCTCTCTGCTCCTAATGTTGACTAGCGAAAGTCTCGACCAGTGAGCCCCAATGATCCTTCTCTCTTAATCTCTCATGGATAATTTAACTTCCCATCCTTTTCTCAAATAGATCGCTTTTCTTTTCTCAAGCAGACTCCCTCCCCTCTTGATTCAAGTAGATCGTCTCTCTAGAGCAAATTGGTCACAGTAAGTATTCTTTAAGACCCTAAACTTGCTTTAAGTAGTTTAATATGTTTTATAAATGTAATAACATATATATTCTTAAACCAATATGATATCCGATATTTAGTGCCATATTATGATATATCATTCGGTATTTGGTATATAATTTTGCAGACTGATATATTGCTGATATCTAATATTTAAAACTTTGATCGGGAACGAATCTAAATGCCTTGGTCAAACAAGCTCGACGTTAAGCGTTGGTAGATAAGATGTCTGAATGCATCCAAGCTATTCAAGAGGTCCGAACTACTTAGGAAGAACCACCTCGTGATGAAGGTCATGAAAAGATGTTTGGAGAACGACAAGATCAATCCCTGACCTCTCAATCCCCGTAAAACAAGTGAAAAGCATGGTGACTTCAACAATGAAGCCTCCTTCTACTCGAGGAAAACCAAACTCCTTCGTGGTGATAAGCTCTTTAGGTATCGCGAGCTTCTGTGTAGTTCAATACTATAGAAGGAATTTAAGTACAAGATTTCCAACGTGGACAGGAACTACGACGGCTTTATTGACCCCTTTGATCACATTGCTAACTATCAGACCGTCATGCACCTACAAGGGGCAAGCTTGTGTTGTGCCTTTGCCATGACTTTCGAGAAATGGGCACATATTTGGTATCACAACCTCTCCTAAGCTCGATCGAATAGTTCGATAAGCTCTGATGGGCATTCACTCAATAGATCTCAACAAGCAAGGATACCAATAGCACCATGACGTCTCTCCTCAATACGAGCAAAAGTATGGCAAAGTTCTTATAGCCTTCTTGAAGTGATTTAAAGAAGGTAGATTCCAGATAGAGAACTGTTCTCCTGGTATTATTGGCAATACTAGTTAGTGATATCTGTCACTCACCTCAGGCTCTCTAATGGAAAGTGCAAGCCAACTTCTATGCACAAACTTCTCGAGCATGTTGACAAGTACATCGCTCATGAAGAGTTCGAGATGATTTTCAAATATTGTCTCTCAGAGGACAAAAGAACCCTTTGACCGACAAGGGAAGGGATGAGAAAGAAGATGAAGCCCACCGAAGAGACATCAGGGCAACAATCATCAGAAGGATGAGTTCACTCCCCTCAACTCTTCCTGATATCATGTGCTCAATCAGATCTGGAAAGAAGGCTACCTCCTGCAAAGTCGATGCCCTATCTGGACGCTTATCGAAAAAAGAGACTTGCAATGATTTTGTGAGTACTATAAAGATATTGGCTATACGACCGAAGAATGCATCCAACTTCCAAGGGATATTGAGAAGTTCATCTGGTAAGGACATTTGGAGAAATTCCTTCGGAAGAATATTGAGATCCTAGTAGAATATTCATTCAGTAGCCAAGACAGTGGTGATCTTCCCAATGATGAAGGAATATCTGAGGTTTGTTAAGCAACAATCTATCCCAAGTGATCAGATTCCGCTGTCAATTTTCGTATAGGCAGCAGTAATAAGCCCAACTTTGGATAACTCCATGCCAAACTTTCGGCAACATTATGTAATATGCTCATGTTGTCAAACATTAGTTTTAGCACTTAGCTATATTCTGTACTTGGCAATATTGCCACCTATGGTGTGCAATTTTAACAATTTATTGTCTATAATATAAAATCATTAGACTTTATGCCCTTTTTGGCAGTACTTGATAGTTTTACACTAATGGTACTCGCTTAGACAATCTCATGCCCTCGTTGGCAGTACTTGATAATTGTGTCCTGATGGTACTCATCCAAGCAACCCATGTCCCATTCGCAGTACTCAATAGTTTTGCCCTAATGGTACTCACCTAGGCAATCTATGCCTTGCTAGTAGTACTCAATAGTTTTGCCGTAGTGGTACTCGCACAGGCAATTTCACACTGTCACTAGTAGTACTTGTAAATTTTGCCATAATTGTACACTCATACCCTCATCGGTAGTACTCAACAGTTTTGCCCTAATGGTACTTGCCCAAGCAATCATGCGCTCACTACAGTACTCGACAATTTTGCCTTAATGGTACTCACTCAGATAATCTATGCCCTCACTGGCAGTACTTAGCAGTTTTGCTTTAATTGTACTCGTCCAAACAAACTATACTCTTGCTAGCAGTACTTGGCAGTTTTGTCCTAATGGTACTTATCTAGACAATTTATATTTTCGTTGGTAGTAGTTGATAGTCTTTCCCTAATGGTACTTGTCTAGGCTAAACTCTGCCCACTTATGTGGTATTCGACAATTTTTTGTCCCAATGATACTCGCTCTGAATATAATATTTTCAGTACACGTAGACAGTATTCCACAATTTTTGCCTAAATGGTACTAGTCTTGACAATAAAGAAAGTCATATAGGGACTCAGTTATTATCGAGCTGCAGAGCGTTACTATAGTGATTAGTGGCAAATCAACTTGTGTTCCAACATGTATCTAGCGTTATGGTGCAACTGTGGCGATCTTAATTGCTTCTAACGGGCCAACATCAAGCCCTAATGGTTGGGGAATAAAAGATGCCACCCCACGGGCACATTGTAGGTACCAATACACCACCTCTTAGGTGCATCAACGGTTTGCTGCTTTGAATTCAGTGAGGTTCAAGTGAGCGAGTACCCAATATCTAAACGACTAGCCACGCAAGTGACTGAAGAAATGACTTCAAAGAAATGACTTCAAAGAAATCAACATTACTTAAACAAGTCATATAAGATTATGTGAATTCATTTTTTTTTTTATAGAAGTTTTCTCTTTTCCTATGCCTAAAAGTCTTTGGCTAAATTCTAAACATGAAGATTAGCAAAGATTTATACAAGCTAGCAAGACAAGATGACATTCGACGTCATGCTTATGAGTTCTCAGCTATTCCAGGGATGTTGCAATCGTATTTCTTAATGGCTTAACAGAAGTAAACAACAGATTCAACATAAGACATAATCAAGCAAATATCTACTTTTTCATTCATTATAAATCAAAGATGAGTTGCTATCATATTGCTTAACAACTCAACAGAAGTAAAACAACAATTTACAAGACAATCATTCATTATAAATCAAAGATAAGAACAATCGTTTTGATGAAGACTCCTATAGTTGGATGAAGACTTGCTCCTGCATTTATATTGCTCACCCGGTAAGAGCAAACTAAGCCGTGCGGTGCGAAGAAGTTGACTATCCAAAGTAGCGTCTTTCTATTACATATTAACGATGCTCATGTAGAATAGTTGAAGCCTCCAAGAAATCTTAGGCTCCCACCACAATGCTCAAGAAGCGCAGAAGGGACCCCATATCGGGAAAGTCCCCAGCTGTAAAGGCTGATGAGTGCAAAGCAAGGGAACTTGGAAAATCCCCTTTTGAAGAAATGAAGATCCATGAGGCCATTGACCCCGGGTATTTTGCCTCCAATACTTTTTTGTGTTCTCTGCCCCCTTTGAAGAAATGAGAAACAATTGAGAATTAAAAACTTACTATAAATCTTTTGAAGAACCTAATAAGAAGTTTGCCGGAAAATCTGTTCCTAGGCAAGAATTTATATTCACTCATCATTACCACCGGTACCCCTCGGAGGTGGACGACAATGACTCTCACTGCTACCGACTCAAGATGTAAGTTCTTCTCCATGGTTAAGGATGGAAAGGTTCCTCCCATCACTAGCTTCTAAAACTCCAAGGGGCTAAGCTCGTAAGAGGCGGCAAAATTGGATGTGACGATGCATCTCTTGCATCCAATGCTTTAAAAGTCAAATCAACATAAAATATTGACCGTCTGTAAAAGGCATGTGGGTCGCTAAGCAGAGCTCGTTGTAATCTTTGTGGTTTTGTTACTCAGATCTTCTACAGTCATTACCATAATGTGTCCGTACTTATTGAGGCAACACTTACTGAGGTTACTTATGACTCCAGACATGTCAAAACTCCTGGCATACAACTTGCCTTGAAGTGCAACACTTCCTAAGGCTACTATAGCTAGCAAACCTACTCAGAATAAATACTCCACGAGCTGATTGAAATAAACTCAGGAATAGGAGGACTATTGTTGCTTCATAAATTAATCAGTCCAAGCCTGCACATAAGAAGACCCACAAAGTGAAGGTATACAAAATTTATAAGGCCTGAAAAACTCAAGAATTCTTCACCAATCAGACCTCTTTGCTGAAAGGAAACTGACTTATTGATTTTTACTATTGTAAGGAGACCTCTCTCAACGAGGAACCCCTCTCTTAACGAGGAAACTTCCCTTAGTAAGGAAACCTCCTTGTATGTTAACTGAATCCCTCTCATATCTAGAGATAGTATTGGATTTCAACTATGACTCTACCAGTGAAACGCTATGAATATACCCCTCCTCCATTAAGGAAAGGAGGCTCTCTTCTACATTCTGATTATCTACATAGGATGAATCATACTATTCTCTAATAAAATTATCCCCTATGCCTTCCTAAATCCCCTCCTTATTTTCTATATACTCCCTGTAATTGAAAGAGAAAAGAGAGACATTGAAAGATTGTATCCTCAATTCAACTATAAAGTATATGCCAGAATGGCTGCCTTTCCCCAATGATGTAGGCATAACATTCCTTCTCAGTTGAATCTCGATATGTCTCTGTGTACGCTCTGTTTGTGTTCTTTTCTTTATTATCTGACAACTTCCTTATAGATTGTTTGAGGTCAGAAGTTGTCCTGTGAATTTGACCTAGCTCAGGTCCCCGATTATGAGCAATCTTTGATCGAGGTTCAAATTTGGCTTGGTGATCGTAGCGGAACAAATTGATATCAACAATTATGTTGACCAGTGCTTGAAACACTAGGTGCTCCTTGATATTAGAGGCCATTGAAATGAGAGCAACAGTGTCAGGGTTTTAACAGTAGTGGAAGAGTCAAGAGAAAGATTAATAGCTGAAGAGTAAACAGGAAGCGGTTAATTTCATTCAAAGTGTTATTTGGATTCTACACTGCTGGTCATATTGCTTTGACTCTAATTAACATACACTACAGTCAACTAATTGTCTCCTCATGTCGTTGTCCCTTCTGTTTTTTCAATCTCCAGAAGGAAAATAACACTTTATGCTAGTCTTTCTTCATTTCATTCATTAAATGGTCTTTACTATTTTTGTTATTCTTGATGCATCTAGGAATATGGATCAGGTGTCTGATTGATTCTCAAGACATTCATTTGTAACCTGACTACTTCCATTTAATTCCACAAGTTAACTTCTAGTTAGAATTGTGATTTGGACTGACTATTTCTGAATATACCCATTTATAATCTAAGTTAATTTCAGCAATTAATCCATGGCTTTATATTGTTTTACGGCAATTTGTTCATAGTTATATCGCTTGATTTTTATGAGATATCAGAAGAATAAGGTTATGATACCATTTAATGGATGATTTATTTTTCTTTGATTTAAAAATTCATTTTGATTGAAATATTGCATTGGAAACCACTGCAATATGTTTGTTTTGGATCAGGAATACCCTCCAGGTGTCATGCTTTTCCCTATGAGGAGTCTAACAGGAGCACCATTTCGTACAACAAATTTAGTGGTTATGGTACCAAACAATGATGGTATTAATAAATGTAAAGAACCAGACTGTATTGCTTACGGAGATGCATTGCTTATGGATCCTGGTTGCTGTACACTGTCCCATTCAGAGGTATACATATTTAAGTGTTTGGTTAGAGCATTTACAAGTTCTTGTCCATATGGTTATACTCATTTTCTTTCGTCAAGTTGACTAGATTCAGTAATCTTGAAAGGTGAGACCTACCTATTACTAGAGAGAGTGCTTGATAATTTGAACTCTACCCCTTCTTCGACACCTATCACTACTTACCCTTTGAGTGGGGTCCTCTTCAACCTTAGCTTGTTTCAGTTTGTATAGTACATGATAAGCATATGCTTTGATCCAAGCAGTAAGGAATTTCTTCGAATTAAATCAAGACATGGCACAGTAGCAATCTTGCAACACCATAGCACAAAAAATCATGTAGTGGTGAGCTTCTCATCTGTTATCCAGTGCAAAGACTCATGAGAATTATTTAATATCAACCTTCATGGAGTTTTATGCTCCTTTCATTTTTAAGATGTACCATCTGGTTATGTGCAAATTTGACCCAATATACAGAAATGAACCATGTCTAGATAAGTGATCAGGATATAAACAAATGCAAATTATCCGATCACAATCTGGTTCTGTATTTTTTGTATTTTGATGATTCATATATACTTATCTGGTGGATTTAATATGCATGTTGATACGGGTAATGCTAAACAATCCGACATATCCAATTTGATAACCTATATCTGACTGTCCGGGCACATTTGCGAATCCATATAGATTAAAGTCTATTTAGTATTATATAATGTGACATGGAATTATTTTTTGCTATCATGTATATTAAAATGGAAGGTTGGCTCATTTTTCCTAGAAATTTAAAATTAAGCCGCATTCAATAAATATCCACCGATCTGAGTAATTTGTTTCCTCGAATCTAGATGCTCAGTTGAATACCGAACAATATATGCTTATTCATATTTGTACCTGCAACATATGAAACAAATACAAATCAAGTTATGCCACTATCTGTTCCATTTACATCCTTATAAGTTAATAAACATGTATGGAAACATTAGACTGCCTCATTGAAAATGCTGCTCCACGAAACTCGAATAATCCCAGATATGCACACTTGGTAGATGGCTGTATGCAATGTCTAATCAATTTGTCGTCAATGTGCTATCACACCCTTAGGTTAAAAGGTCTGATCATCCTTATACATTCTTCGTTTAGTTTCAGTATCTGGCTGCAACATTCTTTTCATATCAAACTATGATCTTTGTTCCCATGTGCTTATAGAAATTCTTCTGGTGAAGGGTTCTCTAGACTTTGTGGTCTTGAAATAACCATTTAGCCACCTCTACATAACTATCATACATGATATGGTGCTAAACTCGTGGACTACTAGATTTGTTTAGATGCATGATAAATCTGTTTAACCCTATGCTCTTGTACAGCACCCTGCTGCAAGGCTTCTATACCTTGAGGCAGGTGTGCCTCTGCGGCTCGTGGAAACATTGCTTATGTAATACACTTTAATCATTGTTCTTAAAGAGCTTATGAATTATGCTAGTGGGTTTTTGCACAGCCAAAATTCTCAATTAACTTCTATCTTATATCGTTACATTGAATCTTTCCCATACTTTTGTCATTCAGTCCGTTAGGAATCAAAAAATTAGTGGTGTGAACAACTTTTAGTCCTTGCAGGAAAATTTTGTCCATATCTTCTTAGCCTTGTAACTCTTCCTCATTTTTCAATAGGCCATAGTGTGATCCTCAAGCTTATTCAATTCAATTTTTTTTAAAACAGCACAGAATTTTAATTCTAATTCTAAAATTTGTCTTCCATTCCATCTTACTTTCTCCTCCTAAATATTATTATATGTTATTAAATTTCAAATCAGTAATGAAATTTGGAATATTTATATAATTTTTACTAGAATTGTATGAATGTTATATTTTTTAAGCTAAAATTTTTTTCTTACGATTGTCTCTTCTTCGATGACTTATAAATTGAAGAAACATGAGGATAAATGGGTGTTCTTTTGGTTTTAGAGTTGATTTGGGGTTTTTTGTTTATGTAATTTGCAGCAGATCAGAATCATAGATGTGTTAGGCATTTCAAAAGAGAGAATATTTTGTTTTTTCTTTTTTTTTATGGGAACAAATCTTGAGTTCGAGTGATTTTGTGAATAGCAAAAGTTTTGATGGTTAATTTTTTTGAATGGAAAGGCCATCTTGTGGTGCTCAAACTAAGTCTAATTGTGTGTTTCTTTTCCAGAAATAACATTGATTTCTGTTCTAAAAGCAAGATGAAATATTCAAATCATTTCCTCCTTAATGTTATGATGTGGTCTAAAACTTTGGATCCCATGTTGAAATTTGTGAATTTTTAATATAGCTTTTGGTTAAATCTTATGATTTTTTTAATTTGTTTTGGTGAATGCTTCTTTATCTATGCTGTCCATAACAAAGAAACAGAGGGGTGCAGTGGTTCTGTTCTCAGGCTCATAGCTAATATTAGGTTTTACTGTACTTTCTTTACAGTAGATAAATTCGCAATGATCAGCAATAGGTAGCCACTGCTTTTGAACAGAGACCTATGTAGTAACTCCCTTTAAATGCCCATTCTATTGATGTGTGAGAAATAAATGTCTTTTTATCATATATATGTTGACATGATGATAAATATATTTCAAATAGAAAATCACACTAAATCAAACTATGAGATTTGCAAGTTTTTTTTATTTATTTTATATTTCTCAACTTTTTAGAATTTTTGGGGCATGTCCTTTGAGAAATGGGATTCTTCTGATCTTTTACTAGTGGAAAGGCAATTCTGGGCAGTTTGCTATTGATACCTGCAGGCAACTCACTTTTGCAACCGTTAGTTTCTACATGAGGGTTATGGTTCACTTAAACAGTCATGCCTAATTAACCAACCTGAGTCCCTTTCTTTGTATAGTTTATTGCATTTTTGTTTTGCAAGCAAGGTTTGTATAAATACCTAACCAGTCCTGGTGGAGAAAACACATTTCTCCTCTTTAGTCTTTCCACTCTCTTTAAGCGTTAAAAGGATTAATATGGACAGTTATCTGCAGAGGCAGTGAAAAATTTAGTGTATTTTTTGTAATTTAGTCTAATATTTTGGCCTTCTCAAGATATAGAGTTAAAATTAGAATTTGGGTCAAGTGCTTTCAAATCATTGATATCCTCTCAAGTCAAACCCTCTCAACCGTATGAAAAGTTTGCACCAAGACTAAACCTATTTTAACGTCTAATCATATTTATTGTCCTTGTAAAGATACAATAGTTCCCACCACATCGAGCTACACTTTGATTTGCCTTCTGCTTCCGATTCTAATTCTAGAAGGCGTGGCTAATACTTTTGGTGATTCATTTGGTCCAACTGATTCAACAAATATAATTATGGTAGTGCCATTTTCTAGAAAAGAAGTCTTTTACACCAATTTCCCCCAAGGGTAATTAAGAAATAACAACAGGGTTAATTTTCGTTTCGATTCATTTCCATCAGTAGGACCATTTTATATATCTATTGGATAATCATTCCCACTACTTTCTTCCATTCTTATTGCATTCCAATCAAGCATGGGAATCAAACAGTTAATAATGCAAGTGGCTTTTGAGTCCTGGAAAGCAAGCTTCATCTTCGAATTCGAAGTTCTAGCACTACCAATTAAGCTGAACGTAAATCAAATGTGCCACTAATGGCATTATTCCATTCATGGTGCTGAGTAGTACGCATACTTTTAGCTCAATTTGATGTATTCATTACTTGGTTGCTTGTTTTGTTTCCGTCATAAAACACTGCACTGTTGCCTAGCCAAACAATTGGTGCATCTATGCAGCATGGTTTGCTTTCAATGAGGTTTATGTTCATTCTTATGCTGGATTCTCTGGACTTAAAAAATTCATTTCTGAAATAGCTATATAATTTATAGATAAAGAAAATATAGCATACATTTTGTTTGATAATTCAAATCTTGCTGATCTATAGTTGCTTTAACCATTTCCACTCACTAGTTGCTGAATTCTTTTATTTGATAAGTTGGCAGATCTTGTTGCTGCATTGCCAAGAAAGCTATGCATCTTTGTTACTCATCATCACTATGATCATGTTGATGGTATGTACTTTAAGTTGCTCTGGATTGGTACTTCTGTGAAGCTATCTTTTCCGTTATAATGACAATACTTTATGGTTACCTTTTTTTTTTTGTGAAGATGAAGATTACTGGCACTCTCTTGACTCTTCTATCCAAACTCATCAATAATTAATGATATCATCTAAAAAAGTGTGGCTCTAACTAGATTATGTCTTGTTGGACCAGATAGTTGTGTTTTGGCAAGAAACACTACATATCATTTAGAAATTATTGTCCTGATACAAATTTAACTATTATTTTCAGATCAACATAATTTTTTTTCCTGAATCCCGAGCATCTCCTATGTACTTGTAGTAGTATTTTGGCATTTGCAAATGGATTAGTGATGTGATATTTCTAATTGCAAGTGCAGAGTGTTGTTTGTAGCACAAACATATCGCTCCCACAGGATCTAAAATGTTTTGCGATCTCAGTCTTTCTATTATTCTAGTGAGCTAACTTACAAATTCTAGATTGCTTTTAAGTTATTCTAATTAGTTTAGGCTATAAAATCCACTAGTTCACAACCAAGTATTATTTCTGTTATCTTCTTCCTATCGTAAAAAGTGATCTTTTTGTTTAATCTTTATTTAAAATACTCTAAGTATGAGTTATCAAATAGTGTGCAAGTATAACTCATCAAAAATTTTACTTTTCATAAAAACAAACTAAATTGATAGATAAATCTATAAATAAAATCAAAACTAACAACCCCAAACCCTAACTAATCATAGGCTATCAAAAAATTTAACTTAAGTATAACCTATTAAAGTAATAATATACTAGTTTTTGTATTTTCACCTTTTCATAGAAAAATTATGTCTCTATTATTTTATTTTAGAAAGAAAACAAATAAAATTAATACATGGTTGATTCCTAACTTCATCTATATCCTATAACTAAACTAATTTAGTTACACATAATTCTAGTTAACAAGATTATATTTTTATTCATGAAATCAATAAAAATCCTATTTTTCCTAGAAAGCATTAAGAATCTATATTAGAAAGCAATTAAACTATACTAGAAAGCAAATAAAAATTTATTATCTACTAAAAAGCGATGAACAGCAAAGAATCACCTCTGGAGGTAAGGTATTATAGTCGTCGCCCCTTCGGTTAATCCCCTAATTATAAAAATTTCAAAACTGCATAAAGAAAGCCCTAATTTTTAAGAATACGGCCAATATAGGCCTCGGACTATCAAACCCTAATCCTGTTACAACTAAATAACTACAAAATTACAACAAAGCCGTCACGAAAATTCCAATTACTGATTCAAAAATCTTGTTGCTAAATCGCGGCGTTGACTGCCAAATAGTGGAGATTTTTTAAAGCAGAACTCTAATTCTTGTAGGAGTCAGCATGAGAAAATTCAGCACATGTGGGGCCCAAAGTGCAGCCAAATGGTGACAAAAGATTGCCTTCTGGGCTTCATCTTCTGGCTTTGAAAATATTTGGCTTTATTCTTTTGATTTTCATGACTGGATCTCACTTTGGTTGGTTCTAACTTTGTGTTCTTGTAGTTTTGTTCTCTTTGCCTCTTTCTGGACTTAATTTCTCAATCCGTTTTTAATTTCGTGCCATATCTTTGTCGAAATAAGTTTCAC
Organism: Dracaena cambodiana; assembly: GCA_036321105.1. Lineage (NCBI taxonomy): Eukaryota > Viridiplantae > Streptophyta > Magnoliopsida > Asparagales > Asparagaceae > Dracaena > Dracaena cambodiana. Next base: position 7,973,329 of record JAYEPQ010000006.1, on the reverse strand, counting down.
TTACCTAAGTAACGTTATTTATATACAAAAATAAATAATATAAAGGCTATAAAGATGCAATATATGTCACTCATCATAATCCCACACCTTTATTTTGCTAGTTCTCAAGCAAAATCTAGACCTAAAAATAGAAAGAAAAATTCTAACTCAATTTCACAGGAGTCGCGGTTGCACTTAGCACGTGTAACAAGTTGTTAAACCCCCGTTAAACCTCTAACTTACCTTGTAGATGAGTTGTGTCTTGTAAAGGTTTGCAGTAAATATACTCACAAAGTTTATGAAGAAGGGAGATTAAGAAATAAAGAAAATAAAAATAAGAATAACCAACAATCAAGAAAAGCAAAAATTTTATACAAAAGAAAGCAAAAATCTTTTTGGTATTTTTTACAATTAATTTTACTAATACACAAAATCAAGAACGCATTTAGATTATCACTTTTTCAAGTCAAATATCATATCAAATACACTTATTACTTTAATCAATAATTCAAATCCTATCTTTCAATATCCATTGATAAATAATTCATTGGCTTCTATGTATCTACGTGCACGTGTGGTAATTTATTTCGATTTTGGACTCAAATTCTAGCTCATGATTCATTTTTTCTCTTTAAATAATTTTTTTTTCTTTTTTTCTGTTTATCATTTTTCTTCTTTTTTTTTTTACTTTTTTTCTTTTGTGAATATTTCACCTTTCATGCGAATATTCACGCTTGCTAGGTGCAAATACCCAATTATTCAGATCATACTGTACTTCTTACAAGTACCGTTCGTGTGAATAGTCATGCTTATTTAGGCGTAAGTATCTAGCTACTTAGTAATTTTTAATAAATTTATTTATTTATAAAAGATCATTGCCTTAAATACCAGTTTCACCTCTTTACAAATAATATACAACTAATAAGAGTCGTGAAAAATCACGATCTAAATACGGTCACCCTATTACTGAACGGAAAGTGCTTAGACCTCTCGATTATTTTCCACTTTCATAGTGTGTCGTTTTATGTCGGGATATGGATGAATTTAGCCGTTTTGTCAATTTTGCATCTAATCTCTCCATCTTGTTTTTTATTTTTCTAAATTTGTACCTACCTTTCTTATATTCACTAGCAAAATTTTGAAGTTTGAAATCATGCTTTTGTCATCTCCTATATTCCATTCACGAGCAGCTTTTATGTCAATAAACATTTTGGTCTTATCAACATGTGAAATAATATGCTCATTTTAATGTGGTGGAATTATGAGCTTGGTTTTTGATGGCTGTTTCAAATCATTAAATATCACGATCTCTTTCTACTGTAGTTCCATCAACTTTTATAGTATTCCTGGCTTGTCATGCAAATTTTCTTCAAACCTGTCATCAAAATTCTCAAAAGAAAATGCCATGGTAGTAGACTTATCATTAGTCAAATCATTATAAATCAATAAAATTCTTCTTGATAAATTTCTTTACAATTTTTATAAAAAGAATCAAAAGATAGTATATCAGTAAGCTCATTATGGGGCAAATCATCAAGCAAAATTTGTTCTTTATCACCAGTTTCTCTATAATTATTTGCACACCGGTATAAAGAAGGTTGATCACAATATCGAAGACTGGACTCATCATATGTAAGATTATTTGACTCTTTTTGAATCATATCAACTTCTAAAGTGGTTGCTCGTTGGAGTTAGATATGTTCAAATAAATAGATGGTTTATTTTTAGAAAGCTTAGTATGAGAAATCATTTTGAGGACAGTTTCTACACAAGATGCGGCTTGAGAGGACAATTTTAGCGAAGCTCCCATATCTTTATTCTATATGTTCGTTCCTCAGTCTCAGGATTATAAGCTTTCCTATTTTCCTTAAATTATTGTTTCTTGAGATCATGAGTGATATTTGATGTTGGATATGATGGATTTGTATACAAATTTGATGATATTTGTGAAGTGGTTAATAATTTTTCTTGACATGCATATCTTGCCTTTAGTCTTTTTAATCTTTCATCTATTATGTTCAATTGAATCTCTTATTTATGATTGAAGAATGGATCAAATGGAGGGCTCTCTTGATATGATTCTTGATTGTATATAAAATTAGAATAATACATTCATTCAAAATAGTAATTTTGTATATAGGATGTGCTCGTAGGTTCATGATATATGGTGTGAATTTGATTATGATTTAGTCCTAATGTATTTTCTATCCATGGACACTGATAATAATCGTGATATGGATCACAATAATAATGACATCCAGATATGAAGAATTGATTTGGATGAATATTTTTTTAATTTTTTTTGGAAGAAAAGGTGGAGAGGGGAAAGAGATAGAAAAGAAAAAGAAAACATAGAAAAGTTTTTTTTTTTTTTTTAGAAAAATCAGGAAACTGAATATTGGAAACAGGGAAAAAATTGGCAAAAGCAGGCTTACCATAGCTGGTATTTGGTGGCAAAACCAGGGCCTTTGACTCCTTAATTTTTGCAACTAATTTCTATTTCTCTACTGGCCCTTTTTGCCTCCATGTAAGTGTACTTTAGTATCCTTGCACACTCAACACATATTATTAACTTGTAAAATTAAAAAAAAGCAAGAAAACTCCATCGATCCCTGACAATGGCGCCAAAAACTTGATATGATATTTCTAATTGTAAGCGCATAGTATCATTTGTAGTGCAAACAGTTTGTTCCTACAGGGATCTAAAGTGTTTTGTATTTTACTCTTCCTATTATTCTAGTGAGCTAACTAACTAATTCTAGACTGGTTTTAACTTTAAAGTTATTCTAATTAGCCTAGAATATAAAATCCACTAGTTCACAACCAAATATTATTTCTGTTATCTTCTTATCGTAAAAGTGATCTTTTTGTTTAATATTTATTTAAAGTATCCTAAGTATGAGCTATCAAGCAGTGTGCAAGTATAACTCATAAAATTTTTTACTTTTCATAAAAACAAACTAAATCGATAGTTAAATCTATGAATAAAATCAAAACTAACAACTCCAAATGCTAACTAATCATAGGCTATCAAAAAATTTAACTTAAGTATAACCTATTAAAGTAATAATATACTAGTTATTGTATTTTCATATTTTTATAGAAAAATCATGTCTCTAATATTTTATTTTAGAAAGAAGACAAATAAAATTAATACATGGTTGATTCCTAACTTCATCTACATCTTATAACTAAACTAATTTAGTTACACATAATTCTAGTTAACAATATTCTATTTTTATTCATTAAAACAATAAAAATCCTATTTTTCCTAGAAAGCATTAAGAATCTATACTAGAAAGCAACTAAACTATACTAGAAAGCAATTAAACTATACTAGAAAGCAAATAAAAATTTATTACCTACTAGAAAGCGATGAATAATAAAAAATTACCTCTGGAGGTAAGGTATTGTAGTCATCACCCTTTGGTTAATCCCCCTAATTTTAAAAATTTCAAAACTGCATAAAGAAAACCCTAATTTATAAGGATATGGCCAATATATAGGTTTCGGACTATCAAACGCTAATCATGTTACAACAAAATAACTACAAAATTACAACAAAGTCGTCACAAAAATTCCAGTTGCATATTCAAAAATCTTGCTGTCAAATAGCGGAGATTTATTTTTGCCAGCAGAACTCTAATCCCTGTAGCAGTCAGCATGTGAAAATTCAGCACATGTGGGGCCCAAAGTACCGCCAAATGGCGGCTATTGTTGCCAATTGGCAGCAAAAAATTGCCTTCTGGGCTTCATCTTCTGGCTTTGGAAATATTTGGCTTTGTTCTTTTGATTTTATGACTAGATCTCACTTTAGTTGCTTCTAACTTTGTGTTCTTATAGTTTTGTTTTCTTTAGCTCTTTCTGCACTCAGTTTCTTAATCCGTCTTTGATTTCGTGCCATCCTTGTAAAAATAATCTTCACTTGAAAATCCCACTAAAAATATCTGAGTAATATTATTTATAAACAAAAATAGATAATATAAGGGTTATAAATATGCAATATATAATACTTATCAATCTGCAAAAAAAATAACTCTATCCTTGTAAATAGAGGGTTTGGCTTATTTATTATTTCTTTTAAAATTATGTAACGATGTATATAAATGGTGGTAGAGTAGTTTTTCTTGGGTCCTCCCATATCTTTTGGTTGGACTTTTGGCTTAGCAAAAGAGAAGTTATGATTAGGCATGTAGAGCAAGAAAGCAAAAGACATTTTTAGAAGATGAACTCAGTTGTTAGTAATGTCCAAGGACAAAGTGTATGGGTAAATATTTAAATATGACTATGAAATATTGGCACTACTTAAATAGATAAGGGATAATACGTTTCAGTCTGGATGGCTTTGATTGCTTTGAGAAGCATCAAGCAACCATGAGACAGATGGTGCATTTTAGGTGTGTGCATTATTATAGATAATGTATGGGAGAGGGAAAATGGGTTAACAGTGCTGGAAAATTCCTACAATGTCAGATTGAAAGCACATAATTAACCATCTCAGTGAAATCCAAATTATGCAATATGGAGAACCCTCACATCCATCAAGAGTAAAGCTGACTTAGAACAAAAGCAATTTCATGTTTTGATGGTCAGAAATTGATGGATTTGGGAAAGAATAGGAGTTTGATACAAATAGGATAATGTTCGGGCCTACATCGATAAATCACATACCCACTGTCAACGAATTCATGAAGAAAGATGCGAGGAAGTTTAGCAAATTAGTATGATGGGGTTTTATCAAAGTTTCAATATCATATTATAATTAAAAACAAGTTTACAAGCCATATATATAGAAACTACGTACATGCACAAAACATGTAAATGAAGTAAAACCTAGTAAAATTACAAATCATAATCAAATCTAACTACAAATCTCAAATAAACTTAAAGACTAAATAAAACTATCCAATGCTCTAAAATGCATTTTCAGTATGCGTGCAGTTGAGAACCGCATAACATATAACCGGATTACGCGCCGATTAAACGGATTACGCGGAATTATGCGGAATATTAATATTTTAATATATATTAATATAATAATTATAAAAATAGATATATTAAGTGCTCTAACACTCTAAAAAAATTATAAATAATAACTGTAAGTATAAAAATGAAGATAAATTGGCTCTACATAGGAAATTAAAAAGATAGAAAGACTTATCGCTTAACTCTCAATGTAAAAGAAAGAACGATATATGTATGCGTGGATCAAAATCGTTGCTCACCTGCAAATCGAAACGAAAAATTGAATGAGAATTAATGAATATGAAAATATAAAAAGTACAACCATAATAACATGATAAAGTTTTAACACATATAAATGAATGATTCATGTACAAATGAACATCTAATAATAATCCATATATTGCTAATACAAGTTTGTATCAACTAAATAAGTAACTAGTTTTACATGTTCAAAAAATAAAATAAGTTTGTCAAATAATTCATCCCAATCACCAAATTCTCTACTTATCCTCATCGTCATCTTCATAATGAATATTATTTTCCAACTCCTTGGAGCTATCAACATAATCTACATTCACATCATCATCATCCTCTTCTTCTAAAATATCTCTATCTTGATTATGTTCTTCGGGAAGATCTTCAACAACCGCATTGGGCGAACCCTCTTGTACTCTCTTTTCCGCTGCAACTCTCCTTCTTAGTATTTTTTTGCTCCTCCTGAGTCTATTTTCGTTAGCTCTACTCGCCGTAACAATAAGATCTCATGTCAACCCGGAACCGGAGAAAATCTCATCTTCATCATCGTTCTCTCTTTCTCTAATAAATGCATCATTCCAGTACAAAGCTCTGGAATCATCTGGAGCAATCAGCTTATTCTCACCATTCCCATCCTTCTTCTTCGCATTCCTTTTCTGTGCTATTTTTTTGTTAAACTGAAAGAATACGAGATCATTCAACGTTTTGACATCCAGCCTGTTTCTCTTCTTAGTATATCTGCAAATTTATATATGATTTTGCACAAGAGAAAAAAGAAGTTTAGAGTGCTAATTTTAAAAATAATGCAATTGAAAATTATAAAATATATAATCATTTTAGTAGTATTTACTCCTTCAAATACACTAAAATTTCTCTCGCATCTTGAAGAGCTACTTGTCAAGTTTAGGATTTTAATTGTCATTTGTTGAAGATACGGTGCTTTTCCTCTATAAAAATTTCACCAATGAACTATTAAAGCAACATATAACAATATGTTAATAATTAGGAAGAATAGAACTTAGTATTCAATTCTTTTAAATTTCACAATTAAAAGTTACCTGGATCGAAATTATTCGTGCCATTAAAACTCAATCGGTACCTATTCGCCATGCCACTCATAAGTCCCTATTGTATATGAGAAATTTATGCGAGCCAAATTGATCTTGGATGTCATGCTTAGGATAGAATCTACATATGCAATGTATGACTGCAGTCCGAACTAGTGTGTTATCTTGAACTGTTTTATCCCTATAATAATAATAGGGATTAAGATAATATGCTGTCAAATGTAATGTGCTATTGAGTTTGTTCCTAAATTCTTTCTCAATTATATCAATAATTGGTCTAAATGTAGACTCTTTTCGATTGCAAGCAATTTTGATCTCGTCCTTTGCATTTTCCAGTATTTCATAGACAAATCCATTGAAGGTCTACAATCATCATCAACAATCCTAAGTAATTTAAACAAAAAAGTGTATACCTTCAGGAGCTCTTTCATATCTTTGCAAAATAAGTCAGAATATATTGTGGGTTTAGTTGACTTGCCCTTTTCTGATTTGGACCATCTGTTGTTATCTCACTTTTCTAAAGAAACCATAGCAGCCAGCTGTGATTTCTTATCCATAAGGCAGCTCAAGCTTAGGAAGGTTGTGGCAATTCTAGTAATTCCTGGACGAACAAGCTCTCTTCTATTTGTAAATGAACGCATCAAAGTCAGAATACTGTGATGCGCATAGAGGAAAACTATCATTGATCTTTCCTTCTCAATCACCGCTTTATATTTTGGTATCTTGCCGATATCCTCCAACATGAGATCTATAGTGTGGGCTGCATAACTGATCCAAAATATATTAGGTCATCTTTCCTTTAATATATTTTTCGCTACCATATTGGACGGATGGTTATCAGTAACTACTTGTAGCACACGCTTTTCACCAACTTTCTTAATGCAGTTTTCCACCCAATTCAGTATATAGTCACCGCTGTATATATTGGCTGAGTTATCAATAAACTTAATGAAGTTTATGCCTTTCTTACAATGGACACATAAATTCATGACAATTTTATGCTTTCTGTTAGTTCATCTGTCAGTCAAAATACTACAACCATATTCATTCCACGCTTCCTTTGTCTTTTCCAAACTGTCTTCAATTTTCTTGTATACTTTATTTAAGAGAGGCACTTTTAATTGATATTGGTTTTATATCCTGGACCGTGCTTGTCGATAGCCTTGCAAAACAAATCAAACTTCTCACAGTCAAAAGTGTTAAAAAGTATGGTTTTGGCATATGCCCATATGACCGCATAATCATGTATCAGCTCCTTCAACTTTCTTCTCTCTTCTTCATTGAAATTATCTGTTTCCATTTACATTCGTCCACCAGTCTGCTCAGCAGACCACTAACACGAGGTCTATTCTCGCCTGCAAGTTTAGGTTCTGTTGTCTCTCTTTCTACTGATATCTGCATCTCTTCCCGAAACTCATATTCAGCTTTTCACTTTTTAACTTTTCTCTTCTTGATTCTCTCTAAGTTTTCCTTGCATATGCGCTTCTCTTTATCTGTGGCAAGTATACATACTGACATTTCTTCTCCAACTCCTGCAATATATTGCTTCAATTTATTTATTCCTCCGTTCACAATCTTATTATATTTGATGCATTTAATATCATTACATGATCCTCTCTTTATTAGTCTTCTATAATTCCACCCAATATCATTCGATTATGGTGGTTTCAGTGGAATCTAACTATTTTCCTCATTCGAAGGATTTGGCCTTCACAACTACTTAAATTAGAGGCCATTGATAATGACATACAAATTCAATTAATTGCCTTAAGGAAATTCCTATATCACCATTGAAGAAAACAATTAATTCTCACTCAAAAAAAAAATCATACAACTATCAAATAGACAAATACTTCAAATAAACTTATATTCTATTATATTTATGTAAAAATAATTTTATATGATTATATCAAATAGACATATTTTTTATCATCTAGTTTGAGTCAAGGTAGTGGAAGCAGAAACAATTTTCGCAATAGATTTTCTAAAAAATAGAAGGCAAATCTAGAAAGGCACGTGTATCATATTTGGATCATATCCTCCTTCCAAGAAACCAAGTATCATTGGTAGTTTTTTACAGGTATTAAAATTATTTCATCCTACTCTCTCTCTCCTCTCTTTCTCTCCCTAACCCAAAAACCCACAAATCGGGGGAGGGGTTACAGGGCCACGGCTGATCCTCCTCTCCTGCCATCCCCTTTATCCCTTAGATCCCAAATCCCTACAATCCAAAACCAAAGGAGACACCATAGAGGGGAAAGAAAATTGGAGACACATCTCATGAGCTGCACATCCCCATCGATCCTAGCGTAAGAGAGGTCCTAGTCTCAACTAAGCGTTCCAGTCGACGAAAGTGAAAGATCTCCCGAGAGTCGCCGAGTCTATAGCAAAAGCAAGATGCCCCCCTCACAGGAGTTGGGGAGTCGATTGTGGGGGAGTGACCCGCGGGAGTCGCTTGTCAACGACCGACTCATGGGAGTCAGGAGTCACTCACAGTCTGGTGGTACAATCGCTGGCTCATGAGAGTTGGGAGTCAAGAGACGCTCACGCTTCGTGAGAGTCGGAGGTCGCTCACCAGATCGAGGAGTTAGAGGGGTCGTTTCGGAGTCGGGAGTCGCTCACTAGATCGTGGGAGATGGAGGAGTCGCTCATGTCGGAGTCGGATACGTCGCTTGGGTCGTCGGTCCCGAGGCGGGAGGAGTCGCTCGCTCCGGAGTCGGAGTCGGAGTCGTTGCTCGGGTCATGGGTCCCGAGGCGGGAGGAGTCGCTCGATTTGAAGTCGAAGTCGTCGCTTGGGTCATGGGTCACGAAGCGAGAGGGAACGTTCATTCTGAAATGGGCACGTAGGCTGGTGGTGATATTTGAATTTTGAAATTCAATTGGGCCTTCTTGAATTTTAAAAATAGGCTTTGAATTTCAAAATGCAAATAGGCCATGTGAGGGTGACATTGGGCCATGGGGTGCAGATCCATGTGGTTTATTTGTGATGGTGGACTTGTTGGGGTCAGACATAATTAAAGGGAATGTTATCGTCAACCGACATAATTGAAGATTAGGTGATAGGAAGAAAGAGAGGCAATAAGACTACCACTAACTAGACTCTATAGATGCGGGTCGTAGCGCAATATGAGGCCAGAAGGAGGTGCTTAAATTGTAAAACACTACGGTGGGAATAGAGCTCAAGCCCCATGTAGTACCAAATATCACATGTAAGCATGGTTGTCTGGTCTGCGATAGAGCCCCGTGGGGTACGAAAAATTGATTAGGTCTATGAAGGATTGTTCGGAGCTAAACGATTACTTTAACGAAACAACTAGTCTACAACATGGTCGGGGTAAAAACTGGACAACATAACCACAACTCTGGACATGAGGACAAGCACCATATCATTTGTAGTATCCGTAGATCCAATATTTCTGTATTTTATTTTGAGTGGCTCTCTTTAGGCATTATTTTTGTTTCTATTCATAATGTCCACTCATTAGTGAGGAACTATATATATGTACTCTTTATGTAGCTTATTTTGTTAACATCTGATTAGTGAAACATGGAGGGATTACCCACCGTTTATGTTAAAAAAATTATTTCATCCTGTAATCTGTCGTTTACCTTGTCTGTTTGATACCTCGATGGTGGTTTTGATGCAGTGGTAGAACTAGAAAGCATAGGAACGACTATTGACCATACTTTCCTTCAACACAAGAAGCATCGAATTGCATTGCTGTGCATTTGCTGTTGCAAAAGATGACAAGCCTAGGTTGTAAGCATCCCTCTGTCTCGAACTGAAAATTTTGCACTCATGTAAATTTGCAACATATCTATAAGTATTCGCTAAACACATTCTGCTGATAGATTTTCTCATGGAACTTTTGCAGGAGATAAATTTTCTTATGTGGTCGCAAAACTTTCTTGATGAACATGGTTATTCACAATGTTTTAAATATCAGCTACATCAAATATTATCGGTCGGAAAAATTTCATAGTGAAAATTATCGGTCAGAAAAATTATGATATACTTATCTCGACAACTTGATTAAGTTGATGAATTCATCATCACTAAGACAACCAATAAGTTTTCCTGTAGCTATAATCTTACTGTAAGTTTGATGTAATCTTCTTAATCTTATTGTAATTCAAGAATTTAACGATAGTTTTACTATAAATTAACAGTAAACTATTGATTAATAACTGATAAATTAATCTTTAAAAAAGAGTAAAACTAATCAATTCAAGTTTAAATAAGATAATTAGATATCCAAAGGGTTCAAATTACTAAGAAAAAATAAAGTAGGTTAAGTGGGCAAAAAAATCACAATTCTTTGCTTAGTTGCATGGCTTCCATTCCAATAATTTGAGTAAATTGTCAATCAACACGAAAATTAATCTTTAAGAAGATTAAAAAAACCACTTGATTCAAAAATCGAGGTAATTAAAAATCCAATTTGCTCAATTAACTCAGAAATATAAACTAGATTAAAGGAGCCAAAAAAGTGTTCACAATTCTTTGCCAAGTTGCAGGGGTTCTTATATATGTGGATATCAGTCAACATTTGGAACTCGATATTATGACTACAATAACGTGTTGGACCCAATATATGTCTGTGATTTTTTTTTCCATAAATTGATAAAAACATTGAGATGTTCAATATCATAGTAGTTAGTTATCTCAACTGTAATATCAGCAGTTATTGCGATATTGCTGCCGCTATTTAAAACCTTGATTGTTATTAAGTGCTTCTAGGTTCTTTTGAAACTTCATAGTGATGTTTCGCTGGAAGTTCTCTAGAAGTCTCAATATGGTTTTCTTCAACTTTTGTGGACCATAAGGAATTTTCTTCCACAACAACAACAACTAAGCCTTTCATCCCAAGATTTGGGGTAGGCTACATGAACCAATAAAGAATCATGCCGGATCGATCACTTTGATAGTCCTCCGTGCATTTCTATCAAGTAATATCTCCTCATTTAAACCTCTAGAATCCACATCTTTTCGTATCACCTCCATCCATATTTTATTCGGTCTTTCCTTCGTTCTTTTAACTTGTCCTACATTGATAAACTCCTCTTATTGAACTGGTACATTTGCAGGCCTACGTTGCATATGATCAAACCATCGTAATTGATTTTCTTGCATCTTCTCATCGATGAGAGTTACACTTAATTTAGCACGAATATCTTTATTTCTCACTTTATCTCTCCTAGTGTTGCCGCACATCCAGCGGAGCATGCGCATCTCTGCTACACTTATTTTCTGTGAATGACGTTTCTTTATAGCCTAATATTCCGTGCCATATAATAAAGTTGGCCTAATAGCAGTCCTATAAAATTTTCCCTTCAGTCTTAACGGAATGTTACGGTCGCATAAAACTCTCGTTATTCTCCTCCATTTCAACCAGCCAGTTTGTATCCTATATTTAACATCATTATCGATCTCTCCATCATTCTGAATAATAGAACCCAGATAGCTAAACTGACTGCTCATTTGTATCTCTTGCCCATCCAGTTTTACAACATTATAGTTTATAATTCGTCGTTTACTAAATTTACACTCTATATACTCTGTTTTAGACCTACTCAATTTAAAACCTCTAGATTCTAGTGTATACTTCCATAATTCTAGCTTGGTATTTACCCTTACTCTTGTCTCATTAACTAAGACAATATTATCAGCAAATAGTATACACCAAGGTATTTCATCCTGAATAGCTCTAATAAGCTCATTCATCACTATAACAAATAAAAACGGGCTCAATGTAGATCCTTGATGTAATCCAATTGTGATAGAAAAATCACTTGTTAAACCACCACATGTTCTGACATTGGCCACTACTCCATCATACATGTCCTTAATTATAACGATATACTTGATGGGAACTATTTTCTTCATCAATGCTCACCAAAGTATCTCTCGTGGTAGTTTATCATAGGTTTTCTTCAAGTCAATAAATACCATATGCAAATCTCTATTTCTCTCTCGGAATCGCTCTATAAATTGACGAAGTAAATGAATAGCTTCTGTCGTCGATCGCCCCGGTATAAATCCAAACTGGTTCTCCGATATTTTAACAGTTTGTCGCAATCTATATTCAATTACCCTTTTCCAAAGTTTCATAGTATGACACATGAGTTTTATTTCTCAATAGTTAGAACAACTCTGAATATCACTCTTATTCTTATACAGAGATACTAGGGTACTCATCATCCATTCATTTGGCATTTTCTTAGTTTGCCAAATTTTTTTAAAAAGATCTGTCAGGCACCTTACACCAATCCCTCATAATTATTCATTTGGCATTTTCTTAGTTTACCAAATCTCGTAAGGAATTTTCTTCCAATAATGACGGAATTTAACAGGAACTTGTAGCTCTAGCCATCTAAAATGGGTGTGTCTACCTTGATGTTTTGGGTGAGATCATTACCACTGTCATTATTCTTAATTGCCTATGGCTGCTTTCATCCCTCCTCTCATTGTGATTGATCCGACGATACTGTTGGTCTTTTGTTCGATTCTGTCTAACTGTGGATTGATTTTCTAACAATCCTGTGGTATAAGGTCAAGTGTCACTTCCTACCGATTTCACTATATTACATTTATTGCTGTGAATGAGCATGTACTAACCTTGAGGAAGCTTCTTTTACCTTAAAGGTACAAGTTCAGTCACAAAAGCCTAGGAATAGACCAAAGAATGCAACATCTCGAACTTGGCTCAAACTTGAAATAGGCTCTATAATCACCAAATACCCTTAATAGGTATGTTTCCATAAAGCTCGGGTCTGCTATGTGGAGAATCAATGAGAATAAAATTCTTCTCCAACTTCAATTCGGTTCAGATCTGAAAATTGCAAACCTAGGTTGAAGTTGAATTAGGGTTCTCATTGAATTCAAGGCAATGGAACTCTTAACAGGTCAGATGTCTTAACTTGAAATCAGACCCAAATCTCTTTGCCTTAGATTGGTGAAGAACAATAATCGAGTTAGAAGTTGCTTTGAACGTAGACTAACAGCTCTAGCAAGCTGTGGAGTCGACGTTGGTGGGCGAGCGACGTGATAATCAACTACTGCAATTGGGGATGCCGATGTTGTTGCAAAATAGAAGTAGACAATGAATAATGACCGACAGGATAAGATGATTCAACGATAGGAGGATTCTGGCTGTTGACGAGTTGATTTGGACTAGTCATGGAGTCGATGATAGGAAGAAATGCGAGGACGAGCTTAGTCGGAGATGGCAAGTTCTTCGATGAAGTTAGGGTCACCGATCAGATAGTTTGTTGTTGCTTATTCGACAATCAAGGAGGATGGGTACCTCTAGTGTGGCTTTGTTGGACAATGAAGATGGTACTATTATTGATTGGGGAGACAGGTGAAGGGAAAGAAGATCTATGTTGGTGATGGGAAAATTAGGGTAGTCGGCGGTTGCGGATCGAGCTGATTGGTGGAGGGAGAGGCTCTAGGTTCAAAGATGCTACAATCGAGGCAATAGAGAAGATGCAGCATGTGGATTTTGTTTTTTTTTCAGTTTTTTCTTGTTTTCATGGATTTTTCTTGGTGTTCTTTTTCTCTTTTTTTCATTTTTTTGGAAACAAAAATAAAATTAAAAAAGGAGATGGAAGATGGGGATGGACTGAGGGTTAGGTTTGGGTAGATAAGATGATGAAAACTGCATTTGTGAGCTCTGATACTAAATTGATGCAAAATGAAGGCGAATTAAAATACAGAAATTGGTGGAGAAAAACTGGGTTTTGAGCTGTGATGCAATTTGATGATGAATGAAGCGATTCTAGAGTTTGATGGCGGGAAGATTAATAGATTTGTGGCAGAACATGAATTTGATACAAAGTGGATAGGGTTCGGGTTCGGATTTGGGTTCAACACCCCAATGAATCACAAACCCACTCTTAGTGAATATACGAAGTAAGATGTAAAGAAATTTTATAAATTAACATATTAGGATTGTTTCAAAGTTTCAATATCATATCTTAATTAAAAATAAATTTACAAGTGCATATATTGAAACTACTTATATGTACTATACATGCAAATAAACCAAAATCTAGTAAAATTACAAATTCTAATCAACTCTAACTAGAAATGTCAAATAGACTAAAATAAACATTACAATCCCTAATTAATCTTATCCATTTATTGTCCCCATCATGAGCTATGTGGAATTATAGCACCGTAGCTTTCTCCATAGGGTAAGGGGTACATGAAATCTTAAAAAAATTGACAATTCTACTCCTAGGCTCCTACATCCCAACTCCTTATAATATTTTCCTTTTTAGTAGGGATAAGATGGAGTAAGACCTTAAGCCCAACCCTTGTTGCCCTATGTACCCTTTCTAATTCATACGTGTTTCAAGAAAGTAAATCATGATGAACTATATAGATGATACATTAGGCTAATTCACTGTGTTATCAATTATTAATTAGGAAATTCACTGTTGCTTAATGAATGGACATTCAGAATCACTTGGAAGAGTGAATCACTGTCTTAATTTTTTCTTAAGGTGTAATAAATACTAATGATTAATGGGTAAAATAGAAGAGGCATTTTAACTTAAATATATATTTAATTGGGTTCATATTATTTTTAAATTGATGAGATATATATTACATCTAATAATCGCGATCTGATTTTGGTTTTAAAGTTATAGTTGAGCAAAGGAGTCATATGTGAATCGTTAAAGTTAATGATAATTGTCATATTGATGCCTGCAGGTGTCTCTAGATAGCATAATAAAGCAGTGGAATTAATATATGTTCTCAAATCTAATAAGATTATCTTTGACAGTAGCTGCTATTATTTTACTTCGCATGATAATAGGCAAGTTCAATGATTTCAGGTCTTTCAGTTGTCCAAAAATGCAATCCACATTCTATTCTCTTGGCACATGAAAACACCATGAATCGAATTGTCAAAGGTAACTTCAACTTCCGTTATCCTTCTTCTCTTTCTTTTAGTTGCAATATGTTTTCATATTGTTTGTATATTCATATTGTTTGTGCCTGTACCAGGAGTGCTCGAATATGCATATTGTTTGTGCCTGTACTCTTACTTTTGCAGCTTGTGCCTCACCATCTTGCTAAAAGAAATGATGATATTGGTCTTTTATCCCTTGTAACATGATACAAAGGGAGTGAAGCTCTTATGCCACTTTACTAGACTGTGGAATAAATCATACTCTTAAATTTTAGAAAAGAGGAAAATGTGTCAATCCTCTCAATTAACTATTTGCATTTGGTTATTCTCTTGAAATACTTTTGCATTTGAAAACCCGCCTTGACTTTTCAAATAATGGTCACCACCTAATTATTTGTGATTTAAATAGTTTGAATTGCATATATTTGAGTATATCCCAACTTTTCTCTTGCTTTATCCATTGTGTCACCATGTATTTGAGTATATCAACGTTACCCTTGCTTGGTTCCTTGGGTCGCATGGCTCAGCCTTTAGGAGCAATCATTGTGTTTGACATGTCAACGAATCACTTTCAGCTGAAACTATAGGTGGACAATTTTTTTTTGCTACCCTTAGAAGCAAAGTTGCACCTATCTGTAGAGTAAACCTCTATCCATCCTTTTGTTTTCTTTTAATATCGAATTATTGTACAATAGTCAGTGTTTTAAATATCATATATCGAATATCAGACGATATATCACGATATGACACTAAATATCAAATGTCATATTAGTATCATACCGGTTAAAGAATGTGCATGTTATTACATATATAAAATATATTAAACCACTTAAAATAAGTTTAGGCTTTTAGAATATATTTTGCTTGGCCAATTTACTCAAGAGAGGTGATTTGCTCGAGAGTTAGTAGGGGAGGGGGATCTACTTGAGAAAGAGAAAGGGCAATTTGCTTTAGAGAGGGATGGGGAGCTGAACTATAGATGAGATAGTGATAGAGAGGGGTCATTGTTGGGGTGCGCAAGTTGTTGCGATCGGAGCTCTCAATATTCAGTGCTGAGAAAGGAAAATGAGGTGCTAGACTCTTTGTCGTGGTTTATTTGATGTGATCGCTCGATTGAGAGAAAGAATAGAGAGGTAGATGATGAAGTGAGAAATGGAATCGACTCATGGGTTGTCGGTATCGTCATTGGGGTTCACGGGGTTGTTGGGAATAGGACTCTCGATAGTTGGTGCCGGGAATGGAGAGAGACAAGTGCGGGGCTTTGTTGTCGCATCTTTGATACGATCGCTTGATCGAGCGAGAGAGCAGAGAGCAAGAGGAAGAAGTGAAGTGTCATATTGTCGATCGATTAGATTTATGGGAGAGTGGGAAATTGGAAATTCGATGATATTTATATAAATGGGTTCGTATATTAAAGAGTTAGGTTTAATGGGTCTAAATCCAAAAAAATATAAAATTTGGTAGTATGTTAATCTCGCCAATATTGTCCATCTTGTTTATCGGCGATATATCGCTACGTGGCCAATATATTGCTCGATATCGGCCTAAAACAAGAACCGATAAAAAATTTGCCTTTCCATATTGCTTTAGTCCCAAAACTGATATTTAACAGGCCGATAATACCGGTATACCAGCCGATATATAAAACACTAATAGTAGTAACATATTTGGCAGAAATTTGTTATGATTTATGTCCTTAGCTGCTAAATATTTATACACACAATTTTCACCAAAACCATTAATTTATTGTTAAAACTCCCCCATTTTCTACCTCATGTAACTTAGATGTCACCCATCTACAAAAGTTTATAGATTTTAAATATTTCTCTATTGAGTTTAGGGATAAGAATGGACAGGTTAAGGACCATTCCTTGGCCTGCCCTATTTAATTTTGAATTAAAAAAGTAAAATTTTCTTTTTTAATTTAAAAATTTAAATAGGGTGGACCAGCAGCTTGCTCTAGGACCGCCCATTCTCATTCCTAAAATTGGAATTTGATATAGCAATTATGTAATTAGTCTCAAATACAACCAGCAACTTTGTTGTTGTTATAAAGTAGATATATGAAAACAATATTGGAAACTATAATATATAAGGTAGTCTGTTACATTTACATGTGAATAAATTTTGGTGTTTTAAATATCGACTGATATACCGATATATTGGTCGATATCCCTTTTTCTACTCTTAATTGATATGATATGTGTGTTTTTATACCGTTTGTAGTTTTGGACCGAAATGGATTGATATATCGATTCAAAGGCGAGATGATGAGCAATATTTTAGCCTCAAATATTATGCAATAAGCAGTAATATTAGATTTTCTTTCAATTTTATAAAAAACATGACCCGACTGGTTAGCTCATAAATTTAATGACCTATATACATGAGAAAAAGATAAAATTAGGGCCCAATTAGTAGTTTTGTGTCACTTTCACAGATAATTCCTATATCACGAATGACAATTACAAGATGTAACATCGACGAGCAGTACTAGCGATAGAGGACAATAGGTACAATATAAGTATTGATTTTATTTTTGTTTTCGAAAGTTGGGCATTCTTCATTTGGTATGTCTTGAAATTTGAGAAGATTCTACGAATGCTAAATTATTCTTAGACTCAATGTAATTTGCTAAGGTTTACAAAACTCTAGCA
This sequence comes from Dracaena cambodiana, assembly GCA_036321105.1. Taxonomy (NCBI): domain Eukaryota; kingdom Viridiplantae; phylum Streptophyta; class Magnoliopsida; order Asparagales; family Asparagaceae; genus Dracaena; species Dracaena cambodiana. Next base: position 7,955,482 of record JAYEPQ010000006.1, on the reverse strand, counting down.
GCTAACTTGTTTTAGATAGACTTATATGATTTATATACGTATAAGTGTATTTATCGTACAAAAAGATGTTCAACATGATATCTGATATATAGTAAATATCGTGATATATTATCTAATATAGTATAGAATTTGCTGATTGATATGCTACTAATATCTGATATTTAAAACACTAATGAATTTCAATAAGAACATGTAGAAATTAGATTATAAGTACTTTGCTTACAGCTAAAAGTAAATTTTAATATAAAGGTAGATGAATTAAACTATAGGTAGCCAATTTAATTGAAAGATAGACAATTTAAATATTGTAGTCAACAAATTAGGTCATGAGTATTTAGTTTAAGTAGACAAGTTCAAATATAATGGTGGACATAGTAGTCCATAAGACCAAAATAATCGAAGCCTTGCCGAGCTCCTTCATTGCAATATTTGTCCGATGATTATAGGTCACTTGTAATTGAATTACCTTGTCATCTCCAATCTGTCCACTGGTCGACACATTTGAAGATGTAGTCTTACATATGAAACTCCTATGAACTCTAATTAGAATCATAGAAGGTGCTTAATCTGGAGCATGAACAAATTTAAATTACTTTCAGCCCTCATCTTGCATTCTGGCTATTCATTGATTACCACTATGCAACCAATCTTGCTCCTTCTTCCTCATGTTCCTTGATGTTTGTCTTCCTCTCTCCTTGCCCTCTGCAGTAGGGGCTGTACTAGCATGTACATCGCCGGAGGTATGTGACCCGACTTGCACTATCCCCAAAGGTTGTAAAAATGGGCATAAGTACCACACAAGCGGAACGTCTTTGGGCCTTCGCCTTGAGCTTTAGCATCATTACAGTTGTGTTAAGAAATCTGGCCACTTTCGGCTTGAAAAAAACGCATAAACGCTTAAGTGGCCTGAGCGGTCTTGAACCTGCTACATCAAAACCCGTTTCATCCTACTCCGAACTTGCTTCTTGTAAAATATATTTTTGTAATGAATCAAACCCTAAAACTAACATGAGCACCGCTCTTCCTGCTCTGCCTTCTCTTTGCTTTATCTTAGTTGCTAATAGTTGCAGCTATCGTTGTGTCTTCAAGTCTCATTACAAAATATCCTTGCCCTCAGTTGTTATCTCTTCCTAGGGAGTTCTTAGGCTCTCTCAGTTCACGTCATTCAACAATTCATCTTCGGTGCAAGTTTTGGCTGCATCGAAACCAAATATGTTTAAGTTTATATTTCTTTTTACTCATCATAATTTTTTCATTACAAGCTTTTATCTCTATTCAATGTCCTTTTTTAGTAAAAATTATTAAATAAATAAAACTTTATTCAGTAATTTTTTCCTAAAATTACTTAACTATATTAATTTTCAGTAAAGTAGTTTTTCAAATTTGCCCATTTTTTTATTTTTTGGTTTCGTGTACCTACTTTTGAAATTAAAAATTTAAAAATTTGACTTGGCTTTTTTTGTCGACTAATCCCTATTTAAGCCATTAAAGTATAAGCATTGCTCTGCGGCTTCACTCCGTTTTTTGCTTTCCACAGCCTTCTTTCCATTAGTGATCGAAGGCCTTTTGGACTTCTATCACTAACGTAATAATATTCTCATATGCATAGTCCACCCACTTGTCATGAACATATTCTCTTATTTTCACTGCTTTTGTAATTATAGCCTACTATGTAGCCATATGTAATTGGCTTATCGTGGATCCTTTATAATCAAAACATTCACGGGACCCACTTTTAGTTTATTTGCCTGTTGTTGATGACAGAACTTGAAACTATTCATCAGCCTTTTTATCACGGATGTCTCATGATATGTCCACTACGATCTCATTTTGCATCTTCGTAATGTGACATTCATTGACATTGTTTCGGTATACCGGCCGATATCTCACTTTTTACAAAGAAATGATACGGGATGTTTTTTTTTATTGCATACCGTTTTTGACCGGTACAAACCGATATATCGGCCATGTGGCGATATATCCGGTATGTGAAATACCGGCCGGTATGACTAATTATCGGATTTTTGTTAACGGGTTGCCGTTGCGGGTGAAACCCGTTAACCCGTTAGACCCGACCCTATAGGAAAAAATTAAAACCCGAATCTTCCCCTATTACGAGAAAAAAACCCTAAATCGCTCGATTCGTTCCCTCCTCTGCTCGATCCTCCTCGAGCGACCGATCTCCCCCAGTCTTCGTTGCCTTCTCTCCGTCAGCTGTCGCTTCCGTCGCTGTCTCTCCAGCTCTCCGTTCTCCTTGTCTGCTCGATCCACCGTTTCTCTCAGTCCCTTGTATTCTATCGAGTCCCGAGCAACCGAAACTAGGTTTTTGTCCTCGCCGTCTCTCCCCGCTTCTGTCACCGACGATCCAACCTCTCCCTCTTCCTCTTGCATGCCTTCCAGCATCGTTGACCTTTAATTTTGGTAAGTCGTGTGTTTGTGATTGTAATTTTCCTTTAAATTTTAGTTTAAATTTTAGTCTAATTTTCCTTTAAATTTTGCTTTGTAATTGTAATTAGTGTGTTTCTGTTTTTAAATTATGAAAGAATGTAGGAATTTTCATTTGGAACTTTGGATGATGCAGTCAAGTTAGGGCTTCGGCTAGTGACTTTGTAGTGAATTCGAATCACTGATTCACACTGAATCAGTGATTCGATTCACTGATTCAGTGTTAATCAGTGAATCGAATCACTGATTCAGTGTAAATCAGTGGCTTGAGTTCACTGGCATTTGTGTGTTTGTGTTTGAGTTTCATGGTAGATAAAATTTGTATTAGTAAAAGAAGAAATAGATTATGTTAGATAAATTTTTATGTGCTTACATCATAGCATTGCACATATAAGAATTACTGGACTGGATTACTGGATTACTGAACTGGATTACTGGACAAAGCAATTCGATCAATTAGCTATTTTAATACACTTTGATACACTCTGATACACTAATCAGTACACTATATGAGGCATCTTTTAGACATAGAACTTTTTAAATTTGTTTATGTTTAATGTTAGCATGAATGGGGGAGTTTAGGTTCTCCACTCTTGAAATACGAAGACATTATATCTTGGAATCATCTAAGAATTAGAATAAAGATACTTCTCCATATACATTGTATAATTCGTTCTTATATTACCCATGAATTTGGTACTTATATGTAATATCTATCGTCTGTAATATCTATCGTCTGTTTTTAAGATAGGAAAGAAGCTATGCACACATTTGATAGAAATAGATTATGTTATTTATATTAGTAAAGGTTTGAATTCTTAAATAGATTATATTAATATAAATTGAGTGCAACAATTATTTAGCTATTTAATCAATTATTTTTTTGTCTTTTTTAAAAATTTTGAGGTCAGAAATAGCTTGAAGGATGGTCTCTTCTGGTGCTTCCAATGTCCAAGAGAAGTGAGGTAAAAATCCAGTTTGGGATTGGGGGAGAAAAGTTCCAATAAGTCCAATAAAGTAGAGTGTAATTTTTGTAAGAATGAATATGGGGGAGGCATTACCCGCTTGAAGGAATATCTAGATCATGTCAGAGGTTACCCCCTGGTCCCTGATGATGTAAAGCAGAAAGCTCTGGCAATACTAAATAAAGATAGAGTAGTAAAGGAAGGAAAAGTAACAGAACTTCAAAATTTATTAAAAAAAGTTCGTATTAGGGAAGAAGAAGATGAGGGACAACTCGAGAAAAAGAGTCATCTTCTCACAAAATAACAGGTCAATTTTCTCGCAAAGGACCGATAGATTAATTTGCTGTTCGATCGGTCGAGGAGGCAGTGGAAGCAGCCCAAAAACAGCCTATCGTGCCATCAGTTTACAAAAAAAGATAGAGACGATGCTGGTCGATACATTGCAAGATTTTTTTATGAAGGAGAGCTTACATTCAATCTTACGACACTGCCTTCTTTTATGCAGATAGTCCAATCCATTGACATGTATGGACCAAACTAACAAACTCCTAGCCCGTACGAGCTCAGCGAGACTTTCATGCAGAGAGGTCGATGAGACAAATGCAACTTTTGAATCATTCAAATGGAATTGCCGAACAAATGGTTACATTCTAATGACTGATGCGTGGTTGAACTGAAAGGGGAGAAGTTTAATGAATATCGTTGTGTATTGTCCGGCTGGTACAACTTTCTTATTGTCGCAAGATATTTTTCTAAGAGACACGATGACAGTTATATCCATAAATTTGTGGAGAGGGTAATAAACGAGATTGGCTTAGAAAATATTGTACAGATTGTGACAAATAATGTCTCGAACAATATGGCTGCAGCAAACACATTGGCTCTGACACATCCAAATATATTTTGGACACCTTGTGCAGCACATACAGTTAATCTGATACTTGCAGATATTGAAAAAATTAAATATATCTGAAATGCAATTATGATGGGGAGATCAGTCTCCGTGTACATATACAGTCAAACCAAATCTTTAGATATTATGAGGAAGGCGATTGGTGGAGACCTAATAAGTTTGGGTACAACTAGATTTGCCACAACATTTCTCTCTTTATCATCAATCAGAGTGAAGGAGCAGCAGCATATGTTTATTTCTAATGACTAGATGGATTGCACTTTGTTCAGAACATATGCAAGCAAAAAAGTATTTATTTAAATTAATAAAAATTTATATTTTATAATTTTAAATTATACGTTATTCATATTTTTTTAATACATCCTTTTGTGAATGTTTAGGCTGCAGAAATAATTGCTAGTAACAAATTTTGGGACAACACAAATATTGCCCTAAAAGTATTTACTCCACTGGTGAAAGTTTTGCGTAGAGTTGATAGGGATAAGGTCTATTCAATGGGCTTTCTGTATGGTGATCTAAAAACTACTAAAAACGAAATAAGAGATGCTCTGGGGGTGAACAGATGAAATATCTTTTAATATGGAAGATTATTGATAGGAGATCAGAACAAAAACTTAAGGGTTCTCTGTATAGAACTGGATATTTCTTAAACCCTCTGTATTACTATGCGAAGCAGCCTAAGATTGATACTGATAGGTCGTTTATGTCGGGTTTCGTTGACGTGATGCACAGATTCTATCCAGATGATCATGATAGAGTTGATAAGATTGCATAGTAGCTCTCAATGTATCAAAATCAAAATTAGCCATTTGAAATGTCTTTTGCAAGGGCAGCAATAAAGAGATTATTAATTTAGGTATGCATTTCAATTTAAAAAATGCAAAATTCAATCTATTTTTAATTAAAGAAACTATTAGATAGCTAATAACTATTTTTAAATATTTATTACTAGCTCAATGGTGGCAATTCTACGAGACAGATGCTCTCGAATTGAGGATCATGGCAATGACGATTTTGAGCCTGACAACCAGTTCTTCGGGTTGTAAACGAAACTGAAGCACATTTGAGATGATATTACAATTTTTAATTTGCTAATAAAATATTTCTTCCTTCCAAATAGATATGTTTTCAATGAACTTCATGTGATTATTTTTTATTTAGGTGCATACGAAAAAAGAAATAGGCTAAGTTCTAAAAAATTGCATGATTTAGTCTTTGTCAAGTTCAATGTAAGGCTCAAGAATAAATTTTCAATCCCAAATAGAGATCCCCTATTAGCATATAATGAAGAGGAAAAGGCCACTGAGTGATTCATGCCTGAGAAAAAGAATGACGATCCTTATAAGACTAGTGATGATGAGGTCTTTTCTGGAGAACAATTGATTTTTCGACAGGTGTCGATTGCTATGGGTGCTAATCCGAAAAAAAGAAAGAGTGAAATAGTTAAGACATCCAAATTCAAGAGTAGTAGAAATTCAATGAGAAAAGCATTATCATCTTCAAAGTTTAAGTAGCAGCACACATCAGATGAGGATGATGAAAAAAAAGTTGACACATCATCATCAGATTCGTCATCAGATGATAAACAAGGCATGTCATTGAATAAACCAATAGACTCTTAATCTAACTAGAAAATATATTGTAAAAACTGATATTTAAAGTTTCTAGCATATTTTAGATAAACTCATTTAAAGGACAAATTGTAATTTTATAAATTATATCACTTTTGTATTATAGAAACACTTTTCTTTTTTCTTGAAAATTTATTTTTCTTAATTTTATGGTTATATGTCGCTTTGTGCATATGCGAACGTTCTAAACGGTATCTGCAAATTTGTAAATTGAATGCAAATAAACTAATATAAGTATTATAAACTTGTTTTATATGTTTTAATATGTTCTATATAGCCAATTATATGATTATTTTTTAACCGGTATGACACCGATATGACACTCCGGTATTTAGGGTCATATCGCGGTATCCCGCCTGGTATCCGGTATGTAATTTGGTTGATCGGTATGGGACCAATATTCGATATTTAGAACACTATTCATTGACAACCTTTGTCGAGTTATCCTCCTATGCTTCTTTTATTCTTTTCCTCTGCTCACATTTCAATTACTAAATTTAATTAATTTTTCTAACAATGTTGATACTTTTCTCAGTATCATTAAGTATTAGTTAGTTTATTTAGATATATAATATAAAGTTAATATAGTACTCTGTCATTTTAATTTAATTTCTTAATAAAATTATGCTAATATTTATGAAATCAACTTAGTCTTGAGTTAGTCATATGATAAAACAAAAGAGTTTCAACATACTTGCCTTCGTACATTCCCTCAAATTTCGTTTAATCATCATTGATTTATACCACTTTTGATCAAAATTCATGTTTACAGGTTTCAATCTCGTACAGGTTTCAATCTCGTGGGAGTTGTTTAGATCTGGAATAAATTCTTTTTCTCATCCAATAACGTTTGAATTCCTCTCTAATATTTATGCTTTTCTGTGTTGGAATGTGAAGGAGCATTTGAAGCCATAAATGATCAATTCAAAAGGAGATGCGTGTGCAGAGGAGCACTAGTCTCTATGACTGCTATTACTAGCACTAGTCATAGAACCTCAAGATGGCAAACTCATGCTTGATAAAAAACGATCCAAACACCTAAACCACAACTTCAACACTCAAGCATAAACATTATCAATTAACCACATAACTAAATAATCACTTTGCTATTTCTTCCTCAAAATATACAATAGTAGAAAGAACACAACTACAACATTCTCTCTATTAAATTTGCTTAATTCTCTCTTGTTCAAACTAAACGGTGAGGCTACTTGGCTTCCGTCTTGTGCAACTAAATACTGGAATGGTGGGCAACGTTGCCAAGACAACTATGCTCATCTGTGTATGAGTGTGTAAAACAATTTTTAAAAAAAATTAACAAATTTATCTATGCTTTCTCTAATATGAATTAATAAAAAAAAAAATTAAAATAATAGATTTAGAATTTACCTTCATAATGATTCACGCAGCAAGAGGGACTCCAGCCAACGACAAGGTGATAGCAAATTGGGCCTAGGGATGGTAATGGACGTGTCAATGGGCCAAATTTTGGCTCTCTCTATACAAAATTTTGAATTAGAAAAATGAACAAATTTTGTACAGGACGGACTTAAATTTTGTCCGTGGACGCATCCATTACCATTCCTAAATTTGGGGCTAAGCCGAGGGAGTAGACAACTGCAAGGTGGATTGTGATGGTGCAACAGTGTTGGGAGAATCGTTCATTTATGTAGCTGAGGAGAGATGAGGAGGCGAGGAATTGAGTTAGGGCTCTGCCTGGGTTGATGTTCAACTTGTATAGGGTAGTTTGGACCTGCTTTCTTCCTGTTATATAAGTTGCACAATTAGGGAGGTGATGAAGGGGTGGTCACCTTTCAAAACATTGGTTTTACGAAAAGCCCCCAAATAAATGACAAATTTACAAAATTTCTGTTCAAATAGACTTTGATGCTGATATTTTCAATTAAACCTCAATATTTTTAGGGAAAAATTGTCTAGGTAATTATCTATGGAGGCAATGATAAAGTCACCATTATTACGGATGATCTATACGATTCATTGTGATCTTCATGTCTTAAAATGGTGGTCTATATATGCACTTTAAATACTTTTTGACCATGCATTGGATAGTTGCAAAATGAATAATTTTTCAACAATAGAGCAAATGATTCCTCTTGATCAATGATATGCAAGTGTCTAAAGCACAACTTTTGTGGACCACCTATTTAGGATGTAGATATTTCGGATCGTCCGTTTTGATGCCCTATCTTAAAATTTTAAGTGACTCTTTAGATTTCATTTTAAGGTGTCACTCTACTCGCATTTCCCATATTTTTATCATACGTAACTGTGAAAACTGATCAAATTTTTATCACTCTACACAATGAATTTGGAAATATTTTCAATACAAAAATTTGGAAACCAGTTGATACAAAAATTTTCAAGAGGACTCAAGCTAAGTTTTTGAACCTATGATCTAGATGAAACTTACAAAATACTTTTATGCGAAGTAAAGTCTAAGCAAGACCTAGCAAGGAACATTTTCCAGATGAGTATAGATCTATAACCCAGAAATCCAAGAAAATACGATACCACTATGGAGCTCCATCTACAGATGAAGGAGAAAATATTTAAACTTTCCAAACTAGAAAACCCATTCCTAAAGATAGTGTGAAATGTAATCGTTATAAATGGTATGAAGCTAAAACTGTCAAAGAAATGATTAAATGGGATAAACTAATTCAACCTCCTGATCACGAGAGTGGGTATATAGAACCTAAAGATGATCTAAGATTCCTAATAGAGACAAGTAATAATAAATCCAAAAGATGATCCATGTTCTAGAGAAGAAAATGCTCAAATGGAAGATGAATATGATTATGTGTGCTAAGAATTGTTACCTAGTGTTGTATATGATTATGGACATTGCAAAAATGTGAAAAAGGAAAAACAATTAAAAGTGAAGCATCTTCAGATTGTCTGAAACTTTTCTAGAAGATGAACATGCAGGCAAGGTTTTAAATATCGACTATAGTGGAATATCGGATTGAAAAATTTTATAGCAGTTATTGTTATTGGAGAAATATCGAGAATATTTCTCAAATATCTGATGCAGATATCGGAATGTAAATATACATGTATATATCATATAAAATAAATATGAATAAAGTGATTCATGTATATATCTTAAAAAGCTACATAAAATATCATATATAAACAAGTTTAGGATATACTTGCCTTTGACAACTTACATTAAACCGATAAATTTATAACCACTAGCCAATTGTAGAATCTTCATAAATAATAATTAGATCAAATAAAAATAAAAATGGATCAACAAATGTGTAATTTTTATGAAATGAAAGAAGGTATAAATAATTAAATACCATATATTCATATCATGTCCACTAGTCCAAATTAAAGTTATAAACTGATAGTTCAAAGTTCAAACAATATACAAGTAAAATCATGCGTTTAGAAGTTACAAATTAAATTCAGCCGATTTTGGGGTAATTTTGGCTGCTATTTTGCATTCGATATTGCAGCCGCAATATTGGCTTGGACCTGATATTGTGCCGCTATTTTTTTTATGAATGCTAAATGCTATGAAATTGCTTATATCGTTGCCTTGTGTATTAAAAAAATGCAATATCTGCTGCAATATCCATATTGTGCCCGATATTTAAAGCACTACATGCAGGTATTAAGACTCTAATGCAGAAACTTTCAAATCAGGATTTTCAATAAGACAAGATTCCAGTCAACTAAAATCACCTCAAACACAATTCTATATTTAAATCTTGATGAACTAAAGATAGGAGACATTGAGACAGATCAAAAGGAATTGAGAACTAGGGTCAAGCCACTGCTCAAGCTGTCCTTTTCAACAGGATGCTAACATAATGATTTGCATTAGATTTATACACAGAATGTACAAGAAAAAACCTTAGGTTTTGCTTTGTTGGTGTATTAAAGTCTTAGGATAGAAATTAACATTAGAGTTTATGCGGAACATTCCACAGGAACATTACACAGATACTAGCAACATTATCTTTGTTCATATATTTAAAGTTTTAAACTTTATTTTCTTTATATTATTCTTCTTTTCAGAAACAATCACTTGCAGTTAAATTTTTTCCAGCACTTGTGAGGCCATGGAAACTGCTGTTGCTACATTTTGCAAATCTGACCTGTAATATCTACTGTGACTCTTCCATTTTAGTTGCTGATAGTTTTATTGGAACTTCCAAAATGTCTTTCTTTCACATCAATGAGTACTGTAGCTTATGATGTAGAATTTTTATCTAGCACATTGTCACGAAGAATTTATAACAGGCCCTTCTTAGTAAATTTAGATTTTTGAATTGAAAAATTCCACATTAGTATTGCAGATGATTCATTCATCTCTTATGGTGTTTTCTGCTATGAACATTAATACCTAATTGTTAGCAATTTATCCCTTGAAAGGATGACTTTTGGCTAAAGGTTTGCATATAGGCCCTTTTGTATGGATATTTTTCATCTGTTTGCCTTGATGGATTAATGCATCCTCTGTTTGAAATTTGAGGTGCCATCTCATTCTGTTGGAGAAGCTATTGATTGTTTTATTTTGTTTTGTTTTTTGCTTTGTTTTGTTTTGTTTTTTGTTTTTTTTTTTTGCGCTGTGGGCGGGGTGGTGGGGTGGTGGTGGTGCTGCTTCTCTCTCTCTCTCTCTCTCTCTCTCTCTTTTGTGGTGTGGGCGAGGTGTGGGTTGGTGGTGGTGGTGTAGCTTCTCTTTGGGGATTAGATCTGGCCACTATAGATGTACTGTGTCTGTAGAATTTGATTACCAATGCACTTTTGTACACTGCTATTGCATTCACTCGCTCTACTGTGGCAGCGGCGTGGTCTCTTGGTTATACCTCAATTTCTGGCAGTGAGAAGATATGCATTGGTGGACAAATTTTGGAAGCCGTATATGCTCCGGTATGCTTAATTGAAACAAATCCTATTATGTTGCAGTAGAAAAAAATTAACCTCTGTTTATGATGTTAAAGCAGACTAGTACATTTTTATTGGTACACAGGTAAGCCGGATTTTGTGTACTTTTTTGTCTCACAGATAATAAAATAATAATTATAGTAGTTGCCTACTTTTAGTTTAATATTTCTAACATAATCATTTCATATATGGGCATGTTCTGTTTCACTATACTTTTAAGCTACTTATTTTGATGTTTGATATGTTTCTCAGGGTCACACAGATGGTCATCTTGCTCTTCTTCATGTTAGTACAAACTCACTCATCGTAGGAGATCACTGTGTAGGGTAAGCATTCCTTTTTCAAGTATATATCTCAGCATTTATGAGTACTTGGACAAGAAATATTGGAAGACTGAAAAGCTAGGCCTCGATTAATTCAAGTCTGGATGACATCAAGATTGTTTTTTAAGGGACATTCCTCCTTTTTATGAATGTTAGTAATTAGCTATTCAAAATGACGTTTTACTTGTAGATTTTTTAAAAAAAATAAATACTTTTGCACAAAAACGCAGGTTTCAGCCTGTGAGAAGGGCTCTCTAACTGACAGGGCCACATTAGAATTTATAATTAGAACTCTCAAAACAAACCAATTTCAAAGTTTTAGTTTAGTGGGAGGTACTTTTAAGAGTTTCAAGTTTCACGATGAGATAGAAAAAGTAAGTAAATATTGAAAAAGATAATATGGAGGATTCCTAGAATTTTTAAAAATTGCCACATCATATTGAATTTTCTGTCTAAAAGAGGTGTAAAATGGAATTAGTTTGTGATTGTCTATGGTAGAAGTGGTTGATGATGCTTTTTGTCGAATGGAAACTAGTAGACACTCTAATACATACCAGATAATATGATTGAATAGTAAAGAAGAATGCCTTAATATGTATTGTAGGAGAAGACTGGTAGATAAGAAGTGAAACTGTAATAGGTGAAAGATTTGGTGTCATGAAATTTACAAAATCCTGAAGATGTAATGGAAGGCAATCACACCATCACAGAGACAAGGTGGAAATTACAACCTCTAGAAGAAATAAAGGGAATAAAAAAAAATAAGCCCTTATCTTTTAGAGGGTTAAAAAAAACACTAAGAAAATGATTAAACTAGTTAATCCATTTTGAGTAGTGAAGTATTAAAATGCTAACCCATTAGGTAAGAATTATGTTTATCATTATGTTCTATTTCATTTTTGAAAAGAGGAAGGGTAACAATTATTTCTTTATAAATGGAAGAGTTATTTTTTAACCTTAAAAAAAGGTGGATTGGTAAACCCCTCATTTTGGAGGGCAAACTCTCCTTAATCCATGTAGACGGATTATCTTAAATATTTTGTTAATTTTTGTGTTTGGTAAACTAATGTAATTTACCATGCACATTGCTTTGACTACATATTGAAGTACCTATCTAAGCAAATAGGAATTACAAAAGAACGTAACGGATATCTTTAATGTCCATCGAATATATTGTTCTCTGTTATAAAAATAAAATAATACTTCGTATCTTAAAATTCCAAAAATATAACTGTGCAAAGCAAAGCTATGTCTCTGTTTAGATCTACATATAAAAGACCAAGTTCATAAAGAATTTGAATGACATATAATCAGAATCCTGCAAAACTATTCTCTTTTCGACTATTATCTTCTTGATGATTGGATTGCATGAATCATCTTCATTGCTCTTTATTGCATGAGTCATCTTCTTGAATATCTACTATAAAAGAAAGGTTCAAAAAGAATTAGCTAGATGTTAAGATATATAACCAGATTCCAATTAAAATATTCTTTGTTCTATTTTTATCTTTTGAGGTTTGGATTAACATGAATCATCATCATCGCTCTGTATTTGCATGAGTCATCTTCGTGTGTGTGTGTGTGTATATAGGTATGTTTGTATGTATAGTATATATTTGTTTCCTCTATACTTTTCATGTGCCTCGTGATGTTTTCACTTTTTTTTCTACAAACAAACAAAATATTAAATTCTTATTAAGAGATAATAATAATAATGATATGTATCGTTTCTTTTTCCATTTTATTAAGCTTCACCAAATCTTCTTTCTAAACTATTAAAATCAATGAATATTGCTGACAGACTTGCATCGACCTAGTAACCTAGTATTGATCCATAGAAAATTGATCTTTTATAGAGAACATAAAAGCAATAAATGTTTCAAGACTCTTAGTTAGATATTTTTCAAAGTTATGAAATATAATTAACGGGTCTAATGCTAGCCACTTATATTTAAAATAGATTTGTTTCTAATTGAACCTCATTGCTCCAATATAATTACTAAATATTAGGATTAATTGCAATAACTATCCTTATACTATTTAGGGTGTATCACTAATATCCCATTAATATATTTTTTTTGCAGAGAGACCCCATGATAGGGGTTATAAGTGCAACAAAAACCAGCAAAAAATATTGCACTTATACCCCTTATCGAGGGTCTCTTTATGAAATAATTTTATAGGGGGATATTAGTGATACATTCTGAATAGTACGAGGATAGTTTCTCTAATTAACTCTTAGACATATGATGTCACTATAAGATTACAGATGTGCTTAGAAGCCATATATTAATCTGTCTTTCTAATTTTACCAAAAAAATAATTCATGATTCTTTCACTATAAAATTTTTAATCTCAATATTGCTTTGCATTTCATAAGTTACCCATACTAAAAGCAAATTTTTAGACAAATTATATATAAACAGTTGACCAAATAAGAATACGAGGATGAAAAGTACTATTGTGTCAGTTTGTTTAAGTGGCATATTAACTGTCATTCAAATTCATCTATAAGTTAAAAAATTTGAAAGGTTCACGAAACTCTAGCATATAAGTAGAGCATACCCATGTTCTAGTATAAGCCTTTTCCAAGTTAAAAAGAAATCTATAGCATGCAAATGAACAATGAATAAAATTTATGTCACAATCTATAACTGATGGATGTTTCATACACTGAATCTGATTCATATATAAATAGAAAAGTTTTCTCCTTTATTCATGATCGTGTTTCAATTTTGTTGACTTTCTATTCTACAGTCTATATAATAAACGAAATTTAGAATTCATCAAAATCAAGTAGAAGTTTCTACATTAAAATTCAGTTTCCACAAAGTAATTTCATGATCTCGTTAACTGCTAATTATCACACATTTGGAATTGATATCTTGCCTTAGGGTTGGAAGAACTTTACGAAGAAATTGATAAGGTTAAGGTTGATATGTGAACTAACCTAATGGATAATCTTCTTATCTTTTTGAAATCTTTAATTACAACATCAAAGTTAGAAATAGATATAAGTATAATCTTGAATTAAATTTGTATGAATAAAGAGCATAAACTTAAAAATAATTTGCCTAGCTTCTCCAACTTCCGTTGAGAGGATCGTTCTCCTTGCATGATTTTTCTTTGATGATGATGAACAAGACATGGAAGAGAATTTTGAAAAAGAGAAGATATTCCGAAGAAGAGTACGTGTCGCTTAGACGATTTCGAATATTGAAGAAATTGAGTGTGGATAAAATTTGAACTTGTTTAGGAATGGGAATTTGAATATATATTGGAGAATTTGATTTTGATTAGAAAGTGAAAGATTAATTAGAGTTTGAATTTGAATTGTTTTGATGGAATTATGAGAATTGATGGCTGGCTTTTGCTCCAAACAAATACGGGTGATGTTATAGTAGAAAGGATTAACAAAGGTTAACCTCTGTTATCCTGTGTGCACATTTCTTGTGGTTTGTGGGTTAGTGAGAGGTTAGTCTTAAGCCCTCACTTAACTCTTTTTCAACTGGGGCCTTATTAATCATACCATCAACTAAATAATTCATTAATCTTATCAATATATGCAAGCTTATTGGATTATAATGGTTACTTTTATAAGTAACTCAATCTTTGCCAACTAACTATGAATAAAAGACTGTAACAACTTTATTCTCACTCAACTAAATTCAATGTTTAAATCCTTTACATATTGTCATCTTACTTAAAATGTGCAACCACAACTAGGCTTTTCTCCCTTAAAATTTATGGTTGGCTCAATGAATCCCTTTGCTCCATTCATTTAGGATCATCTACTCCACTAGGCTAAGCATTTTAAGGTCTTTTTTAATTGCCTCCTATGTTCTCTTAGGTTCACCTCTAGCCCTTACCTCTCCAATACAATCCTATCTTCTCTTTTAACCGGCTGACATATTGCATTTGTTTAGACATAACCAAACCATTTAATTTTGTCTAAAAAGTAAAATTTAAAAGATGAAAGAAATTCAACAATGCAAGCACCTTAAAAACTCAACCAAATGTAAACTTAATAATTAACTAAAATGGAAAAATTGAAGTAAAATTGTTGTCTTCAGTAGCAGTTGAATATGAGAATTATCAGTATGTTAACTTGGTATACTTTAAGCCTTTTAAAAAAGGGCAACCTAGTGCACAACCTTTAAGCCTTAGTCACCTAAAAAGAAAAGATGGATTGGGCGAGCAAAAGTCAGAGAGACTAAAGTATAATTTATACTTTTGAAACTTAAAGGTACTTGGCGGAGGCATCTATGTCTTAGAGGCTTCACTCGACTGGCTTCAAATTCATAGGAAGGTTTTTAGAACATTTAGAATGCACTGTTGATGTATTTCTATTTTTTTTTACTTGGATAGAGATTGCAGCATATAGTGATATATGGGAATTACTAAAGAAGGCTGGGATAGTATGTGAAAGTTTGCAGAGATACAAGAATCTAGATTGTCCAGGTGCATTTATCATCATTTCAATGGGATATTTTTGGGGACTAGGAAGAATTATTTGGAGAGAAGAGAGGGCTCACCATTTTTAGCTAATTTGGAACCAACTAGTCTTTACATTATGAGAAGTTGGATTAATTATTTTATGCTACTGCCCTCATCAGTATTTTTGAGAAGAGATGACATCTAGTACATGTTGTGTTCAAGAGATAAATTAACCTCAGGAGTGGCCTGGTAGGATCAGTAATATATAACAATCAGGTTTCCTTATCCTTAACTGGTTTGCCAAGAAGGTCTTGTCTAGCCAATTCATCTAGCAGAGTAGGCTCATGTTTTGCAAGTTAATTGTAGTCTTGAACACATAATCATTGAACCCAATGGCACAGGCTTTAACGACATAGATTATTAACATTTCTATATAGAAAATTATAATTATTTGTTTTATTCTATAATCAGGTTAACTTGATCAAGTTAGATCAAGAATTTTGATATAAATCCATGCTGCTTCATAGACTAGATAAGACAGATAAAATCAATTCTTAATCAATATTGATGATAATGCAAGTTAACGAATTTTGAAACCTTATGGGGACTCGACATTACTTAACAAGTTCAACTAACACTTGATTCACTTAATCCAATCTTAAGCTTAAAAATAGTATCATTATTTTACATTAAGATGTAATGTAACATTACTATCTTATATTATAGTTTTCAATCAGAGTTATATAAACTCCTCCAACCCGATCTCCCTTCGTGTGCGACGAAATCCTAGCGAGTAGTAAAAGTACCTTGCAATGCCAATCAGAGTTACAAGGTTACTTGATTGCAAAGACCAATGTTGATAAATTGATGAGAATAATTTGGATATGAATACTAAATTTATTTCTAAATTAAAAACTCAATTAAAAAGATAAACTATATGAGCTGATATATCGGAGTAATATACCAGGGCTATACTAGGCGATATTGCAAATATTGATTGATATTTGTACAAAATGATATAAAGTCTTTTTTTAACATATTACCACGGCTGACCCAAAAGAATATATCGAGGGAATATGTTGTTCATATTGGGAATATTGAAAACAATGCTACTGTCTATGACTGCCATTATTAATGGTTGTAAGAGAGTCGTTGAAAAGGTAATGTCTTTGGCTGTAAAATCATGACTTTTTTGTTGATTCATAGATTGAAACAAAATTAGTGTTGATGACGATCACGTGGAGGTAGAGGAAGTCAAGGCCTCCTATGCATTTCTGGGCAACGAAAGAGTTTCCTTGAGCATGGAAATTAGTTGGTCTGTTATCAATGATGGTGCCAAAACCATGTCTTTTTGAAGAGGAAGTTACTAGTACATCACTGAATGATTCAAGGATTAGTAAATAATAGACGAAATCGAAACTTTGTATATAAAAGACAAATGACAATGGTAATAAAGTAGCCCTAGCATGCTAACGCTCTCAACATAGAACGAAGTACCATTTGCTAAAATTACTGTAGTAAGTGATAAAGATGAAGCCAAATCACGTAAATATATAATCAGATGAAGTATTAGGAGCTCTTGAAGTGAATCACGTAGTAGGATTACCTAGTGTGCCAAGGTAACAGTGGATAAGAATTGTGTAATTTATGTAGCCTAAAACTGCTGGAACATATGGTATTTTTGAATGTTTCATTCAGTACAGTTCTGGAATCTAAGAAATCTCTTCCTCTGATGCACAGATCACATGGGCAATCTAACCAATTTGGAAGGTCTTGTCATAAAATTTTGGGCACCTATTTCTCGTTTATCATACTTATCCATAGTTGTAGTAAGTTCTCATATCTTCCCAATTCTCAGCTTGTATTTCTCAACAATCAAAATCTCCTTTACCACCACCAAAACAGCCATATCTTTGTCTAAAATCCTGGGTGCTACAATGAAAACGATCTCCATGACCAAAATCTCCTATGACCCCACCAAAACGACCTTTCTAGCGTCCATATAGAGCTATAAATTGCCCATGTTGAGTGGTTAGAGTTAACCATACATGAAACTCTTTTTTAGTAGAATTATTTGATTTCTTCTGAAACACTTTGAAGAAGTCGATAAGTTTTTGATAGAGAATCAGCTCTTCCTGTCACTATTGATGTGCACAAGTGTTTTCTGATGGCAAACTCCCTAGAAAATAGCACGACTAGTGATTCCATTACTTTAACATGTTCTTCATATATTGTGGTCACCTCCTCATAAAACTATTGAAGTTTGCATAATGTTGAGAGGTTTTATTATCCTTCTCACTACAAAATATCTTGTACATTATGTCAAAAGTTTTATCAAGTTTATTCTTCTTCGAATATAAGTCCTCAAGATAGTACAACAACTCCTTCAATTTAGATGCATGCATCGCCAAATCTTGTAACTTAAGCTCTATAATATTCAACTGCTGACCAAAATGAGCAGCATCCTCACATTTCCACTAATCCGTTGTAGAACTAGGAGGATCTGTAAACACAAGACTTCTTTCCTCGATTGATTAAATTAATTTCAACATTATTCTTCCTTTGTAAATAATTTTCATTCAGCTTTCTATTGTCGGTCTTAGCTCTGTCGACTCTATTGTATTCTTAAAATTCATGCTCACAGTCTTCCCTCCAACCACCCACTAGAGCCAGAATACTCTAAAATCTGTCTGAAAAACACTATTTTCTAAACCCAAATTACTGCTTCCATCAAACTCATCAAACCCTCCATAGTCCATACAATCATCATTAAAGACAAAGACAAAGAAAATAAATTTCTTTTTTTTGTTTTTTATGCTGCAAGGAGACAACATCAAGAAATTTTTTTGTTTTCTTGTTTATATCTAACCTCGCAGATCTAATTTGTTATCAACACTAAGAGATCTAAGAATAGTGCATAGTGTTATGAGTTGCAGAAAGGGGATCATCAATGATGGTGTTGGAGTTAGGAAAGGGGTAGCAACATAAAAGGAAGGGGCTCTTTGACTTCAGGATGAGGGGGTCTTTGACTTCGGGATGAGAGTTTTCATTTGCAGACGAGATCAATGATCGCTGTAAGACAATTGATGATCGATCAAAGTTAAAATTGATCCGGAAGGGATTCATTTCAGAAAATGAGTTTGTAGATGAGATTTGATGGTGATCATAATGGAATATTATTCGTATCGGTGATGAGAACTGATAGAGTTATAGACTGCTTGAGAACAATGGAAGAAGATGACTAATGTTGCTCGAGAGTGGTGTGACTTAGGATTGTCGATTAGGGTGCTGTGGTGATCAAAGACCGTTAATAGGAAAAATTGGTCAGGTCGAATATCTTGGGTAATCTTTCATCAGGTGGAAAATTTTTGAACAATTGTTGTGATTGGGTAGAAGATAATTAATAGGGGAAGGAATTAATTAGGGTGGTGGGAATTGGTATGACACCATGATAACTAGAGATTAGGGTTTAATTGGGTCAGAATTTGATTAGATGGATCCTCACCATCTCATTTCCTTGTATTAATATATATGGGCTTTTTACACAAAAGTCCTTACAATAACGTATACAAACCTGGATTCTTAGACTATTATTATAGATAAGGATAGAGAAAGATGTTTAATAAAATAAAATTTTGAAACATTTTTCTCTTATTGCTAAGACTACAAAATGACTTCCAACAAAGATAAAATTCTAAAATGAAATCTAAATTCTGGTCTAATGAATTCTTGGACGGACATGATGCTCATAAATTGTGCTTGCAACCTTGAATCTAAAATAATACGGGACACAATCAGGGGATCATAGTGCAAAACAGTGAGAGAAAAAAGAGATGGAACCATTGCTGATCAGGGAATCATGATTTATGAATTATGACCATCCATTTGTCTCTCTGTATCTAAGGAATCTAATTGGAAGGTATATAATTTATTGAAAAATTTAAAGCTGAAGTAACAAATTTCTTATGTCTTTGCTTCGGGGCATATAAATTATGGATCCTAACTATTAATCATGCTCTAAACAAATGTGACATTTGACATCAATTTTGTGGCCCCTTACTGCAGAAAATCTCATGATTGTTTAAATTTACTTTTTAGGCATAGTAAATGTTGTATACTACAATGGATGAATGCATTTGCAATTTGAATCTGGCATCTTCGGTCATTTTAATTGTTTATATCAAACTTTATCATTAGAAATTTACAATTTTTTTTTTCAGTCATGGGAGTGCCGTCCTGGATGTCAGAGCTGGTGGAAATATGAAGGTATTCCACTTATTTATTTTTACAAATTTGTCTTTTGATTGAGTTTATATTTTATAAAGTCAACAATATTTTATATCTTATTTGACTCAGTTCTAAACAATAGATATCAAATGAATTTAATGGAAATGCTAGTGAGAACGATTTGAATTTCCAACCAAAAAGACTAACAAGCAAATGAACCTAATCTGATCCTTATATGCTATTATTTGTTTCCTTGAAGACACTCAAGAATATAGTATGTAAATTGCAAACCAATGGTTCATATTTAAAAGTATATTACGAATAATCAAGTAAAGTTGATTGTATAGTGCCTTGGAAGTCCTTGAAGAAAACTTGACACTAAAGCACTTCCAAGAAGTCCTAGAAATTTTATGTCTCTATGTACTTGCTGATCTCTTCTTCAGCTGCAGTTTTAAAGCAAATTCCAAATGATGAAACATCTGTAGGATGTTCTCTGTTCAAATCTGAATTTCTGCAATTCGAAGGTTTTGGGCAATTGCCTGAGTTCTATTTTGATGTGGATGTGGAGTTTAAGGATGTTGGTATTGAAAATTGGACAATTTTAAGAAGGAAAAAAAAAAAAAGATCAAACAGCATATAAAGTTGTGACTATTGAAAAATTTGAAAGAATGTAAGAAGGATTATAATTTTTTTTTTTTAATTTCTGTTATAGAAGTTCTAGTGTGGTGTGAGAGGTTTCTTGGTTTCAGTTGTGGTTAAACAGGAAACCATTTCCATTGAGATTTTTTCTAGATTCAACAGTTTCCATGATGAGGAGAGGTCAATCCTGAAACAAGCTTGGACTGCAAGCACATCCTTGCATCCAGTGTTCTAAAACCTAGTTTTATTACATACTAGTTCCGAGAGCGAGTAGTGAGTACTCGGATTACTCGTTTAAAATTTGAAATGATAAGAGCATCAAAAATGTAATACAAGAATATGTAATTTCAATACTCAAAAATCAAGATAACTTAAATGTAATGAAACAAGCTTCATTCCTTTAGCATTTGTAAAGTTGATTGTTTAAGGTATTGTAAGCATGTGTTATGAGAACAACAAACTAGACAAAAGATTCACGAACAGTTCTTGATCTCGGCTTTGGGTTTTTCCCGATATCGAGCTATTTCCTAACTTGACTCTCAACTCAAATGATTTAGGAAAATTCAAGTTAAAAATAACTAGAGAAAAGAAAAGAAGGAAAGAAAATAAAACAACAATCAAAAGAAAGGAAAATCGGAAAGAAAATAAAACAACAATCAAAAGAAAGGAAAATCAATCTTACAATGTTATTGAATTTAATCCACTGTGAACATTGACCTACTGATTGGTTTCTTCTAGACTGATCGCCATAATGCCCCCATTTTTCAGCTGCTTCCCGAAACGGAGAGCTACTTAATTATCACTGGACAACCCAACAGTCTCAGACTCTTGGAATAATCGTAAGTACTGTTACATTCGGATTGATAAATAATATGTTTAGAAAATTTATTTCATACAAAGAGTTGATTACAGAAAAGGACACACTGTTCTGAATATTTACACAAAAGAACCAAAATATAAAAGAGTAAAGCAGTGCCCAGACAAAACAAAATATAAATAAGATATACAAACGTTCTCAAAAAGCTACTTTGTTGATCATTGTCGTTCGGTCTGTTCAATGAAGTATGGGTCTTCAATTGGAGCTGGTTTCCCTTCTTCGCCTTCGAAACCTGGGTTAAAATCCAGATGATTAAACCCAGTAAATAATAAAAGGAGAGAAAAATATGTGTACTATTACAGTACTGGAAATAAAGAATATATAAATAAATGGTGTTGGTGTTAATCATGCCACATGAATCATGAATGATAGAATAAACTAGATTGTGTATATCATTTGAGATTAAGAGGTACATATCATGTAAGAATAATAAGTTTAAGTCATGTCCTTATTAACATTTGAAACTTAATGATAAATAAAATGATGTATAGTTTTCCGTATTATACAAGTGCTCGTGCATACCCGGGACTAGCCCAAATCATGGCGCTGAGCAATAATGCACCGCTAGGTGCTGCAAGTCAAATTCCATACTGTGAACAGTAACGGACATCACTCTTATGGGGACTCATGTATCAAACTGTGGTTCAGTACCACATAGTGCTGCTGCAGTATAAGTCCATCTAATCAACAAGTTGGCCAACAAGATTCTTATATAATATGGTTTTTATCTATCAGATAGTTTTTCCAATTTTCATGTCAATGATACACGATATACATAAACTAATGGAAACACATGGCTTGTCAAAGCAGACTGTGTAAATGTTCTTTACAAAAATAAGAATTCAAGAATCAAGATTTAGAATTATATACACACATATCACTATGATACTTTATATATAATCAAGATATATGAAGCTTATCATCATGTTCTCATGAATGATCATGCCATCGTGTATCTTGTATGGAAATAATTCATTATTGATTATTATATTCCATTCACTTATCATGTCATCATAAAATATCATGACTTGCCAAACAATAGCCTCTATAATTTGAGGATAGTATCATGTAGAAATTAATGACAGAAATTAAAATAAGCTAAGATCTGCGTTTCAGCCCCTTATAGTTGGCGTGGCACTAGATCCCGTTTTAACTCCTTGCTCCTTGCAACTGATGTGTCAAGTCCAAGTCTGCATTTTAGCGTTAACAAGGATAGCTCTTATCCTTTGAAACTCTATAATGAAAACGTGATCCTCTGGGACTCGTGTTGTAATTATATTTAGCTCTAATCATGAACTAGAAAGCTTAAATGCGGATTTCCCTGTGATTGTTGATCCATGTTTTTATTTAAATGGGATTAAATTTAGTTTAGAAGTCTAGCGCTCAAACGCGACCCTACGTTTGAAACACGAGCTAAATTCGCTTTTTAATTCACAATGATATCTCTTTTGTAACTAGACCAGTGTTTCTATTTTAACAAGGTGAGTTTTACATTTAAAGACTTTGTGGGTCCCAATGCGACGTGGTTGGATCCAGATTTTACCTAAAATGCGATCTTAAGAGTCTCCGCGGATTTCTTAAAACACGACCTTGTACGTTCACGCAGATTTCTCTGGACATCCTTTTAGCAATTGTTCTTACTTATTCAGACCCGCATCTGGTTATGAAAAAGAGTAACATTATGTTCTCAAGGTTTTAAACATAAAATGCGATCCTAAGATGTTATCCGCGGTTTTCTCTAGATGACAAGGATATGCATTTCTAGCCAACTTCATGGGCTTTGAGGTCCGTGTTTAATTCATTTAGAGGGATATTCAGTTTCTTAATATTATGAGACTAAGACGCGACCTTCAGAGACCATCATTTTATTCTTTAGTTATATATTCAAGACTTTTATGGTTCGCATTTTCCTTATTTAGGAACCCACATTTTTTTTGTTTAGATTAAAGTGACCTTTAGAGGTCCACGCTTTAGTGTATCTAAGGAGATGATCAATTTCTTGCTTCCATTAAGGCCAAACATGACCCTTATAGGTCCGTATTTTATTGTATCTAAGGAGATAATCAGTATCTTAATTCTATTAAGGTCAAACGTGGCCCTCTGAGGTCTTGTTTTAATTCTATGAATATATTCTCTTCTCACCTCAAAATTTCACCACTGCGGTCTTTGAAGATTGCTGACAATCAACAATCTAAAATACGAGTCAAATATATTCAAATCTTACTAGTTCAAGAAGTGATCTAAAAATATTCACCAAATTCACAGTACAAATTAAATAGATTTTTCAAGAAAGGACAAAAATAGAAGTGTTACTTGCCTCGAATTCTTTTAAATATTTTGATTTCGTGAATCCCCTTCTCTTTTCTTTTCCTCTTCTTCTTTCCCTTTTGTTTTTCCCGTGAACAGAGAAACAAGATTTTAGAGAGAAAGCGCTTTGTTTTGCTTCTGGTAAATTCTCTTTGAGAGAATGAGACTATATACACCCGAGGGCATTTTGGTGATTTTATCCCCTGGCCTTATCACTGTTCTTTCTCTTCTAGGTATTTCATACAAAGGCACGTGCCCAACTAAAGTGTCACCCTCACTCTCCTTTTGACAATACATTACTAACTTAATTTTGGGGTGTGCTCTTAGAAATTGAGTTAAGTTTGGATGTGTATAGAAAGAAATTTCTAATTTATTTAATTTTTATTATTCTATAAATTTGAGAATATTTTTCGGACTTGCAAGAAAAATTTCTAAAAATCATAGAAAACTAATAACTGCGAAAACCGAATGTCGTTTGGAGTAATGAATTTAAGTTATGTTTACCGAAAATTATTTCAGTATTCAAGATTAACTTCGGTGGGCTTATTTGGCACGATCAGACTTAAAAGAAAAATGCAAGTAATATGAATTTTTGGGGTATTATATCTTATCCCCCTAACAAAAGAATTTCATTCTCGAAATTCCAATTTAAAAGATACGTCAGTATATACGAGTATGTATTGTTATATAAAAATAAATTCAACTAACATACCTGATTATGAGAAAACGTATGGATACTTTATCCTGATGTCTTTCTCAACTTTCCAAATAGAATCTCTTGGTAATTGTGCATTCCATGAAATAAGAACCAATGGTATTACTTTATTCTTCAAAACTTTCTCCCATTGGCCAATGATCGCTACAGGTTGTTTCTCGTACTTTAGATTTGATCTCAAATTCACCTTGGACAGGTCTACTATTTTGTATTCTTCACCCAAGATTTTCTCAATTGTGATATATGAAACACATCATGAATGGTTTCCATTTCAGATTATAATGATAATATGTATGTAAGATTCCTAATCCTTTCCGTGATCTTAAATGGCCCAATGTATTTTTGACTGAGCTTTCCTTTTTTGCCGAATCTGATCACACTCATCATTAAGGATATCTTAACAGATATTTTATCTTCTACTTCAAACTCTAATAGTGTTCTGCATTGATCCGCCTATTTCTTTTATCTATTTTGGGCCATTTTCATATATTCTTTGATAACTTTTACTTGTTCTGTTGCTTGAGTAATCAACTCTTGTCCTAAAATACTTCGTTCTCCAACCTTATTCCAATACAATGGAGACCTACACTTTCAACCATATAAAGTTTCGAATGTTGCCGTTTTGATACTCTCCTGATAACTATTATTATAAGAAAATTTTACTATATATAATTATATAAATGATCTTCCCAAGATCCACCAAAATCTAATACATATGCCCTAAGCATATTTTCAAATACTTGAATAGTCCGTTATGATTGACTGTCTGTTTGTGGATGGTAAGCTGAATATAAATTCAAATATATTCTTAGACTATCCATCAATCTCTCTCAATAGTGTGATCTGAAGCTTGTATCTCTATCTGATACAATTCAGACTGGAACTCCATATAATATCACCACCTCCTATATGAATGTTTTTGCTAATATTTTTGTTGACTGGCCTACTCTAAATAGAATGAAATGAGCCGACTTGATCAACCTATCCACAATCATCCAAATTGTATTATTGCCTCTGATGGCTCTAAGTAAATCTGTAACAAAATCCATCAATATTTATTCCCACTTCCACTCTGGTATTGCTAGTGGTTGGAGTAATACAACCATTTTCTGATGTTCAGTCTTTACTTGCTGGCAAGTGAAATATCTAGATAAATATCTGGTAGTCTCTTTCTTCATGTTTGACTATCAGAAATACTTTTTCATATCCTTATACATCTTATTCTTCTGAGATGAATGAAATATATTGACTTGTAAGCCTCTTCCAGAACCCTATCTCTTGTCTCTCCTCTTGGCACCCATAATCTTTCCTTGAATCTAATAGTTCTATCTGAATATATCTTCATTTATGGTCTTTTACCTACTTTTATTTTGTTTTTTAACCTTTGGAAGCTTTTATCCTCGACTTGAGCTTGCTTGATCTGCTCTATCAATGGCCATAAGTTATGCTGTCATTTTTAGTAAAATTACTTTCAGTTTCATTCTTTGCATTTTCATTAATAGCTCTTTTTGTTGAGTTAATCTCTCTATTGCAGGCTTTCTATTAAGAGTATCTGGCACAACATTAATCCTTCCTAATTGATACTTAATTTCCAAGTCATAATTTGGTACTAACTCCAACCATCGTCTCTGTCTCATATTCAGTTCCCTTTGGGTGAAAATATATTTCAAACTTTTGTGATCAGTGTATAGCTCTGCTCTTTATCCCATTAAGTAATGTATCCAAATTTTCAAAGCATAAATTACTATTGCTATCTCCAAGTCATGAGTAAAATAATTTCTCTTATGAGGTTTCAACTATCTTGATACAAACTCAATTATCCTTTCATTCTGTGTCAACACACATCCCAACCCTTGTATTGAAGTATCACTATAGATTTTCATTCCTCCTAAACGAAGGTTTATCCTTGAGAATACCTTTACTCCTTCCGGTTGATCAAATAGATTAATTATCCTCGACAATGGATATTTATTCTTGATTATTATTACAATTAAACTCCTATAATTCACATACAATTTTTGACTCCCATCTTTCTTTCCTACTAATAACATTGTAGCTTCCCATTGTGAAACACCAGGTCTTACAAAATCCAATTTCAATAGTTCATCTATTTCTCTTAACTTCAAATTCTGCGATTCTTATTCGATAAGGTAGCTTATAAACTTGTTCAACTCTAGAAATAATATCAATAGTGAATTCTACTATCCTTACTGGTGGTAATCCAAGCATTTCTTCAGAGAATATATCTAAGAATTCTGATACTACTGGAATCATTCATTCTCTCACTCCCATAGCTTCCAAAACTCCTCGCTTTGGGATATCTTAGATTCAGCTGGTTTAAGGGATTGACTTCCACTAATAAATTCAAACTATGGATGATTAGAAATCTGAAATATTACTTTCTTTCTCCTACAATTTATCACCCTATGGAAGGTGCTCAACCAATTCATATCTAAGATAACATTATATCCTCCTCCACTAATAATTAGCATGTTGGCATAAAATTCTCTACTATTAATCACTAAGCGACATAGCCTACACTCCTTATTGGTCATGATACTGCCGTTCCCAGTCTTAATATCCCACCCCGTAGGTATGATTGCAAAATCAATGGAATTGTGAGAAACAAACATGCTAGAGATAAAATAGTGTGAAGCTCCGAAATCGAATTAAACAGTTGCTAGTGCATTGCCAACAAGAATCATACGACTCTCCCAATAGTTTGAACTTACTCAGCATTCATTAATCTAATTTGCCCCTGCCTCCGATCTGTTCCTCCTTGGGCTCTGGCATAGGCTTATTGTTGGATCTCCAAAGGTCTTCTCTGGTCTGGCCCTAGAACTCTCTAAGTTGATGTTGTTGCTGGCCTAATTGTTGGCTGGGTTGGGACCTTAGGTATTGTCGATTGTTGAATTTTTGGACAATCACTCATTCGATGACAGGCGGATCCGCATACCTGACACAACCCTTGGGCCCTTCTACACTCTTTCAGGGTATGTCCTTGTATATTACAATATTTACAGATTATCGAATTTTGAGCTGGTATCGTCTGCTTTTTTGCCGGTGGACCATCAAACCTTCTGACTGATGAGCTTGCTTTTTGTCCAAATGACCTTTTAAATACTACCGGTCTACCCTCCTTGAATACTTACTCTAAACGATATGCCGCTTCAAATATTTCTGAGTAAGTCTTGTAGTTATGGCCTGCTAAGTGCTCTTTTAGATGATGCCTCAGTCCTTACTGGGACAAGTGCGTCCTCTCCTCCTCATCAGCTGCCAGGGTCGAGGCAAAACGACTAAGTCTTACAAACTCTGCGGCATATGCATCAACAGTCCGATCTCCTTATTGCAGCTTCGGAAATTTCTTCCTCATTTTTAGTTTTGCCGATGCATGAAACAATCTGGCAAGAAATACCTCCATAATTTTTTTTTCCAAGTTAGAGGTTCCTGATACTTAACCTCTTCGGCAAGCCACCATTTTCTGGCCATATCAGTCAATTGAATACACACCACCTCTACCCAATTTTCCTTTGGAATTCATGACGCTTTCAGAAGATTTTCCATATCTACAATCCATTGTTCAGTTTTTAATGACCATTCCATTTCATAAAACACAGACGGCTGCAGTCTCCAAAAATCTGATACCATTATGGTTCTTTCCACTACTTTAGACTACAAAATTCTTTATAACAATATTGTCGTGGTCTGCTGTGTCTGTGCTACTATTTGTACTAGATTCCTAAGTTCAGAGGCCTCATCTCTTGGACTTGGACTCACACTAACAGAAGATTGAGTTGACATTATTCTATTACGGACCAAAGAGGAATCAATAAAAGAAGTTTCAAGATAGATATTTCAAATAGGAAATAATAGAGTAGGCATGATACTAAATCAAATGGATATCAAAGAATAAGGAACAAATATCAAGAGTGTATCACAGACATGTTTTTATGTGACAGTAGTCATATAATTTTCCATCTAAACCTAGGTTCTGATACGACCCTGTAACGACCTCCGTTTTCAGCTGCCTCCCAAAAGGAGGGTGCTACTTAATTATCACTGGACAACCTAATAGTTTCAAAATCTTGGAATAATCGTAACTACTGCAACATCCAGATTGATAAATAATATATCTAAAAGATTTATTTCATACAAAGAGTTGATTATATAAAATGACACACTGCTCTGAATATTTACACAAAAGAATCAAAATAAAAAAGAGTAAAGCAGTGCCCATGCAAAAGAAAATATAAATAAGATATACAAACGTTCTCCAGAAGTTACTTTATTGATCACTATCGTTCGGTCTGTTCGATAAAGTATGGGTCTTTAGTTGGAGCTAGTTTCCCTTCTTTGCTTTTGAAATCTAAGCTCAAAACCTAGGGGATTAAACGCAGTAAGTAACAAAAGAAGAAAGAAAAATATGTGTACTATCACAGTACTGGAAATAAAGAATATGTAAATAAACGGTATTGGTGTTAATCATGTCACATGAATCATGAATAATAGAATAAACTAGATTGTGTATGTCATTTGAGATTAACAGGTACATATCATGTAAGAATAACAAGTCTATGTCATATTCTTGTTAGCATTTGAAACTTAATGATAAATAAAATGACACATAGTTTTTCATATTATACAAGTGTCCATGTATACCCGAGATTAGCCCAAACTCATAGCAATGAATTATGATGCACCGCTAGGTTATTGCAAGTCAAACCCCATACTGTAAATAGTAATAGACGTTACTTTTATGAGGACTCATGTATCAAACTGTGGCTCAGTACCACATAGTGCTACTGTAGAGTAAGTTCTCAACACCTAATCAAAAGTTTGCCAATAAGATCCATATACAATATGGTTTTTATCTATCATTTAGTTTTTCCAATCTCCATACTGTAAACAGTAACAGACGTTACTCTTATGGGGACTCATGTATCAAACTATGGCTCAGTACCATATAGTGCTACTGTAGAATAAGTTCTCAGCACCTAATCAAGAAGTTTGCCAATAAGATCCATATACAATATGGTTTTTATCTATCATTTAGTTTTCCAATCCCCATGTCAATGATACACGATATATATGAACCAATAGAAACACATGGCTTGTCAAGTCAGACTGTGTACATATTCTTTACAAAAACAAGAATTCAGAAATCAAGATTTAGGACTCTTTGGAATGAACACGCGACCCTTTGGGACTCGTGTTGTAATTATATTTAGCTCTAACCATTTGTTTAGAAAGCATAAATGCATATTTTCCTGTGATTATTGATCCGCATTTTTATTTAAATGGGGTTAAATTTAGTTTAGAAGCCTTCAGAATTCAAACGCGACCCTATATTTGAAACATGGGCTAATCCGCTTTTTAATTCACAAAGATATCCCTTATGTAACTAGACCCGCGTTTCTATTTAAATGGGGTGAGTTTTAAATTTAAAGGTCTTATGGGCCCCAACGCGACGTGGCTGTATTTGCATTTTACCTAAAACGGAGTCTCTGCGGATTTCTTAAAAAGGACCTTGTAGGTTCGTGCTGATTTCTCTGAACAAAGATCCTTATTTTGTCCTTTTAGCAAATTATTCTTGTTTATTCAGACCCGCGTCTGGTTATGAAAAGAGGAACTTTATATTCTCAAGGTTTTAAACACAAAATGCAACCCTAAGAGGTTATCCACAATTTTTTCTAGATGATGAAGATCTGCGTTTCTGCGTTTCTAGCTAACTTCATGGCCTTTGAGGTTCGCGTTTTAATTCATTTAGAGTGGTATTCAGTCTCTTAATATTATAAGGCCAAAATGCAACATTCAGAGACCAGCATTTTATTTCTTAATTATATTTCAAGACTTATATGGTTCGCATTTTCCTTATTCATGGACCCATGTTTTTTTTCTTGTTTAGATTAAATCAACCTTTAGAGGTCCACGTTTAGACTATCTAATTAAGGCTAAGCGCAACCCTAAGAGGTCTTCACCTAAGAGGTCTTCATTTTATTATATCTAAGGAGATAACCAATATCTTAATTCTATTAAGGCCAAACGTGACCCACTAAGGTCAGTGTTTTGATTCTATGTATATATTCTCTTTTCACCTCAAAATTTCACCACTGCACTCATTGATTCTTGGTGATAATCAACAATCTAAAATACGAGCCAAACATATTTAAATCCTACTAGTTCAAGAAGTGATCTAAAAATATTCACCAAATTCACAGGACAAATTAAATAGATTTTTCAAGAAAGAACAAAAATAGAAGTGTTACTTGTCTCGAATTCTTTTAAATCTTTTGATTTCGTGAATCTCGTTCTCTTTTCTTTTCGTCTTCTTCTCTCCCTTTTGTTTTTCCCATGAACAGAGAAACAAGGTTTTGGAGAGAAAGTGCTTTGTTTTGCTTCTGGTAAAATTCTTTTTCTAAAAATGAGACTATATATGCCTAAGGGCATTTTGGTAATTTTATCCCCTAGCCTTATCACCATCCTTTCTCCTCCAGGCATTTAATGCACAGACACATGCCCAACTAAAATGCCACCCTCACTCTCCTTTTAACAACACATTATCAACTTAATTTTGGGATATTCCCTTAAAAATTGAGTTAAGTTTGGAGGTGTATAAAAAAAATATTTCTAATTTATTTAATATTTTATTATTCTATAAATTTTAGAATATTTTTCGGACTTGCAAGGAAAATTTCTAAAAATCATTCATATTAGAAAATCAATAACCGCGATTACCGAATGTCATTTGGAGTTATGGATTTAAAGTTACGTTCACCGCAAATTATTTCAGAATCCAAAATTGATTTCAATGGACTTATTTGGCACGACTGGACTCAAAAGAAAAATAAGAGTAGCATAAATTTTTGGGGTAATATGTCAACCCATGACCTCCTGTCAACGCTGCTTTGCTAATCATGCTGCCTCAAAGTTGTCTCGATGATCGCCGATTCTCCACAACTGCAGAAACTTGTTGATAGAGATTGGAGCTCAATTGAGCACCCTAATAATTCTTTCTCCACGACTTTTACAACAAAATCTGGCGGTTGGCGGGTTCTGGTAAAAATATTACGATTCTTTTTTATTTTTCAATCAGATACGAGTACAAGTACTTGCGTCATAATCCGAACTCGGCCAAGTCTTTTTCAAGTTTTTTTTTTTTTTTTTGAGTAGTTTCCTGATCGCAGTGCGTCCAGAGGAGTTGAAGTACTCGGTCGAGTATTTGAATGACTTCTCTAGGTTTTATAACACTATTTGTATCTAAATAGGTAAATAATCCTTACTGGAAACTTATGAAAGGAACCTAGCTGCTATTTCATTTCAATGATAGGCTTAGCAGTAATGTCTCTAAACTTTTGGAATTTGACATGGCTAGTTTTTATATAGAGTAGTGCTTTTGAAACGGTAAACTTTAGAGGTGAGAATTAAGACAGAGTTAGTTCTGCTAGGATACCTCTAGTTAGACTTTTGATCCTAGTTACTATATATAAATGAGGCATTTGTGTTCCTGTATTTGGTTTCTGAAATGACCCCATATAATATCTTAAAAACGGAAATTGTTCTGTTTCTTCCAGAACCATTTGGGCACTTTAACGACACATATATGATACTTCAGAGAAATAATATTTATTAATAAGATTAATAAGTTCTAAGTGTTAGAAACTTTCACGAAATTGTATTTATTATAAACTTTTTATAGTATAACTTTTAGGAAACAATATTATTTTGATAAGTGATAAATGTCTAATATTTTTGAGAAGTGGTATCTTTATTAGTATCGGATTTATTTTTAAAATGGTACTTTAAATATGATGACAATTTGTAGAAATGATATCTTGTTGATAAGGACATTTGTTAAAAATCGTATTGGGAAACAAAAAAGTATATGCAAGATTTAGGAGATTCATGAATTTCTTATAATAATTTTTTTGAGAAAAATGCTTATAATAAATTAAATAATTAGATTCTATTATTCATAAAATAAATTCTTATGTGCTTGTATATAAACATGATATTATGATACTTCTTTGTTGATAGTTATACTATAAGATTATTTAAAAATATTGTTCATGTAACGAGTCCTCGACTTCTCACTTTGAGATGCAAAAAATTTTGCTCCTAGTGATGGCTGGTTAAGATAAGTTGCTTATTAGGGGTAGGTACCCTCGAGAAAGGACAAAACAGAATCTTCATTCCTCCGACCATATATGGTGGCTCTTTAGTATCATGAAAGTAAAATTTTTTATAATTCAAGTTTTCTTAAGTATCATAATATTACGTTTCCTATAATTTTTGTAGACAGCGTATCCGTGTTTGTGTTCCCATATTGCAAACTATGCATTAGCAGATAGATAATAAACTTTAATATGGTTACTTAGAAAAATAAATTACATCATCATTTCAAGTCAGAATCATCAAAGCAAATGATACAATCGTGCAATTCTAAAATCTTTTTTTGCTAACAATAAGATTTTAGTGGTTAGATGATCATGATAGTAAGTTGGAAGCTTGCAAATATGGAGTTAATGTAAGGAGAAGAATGAGAGCCAAATACTAAGAGACGAGGACTACATGGACGAATCTGCGAACAATTGACTTAGGGGGTGTTATTGGACTTTATTACCTGTATGGGGAGTTTTTATAGGAATTAAAGTTTGGTATTAATGGTTTTGGAAATATATTGCTAAGACTGCATTTGGACTTTGATTTGGAAGTGGATTCTAGAATTCTAGTCCATGGACATATATGCATTTTATCAGACATATATGCATTTTATCATGCCTCAAAAGTAGTCCAAGAGAAAAATTTTGGACTCTTCTTATGAGTTGGACTCTCTTTTTTATGCCACCCTTGTCTAATTAAATATTCTAAATAAATATAAAACTATTATTTATTATGAAATATTTACAATATTGTTATATATTTAACAAATGATAATAATTAATAAATTTGTATACTATAAAATATTTTTTTCTAATATTGTTTAATTAGTACCAATTTAGCAGTAAACTTTAGTTTTGCTCTATTTAAATTCTTTAAGATATAACACTACATTGTATCATGTATCAAATGATCAAAAAGTTAATTTATTATTTGTAAATTTAGTAATTACATTAGCTAACAATTATAATTATTTAATATTATAAGATAAATATTTTTTAACATTACGAGTTTTTGCTTATTGTTAGTTAAAACATTATGAATTAGTTCTTATTATTAGTAATTATATTATTTAGCAATTTGATTAGTTAGTATTATAATATAGATTATTTAACAAACATAGTATCATGTATCAAATGATCATAAAGTTAATTTATTATTTGTAAATTTAGTAATTGCATTAGCTAAGAATTATAATTATTTAATAATATAAGATAATATTTTTTAACATTACGAGTTTGTGCTTATTATTTGCAAAAACGTTATGAATTAGTTCTTATTATTAGTAATAATATTATTTAGCAATTAGATTAGTTAGTATTATATTACAAATTTTTTCACATTTTAATTTAAAAATGAAAGTCTTACATCCTCTAAAGTCCAACATAATTATCCATGTTTCAAATCCAAGTTATTCTATAGTCTTAGTGATGTAGCATTTGAAATCCAGAAAAAAAAAATTAAAATGCAACAGTTGTCTTGTTCCAAGTCAAAAAGTCCAAACCATTGACACCACCTCAATATTTAAGGTTGAGTTCTTATAGAGTGCACAACCGTTATCACCTCCAGCTCAGCAAAGTTACACTTGCATGGTTTTAAATATCGAACCATTTCTATTAATCCTAAACAAATATTAGACTGAGGTTTATGGTTTGTATGAAGAGGAACGGATGCAGGATCTTAGTGGTGATATAAAAGGGGTTGATTATATTGGTGAAGAGGAGGACGAAGAATGAGAGGAAGTGGGGATCTAGAATATCAGGATGGTGGTTTAGAATTATAAAAAGAATGGACTGTATAATACCAATAATACTAATTTTTCATAAGGTTTGCAAGAAAGGTTGGAGATGGATGATTTACAAAAACTATCAATTGATATTGAGCTTCGTAGACATGGTGAAGTATGGTATTTTCTTAAAATAACTGATAAGAGTTAAGGAGGCAATATGAAACAAGGTGGATTACTTTTTGGGACGTAGAGATTTTTAAGAAACCCTAAGCAATAATATTGGATTCTAAAACATGGTTCATCCAATTGCATAAGTATGTGCAAGCTTGCATTGAATTGTGCTCAGGTTACGCATTCATAAAAGTAATATTAGCTTTATTTGAGAATGCCCCCACTAAACCATTTATGCAGGTTATGCGCCCATATGAACGATTATGCAAGTTAGCCCCATGCAACCGATTATTCAGGTTTATTCTCATTCAATTGACTTCGGCTGCCTATTATTAGTCCAATTTGACTATTAATAAAAAAGAAGGAATAAGATTACAATTGATAAACCTAGAAAATACTCTAAAGAATTCTTAAGAAACCTAGTGAAATCTTGCTTAGAAACATGAAACAAGGACAAATCATTATAAATAACCCCGTCATGATGTTTTGAGTTTGAGGAGTTGCTCCTTGGTTTATAAGCCAGCCGACCATTAAGTTACGAATAATATAGTTTGGGTTAGAACAGACCCAACCCGTCTTACCCATTTAACTCATAAGATATGATTTGATGCTCGACCCATTTAAGATATGAGCTGAACCCCAGTTATTCCACTTATTATGCTTTTAGTATTTATTTTATTTAACTCCTTTACATCCAACTATATACAAGTATGTTTTAAGGCTTATTCCATATAGAATCATTCAACTACAGTTATTCACATTTTTCAATGAATTTTATGTAAAACCTCTCATGTATCTAATTGTTAAAATCTTTTTTTGACCAAAATCAAATAAGCAGTCAGAAATGGTACATACAACCACAACTGAATATTTTCTTCTTGGGGATATCATACACACATCATATATACATGTACAACACGAATGCACATACTCACATTTATTTTCAAGGAAGTCCATGTAGGCTGTTTAATCAGTGCATAATCTGTTTATGCACTATATGGTCATGGACCTCGCACATAATGCAACCGTGTTTTATAATTTGACTGTATTAATAGCTAAGCTGCACAATAGTGTTAGCATCCTGTTAGCATGACACAGGCTTCTTTTTATTATTATTTTTTTGTGTCTGGTGTTGTGTATGTTTTTCTTTTCTTTTTTTTTTTTTTTTTTTTTTGCGAGGGGTTGTGACGCAGGACGGAAGCGGAATTAGGGTTAGGGTTTTGAAAATTAGGGTTTTTCTAGGGGAATTGGGGAAGAAAAGATGGATTGGGGAAAACTTTTGGGATTTGGGAATCCACCCAGGTCCACGCCCACTCTCCACGAATCCACGAGGAAAAGATTTTTTTACTCAGCGAATTCCACGCCAGAGATTTCTCAAGAAAATTTCTCCAAATATTATTCATCTTTTTCAATACTCCATACAACCCTATATATAGGGAAACCCTAACAAACAGAATCCTAATAAAATCAAAACTCCTAATCAAATCAAATATCTAATACAATCCCAATCCTAATCAAATCAAATATCTAATACAATCCCAATCCTAATCAAATCAAATCAAATCAAATATAATCTAATAAAATCTAATCCTGATCTAATCTTGATCTCCATCAATTCTCCCCGGCTTCAAAAAATTCATCCCCGATGAATGCTGAGATAAGTAATGATAAACACGTCCGGGTTGAACTGATCAACATCCATGAAGTATTCCAATTAGGCCATGGTGGTGGTCGAGAAACCATAACTTGTGCATCATATCTGAATAAAAGTGGTGGAGGGGGAACTGGCTTTCGTTAATGAATTTATATCGAACCATGGTAGATCTGGAAAGACACCTGAATGTGAAACGTATAATTTCTTCACAATTTCTGGAAGCAACCTCTCAGGAGGAACCAAAACTTTCACTTCATTATCAAGTACAAATTCCTGCAAAATATTATGTAGATATACAACAAATTTGTACTCATCATTGCAAATTGCTATCTGTCTAGAAATCTCATCATGCATAACATGCATATCAGGCAAATGCAATGCAACAGACTCAAGTGGTACAACTCCAAAAAATAGATATATTGGTTCCTTAAAATGACATACATCAATCACCGCAAATGATATAACATCACTACACTGTGTGGGAATTTGATGAATCTCGAAAGGAAGCTCCAAATGATCTCTAAAAAATAATATATTAGGATTAACCTGCCAAAATATGGGAATGATGCTCAAAGACTTACCGGTAGCAATATTAGTGTCAACTATTTCATACTCGGTTTCTTCATCTACATTTGACTCCAAAATTGAAGATCTAGTATCATGTAGGGATGCACTAGACTCTACCAAAACATTCTGAGTATCAGTAGTATCAGTAATACTCTTTACAGTATCATGGATTTCAATAGGAATATAAATCTCAGTTGGTGGATGTGTATTAGACTCTTGTGCCTCAATAATAATATCATCATTAAGCATAAAAGGAATATGAGTATCGAAAATAAGAATAGACATGTTCGATTCCAATTGTGATTCAACTACGGTACTTTCCTTATAAACATGAACCTCAATAACTTCTGAATCGTCAACGTGATTAGGAGGCATGATATCTATGGGTACACTCTTGAGGGGACACTCATAATCGTAATGCCAAGATATGCGACACTTAGAACACTTGGTCATGGTACATTGAAAGGCAGAGTGTCCATATTTGTCGCATTTAGGGTACTGTGTTCTAACTTTTAAAGTGAATCTATTTTCCAATTTGTCTAAAAGACGAGTCTTATAATACGTAGGAAGATACTCTTCAATAAGAATATCTTTCATCTCTTCCCACGAGTTTATAGGATTCCTATAACGTTCCTCACGATCTATCTCTACTGAAATCCAAAAATTTTTGGCTTGTCCCACTATTCGTCTTCTAGCAAATTGAAATTTACATTTGCTAGACATTTCATAACAGTCAAAGTAACATTTCATATTCACTAACCAATCAATAAAGTTGCGAGTAGAGGAATACCCATCAAATACAGGATCTTTATACCAGAATTTTTCATCTATTATTTCTCTAGCAGCACGCAGATCATAAATATAATGGGATCTCTTTGACTCCGAATGGCAACTAGATCGTATTGTAAAATGAGACATGCTTAATATAATGAATGGATCATGCAATGCGAATTAATCAAGTATACAGATGATAGTGCAAAATCTAAGACTCAGACAACCCAAATGCATGCATTAAATTAAATTTTTCCAATAAATTAATTGCTAAATGCAAATGAATATGAGATTACTAGAGAGAAACAATTAACCATTCCGTCACAAATTATTGCAATCCAATAATATTTGTAAAGAATTTAGTAGATGAAATTCAGTTCAAGTTAATTATCACCTGGAGAGATGAGTAGTTCACGTCCAAATAAACTTTGAATCACCACTTTTTTTCCTTAACGGGTCTGCGCTGTCAGCGGGTCTGCACTGCTGTACTGATCTGAATCAAAAGTGGAGTAGATCTGGATCTGTGGGTCAGATCTGAAGTTTGCGGGTCAGACCCAAAATAAACCCAATTTTCTATTCTTCTGTGGATGTGGATCTGAACCAAATCAACCCAATAACAAATAAATCTAAAACCCAATAACTTTCTTTCCTTCTTTCTTTCTCGCTGCCGTTGAGGAGGGGAAGAAGAGGGGTTGATCGCTGTCGAAGTGGGTAAGGAGGAGGAACGGTGAGGGGCGACGATGCTGCGGTGGGCGCGGTGGCTGCCAGGAGGCGGCCGGTCGGGGAGGCGGCGGCGGGCGGCGCTGGCGGGCGGAGACCGTGGCGATGGATGTCGGCGGCGCGATGGATGTCGGCGGCGGGCGGAGCAGAGGACGTCGGTGGGGCCGCTGTAGATGGATGTCGGCGGCGCCGCTGGTGTGGAAGCGTCGGCGGCTGCTGCTGTGGAGGACGGAGGCGAGCAGCGGGCGGAGGTGGGCAGCGCGCGGAGGCGGCGATGCCGCTGCTGCTTTGGTTGAAGAAGGCGGCGGGCTGCTGCTGCTTCGGATGAAGAGGGCGTCGGGGTGGGTGGTGGCTAGGGGGGATCGGATATGGTAGGCGTTGTTGGATTTGGGGTTTTAGGGTTTTGGGGGCTTTTTGGTGGTCGGGTGGAAGAGGAGGAAGAAAGAGTGGGGGGATTTGAGGGAGAAAGAAGAGATCTGGAGAAAGAGAGTTTTTCTCTCTCTCTCTCTCTCTCTCTCTCGGGAGGATGAGGGTCGGGAGGGGTTGAGAATAGGGCTTTGCTGCTGTTCTCTTCTCTTTCTTTTTTTTTTTTCTTTTTTTCTTTTTTTTTTTTTTTTCCTTTTTTTTTTTTTTCCTTCTATTTCTGATCTGTGATTTTTTTTTTTTTTTTTCTTCTCTCTTGCTAGTTGATAGAGGGTGAGGATGAGGGTGGCTGGGTCAGGTGGAGGACGATCAGGTGGAGGAGGAAATAATAATTTTAGGCTCTGATACCAATTTGACGCAGGACGGAAGCGGAATTAGGGTTAGGATTTTGAAAATTAGGGTTTTTCTAGGGGAATTGGAGAAGAAAAGATGGATTGGGGAAAACTTTTGGGATTTGAGAATCCACCCAGGCCCACGCCCACTCTCCACGAATCCACGAGGAAAAGATTTTTTTACTCAGCGAATTCCACGCCAGAGATTTCTCAAGAAAATTTCTCCAAATATTATTCATCTTTTGCAATACTCCATACAACCCTATATATAGGGAAACCCTAACAAACAGAATCCTAATAAAATCAAAACTCCTAATCAAATCAAATATCTAATACAATCACAATCCTAATCAAATCAAATATCTAATACAATCCCAATCCTAATCAAATCAAATCAAATCAAATATAATCTAATAAAATCTAATCCTGATCTAATCTTGATCTCCATCAATTGGGTTGTGCGTGGTTTTTTTTTTTTTTTTTTGGGTTTTGGTTGGTGTTTTTTTTTTTTTTTTTTTTTTTTGCGGGGGGGGGGGGGGGGTAAATAGAAATATAGTGTGTTGAAAGTAGGACCGTCCCATCATTGTTGTCTATTACGTATGGAGATTCTAGTTTCTTTAAGTGGGATTGCAAGCATTCGCTTTTGTTGAATTTATAAACGTTTATAACTTTGTTACAATTTTCCAGTGAGAAACCATAGTCTTGTCTGGTATTTTGCATGTTCAGTTAATGGATGCATCATTTGTTTACATATGCAGGATTATTTTCTGACAACGTACAAGTTTTTGGAGCTCTCACCACATGTTCTGATACCAATGCATGGTAGAATCAACTTATGGCCGAAAAGGATGCTTTGTGGATACCTCAAGTATGAAATTGTTGACCCATTTATTTCTTTGATGAAAGTTGAGGTTTTGGCTAAATTTCTGTTGTGCTTCTGACAGACAGAAATCTATTATAACCAAAATTTTTGTGCTAAACTAACCATGGTAAAAAGAAAAAGCCATTGGCCACTGGAATGGACTCCCACGACCACAGCAGTTCATTAGTTGTGATCTCACACGTAAGCTAAGTTAGACTTGATACTATTCAGCTCAACCACAAAGTGTGAGCTTAATTTTATTCTTCATTGTGAAGTAATAATATGTAATAAGCCTTATTATTTCATTATTTATCTGAACAGTAGTCAAATTCTTAGGTTCTTTAGTTTTCTATTTGGCCATTGAAGCCAGAAACTTTCATAAAATTTGAGAATTTTTCTATGATAAATCTGATGATCAAACTTGTTTATATTTATACCATAACAATTTTACTATCCAATTCTGATAGTCTTCCTCTTGGCATTTTTTTAATATGCATTGTTTCTTATATTGCAGGAACCGCAGAGCTAGAGAACTGTCGATCTTAAAAGCTATAGAATGTGGGGCACAAACACTATTTGATATAACTGCAAAGGTATATGCTGATTATGACACCAACTTGTGGCTTCCTGCTTCAATGAATGTGCAAATTCATGTTGAGCACTTGGCTCACCAGGAGAAGTTACCGAAGGTAATATAGTTCTTGATTTTGTTTTTGTTGGGTATAATATAGGATAGTGTTTATGATGTATTTTCAATTGTAATGATGCTACAGGCTATCATGTAAACACTTGAATGTATGTGATTCTAAATGAACATCGAAGACCTGGTCATGTGCTTTACACTTCACAAGAAAGCTAAATGCAACACAAGAAAAAGATTGTATTCTAATCTGTCAAGGCCCAGAAACACAGTTAGTAAATTTTTCCCCCCATTTTCCAAAGATTCATGACAAAATGCATAACCATTTGCGGGTTTGTACGTTGAAACTTAAATTTGGTGTCATTTCCTTCTTCAAAATCCAATAAAGACAAGAACTGTCGTTTTGCAATTGTTTCTGTATTTCTCGGCAAAAGAGTTCCTTTGCAGTTTTCATCCATTCCTAGAAAGCTGTGTTGTGATAATACGAAGGAATAGGATACGGTCATATTACTTTTCCATGTTCTCATTTTCTGAAATTCTTGTTTGTCATATATATTTTTCTAAATCTTATTTATGGCATTAACACCAGTCTTTTTAATTTCCTTCGGCAAGTATTATTTTCTATCACTTAATTAACTTTTCTTTCAAGGTCGAAATTGTCCATAGTTCCATTAATTTATAGAACTGCCTCTTACATTTTCCTAGCTGTACTTAACCAGTAGATTGCATGTTTGGTGTTGGGAAATGCTTGTGTTCAGTAACTTTTAAAGCACCTTGAGATTGTTTGCTAACAATATACTTATCGCAACTTTTCTCCGCACCATTAATTGCTGTGCAGGATTTTTCCATGAAAAGATTCCAAGCAACCTGTCATCTGCATTTTATATGCAGATGGATATGGGCATTCCTGAAAGGGCGCAATGTAAGTGCTTAGAATTCTATGGTTGTAATTGTTGTTTTATAGAAATATACATGACATAAACAGAATAATATCCATGCTCAATTTCAGTTATGTATAGAACTAACTTCCTAACTCGTAAGTTTTTTAGCTTCTCGCTATAGGTTAAAAGGAAAATATAGAAAGTAAAACCCTAACTGAGAAATACAGTCGTTAGCCCAAATATACATCTTCATTCTTCTGCCATGTACTTTTCTCTCACCACTAAAGAACTATCTTGTGGAAGAAACACCATGTTAAGTATCATTAATACATAGAAATGAATTAGGTTTTATTTAATCAGTAGATTTGCATGTTTGAAGTGGAGAATGCTGAAATTTGAATATTCTTTTTCCTGGTTCTCATCAGAAAAGTCCATTAAGATTATCTTGACATGAAAAATATGCAACTTTGGAAATTTTCTTTTGCCTTCTAAGTATTTTGGGTATAAAAATATGCATTTGTCTTGCAGGACATTTCCATGAAAATATTCCAAGCAACTAGTCATCTGCAATTCCTGTGCCGATGGACATGGATATTTCTGAAAGGGCACAGAGGAAGTGCTGTTAAAGTGCTTGCAGTTCTCGGGGTGGTTGTTCTAGCCTTGTCCCATGCTGTTAAATTGAAATATCAATGAAATATATCAACCTCAATGTCAATTTTACAAACTTCAACTTCATTTTCAGTACTAGTAAGTGGGTACCTGACTATTTGCCAATGGGTATGTAAAAATTAAAAGAGGGGATAACATTATTTGGAAGATGAAAGGGTTGACCGTTAGTATCACCATCTCATGTTTTGAGATGGTGATGGTGATGAATCAACCCCTGTATTTTCTATTTTGGTTCCTTTTCTTTCCTCTTGCTTGAAACTATAAATATTAATCTGGTGATTAATGAGCACAATAAACAATGATTGCTGGTCATGGAGTTAGTTTTTCATATTATATACTTACTGCTTTTCTCTTTTATTTTCCTCCTTTTTTTTGGCTTTTGTTTCTGCTTTTCATAGTATGTGCTTTGTATGTAGTGCTGATTGTACCTATTTTAATGTATGAGATGCTAAGTGTACGATGTTTGGTTTGAATAATAACAAATTCTATTTGTAGTATGACATATTTGGCAAGTTTTGTGCAGGTAAGATGGATACAAAGGAATAAAGCAAGATGATCGAGACAACTAATATGATTGATACGGTTGGTATCGATAGGTTGAATCGATGCAATTTCAAAACTGTATTTGATAGAATTACAACATGAATCATAGAATAAAATCTACTGGAGAGTTGTAGATTTTAGAATCTCCTTTGAAAGGATAACAAGATTAGTAAAATCAAAGTTCAGAGGTGAAATTTATGATTACTTGAAAAGAAATAGGAGGAGGAATGAGTGAAGTTTTTACAGCATAATATCTACTTTTAATCTGTATTTAGCATAATATCTACTTTTAATCTGTATTTGAAGTTAATGTAGACAGAAGTGAAAAAATTTATGTAAGAGAAATTTGTAGAGTTTTGAATTTTGTCTCCCACAGTGTTTGAATCACCCAAACTTGAGTTTGTTAGTGGGTGATATCATCAATATGGTGAGGAGTAGTCGAGCTAGAAAAGTTGCCATTGATGACGACATTCCGTTATCAATGACAACTCAATCTTCAAGTTGTTATTGTAGCAGGAAATTATTGCGTCATTGATGATAAGTTGCCCATCGATGTAGTGTTGATAGACATGGATTCTGGGTCTATTTTGAGGTCGGTTCCAACTGATGCGGGTTATGGGATTTTTTTGAAGTTGATTTTAATGTGATTTTTAAGAAGAGTTTACTTGGAAAGGGTTTTAAGAACATCAAAAATGACTCGCATGATTTAGTTTAGAATTAATTGTTGATAATTCCTTCCCTATTCCTTTTATGGTTGAGATTCCTTGAAGTGATGGCAACAAATCGATTAAAGGGATCTGAATGAAGAAAAATAGATCTTTTGAGAATTTTGCAATGAAAAACTTGAAATAGAAAGGTAAAGTTTTTGGCGATCTCAAGAGAGCATCTTCATCATCTACACACTTTGAAAGGTTTCAACTTGAATCTTGATCTTAGAGGAGTGCTTCATAGCCGAACCTTCAACTTTATCATCATTTTTAATAAGCTGCAATCTTAATTTTTAGTAGACAATAATCTAAGGGTGGAAGATCTTTCTTTGTTGAGTTTAATTGATGTTAGATAATGATAATATCAAACTTATCTTAAACAGTTATAAGATTGGAATATGACTCATTCAAGTCAGTGTTAATTGATGTTACAAAATGAGAGATTGGAATATGACTCACTCAAAGTGGTGTTAATTGAGCTGATTACAATTGTACGTTATTGAGTTTATACAACTACTAAAGCTAAGAAAAAAATGATGACTACTAGTAGAGTGTTAGGATATATTGTACGCGGGTAATTATTGTAGAGGCAACTAGTTTTGGGAAACTAGGTTGGTGGTCTTATACTACTTATGTGATGCTGTCAAATCATATATTGGTCGCTCCAAGTGTTGTCCCAATAATGGATAGGGTATTACTAGCGGGCACTCTCTCAATATTGGAGTGCACGAAGATATTACATTATACAATTACATGCAAGAGATATAGAAACGTGAATATATGCCACATATTTAAAACTATCTGCCACAACATCATAGACATGAATATAGTAATATAAAAATGACAAGAAATAGGTATACAAAAATAGTGCTCATGTAGAGTTAAGTACAATATCAGAACGGAGAAATATAAGTACTGAATATATATAAGAGTGTTCGGATGCCACGGACAGAATTAGGAAATATGATACATATGCATATACAAGTTAAAATAATATTTATTCAAAAAAGGGATGAAAATCCCATGCGAGGCGAGCTACTTGTGCTTGGCCTGCTCCTGAAAGTAAGGATCCTTGAGAGGCGGGTCCTCCTCCTCTGATACTGCGATTATGATAGCTGGATTTGGGGTATGATAATTCCAGGGTTAGAATGCAAACATGAATACAAGCGTAAACTTGTGCAATGCTATATAAACCATATAAAATTGTGTTTGGTATACTAATAGGAAATAATGTAAATGATGTATGCATATGAATCGTGAAGTACATGGTATGTATAATATAATATGAATTATGAAGTATATGTATACATAATATAATGTGATCATACATATGAATCATGAAGTTCATGGATATATAGTGTAATATGATCAAGCAAATGAATGCACATTATATCCTATTAGTTTGAAACTAAATGATGAGAGCATTCACGTATTCTAGGAGTGTACCGTGCATACCCGATATTATAGCCCGAAGTACCGATCTCCCCATGAACCGGATGACATACCACTAAGCACACTGAACATCTCGTGCATATGTGAGATCACAGCCCCAAGTACTAGTCTCCA
The DNA here is from genome assembly GCA_036321105.1 of Dracaena cambodiana. Taxonomy (NCBI): domain Eukaryota; kingdom Viridiplantae; phylum Streptophyta; class Magnoliopsida; order Asparagales; family Asparagaceae; genus Dracaena; species Dracaena cambodiana. Next base: position 7,910,691 of record JAYEPQ010000006.1, on the reverse strand, counting down.
CACGAACCGGATAACGTGCAGTAAACACACAGAAACTGATGGTGCCAGTATAAAGATCGGGAGATGCATCCAAATAAGATAAAAAGTTCTCACAATACGTATTTTATTCCACTATTCATTTCTCTCATGCCCACAATGTACTTTATGCTAAATATTAATGTAGCAATGTGGCATATGTAATATATATTCATGTATCAATAGCCATGTGAATATAAAATGACATGCACGATGAAACTGGTAAGTACAAGAATTATAGAATACATGCGTAAGGTATCATTTCCGAGCAAAAAAACCATGTACATATAAGAATATGAGTAATCAAACATGTATGCATATATATCATATCATATGTTAAGTGGTATATGCCTGAACATTACATGTTGCTTAAACATGAGTTATAATAGGTCTAACTTAATGTATGGGTAAGAAAAATTAAATATGTGTATATATATATCATATCATAAGCCAAGCGATATATGCACGGACATATCATATATGCTTATGTTATTGCAATTTGATGGATAAGTCAGGCTTCCGGGTCTTGTCTGACTAAAGTAAAATAGAATTAGAGAGTAAGATCTGAAACAAATGCAGAAAATTTAATAATCTTTCTAATGAATTTTAAATGGATTTAATTGGAGTTTTACAACCAAAGTTATTGTTGTTTTTCCCTGGACCTCATGTTGCTGAACTATGGACTTGATATATTAGCTAAGAATTTCAGGTTATTTTTTATCAAGATAAAGTTAATTTTAGTTCCTTAGATCTGAAATAATTTTAGATAATTCAATTATCTTTCTGATTAATTTAGAATGAACTCAATTGGAGTTCTAAAATAAAAATTATAGTTATTTTACCATGGATCTTTTGTTGCATATTCATAGACCTGGTATAACAGCAATAATGGAACTTTTAGATTATTTTTTGCTAGGAAACTGGCTGAATTAGTATTAGTCTTAGTTGGAAGAATTGTAGTTTAGTGAATTATTTTTCTAATAGCACTAGAATGAGGCCAATTAGAGTTAAGAAAAAAATATTATATCAGCTCTAAGTTGAACTGCTACATAACTCTAGACAGTGATGCGATAGGTGCACATATAATATGCACAACATGATACATGCAATAAAACTCAAGATAAATATAAGTTTGTGTATGCATAATCTTGAAAATGGATTAATACATCTGTTGTCATATATGAGGGGACAACATTAAGAAACTACAAATTTGAAGAATTTTGGAGTGTATTTTTGTCTCTTATTGAGCCAAATTGGAAGAACCGATATTGATGCGATTTTCTATCAACAATTGAGAAATTACTCAGGATTCAAATTGGAGATGATGGACAGATGCTAGAGAAGATGTCCTTAAGTTGGTGGTGAAGATTAGAGTTAATTTGAAGAGGTTAAACTAAAGAAAAAAAATTCATATAATCATAGTGGATTTCCAGTCCATTCTCAGGCTAATTATCTGGTGAATTATTTGAGAAAATTTGAGAAGAAAATAGGATTTGAGCTCTAAAGAGAAAATGAAGAGAAACACGAGAGGAATAAGTCTGGATTTTTCTAGATATTTCTGAATTTATTTATGGGGTTAAACAACTACTGGAATATATATATACTGCAATGTTAAAAACCTCTAAACTTTATCTTAATCCAAAATTGGTCAAAAAAGGTTGTTGGATTGCTGAAGATAAATATGTGGTAGGGAATTGGTTAAAATTAGAATTTTAAATTTAAATTAATTATTTTAATCGAGTATTTGCTCAAAACTTGGCTAATCCTGAATATTTCAAGAAAATTATGAAGAAATCCAAAATAATGTGATAAGAGATCACTGCATTGCAGAATTTGAAATTAAAAGTAGAAAGAAAGATATAACTCTTATTTAGTATCCTTCCGTATCAGTATCCGAGCTTCGAACTTATATGGATTATACAGAAGAAACGGATATAAAAGTTTAAGGATTAAGATGTGTTGCAACTTACTAGAGTGGGCTTGTGATTTATGGTTTTTTATAGTGATAGTGAATACTCCTTTATTTAGAGGAAGAATAGACGTAGGGTTATCCCGAATATGTTCAAAAATCTTGCGTTCTACTTGTGTTTAGTTATTGCGAGCATATTTTATTCCGTTGTTTAACTATATTCACTTATTAACTTAGTTAAAATTTACCACTTGCATTTATAGTCTTATGCGATCCCAACATAATATTTTATTTTATTTTATTTTTTGATATGTTCACTTTCCTCCTTCCTCACTACATCATGATGGAAATAATGTCATTAACATTCTTTCAACATCTTTGGGTTTTTCATCCGCAGCACATCAGTCAATCGTGAAGAGGAAAAAAAATCCTCTCCACTTGGAATGCACGCATAGGCGGATGATGCAAATAAAAGTCAGTAATACTTCTGCAAAGCAAATAAAAGTCAAAACTGCTTCCAGTTTCTCAGAGCAACGTCTAACCGCCGCACCAGCCTATTTTTGTCTATTGTGAACTGCTATGCAGCCTGGGAGGAGACATGGCAAGGAGTGCGAGTTCCAGCATAAATGTCGGCATTTGCTGCGGTCTGTATGATTGCACTTAGCGTAATGGAGATGCATTCAACGCCAGCTACCCTTTCATAAGATCCGGAACAATCCCAATTATTTGAATTTCCCGGATGCTTAAGGAGTCTTAAATGTGCGGTGCACGAATTAGGTCAGTCTTGAGTTTGGCTCCAAGGCAATGCCAAAGGTACTGTTCAATGGTTGGGAAGGTTGGCTAGAATGTCTTGCTATGCAAAAATGGTTGAAAAGGAATGTGAAAAAGCAAATTACTGTGGAATTTCATATTGTATGATGGATATCAAGTACCAATTATCAAAAAAAAAAAAAATCAATAAATAGAAAAATATCTTGCACAATAAAACAGATTATGTTGGTGAACCTGGGTTTCGATACTAGTTGTTGGGGAGAAACGTCTGGCCTCCTCAGGAGCATGATGAGTTTCGAACACAAATCAGAAAAACCAATCTAACCTAAAATCTTAAGCTGATAGGTAGATGCCACAATTTTGTACTTAGATTTATAAATCATTCTTGTCATATCTGATGTGGGACTATACACATATGTGAACTTTCATGGTGCACCGTAGGAACCAGACCTAAAATCACACCCGACCATTTCGGGCTTCACACCTGCTTCACTCCCCTTTAGGCCACAACTTGCACTCTGATACTAGTTATTGTGGAGAAACGTCAACTTGAGTTCTAATACTGCTTGTTGGAGATCGAAACCCCCATCGAGATCATAAAGATGAAAATATATCACAAGAAAAACACAAGATTTAATGTGGTTCGGTCGACCAAATTCGACTTATATCAATAGGAATAATAAAGGAGATTCATTATGAAAAAAATTTTAAAATAAGATATTCCTATCTATCTCTCACATCTCTCATAATAACAAAGGCTCTCTCATCTATTGTTCACTGCTCTCTTATATACAAGAGATATATATTATTCATATTCTAATCCTATCATAATAGTACTATAATCATCTAATTTGTATTCCAATCCAATTAGGAAACTATCATCTAACTAAAGTCTCACTGAACTGAAACTCTTTGTGATCTCTAATCACATCTCCATACTTAACAGATGTGAGATACAAACCCAAATCACCACCTTGACTTGTATCCAATGAACTATGCAATTTGGAAAACTATGTTATTCTTACCATCCACTTCGTAGACATCCATCACACGATCGTCATGCTCCACCTACCAAGAACAACTTGTATAATCATCACTGTCTCCATACTTGAGTACTAAACTATGCTCTCATGGTCACTAAACTATGCTCTCTTCCAAGCACTCATAATCACTAAACCACGCTCGCGATTAGTACACAACGCTCTTTACAAAGTGCTCATAGTTACTACACCGTGCTGAACATTGATCAAAACACCTTGACCACCTGAGTATTCACAGTCACTTCTCATATCGTGCACTAGACAAAAGTGATCGCTACACCGTACCATACCTTAATCTAAAAAATCATGACCATGTCTAGAGACATAGACAATTATACATACTACCATTTACTTTATCATGTCACGATGTAACTATATCCATCACCATAAAGTACTACGCCGTACCTCATCATCGTGCAATCAACTATCGATTCTTAGTCAATATCAAGCCTCGATCACTGTTAATTACCATTGGTCTACGCAAAATCTCCTTCAAATAGTAAATTTTGTCCAATCCACATCCACTCCGAAATGTTGAAAAATATACGATTCGACTTCTAAATCACCTAAATTGGATGCTTATGCCTCGATCCATGCTCTGATCAACTATAGCCATTGATCTGCACCTCAGAATACATCTCAGTTCTCAGCCACTTCTTTTGGTACTCACCATCGGACCACCCTGCAGTCGTGTACATTGCCAGTTGCACCTGACTGGTTTTTTCTTCTTCTTATTCTTCTTGTGTTTTCCTTAATGCCTACGCCAACCTTCCTTACTGGCTCGACATCAGATTCACAATCTTGCAACCTCGATTTCGGATCCATAAAACTGGCTCTGATACTATTTGTTGGAGATCAAAACCCCCACCGAGATCATAAATATGAAGAAGACAATACATCACAAGAAGAATAAAAGATTTAACATCGTAAATGACCAACTTCGACCTACATTCACGGGTGAATCAAACGATATTTATTATGAGAAAATATTACAAGAAAAGATCCAAGTATTTTTCTACCTCTCGCATCTCTCGTAATAAGAAAACCTCTATCTCATCCATTGCTCACCTTTCTCATATCATATACAAGAGATATATATAATATTTTTATTATAATCTTATCAAAATAGCACTACATCATCTAATTAGTATTCCAATCTAATTAGGATACCCTTAACTGATTCACGTCCAGCTGAACTGAAACTCTTTGTGATCCCCAATCACATTTGAATATACAATGGATGCGGGACACAAATCCAATAGATTAACACAGAGAATTTTTAATGTGAAAATTCCAAACTAGGAAAACCATGGGAACAAATATTCTATGATCAAAAGTTGATAACAATGATTTGACTGCACCCGCAAAACAATCACGACTGAATTAATAGCCTAAAATCTAACTCCTTCACTCGACAACCACAAATTAAGCACTACACTTAACTTTCTCAAATCTAATAATAATTATCCTCTCACAAACAGATCTATAAATATAGAAGATTGTGAAAATACAAATGAGTAAAAAAAAATCTTCTTGAGCCTTCTCGATATTTCTTTCATTGAGTGTGACAGCCTATAAATATGATTTCCACTCTTCAAATAAATCCTATTTCAATCTTTGAATCATATTCATCGATGCTATATATGAAAATCTTAAAGAATTTACTTCCATTTAAAAGATCTTCAAAATTTGAGTCAAATTGATCCATCAAAAACCAATTGCCAAATAAATGACCCCTCAAATAAATTGCTTCAGCCCAGCCTATCATCGATGGCAAACTTGACCGCCATCGATGGGGCAAGTGCAATAAATAGTGCTTCTTAAACCTACAAATGGCAGCCTCTAGGCATATCTGTCATCGATGCTGACTTTTCTGCCATTGATTTCTATGCACTTTGAACATTTCTTCATAGTTTTTTGATACCTACAAATGGAGCGCCCTATGTCTTCTATGCATTTTGAATGTTTCTTCATAGTTTTTGATACAATTTGCCATCTTAAAAATATAAATGAGTCAGATCAATTTTTTACAATCTCTCCTTTGCCTATTTCGTAACAAAAACTAATACTTCAGCATATAGCATCTTGATTTCTGCACATCTTAAATATACTGATGATATCAAGTGAATATATTTTCAAAATATAACACAAATAATATTGGAATACACACATTCATACACACACAGTACAAGTGCATTATGAAATCAATATCACTCCCCCACTTATAAACTCCACTTTCAACTCAGCAATATCTTAATTTAATGTTACTCTCTCTTTTTGTCAGAATTGACAAAACAGACAAAGATATAGATATCCGTATTAGAAAATATAAGGGAGTCACATATAAAATTAATACATAGAAATCAAATCTCAAGTAACCATCATTGATTATATATTGACACATAAGTGTTAAGAAATTCTAAATTATGCTTAAACTCGTGTATTAGAAATTTTCATTACTAAGTGAAACGAACAAATCATACAGACACATGTTATTTTATGTATTTATCATGCAATGTATATCATGTTTTAGAATATGATCATAACTTTTTGATAATGCTCCCTCTCAATATGATAATCAAGAATATTTAATCTTTTCTGCTTTTCCATTCTTTTCTGCAGTTAAAACTTAAACTCTTTCAATTCTCCCTTAAGGATAAAATAAAGACATGACTATATTCATTACATCCCAATTCAATAGGAAGATAGGATGGGATGTAAAGAAATTTCTTAAAAAAAATTATTTTCTTCACATCGAACAAATTATATGCCGAAACAAATTCTCAACTTTCGTTAGAAGGAGGATGAACTATTGTTTGAGTGTTAGGATAGATTTAAATTGCCACTCTCATACTCACATCATGGTTTTGAAATATGAAGGATTGTAAGTAGCTTCAATTAAAGGCTAAACACTGCAACTATGCAATTTGTAGAAATTATGTGTAATGGTAAATTTTTGAGCAAGAATATTGAGGAAGCTTGGGATTATCTTGATTCATTTAGTGAGAATTCACAAACCTAGAAAACTAAGAATATTTTGGAAATACACCAATTGGTGGAGAAGCTTCAGAATAGAGGTAGACTTATTAAATTAGAAGAAATCGAAAATATAGCAATGCAATTAATCACTATTACAAAGAAATTTGAAAATTTGCTTATAAAGAAAACAGAAATTGTTAAGGCAATAGAGAAAGTTTCAGAAGTTTGTGACATTTGTAAACTACAAGGATATATAACTCGCAATTGTCCAACACTTTCTGCTTTTAAGAAAGTATTAAATGAGTAAGATAGTGCCTTCAACATTGTTCCCTTACTAGCAAACGACATTCACAAACGTATAATCCTGGCTAGAGAAACCATCCAAATCATCAATAGACGCAGAACCCTCAGCAGCAATTTAATCATCAGAATAAGTCACCCACTAATCTGACACCACAACAATATGTTCAACCTTCTAATCAACTTTCGTTGTACCAATCACCACTGAAGAGGAATTTTGAAGATAATATTTTGCAGATACAGCAGAGAGTGGATCAAATATTCCATGCACAACTGTAGTTTATTCAATCACACCAGACAATCAACAGTCAGAATGCGACAACTTTTAGTAATATCCAATCACAGATAGGCCACCTTTGTTCCGCATTGCAGAAAAAGGAAAAGTTAAGCTCCATCTCAACCAGAGGCAAGCACTTTAGGTAAAATTGAATGTATAAATACTATTACTTTTTCAAATGATAACAATATATCTGAGATATCTGCTGTAATTAGTTTGTAAAATAGAAAAGTACTTGATGAGCCTGTTTCAAAAGAAGCTACTAATGAGAAAGAGGACGATGATTTAGTACAACAATCTAAATATGACAATTCAACAAAATCCACTCCCGCAACTTACAAACTACCTATACCATTTTCCCAATGATTGAAATATAAAAATATTAGTCCATCTTATGCTAATATTTTAGAAATTTTAAAACAGGTACAGATCAATATTCCTTTGCTAGAAACAATCAAACGTCCTCTCAAATGCAAAATTCTTGAAGGACTTGTGTACAATCAAAATTTGTCACAATGTACAAAATAAAGCATTTCTCACATAATAAGTAAGTGTATTATTTTATTCTGAAATGCCTCTTAAATAAAAGGATCCTGGATGTCTATCTATTGCATATGCGATAGGCCAACATTACATTGAAAAAGCTATACTAGATTTAGGAGCTAATGTAAACCTTTTACCATTTTCAATTTACAAGTAACTGGGTCTAGGAGAATTTAAACCAATGCCTGTCATGCTACAATTGGCTGATATGTCAGAAAGGTACTATAAAGGCATTGTGAAAAATATTTTAGTGCAAATAAAAAATTTCTACTTTCCAGTGGATTTTATAGTCATGGATACTGCACCTATAAAGAATTCATGTCTTCTCATTCTTATTATCATCGAATGTCCATTTTTAGCCATGACAAATGCAGTTATAAATTGTAGGAACATTATGGGGAAGCTGTCATGTAGAAACATGACTCTTGAGTTTAATATTTTTAATGTTTGTAAACAACCAAACATCGATAATAATGAACTACATGACATTAATTACATTGAAGAAATTTGTGAAGGAGACATTGTATTATTGTGCATCTCTAATCATTTGAAGCTTATATTGACAATGAACAATGGTTTCTTTGATTGGCTTAAATCCGGACACACTGTTAACATCATAAAATAATTAACTGATGCTTAATATTTAAATATCACAGGTTGAATTCCAAAAATAAAAGTGTATGAAGAGTTATCTCAAATCACAAAGAAATTAATATTATATGATATCCAAACACCAATACTTGAGCTAAAACTGCAACCCGAGGATCTAAAGTATGTGTTTTTGGGACCTACGGAAAATTTTTCGGTGATCATCTCAGCGCATCTTGATAAGAATCAGGAAGAGTGATTACTATCAACACTGCGAAGCTATAAAGGAGTTCTTGGATGGAATATGACAGATATCAAAGGTATGAATCCCGTTATTTGTACACATCACATAGTTTTGGAAGATGAAGCTAAAACTTTTGATAAACTTAAAGAGATGCTCATCACAATATCAATAATGTAACCTTTGGATTGTCACTTCTATTCAGAATCCTGTGATGTAAGTGACTATGCAATTGGTGCAGTACTAGGGCAAAGAGGACACAAGAAGCCCTATGTAGTCTATTACACTAACAAGACTCTCAATGATGCACAATGAATTATACAACAACTGAGAAGGAGGTTCTAACTTAGTTTTTGCTCTTGATAAACTTTGTTAATATATTTTGGGCTCACATGCGGTTGTTTTTACATAACATTTGATACTCAAATATCTTATGTAAGAAAGATGCAAAACCACGACTAATTCAATGATATTGCTTGAAGTTAAATATAAAAAGGGAGTAGAGAATGTGGTTGTTGACCACCTCTCTCATTTGACATTTAATAATGACAAGCTACCAATTAAGGACTCGTTCCCTAATGAGAAACTATTTTTAATCAAAACAACTCGCTGATATACTGATATTATTAACTTTCTTGTCACAGGTGAAATGGTAAGTCATTGGAGTGCACAAAATAAACAACAATTCTTATACGAGGTACGCTGTTTCTTTTATAATGATCTTTACTTATTTAAATATTATTTAAATCAAATCATTAGATGTTGTGTGCCCGATGATGAGATTCAGATCATAATTGTCTTTTGTTATACAAAAGCATGTGGGAGCCATTTTTCGTCTAAAATGTTGGTAGCCAAAATACTCCAATATGATTCCATTGACCCACTATGTTTAGAGACACATATAAATATTACAAACGCTGTGAGTTATGTCAGAAACTAGGAGCATGAATCCCAAAAAATAATATGCCTCTAACATCCATTCTTACATTTGAGATTTTCGATTGTGGGACATTGACTTCATGGGAACATTTCCTATTTTTAATGGACATATCTGTAAATGGATGGAAGCCACAGCATATAGAAACTATGATCAATAAACTATTATTAAATTTTTGAAGGAACATATATTGTCAAGATTTGGAGTTTCTAAAACCATAATAATCGATGGGGTTTTTATTTCTGTAACAAAGTCTTTGAAAATTTGATGAAGAAATATTGTATCACACTCAAAATTTCTGCACCTTACCACCCACAGTCAAATGGACAAGTTGAATAGGCAAACAGAGAAATTAAGCAAATTTTAGAAAATACGGTTAATCCATCTTGTAAAGATTATTCATTTAGACTAATCGACACGTTATGGACTTATCATACTACATTTAAAATGCCCTTAGACTTGTCCTCATACAAAATAGTCTTTAGAAAAGCATGTTATTTACCTGTAGAGATTAAACACAAGGTGTTTTGGGCAATCATATCAGTTAATTTAGATATCAATTGAGCTGGACCATTATGAAATTTACAAATTAATGAATTGGAAGAGTTAAGCTATGATACATATACCAATTTACGCATTTCAAGGGAAAAATGAAAAATATGGCATGATCACCATATCACACGTCATAGTTTTCATCCATCTAACGAAGTGCTTATTTATGATTCACATCTTCATCTATTTTCAGGGAAATTTTGTTCACGATGGATTGGACTATTTATTATTAAAATTGTATATCCATATGACACAATTGAAATTGAAAACCTTAAAAACGGTCATACATTTAATGAAAAATGCTTAAAACATTACTTCAATTTTCAAAGCACATGGAGGAATCTCACAATTTAGTGGATCCTCCGACATCTCCGTGATATGAACTTAATGAAGACACATTGTATAATATTGTCTATTATGTACTAATAATTTTTGTTTTGTAAATGATGCACCATGTTCAACGAAACGAGATAATATTTAAGCACTCTTTCTTAATTATTACTTGTTCTTAATATATTTAATAGAAATATCAATTCTATTAGAAATATCAATTCAATGAGGACAATGTGAATTTTAAATTGGGGAGATTTCTTATGAAATTAACCTTAGTTTTTATACTCAAGATGTTTTTAATAATTTTGTTTTTAATATGTTTCAAAGTTTTCAAAAATTTCTAATCGTTTTTAGTTTTTTTCTTTTAAATTTTTTTTTATAAAAATAAAAATATTTGCTAACTATACTTTAGTTATTAATTTTAGAATTAGGAACTAATAATTAGCTTTAGAAATAATATTAGTTTAGGAACTAACACTTAAAAAAAAGTTTGTCTTAATAAAGTTCTCATCAGAGAAAGGCTATCGAAACTGCTGTCGAAGCAGCCATTAATAGCCGGGCTCTACAAGGCAAAAATCACCTTGTCTGAGAGTAGCTGTCGAAGCCGCTATCGAAGTGACCGTCAACAGTCGTTGGCAACATGCCCCATCTATAAACATTTCTGTGAGTTACTTTTTCTGCACAACCAAACCCTGGCCTCTTTCCACAACATCCAAGAGAAAAATTATCCCCTTTCAAAGGTTAAAATAAAATTCTGTAGAATTTCTTTCAAATTTTCAAAGATTTCTAAATAAGTTAGTTTATTCTCTTCAATTTTTCACGACTTTTCCTACATAAAAAGTTGAATTTTTGTTTCAAAAACCCACATCTACAATTTATATGAACGAATTAGAGTAAGTTGAAAATATATTCAAACTTCTTAGTAGATTTGGAGTGGTTTAGCTAATTTTTTATGGATTTTTGATGAATGTTTCTAAATAATTGAAAATATATGTTAATTCAAAGGCAAAATCAAATAAAAATCTCAACTTTATAGCATTACAATTCATGGGTTACTTGAAAAATTAACTTATATCAAGTTCATACATTAAATGCGAAATTAGAATAATGTTTGATATATTTCGGGAGAAATAAGGAATTATAAAAAAGAGAGAAAAACAAAAATGAAAATAAAACAACAAAATAATAAAGTAAATGAAAAAAAATTGAAACATAATCGTGAATAATTTTGAGATATAAGTCATAATTTGTTAAAATATATATTTTGTGATTATTTTTCAAGATAGGACAAAGAAAGCAAACCAATTCAAAGAAGCTGAGAACAGGCTATTCAAACCCATCTCCATCACAAGGGCATGAAGTTATAAAAATAAATAAGAAACTCTTAGAGTAGTATGATGAATTCAAGCTCTAGCCCAAATGAGTAGTTGATTATTCCAAAATGCACGAGAATTTTGTCTTTAGAGCACAAATGCAAGTTGTAGGATTAGAGGAGTATACAATGCATGACACATGCTGCCTTGTAATGAGGTGGTACGTGAGTTTTATGCCAGCTTGCAACTGGTAATGGAAGACCAACATGCATACTCCATAATACAGGGCAGGGAAGTACCATTTATTAGAGAAGAAATCCTGCGGGCAATTCCTATCTCCGATGAGCCTGAAGAAGAACTGTTTTTCAATGATAAAGTCAATGATAGAGCTTCAAAGAGCTCTGCACACATATCAGTGATTATACTTTTAATGAATGTTTCTTGAAAGTGGACTACTTGAGTCAGAGTATATTTTGGTAAGCTTATTTATCAAATATAACATCATACCATCCTTACAACAACGAACTATATTCAAGAGATATGGGGTTATTAAAAATGATTCTGGAATGGTGCCCGTTCAATGTCGCCTCCACTATGCACTTTTCAGTAAATCAATGCATGGGACTAGTCTATGAATGTATCTGCATCCAAGAGTGGCTAAGACGGTGCTAGTTTTGCCGTCTCTGATAACAAAAATCTGCATCAGCAACGGAATTGATTTGTTATCAAATGACACGTTTACCTGCCCACTGCAACCATTCTTAGATACAACCATTCGGAGGAGTATGAGTGCTCAACACGCCCACCAGGAGAAGAAGGTACAACAAGAGCAACTAGAAGGTGCTATCCCGCCGATCCAACTAACTGAGATTACACTCCAAAGTTTGAATGAGTCGAGAATAAGGATGACTAATATATTCAATGAAAAACTATTAGTCATCGAGACTTGGCAAAGTCATCAAGACTCGGCAAACCTGAACCAAGTATCGTCAACAACGTTAATATTGACTCCTTACCAAGTATACAGACAAATGGCTAATGAGGATGCCACATTTCTCCCGATGAAGATGAAGAGATGGGGTAGGGAACCACAGGGTTCCACTAGTATCAAACATGCAAGTGACAAAAAAAGGTAATCATCAATAGTGTCATTAATATTGACCATTTAGCGAGTGAATTTTCTGGAGAACCAATAAAGGCAGGTGTTTTATATCCTTAATCTCTTATATTACTTCTTAGTGTATTATTTATATTTTTGATGCACTGAGAACACTATATAGTTTAAGTTAGAGGTGGATAGACACACTTTACTTCACTATATCATGTATTTCACAGCTAACTGATTAACTTATAGAACAAATAAATATATAAAAAAATTTAAAAATTTTCATTTCTTTGAAATAGAAAGTAAGATTAGAAGTATTCTATATGGTATATTCATGAGATTGAATAATATTGATATTTATATAATAATAGTTTTTATGTAATCTTGATTGTGAATTTAAATCTGACAATAAGATATGGATACTTAAGATTTGGATCAAGTATGCACTTTAGACACTTACATAATGAGTCATGATAAATTAATAACAAAGAGAAACTTAAAAAGAAAGCCTATCTTATATAAATATATAAAGCAAAAGGGAGTGAGCCTTAGGAAAAAAATATATATAATAATTAAAAGAGAAAGTATGTGTTAAGTAGTTGGATTCGTGTGCCTCAGTAAATGTGCATATTCAAATGAATGACACTTGTTGACTTTTATTATAAACCTGAGCTAAGTAATAAGGCATTTGTGCCTCAAGAAGTATAAGTGTTCACATGAACAGCGAGTGTTTATAAAAAAAAAAAAAGGAAAGAGAAAATAGAGTGTGTGTGTGAAAGTGTTCCTATAAATTTGATTGGAGTTTGAAACTTGACAAGACTCATATATACACAATCACAAGAGTAATACGAGAGGATAATTGAAAGTAAAAGTTAATCTACAAGACAATATAAATGATCATGATAGGTGCTTAAAGATATTGGATTATAAGTAATTTGTTATGGTTGATATCTTTGTAAATATTTATATGCATATCTTTAATTAAGCTTGATATGGAAAAGAAATGAAAAGTAAGAGTAAATAAATAACAATATGGTACTAACATTTTCTTATTCTTTATTTTATATTTATCCTTATTTTTAATTTTATTTATTTCTTAAACCAACATTTCTTGATGTTTGTGGGTAATATAACTGGAAACCATCATGAGATAATACTTGTCTAGGGGTTTAACGATTTATTGCACGTGCTAAGTACAATCGTGATTCCTACGAAAATGAGTAGGATTTATTTTCATTTTAGTTTAGAATTTATTTTTCTTTTCATAATTGGATAATTTTGCTAAGAGACTAGCAAAACTCAAGTGGGGTTGTGATTACGAGTAAGAAGTGTAATTATTTTAATTTATTTTATGTACTCATAATCCAATTTTAGTGATTAATATAAGAAATTAAAAATTATTTTTATTAATCAAATTCTCTACTATGATGTTTTTCTAGTGTTTTATATTTATTTTTTTTGCAGGTTCCTATTTGCAAATTAATTAAAGAATTGAAGTGTACTCAAATTAATTTCAAAACTGTGCAATTACAAGTCTAGTTGTTGACAGCTACCTGTTGGCTATCGACAGTCAGCGACTAAAATAAAACTCGAGGCTGGCTGTCGAAGTGGCTTTGGAAAGCCACGGTTATAGATTGATTTTCTAGAGATATTTTTAAGAGAAAAGAGAGTTTTATTGTAAATAGACTTCTTATTAGGGTTTTGTGGGCTATAAATATCCAATGTAATTGAGAATTTGAGATAAAAGTGATTATTAGAAGCAATTTAGAGAGATAAAAAGATTTTAGTTTTTGTACACTTTTAAAAAAAATCAATAAAATTTTTTTTCTTTATTTATGCTTATAATGGTATGAGTGGTTAAATTCTTATGTTGGATCAGATATGGTAACAAACTCTAAATAATTTACTTGTATGTGATTTATTTGCTGATTATGCTTAATTGATTTACATAAAGTTGATATTCTTGTATTTCTATTATCTTGTTGGGTTTTAAATATAATTTTGAGTTTTAGATGTTTTATTATTTGACGATAAATTCGTTGCTTAGTTTTTGATATACCGTAAACTCTTTAAACACAGTGTATACTTAAAATTTGAATGTTTATTTTTGTTATTCATATTTCAAGCTTAGATAAACTCAAAATTTATATAGATTTAATTGGGTGAAGTTATTCAAAATATCAAGTTTATAACTTTATTCGATTTATGCTTTAAAGATATATTTTCCGATTGTAGGAAGATCACGTGATCTATGCAACTAAGATAACAAGTATAAATATATCTAGTAAATTATTTTATAGGGGTGTTAACCTATTTGACCTGCAATTTTATTTTAAGTAATTTAAAAGCTTCAATCATTAGTTTTAGTTAATAAAAATTTAATTTTTCTTTTTAGTTCTGTAATTTATTTTTTATTATCTAACACAATAATTGAAATGATTATTGAGAGAACGATTTTGGATTACCACCCTTGTACTACTTATTCGTTCTCTTACATTTGTGAGTGTACGATTTAGATCACTTTTATTTATCTAGTGAGATCACTACTAATGAAGAAGAGTTATAGAGACAAGCCGCTGTCTAAACTTATGAAGCCATCTAATTGGAGATATAAGAAGTTGACGAAAAGATTAAGTCTCTCTTCCTCATTAATTTATATTTTTTTTGGTTTGATTGTGTAAACATGAATACTTTAATGAAAACTTTGTTATGTTAAATTGATAATCCAATTATTGATTTATTTTGATGAAAAATTCGCCATTCATTCAGAAGTAACTGTTAACTTAGTGAATGTACTGATGTTAATAATCAGAGATAATTGTTAACATAATACATCATTACTCATTGTTATATTGTTAGACGTGATTATTAACTTGACAATATTGAGTCTGTATTCAAACGTCAATACATATCTACAACGAATGAATAACCCTCTTATGCAAGATGGAATTGACTATTAACTTTCCTGAATAAGCTTGACTTTTGTTGTTTAGTGACTTGAAGTCTAACAATTTTTGAATTGTTTTTTGACTTAACAAATTTGTGTAGGAAATTTTGTCAGAGGTAATTTTCAACTTGAGAAATTTTGGAGAAATGAATGTGCTGTTAGATGTAATTTTTAACTTGACAAATTTTGAACGAATAAATATATCGAAGGCAATTTTTAATTTAACAAATTTTGGAGAAATGATGTATTGTCAGAGGTAATTTTTAACTTGATAAATTTTAGACAAATAATTTGTTGTCAGAGGTAATTTTTAACTTGATAACTTGTCTCATCGATATGTATCATCGGTAAGGAGCTGCATCATGGAAGCACCTTCCTTTGTTTACTCCATTGGGAATTAGTTATTGTAATCTTCTTTATTTACTCAATAATAAGTAGGATCAATCCGAATGTTGAAGCGACTTTTAGAGTTATAGAAAACAAGCAAAATGTTGTTATCTTCTTTGTTTATCTAACAACCGCCAAGATCAGTCCAAATGCTGAAGTAGTTGTTGGAGTTATAGAAAATAAGATACATTTATCTTCTTTGTTTATCCAACAAGCAGTGAAATCAGTCTGAATGTTGAAGTAGTTATTGAAATTATAGAAGAAAGATGCCGTTGTTTTCTTTTTTTGTCCAATAACCAGCGGGATTGGCCTAAATGCTAAGTAGTTGTTGGAGTCATAGAAAAGAAACAAGATACTATAATCTAATCTTTTACTTTTTCTATTTATCTTTAAGATACTGACCATCGATATTTTTCCGATCGCCTCTCTAATTTATTAGAGAATGCATGGCTGATCTGGAATCAAGCAAGTGTATGGCTATTGAAGAGTAAATGTTTGTCGAAACACTCAACTTTTAACTTGATTACTTCATACTATTACTTATGCTATACAATAATAAAACAATTCATTTTTTTTTTTCTTGAACCAGATCCCTTCAATATTTTAGGGTATTTAAAAAAAGTTTCTAATTTCAAACAATAGAGGATCTAACAGTTGAAGCAACTCACACCTATCTTCATTATCCATCTCTACCGAATCAAAAATCATATCAATATTACCCCCAGGATATCCTTAAGAATAGTATTTCTTTAGAAACCTTTCATTGATCGGCATCATAATTTTGTCATCGTTTTGTTTTGCCAAACTGTATGCACCATTTGAATAAACTATGTCGATGATAAAAAGTCAGTTTCATTTTGGCCGCAATTAGTTTTCTGAGTGGTTATAATATGTTACTTCAAAGCTAGGATCAAATTACCTTTCTTGAAAGTTGTTTGCCTGCCCTTTCTTGAAAGTTGTTTGCCTGACCTTTTTTATTAAATGCTTTAGAATTCGAGCTTGATAGAGCTTGATGTTTAGTTGGGCTTCAAGGCATTTGACATCAAGTGTTTCTAGTTCCAAAAGTAAAGTGTTTCTAGTTCCAAAAGTCTTTGCTTGTGCTTTTCTTCTTGCATCTTCATTACCAATGCAAACTGTAATAACGGAATTTGGATCTCCATAGAAAGTACTGCTTCGGATCCATACACCAGAGAGAATGGTATAGTTTTTGTAGGTGTTCTCACTGTTGTCTGATATGCCCAAAGGCATTCTCCCAACCTTTCATCCCATCGATGTTGATTAGATGAAACAATCTTCTTAAGAATCTTTACAATAGTTTTGTTGAAGACTTCTGCTAAATCATTGGTTGCCGGATAATATGGAGACGATACTATACTTTAGATGTGATACTTATTACAAAATTTGGAGAATGATTGGCTAATAAAATGTGGGCCATTATCATGAATAATTCTCCTGGGTACCCCAAAATGATATATGACATCATGTTTAATGAATTTGATCATATCTAATGTCTTCACCTTTATTGGGGAATTGCTTCAGGCCACTTCAAGAAATAATCAGTTATAGTTAAAATGAATCTATGCCTCCTTGTAAATAGGGGCGAGATTGACCCGATGATGACCATTCTTCAAATTTCAAAAAGCCAAAATGTGGCAGTTGGGTGAAGATATTATGACGACCTATATATGAAATCAGCATGTTTAGCAAGACCTGCATTTTCTAGCATATATAACAACGTTTGACATCATTTTTGGCCAATAATACTCTATCCTTTAGAGTCTGTTCTAAATTTTGGGTCCTCGTTGATATGCTCCGCAAATACCACTATGAGCTTCTTCAAGTCCTTGTGGGATTCATTCTTGGAGAGATAGCAAGGTAAAATTCCGTCATAGGATTTTCTATATAATGTTTGAATTTTGGAATTGTAATAAAAATGGACAGCCGTTTGTTGAATTGCCACTGCCTCTTTGGAATCATCTAGGAGTATGCCATAAAGGAAATACTCAATATAGGGAAACCACCAATCCCTTGTTTTGAAATCAACTCCGGCAGTATGGTTTCATTTGCTTCTCGTTTATTTCCCGAGTTCAACTGAATTTTGAGTTCATATTTTAGGCAAAATAATTCTTTGCTACCCACTATTATTCATTTGGTAGCTTTAGCCCGCAAGGCTAAGGTAGCTATTGTTTGCCATGAAATTGAATCTTATTAAACTTCTCAAAAGGAGAGTTACAATAACAATGGTTGCCTGTTTAGACAAGATGATGAATCCAATTTCCCCTTTAGTTAAAGTTGGGTTTAGTTGTCGTCGTAAAGGATGATCTTGCTCTCCATTGGTGATCCGATCGCAAGTTCTTCAGTTGGCGGCTTTTGCAAAGCTTTCGAAGAGAAAGAACTCTGATTCTTTAGCACAAGCTCAAAGTGGAGACAATCCAACCAACCAATCCCTTTTTTAGCCCAGTCTTTTGACTATTTATAGAGTTCTGGAAACTTTTGAATTGGTGTAACTTTCCAATTAATGGCCTCCATAATTTGAGAGTTAATTTCCTGTCCATAATTTACTAGATTTGTATTAAATCTCTAGGATTTGTAACTGACATCTTAAATCCTCTGGATTTGTAACTACACTGTAGATCTTAGCCGTTAGATCCGTGTATTAACTCCTTGCAGCTTACGTGGCATGTTCAGACCCTTGTTTGAGTATTAATGAAGATGAGTTTTGCCTCTTGAGGCTCTAGAATAAAAAACATGACCCTCTGGGGCCCTTATGTTGGCTATACTTTGTTTCAAATATGCACATAGAACGCAGATCTCTCTGTAATTAATGATTCGCATTTTACCTTGCTTGATTAGACCTGTGTTTGGATACAAATGAGAATAATTTCTATCATTTGAGATGTTGGAGTGAAAATGCGACCCTTTAGGGTTCGCATTTTAATTATATTTGCTCTAATCTAGATCCGCTTTGTATTGAAATGGGTTAGTTTTAATCTTACAAGATTTTGGGATCAAAATGTGACCTACATTTGAAACGCAGGTTAGATCTGCGTTTGATTAGGGATGGTTTTTATCTTTCATATAATCAAAACGCGACCTTAAAGGGGCTCGCGTTTTAATTATTTTGTGAAACATTTGTGAAACACGAATCTCTCTGATTGAGGATCCACATTTTGTCTCTTAGCAATTAATGTTGCTTATTTAGACCTGCATTTGTGGATGAATAGAAAAATCTTAACTTTCAAAGATTTTGAAAGCAAAATGTAATACAGAGGGGCTTGTGTTTAATGTTTTACTTAGCTCAAAATATGAGCTTTCGTTAGCCTTCACTTTACTTAGCTTAGAATGCGGATCTCTCTAGATGAGAATTCGCATTTTGGCTTCTTATCAACTTTCAAGATTTCAGTGACTCGCGTTTCTTTGTTTTTGGAGAGATCCTTCATCTTTTAAAATTGTAGAAGCAAAACACCTTTTCTTGGCTAAAAATGCAGATCTCTCTATGGTCGATGATCTGCATGGTATCCGTTTTTGACTTAAAATGCAAATCTCTTTTTGATGATTCATATGTTAGCCATTTTGGAATTGAAATATGGATCTCTTTTTAGTTGATGATCTATATATTAGACATTTTAGGCTTGAAATGTGGATCTTCCTTAAGTTGATGATCCACATAATGGCTTTGGAAATGAATAAGTAAAACTCTTTAAGAGATGAAAATTCTAGATTAAGAGAGTTAAAACTCTTTAAGAGATAGAAATATCTAGATAAAGAAAAAGTTGGAACTTTTTAAGAGATGGAAATTTTTGGATTAAAAAATAGTAGAACTCTTTATAAGATAAGAATCTTCATTTTTCTTATACTCGAATTAGATCCTCTCATAGAGGTTTCTCCTTCTCCTTTAACTTTCTTGGCTTTTTATAACAATTCTAGGGATTTAAACCCTTATTAGTTTAGAAATAATAGAGATGTAACCTCCAATTTTATTTTCAATTAAATAAGGTGTAACCTCTATTTGAAAGTTGTAACCCCAATTTTAATTTTCGATTGAATGAGGTGTAACTCCATTTTAAACCACACATTAATAGGATGTAACTCCTACTTTAATTGGTGTTCATGCATGATTTTTTATGTCAACAGTCTCCAAAGTTTTCAAAATTTCTTTGACGTTTTGAAGATATTTTTGGAATAATTTGGATTTCTTAGTTTTTTTATAGAACTCTTCATTCATTCAGAGTTAATTGTTAACTTGATGAATGCACTGGCCTTGATCATCAGAGGTAAGTATTAACGTAATGAATCTGTGACTCATTTTTATATTGTTCACAGGTGATTTTTAACTTGACAATATAGAGTATGTATTCAAACATCCAAGTATGCAACTAATGAATAGATTTCTTGTGCAGGATAGAAGTAATTTATAACACCTCCGTTTTTCAGCTGCTTCCCAAACGGAGGACGCTACTTATAAATTATACTAGAGAACCCACATTCACAGGATTTTGGAATTACCGTAATTACTGTCACAATCAGATGAGTAAATAACATATTTGAAACTGAAAGGTTTTCATTTATACAAAGAGTTCATTACATAAAATGTCACACTACTTTAAATATGAACACAAAAAAAAATAAAATAGAAAGTAGTGCTCAGACAAAAGGAAATATAAACAAAATATACAAATATTCTCCAGATGGTACTTCACTTGCCTATTGTCACTCGATCTGTCCAATGAAGTACTAGTCTTCAACTAGGACTGGATCCTCTTCTCCACCTTCCAAAACTGGGTTCAAAACCCAAGGGATTAAACCCAGCAAGTAACACTTTTTAAAAAGAGAAAATGTGTACTATCATAGTATAGAAATATCAGTGTGCGTGAGCATGTTTATCTTAGTATTGTTCGTATACATATAAATTAAACATGAAAGCAAGCATAAATAAATAAACAAGCATAACACTAACTAATCTATTTATTTAATTCTATATTCTATTGGTCTCAGCCACCGTCCAATTTAATTATAGAAACTGTATTAATAAATAAGATAGTACTATTCTCCATTACAAAATCATCTCTTATACGAAATAGCTCTCATCCATCATATAGTTTCTCCTATTTCCATGTTCATAATATATTATACACATGAAAATTTTATTTTCATTTATTGTTTATTATTTCCTATTCCTTCTTTTCAATTCATTATAACATGCTTGCTTTTTCATGACTGCACATGACATGTATCATAATACATGATTTGTAACATCAAAACACATGACTTATAGCACGATGAATTAAATATCCATGTAATCTTACTAATATTAGCACACAATTATATCACAATGCATATTATCAAAATTATTTTAATAATCTGGTTTAATTCTCAATACCAATCAATAGCCCAATTTGGAAACCAAGTGCATCATATAATAATACTGAATTATTTCTAAACCCAAACTTATACATTTATTACATTTCTAGACTCAGTCATATATATTAATATATGTTTCTCTTTGATTAATTTCCAAATAAAGTCCAAGCCCAACCCAACAATTGTTTATTTATTTTAATTTTATTACTATTATTATTTTTATTTTATTTCCAATCTATCAATTATTTCCAATTAATCTAAGTCAAATCCAAGCCCAATCAATCTATTTTTTTTTAACTGTCTTTTTTATTTTAATTTATTTTATTCAGTTCAGACCCAAGCCCATTATTTCGGGTTTCTTTTTTTTCTTTTTTTCAGCCCAAGGCCTAAGCCTGCTATTTTTATTTTTTTTCCGTTTTTTTTTTCTTTCCTCTGGGCTGAGCTGGCCCAGTTTCCCTTATTTTTATTTTCTTTTCGGCTATGTTTGGATTGAGGGAAAATGAATGAAAGGAAAAGAAAAGGAAAGGAAAAAAGAAAAGGAAAGAAAAGGATATGGAAATTGGTTTTATTTTTTATGTTTGGTTAGAAAGAAAAAGAAAATTTTAGAAGAAAACAGTTTCTTATGTTTGGTTACTCAATAGAAAATTAAGAGGAAAATATAGTTTTAATTAAACTATAGAAAATTTTAATATTAATTTACATATTATTGATATAATTTTTAATTTTTAAATAATTAAGCATATAATAACCAAAGGGTCCAAACTTCACAAACGTTAAAAATATCTTGAGACAAAATTACAAGGAAATTTTTGCAAAAACTACTCTCCATTTTTCCTTTTTCTCTCAACTTTTCTTTTCTTTCATTTTCTCTTGGGTTTGAGGAAGAAAAGGAAAAAAGAAAAAAAATCTAATACATTTTTTCTCACTTTTTTTCCTTTTTATTTTCTCTCTAATTTTTCCTCTAACCAAACAGTAGAAAACAACTTTCCCTTTTCTTTTCTTTTCTTTTCCTTCATTTTCCCTCAATCCAAACACAACCTTCCTTTTTCTTTCTCTTCTCTTGGCCCAGCCCATCCCTCTCTTTACTTTTTTTTTCCTCTCTCTCTCTCTTTCTTTTCTCTGCTCCTTCCTCCTCTTCTTCTTTTCTCTTCTTTTCCTTTTTCTTTTATTTTTATTTTCTTATTTATTTGTAAAATTTATTGTAATGAACACAATTATAAATATGAGTATGCTCATACCGAAATTAAATTTTCTACTCCAAACCGAAATTTAATTTAACAAAATAACCAATATTTAATTACTTCTACAATAATATAATGAAAAAAATTTATATAATTAAAAGAAAAATAATCAATTCTACGTGAACTAGAAGAAAGAAAGTGTACATTGGGTCTTCTTTAGTTTTCTTAGATCTTTTGAATCCTGTTTCTTCCCCTTCTCCTTCTCCTTTTTCTTCTCTTTTTATTTTTATTTTTTTTCGGCTCTATAAGTGCAGCAGAGGGACAGAGAGTGAGAGTTAGAATGAAGGTAAGAAAGAGAGTGAGGCGGTTTTTATTTTTATTTTTATTTATTTTATCTTCTCAACTTACCCATGATTGGGACCCTCAGTGCCTGCCGCCCTCTTCGTCCACCTATAATCTTTCTCACTTATAAATATTTTATTTATTTATTTAATAATTTAATAATTTCGATTACGTGTAACATTCTTCAAATACTATCAAATTTATACATGGCGTAGTACTCAATTAGAGGAATACAACAAAATTATCTGTTTGTCATTTTGATGTTCGGAATAAATGTACCGAAATTTTGAAGTAATTATAAAAATAATTTTAATATTATTAAATTAGCAATTTTGGAAGTAATTTTCAGTCGCGAAAACTGAATGTCATTTTGGTTTGCGGATTTAAAGTTACATTCACCGAATAACATTTCGGTGTCCAAAATTGACTCTGATGGACTTATTCAGCACGACTAGTCTCAAGAGAGTAATATATGTAGCTTAAATTTTGGGGTATTACATCCTACCCACCTAACAAAAGAATTTCGTCCTCAAAATTCTAAATTAAAAGACGAGCTTGTATTCACAGGTACCAACTGATATATAAAAATAAATTCAATTAACATACCTGATCATAAGAAAAGGTATAGGTATTTTATCCTGATGTTATTTTCAAGCTCCCAAGTTAAATCTCCTGGTGATTGTGTATCCCAGGAAATAAGGACCAACGGTATAACTTTGTTCTTAAGGACCTTCTCCCATCGACCGATAATTGCTACGAGCTGCTTCTCATACTTTAGGTCTGATTTCAAATCTATCTCGGATAGATCTACTACTTTGTGCTCTTCATCTAAATATTTCCTCAGTTGTGATACATATAACACATCATGACAGCTTCTATATTTGGTGGTAATGATAATCTGTAGGAAAGATTTTTAATCATTTCCATGATCTCAAATGGACCGATATATCTTTGACTGAACTTCCCTTTCTTACCAAATCTAATCACACCCTTTATCGGGGACACTACAAGAAAATAGGGAATTCGTGACAAGAAAAGTCGTCACTAAATATATGATTGTTGTCACTAAAACTCTTTAGTGACGAATTTCGTTACAACTTTTAATTGTTACGTATACCTCCGTTACGAATGTCATCCGTGACAACTTTATGATCTCGTCACAAAAAATCATTCTTTAGTGACGATATTTAATTGTCACCAAAAGGTTTTACTGTGACGATATTTGTTGTCACTGAATGTCTGCCTTTTGTGACAACGATAGTTCTCACTATAAACAATATGTGACAAGTAAATATCGTCACTATATAGTGTCTACTGTGACATTATTTATTGTCACTAAAGTGCTTCTTTTCATGACAACAGTAGTGGTCACCATATACATTATGTGACAATATACTATTATCACAAAAATATACATGTTGTTACGTAATACCCTCTTCTGTGAGAAACATTGTTGTCACGAAAGATGAATAGTGACATGATATATGTTGTCACAAAAAACATATTTTGTGACCGTCATTGTTGTCACTAAATACCCCTTTAGTGACAATTTTTGTCATCACGATATATTTTTTATTGACAATAATAGAAAATAGTCATTAAAGAAGAGATTTACTCACAAAAGATTTTGTCACTTAGAAGCTGATTTAGTGATGATAATTTTGTCACAAACTTTTTTTTTAGTGACAACACATGACATATGTCACAAATATACATCTTCTATGATAACATATATATATCACAAATACAAATATCATCACATTTACAACAATCATAGTCCATTAAATATAATCAAAGTTAATCTAATAACAATAACATATAATTTAACAACATATTATCAAAAAAATATTTGAATCAACAAGTCCAATAATAATAGAAATATGCATATAAAATAATATGTTTAAGTACGTTACATATATTCAAAAGTTTTGTCCCAATGTTAAAAAAGTTCACCATTGCAAAAAATAAACAATTTATATCCAAATACTGAATAATACTAATTAACCACTAAACAATTAAGATTTTGGTAGTTGCATAGAATTAAATAAAACAGTCATATGTTCTTGAAGTATTGAATCGAGCTCAGCTTGTATTTCAGCTCGAATCTGTGACTTCATTTCTTCTTGTGTTTGAACTCGAACCTCTGTTTGTACCTCTTTAATTTTTTTTTTTCAAACTCCATTCTCATTGCAGTCTTAACTTCTTCAAATTCTTCCCTCATCGAATCTTTGACTTCAGTAATAGCCCTCTGTACTTGCTTTTTCACATCTTGTCTTGTCCTTTTAGTTATAGCTTTTTTCCCTGCTCCTTTTCCATGGACATAACCTGATTTCTCTCCAAAAACACGAATCAAAATCTCATCGTTAGTCACTTGTGGTTGACCCTCCTGTGTGTACTTCACAAGAAGCTATTGTAGTTCGTCCTGAATTAAGATAAAACCAATTATAGTTTATATAATAGGAAAACAAATCAACAATATTTATTGCACTAATTTTCAAGAATAGGGATGAAATTTTGCTCATCAAATAATGTCCGTTTTAATAAATGCAACAACTATATAAACATAATATCATACGCTCAAAAAAAAAAAAAAAAAAAAACTCCCATCATAAAAATAAAAAAAAAACTCTCATCATTTGGAGTGTAATATTGCATACTAGTCATGTCCATTTTATAATAATTAAAAATACATGCCATGAACATAAAAGTCTAAAGATACTTAAAAGGTGCATGTCTAATTTTTTAATAATTAAAGTACATGCCATGAACATAATTAAAACTCCCTTCAATTTGGGTTTCTTATATACAACAAACCCACAGTAGGTCACTAGAGGTATTTAAAAAGTGCAACACTGACACAACCTTAGATTTTTAGATATTTTTTTTTCCTCTCATCACAACATATACAACATACAACAAAAATAACAAACACAACATAACACACACAAGTATAACAAATAACAAAACAATAAAAAGCACAACATGCACAATATCCATAATGCCTACAACATGCACAACATGAATATATCCAACATGCCTACGAAATGCACAACATGTGCATATTGCTTTCTTAAACTCCTATAATATTTTTTCTTTAAGATTTGTGCTTATGTATGAAATTTTTAGGACTTGACAGTAAGGACTAACAGATTAGGAGACAATTTTGATGGCCTTGCCTTTCAAACAAGGTATATTCATCCTATTCATTATAACTCTCTTCTTGAAGATTTTGTGATGTGTTCTTATGAAGATATTCATAACATGAATCGACTTACTAATTTTTTTGAGTGAGTGAGTCTGTGTGGATGTGCGTGCTTGCATGCACATCCCACGCACATCCACAAAAGCAATGCAATAGTGTTGGGGGGGGGAGGGGGGGATTGAATCTTAGTTCTTGCATGCGCACACAAGCAATGCAATAGTGTGGGTAGAAAAATTGAACCTCAGTGTTTTTTTTTCACACTATTTTTGGACCAATTTATAACCAATACATACTAACCAATTTTCTAAAATAAATTATAATCTAAACCATATTATAAAAGTGTTGTTCACTGAAAATGCATTGCCCAAGTTCATGATTTTCTATATGCAGTGTATATAAAATGTTAAAAAAGATTTACATGGATTCTTTAGTTTTTGGATCCCATCATTATAAATCTTCATTTTTGGTCATTTTAATATGTTGTCTGATCGTATGACTAAATTATTAATTTTGTACATTTCTTTGTGCTCGCCTTGCAATCTTAAGCAATTCTCGATTTAGGAAAATTTTGAACATTCTATTGTTCACAACGTTTATTAATTCATTTTGCTAGCTTGACTGATTGTCATGTGAAATCATTCAACATCCCGTGGTTCGTGACTTTGATATGAGTTCGTAGCTGATTTTATTAGTGGGAAGTTCGTTGATTATGATTGGAAACACCATACCGACTAAACTGCAACTAAACTAAATTTTTGAGTTAGATAAGTTCATACCGACTTGCCTGGCAGCTTGAAAAGGGCTTTTTCATTTCGGTCGTGGGCTTCGTCGGTGTTGGTCGAGAATGCTGGAAAGGAGCCTTGAGTCTTTTGTTTGCGTAGTCATCGAGGGCGGCGGCAGGGTTGTTATCGGCTCGATCGGGGATTCAATTCGAACTCGGGCAAAGACGGCGAGGGTCTAGCTGCTGTCTACGAACCGATGATCCAATCGATCTTGTCGTTTTCCTGTCGGAGTTAGGGCGGTCTCGCCGGCGGCTTTCGAGGGCGCCGGATCTCTCTTGGTGGCTTGCGCGAGGGGCGGATCTCGCTGCTGGAGTTAGGGCGGTCTCGATCACTGGCGGGCGATCGAGCAGATCGCTTTGATCTGCTTGCGAGGCTGTGCCGGTGTCGTGGGGCAGCCGGATGTGGTGGCGGGGGATGACAATCGAGGTTGCGCGCAGTTGGGGTGATCTCGCGGCGGTGGGAGAAAAGGAATTAGGATTTGGGAGGAGTTGAAGAGTTATCGTTTGTATGGGAAGATGAACAGTCGAATGATTTTAATTTCCCTGAGATTGTGGGTAATACTAAATGCGCACCACATTTTCTAGTGAGCACTACATATTACATAGTAAAGTGATTTACAGCAAAGGGGAAAGTGCTCACTAGTAATATATGGTGCGCATTTAGAGCTTCCAGAGATCGCCTTTTTAAGCTCGGGAAAAAAATCAAAAGGGGGAAATTCTAAATGCGCACCATATTTTACTATTGAGCACCATTTTCCCCGATTGTAAATCACTTTACTATATAGTATATGTGGTGCTCACTAGTAAAATGTGGTGCGCATTTAGAATTTCCCTCAAAAGGGGTATCCATTATTTAATTTAAAAATAAACCAAATTATATTACATTCTTATCATTACACAAACCCTTTAATGACAATTATATAGATAATTATCACAAATATTAAAGTGTAAATTGAATTTTGTGACAACTATTTATTTTCGTAGCTAAAAAATTAGGATTACGTGACTAATAATTATCTTCGTCACAAAAAATCCTAAATTTTAGTGACATAATTTATTTGTTGTCACAAAATACTCTAGTTTAGTGACGAATAATTATCTTCGTTACAAAAAATCCTAAAGTTTAGTGACATAATTTATTTGTTTTCACAAAATTCTCTAGTTTAGTGACGAATAATTATCTTCGTCACAAAAAATCCTAAAGTTTAGTGACATAATTTATTTGTTGTCACAAAATACTCTAGTTTAGTGACGAATAATTATCTTCGTCACAAAAAATCCTAAATTTTTAGTGACATAATTTATTTGTTGTCACAAAATACTCTAGTTTAGTGAGGAATAATTATTTTCGTCACAAAAAATCCTAAACTTTAGTGACATAATTTATTTATTGTCACAAAATACTCTAGTTTAGTGACAAATATTTATTTTCGTCAAAAAAAATCGTCATTAAAGATTTATTTTTTGTGACAACAAATATTTAGCGTTGCCAAAAACAGATATTTGTGACGAGATTTAATACGTTGTCAATAAAAACTAGGATTATGTGATGAATATTTATCATCGTCATAAAAAATCCAATTTTCGTGACAAGTTTTATTTATTGTCACAAAATACCCTTCTTTAGTGACAATTTTTATAATTGTTACGAATTTTTAGTCATGAATTCCCTATTTTCTTGTAGTGGGATATCTTAATAAATATCTTATCTTCTATTTCAAACTTCAATAGTTTTCTGCGTTGATCTGTTCATTTCTTTTGTCTGTCTTAAACCGCCTTCATGTGTTCTTTGATAACCTTCATTTGCTCTGTTGCTTGAGTAATCTACTCTGACCCCAAAATACTTTGTTCTCCAATCTCGTCCCAACATAATGGAGATCTGCATTTTCGTCCATACAAAACTTCAAATGATGTCAGTTTTGATGCTCTCCTAATAACTATTATTATAAGAAAATTCTACCATATACAAATAGTCTTCCCAAGATCCACCAAAATCCAACACGCATGCCCTAAGTATATCCTCAAGTACTTGGATAGTCCGTTCTGATTGACCGTCGGTTTGTGGATGATAACCTGAAAGTAGATCCAAATGTATCCCCAGACTATCCATTAATTTCTCCCAATAGTGTGATCTAAATCTTGTATCTTGATCTAATACAATCCTGACTGGAACTCCATGCAATCTCACTATCTCTTGCATAAATCTTTTGGCTAATATTTCTGTTGACTGACCAACTTTAAATGGAATAAAATGAGCCAATTTAGTCAGTCGGTCCATAATTATCCAAATTGCATTATTCCTTTGATGCCCCTGGGTAAGCCTGTAACGAAGTCCATCGATATTTGTTCCTATTTCTACTCTGATATTGCTAGGGGTTGGAGCGATTCAGTTATTCTTTGATACTCAGCCTTCATTTGCAGGCAAGTAGAACATCTAGATAATATCTGGCGATCTCTTTCTTCATACTTGGCCACCAGAAATATCTTTTCATATCCTTATACATCTTATTACTTTTAGGATGAATAAAATATGTTGATTTATGAGCCTCTTCTAAAACTCTATCTCTTACTTCCCGCTTAGACACCCATAATCTTTTCTTGAACCTAATAGCCTTGTCTGAATAGATTTTCATTTTTGGTCTCTTGCCTGCTTCTATTTCATTCTTTAATCTCTAAAAATTTTCATCTCCAACTTGAACATGCTTAATCTGCTCTATCAATGGGACTGTAACTGTATCTCCATAAATCGTGTGTCCCTCCTGCTAAAATTACTTCCAATTTCATCATGTGCATCTCCATTAAAAGTTCTTTTTGTTGAGTTAATCTCTCCACTGCAGACCTTCTACTCAGTGCATCTGGCACTATATTAATCCTTCCTAGGTGATACTTAATTTCTAAAGCATAATCTGCTACCAACTCCAACCATCGTCTTTGTCTCATATTCAGTTCTTTTTAAATGAAATATACTTCAAACGTTTATGATCAGTGTATACTTCTACCCTCTGTCCTAGTAAATAATGTCTCCAAATCTTCAAAGTATGAATCACCCTGCTAGCTCCAAGTCATGAGTTGCATAATTTCTCTCATGGGGTCTCAACTGTCTTGATGCAAACTCAATCACTCTTCCATTTTGTGTCAACACACACCAAATCCCTGTTTTGAAGTATCACTATAGACCTTTATTCTCCCATAATTGTCTGGAATCACTAACACTGGTGCTAGTGTCATTCTCTGTTTTAATTCTTCAAATGCCTTATTACATTCCTCTGTCCAGATATATTTCACTCCTTTCCTAGTTAATTTAGTTAGAGGGGATGCAATTTTTGCAAAGTCTTGTACAAACCGCCTATAATATCCAGCCAATCCAGAAAACTCCAAATTTTTTACACTGATTTCGGTATAGGCCAATCCATTACAACTTATATATTCTTAAGATCAGCTGATACACTATCTCCGGAAACTATATATCCCTAGAAAGTAACCTTATCCAATCAAAATTCACATTGCTTAGTTTTCCATATAACTTTTGCCCATTTAGAGTTTGCAAAATTGTCCTCAGGTGCTCAACATGCTCTTCTTTATTATTGGAGTAGATTAATATATCATCAATAAATACTACTACAAATTTATCTAAATACTGAACAAAAACATGCTTCATCAAATTCATAAACACTGCTGGAGTATTAGTTACTCCAAATGGCATCACCAAATATTCATAATGACCATATCTGGTTCTAAATACAGTTTTTGGAATATCTTATATTCGGACCCTTACCTGATGGAATACAGAACTAAGGTTTATCCTCGAAAATACCCTTGCTCCTCCCAATTGATCAAACAGATCAGTTATTCTTGGTAATGAATATTTGGTTTTAATTGTTACTACATTCAAACCTCTATAGTCCACACACAGTCTTTGACGCCCACCCTTCTTTCCTACTAATAACGCTGGAGCTCTCTAAGGTGAAACACTAGGCCTCACAAAACCTAACTTCAGTAGCTCATCTACTCGTCTCTTAACTTTTTCTAGTTCTACAACTCCCATTTGATAAGGTGGTCTATAAACTGGTTCAGGTTCAGACATAATATCAATAGTAAATTCTACTGCCTTTACTAGTGGTAGTCGAGGTATCTCTTCAGAAAATATATCTAAGAATTTTGATGCTACTAGAATTATTCCTTCTCTTACTTCCATAGCCTCTAAAACTCCTTGTTTTGAGGACACCTTAGATTTAGCTGGTTCTAGAGATTGACTTCCACCAATAAATTCAAACTACAAATAGGCAGGAATATGAAATATTACCCTTCTTCTCCTACAATCTATCACTAAATGAAAACTACTCAACCAATCCATATCTAAGATAACATCATATCCTCCTCTGTTAATAACTAATAAGTTGACATAAAATTCTCTTACATTAATCACTAAGAGACAGTCTACATTCTATATTAGTCATGATATTACCGTTCTCAGTCTTAATGTCTCACTCCGCATGTAAGATTGCAAAATCAATAGAATTGCAGAAAATAAATATGATAGAGATAAAATAGTGTGAAGCTCCATAATCAAATAGAACAGTTGTTGGTGTATTGCCAACTAAAATCGTACATGCCACGACTCCTCCAGTGGTTTGAGCATCCTCTGCATTGATTAGTCTAATCTGTCCCTGCCTCTGTCCTGCTCGCCTTTGGGCTTTGGCAAAGGCTTGTAATTGTGTCTCCAAGGATCTTTTCTGATTTGGTCATTCAGTCTTCCGATCTGGTGCTCCCACAGCAATCGGTCTCGATGCTGGCTGATAAGGAACTTTGCCTGCTGGTTATTGCCTCGATTGTGCTCTCAGACAATTAGTCATCCGATGATCCGCTGACCTGCATATCAGACATAGCCCTAAAGCTCTTCTACACTGCTTCCGAACATGCCCCCCCATATTGCAGAAATTGCACACTAAAAGACCTCCTTTATTAACCACTGCTTGACGCTTAGTCGGAGGGCCTCCAAACTTCTAGAAAGAATTTGCCCCATGATTAAATGGCCTTTTAAATGTTGTCGGCCTCCCTTCCATGGCTACTTGCTCCAAGCGACACACTGCTTCAAACATCTCCGAGTAAATCCTGTAGTTATGACCTGCTAGATGCTCCCTTAGATGATATATCAATTCTTGTTGGAACATATGTGCTCGCTCTTCTTCATCAGCTACCAGGTTATGGGCAAATCAACTGAGCCTCACGAACTCTATAGCATAGGCGTCTACAGTCCGATCTCCTTACTGCAGTGCCAGAATTTTTTTCTCATTTCTTGTCTTGCTGATGCATGAAAAAATCTGGTAAGAAATACTTTCACAAACTTCTCCTAGGTTAGGGGTTCCTGGTACTTTACTTCTTTAGCAAGCCACCACGTTCTAGCTATATCAGTCAACTGTATACATATTACCTCTACTCGATTTTCCTTTGGAATCCTTGCAGCCCTTAGAAGATTCACCATTGTTCAACCTTCAGTGGCCCTTCTGTCCCAGAAAATAGTGGCGGCTGTAGTTTTCTGAAATCTGACACCATTCCGGTTTTTTTCGGTTCTTTAGATTGCAACATTCTCTATAATATCATCGTTGTTGTCTCTTGCATCTGCGCTACCCTTTGCACTAGGCTCCTAAGGTCAGAAGTTTCATCTATCGGACTCGAACTCGTACGTGTAGAAGATCGGGTCGACATTATTCTGCAATGGACCAGATAAGAATCAATAAAAGAAATTCAAGATAGATATCTCAAACAAATAGAAAACAATAGGATAGGCACGATACTAGATCTGATAGATATCAAAGAATAAGAAACAATTATTACAAATAAGTCACAGACATATTCTTATGTGGCGGTAGTCCTATGATCTTCCACCTAAATCTAGACTCTGATACCACCATGTAACGCTCCCATTTTTCAGCTGCTTCTCAAATGGAGGACGCTACTTATAATTTATACTAGATAGATAAACAGTTACAGGATCTTGAAATTACCGTAACTAATACCACAATCAGATAAGTAAATAACATATTTAAAACTGAAAGAATTTTATTTATACAAAGAGTTTATTATATAAAATGGCACACTGCTTTAAATATGAACACAAAAGAAATAAAAGAAAAAATAGTGCCCAGACAAAAGGAAATATAAACATAATATATAAAGGTTCTCCAGAGGGTACTTCGCTTGTTTATTGTCACTCGATCTGTCCAATGAAGTAGGGTCTTCAACTGGGGTTGGTTCCCCTTATCCGCCATCCAAATCTGGGTTCAAAACCCCAAGGGGATTAAACCCAAAAAATAAAAAGTACTATCATAGTACATGAATATCAGTATGCGTGAGCATGTTTATGTCAATGTTGTTCGTGTACATATAAATTAAACATAAAAGCAAGTATAAATAAATGCATAAATAAATAAACAAACATGACAATAACTGATCTATCTATTTGATCATATATTCTATTGGTTTCAGTCACCATCCAATTTAATTGTAGAAACTATATTAATGGATAAAATAGCGCTATTCTCCATTGTCGTATAAGTGTCCGTGCATACTTGGGACCCGGCCTCAATGCTCATGGCGCTAAACCATGACATGCCGCTAGACACAACAATCAATTTTCATACTATTTTATAGTAGCTGACTTACAACTCTGAATAACAATTATCAATTAGTGATCTAGTAATCACTCAGGCCGCTGCAGTAAAAGAATCTCGGCCCTAACATTACAATCATTCTTTATATGATATGACTCTTATCTATCATATAGTTTCTCTCATCCCCGTATTCGTAATACATTATACACATAAAAATTTTATTTTCATTTATTGTTTATTATTTTGCTATCCCTTCTTTTCAATTCATGATAACATGCTTGCTTTTTCATGACCGCACTTGACATGCATCATAGCACATGATTTGTAATATCAAAGCACATGAGTTGTAGCACGATGAATTAAATATCAATATCATCTTACTAATATTAGTACATAATTTTATCACAATGCATATTATCAAAATTATTTCAATAATCTGTTTCAATTCTCAATACCAATTAATAATCCAATTTGGGAACCAAGTGCATCATATAATAATACTGCATTATTTCTAAACTCAAACTTATGCATTTGTTATATTTCTAAGCTCAATCATATATATTAATATACGTTTCTCTTTGATTAATTTCCAATTAAAGTCCAAACCCAACCCATCAATTGTTTATTTATTTTAATTTTTTTATTATTTTTTATTTTGAATTAATTCAAACCAAGTTCAAGCCCAATCAATCTATTTTTTTTTTCTTTTTTTTCTTTTCTTTTATTCAGCCCAGGCCCAGACCCAAGTCCACTATTTCTAGTTTCTTTTTTTTTTCCTTTTTTTCTAGCCCAAGGCCCAAGCTCGCTATTTTTAATTTAAATTAATTTTTTCTGTTTTTTTCCTCTGGGCTGGGCTAGCGCAGTTTCCCTCTTTTTTCCCCTTCTTTGTTCTTTTTCTTTTTCTTTCTCTTCTCTTGGCCCCAGCCCATCCCTCTCTTTTCTCTTCTTCTTCTCTCTCTCTCTCTCTCTCTCTCTCTCTCTCTCTCTTTCTTTTCTCTGCTCCTAATTCCTCCTCTTCTTCTTCTTTTCCTTTTTCTTTTTTTTACTTTTATTTTCTTTCCTATTTACAAAATTTATTGTAATGAACACATTTATAAATGTAAGTATCCTCATACCGAAAATAAATTTTTTACTCCAAACCGAAACTTAATTTAACAAAATGACCAATATTTAAATACTTTTACAACAAAATAATCAAAAAGAAAAATTATATAATTAAAAAAGTAATCAATTCGACATGCACTAGAAGAAAGGAAGTGTGTTAATTACATTGGGTCTTTTTTAGTTTTCTTCGATCTTTTGAATCCCGTTTCTTCCCCATCTTCTTCTCCTTCTCCCTCTTCTTCTCATTTTTTGTTATTTTTTTCGGCTCTGTAGCTGCAGTAGAGGGACAGGGAGTGAGAGTGAGAGTGAAGGTAAGAATGAGAGTGAGGCGGTTTTTATTTTAATTTTTTATATTTTATCTTCTCAACTTGCCCATGATTAGGCCCCTCAATGGCCGCTGCCCTCTACGTCCACCCACAATCTTTCTCACTTATAAATTATTTATTTATTTATTTACTAATTTAATAATTTTGATTATGTATAACGTTTTTCAAATTCTACCAAATTTATATAGGGCGTAGTGCTCAATGAGAGGAACACTACAAATCTATCTGTTTGTCATTTCGATGTCCGAAATAAATGCACCAAAATTTTAAGGTAATTAAAAGATAATTTTAAGATTATTAAATTAATAATTTTGGAAGTATTTTTCGGTCCCGTAAGGAAAATCTCCAAAAATTCTAAATATTACAAACTAATAATCACAAAGATCGAATGTCATTTGGATTTGCGGATTTAAAGTTACGTTCACCGAAAGTTATTTCGGTATCCAAAATTGACTTCGATGGACTTATTCGGCATGACTAGTCTCAAAAGAGCAATACAAATAGCTTGAATTTTGGAGTATTACATAATTGTTAACTTTTCTAAACATGGTTGGTCTTAGCTATTCATTGACTTGTAGTATAACAACTTTTTAATTGTTAGAGATTATTTTTAATTTAGCAAATTTTGGAGGAGTGAGATGTGATTTTGTCAAAGATAATTTTTTTAACTTGATAAATTTTGGAAGCATAAATTTGTTTTTGTCAGATGTAATTTTTAACTTAACAAATTTTGGAGGAATTAATTGTGATTTTGTCAGAGGTAATTTTTTACTTGATAAATTTTAGAGTAATGAATTTTAGTTTTCGTCGTCATTCATTTAAAAGTGACTGCTAACTTGATGAATACACATGGTATTGATGATCAGAGGTACTATTAACTTGATGCATCATTGACTTTTATATATTGTTTATAGATAATTATTAACTTGACAATATAAAGTCAGTAGTCATACGTCCATGTAGATTTACAACGAATGAATAACTTTTTAGAGCAAGAAAGAAGTAATCATTAACTTTCCAGAACAAGTTGTGGTTTTAGTTGTTCAGTGACTTGTAGTATAATAGTTTTTTGAATTGTCAGAGATAATTTTTAACTTAGCAAAGTTGGGAGAAATGAATTTGATTTTGTCAGTGGTAATTTTTAACTTGAATAATTTTTTGTGGAAGTGGATTTGAATTTGTCAGAGATAAATTTTAACTTGATAAATTTTGGTGGAAATAGAATTTAGATCTGTCAGAGGTAATTTTTAACTTGACAAATTTTGGTGGAAATAAAATTTAGATTTTTCATATGTAATTTTTAACTTGACAAATTTTGGTGGAAATAGAATTTGGATTTGTTAAAGATAATTTTTTAACTTGATAAATTTTGGTGGAAATAAAATGTAGATTTGTCAGAGATAAATTTTAACTTGATAAATTTTGGAGGAAATAAATTTGGATTTTATTAGAGATAATTTTTATCATGACAAATTTTGGAGGAAATGAATTTGGCTTTGTTAGATGTAAATTTTTAACTTGACAAATTTTGGTAGAAATGGAATTTGGATACTGTCATAGGTAATTTTTAACTTGATAAATTATGGTGGAAATGGAATTTGGATTTGTTAGATGTATTTTTAACTTGACAAATTATGATGGAAATGGAATTTTGATTTGTTAGATTTAATCATTAACTTGATAAATTTTGTGGAAATGAATTTGGATTTGTCAGAAATAATTTTTAACTTGACAAATTTTGGTGGAAACAAATTTTAATTTATTAGAGGTAATTTTTAACTTGACAAATTTTAGTAGAAATAGAATTTGAATTTGTCGGAGGTAATTTTTAACTTGACAAATTTTGTGGAATGGAACTTGGTTTTGTCTTCTGATGTCGAAGGTATAATTTTAACGTTTTTTTAGGGTCACTTGAAATGTTGGGAGAAAAGTGACGAGAAATGTTTTGTTTTCAGAGATGAAATCTTAACGTGATAGGAGATCGATCTCATTAGTGTTTTAGCAAACCCCCAACTATTAACGGATTTGGTTAGTCTTTACTAATCACTATTTGCGTTAAGCTAGCCATACTATTTTCCTCAGTATAATAAGGTTGGCGAGGATTTTGTTTGAGCTTATATGCCAAACTTTTCATGTTTCCTTTGCTTTAACAGTTTTGGATGGTGATGTATCATTATAATCAAGTAAGGATACTGTTGTGATAGATTTATCATAGAATTTTTAGCAAACCTCTAACTATCAATAAATTTGGTTTGTCTTCACCAACTACCGTTTAAGTTGAACTAACTATACTATTTTTCTCAGCATGATGAGATTGATGTGGATTTCGTTTGGACTTACATGCCATACTTTTCCTCTTTTCTTTGCTTTAGCAGTTTAAAGCAATTCATAGTTTTATCCAGTACGATGGATTTGCAAGAAACTTGTTCTCTTCCCATTGCTTTAGTAGCATTGGACAGTTTATGCTTTTTCTCCAGCACGATGGTTGGCAAGAAACTTATTATCTTCTCGTTACTTTAGTAGTATTGGGCAGTTCATGCTTTTGCCTTCAGCATGATGGGGTTAGTAAAGACTTCGTTCGGACTTACATGCCAAACCTTTTCTTTATCCTTAGTCATAGGGTATAGTATTCAATTTCATTTAGTATCCCTTGTTGGGATGTGGAGTTGCATGTTAGCGGCAAGCTAGCATATCTTAATTTGTTGTATTTCGCTGGAAAAATTGATGAAATAACAGCTAATAACATACTGACTGTACTACCGTAGACCGTAGAATCGAATCTCCCAAAGGGAATTTTGTCTTATAGAGTTCCGGTGGAGCTGGTCAGAAATGGGCTTCTCCCTTGTAGATAAACTTCATTTGATAGTGGACAAATTGATCCTGTTTTGGAGATAATAGTCCAAAGAATTAGACACATTCATTAATCTTTTTAGGGTTTTCATATGCTCCAATGCTTGAGCAGACCAATGATAAAGTCATAGTGTTGAATTTTTCTTTTATTGAGGGAAAAAATTAAGTATGTGTATCAAATGATTTGATATTTTTATACTCTCTTTTCTGAGAAACCGATCGGAGATTCTTCAGAATTTGTTTCTGAAAGGATTTCAGGAGTTGTAACATATCCCAATCTCCCTGCCAGTTTTATAATAATCTGAAATTTTTCCTTTTGCAACAAAGGGTTGTAGCATAGTTCTTCCTTTTCCAAAATTCAGCCCCTTGCTTTCAGCTAGGTTATATCCCATTTTTTAAAATTATCTTATGGGAAGAACTCAGGATTTTTCTGTTCTTCCTCCTTCTTCAGGCTCAAGTTGTTATGCAATTTTTTCGGTTTCTTCAGCTTGTATTAATAGTTCTTTCCAAGTAGAAGACTTCACAACCCTTATCCTAGCGAGAACTTTAGTAAAGAAGTTATGCCTGCAGGTCTCCACTAATGTCTTTTCTAGCATTCCGTGTGGACTCTTAGAGAATCATTCCTAAATCATTTTATGAAGTCTCAAGCCAACTCTCCCTTCTTTTGCTTTGTGGCAAGGAGTACTGGCATCGAGATCTCGATGTCATCTTTATAGAATCTGGTCAAGAAAGCCATTTCCATATCGTTCTATGAGTTGACGGTTCTCGGTGTCAATCTTTGGAACCATTCAAAGTTGATGGTTCTCGATCTAGACTCGTAAGGGTACTAACAAAGACTCTTGTAACGATAGAGTCATTTCTAGTCAAATGCACCATTTGTGACTTTAAATAGTAAACGTACTGAATTGGTAATCCTTTATATCAAAGGACTTGAGCTTCACAGCCTTATAAATTTCTGGGAATAGTATGTTCTCCTATTTCATTAGATACGGTCTTACGACCCCCAACTCTTGCAAGTTCTCTTATGAACTATAGCATTGAGCTGATTCTGGAAGCTTTCCATGAGAGCAGCATGTGGATTGCCTTCATGTTCTGAACTCTCGAATTGATAGCTTGAGTGTTCAAAATGATTATCTTCTTTATTTTGTTCCTTGCCACCAGTGCTCCCAGGAGGAGTACGAGATTTATTTTCTTTTCTTTTCCCTTCATCTTTCCTCAGGATGTGAAACTTTTGGAAGAAACTTCTCTCTTATTCTTTGTTTGCTGTTTGATCAGGAATTTGAGCATTCTCCTAATCTCACTTATGGACTCATGCTCTTTCTAGATGATCTTCTTTTACTCATCCATTCTCTTCATAAACTCTTCAGGATATTCCTGTGCCATGTGCGTAGAGACAGAGTTTTCAAAGAATGAGTAAGAAGTCTGAGATTCTGCAATAGTAAAATTTCTTGTTTCTTCTTCATTAGAGGAGATTCTGGCTATCTTCCGGTAATCCAAAGGTACTGTCACCCCCTTCTGAAGTTGGGTGTTTTGAAAGACACCATGAATATCACTGAACACGCTCTTCATATCAGAGGAGTGTCCAGGGTCTGATAGTCTAATCGAGGAACGCTCCTCATCTTCTTCTTCTTCTTTTCTCCCAAAAATATCATGTTGGATGATACTTTGGGATACTCTGGTTCAGAGAATTCTTGTTTGATACTGTGTTTTTGTCTCTTACTAATTAATGTGGCTTATTTAGACCTACATTTGCGGATGAATAGAAATAACTTTAACTTTCTAAGATTTTGAAAGCAAAACGCAATACATAGGGGCTTGCGTTTAATATTTTACTTAGCTCAAAATATGAGTTTTCGTTAGCCTTCACTTTACTTAGTTAGAACGCAAATCTCTCTAGATAAGGATTTGCATTTTGGCACCTTAGCCATTTTCAAGACTTTAGTGACTCGCGTTTCTTTATTTTTGGAGAGATCCTTTATTTCTTAATAGTGTAGAAGCAAAACACATTTTGTTAGCTCAAAACGCAGATCTCTCTCTGGTCAATAATCTATGTATTAGCCATTTTTGGTTTGAAATATAAATCTCTTTTTAGTGATCCATGTATTAGCGATTTTAGGCTTGAAATATGGATCTCTCTTTAGTTAATGATCCATATGTTAGCCATTTTAGGCATGAAATATGGATCTCTTTTTAATTGATGATCTATATATTAGCCATTTTAGGCTTGAAATGTGGATCTTTTTAGTTGATGATCCACATTTTAGCCATTTTTGATTAAGGTTTTCCAATGTAATAGCAGGAGATGATTATGTTTTCAATTAATGATTTTAACACCAAACTCTTGAAGTTGAAGTAGCCTTAAATGACTTTGGAAATGAAAGAGTAATACTCTTTAAGAGATAGAAATTTTTAGATTAAAAAAGAGTTAAAACTCTTTAAGAGATAGAA
This sequence comes from Dracaena cambodiana, assembly GCA_036321105.1. Lineage (NCBI taxonomy): Eukaryota > Viridiplantae > Streptophyta > Magnoliopsida > Asparagales > Asparagaceae > Dracaena > Dracaena cambodiana. The sequence goes on along the minus strand of JAYEPQ010000006.1, from coordinate 7,870,248 downwards.
ATCTCTAGATTAAGAAAGAGTTGGAACTTTTTAAAAGATAGAAATCTCTGAATTAAGAAAAAATATGACTCTTTATAAGATGAGAATCTTCATTCTTCTTATACTAGAGGTGGATCCTCTCATAGAGGTTTCTTCTTCTCCTTTAGCCTTCTTGACTTTTTATAAGAGCTCTGGGGATTTAAACCCTCATTAATTTGGAGATAATGAAGGTGTAACCTCCACTTTTACTTTAAATTAAATGAGGTGTAACCCACATTTCAAAGGTGTAACCCCCTATTTTAATTTTCAATTGAATGAGGTGTAACCCCTATTTTAAACCACTCATTAATGGAATATAACTCCCACTTTAATTGGTGTTCATGCATGATTTTTTTTTTTTTGTCAATAGCTACCAAAGATGCTAATGAATTGGCATAGTTTTTTTTTGTGGCAAGGTACATGATTGATATACAAGCCATCAAGACTATCAACTATCTTTTTATTGCCTAGTAATATGATAAGAGATCCTCATTTTTTACTTTATAATTTTGCTTGACCTAGTTGACAATTAATTGAGAATCCCCATATACTTAGCTGCCCTACAATCTTAAGTCCAATTAACAAAATATTGTATTATGTAACATTGTTGGAACATGATTTCGTCAATGAATATGCTCAAAGAATGATATGATTTCGATGGGAGACAAAGACAACCCCACACTAGCACCATTTTTCCTTTAAGTCCCATCCTGATAGCAACATCAAAGAACAATTGCTAAACTTCATTTAAAGTGATATTTCGCTTCGGTTGTTTCTTCTGGAGCATCTTCTTTTGGATCTGCATTTTCTCAACAGTTTCATCTGGAATGATTTCGTACAATTTTGAAGACTTCGGAATTCAATGCTCAGCCAGCAAGTCAGCTAGAGCCTATCATTGATTGTTTTTTTGCAAAATAAATTGCATATCATACTGTGATAGTAAATTTCTTAGTTGAATAGTCTTGAATTTAATGATCCTGATTTGGCTCTTAATATTTTTAATGGATTAACCCTCGACATTTTTTGCACTGCAAATACTAATGCTAAATATTCCTTATCCACAGGGTTATATCAATGTTCACTCCAAACATCATTCTCAAATAGTAGATGGCTTGTTCATGTCCCAATTCATTCTTCTGGACTAGCAAAGCTCCAAGCGAATGGTCCATGGCTCTCCCGCAGAACTGGAAAGGTATTCTTGATATTGAAACTATAAGAACTAGTAGTTTAGTAAAATATTCTTCGATCTCCTCTAAAGCTTTTTAATAAGCATTATCCCATATATATGACTCCTTTCTTCATCAACTATGTAAGTGGTTGGTAAATCCCTGATAGATTTGATATAAAACTTCGGATATATGCTAGTTTGCCTTGTAGTCCTATCAATTCTTTAAGATCTCTCGGAGGTTGTATTTCTAGGATTGTTTTGACCTTTTCAGGGTCAAGATGAATCCCTATGGATGTGACGATAAATCCAAGGAACTTTCTACTAGAAACTCCCAAGGACTTTGTTGGATTTATTTTAAGTTGGTGTTTTCTCATCAAATCAAATCCCACTTTTAAGTCCTGAAGATGATCCTTTTTTGTTCTGGCTTTTAATAGCCAAGTCATCCATATAGCATTCCACGATTTTCTGGATATGTTCTTAAAATATAGTATTCATGGCGCATTGATAAGTGGTGCGTGCATTCTTCAACCCTAAGGACATATATGTATAACAGTACACCCCTAATTGTGTTCGGAAAGATGTATGCTTTTTATTATTAGGATATATTTTGATTCCTAAAAATCCATCCATGAATGAAACCCTTTTCAAAACTGCAAGTAGTATCAATCATGACATCCGTGATGGGTAATGGAAACTCATCCTTTGGACATGCTTCGTTCAAGTTTCTGAAATCAATACAAACTCTGATTTTTCTATTTTTCTTAGTTACAGGGACTACATTAGCTATCCAATCAGAATGTTATTCAAGGATAAACCTCGATTAGATAAACTTTTAAATTCCAGCTTTAGTAGCTTCCATTACCTCAGCACGAAACCTCATTGTTTTAGTTTAACTAGTTTAGCGCTGGTCAAACGTTTAATCAAGCCTAATCCTGACCTGTCTTCATAATTCCAAATGAAGACATCAATATACTCACTAATAAGAGTAATAAAGTCTTTGTTCATTGGAAGATAGATTTTCACTTATAGATATGGATTTAGGGATGGTTTTGTCACCTATGTTATTGGGATCACTTTATCTTCTGTTGGAGATTCACATTGCTTAAATTGAATCTCTCACTTCATATTTAAGTGTTTTTCCCAAGAGTCTCCTTGGCTGGGGTTAATTCTTCATATTCTTCTTTTTGGACTATAGAGACCATATTAGCAGTAAGATTTGGGAAGACTATCCCAACACCTATGTCTGAATCCCAGCATGACATATTGGATTTCTTCTTCAAAGTTTAATTCTGATAAAGATTCAGGAATTGTGACATCCCAATCCCTTGCCAGTTCTATCATACTAATCTAGCATTGTTCCTTTTGGAGCAAAGGGTCAAAGTATTGATTTTCTTTATTTTTCAAAATTCAATCACCTACTTTTAGCAAGGACATAACCCGTTTTCTTGATTATCTTATTGGAATTTTTATTATAATGGAAGAACTCGGGACTATCCTATTCTTCTTCAGAACTTGCATAATTTTCCTCTTTACTAGTGTCCACTTTCCAAATAGAATAGGTTTTTGACCTTTATATTTGGGAGGAACCTAAAAGATCGACTTACTTGTGTCTCAATCGTCATCATTTTACATATCAATTGATGATCGAATGGACAAGGAACGATACAAAAGAATATATTTTATTTAGTTAATTACTAAGTGTATCAGTACTAGTACTTGAAGGTTCAATATTAACATAAGAGGAATAAGCAAATTCTATGTTTTAATGATAATCTACTCGCCATCAAAGTTGGTGGTGTCATTTATATTCATGTCTTCTAGGCTTATTACAATTGGATCTATATCCCTCTTATAGTTGTCTTCAGGTTTTGGTTCTTAATCAGTTTCATTGCCACTATTTGACTCACTTATAGCAGATTTCTCTATAACTTCCAAAGTATCTTGGTAGAGGAGTGCATCTGTGAAATAATTTTCAATCTCCTTGAATGGTTGCTTTTCTGCTACCAAGGTCTTCAGGTTCCCTTCATCAATATACTTCATAATTGATATAGTGTATAAGAAATAATGAAATTAAGATGGATCCACGTCTAACATCTTATAAGACGTGTCAGCATCTATTACATAGCTTGTAACTTCCATCTTAAGGTCTCCAATTTGGCACCTCAACTTCACCTTTCCCAAAGGCTTACAACCATTCACATTAAAGCTAAAAATGATTGTATTTGTGGCCGCCAATTTTCCAGGGATCCCAAGGTACTATAGTATTCTCTTGGCATTATGCTCCAGGCGAACCCTGAATCAATTTGGGTTTGATCAATTTCTATTGATCCAACATAGCCTTTATAATATAAAAGTCGGTGATGTTTGTTGTTTTTAACTAGTATATCTTCTAGAGTGAAATTTATGCAAGGTGTCTTCTTGGAAGTCTAGTGGTACATAGTAAAAGTTCTTTTTCCTCTGCTATCTCTAGGATTTGTGCTAGAAACACATCTAGATCTTGTAGAGATTCCCTTAAAGTCCCCCTTGTTTAACTTCGAAGCTTATACATAGTGATCCATGTCGAGATGTTAGCCAATTGTATCAACAGATCAAATCAGAAAGGCTTTTTAGGACTTTCTGTCACTTCTTTTTCCTTATTTTTAAGAGTTTTATCAAATTTAATCTCTTTCTGTTTGTTCTTCTTTGGAAGCTGGGTTCAACTATTTGATTATAATTTTTCATGTACTTCCTCGCTGAACGGGTTTCAAAGGGTTGTTGTTGTCGTTGGTCTTCTCCAACTGCCATTGATTCTTTTGTATCCTGTCCTGAGTCTCTGAGAGGAGAAACTATTGCTTTATCTTTAAATATTGCAGTGACAACATTGAAAGTATATGCCTTTTCTTTGGACTTCATTTTGGAAGAACTTGAGGTCTAGTGTTCATCCTTTAGAAGATTAAGATGTATCCATATTATCTCATCTCTTGATGTTTCAAAGGGAAATAATCAGTTCTTTTGATGTTGATGAGGATCGTAGTTTACAACCCTCATTGTACCTTTGGAAATCAGCACAACCTCGTTCTGTATGGTTGACTCTATCCAATTTGGAGAAATTCCAAACTGGATGAAAATCGTATTTATTTTCACCTTCTTCTGCCCAGGTTGTACCTTTATGATGTTGCATCTACCAATGCTTGTATCTTATCCTATTAGAATATAGCAATTCTTGGTAGGATAGCTAATGATCATATCGTATAGACAGTAATTAAGATCATCAATCTTTCCCACCTCTTCTAGACATTTAGCCTCTAACAACAACAACAAAAACAACAACTAAGCCTTTTATCCCAAGTATTTGGGGTAGCCTACATGAATCAAAAAAGAATCATGCCGGATCGATCACTTTGATAGTCCTTGTCCATTCATTTCTATCAAGTAATATCTTTTCATTTAAATCTCTAGAATCCATATCTTTTTGTATCACCTTCATCCATATTTTTTTCGGTCTTCCGTTCATTCTTTTAACGTTTCCTACATTGGTAAACTCCACTTATTGAACTGGAGCATTTGTAGGCCTATGTTTAGCCTCTAACAATTTTAGTATATTCTTTTCATGAGCAAGTTAAAGATAGTAATAGTATGCTTATTTTTAAAAGAATATTGCTTCTGAGGAATTCTTAGTGAACGAGGAGTTATCGAAGGAGGAGGTTTGGTTGTATCTGAGGCATCCACCGCCATTGTTCCTTTCCCTTAGGTCAAGATGATTGAGGTGTTTTCTAGTTGTTTCTTCTTGATCTTCCTTCTTTAGCTTCAAGCTGTTGGGCAAGATATTCTACTTTCTTAGCTTGCATTGCCAATTCTTTCTGGGTATGGGACATAACTGCTCCCATCCTAGCAAAAATTTTCACTGAGATGTCATGCCTATAGGTTTCCACTAAGGACTTCTTTGGCATACTTTTCGGCACTTGAAAGAGATATTGTAGAATCTCTTGATAAAATCTCGAACTGACTCTTCCTTCTTCTATTTTATTGCAAAGAGTGCCAGTATCAAGTTCTCCATATCATCTTCAAAAGCATGTCAATGAGGTTTTCCCCATGTCATTCCAGGAGTTAATGGTTCCAGGTTCCAATCTGCAGAACCATTCAAATGCTAGCAATGGTACTAACAAAAATTCATGTTATGATATGATCATTCCCAGCCAAATGTCCCATTTTCAACTTGAAATAGTAAATGTATTGCTTGGACAACCTTTTACCATCATAGGAGTTGGCTTCAATGGCTTATATTTGTTTGGAAATATATATTTTCCCATTTCATAAGATATCGTCTAACCATCCCCTGCTCTTAAACATCATTCTTGTGAATCAAAGCATTAAGCTGGTTCTGAAGATTCTCTATCATGAGGACGCGTGGGTTACCTTCTGACTCTGACTCCTCTAGTTGATGCATTGTGGACTTAGAGTGATTATCTCGATTATCATGAGTTTCACCGCATGTGCTCTCTAGAGAAGGTGGTTCATTTTTTATCCCTTATTCTTCTTGGGGGTATGCAGAGAAAAGGATCCTCTTTTGTTGAAAGAAGATTCTGCTTTCTTCCTAGTCATTCCTCTGACCAGAAGTTGTAATATTAATTTGATCTCATCAATGGATTCTTATTGCTTTGGATGACTCTTTCTTGTTCATCCATTCTCCTTATAAAATTGTTTGGAGTCCCTACCATGTGTATTGAGGCAGTGTCTTCCAAGAACGAATTAGAAGTCTCAGACTCTACAAATACTAAGTTTTTGTCTTCTTCTTCATCTGATGAGATTCCAGCCAACTTTCTATAGTCAAGAGATATTATAACCCTTTCGGATTCTGTTGTTTTGGAACACATCTTGAAGTTCTTCGAACACTCCTTTTAGACTAGAGGAGTGTTTAGAATCTGAAGAAACTGGAAGAGGAATTCTTTTACTTTTCGTCTTTCTTGCCAAAGTCACCATGTTGGCTGAGATTTCAGGGTACTTTAGTTCTAAAAATTCTTATTTTTCATTACTTCATCATCATTTTGATGTTTGAACTAGAGATGATTTGAGTCTGTTGAAAATAGTTGGTTTAGTGTGAGTCATGTAGTGATAATGAGAAAGCACTGCAGTAATCAAATATTTGCAATAACACTAAGAAACATGAGATTTTTCTCAGCTTTGGTTGAGAAAATATCTAAGGTCTCCTGTAGAAGCATGTTGAAGCTTTGACAGGGAGAATCCCCTGTCCAAACGTGATTTTTGGGGTATGAGAGCTGAACCCCTTGTAGATTGTTGAAGCAAATCTAGTATGAGCCTTTATGGCTGGAGAATGAGCTACTGATGAAACTAATATGGTGTTGACTAGATATTCCTAAGCCTGAAAGGCTAAAGTTTTAGCTTCTGGAGAAGCTGAAGAAATGTGGTTCTATGATCCGCGTTTGTCCATTGAGATGCGGATGTCAGATCTGCTTCAGTTGTTGAAATGCGGAGATGAAATTGGCATTTATCTTGTGAAATGCAGGTGTGAGATCCGCATTTGTTTTCAGGAATGCGGATGTAGGATCTGCATTTCAATTGGTTGATATATCTCTTCACGAATGATCGGCGTTTCTTGTAGGAAATGCGAATAAAACCGTTTGCATCTTGCTGAGATTTTCTGCTTGGACCAGCTATGTCATGCTTCGGTCTCCACATATGAGTTGAAGCTCTATGTGATTCTTCAATAATTAATTTTTCTTTTACGACTTTGCGTTGAGCATTGGCCTTGCTTCTTGTCTGATTCCTCTTTGTTTTGTGAGTCTGAGGAATCTTCTCTCCTTCATGCTGGTTTTCATGCAAGCTAAAAAATGATCATTTCCCATTTGTTATAGAGTTCCAAAACATCTCATCAGAATTATCAAGGGTCTTAAGTATGGCCGACCCTGAGTCTTGTGCCTTGTCAGAAGAAGTCTCCATCAGACTAGTCAAGTTCTGAGAGTCCTCAGGCAAGTTGCCTTGGACTATGGTCTTTGGAACCTCATTAAGAGCTAAGTTAGTCGAGATTTTGTGATACTTCTACAAAGATCTTGGACTCGATGAGCCAAAAGAGATGAACTGCTTGTACTTCTCCTAGTCGAATTTGATGACGAGCGACTCGACCATAGTGCCAACTAGAATCTTGTCCGATTGAGCCACAACTTTCAAATTAGAGATGAGAGGACACCCCAACAGAGTCACCAATATTTTGTTGGCCATGAAGTTGATTTTATTAATTCTTTAAAAAGAAATTATAATAAAATGGTTTTCCGTTTATAGATGATGAGGAAAAGTAATTCCTTTTTTATGCTAGGGTTCTTAGTGGTGGTGGAGGTCAATCTTGTTATCTATCGACGATCCGAGTAAGAACTTCAAGTTGGCAGCTTAGCTTCTGATAGTTCTGAACAGGAAGAACTCTTCAGCACACGTGCTTAGATGAAGATAATCAAATCCGCTTTTCAGCCTAAAGGTTGACTATTTATAAGAATTTTGAAGCTTTTGATTTGTTATAACTGACCAATTAAAAGGCTCTTAAAAGAGAACTAATTTTTTACTTTTAATGTATTATATTTGTAACTGAAGTATTAAATTCCTAGATTTACAACTAAAATTTGGATTATGATAGCTGATATGTGTTCGAGCTCTCAACAGTTTATCTGTCTTGATCATGTTGGCATTTTGATACAAATAAGGATATTTTCTATCCTCTAAAGCATTGAAGTTGGAACATGGCCCAAAAAGGGTCATGTTGTAGCCTTTTCTTGGCTTGTAATGCAGATCCCTCTCTCTGATTGATGATCCATATTTTAGCTATTTTTAACCTGAAATGCTAATCTCCCTTGAAATAGTGATCCACGTTTTGGGCCTTAGCAATTAATCTTGTTTACTTAGGCTGCATTGGTGTTAAAATAGGGATAATTTGTATCTTTTAAGGCTATGAATTGAAATGTGACCAAATGGGAACTGCATTTTAGCCTTTTCTTCGCTTTAAACGTAGATCTCTGACTGGTCCACGATCTATATTTTTTCCATATTTGGCTTGGATCGCAAATCTCTTTTTAGTTGATAATCAACATTTGGATTGAAATAGGGAAGTTTTCCCTCACTTAATGTTTTAGAATTGAAAGCGATCCATTAGAAGTCGCATTTTAGTTTTCTCTTAGCTTGAAACACAGATATCTCTGAAATTGATGATTCACATTTGGATCATTTCACAGCTTATAATGCTTTCATTAATCTACATTTGTTTCCTTTTAAGAACAACTCTTGTCCCTTAATGTTATGGAATTAAAATGCAACCCATCGGGTGCTGTAAGGTAAAATTATCCACAATAGCATTTGTTTGGTTTGAAATACGAATGACTCCATGGATAATGATTCACATTTTCCTTAAGTCAAGACTGATTTCTGATACTTCATCTTCTGATCTTAAAACACAAATGCCCCACATTTTAACCACCATGGTGGTCTTTCCAAGTAGGCTTCATTTCAAATCTGTTACGTAGTTTCATTGATAATTTCTTTGCCAACACTTGCGGTATTAGAGCTTGACTAATTTATTAACAAGACATTGATATGTTGCCCTAAAATTTCAAATACAAATGAATATGTGTCTTGCCCAATGATGAACCAAGTTTTCATTTCATCTTGTTTGGCCATTTGAATTTAATTGTATTCTGAAAAGATGAGCTAAGACACTGTCCTCTAGTGGAGTCCATGAGTTAGTTAATTCTTGATAGGGAAAACAATCCTTTAGACATGTCCTTTTTAGGTTAGGAATCCGTATTTTGCTTACCATTCAAGCCATTTTCTAGCATATTATGAAGAAAATGAAATTTATTATGTTTAAAATTATTAGTATGTAAAAAGAAGACTAGATAAGAAATTTTATACAATTTGGTCATGATCAGATAGCTACCTAGTAGTAACTATCATCTGGTGGCGATCTTACCAAGTCTGATCGCAATGAAATTTCACGAGCAAAAACAAGCGTGGAATGAGAATCATTTTTGCCACAATTAAATTTTTAACTTGAGGTGTAGAATATAAGATGGAATCAATGTATCCTATATGAGACTGATACAAATACCCAAGCTTAAGCCAATATGATCAATCTAGAATATTCTGATATAGGGACATGTCTGGTTGGGGGCTGCAGTTAACTATGATTACGATAGCTATATCATGGGGTGTTTGAACCTCTTTTAAATTTTTACTGGAAGCAGTAATTTCCTAACTTAATCATTTTGAATTATGATATATGTTGTTGTTGTCTTTGCATATCTTTTATGAATGGAGTATGATCTTCACTTGTAGTGTCCACTTGAGATAGTGCTATAACTTTTATCTTTCCTTCTATGTGTCATTATGGGGACTTGAAATCGCCACCATATTTGATGCAGGGGTGTAGTTGGGTGTCATCTTGATAACGGTTTTATGATAACCTTTCTGAATGAAATTTTTATCTTTTGTATTCATAGCTACTTTCAGTAGTGGTCTATATCTCTATTGTATTCAAAGAAGTACCAGAAGTTTCATCTCTTAGGTGCAGATTTCATTGGTGGTGTTTTGGAGATTAATCCTTCTTTTTTGCTTTGATTTAGAACTTGCATTCAAGATGTATTCAGAGGAGTAAATTCTTCCCTTGTTTCGGGGTGATGATTTCATTGTATTTTGCCAGTAATGTTCTGGCGGGCTCCATCTTCTTCCTCTACCTTGTTTCATTTATCTTCTATTGTGAGGGACTTGAAGTCACCACCATATTTGAAACTATTAAGGAGCTCAATAAAGGAAGTTTGTTATATTTCTGCGATAGACTCTTTGAATCTATTATGGCCAACTCTATTCTTAAGTGTGGTAAGTGCCATATCAGAGGAGTAATCTTCAATTTGGAGTCCAAGTTTGGTAAACTTTTGAGGTAATTTTTCAATGATTCATTGATTTTTTTTTTTAAACCTTGAGGAGAGAAGCAAGGTTCTTTTAGGTAATACTTTCCTTGAATTGCTATGTGAAAAAACATCGCATCTGGCAAAAAGAAGTTATGAATCCTGAAAGTAATCAGTTATACCAGTTCATGTCCCCTTTCTCAAGGAATGGATCTTAAATTATGACTCTTGAATGTACATGTTCAAACAACAATTTGCAATTTGTCTAATGGGTCAATTGACCCTTCGTATTTTTTAAGATTTGGGATCTTAAATTATGACTTCCACTTCAGGATTATATTGGAGAGCAGCTTATGTTTGTCAAATTCAATATCTGAATATATAGATGGGCTAGTCTTCTTTCTTCTCAAAGTGATCATTAACTCATAGTCGTCTTCTTCGCATCTTCTTTTCAAGCTTTCAAAAGTCGAGTTAATTTTTGGAGAGATCGTCCATCTAACCCAACAATGGTGCTAACCAATGACGATCGAGGAGATACATTGCAGTTAATCTCAGGTGGGCGAATTTCAATATCTCGAGAATGTGTAATGATTTGTTCTATAAGTTGGTAAGTTTTTTTTGAAACTCATTACGGGTTATAAGAGTATTAGGATCTTCCTGATTGTTTGTTTTGTTAACATTAGATTTGTTCCTTTGTGGAAGTTGCTATCGTTAGCTGGCTTGCATTTTTTCTACATTTTCCAGCCATATTTCAGATATGTTTTCCATAGACAACACCAATTGTTGATATTAAAAATTACAAGCTAAATTAATTGAATCAATTTAAGACTTAATAAATAACTTTGACTCAATCTAACTAAAGTCAATATTATGTTCTGTTGATAAGATTTTTTAATCTAGAATTATCATTCAAGAAAACTGTTAGCTTGGTCAAATCAATGGATCAAGGGAGAAGCACTCAAAAATATTATGAGATTCAATTAAGAGAATCGCCAATAACCTACATCATCATGAAAGTATTAACAGATCGATAGAATCTTTATATTAATGAATAATACATAATCTCTCGAAGATAATTCTCTCTCTTTCTAGTTACAAATTCTTAAAGATCAATCTCATCTTTCCCTTCGCATGAAGTCGGAGGGTATTTATAGAATACAAAATATCAGTGATAGTAAAACAAGTAGTCCTTGGTTCCCTTGTATAGCTTGGAAAGAAAATCTTGATAATTTCTTATTTGGGAGAAATAGAGTTTAAGTAAAAAACTAATTATGAACTAGATCAGTCATGTGATTGATTTGTGATACTGACTTCGAATTGTACTCGGACTAGGTTGTTCCTACGTTAGAGTAGAGGCTAAAAGTCATCTAGGCTTCACATGCTTGTTGGGTGTCCATTTAGTGGGATTTTCACTTGCATACCTGGGCCGATCATCTTTCGAATATATATGGATGTTGCAGAATTGAATGTGTAGTTTTACAGGTATCTAAGATTCGATGTATACATTTTGAAGACATCGTAGAATGATAACATAATCTTGAAACAAAACAGTTCGTATGTAGATTCTTAAATTTCTGTAACATTTAAATATGCAGGAATCAAATTTATGATTTCTTTTCCGATTGAAAACGCTGGTTTTAACGCATGACCAGAGATGATGGAGAAGCTTCAACAAGAAAGAAATTCGATTACACTGGAATTAATAAAACATAACGATGCCTGCCTGTGGAACAGGTATGATTCGGAATAGTAAGACTACATCAGGGTCCCCTATACTCGAATATTTCCGAAGAAACAAGAAAGCGAAACAAGAAGCCTAGCTTATTGAACACCCACTATAAGAAAACCAGAAACTAGGAAGGCTTCAAACCAATGAGTCCTGTCAAGTCCAAATTAATCATTCATCGCTCTATCAATCTCGCCATCATCAGTGCTTGGTGACAGTGGTCCTGGTAGTGGTGGTGGTGCCGCTGCCGGCAGTGCTGCTGGTATCCATCCCCACTGCATTCTTGACAGCATCAGCCGCTCCCTGAGCCATGTTCTTCACCTGCTCCCCAGTCTGCTGCAGGAACCCCGCGGTCTCTTCCTTGGTCTCCCTCGCAGACTGGGATGCCTTGTCCACCAGTTCGTCCTTCTTCACCTGCAACCAATCAAGAAAATTAAACGAAATCATGTAGAAGAAATTAATCCGGCAGCGTTAAGAATGAATACCTGAGCCTGGCCGACAGCCTGGCCAGCCTGGAAGCGGATGTCGTTGTGGTCAGCCATTGATCTCCTCGACTCTGATATTCTTTTTTGAATTGCTTTTTTTTTTTTTTTTTTCTTTCGCAACGGGACGTTGAAGCCTTGGTGGTGATGAAGGTAAGGGGAGGATTGAGGCTGTATTTATAGCTGGGAAGCTACCTGCATGGATATACACGTGTGCATTGGGTGATTAGCTTGGCTTGAGGGCTGTTTCAAGGGGAGCGGTTCTTGAGGGGACACGTGCCATGAGTGGATTGATTTGTCCGGCTTCTTAATCGGCGTTTGACTGGGGAATGAATGGTTCTTCCGGGTCATAAACACTTGAAGATGATTTTTCGGAATACCAGAGGAGCCCAGATTGAGAAGGCGTTATGGGCCTAGCGGTTTGGAAGCCCATAACGTATATTGTTCATGTCTCCGAAATTCTGAATACAGATAGAGTTTATAATAACAATGCTTGGATTAGGCACGAATCTAGATCCTGGGCTTTTTTTAATTAATAAAATGAACAAATAGATGGATAAAAATCGTGGTTTTGGATTTGAAATTCTAATTAAGATTAAGCGCTCAAAAAGAGGATCAGCTCAAATCAAGAAAGAGGTAATTTGACCTTACAACAATACTTGTGTTGCGAAAGGGCTCGTCTATAAAAGACATTTCTGATATAAGCTGGTGGATATTTCCAGTACAATCACACTGATATGTAGGTTTAAATTTTGTGATTGTAACTTCGATTTGGACGGGGACCGGATGCCTTCTATTTCTTTATTTTCTCGGCATTTTTCGATGGCGGGTATTCGCTATAAAAATTGTAAATGACGCTCTATTGAGATTTTTAAATAAAAGATTACAATTTAACGGTTTCCCGTTTACAGAAAATGAAGAAAATAGATTCCCTCTTTGTTTAAAACTGGGTTCTGACGTAGTGAAGGATGATTCTGCTCTTCGTTGACACTCCGCACAAACTCTTTCAATTGGCAGAAGAAAATAAAGGCTCTGGACTTCTAATCACAAGGGTAATTCAAGAAGAAGATGATCGATCCCTTCTCTTTCTATTTTTCCGCTTTTTATAGGGGTTCTAGGGTAACGTCCCCATCTTATTCGTTCGACCGTTAGCCCTACTACTCGAAAAGTGTCATCATATTCGTTAGGTAGTTACTTCCACGACCGAAATAATACCGCTTCATTCGTTTAGCAGTTGGCTTCACGATCCAAGGTGACAACTTTCTTGTTCGAGTCGGGTGACTTTATATTAAACCTCTCCCCGGGTGGTATCGCGAATCTCAAATTTAGATTTGCGAACCTGTTCTATCGTAACTGAGTTGCGAACCTCAATCTTCAGGTTCGCGGATCTGCTGAGTTGCGGATCTCCAATCCCAAATTTAATCTGCTTTATTTTGACAAATGACTCGAAAATTTTTCGCCGACAAAACCCCTCTAAAGTTTTCAAAACTCTCATGATTCTTTGAGAAGTTTTGGAATACTTTGGATATAACATTCTGTATTAGAATCTCCATTTTTCATATTTATGAGAGTATAATTCTTTATTAGAACTTTCTTCAATTGAGGGCAGTATGACTCTGTCTCAATGTCTTGAACTCCCATTTTAAAAGGAATACGACTCTGTATTAGCGCCGTGAATTTGCTGCTTTTGAAGGAAAATGTGACTCTGTGTTAGGGCCACAATTTTTAACTCTTGAAAGGAAATACGACTTTGTATTATGGTCGCTAATCTTCATTTTACAAGGAACACGACTCTGTATTAGAATCGCGAGCTTTCATTTTAGAAGAAACACGACTCTGTATTAGGATCGCGAACTTTCATTTTGGAAGGAGCACGACTCAGTATTAGCGTCGCGAGTTTTCATTTTGCAAGGAACACGACTCTGTATTAGGGTCGCGAGTTTTCATTTTGGAAGAGACATGACTCTGTATTAGGGTTGCGAGTTTTGCTTTCGGAAGGAACATGACTCTGTATTAGGATCGCAAACTTCCCTTTTGGTTGTGGAAAATCCGAAAGGCGGTTGCTTTATACAGCGTAGGAATTGAGACGTTCTCTGAGCCGCATTAAATGAAACGGTACTCACGAGATTTGGGCCAGAGATCACGCCCATCCGAAGATCTCGGTCGTCAAATCATCTGCTATATAACCTCGATTTCATGAGAGAGGTCTTTCTTATCTCATGAAATTTGAACTCCAAATTCTTGTCTTTAGGGTTTTTTAAGACTTCTCATTTTCGGTTTCCTTTAGCTTTCGATTCTTCTCGTGAAGGATTTTCTTAATTTGCAAAAGATGCCGAAGAAATCTTTCTCCTCCGATGCTTCTGCCAGTGGCCATCGAGATCTTCAAGCAACCTCCAGTTCGATAGTGGTTCGGCAGGAACCCTTGATTGGAGGTAAAAAAAAAAAAATCAACATACTTTCGAAAGGCAATCCCTTTCTTAATTTTTTTTTTTGTCTTGAATCTAAATGCTTCTTTTACAGTTGATTAAGCTTTGAATTCTTGGCCTAAGAATCATTATTTTGAATACTCGGGTGGCTTTGACGGGAAGAAGGAGTTCAGATTTGGTCAAGTTTTTCCGCATTATACAGCATCAGATAGCCAAGAGAGGAAAAATAAAATTTTCTATCCTACTCGCTCGATATTGCGAGAACTGATGACTAATGTACCTTTTGAAGGAGATAATCGAGAGGAAGATTACAAGTGGCTTCCTAACATGGCTTCGTCAAGTTGAAGGTCGCTACTTGTTTCTCCCCAACATAGAGAGGTCCTACCCATTCTTATTCCTCCAATCCCTTTCTGTGCCCAGACGAATGGACTGGCACTAAGACGGCGTCTTATTGGGAGGATTTAATTCACAAGTTGCTTACCCTCGTACCACTGGGAAATACTTTTGTGGGTTGTTCCCGAGATCCTTTAAACAAGATTTCCCTATAGGTGAAACACCCATAGTCGCACAGACTTTCTTGCACCGATTCATCAATGCGCAAGGGGAGTTTCCTTTTCAAGACTTTTGTCCCCCTGAATGGGTTCACTGCTCTTCGAAAGGAGAGTGGGTAATCCTGACTGATTTCTTTTTTAATGCTTTTAGAGACCAGCTTCATCATGCAAAGCTGTATCGCGCTATCAGGGCTGTTCAGCACGGTATTCCTGCTAGCAGATTTCATTTTTTTGCTTTACTGAAACTGTACAATCTAGATACTTGTACAATCTTTTGCCCTCGCGGCGAATTGGGTTTCGCCCTTCACGAGATGTATGAAATTTCGGGACTACCCATGGGAGACGTCCCATATGAAGAGTACGTCCCTACTAGGGAAGAACTCCATCTGTTGAAGACCCAGGACTCTTTGGTCTATGATACTTATTGGGAGCTGCTATGCCATTATCATATTTGCACCCACATGTTCGGCACTCGCAATTTGAAGCCGAAGAAGTGGTTGCAATACCTTTTTCCCAACTTTTCCAAGAGTAATCCTAATTTCACTCGCCTTCCTCTAGTTTCTGAAAAGGCGGTTGAGAGGAGAATTGCAGATTTCGAGACAGATGCTTATATCGTCGAATCTAATGAGGACGTTTTCAAACCTGGAACGTCCTTTGAAAACTTTCCTTACCAGACCCTCCAACCTTTATCTGATCCGGCCTTCTTAGCGGGCTATTTGATGGTATGGTTGAAAAAAATATGTTAGTCCTTCGTAGGAGAACGTACCCATTAGGGCCGTATAGCCAGCCGTTCTACTTGCATTTGGTAGTGACTCAGTCTGCTATACTTATTTGATGGCCTGGCTAGTTCTACATTGCCCTACTTTGATGAGTCCTGCTGATTCGCAGATAGACTTAAATGCTCCCAACGAGCAGCATTATGAGAGGTCGCAACGGAAAGGGGGCTACATGGCCGCAATCTGCAAGACCCTCTGTCACTTCGCGAATTTCGAGTTATTCAGATATTTTTCGTATTTCCAAATGCTGGGTACAGGGAGGAATTCGCGGACATTGTTGGTGCTGATAAGTTTACAGTTCTGTCCCCGGGGTGCTTCTGGTGGTTGATAAACATCCGCCCAGGATATTTGGTTCTTCGTTTGGGGAACCACTGTTATATAGAGTCTTACTACCCGAGCCATTTCGCTCGACAGTTCGGGTATGATCAATTCTATGTTGTTAATCCCAACAGGGAAATAAGTTTTGTTGGGAATGCTCTTGAAGGAGCTCGAGCTTGGTTCCACTTTGTCCCAGGCAGAACCCAGGCTAGATTTGATCTCCTTCTCAAAACTCCGAACTCGTATATGAGTTTCGGTTTTTACAAGTGGTTCGCAGATGCTAATTCTGCTCTCCAGAACTTCAATGCAAACCATACTTGTCTGAGAGAGATCAGAGCCTGGTATACCCAGAAAAAGAAGGCTGGCAGCATGAAAGTGCCAGGGATGGAATATTTCGGGGTAGAAAGTGCCTCGGATGAATCGGAACCGACGACTTAATAAGGGGAGGAGGATAATAGCACATTGGCTTTATCAACTCAGCCTGCCTCGCTTGACGCTTCTCCTCTCCCAACTTTGAAGAAAACTTCTCTCTAACCACAGTCTCCTCCCAAGAAGCTTTTGCATAAGCGAAAGAGACTAAGGCTCCTCAATGATTTGCCTACCAATCCGCAGGACATTGATCCACAGGACACCCCATCTGGAGCCGGTACTGCAGCACCCAGTTTGGTTTCTGAGACCCTCGCGGAGGAACCTGAGGAAGATGAGGATGACTTTTCTTTAACTTTCCGTTCCCTTAAGAGGCATCGGAGTCAAGGGCCCGTTTTTCACAGCGATCCTACTCCCGCTACTCAAGAGGATCCAACGACCCTCACCCACCAGGCTGCTATTGAAGTAGGTACTTCTTCTACTATACAAGAGGATTCTGCAGCCCCTATTCATCAAACTACTGTAGATGACGAAGAACAGATAATTGGGGAGATTCGCACATCAGGTTCCTCAAAAGTAGCACCTCCCTCAGAAGATCAAGATGATTGCGGAGATGACGATGATGTCAGCAGTGGAAATCTTTGATCTTCCACCCCTCCATCGGACCATGGTAAGTACGTCTATTTGAGCGAAGACGTTCGGACCGAGGTATACAGGCCTGAGGTGTTTGGACCTGAGGTGTACGGACCTGGAGAATCCAGTGTTCAACCTTCATGTTCGCCTTTTATATTTTATCCATATTTTTTTAATTCTGCTATTATTGAATGATACTGTAACATTCAAATGTCCATTTCTTCCTTTTTTGCCAGCTCCAGTTTTGACTCCAGTTTTAGAGTGCATGGACGCGGAGGTGACTCCACTGGATAATACACTGCGGAAGCTGATGCTGATAAGGTGACCGAGGTCATTTCTCCTGTTGTTAATACTGCGGGGGTAATAGCTCCCGAGATTAATATGTCGACAGTCTCGGTCGTAGCTGCTCCGGCCGACACTTTGGTTCGGGATGCCACAGCCAGTAGATCTATTGAAGCCACCAGAGGTACCGCTCCTCTTGATGCTGTTGCTGTTACCTCTATGCAGTAGAGTACAGTTCAGACTGTTTCTGCCTCAACCAGCGTTGATCCCTCTCATGCCGAGGTTGACGCTTTTGAAGTTGATTTATTGAAGGATACGGTGGAAACTTTCCTCCACTTCCTTGATCGCTGCATTGACAAGATACTGAAGGGGGCTTCTTTTGCTTCGCTCGCCAATGTTCTCAATATTTACTTGACTAGTATAGTCAGTATTGGCGGAGAAGAGAAAGTTGTTCCTTTTAAGCTTATGATACTCAACTTCAAGAGCATGCCGAGTTCTTATCGAAGGCTAGGAGTGCCGACAAGTCTGAGACAGTTGAAGCCATTTTCCATAAGCTGAAAGAGGAATAATTTAGGTTCCAGAAGGAAACTCAGGAGAAGGCCAATGCTTACAAAGCTTCCTTGAAAAAGGTTCAGTTAGACCGTCAGTCTTTAGTCCTTCAGGTGGAGGCTGCTGCTTCAATTGTTAAGGACCATGACCAAGCTATTGTCAGGACCCAAGAGTCCATTGCCAGAGCTCAAGATTTCTTGTCTAAGATCACTAAGGAACGTGACGAGTCAATGAGGAATCTCACTAATTTATTCCGACAGCGGGACAATACAACCAGAGATCTTCAGGCGATACAAACTGAATTGGATATGTTTGAGGCTGCTGCAGCGCAGAATGTCATCGCCAATGACGAAGAATTGCATCGTCAAGCCACTGTTCAAGCTTATGAGGTCATCCAGTAAGATATTGGCGATGCTGAGGAGAAAATAAAAGCCCTCTCGAATCATTGAATTGTAAAGGTTTTTCCTTTCTAGGATTTGGGAAGTTCTCTTTTTTTTACTTTGATTTTGCATGGCTCGTGTAGCGAACTTGATTTTGTACTTAAAAATCATGATTTTGTATTTGACTTCAAAGGTTTACAATAAATTCGTCATCTTTAGTTTTGAAATTCGTGAGTCTTCATGCAATTCTGGTATCTGTGCATCTGGCACGTGATTTTCACGAGTCTTTGTCAGATTTGCGACTTTACATCCGGAGGTAAGCGGATTAACAAGATCCACTCTAAATTTGCGATCTTGATTTTCGAGGATTGCGAGTTTGAGTTCTCGACTTTCTACCTGGAAGTTCGCGGGATAACCCAAAACTCTTCAGAATTTGTAGAGACTTCTGCGAGCCTCAGAATGAGGCCATCGAGCGTGGAATCCCAAGTGTTATACGTCTCCATTAATGACGAGAACTCTGGGCCGCGAGATCTAAACGTCCCATGTAACAGTAATAAATTCTGTTGAGATTTGAACCGAGAATCTTAACTGAAGATTTCGGCTTTATCTTTTCCCAACCGAAGATCATAATTACCAGACCGTCTATATAAGGCGCATGGCTTCTTCTATGGAAGATCATTCTGACGTGAGAAAATTTCTTCTCCCTTATCCTCTCTTTCTTTCTTTGGTAGTTGATCTATTCGGGCAGCCATATTTTCTTCTTCTCCAATCGAAGCGATGGTTAGGAGTTGGCATGTTACCAGACCTCCAGACTGCATCAATTCAGCGGGGTGTTCCACCGAAAAGGTTCTTCTGACCGTAGTCATTTTTCTTAATTAAGGTAAACTTCTTCGTATGATTAATATCATCCTCTTTCTTCTCTTCTTTCCTTTTAACAAGAATTTGACTTAGCTGTAAGAGATAACCGTAGTCATTCTCCTTAATAATGACCCAAACCTGATGGGCTCGTAATTTCTTCCAATACCTCTAGGGTCTTGAAAGGTCTCATTATTTTTCATGAGAGAAAAGATTTTGGGTCTGTGACATTATTTTATTTCTTGCCTAGCATCCCACAAGGTTGGGGTACGTTCGGGAGTGTGCATTTGGTACACCCAGTTTTGAACTAATCAAGTCACTGGCATCATTGATCATAACTAGGCGAACCAACTTGGAGGTCCCTGACCTTTATCGGAAAGAAGAAATAAGTCTGTACCCTTAAGCTATCCTTGAAGAGGAAGCTACAGAAGCAAATTTGCCCTTTCGGAAGAAGGGACTACAGGAGCAAACTTTTTGATCTGAGTCATGCTGAAAGAGAAGACTATAAAAGCAAGTTTGTCCTTCTAGAAGAAGATCTGCAGGAGCAGATTACCATCCTTGAAGAGGAAGCTACAGAAGCAAATTCCTTCTTTTTTATTTTCTTTTCCAGATCAGTGATTTGCATTCATTATTGTTGACTGTATAGTGCTAGAGAGTTCTCTGTAATTTTGATCTGATAATGAATGAAGAAGCTCTTTCTTTTTACATAACTAAGAGTGACTGATGGATGATTCTGATGTTGATTACCAGAGGTAATTATTAACTTGATAATTTTAAAATCAATCAAAACTTTTCAAGCACCCGAAATTGCTGTGAATGAAAGAACTTTTGTTGATTTCGCTGATGAAATTGAAACTCGCACTATCTAATGACTTTCAATACAAAGAGTTTGATTCGCCAGAGATATTTTTTTTACTTGGCAAGTTTGAAAGAAAAAATTTTGATTCGCCAGAGGTATTTTTTTACTTGGCAACTTTGAAAGAAAGAAAATGTGATTCGCCAGAGATATTTTTAATTTCGCAAGTTTGAAAGAAAGAAACTTTGGTTCGCTAGAGGTATTTTTAACTTGGCAAGTTTGAAAGAAAGAAACTTTAATTCGCTAGACGTATTTTTAACTTGGCAAGTTTGAAAGAAAGAAACTTTGATTCGCCAGAGTTATTTTTAACTTGGCAAGTTTGAAAGAAAGAAATTTTGATTCGCCAGAGGTATTTTTAACTTGGCAAGTTTGAAAGAAAGAAAATGTGATTCACGGCTTAAAGATATTTAGTCCGGAACCACGAACCTTTGTTAATGAACTCCTGATTACATATAAATTTTTGTTCATCATTTGCATCGAACTACACAGATCACATTACAACTGGTGTTCCGCAATTTTACTAAGATAATATTTCTTTAGAAATTTGCCGTTGATTGGCATCATGATCTTATCACCATTCGGTTTTGCCAACCGATACACGCCGTTGGAGTAAACCGTATCAATGACGAAAGGTCCCTCCCATTTCGGTTGGAACTTTCCTCTAGGCTTTTTGCTAGTTATGATCGGTCATCTGACTGACAGGACCAGATCACCCTTTTTGAAAGTTCTTTGCTTGGCCTTTTTATTAAAAGTCCTGGAGATCTGCACCTGGTATAGTTCAATACTCTGTCGGGCTTCCAACTGCTATTATCTAAGACTTCTAATTCTTGGAGCCTTTGCTGATGTCTTTCTTCTTGCGTCATCCTAGTCATTAACGTGACTCACAATGATGGAATTTGAATTTCCAAAGGCAAGACCGCTTCTGACCCATATACTAAAGAAAAAAGCGTGGCATTAGTGGAGGTTCGGACCGTGGTGCGATACGCCCACAGACATTCTCCGAGCGTCTCATCCCAGTACCTTTGATTGGTTGACACAAACTTTTTGACAAGTTTCACAATGGTCTTATTGAAAGTTTCTGCTAAACTATTGGCTACAGGGTAATATAGTGATGAAGCTACATTTTCGATCCTGTACTTATTGCAGAATCTGGAAAAGATTTGGCTCACGAACTGAGGCCCATTGTCATGAATGATTCTCTTGGGCACTCCGAAGCGATAAAGCACATGGTGTTTGATGAATTTGACAACATCTCACTTCGGTCAGGGAAATGACCTCAGTTCATTTTGAAAAGTAATCCGTTATAGTTAGGATGAATCGATGTCCTCTAGTTGATGGCAGAGAAATCGGTCCGACGATGTCCATACCCCATTTCTCAAATGGCCACGATGTAGCCGTTGGATGGAGATATTCTGGAGTCTGATGTATAAAGTCTGCATGTATTTGGCAGGCTCTACACTTCTTGGCGTAATTAACCGCTTCTGTCATCATCTGAGGCCAATAATATCCCATCCTTCGGATTCTATCTCAGAGTTTCGGTCCTGGCTGGTGTGCTTCGCAGATACCAGCATAAGCTTCTTCAAGTACTTTTCGAGCTTCTCGGTTGGAGAGACAGCAAAGTAAGATTCCATCATATGATTTCCTGTACAATGTCTGGAGCTTCGCATTATAGTAGAACAGGATAGCCCTTGTTTGAATTGCCCTGGCTTCTTTTGGATCTTCAGGTAATATACCGTAAAGGACATAATTTATATAAGAGAAACGCCAATCCCTCGGTTCTAGACTTGACTTGAAAACATCAGCCTTGTCTTCCTGAGGTTCCCTCATTTCCTCTTTGAGTTCGTCCTTGGGACAAAATAATTCTCTGCTCCTTACTGTAATTTGCCTTCTTGCATGCTTGGGCAAGGCTAATGTAGTAGCTAAGGAAGCTAGTGAATCTGCATAACTATTTCAATGGCGCTTTACGTGGCTGACATAGAAACCATAGAAACCATCGGCTATCTTAATCACCGCACGATAATACGGCAAAAGGTCTTCATGTTTGACCTCGTACTCCCCTTTTACTTGATTCACGACGAGTTGAGAATCTCTATATGCCTCCAAATATTTGACCCCCGGTTATTTAGCTATTCTTAAGCCAATTAGGAGGGCGTTATATTCTGCGATATTATTGGAGCACGAACTTGTTAATGAGTAGGCTCGCGGAATGATGTGTTTGTGAGGAGTGACGAAAACAACTCCTACCGCCGCTGTCATTCTTCTCTTAGATCCCATTCGGGAGGCACTATCGAAGAAAAGTTGCCATACACCTTTCGCGACTGTATTTGCCTCCGGAGACTCTTGCGAGCCGTCTTCTTTTGGAGCCGGACTCCATTCTCCCAACTCTCCAGGGACTTGTTCGTATAATTTCGAGGATGTCAGGATTGGGTGTTCGGCTAGGAAGTCGGCCACGACCTGTCCTTTAATAGATTTTTGCGGGATAAAATGCATATCATATTGTGATAACAAAATAGCCCAACTGGATAGCCTCGAATTCAACGATCATCATTTAGCCATTAGTATTCTCAGAGGGTTAACTCTTGATATAACGTGGACGGTTTGTCCAACTAAATAGTGTCGCATTTTCTGCACTGCAAACACCAAAGCTAAACATTCCTTCTCCACTGGGTTATATCGGTGTTCCGCCCCAATCATCATTCTGCTGAGGTAATAAATAGCTTGTTCGTGACCCGACTCATTCTTCTTGCGCTAACAAGGCTCCCAAAGAGTGGTCCATAGCCCTTACGTATAGCAGGAAAGGTGCTCCCGAGACTGGGGCTACGAGCACTGGTGGTCTCATGAGATATTGTTTGACTTCTTCAAACCCCTTTTCGCATGCGTCATCCCATACGAGTGACACTCCTTTCCTCATTAACCTGGTAAAGGGCTGACATTTACCAGACAAATTTGATATGAACATGCGGATGTACGCTAGCCTACCTTGCAGTCTGCTTAACTCTTTGAGGTTACGGGGAGGTGGCATATCTTGGATAGCCTTAGCCTTGTCTGGATCGAGATAAATCCCTTTGGAAGTTACGATAAAGCCAAGGAACTTTCCACTGGAGACCCTAGAAAAGATTTAGTCGGGTTTATCTTGAGCTGGTATTTCCTCATGAGGTCAAACACCATCTTCAAATCTTTCGAGTGATCACCTTTATTCTTACTTTTAATTGCTAGGTCATCCACGTAACACTCCACATTCTTCCGGAGGTGCTCTTGGAATATCACGTTAATAACACGTTGATACGTGGCACCATCATTCTTTAGGCCAAAGGGCATAACTGTATAGCAGTATACCCTGAGTGGTGTTCTGAAAGACGTATATTTTTCATCATTAGGGTACATCTTTGTTTGATTATACCCTGAGAAACCATCCATGAATGTCATACGTTCATACCCGAAAGTATTATCTATCATAACATATGTGATGGGTAACGGGAATTCATCTTTAGGGCATGCCTCATTCAAATCCCTGAAGTCAATGCAAATTCGGATTTTTCCATTCTTCTTGGTTACAGGAACTATATTCGCGACCCAATCAGGGTGCTGTTCCTCGCGAATAAAGCCTGACTCAATCAACTTTTTGATTTCGACTTTAATAGCCTCTATGATCTCTGGGCAGAATTTTCGTTGTTGTTACTTTACTGGCTTAGCATCTGGCTGAATGTTCAGTTTATGAACCGCGACAGTTGGGTCTAATCCTGACATCTCCTTATAACTCCAGGCGAAAATATCGATGTACTTGCGAATGAGGAATATCAATTCTTCTTTCTCCTCCGAGGATAGGTTCTCGCTTATAAATATGGGTTTAGCATTCTTTTCATCTCATATATTTATTTGGATTACCTTATCTTCGGTTGGAGGCTCGCGCTGTTCAAACTGAATCTCCCACTTCGCGTTAAGATGCTTGGCCCAGGGGTCATTTTTTATTGGCGAAGTTTCCTCTAGGTCTTTATCTTCTTGGATCATGGAGGTCATGTTCACGGACACTTCGCAGAAAATCATGCCAACACTGACATCTGAATCCCAGCAGGACGATTCTGATGAGTGATCAAATTGCCTATCTTCGGTTCTCTCTCCTGAGGAACCTTCGGGAGTGGTGACATATCCCAACCCCCTACCGAGATTTTCTGATAATAATCTAGCATTTTCCCTTCTGGGACAAAGGGTTAAAGGATTGTTCTTCTTTCTTTTCTAAAGTTCAACCCCAACCTTTGGTCAAATTATATCCCATTTTCTTTATTAATCTATGAGAATTTTCATCATAATGGAAGAACTCGGGATTTTCCTGTTCTTCCTCAGAATCTAAATATTTCTTTTTGTTCTTGTGACTTGCTCTTCCAAATACTATGGTTTTCTGAGTTCCGTGTTTGAGATGAACCTCAAAAATAACCTTGTTATCACTTTCGACATCATCACTTAGTTCGTGAAAGGACGTTCGGATAGGTGTTTGGAAAGAATCCAAAGAACATATTTTACCTAAACAATCGTTGAACGTATCAGTGCTGGTACTTGAAGGTTCAGAATCAACACCAGAAGAATAAGCAAATTCTAAAGTTTCATTTATCACCCATTCACCATCAGAGTGACCGGTATTATTTACATCAAGGCCTTCAAGGCTTATCACAATTGGCTCACCGTCCCAAATTACTTCATCGGATTCCGAATCTTCGTATTCTGATTCTGTGTCAGCCTCTTCACCGCTATCAGAGTCTTCTGAGACATCAAACGCATCTTGATATAGCAACGCGTCAGTAAAATAGTTTTCAACTCCTTTAAAGGGTTACTTTTCGCAACCAGCGTTCTTACGTTCCCGTCTTTATCCACATACTTCATGTATTGTTGTAATGTGGACGGCACAATGAGGTTATTATGGATCCAGGGTCTCCCCAGTAGCAAGTTGTAAGACGTGTCCACATCTATCATATAGCACGTGACTTCCGTCTTCAGGTCACCGATTTGACACTTAAACTTTATCTTACCTAACGGTCTGCTACCATTAGTATTGAATCCGAAAATAATAGTGTTGGTTGCTGCTAATCTGTTCACCGGAACTCCAAGGTACCGTAGCATCCTCCGTGGCATGATGCTTAAGGCCGAGCCTAGATCAACCTGAATGCGATCGATCTCCGCAGACCCTATATATCCTTTGTAATATAAAGGACAGTGATGCTTATTGCTTCTAACTTGCATGTCTTTCGGAGAGAAAGTGATGCAAGGGACGTTCTTACCAGAGACCTGGTAACAGTTCGTGTAAAGAGATTCTTCCTTCTCAATCATTTCTGGTATCTATGCCAAGAATACCTCTGAATCTTGCAGAGCTTCTCCTAAAACTCTCTAGTAGATTTAGAAAGCTTCAGGAGCTCGTACAAGGTTATCCTTGCGGGAATATTGGCTAAGTGCGTTAAGATGTCGAATTGAAATGACTTCCGTAAATCTTCCGCAGGCTCTTTTCCATTCTTCTTGAAAACTTTATCAAACTTGAGCTCTTTTTGTTTGACCTTCTATGGAGACGGCCGAGAATCTATGACCTGACCATAGTTCTTCAAGTAATCTTTTCCCGAACAGGTCCCCGAGGGAGAAGGATCCGCGTCAGCCACCAGAGAGTCCCCAATTTCTTCTTCCGAATCTGTTAGAGTAGGAATGCCTCCGTCATCTTCAAGAATTATGGAGACGATATTAGAAGTAAGGATCTTCCATTTTCGCCTCCTTCCAGATGAATTGGAAGTCCATTCTTCATCATTGAGGAGATCTGGATGCACCCACATTATTTTTCCCCTATCAGTTTCGAATGAGGACAATCCTTTCTCCTGCTGTTGATGTAGATCAAAATTTACGACCTGCATCGTGCCTTTAGGAATGGGTTGCACTCCATCTTGAATTGTTGACTCTATCTAGTTGGGTGCTTTATCGAACTTGACAGTCACCATATTCGCGGTCACCTTTTTCTGCTGCTCTTGGAGCTTGATGACCTTGGCATCCACTAAGCCTTGAATCATATTCTTAAGGATGTAACAATTTTGGGTAGGATGATTAATAATCCTATGGTAGACACAGTAATTAGAATCATTAATTTTCCTGCTTCTTCCGGACGTTTAGATTCTGGCAGCTTCAGCATCTTCTTACTCATGAGGAGGTTTAAGATGGTTTTCGTGTACTCGTCCTTGAAAGAATATTGTTTTTGAGGCATACGTGCCTAAGAAGGGAGCTTTGGAGAAGATTTTGCGGGCTGCGGAGTATCAGTCACCATTGTCTCTTTCCCCTTATATCCTTGGGATCGGGACCTATGGTTGTTGTCATTGTTTAGCCTCTGTTTCTCTTCGCCTCCTTCTTCTTCAAACCTTTGCGCGATCTCTTCAGCCTCCTCAGCTTGTAGGGCGAGATCTTTCCAAGTTGAGGACTTCACTGCTCCCATCCTGGCTAGAATCTTAGTCGAGAGATTATGTCGACAGGTTTCTACCAAGGTCTTTTCTGGCATCCCGTGCGAGCGTCTGAGAGAATCATTCCGGAACCTTTTAATGAAGTCCCAGGCCGATTCTCCTTTCTTTTGCTTAGTAGCTAGAAGCGCTCGCATTGACACCTCCATATCGTCTTCATAGAACCTAGTCAGGAATTTTTGCATATCGTTCCATGAATTGATGGTTCCCGGTTCTAGCCTCCGGAACCATTCAAATGCTAGTCCTGTCAAGGTACTAACAAATACCCGCGAAATGATGGGGTCGTTCCGAGCTAAATGCCCGATCTGTGGCTTAAAATAGTAAAGGTGCTGATTCAACGACCCTTTACTATCAAAAGATTTGAACTTCAATGGCTTGTAGCTTTCTGGGAATGGCATGCTTTCCTATTCCACGAGATATGGCCTTACAATGCCCAACTCTTGCAAATCACTCTTATGCATGAGGGCATTCAGCTGATTTTGAAAACTTTCCATCCAGACAGCATTTGCATTTCTTTCTTAATGCATGGAGCGATTGTCATCGTCTTCATGATGTTCTATTTCTTCTTCATTATTGTTAGGACCATGACCTTCTTCTTCCGCCTTCTTTCCCTTGTCAGTCTTCGGGTCATGAGGTGGCGTCTGCGAAGATGTATTCTTCAACCTAGTCTTTTCCAGTTCCAACAGAACATGCAGCATGTCTTTAAGTTCGCTGATAGCATTCTGTTGTTGCGGATATTTTTGTCTTATTCATCCATCCTCCGCATGAAATCCTCCGGGGTATTGTTTTGAGCCATGTATGCGGAGGCGGAGACTTCCAGGAATGAATCAGACGTTTGCGACTCAGCCATAACAAACTTGGTCGTGTCTTCCTCAGCGGAGGAGACTCCCGCCATTTATCTATAATTCATTGGGATTGCCATCCTACTTTTGAGTCGAGTATTTTGGAAAACCCCTCGCTCTTCATTGAGTACGTCCTTCAGGTCTTAAGAGAGCTCTGAGTCGGAAGCAACTCCTTCGAAGACTTTCTTCGCTTTCTTTTTCTTCTTCTTTTTCCTAATACTTATCATATTGGATGACACTTCGGGGTATTCGGGCTTAGAAAACTTGAGCCTATTTCGTCGCCTCCTCTTCGCCGGTTGGGATGAGGATGTTGACAGTCGATGGAACACCGACGGTCTAGTATGGACTGAACAATGACAATGAGATAGTACTGCATTGATCAGTTGTTCGCAATGGTAGTGAGATGCGTGGAATACTTCCCTCTTCCTGTTCAAAAGTTCTCGAAAATCTCCTGCATTGGAACTCTTGGTAATGGCGTCATCTGTGAAAGATGACCTTGGGACCGGCCTCCCTCTTTCATCGAAGGCTCTTGGAGCAGATCTCACCCTTGCTGGGACAGAGAGTGAGATAGTCTTAGCCTTTGAGATAGGCGCACGTCTTCCGTGAACTTGAGGTTCGCGGGCTCCTTCAATTGCACGATCATGCTTTCCCCCCGGAACACGAGGGACGCGGATATAGGCTCCGTGTTTGTAGTCATAGATAAGTTAGGTGGATTTACTCCATTTTATGTAGGAAATGTGAGTAAACCCTTCCGCGTCTTGATCTTTTGTAGCCTCGCATTTTGGCATCCATACTTGTACAGTAGGCCTTTGCGGTGGTGAGTTGGCGGTTTTCTTTTACTGTGCGGTCCTGCGAAGGGCACGAATTTTGCTTCTTCTTAGGTTCCTCCTCATTGTACGAGTGAAAGGAACCTCCTTCTCTCCGTCATAGATCTGCGGAGTAGGTAATGGTTGTTTCCCCTTGTTGAAGTGGGTACTTTGATCAGGTGTCTTAGCCGAAACTGGCTTAGAGCCCATTGCTGGTGAAGAAGAGGATTTCGGACCAGTTTGGTCCATTGATTCCCCTGGTTGAGTTGTTACCCTTAAAGTCTCCTTAGAGATTGACCCCTTGGAGTCTTTACGGCACCTCCATAAAGAAGTAGGGCTCTTGGAGTCTGAAGAAATGAATTATTTATACATTTCTTGCTCAACCTGGATGGTGAGCGAGTTGACCAAGCTGCCAACTGGAATGTTGTTGGATTGAGCTACTACCGAATCACCGGAGGTGATGGCAGTCCCCAGCGGAGTTGCCAATTTTCTGCTCGCCATAAATATTGTAAATGATGCTCTATTGAGATTTTTGAGTAAAGAATTACAATTTAACGGTTTCCCGTTTATAGAAGATGAGGAAAATATATTCCCTCTTTATTTAAAACTGGGTTCTGAGGTAACTGTGAAGGACGATTCTGCTCTCTGTTGACACTCTGCACAAACTCTTTCAATTCGCAGAAAAAAATAAAGGCTCTAGACTTCTGATCACAAGGGTAATTCAAGAAGAAGATGATCGATCCCTTCTCTTTCTGTCTTCCCGCTTTTTATAGGGGTTCTAGGGCAACGTCTCCGTCTCATTCGTTCGACCGTTAGCCCCACTACTCGAGAAGTGTCGTCATATTCGTTAGGTAGTTACTCTCACGACCGAAATAATGCTGCTTCATTCATTTGGCAGTTGACTTCATGATCCGAGGTGGCAACTTTCTTGTTCGGGTCGGGTGACTTTATATTAAACCCCTCCGTGGGTGGTATCGCGAATCTCAACTTTAGATTCGCGAACCTATTCTGTCGTAGCTGGGTCACGAATCTCGATCTTCAGGTTCGCGGATCTGCTGAGTTGCAGATCTCCAATCCCAAATTCGCGGATTTGCTTTATTTTGACAAATGACTCCAGAAGTTTTCACCGACAGCGGGCTACTACTTAATTATAAAGGAGTCTGTCGAAGGCGAATAACATCTAACTTGCATATCAAAGTTTCTTTAATGTGCTTGTCCAAATCCTACTGTTGGACTCTATTGAGATTGTGTGGATGCAAGATTGCACTAGGTTCTACACCCATTCAACATATTAAGGGAGAGTTAATCAATTTAAACACCTCAAAATATTACTCTATACCCAATGTGTGGCTAAACAAGTATGGAACAATTCTGAAATACACAGAAGACATCAACATTGTATTCCTAAAGTCCGTAGTCCTAATGACCGATCTTATTCAAACATAGCTCCGTTATCTTATAATCCTTTACGTATTATTTCAGCACAGTTGATCTAGCTCAACCTACCAGGTTGATTCTCTGTGCAAACTTACATTTACGATCCTAGTAGGACACCATCATTGGATGTCCCAAAACCTACGATAGAGAGAATCAATAAGCAAAATGGAATGCTCATGACACCAAGCCACACCTAGTACGATCAGAACCAAAAATAGCATCGTATAAGTGAATGAGCCTCCTAATGAGTTCTTTCATAGAAGCACACATGGAAGAAACAATACAATTATCCAAGCCCTAACAGTGAAATTAACTAGCAACATGAATGCTCACATGATTGGTGCAACTATGGCTACATTCCATATATTAGCCCCTCTTACTACAGGGGTTATTACCGTACCATTAATAGCCTAAACCATTTTCCTCGAATCAGCTCCAATTCTCTCTTGTAGAACTCACATATAAATAGAAACAAATTTGAAACCGAATAGAAATTGCTAGCAATTTCTGCTCAACTTTTCAACTTTCCTTTTTTTTTTTTTTTTTTTTTTAATTTCCTTTTAGCAAAAGTGTAATTCCTCGAAGGGTTTCTTAGAGGTGCACCCTTGAAATCATCAATATTTATAAAAATATTCCTATAATATGATAATAACTATTTGACCCTCATATATTAGGATGTGAAATAAAATTCCTTTCCTTTTCGTTAGTTAAATGATGAAAAGGACCTGAAATTATGATTATATCCCTACATAGTTAACTCTTCCATCCCATCCCCCCCCCCCCCCCCACCCCGCCGAACCTATGTTTTTCTCAACTCTCTTTTTGTTATAAATGAAATTTCTATGTTTCCATCTCTGATCAACGAGATTGAACCTGATTTCCGATACTGGTGGCAAGTATAGTGAGTAATTCTTCTATCAATTTTGCATTTAGGTTGAAAACCATAGCTAGTTAATTATAGAAATTGTCAAAACTTCTAAATATAAGCAAAAAGATGATGATCTCTGAGTTGAGTGACATGAAGCATTAGGTAACTCCAATAGAGACTTTCCTCTTCGGATAGTAAGATAACTGTTGATTTTTGAAACATTTTAAGTTGTTACATGTATAGTTGCTAAATATGTCTATTATTGTAGCATTACTAGGCCTAACAAAGTGAAAGCCAACAATAAGCTCTAACCCAACCAGCTATTATTCATTGAAGAGAATAAATCATCTATTCACTGGACCCAATAAAAAGCACACTATCAGGTCTTTTAAAATGAAACAATTCGAACCCTCATACATGACTCATTTTGGCTCCCATTCTAGGGCATGGTGTTAAATCATAATTTACAGCAACCTGCAATCTTATGCTTGCATATATAATGCTTGCATATATATTGAAGTTGTGTACTTAGGACCTTTAATTTTATAGAGTGTATTGTGATCGACGACCAAACTGTCTAGAACTCAAAAAAGTATGAGTTAGTGCTGTTGAAAAGTTGACCTCCACCATTTACTTGTTTTTCTCGCTACATACTACAAACATCAAAATAAAAAAATAAAAAAACACAAAATGAAATAGAGTTAGAAAAGACATACAGTAATTTAGATTCAGAAACTAAAAACATAAAATTGAAAATAGAGTAAAGAGTCCTAGCCGTAGGAATTATCTCTTTAGGGACTGAAGCCTAAACCTAAATTATTAGGTTAAAAGAGGATTGATGTTTGGAAGATGTTTAAAGTGATTTGGAGTATGAACGCTTTGTTTTATGGGAAAAATAGTAAAACTAGTATTCTAGGTCAAATCCGAATAAAATTTGAATTAAATAATATTGAAATAAATAAAAATAAAGGATTAGAGTGTAGAAAAGTTTTCCTAGACCGGAAGGAGTGGTGGTGAAATTTGAGATGGTTCAGACCTAATATTGCAAAGAATGGTTCATGAAATAGCAAAAACATGTTCCAATCATCGATTTCTCGCCTTTCGGACATCATTCGAGCTTCAAGATCTTTAAAGATGTAAAAATGAAGGATTTTTGGAGTTTATAGTGACATAGGGGGATATATCTATTAAGAATAAGAAATGAGGAGTTTTAATAACCGAAAAATAGGGTCCAGGTCCCAAACTCCATGGGTGGTCTCAGGACTCTAAATGACCTATAATAGGCTATTCAAAACTTTCAGATGGCTCACCATAGTTCATCCAGAAAGTGGGTCCTTCCAAGGGCCTCCAGGAGTAGATAAGACTGAATGAAGGTTTGTTGAGCTGAAATTGAGATGAGTGACTAAGATTTGATCGTCAGCTTTTTAATTTGGATTTGGTTTTATCACAAAATATAGTGGAAATATTATAGTTATGGATGAGAGATTTAGTAAACCAACTAAGAGTTTAGAGGATCAGGGAAAATCAGTTTGTATCTTGTTGGATAACGAAGATCTTAACTGAGTTGATCGTGATCATCGATTGTGATTGGAAATTGTAACGCCCCCACCTGAAAATTGGGTAGCGGAATGTCGGCAACATAATGCCATTAACTAAAATAGTTTATAATTAATTACGGATTCTTCTCCCAAAAATACTAGTTATGATTACTTTTATGACTTAATGAGAATCATTATAAACTATTCTATCTCGTATCTTATATTCGATATGGGCCTCGTTAGAGGGGCTCAGTCATACGTTAACACTTCATCAGGCGATATGGGATTTTAGAGGTGGCCCCATGGATTCTAAAGGTGACTCCATATGAATTCAAGTGGTGGCAACATTTTTATGTAACACTTTATTTTGAGTATCACTTAGTTCTCTCTGGCCTTAATTTCGTACACTTACGATTGGTATCTGGCTCTAATACCACTTGTAATGCCTCCCACCCATAAATTGGATAGCGAAATACCGACAATATAATGTCATGAATTAAAATAATTTATAATTAGCCACAGATTCTTTCCCAAAAGGCTAATTACGATTAATTTTATGGCTTCGTGAGAATCAATATATACTATTATATCTCTTATCTCATATTTGATGTGAGACTATTAAGATAGGAGTATTACATTTATAATGGCCCACTATCTGAAATGCTGGATAGCTGAGTATTTCGACAGCATACTCGTGAAAATATGTTAAATATCAGTACAAAAATAATTACTGCCACAATTTAAATACACAACAATACTTTGAAAATAAAACTTTTATTCAATTAACAGAACTGGATTATAATGGAGTAGAGATAAAGAAATAACTGACTTAATAATATATTATTAATAATAAAGAATAATAAAATAGAATATTTTATTATTTGAAGAGCATAAGTAACTTAAAATAGTAAGTTCAAAACTTGAAAGAAAAGAAGGATAATATGATGACTTCAGCTGCTCCATCAGATTTTCAGTTTATTCTAACTGGCTTAATTCTCTCGTGCAGAGTCTAAATGAAGCAAATAAATATAAAAACTGAACATCTCGAAGAGAAAAATCTAATGAAATAAATGGATCATAAATCGGAGTTTGGAAAGGCCTCCATCAGATGGGATCTTTCCTAGATGCTCATGATAGGCATCCATGTATTCTGGATGGCCTATCAATGGCCATCTAGAAACTCTGACCAACTAGACTCAGAAAAGATTTCCTTAGCTGACTCTAAAAAATTTAGTTAAAAGAACTGACTTGATTTGAGCTTGTTTTAGACCCAAATCGACGCGATTGAATGCTTGAAAATGTGAGAACAGCTATAAAATTTTCTCAGCTAGCATATCTCATAATAGACATCATAAAATCATACTCAGATTATCATAAATCAATCTGTACGAATATGTACTGAAAATCTAGAATTTAATTAATAAAAATTTAATTTTTGAAACGTAACAATCAAGCTCGTGTTGTTTCATCTAACATCGGTCTATAAACTATCAATCCATCTAGAAATTTATAACCTACTCATCAATACCAGCTCTCCGCTCAAATTTCATGCTAGACAGTCGAGATTTGACTATTAGGTCGTGGTTTGACAACTACCTGCGAGTCAAACTATGACCATCCATCACAAAATTTCTACCACATTATCTATGTTTTCTCTTTCAAAATTCATAATCAAATCCAGAAATAAATTATCAAATCCTATTGTGCTAAAAAAAACCTAGCAAGCATCTCATGGAAAATCGGTCTATACTCCTTAAGCTGCTAGTCTTAATCGTACTCTACTGCTTTACCTTCTCTACCTGCTGAAGCATCAAGAGAATAAGAGAGTGTTTAAAAACTTGAGAGAGCATGTAGAGGAAATGATGTTTTACGCTTCTTAAAATTCTACTTTTTTACTTTTTAAAAATTAAAAGACATCCTGATTAATTATTGAATGGGAAGTTCCAATGAGAGGAGATTCCAAAATGGTCTCCTAACTTTTAAGCAGGCTAAAGAGAAAAGATAAGTGCGGTTCTGGTCCCATTTGATAGAAATGTTATTATATTAGTTGACTGGATTTCGTATTTCGTAGAGTAGTCGAAAAATTATTAAGAAATGCAAAAAATTGGAACGTCGAGTGTATCTCGAAGCACCCTACTTTTGTTTTGTTGAATTGTATTTTTTTCTTGACATACCATATTTCTCCTTTGCCGAAGACTCATCCTCGACACTCATCTGAGAAAGGGACGCACATCCATAAAGTGAACCTTTGACTATTTAGAGTTGGTCATGATGACGGGCCAAACTAAATAACGAAGGAAGGTGGGGGCGATCTGCTTCGCTGAAAATTATCCATACCGAACGAAAGCCCCCTTGGACGTGAATTATCCTGAAACAATTCACGGTATATTTCTTGGATATATGGTTTGTAAGATAGAAATCATAAAAAATAAAATCGATAAATCCAAAACTGGATATTTCGAAAGTATTGGAACTTCTTTAGAATGTTCTAAGAATATTCTCAAAAATTGCAAATATTAGGAAAACAAAAACTCCAAAATGAGAATATCATTTGGATTTGCAGAATTTGAGATATATATACAAAAAGTCCAATCGATTATCAATCGAGCTGGATTTAAACTATCCCAAAAAATTTTGAGAAAATCACTAAATAAAAAATAGAAAATATATGATCTGAAATCAGAATTTCATCTTGAGTTACGAATTTTGAGATGGAACTATTGAAAGTCAAACCGGATGTGAATAGGACCAAACTCGGTTTTCTAACCCAATCGAAATACAATAACTGATGTGCGTATCAAAAAATTGAGGGTGTCTATTCTTTCTTAATCAATTGAAAACGGTAACCTCAAATATGGTGGGTAAAGGTAAGAAAGTCATAGAGAAAGAATACGAGTTAGATACAAACGATAAAGAACCTTACCATTTCACCCGGCTCAAGTCAGGTATTGTCACTCAAAATTACAAGAAACTTGTAAAGGGTTCATATGACGATAATAGCAACAATCTAGCCATAACTTCTCCACAGTCATATGCTTCTTCCCAACCAAAAAAGTTGACATCGCACGCGGTGGATAGGCCTGATAACGTGGATCAAAGATTGGAAGCCCAAGAGCAGATAATTTGGGACCAGCAAAAAGTTATTGATGAGTTCAAGATAATAATGCTTCTGAAAGTGGTCGAAAATACTCGGAAGATAGTCAAAGATAAGCCTAAAACCTGCTCCTCGGAACCACCACCCAAAACAAATGAGGAACCACCACCCAAAACAAATGAAGAAAAAAAAAATAAAGAAGAAAAAAGCTTACTCAGTGCATGAAAAAGTCGATAAGTTTTACTTCAATGATCCTTATGAAGAGAAGATGGAGAACCTACAGAGGCAACTTGATGCATTGCTTGAAAAAGGAGCTAAAGGAATTGGGGGTTTCAAGACTATACTCGCTTGAGTGGGACTTCGCCCCTTATCCCAAAAAATACAACCCCTCAAATTAGAATCATATGATTGGAAAGGGTCTCCAAATCAGTACATATATTATTTCTTGTCGCAGACTGGTCATCTAATGGGAAACGATCTAATAATGACCAAAATATTCGTGAGTACCCTACGAGGGCCTGCTTTCACATGGTTCATGCAGTTGCCTTCGGAAACCATTAACACCTGGTATGATGTGGAGAAATAGTTTCTAGCACGTTTCTTTGAGGATGAAAATAAAATATCAATCCATTCCCTTCTTGCAACAAAGCAAGGAAAAGAAGAAAAGGTCAAGAGTTTCATAGAACATTTTCGGAAAAAATCCGTGCAATGCCATCAAGGTATGATCCAGGAAACACTGACGGAAACCTGCAAATATAATTTTAGAACCTATGTGCATATAAAAATGGGAGCCGTGGAGTCCAAAACTTGGAAAGACTTACTAAAGAAAGGAGAGCAGGCAGAATATATAATTCATCGGATTGAGAAATCTTGTGATATGAGAAACTCTACAAATAATATGTCATATCCACATAAACCTAAGAACAAAGGAAAAGCTGTAATGGTATCAGATGCTACTAACTATCGTACAACTCCAGTAAAGCCAAGACCTCAAAATCTGAGAGGTGCAGGTCAGAACAGGCCCCGACAGGATAGGACTTATACATTCAAGACGGAGCAGATAGGTACTCTGCTACATCTCCTCCTCAAAAAGGGCATGCTAAAACTTCTAGAGAATCAAAAGCCGGAAGATGCTGAAAAAACCAATGATCCTAAATATTGTCTGTACCATCAGAATAGTAGGCATTCGAGTAAGGATTGTTATCCTCTGAAGAACCGGATCCAGGCGTTGATAGAAGTTGAAGTTCTCTAACTTAAAGAAGAACAAAAGAAAGTTCCCACAAATATGACAACCTTGATGGTAGGAACCAATGAGTTTTCAGCGGGGTAACGTCAGTACCAACAGGAAAACTGATAGTAGTGAATCGTGATCTCCATAAAATAGAACAGAAAGGACTCACCCCGGTAACCATGAAAAGGGGAGAGATTATGTGGGTTCATCCAGATCTTCTACAAAATAAACAATGGACTACATCAAGCACACAAAGAAAGAGGCGGACTAGTAATACTATCTCCACAAATCTGAAAGAAGACTACATAATTGCCAGTACTCTAACGGATTCAGAAGTGGAGGCCATAGCTATGGCCACTCACCAAGACAAAGTAGGTCCGTCTGGAACTAGATCCGGCAAGCCTTATTTTAAAGACTATTCAAGGGCAAGGCCTAGCAAGAAAACATATGGGGAGTCTGCGAAATAAAAGGGGTTTCATTTTCGGAAGAATGCAAAGAAGAATGATGAAGCGAAAGATGCCCCATTCCAGTTCGACATCATAACTCAGTTGGCTAATATCCCGGCTCGTGTCACACTTTACGAGCTGTTGTGATTGTCCAAGTCAACTTGAGAAGCACTGAGAGAGGCACTAACAGACTCCGAATCTTTTTTGGTGCAAATCATTGAACCACCTAATGAAGAAAGGGATTCTTGCCTCACGTCACCAAGTGAGTAGGCAAATTTCGCAAATAACCTTCTCACCAGAGGACATGCAGGTAAGAAACATAAAACATAACAGGTCTTTATATTATACTGGATATGTTGGATCCATCAAAATGGACTGCATTCAAATTTATTATGGATCTATACTGAGCGTCATCCCAAGAAGGTTAATACAATTATTGGGAATCTCACTGCACCATCTCACGCCGACGAACACTATGATATTCTGGTTCAATGGCAATGACAGTTGTCCCCTAGACAAGATTAGACTCTAATGCCAGGAGATCGAAAAATAGAGATCACGTGTTACGTTATCGATACAGACACGTTATATAACATCCTGTTGGGACAGCCGTAGATCCATGTCTACATGATAGTCCCGTCGACTCTCCAACAATGCATGAAATATTGCAATGAGCAAGGAGAAGGCCAAACTTTTATTACGGACAAACAACCATTCAAAGGGTTAGAGAACTATTTTACAGACGCAATTCTATATAAGGCTGCCCATGAAATCTCCGAAGAGTATGAAGAACTCTGTGACAGCGACAATGAAGCGAATACTGAGCGCGAGTCTTTAGAAGAAGATGACAGAGTCTATGAAATAAATCCCAATATATATTTCAATAAAGTTAATGTAACCAATGCTGCTAGTGATGAAAATGAATGGGTTATTAATGAAGACATAAAGTTAATTTACGTGTCTGCTGTTACAACTTATTCAGAGCCCTCTTGCACTACCACAGAGGCAGATGGTTTATCCAAACTTGAAGTTTCAGCCGCATATCATTTGCCGATCAGATCATCTTTCCTCTCTCAGTTTGAAATAATTAATAGCCAAAATAATATCTTTGAAGTATCTTCTCGACAAACGCATTAGAAGTCAATTGTGTTCGGCAAAATGATGACGCAACCTACTCAAAAACAAAGTAGTGGGAGTGAGGAGCAAACGTCACCTCAATTCCACCATTATGAATAAAAATCTCAACAAATGATGAAAAAGATGGGTCATAATTTAGCCCAAAAGTAGGGATTAAATTTCGGAAAGGGACGACAAAGCCTCCTATCCTCTTTTAGGCCAAAGTGTAAAAGTTCTGATTACTATCACAAGACCAGAAGAGGGTTAGGATATGTGTCTACTCCTCTCGCATCACCGAACAAACTCGAAGGGACGACTCCGATCGACAGTGATGATAGTGCATCGGACCAAGATTCCGATCAGAGTATCGGTGCTCTATTCCAGTCTTTAGCAAATATGGTTCAACCACACCTGAAAGCGATAAAGAACTAATTGATATTCAAGAGAAGTCCTGGGCTAAACATATGGATACCCTCTGGAATATCCATTTTGAACAACGTGACCCACTCACAGAAGATAAAATAACATAAGTTAACATGGGGACTGAGAAGGGATATAAAGTCCATTTTCATAAGCGAAACACTAACTCCCACAGAAAAAAGAGAGTACATAGACGTGTTCGCATGGAGTTATGAAGATATGTCCGGGCTAGACCCTCAGGTCACCATGCATCGCTTCAATATCAAAGAAGACGCCAAACCGATCAAACAGCAGCAAAGGCGCTTCCGATCAAAATTTATGGAAGCCATAGAAGCTGAGGTTAAAAGTTGATAACTTCTGGAATTGTTAGAGAGGAACAACATCCTGATTGGGTGGCGAATATAGTTCTAGTTTGCAAAAAGAACGACAAGATTCAGATATGCATTGATTTTCGAGATTTAAATGCCGTATGTCCTAAGAACAAGTTCCTGCCGGTTACCAACGTGATGATCGATAACATGTGTAGCTTTGAGAGGATGTTCTTTAAGGATGGCTTCTTTGGTTCCAACTAGATCAAGATGCACTAAGATGATGAGAAGTACACGGCTTTTAGAATACCTCTGGTTACGATAATGCCCTTCGGACTTAAGAATGCCGGAGCCACTTATCAGCGTGCAATAAGTGTCATATTTAAAGAACACCTGCGCAAAACTGTGGAGTGTTACGTGAATGATCTGGCCATGAAAAGTAAGAATAAAAAGGATCATCTTCAGAACTTAAGAACGGTCTTCAATCTCATGCAAAGACATCATATAAATATGAACCCTAACAAATTCTTTTTGGGGGTATCTAGTGGCAAGTTCCTAAGATTCGTGGTTACTTCAAAAGGGATTTTCCTTCACCCTGACAAAGTGAGAGCAACTAAAGAAATGCAACCACCTCGAAATCTTAAGGAACTGAAGGGGTTACAAGGTAAATTGGCCTATATCCGTCGCTTCATCTCTAACTTATCAGGACAATGCTAGCCATTTTCTAAACTCATGAAGAAGAGGGTTTCCTTCGTATAGGACCAGTCATGCTAGCAAGTGTTTGATGACCTCAAAGAGTATTTTACAAAACCTCTTGTTCTCTTGGTCCTTGTGCCGAGAAGACCATTCCTCATATATGTGAGGGCTATGGATCACGCGTTAGGTGCGTTTCTCACTCAACATAATGAGCACGACCATGAGGACGCTCTTTATTATTTGAGCCGTACAATGATGGGCGCGAAGTATCGGTATACTCTGATAAAAAAGGAGCGTCTAGCCCTATTCACTATTCAGAAGATGCGTCACTACCTCTCCGGGTAGACAATTCACGTCATATCCCGGGTTAACCCACTGAAGATCCTGATGACAAAACCAGGTTCCTTAAACAGTAGATTAGAAAAATGGGCATTGCTACTATCTCCATATGATATTCACTTCGGTTCCCCAAAGACCATGAAAGGACAGGCGATCGCCGACTTTCTCACAGAACATTCGGTTTGGAGGAATTCTAAGCTATTGGAGGATAGTCCTGACCAATCGCCAGAGGTCGATGTAGTTTGTATGGAACAACCATGGCAGTTGTTCTTTGTTGGAGCCGGAAGACGATCTGCTACGGGAGTGGGGGTGGTACTTATATCACCACACAAGCATGTAATTCCCAATGGATACTCACTCACGGAGCCATGTACGAATAACGTGGAAGAGTACAATGCGCTCATTATCGATCTAAAAATGACCTTGCAACTGGGATGAATTGTTTAGAGGCATATGGAGACTCTAAGCTCATTGTCAATCAAATGACGGGCGAGTACGAAGTCAGACATGAAGCCCTCATCCCTTACCATCAGTTGGCCATTGAGTTGGCAAATCACTTCGAGCAATTTTACATCGACCATATACCTCGACAAAAGAACATATATGCAAATGTTCTTGGAGCCTTAGCTGCGACATTGGCGCTTCCAATAGGTTCCACAAAGAGTGTCACCATTGGGAGTAGAGAACTCCTCCATCCTGATTCAATCCTACAAGCCAAGAAAGTATGTCAAGTAGGCATAACTCTGGAACCCCGAGATTGGCGGTTTCCATATGTGGATTACGTCTTGTATGGAATACTTCCAGGAGATCCTAAGGAGGCCGCTTCTATCAAGAAAAAGGCTCAAAAGTTCTACTATGATACTGCACATCAGACTTTGAACAAAAAGTCACATGATGATCTCTTGCTACAATGCATTTCAAAGAGGAGGCCGATAAAGTGCTCAAGGAAACACACAACAGGACGTGCGGAGCCCATCAACCTGAACCGAAACTTGGGAACACATAAGAAGGCTGGGGTATTATTGGCAAAAAATGATTACCAAGGTAGTGGCATATGCGAAGCGTTGCCATGCATGCCAGGTGCACACCGGGTGCACACCAACTTTATACACCAACCTCCTGAATACCTACACACTACTGTTGCAGTTGGCCTTTCGAAGCATGGGGAATGGACATAGTAGGGCCAATCACTCCACTATCGTCCAGAGGACATCGATTTATACTTACAATAACTGATTATTTTTCAAAATGCGCTGAAGCCATACCTATAAGGGAGGTGAAAACTGCTAACATAATCAAATTTATCAAACATTGCGTGATCTATCACTTCGGTGTCCCTCGAAGGATTATTTATGACAATGAGCCACAATTCATCAATAAAGGGTTTTCACGATTCTGTGATAAATTCAGAATCAAAGATATTGCATCAATGCCATACAACCTAGCGGCTAACGGCCTAGCTGAAGCTTTCAACAAAACAATCGTCAGATTTCTTCGAAAGTTCGTCTCTTTCAATCGACGAGACTGGGATGAGAAGTTAGGAGAGTTTTGTGGGCTTATCGCACCACAGTTTGCACTCCTACTAAAGTTACACTTTTCTCCCTGGTATACGAAAGTGAGGCCGTTTTGGCCCCAAAAATCCAGATACCCTCGTTAAGAGTAGCTCTAACTATGAGAATGACAATATAGGAAAGGCACCATCAGAGACTGTAGGAGCTAGAAGTGCTAGATGAAAAGCGTCTCCAAGCTCAATAACAAATTGAGTTATACCAAGTATGAGTCTCACAGGCATTCAATAAGCAGGACAAATAAAGAACTTTCAAGTAAGGAGATTTGGTTTTGGCTGTCAATAAGCCGATAATCATGGCCCATAAAACCAAGGGCAAGTTTGAACTTAAATGGGAAGGACCATTCATATTGGAAATGATATACTCAAGCAGAGTCTACCACCTAATGAATCAAGATGGAGATAGGATGATGATGCCTATTAATGGCAAATTTCTAAATAAATACTATTGTTTGCCCGAAAATTGCATCTTTGATTCCATTGCAAAATTATTTGATTACAACGAAGATTTGATATTACAAAAATTCCGAGGAATTACAAGAACGGGAATATTAATTTATTCCCTTTTTTTCGTGGGTTCGGGTGGCGATGGTGTCTCGTTGATACCTCTGTTGACCGTCCGACTGGAAGAGATGGCTCTGCTCTTTTCTTTGATCTCACGAGCTCGCCTGAAATCTTCCCAAAGTCCAAGAATCCAAAAGTCCTTTCACCAGTTAAATTCCTGTATTTTATAAACTGAAGAAGCTCCAAATCCGGCTCAATTCTCTCCTGAAAAATCGGATCACGGGATATCAGGAAAATAAAATAGGAAATAAAACAACGAAAAACAACGAAAAACAACCCGAGGGTGGCAAACCGCGGGATTGCCCCCGCGGGTTGCCACCCGCGGGAATCCCCCCGCGGGTGGCAACCCGCGGGGGCTCCCGCGGGTGCTCCCGCGGGTTGCATCCCGCGGGGGCTCCCGCGGGATGGACCCGCGGGTTGCATCCCGCGGGTGCAACCCGCGGGTGTGCCCACTTAGCAAAAAAAAGAAATTTTTTTTTTTTTTTTTTTTTTTGTATCTACATAACCCCCTCCAAAGTTTTCGAAGTTCTATATTGAACCGTACTGAATTTCGAAATACTTTGGATTCTTTAATTTTGGTTATAGACCTTTTAAAAGATTTGGTCGATAGAGATAACTGTTAATATATTTATTTATTCCATAACAAGCAGAGGTATGATTTTAACGTACTCATTAGATGACAAGCAGAGGTATAATATTAACGTGCTTATTTTAGGTCAAGCAGAGGTATAATATTAACGTGCTTATTTTAATCCTAACCGTTCAGTGACATCTAGTATGACGAATCAGGAAAAAACAGAGCTGACATTAAACGTGTCTTGGAGCTTAACCTATTCAGAGGATCTGCTCATGATAGGGACAAGCTGACTAAACAGAGGTGACGGTTAACGTATTTAGTTTTGGAATCGGACTATCAGAGATAACTGTTAACTTGATAGAGAGATGATTTTCGTCAGAGGTGATTTTCAACTTAACGATATCAAAAGCACGTTCATCAAAGGTTGTAATGTTAGACTTGATGAAGTGTGAATTTTCTTTTCTGTCAGAGGTGAAATCTTAACGTGACAGGGGATCGATTTAATTAGGATTTTATCTCTTTTGATTTTGAATTATGATGTCAGAGGTATGATTTTAACTTGATAAATATTTTGGAGTGTCGCTTGCTCTGTTAGAGCAAAATGATAAGAAAAGTTTTGCTGTCAGAGGTGAAATCTTAACGTGACAGGAGATTTATCTTATTAGGATTTTTAGCAAACCCCCAGTTATCAACGGATTTGATTAGCCTTTACCAACTACCGTTTGAGTTGGGCTAGCCATGCTATTCCCCTCAGCATGGTGAGTTGTCAAGAATTTCGTTTGGGCTTAAATGCCAAACTTTTCCTCTTTCCTTTGCCTTAGCAGCTTAGGGCAGTGATGTATTCTTATATTCGGATAAGAATACTGTTGTGACAGATTTGTCGTGGGATTTTTAGCAAACCCCCAGCTATCAACGGGTTTGATTTTGCCTTTACCAACTACCGTTTGAGTTGGGCTAGCCATGCTATTATCCTCAGCATAGTGAGTTGTCGAGGGTTTCGTTTGGGTTTAAATACCAAACTTTTCCTCTTCCCTTTGCCTTAGCGGCGTTGGGCAATTAATGCTTTTTACCCCCAGCATGGTGGGGTTGGCGAGAAATCTATTCTCTTCCCGTAGCCTTATCGGCGTTGGGCGGTTCATACTTTTTACCCCCAGCATGGTGGGGTTGGCGACTGGGCGACTTTGCTGTGTTGCTTGTAGTTGGCCATGGTTTCTGCTTCAGTGTACTTTCTACTGCCATTGCCGTTATGTCTTTCCCTTTTGAACGGGAAAAATGGAATGGAGATTCGTTTGCACCTTCTCCGGTTGCAGACTGTTGCATTTCGAGACGTCGAAGTATTTCTTCGGCCTGTTCGCCCTGCTTAAGCAGATCCTTCCATGACTTGGATTCGACCGAACCCATCTTGTCTAAGATATCGGTCAACAAGTTATGTCTGCAGGTTTCCACAAGCGTATCCTGCGTCATGCCATGTGGGAATCGAACGGAAAGTTCTCGGAACCGCTCGACATAAGTTTTGACCGTTTCGCCTTCTTCTTGCTTCGCTGCCAGCAAAGATAATATTGAGACTTCTGTATCATCTTCAAAGAATCGGGCTAGGAACTCACGTTCTACATCAGCCCAAGATTTAATTGTTCCCTGGGGAAGTTGCATAAACCAGGTAAATGCGGGCCCCTGTAAAGTGCTCGCAAATATCCTGGTCATAGTTGGATCATTCCCCATGAGATGTCCTGTCTGTGAGAGGAAATAGAAGATGTGTTGCTGCGGCGAACATTTACCGTCGAATGATTGAATTTATATTTTGCAGGATAGGGTACGGTCTCCCATTCTATGGGATATGGACGGACTACCCCCACCTCTTGTAGCTTTTTGCGATGAAGAAGA
Organism: Dracaena cambodiana; assembly: GCA_036321105.1. Classification (NCBI taxonomy): domain Eukaryota; kingdom Viridiplantae; phylum Streptophyta; class Magnoliopsida; order Asparagales; family Asparagaceae; genus Dracaena; species Dracaena cambodiana. The sequence continues at coordinate 7,825,774 of JAYEPQ010000006.1, read as the reverse complement.
GCTTGTAATTGGTTCTCCATCTTCTCTATTTTCTCTGCGTGAGGATTGAGGATAACTTTCACTTCCTCTTCCTCTCTTGAATGAGGAGGCACTTCTTCATCTTCGTCTTCGCTGTCTTTATTTATTTGGACAGGCCGTTTTCCTTTCTGCCGACTAGAAATGGACGGCGATGATTGGTTCTTTCTAGTTTGAGCCAGCAACTCAATCAAAAGTTGTTTCATTTCTTTTATGGTCTCCTCGTGCTGTTCGAGACGTTTTTCTTGTCTCTCAAGCCTTTCAGAGACTTCTTCTAGAAGCGCGCCCTCTGGTTCGATAGAAACTCCTTTTGACTCTGGAGTAATTTCCTTATCCGTAAAGTTATTTCCGACCACCTTTTTGCCTTTATTAACCATATTTGATGAGGCAGCAGGTAGATCGGTTCCAGAGCATACCCTCTTTATTGTCCGTATTCCTTTGGATTCGGTGATCCGCTCAAAAACTGACCGTCTCGGATGGCACTCGCAGTTTGATAGAACAGTTGAGATTAACTATTCGCATTGGCATTGAGGAGTATTCTGTGCAGAGTTCTTCCAATTGAGGTATTCTCTCAAGTCTTGAGATACTTCTTTATCCCTATTTGCAACCTGACGCCGCTTGCGTTGCAAACTTGGTTCATAATACTGGAGAGTTTGCAATATTTCGGGGCTGAGCTCTTTTCCAGCATTAGATTGTTCTCCAACCCTTCTGCGGATTCTTCTGGAGTGTGTGCTGGCCTGCGCAGTTGTACGGGCCTCGTACGCATCTGACTTGTTCTTCGGGATTTGGAGGATTCTATCATGAATATGTTCATCCGAAGAGAAATTTGAAGACCTATCCTCAGGTGAGTTCATGAGCACATCCTTATATTTGTTTGTAGAGGAACGGGATGGTACACCTGGGAGAGTAACCAAAAAGTTAGATGTGCACTGTGTGCTCACTGCACGTGTGCCCGAATAGACACCAGAACAAACCCTTGATTTTTCTTGCGGAGTGCAACCCACGGGTTGCAACTTGCGTTGTGCAACCCGCGGTTGGAACTGCGGGTTTGCACCCGCGGTTGCAACAGTGGGGTTGCACCCGCGGGGTGCAACCCGCGGTTGGAACCGCAGGTTTCCACCCGCGGTTGCAACCCGCGGTTGGAACCGCGGGTTTCCACCCGGGGTTGCACCCGCGGGGTGCAACCCGCGGTTGGAATCGCGGGTTTCCACCCGCGGTTGCAACCGCGGGGTTGCCCCCGCGGGGTGCAACCCGCGGTTGGAACCGCGGGTTTCCACCCGCGGTTGCAACCTCGGGGTTGCCCCCGTGCAGTGCAACCCGCACTTCTGCCTGCGGATTTTTATTTTTGGAAATTTTCTTCTCTGATGTTTCCTGATCTGGATTTTCTGACCGCAATTTTCCAGAGGCACTGTTGAGGCGGGCCTGCTGGGCCTTACGCCTCAGGTTTCTCTTCTGAGAGCGGGTCAGGGACTGGTTTGACTTTTGGCTTGACTTTGGAACGGGCGATAACGCCTCGTAAGTTTCAACGGGCGATGACGCCTCGTAAATTTTCATAGGCGATGACGCCTTTTGATTTCCGGTGGGCGATGACGCCTCACCTTTTTTTATCGTCACCCGGCGATGATGCCTAGGCTCCGAATCAGAGGAGGAAAGAAATTCCTCATATTTTTGCTGGTCAACTTCTATGACCAGCGTCTCAACCATTGAGCCAATCGGCACCCGGTCGGACTGCGCCACCAGATTCTCTGTGGTAAACAGAGGGGCTCCCACTGTGGTCGCCAGTTCTTGTTTGCCCAAAAATTGCATCTTTGATTCCATTGCAAAATTATTTGATTACAACGAAGATTTGAGATTACAAAAATTTCGAGGAATTACAATAACGGGAATATTAATTTATTCCCTTTTTTTCGTGGGTTCGGGTGGCGATGGAGTCTCGTTGATGCCTCCGTTGACCGTCCGACTGGAAGAGATGGCTCTGCTCTTTTCTTTGATCTCACGAGCTCGCCTGAAATCTTCCCAATGTCCAAGAATCCAAAAGTCCTTTCTCCAGTTAAATTCCTGTATTTTATAAACCGAAGAAGCTCCAAATCCGGCTCAATTCTCTCCTAAAAAATCGGATCACGGGATATCAGGAAAATAAAATAGGAAATAAAACAACGGAAAACAACGAAAAACAACCCGAGGGTGGCAAACCGCGGGATCGCCCCCGCGAATCCTCCCGTGGGTGGCAACCCGCACCCGCGGTGTGCCCACTTAGCAAAAAAAGAAATTTTTTTTTTTTTTTTTTTTTTTGGTATCTACAACTATATGTGAAAAAAAGGGCTAACAAAGTGGTGGAAAGAGGAAATCAAATTCTCAACAACTCACGATGCTAAGGGGAATAGCATGGCTAACCCAATGCAAACAGCGATTGGTAAAGGTACACCAAATCTGTTGATAAGTGGGGGTTTGCTAAAAATTCCGTGAACTTATCATGTTAAACTCTTATCTCTGAGGTTTAGATTATTGCCATCCATGTTACATCGATATAATAAACTCTGTCATATTAAACTCTTATTTCAGACAGTAAGGTTTGAACCATTGTTCACACTGTAATAAACAGCCTCTCGATCGGTGCAGTTCAAGTTACGCGTGAGAGTCTTGAACCGTCTCCACCAAAATCCCAGATATATGCAATTAGGCGCCTCTGCCAAATTTGATGATCCTGACCTGATCAACTTGGCGTATGAAATTAAGCGCATCTGGCAAACGTTAGGCATGTGAAACTAGGCGTCTATGCCAAATTCGATGATCCTGACCTGATCTTCTTAGCGTGTGCAATTAAGCACCTCAGCTAAATGTTAGGCATGTGCAATTAGGTGTGTCTTCCAAATCCAAGGATCCTGACCCGATTATCTTAGCATGTGAAATTAAGCGTCTCCGCCAAACGACAGGCATGTGCAATTAAGCACCTCTGCCAAATCCGATAATATTAACCCGATTATTTTGGCGTGTGCAATTAAATGCCTCCGCCAGACATCAGGCATAAGCAATTAGGCACCTCTACCAAATCTGATGAGCCTGATCCGATCATCTTGGTGTGTGCAATAAAGCGCATTCGCCAAATGTCAGACATGTGAAATTAGGCACCTCTGCCAAATCTGATGATCCTGACCCGATCATCTTATCATATGCAAATTCAAGTTACGCATGTGAGTCTTGAACTGCTTTTGCCAAAATTTTAGGTATGTGCGATTAGGCACATCTACCAAATTTCTCGATCTTAACATGATCGCCAATCCAGAAATAATTGTTACAGACTGATCACATCATCACTTGTTGCTCAAAATGATATGAGAATTAAGGGATAGAAGAATCAAAGAATTTTTTTTATTCATAATTGTAAGAATGAAGACCAGGCAACAAAAAGCAAAAGAATTCAAAAAATTAAATTTCTTCATTTATTACAACAAAAAAAGCAAAAAGGATAAATATACAAGAAGATCAAAATTCTTCCAGGAGTTTCAGCTTATTCTCTACCTGATCAACGGCTTGACGCTGAGTCTCTTCCACATAATGTAGAGCCCGACGATGCAAGTCATCGTCGTTGATAGCAAACTGCTAGGTAAGCCGTTCATGGGCTTCTTTGATCGCCAGGGTTCTCAGTATGCCTTCCTGCTCGAGTTGACTTTGCTGCAAGACCAACTCCTCCCTTCTCTTCGACGACTCCTCTAGTTTGGATTGGTTGGCCTCTAAGATGGCCTAGGCCTTGGCAATGGTCTCCTGATCTCTAAGGATCGTTGCCTGGCTCCCCTCAATTTCCAAATCAGTCTTCTCCAATCAGGACTGCTTCTTGGCTAATTCGAAGCTCGCCCAACTCTCGGGACCAAATCTCTTCTTGGTATCGTAACTCCTTTCAACGAGTCATTAAATCTACCCACAGCGGTGCCACCTTGATCTCCGCGATCGCCTCCACAATGGCCTGCCGAAGAGTGTTCAACGTTTGCACTTGATGTGAAAATTTACTGCAAGCGTACAGTGTCGGTTGTAGCGCTATACAGGTCGTCCCACAGAGATCTCAGTTGTTTTGCAATTCTTACTAATTCTATAGTCTAACGGACTAACAAAGGATTCTAGGTTGTATTGGAGAGTTATTCTAATTAGCCTAGGATCTAGAATCCACTAGTTTCCAACCATATATTTACTTTTATTATCTTTTTTTATTATAAATATTTGATCTTTCAGTTTAATTTTTATTTAAAATGCCCTAAGCATGAGCTATCAAGTGGTGTGCAAGTATAACTCATCAAAAATACAACTTTTCATAAAAATAAACTAAATCATTAGATAATTCTTTGAATAAATGAAAACCAACAATTCCAAACCCTAACTAAATATAGGTTATCAAGAAACTTAACTCAAATATAATCTATCAAAATATTAATCTTCAAGTTCTTGTGCTTTAATCTTTTCATAGAAAAATCATGTCTTTATTTATTTTATTTAAGAAGAAAATTCTAGAGAGTAATTATATGGTGAATCCTAATTTCATCTACATCTTAGAGCTAAAACTAAATTAGCTACTCATATTTCTAAAAAGCAAAATCAAATTTTTATTCATAGAAAGCAATTAAATATAATCTAGAAAGCAAATAAATCTAAATTAGAAAGCAATTAAAATAAATTAACTAAGGAAAAATTGAAGAGCAAAGAGAATTACCTTTGGAGTCTGGTATTGTGGTCATCACCCCTTCAAAAAAATCCTAATTTTATTAAATTAAAAACGAGTACAAATTATATCCTAATCTATATTAACTACTGCATAATAAAAAACCCTAGAATACAAGAATACGGCCAATATATAGGCTTCGAAAATCAAACCCTAATTGTAAGAGAATTGAAAAACTATAAAATTATAACGAAACCACTGAAAAAAATGCAGCTTGTGGGCCCAATTGTTTTTGGCGGCTAATGCCGCCATTTAGCGTCTAGAATATGGCTAATAGTAATGGTTTTTCTCCCGCACGAGTCTCTTGTCTTGTACAGTTGATTTTCTTGACTGTATTTAATTTTGACTCTCTGCAGTATTCTAATCGTGTAGCTTTGCTTTCTTTGAACTCTTTTATAGAATTTTTTCTAATTCGGCTCTGATTTCATGCCATCTCCTTGTACGAATTGGATTACCTGAAAAACAAACTAAAAATACCCAAGTAGCATTTATTTATATACAAAAATAGATAAAATATGGGAGAAAAAAAAATACAATATGTGATACTTATCTCACCCCCACACCTATCTTTTGCTATTCCTCGAGCAAAACCTAATCCTAAAATGAAAAAGAAAAATCCTAACTCACTTTTACAGGAATCGCGATTACACTTAGCATGTGTAACAAGCCTTTAAACCCCCTAGGTTATCCTAGTAGACGAGTGTTGTCTTGTGAGGGTTTGTAGTGAATATACCTACAAAATTCGTAAAGAAAATAGATTAAGAAATAAACAAAAGAAAAATAAGAATAACAAAAAATCAAGAAAGATAAAAAATTTATATAAAAGAAAGAAAAATAATTTTATGATATTTTCATCAATTAATCTCACTAATATACAAACTCAAGAATGCACTTAGATTATTAATTTTCAAATTGAGCATCATATCAAATACACTTATTATTTTAATAAAAAATTTAAATTCTATCTTTCAATACCTACTAACAGATAATCCATTAGTTCGTATACATTGACGTGCACGTGTGATAGTTTATTTCGGATTTGGACTCCAACTCTAACTCATCATTCATCTCCTCTCTCATAATAATTTTTTCTTTTCGTTTCTTTTTTTAAAGAATATTTCACCTTTCATGAGAATATTTAGCTTGTTTAGGCGCAAAGTACCTGATTGCTCGGATCATACTCTCTCTCTCCTTTTTTTTTTAAGAATGTTTCATCTTTCATACGAATATTCACGATTACTTAGGCGCAAAATACTTGATTACTCAGATCATACTCTTTTTTTTTCACTGTTGAGTCTATTACCTTAATACCAGGCGTACCCCATTATTTTATCACTCTCAAGGCTATTGCTTTAATACTAGGTGCACTACATTTTTTTATTCTCACTTTTTTCTTTTTTATTGGTTTTGTTTAGAGAGAGAAGACTTACTCAATCGTTAGCATCTTTATTCTTAACCTAATAAACTATTGTGAAGTGAAAAATCGATGTATACTTGCCTCAAAACTACTATTAGCTGTATTTATTTTTTGGATTTTAATCTTTTTTCATCAAATTCAAAGTGTATCGTCCAATCTACTCACATATCCAATTTCAAATCTAAATTTGTCCCTTTATCGGTAATTAGGTTGATCTATTGATGAAAATATATTAAATCAAAGGTTTTTTATTTCAGTTTTTTTAGTTAGTTACCATAAAAACTACCCAAAGTGCAAAATAAAGAAACCAAAAAATCGAAAAATAAAATAAAATTTCTAAAAAAAACTAAAAATCCTAGAAAAAATATAAAGAAAATATCCTAACCCACTCTCCCACACCTAAACTCGTGTATTCCCTCATACATGAACCCAGAGTGGTAAATAAATAAGAAAACTATGATATAGATATTATACATTTACTAGAAAATTCAAAACGGTTACGACCTCTTAATCGCTTTCCACTCTCATAATATGTCCTTTTATGTTTTGATATGGATGAACTTAGCCTTTTTGTTAGTTTTGCATGTAATCTTTCCATCTTATTTTTTATTTTTCTTAATTTATATCTACCCTTCTTTCTTTTATTCAATAGTAAAATTTTAAGGTTGGAAAGCGTACCTTTATTATCGTCCATATTCCATCAATGAGTATCTTTCATATCAGTAAGTATTTTGGTTTTATCAACATGTTAAATAATATACTCACTTTGGTGTTGTGGAATCATGAGCTCGATTGTAGATGGCTCTCTCAAATCATTAGGTATCATGACTTCTTCCTTTTGAGGTTTCTATTCTTCTAATATTTTGGACTCGTCATGCAAATTTTCTTCAGATCTGTCATCAAAATTGTTAAAAATAAATGTCATACTAGTGGACTTATCATTATTCAAGTTATTATGAAGGGATAAAAATTCTTCTTCATAAATTTTTTCACAATTTCTTTCAAAAGAATCAAATAATAATGTGTCACTAGCAGGCTCATCATGAGGCAAATCACTAAGTAAAATTTCTTCTTTATCACCAATTTCTTCATAATTATTTTCACAATAGTCTAAATTAGGTTGATCACAATGTTGAATTATAGACTCATCATCACAAAATTATTTAACTCATTTTAAATAATATCTATTTTAAAAGATGACAGAAGTGGTTGCTTATTGGAGTAAGATATGTTCAAACTATTAGATGGTTGATCTCTAAAAAGTTTAGTTTGAGAAATCTTTTTGAGCAAATCTTCCATATAAGATGCAGTTTGAGACGATGATACAGCTTGAGAGGATGATTTTAGCAAAACTTTTATACATTCCTCTATTCTACGTCTTTGTTTCTCAGATTCATAATTGTAATTTTTCTTATTTTTCTCAAATGATTGCATCTCGAGATCATGAATGAAATTTGAGGGTGGATATGATAGATATATGTACATATTTGATGACTGATATGAAGTGGTTGAAGGTAGATTCTCATGACATGCATGCCTCGCTTCTAATCTTTTTAATTTTTCATCTAATATGTTCAATTGAATATCTTGTTCATGATTGAATTTAGAACATGAAGATGAATAGCCCATAAAGAAAGGATCAAATGGAGATCTCTCTTGGTACGGTTCTTGATTATATGCAAAATTAGATTGATTTATCCATTTACAATTGTAAATTTGTGTATAGGAAGCGCTTGTAGGTTCACTATATGTGGTGCGAAATGGATTATGATCTAGTCCTAATGAACTTCCTATCTATGGATACTGATAATAATTATGATATAGATCACGACAATGATAGCAACCAGTTGGATTTTGAAATATTTTTTTAAATTTTATTTTATTTTATTTTATTTTAAGAAGGTGGAGAGGAAAAGAGATGGAAATGAAAAAATAAAAAAAAAATTTGGACTTTTTTTTTATATTTTTTTACAGAACCCTAAATACAAAATTAGATAAACTTTGGGGAGAAAATCTCTAAAATTGCCGCTAATTAAATTGCCGTTATTTAGCGGCAAAATCAGGAAACTTACCCCTCTGGTTTTTGCAGTGTACTTTCGAGACTCTTTTCTTTCCTTTTTATTTCCTGTATCTAAAGTTCCAGATCTATACACACTCAACACACACTGTTAACCCGTAAAACGTTAGAAAAAGTAAAAATACCGCCGATCGCTAGTAATGCCGCTAAAAACTTTATGTAAAAATTTACTGCAAGCGTACAGTATCGGTTGTAGCGCTATATAGGTCGTCCCACAGAGATCTCAGGTGTTTTGCAATTCTTACTAATTCTATAGTCTAATGGACTAACAAAAGATTCTAGGTTGTATTTGGGAGTTATCCTAATTAGCCTAGAATTTATAATCCACTAGTTTCCAAACATATATTTAATTCTAATATCTTTTTCTATCATAAAAATTTAATCTTTTAGTTTAATCTTTATTTAAAATGCCCTAAGTATGAGCTATCAAGTGGTATGCAAGAATAACTCATTAAAAATACAACTTTTCATAAAAATAAACTAAATCATTAGATAATTCTTTGAATAGATGAAAACCAACAACTCCAAGCTATAACTAAGCATAGGCTATCAAGAAACTTAACTCAAGTACAATCTATCAAAATATTAATCTTCAAGTTCTTGTATTTTAATCTTTTCATAGAAAAATCATGTCTTTATTTATTTTATTTAAGAAGAAAATTCTAGAGAGTAATTATATGGTGAATCCTAGTTTCATCTACATCCTAGAGCTAAACTAAATTAGCTACTCATATTTCTAACAAGCAAAATCAAATTTTTCTTTGTAGAAAGCAATTAAATCTAATCTAAAAAGCAAATAAATCTAAACTAGAAAGCAATTAAAATAAATTAACTAAGGAAAAATTGAAGAGCAAAGAGAATTACCTCTAGAGTCCGGTATTGTCGTCATCACTCCTTCAACAAAATTCTAATTTTATCAAATTAAAAATGAGTACAAACTATATCCTAATTCTATACTAATTACTTCATAATAAAAAAAATCCTAGAATACATGGATACGACCAATATATAGGCTTCGGAAATCAAATCCTAATTCTAAGAGAACTGAAAAACTACAAAATTACAACGAAACCACCGAAGAAAACTCAGCCCGTGGGCCCACTTCTTTGCCGCTATTTTGCGGCTAATGCTGCCATTTAGCGGCTAGAATATGGCCAATAGTAATGGTTTTTCTCCTACAAAAGTCTCTTGTTTTGAACATTTGATTCTCTTGACTGTATTTGACTTTGACTCTCTGCATTATTCTAATCGTGTAGCTTTGTTTTCTTTGAACTCCTTTATTAGATTTGTTTCCTAATCTGACTATGATTTCATACTATCTCCTTGTACGAATCAGATTACCTGAAAAACAAACTAAAAATACCCAAGTAGCATTTATTTATATACAAAAATAGATAAAATATGGGAGAAAAATACAATATATGAAACTTATCAGCACTTCTATCTCCAGAGCTTCTAACCGGGCCCAGTACAAAGCTGCTCGATCAGGACCCCAGATTCTCTTGATGTTATCTTAAGTAGCTATCCAACATGGGGCGTTCGAGTTCGAGGAAGTCTGTCCCATCCAAGATCATATCGATGCATCTCCTCAGTAGCTGCATGAAATCACTAACACTATAATTGAAAATTTCTTCGAGTGGATCGACAGTGTCTAAGTTGAGAGCAGGAAATACTGAATGAGAAGTTGCTAGCGGGATGTAGCTTCCACAGAAATCGACGGTGTAGAGACCCGTCCTTGCACCAAGTTCATGATGTGTGGAGCCAACAGTTGTAGCAATGAACTGGCTAAACTTGGAATCCTGGGAAATGTCTCACCTGTACCGGTCATAACAGGACCAACAGAAATAGATTCTGAAGCAGGGCCATCACCTAAAGCTTCACCAGTAATGGATGTGGCCTCAAATAAAAATTTCAATGTGTCCTCCTCACCAGTTGGTAACGTAGCCGGTACAAGTGGAGGAGCAGTTGAAGCAACGACAGTCACAATCACCAAAGACGTTGCTACAGCAGGCTGGGAAGTCGATGGCGCGCCAACAACGACTGAAAAGCTATCTTCGGAGCACACAACCGGTGTTGGAGAAGGCAAACTAGGCTCCACATGAATCGGCATTTCTTGCAACTCGATCACTGGGGGTTGTGTCCTGTCATCGCTACCTATCTCATTTGATAGAGGATGCGTGGCCATGCCAGTGCTATGGATGGGCATGAAGTAGTTTGCGTCGAACTCTTCTGCAGAACTGCCCAGTCTGCTCACCGATCCACTAGTGCCGAAGTAGTCTACCTGCTCTTCCGACTCCACCCTGGTAGTCTAGTGCATTGGCAAGTGAAGACGACTACCTAAATCCCAAAAGAAACAAGGACGTCAAATATATATATATATATATATATATATATATATATATATATATATACTATATGCGAAAAATAAAACATAAAAGGAGATCACCTGCATCATACCAGTAGAAACCAGACCTGTAGTTGGACTAGATGGAGGAGCAACGGAGGTCTCCAAAAGCGCACCCGTTTTGCTACTTGGGGGTTGCATCGTGGCACGCTCTGGAGAATCATGAGTGGGCAAATCTTGAGCACTAGCTGAACTTGGGGGTTCTGCTAGAACATCTTCTTCAGCCGGTGTCGTGGGTAGAGTTGATACCAAAATGTCAACTGCAAATCGAATTGCCGTTTCTTCATAAATTACCATTGTTGGCAAGGTCTGTTCGTCTAACTTCTACTTTTTTCGGGTTGGTTCGTCTCTTGATGTTCGACGACACTTAGGAGATGGACTTTGAACTGGGGCATCATCGCCTCTGGTAGTTACACGGGCATCCCCAACACCGGTATTATCATTGACATTGTCATCACCATTAGGATCATCCCCATCAGATGGCTCAGCTTGCACTTCCAAGAACTCGTCCATCCCTTTTACCCGGACCCTCTTGGCTCCTTTTCGCCATGAATAAAATGCTTCTATCTCTTTGAAATAGCTATGGTTGATAGAGAAGTTAAACACTGCAGTGCTAGAGATATTGTACCAAGTGCAGAAGCTGAGTATCATACTGAGGACTGGGAACTTTTGTGGCAAAGTAAATTCAGCGCCAGTCCCCATGCTACAAAATGGAATCAGCCTCGAGTGCCTTTGTAGAGATTTCCTTGATATGTCAGCTCCTTGTTCGGATTTCCCACATATAGCTGCATATATCCGAACTGACGGGCGAAACGACTTGGGGTGTATGGCTCTATGTAGTAATGTTGTCCTGTCGATACACTAAGTGTTTGGGGCGGATACTTAACAACCACTAGAAGGCCCCTGAAGATAAGGTGCAGAAGTTGTCTGGTCCCAAAGCATCCTTGAATCTTGACCCGTCCTCACCACTTGGAAAGTTGGGGAAACAAATGTTGATCTCGTAATTTTAATGATGATGGAGCGTCTTACGAATCACCAATATATAGTGGCTCTTCCAAGTGGAGCGCTCGTACATCTCCACAAAGAACGGCTTGTCAATCGGATAGTAATCTACAACGCTCATCAAAAAGGGGCAGTGTATGACAAGGCAGGCCATCAAATAAGTATATGGTATCTCCACCCAGGGGTTCGGTGTCTTTGCCTTTGCAGATTCCTTCGCCGCTTTCCCCTTAGTTGCTTTTTCCGTCGCCTTGTCCTCGGGAATAAAGTTATTGCAAAGTGCTCGGAGCCCACTCTAAAGATTCCCAACCATTGCGGGGAGAAGTCCGAGTAGTCATCTGTAAGCTAGTAGAATGGCCGGGTAGACCACGTTCATAGTGAGGACATCTTTAGACAACGATAGAATGATGCATCTCTTCAGCCAAAGCATTAGAAACTCAGCAATCAGACCTCTATCAGACACTGGGAATTGAGATTGATAGTGGAAGCTATTTAAGACGGTGCCAGAGTTGAATCCTCCCTCATTCGAATATGTTGTATATGATGCTTCCCCTGTCTTTGCAATACGTCATTCGATTTCCTCGATGTCGATGGGCATATGACCATAGACACATGGCAGGCTCTCCTTCAAATTCAAAAAGAAGTAGTTAACCCATTTCTTGTGCCCAATCCCTTGGTTCCTTACCCCGGCTAAGTCAGCGTAAATACGGTAGTGGCACATCATTTTCCAGTATGTCTCGTACATGCGCTCGTCCCTTACTCTTAGCATGTTCAATTCCTCGGTGGTCAGGATATACTTCTTGTAGGGAACTTCACCCATCAATAAGCCTGACACCTCGTACATTTTATGGAGAGTGAGTCCCAGCTCACCCACCAGAATGAAAAATGTGCCAGTCTCAAAGTTGTACATCTCGAGAAGGCTGAACAAATGATAGGAGCTCTAGGGCAGACTGTACTAGACATTTCGGATGGCTTGATACAAACATATCTCCTTTATAATTTGAACATAAGAGTCCAGCATATACTTAACAAGGCAGGCCCACCACATGTTGTTGGAAGAATGGACCTAGCCAGGCATCCTGAAATCATTTACAGGGTACTGCCCACCATTTGCCATGAACTCACCGAGGAAAGTCTTCGCATGAGTTGGGATCTCCCCCACTGAATGTTCCTTGGTCACTCTACATGGGAGGAGTCCAGTGATGCACCTGTTAGGGCCATCTTGCTAGGCTCCAAGTGCACCAAATTTTCCTACAGCTACCCAGTCATATTCCTGGGTGATATCCCAATCCAACTTGCGTGGAACTGATAACCTCTGAAGGTATACCAGAGGGAAACTTTGCTCCATATTGGATAGAAACATTAGCAAGTCTCCGACTTTGTGGAGTCATTTGCTTTCTTCCTCAAATAGAATCTCGTCTGAGTTCTCACTGCATCACCAAAAAAGAAGGCTGGCTTCTCCAGGGCTTTTCGATTCATGGCTTCAAAGGGAGCATCAGTGATAATCTCCCTTGCAGTGGCAGGATTGTACCTTAACAACTTCTCCCAATGTTCCCTAACTCCTGGCTGTATACGGAAATTCCGGTTGTAAATCAGAACTGGGTAGTCCTGTCTGCGTCTCCAGCAAATCCAAAATGATGCCTCCGGAAGAGGTGGTTCACTAAATAACCAACTGCAAAGGAAAGAAACAAAGTTAGAAAATATTTCGAAGCAGTTGGGAAATATTAAGTGCTGAAACGTGGAGTTAATGATAACTTCGCATGAAGTTAATCAATAACTTCGCGTGGAAATAAACGCGAAGCTAAAGAAATAACTTTGCGTTTGAAGAAAATACGCGACACTAGTAAATACTTTCGCGTCAAAAGCTGAAACACGAATCTAAACCATAACTTTGCACAAAAAATGCAACAGTCAAGGGTTAACTTCGCATATTAAGCGCTCAAGCACGAAACTAACAAAATAACTTCGCACAGAAAAAAACTAGAGGTCTCTTTTTCTCCAAGTCATCAAGATCAGAGTATGACGATGATTTTTCCGGTAGAGGAGGCGTTTGGCCGGTTGAAACTGAGCTAAATCGCCACAAGGCATCATTTAAAGGTCCAAAGGCGAAAATCTTACTGCAGTCGGCACGGCGTAGACGGGGCTGCCGCTGCGGCCACTGTCACGGCCGCTGTCGCCGCTGCTCATGCCGGCCGACGATGAAGATGAGCCTCATGAAGCAACTGACTTTTAGGGTCTCATTGACGGAGAAATCGCAGAGAACTGATGGAGAAATCGCTGAAGAATTCGAAGGAAATGCTTGCCCTGGAGTTCTCAAAATTCTTGGATTCCTGAAAGAGTGAAGAAGAGGAAGAAAAAGACTCTATTTAAATGAGAAAAACCGCCCCTTGGTATTCGATGCGGAGATCGAAGCCGTTATGGTGGTGCAATGCGAGCTACTAGCTTTGCGTGTTGAAGTATAAACGTGAAGATAAAGAATGGCTTAACTTCGCATCAATCGTCAAATCATCAAATCAGAGATCCAAACTGTTTCAAATTTTGCCAAGCATAACAATTTTGAAAACTTTGGAGGGGGTCTTGTTAGTGGAAAAAATTAGCTCTGCGGCTGTTTGGATGCCAAGCTATTGAATAGCTTCGCGTCCGCTAGAATTTAGCTCCACATCAAAGTAAATACGAAGCTAAATCCATAGCTTCGCGTCTAGAGTATTTAACTCTGCGTGGGCAGATTTTCAAAATTCTAAATTGATTGTGATTGAGATTTAGAATTATCTAATATCAGATTTGAGTCCAATTAGAATTCAAAAATAAGAGATTTAAATCAAAATAAAATATTTAATTAGAATTCTTGATAAATACAAAAACCTTCTATTCATATCCCTATGGAAACTCACGTAACCAACTAAATTTTATAAATGGTCTCTTTGAGGAGACTTTAGGGGGATCTTCTTTTTTGGAAGTTCAAATTATGCACAAGAGTTTTGAATTAATTGAAATCACCAGAGAGAGAGTTACGTCCGGCCATCATCTTTTTTAGAAAGAGATCTTCATGTCGAATCATCAAAAAGTTCTACTAGATAAATCCCATCACCACATTAGAACCCACTTTTATTGTAAAGAGAGTGATAAAAATATAAATCTTCTTATTTGTTCTTCTATTAATTTTCTTTCGTTATAATCATTGTAATAAATAGAAGAAAGTAAAATTTTTGCGGAGAACAAAAACTTTAAAATAAAATACTTTTTTGAAGTTTTAAGATAAGATGTCCTTTTTGTTCATAAAGAAAAAAGAAGAGGGTTGTATCCCTTGTTAGAAGCTAAAATGTCTTTGTTTATTGTTGGTCCAACTTGATAGGTGAGAAGTGGGCTATGGGCCCAACATTCTTGAGTATTTGACACATTGTCATATGCAGTTGATCTCTAAAGAGGATGCCGACCCCATGCCGCTGATCAATTAGTCCCCAAATGTTTGATAAAGTATCAAGATTGTCAGTATCTGAAACATATATATGAAAACAAGAAAGGAACTTCTCTTCCCATTTTTAAGCACTAAAGTAGATGAGATGGTGTTGATGAAAGTATAACCATTTTTTATACCTACAAACCCTATCCGAACGACTCTTGCACTAAACGTGTTGAGAAGTCCTTTATTTAAAACATTAAATTTCCACTATCAATCAACTTGCAACAGACATTCTTTTATGAGTAGTGTTTCATTTTCCTTTTCCATTTGAATATAGAAAAAAGCCATTTAATCCCAAAGATATTATGAACATAGTATTTTTTGCTAACTAATTACCGTTTGAATACAGAAAATATTATTTAATCTCCAGGATGGCGTGAAAATCATTGAGGTTTTTCTTCGAGATTCAATATAGATATTTTAAAGATAGATATTTTTTTAAAATATAGTCTTGACTCTTGATGTAAAAAAGTCCAAGTCTCAATCCATAAAATGCTAAATTGAAAAACAGTATCAGAAGAAAAGAAGTAGTTTAAGATTATTATGTACAAAAATCATGAACTCATCAAATTCCATCTCTCAAGCCACCCTAACATTGTTTTCCTAGGGTTAATAATCCATTCATGCATCCAACTTTAACTATCATCTAATTATCCTTTATGACATCCCAATGCCATATCTTTGAAAACCTTAACTAAGCTTAATTTGAGAGTGCATGGTGCCTGCTTAGTGATTACACGCAAGTCCCCACACATATGACATTACGTGTAGCAACCCAATATATGCTCGTTTGATAATGCTCAAGGCACAACTGGCATTATTTTTTGGCCTAAACATCCTCCTTAATCCGTGGTCAGAGCCATAACAAGGATTTAATAACAAGATTTGGTATCTTCAACTTGGATTATTTATTTAGTCTGGGTTGGAACCAATAAGCGCATGATAAATACCACAAAACCCTAAGATCCGAGAGAAATTAAATTAAGTGAAGTACACCAGTATGGAAAAGTGTCTATAATTTTTCCTCCCAGTCCTATCCCCAACCTAGAGTAGACAGCTGCAGAAGTAAAATCAATCCTTATTCATACATGGACTTTTCTGGTACAAATGAGTCATTCAGATAAGTTCATTGTGGAAAATTCTATTCACGTAAACTATTTTGCTCAAGATGTCCACTTTTAATTTTGAATTATCATATATTTACTCAACAGCCCACTTTCTTTCTTTTTATTCTTTTTCCTAATTCTAACTCTCCCTCTCTCTTTTCTTTTTCATCAAATTTCATCTTCGTCAAATAATAGTATCGAATGCAGATGAAACTTTGTCGAGTATTAATACCCGATCAGTATTCAATTAGGTCAGATATTAACACCCGATTAATGGGTTGTGAAAGGGCAAGTTAGTCCAAAAAAAAATTGGCGAGCTTATACCTTTTGGAAATTTCAAAGCTTGGCGTCTTGAGCAAAGTGGTGTTTGTGAATAGAATTTCCCGTTCAATACTTCGGCCCAAAATACTGTTAATCTAGTATGACTACGTGAGCTCCCGGCAATTTACTGGATAGATTGATAAGTTTAGCATTCTTGGCCCACCAAGTGAAACTAGTGGTTTCCTGGTCATGGCTAGACATTGGCTATCCATTGCTCTGCATTAATCTTTGCAGGCGAAGGAAGAAATTTCCTTTTTCGGAATTGCATAAGATAGAGGAGTTGAACTTGGAAAACCTAACACTAAGTCAAGATCCATTATGGTGAGAAAAGAAGCAAACATAAAAAAAACAGGAGAATATATGGGAAGATTTTAGGAGAATAAAGTCTGGCCTTGATGAAGATGACTAATTTTTGTTTATTATGTTGATCATAAAGTAGAAGCAAATATAAAAAAGTAAGAGAAGATATGGAAGGATTTTTGGAGACTAAAGTTTGGCCTTGATGAAGATGACTAATTTGTGTTTATTAAGTTAATCATAAAGTAGTCACATGGACATCTCTTATTGATCTAGATAATACTAAAATATTTCGTGGAAGACAAATGGATAGAGCCAAGAATATATCCTTCTTAATGCTCATTTTAACTAAATATTTTGAATTCGAAGACAATGAAATTGCAAGTGGAATAAAGAAAAAAAGATTGAGAATTCGATATTCTTAAGTACATAAGATGATAAAAGGAGAAAACTGAAGCATAGATGCATAGAATAATTATTACTGTAGTTTTTTTTTAAGAAACTTTGGAAAAAAATTTTTCTAATCAAACTCATACACACATATCTATTATAATATTATCTAAATTAAGTTCCCATCAAAAAGTTAGAATTTAGAACTTCTTGCAAATTAAAAAAGAATAATATCAGTTAGCCAATATGTATAAATAGAAACTCGGGAATTATATGAAACTGTTTGTTCTTTTACTAAGAAAACCATGTCAGTCCTGGGAAGAAGCGTGGGCTGGGCCACATTCATCGTGCATATTTGCCCTAAAACCCAGTCTATTAGCATCCGAAGCAAAACTAGTTCAAAGTGCTGAAGCAGTTGCTATGCAGGAGACATTCCATCGAGATCTTTTATTTTGTACAAATTAGATGAGCATCAAAATCTTATCACTTGCACATTCGTTGACTCAAGATGATAAGATAAGGTGTCTCGATTGCAGAAAAGATGCCTACTTTCCTCCATATAATACAAATGTCAGTCACGCTTGGTAACCAGCGTCAATTAGAAAGTTAGAAATAGGTACCTACGGTTAGAGGAGTCAAAATTTAGGGACAGAATTTTGATCACTGACCAAGGAAAAAATTCAAACAAACTTCGACCGATCTGGGTCCTTTGGACTTGACTCGGATAAAGTCAGTCAAAAATCTCCATTACAATTCTAGAACATAAGTGATTGGTCTTCCTTGTCTTCTGATAGTGATAATGATGATGAGGGAGAAGATCGGGAGGAGGTAATGAACTAACTAATTCTCTGGGATATAAATGCAAGCATCATGGCTTCGGCAACAGGTGTAGGGAATGGTAGTGCCTCATTTTGGGCTAACAGTGCATCTTTGTTTTGGATCTAGAGACTAACTTGGTTTTTTGGATATCCGGAGATAATATAGTAAGAGAAAAGAGAGGTCTGGGCTAGGTTTAGTGGGGATGTCAAACCTTGGGAAGGTGTAAGTGGATCTCGAGTAGATAAATAAAGAAGACTGGTCGATAGAAAGGTATTTGCTTTGGGACTTTTAAAAACTAAAAATTATAAATGTAAGAATTAATTACCTAGGTGTCACTATTTGCTTGCATCGAAAATACAAGTGGCATGAGAAGTATTGATTTCTCAAATATCACAACACAAACCTCACACGGAGATTTTGCTCAAGCATGCTTGGCTAGAGTTAAAATCCGACTTGCTTCAACTCTCATTCGACCGACTCCAATCAACTTCTCTTCTTAGTACACATATCCAACTGCAGGCATCTTTGTACTTTGACTGAATCCGACCGGGGTCATTAGACCCGGTTGGAGCCGGGGAATACCTATACATCGAGAACTTCTAAAGGGGCACAACTTTTTTCCTAGTGAGCCAAGTTAATAACTCCTATACATATCAAGTTTACCCTTAAAAAAAAAAATTCCATTTTGCCCTTCCTCCTTCTCCGCTTCCTCCAGGCTTCCGCTCCGTTCGGACTGAGAGTCCGAACAGGGGGGCCCTGTTCGGACTGAGAGTCCGAACGAGCCAGTCCGGGTCAGACTAACAGTCCGAACAACGGAGATTTGTTCGGACTGTCAGTCCGAACGGACTCCTCCTGTTCGGACTGACAGTCCGAAAGAAGAAAGCTTGTTCGAACTGTCAGTCCGAACGACGCCCCCTGTTCGGACTGACAGTCCGGACAGGGGCATGACCTGGTCTGATACCCCGCTGCTGCCTCACCCATTCTATTAATGTAATAAATTGATAAATCATTAATGTACCCAATGTAACGTCACTTTAATGACTTATAAATACAACTAATTATACATTACTATCGAAATATAGGGAAGGAAGCAAAAAACATACAATTATATACCGACACAATGATACACCAACCCATTGATACATTGATACATCGTTTATTGCGATACAATGATACACTGACACACAATGATAGTCCAGATACACAAATACAATAATAATGCTGATAAACAAATACAATGATACTCATTATACACCGATATAATGATATCATGATACATGGATACAACCAAACAATGAAATAACGATACAATTACTAATACAATGAAATAGTGAAGATTATAAACAAGGTTCCCTACGTATAAAACAAACAAGATTTTAAACAATGCAAAGAAATAAGATCAAATATAAACGTAGTGTTTATATTAAACGAACAAAAAGCGACCAATAGGGTTCGTTACAAACAAAAACCATAAATTCTACAAATTCATTAAATGATCACTGTCTCCTTGTCTTCCTCGGGGGTTGACGTCTGCTTCTGGTTCGAGTCATAATTGCCGTATCGGGTGCATTAGGAGTGGATTGATCTTGTCTTGGTTCCTCTGCTTGCTCTTCTGGTGGTTCTTCTGGCTGAGTGCAACCAGTTAGCACGGTTTTGATCTTCGCAAGTGCAGTAAATAACAACCCAGATCGCTTCTTGAATGCCTTATCCTCTTGCGCAAGTAATGAATCGATTATTGCTTCTATGCGTGTATATCTCTGCAATATTAATGAAGAGAAAAAAATAAGTATCAGATAAACTGGGTACTATATGGGACATAAAATAAAGAACATATATCTTGAGAGCCTCCTGCATCAGTATTCTCTTCTTCTAGTCTTGCACTATCATACCTGATCAAATTAGGAGTTTTTATATTTAATTCAGTATTTACGGCCACTTCGATTTCTCTCTCTCGTATCGGGCGTTGGATTTGTGGTCGAGATGCTATTTTCTTCCTCCTTAACGAGGCAGTTGGTCGAACGCGAGAAGATTCTGCCGGATCCATCTATGCAATACAAAGATATTTCATACATAGATGTTTTTTTTATCAAAATAGTAAATTTTCTATGTGTAAGTAAGTAGTAACAAAGTATAATTTGCTACAAATATCATATTTTATCTATTTATTTTTTAACTACAAGATAGTGTAATATTAAAATTTAAAGACACTGAAACCGTCCTTTATAACTTAATCAGCTATTAGGACAAAACCTTCTAAATTAACTAATAATTTTTAATATTAACATCTATAATTAGAAAAATAACTAAATTTTCGCATATTTTACAACTACAATTACAATATTAAATTTTCTTCATAATTATAATCTACATGTTAAAAATCAAAATTAACAAATAAATGTACTCGTTTAGAATTTCCCGATTCTTAAATATTATCAAACCAAACAAAAACTTCTCATTTTTCAGAGCAGTTACAGACCAAATAAGAATAAACTAAATAAAACAAAATTAAAATTAAATTAAAGGAGAATTACAGTGGAGCCGAGAAATTTGAGATCAAGAGAAAATGAGACTTACAGTGGAGACTTCGGCGGCGGGGGTGTGGATCGGCGGCGGAGGCTTCGGCGGCGGCGGCGGCGGATTTGGAGGAGATGGCTGCGGCGGAGCTCTCGAAGAAAAGGGTTTTGAGGCGGTGTGGAGAGGAAGTGAGGAGAGAAGAGGGTTTGGGTAGATCTCGATGAGAGAAGATGAAGAAGGAGACTTGGCGGCGGAGTGGAGATGAATGAGGAGAGAAGAGAGAGATGAAATATACCTGAAGGGTATTTTGAAAATAAAACTGTGCTCACTAAGAAATTCTCCCATTTACTGAAATGAAACTGGGCTCACTAGAAAATCTGGGCTCACTAGGAAAAAACTTGTGCCCCTTTAGAAGTTCCCCTATACATCCCTTGTTAGAAACCAATAATCTAGAGGATACGGATCATAGGATGATCTCTTTGTCTGCATGCAAGTCACTGTACAGATAGTGACTAATCAAGCATCATAAATTAATTAATCAAATCATCATAAATTAATTAATCAAATTATTCCGAGCCTTTAATCTAATACTTAGGATGTGTGGATAGGTGCATATAGCTGCCAATAATTATTCTAATTTACAGAAATGTGGGTTAACAACATCAGCCAATCCATATTCATACTTCGTACCAACTTGGATTCCTGGATTATTAAACTTAATTGAGACAGTGTAGTGGCTAACTGAGTACTTGCACCAGATAGGGTTGCTGAGCGCCTCATTTCACGACAAGTGTCCATGCCATGCAACCAAGTCTGAACTCCACTGGGGTGGCTTTGTTAACGTCATGCAACATGAACTAGAAAGAGGCCCACTTCGATCTTATCAAAGATTATGTCAGTTTAATATTATTGAGGTCCTTTTGCATAGGCAGCCTATAAAAAAATTCATTAACTAAATTCTTTTCTCACAAGTCATAATTTTCGACTTTGAAAGGGAATAAATGTATAACTATCATTTAAAACCCTTGTATCATTCAAAATTAGCATGTTCATCCTCATATAAACCCTTGTCAAACATCAAATTAAAATCATCTCGTTCTAATTTCAGACAGCTGCTCTAAAGAGTAACAGAGAGTCCACTTCCTCAATCAAGATCGACAAAATAATTTTGATTTATCAACGCTTACGGCAATCGCCTATTTAGACAGAATATCAATGGCAAGAGCTATTCAGAGCCTCCTACAAGAGAATTAACGGTGATGTCTGTTAACTAAATGAAATCTTCTCAGTAAATTGAAAAAAATAAATAAAATAGAAATTAGAATAGAAAACCATGATCATCACCGTCATCAAATTAAGGATGGAAAATTAATAATCTAAGCCAAAATGGGAAAAATGTACATGCTCCATTCCTCTCAAAATAATAATAAGCATACATGATCTACCACCTATAACCCCCATCCCCACAAAGGAAACAACCCTAAATCATGACCCTGCGGGCGCCAGGCTGAGCTTGAGGTCCAACCCGAACGCGTCCTCACCCGGATCCGAACCCGTACCCGCATGATCCCTCCTCTTCTGCCTGACCACGGGCACCTCCTCCGCGGCGAATCCGAAAGGCGACGGGGCCCAACCCTGCGCGGCGACGTGGAACGCTGGCGCCGCCGCAGCGCGAGAGAAGTAGACCCAGTTGGTGGGCCCAGACTGGGAGGCGGCGGGGACTACCGCATGGTCGGCGGCGGAGGAGTGGGGAGCCACTGCAGCGACCATGGGATTGTTTCGCGAGTAGAGCATGCCGAGCGGTGAGCGGAACCCTGTGGAGGCGGCGGCCTGCTGCATCTGGGCCCGCCTGAGCTGTTGCCTTTCCTTCTTGTGGGCGTTCTGGTGGCCGCCCAACGCCTGCGAGTTGGCAAACTCCCGGCAACAGTACTGGCACTCATACTTCCGCCTATCTCCGCCGTTGCTGTTGGGGCCGGTTGTTGTCGAGGAGGAGGAGTCGGCGGAGGCGGCGTCGTCCTCGGACACGTGGAAGCCGAAGAGCTTCAGCCTCGGGCTGGGCTCGCCTGACATTTGTAGAAGGAAGGGGGATGGGGAGGGAGGGGGAGAGAGAGAGAGAGGAGAGTTGTTTGCATGTGGGTTCTGGTGGGGGTATATATATACGAAGAGTGCGGAGTTATACTTAGTTTGATGATCGGCAAAGAAAAAGGAAGGGAAATTGTTTTGTTATTGGAAAAGATGATTTATAAATATAAGATATTAACTAGTGGCGTTTTCTTAATGAATAAGTCGTACTAGTAAGTTTTTTCCATTACTGTTATATGTTGTGGCTGGAGGGGTGTTTGGGGGTTCTGAAATATATAAAGGTTGTTTTATTTATTGTTTCGCGAGAAATAGTTGTGTCCAAAGCGTGGGATAAAACTTTCTCGCCAACCTGCTTGTTATAATAAGGATAAGTAATATTGTGTATTTACAGCTAATAATATACAGGTCTATATATTGTGATAGTATGAGCTCTCAAGCATTGATTAATGACATGGGACGGACAACTGTTTCTTCGATTATGCATTCTTTAATTTTTTTTTTTTTTTTTTTTTAATCTAGCAGATATAGAGAAGGATAGCTCGCAGCATATCCTAGATTTGGTAGTCAGAGAAAAGTATGAAGTATGAACACCTTCTGCCAACTACTTGGGAGTTTGGTGGCGGCAGCTATGCTGTTAGGTTTTCTCGAGGAGATGGGCATCCACCCAAATTCTGCACAGATCCGTGAGACTTGCCAATAGATCTACGTGATATTTCGTGCCTCCTGTATGCACAACACAGTGTAATACAAGCCAGAGTGCGAGGAAAGTTGTAGCAAGCAGTATATGACGGTTATCGGTGCAATGCATGAAATGAGGGCGTATTGTGTGAAATCGTTTAAAATCCCTTGTCCAAGTGTTAATACATGAGTCTGCCAACAAAATACAGGATAGTAGAGTCGTTGGCATCATATTTGCGAGAACATACTACACCCTATTACAATATCAAGAATTGAATTATATGCATGCAAAAATACTTGATAATTTTTATAATTAAATTCAACAAGAACTCTACTTTTCATTTATTTAATTGTGATGTCTCAAAGTACACTAGTGGGTCCGAGTGTGTATTCTAATAATGGGTAAGGTATCACTGATGGGTACTCTCAATAATGGAGTGTACAAGACCATTTTATTCTTCTTCGAACACAAACACAAGCAAGAAATATGGAAGCATGAATACAAAATATAAACTATAGATTTAAATCTATTTGCCACAATATCACATGCAAGAGTATAGCAATATCAAAAAATGGGTATACTTAAATGATAAGCAATATTATATAAAAAGGTTGCACATTTAGAGTTAAGTACAATATTAGAATAGAGCAATATAAGTACTGAATATATATAGGAATGTCCGGATACCACGAACTGATACACATAAGGATGAGGATTCTATAAGAAGTTGGATACTGGCGCTCAGCCTACTATTGAAAATATGGATCATTGAGGGGTAGTTCTCCCTTCTACAATACTGCAATAAAGGCTAGCTAACCTGAGATGTGATGACCTTAGAGATCAAAACCCAAACAAAAATATAAACTCAAACTCGTGCAGTACTATAGAAACCATATCAGTGAGGCATGCCAGTAGAAATAACATAAAAGTATGTATGCAAACAAATCATAAACTAAATATGATAAAGCAGTTAGTTTGGAATTGAATAGTTAGTTTGGAATTGAACACTTGATTCATAAAGCAGTTAGTGTATATGATATAATATGAGTATGCAAATGGATGCAAATTCTATCCTATTAGTTTGGAATTGAATAGTGGGAGTATTCACGTGTTCTAAAAGTGTATCGTACATGCCTGGTACCACAGTCCCAAAATGAATAATATATGAATCGGATTTTGCACCGCTAGCTACAATATAAATAAACATACAAACTCCCACAATACGTATTTCATTCCACCATTCATTCTCCCATACCCACAATGTAGCATAAGCTAAGATTAAGGTGTCATATGTAATAGGGTATATGTATCAATAGCTAAGAATATGAAACAACGTGCACGGTGATAGTGACAAGGGCAAGAGTGATACTGGAAAGCACAAGATATACAGAACATGTTCGTGTGTGCGAGTTTACATTTCTAAGAAAGAATAACATATATAAGTAATAACATGTATAAATAAATATGTGTGCATGTATGTCATGTTTTGAATCAAATAGTATATACATGAGCATGACATGTATGTCTAGACATGAGATATGCCAAATCTAAATTCACCATGTACAAGTATTAATAAGAATGATTGAACATATATATATATATATATATATATATATATATATATATATATATCCTATCATTATACATATACGGATGTTGGCGGAATTTTCTTTTATTAGAATCATCTTTCATAAAGAAAAATTCGCATATATAAACTATAAAGGAAATAAGACATGGTCTTCATAGAGTTGTATTTTATTTTTTTATAAAAGATAAGATGTGATCTTTAATTCACGAATGAAGCTGAAGTGTGATTCTCTTTCTCTAGATTCGTAGACTTAATAATGAGAATAGGCCAAATACAAAGAGAATCCAGAGAAAGAGCCCAAATATATTATGCAAACAGCGAACATGCCACATAATAAAGCTGCGAATTTAAAGTTTGAGATTCGCGTTAAGATTGTCATTCAAATTGAAACACGAATCTAAAGTCTGAGATTTGCGTTCCAATTATCATTCAGATTGAAACGAGAATCTAAAGTCTGAGATTCACGTTTCTATTATCATTCAGATTAAAATGCAAATCTAAAGTCTGAGATTCATGTTCCAATTTTCATTCAGAAGAAACATGAATCTAAAGCTTGAGATCCATGTTTCAGTTACGATCCAAAGGATTAAAGACATCGGTTACAAGTTCTGGAGATTTAATACAAATCCACCAAATCAAAAGACGTAAAATTAATACTCAGATCATGGAGGCCAACAGTTGGATAGCTACATCAACGCAAAAGTCTCCAAAACTCTATAAATAGCATAAAATTCGGCAGAAAAGGCATCTGAAGATCAATATAAAAAAAAGTCATTTTCTAACTAAGTGCTGGTGCTATCAAAAGCTCTAATTCCTTTCCAACTCAAAATTTTATACAGAGTGTCAACGGAGAGTAGAATTGTCCTCTACAGCTACTATAAAGTCTAGTTTTAAATAAAGAGTAAATTAAATTTTCCTCATCTTCTGTAAACGGAAAACTATTAAAATTGTAATCTTTTATTGAAAAAGTTCAATAAAGAAACATTTACAATTTTATGGTGAATAGAAAATTGGCGATTCTGCTGGGGATACCTATCATCACTAATGATAAGGTTGTATTTCAATATAATAATATTCCAGTTGGCAGTATGGTCGATCACTCATCATTGATTTCGATCAGGAGAAATATGAAGAATTCCTCTCATCTGGCTCCAGAAGCCCTAATTCATTATGAAAATGGCATAAAATTTCTAACAACTCAGTCTCTAAAGAGCTTTCAAAGATAGCTGTCCAGTCAAAGGACTCCTCGGACCAACCTGGTCTCAAAAGAGAATCATCTCCTTCACCAGTATAAAACTTAGGGTTTATTCCATCCAAGACCCATGACGATCTCCTCGAGAAGATGGATCAGGATCCCCATAATAATAAGGGATAACAACCATTTTCTGATTGTAAAAAAGATGACTTAGAAAACAAAGTTTCTCTCACCCACATGATAAGATGAAACTTATGAAGAAACAGGGCTCGCGCTTTCCACAGAGTCATGAAGTAACAAGAGGCTGTTGAACCATAGTCGCGAGGACGTACAGTTCAAGCATGGAGATAAAAAAGCGAAATAGTGGTTCTAGATGAGAAAAAGAAAAATCAAGATGCAGATTGGTTTACTCGTGTTTCTTACAAAAAATACTATACACCCACCAAATTTATTTGTAATTACAAACGCGAAGTTTACATTCGCATTCCACAAAGCAGACGAGGGCCCCACCCTCATGCCTCGGGAGATAAACGTGAATTTCAAGTTTGTGTTTTAACAAATAGACGCGAACTACAAATTTGCGTGCCAACAGAAAGGCGCAATTTTCAAAAGCGTGCTTCTAAAGAAGAATCAACTTCTAAGGCAGAACCTCATCCATCTTCTACTCCAGCTAAAGTAAAATTCGCTCCTGGAATCATTAAAGGAATATAGACTCCTATTCCAAAAATATTTTTTGGAAGCAATGCCACCGCCACTAATCAAATGATGGGTTCCAATATAAGAGATCTCAGGGAACTTCTCAATAAAAAGAGAGAATAATTCTGAGTATCTCAGTGTCATTACAAACGATTAATCAACGCAGTGTTATCGCGTTGTCACTGTGTGGCTGCTCTTGCTAAACAGTCGGTTTTTAATCGACTTACAATATCTTCGTCTAAACTATCAAAAAGTGATGACATAACAAGTAAGAATTTTCTGAATCTGAATACCCTGAAGTATCATTTAATATGATAAGTTTTGGGAAGAAAGAAAGAAATAAAACAAAGAATTTCTCTAGAAAAGATTCTTCTGATTCTGAACATTCTTCAGGTTTGAAGAGTGTATTTACCAAGAAGCAGGGTGTTTTTCAAAATACTCAGCTCAAGAAAGGAGTGACGACATCAGTAAATTATAGACGAATGGCTGGAGTCTCTTCTAATAAGAAGATATAGTAAATTCAGCTGTGGTCGAATTCCAGACATCGGATTCATTCTTTGAAGACTTCGTATCTGTATATATGGCACAAAATACTCCAGAAGAGTTCATGAGGAGAATTGATGAACAAGATAAGACTATACAATAATAGAAAAATACTATCAATGAAATCAGAGATATGCTTTATGTCTTATTGGAGTTGGAAAAAACAAGAAGAAATGATAAAGGAAAGTCTTCTTCTAAAACTCTGCACAATCTAAAAAATGATAAAGGGAAAAATATAGAAGAATCATCTCGCGTTCTTCCTAGAGACGAGAATGAAAATAATGAGGATCGTCGCGAAGAAGAAGATAATCACTCTATACATTTCCATCATCAAGAAGAAAATCTGAATCAAGAATGAAATGCAAATACTATTTGGATGGAGAGTTTTCAAAGTCAACTTGATGCTCTCATGCATAAGAATGATTTGCAACAGCTGGGGGTTGTAAAACCATATCCAATAGAATGGAAAAATATACTATTTCCGGAGAATTATAAACCTTTGAAGTTCAAATCATTTGATGGTAAAGAGTAGCCAAATCAGCATTTTTACTATTTTAAATCGCTGACGGGACATTTTATCTGAAAATGACCCGATCATTACACGAGTCTTTATTAGTACCTTAACAAGACTAGCATTCGAATGGTTCTGAAGGTTGGAATCGGGAACCATCAATTCGTGGAATAACATTGAAAAAACCTTTTTAACAAGGTATTATGAAGATGATATGAAAGTTTCAATGCCAACACTCCTGGCTAAAAAAACAAAAGAAAGGAGAATCAGCTCGAGATTTTATAAAAAGATTTAGAAATGATTCTATGAGATGTTCGTATGGGATGCCAGAGAAAATATTGATAGAAACTTGCCGATACAATCTCTTCACCAAAGTTCTTGCCAGAATGGGGACTGTAAAGTTTTCTACCTGGAAAGATCTTCCGTTACAAGCTGAATAAGCCGAAAAAATTATACAATGGTTTGAAGAAGAAGAAGGATAAGAGAAACCAAGGCAAAATAATAATTCTAGATCGCACCAATCTTCTCGACCTAAAGAACACAAAGGGAAAGAGATAATGGCTACTGATAATCCAAATCCTGCAAAGTCTTTTCCAAAGAATCCTTCTCAATCGCAATTTTCTTAGAAGCAATACTCTTTTAAAGATGAGCATACTAATACTATTTTCAATCTACTCATAACTAAGAATATGCTGAAATTACCAGAATCCAAGTGACCGGAAGAAATTAGAAAAGTTAATGATCCTAATTATTATGTGTATCATAGGATCATTAATCATCCTACTCAAAATTGTTATATGTTTAAGGATAAGATTCAGGCTCTGGTGAATGCTAAGGTTATCAAATTACGAGAAGATCAGAAGACAATAACCGCAAATATGGTAACTGTCAGATTTGGAAAAACTCAAGAATGGATAGAGTTGACTATTCAAGATGGAGTTCGGTCCATTTCCAAAGCCACAATGAGGATTATGAATTATGATCCTCATCGGTAATAAAAGAAAGGATTATGTCCAAGGATTATGTCCTTTTGAAACCTCAAAAAGATAGATAATTTGGGTACATCCATATCTCCATGAGGAAGTGCAATGGATTTCAAATTCATCAAAGAAGAAATTAAAAGGAAAGATTTTTACTTCTAATGTCGTTACTGCAATTCTTGAGGGTGATACAGAAATTTCCTCTCTATCAGACTCAGAAGAAGAAGAGCCAAAAGATTCTTTAGCAGTTAACACGGATCAACCAAAGCCTTTTAGGACTCGTTCAGGTAAAGAATACTTGAAAAATTATAATCAAGTAGCAGAGTCTCAACCATCTCTAGAAAAGAATAAGCCAAAAGAGTTTAAATTTAATAAGGCTCTTAAAAGTAAAGATAAAGAGCTTGCAGAAAGTTCTAAAAAACTTTGATGTGTTAGCATAATTAACCAATATTCCTGTAAGAATTACTTTGTATGAGCTCATAAAACTCTCTAAGTAAAATAGAGAAGTTTTAAGATAACCTCTGCAAGATTCTGAAGTATTCTTGGCTCAAATTTCAGAAATAATTGAAGAAGAAGAAATTTGCACAGTATGTCATCAAACTTTTAGAAAAGATTCATAGCATAACTTTCTCTCTATGAGATATGCAAGTGAAAAATAATAAGCATCATCATCCTTTATATTACAAAAGATACATAGGGTCATCAGAGATCAATCAAATTCAAGTCGATTCTTAATCCGCCCTAAGTATAATGCCAAGACGGATGTTGCGATATCTTGGAATCCCAATGAGCAGATTAGCATTAACAAACACTACCATTTTCGGATTCAATGCTAATGGTAGCAGACCACTAGGCAAAATAAAGTTGAAATACCAGATCGACAATTTGAAGATGGAGGTCACATGCTATGTAATATATACTGACATGTCTTATAATTTTCTGCTACACTTCAATCTCATTGTTCCATCTATACTTCATCAGTGCATGAAGTATGTGGATAAAAATGAGAATGTGAAGACCATAGAGGCAGAAAAGTAACCCTTTAAAAGAGTAGAAAATTACTGTACTGATGCATTGCTGTACCAAGATACATTTGATATAGCTAAACAACCTGCTCGAGAAGAATCTGATAGCGGTAATGAAGCTAACACTAAATCAAGATCCGAAAATTCAGAATCCGATAATAAAATCTGGGAAATAGATCCCATTGTAATAAACCTTAAAGGCCTTGATATAAATGACACCGCCAATTCTGATGGTGAGTGGATAATTAATTAAGATATAGAGTTTGCTTATTCTTCTGGTATTAATTATGAACCCTCAAGTATTAGTACTGACGTGGTTAGTAATCATCTAAACGAAATATATTCTTTAGCTTCATTTCAAGCACCCATTCGATCATCCTTTTACGTACAAAGTGATGATGATGGAGATGCAAATGAAGATGTTTTTGAAGCTCCTCCTAAAAATAAAAGTAAAAAAACTATGATATTTGGAAAAACAAATAACAAGAATAAAGAAAAATATTTAGATGCTGAGGAAGAACATGAAAGTTTCGAGTTCTTTCATTATGATAAAATTTCTCATAAGCTAATGAGAACAATAAGATATAACCTAACCAAAGGCAGGGAGTTGAATTTTGAAAAAGGGAGGAAAGCAATCCTTTAATCCGAAAGGAAAGATGCCCGATTATTAAGATAAAACTGGCAGGGGGTTGGGATATGTTACCACTTTCGAAGATTTTTCGGATATGAAATATGAAGAAAGGCAGCAAACTCATTCATTAGAATCATCTTGTTGGGATTCAGATGTAAGTATTTGTGCTATTTTTCAAGAAGTCTTTGTCAATAAGACCTCTGCAGACGAAGAAGAAGAAGATGAATTATCACCAATCAAAGATGATCCATGGGCAAAATACCTCAATATGAAGTGAAAAATCTAATTTGAATAAAGATAATCTCCAACTGAAGATAAAGTGATCCAAATAAATATGAGTGATGAAACTAATTTTAAACTCATATTTATAAGTGAAAATTTATCTTCAAAAGAGAAAGAGAAGATTATTTCTCTCATTCGAGAGTACATTGAATTTTTTGCTTGGAATTATGAAGATATGCCAGGACTTGACCCAAAGGTCGCAGTTCATAAATTAAATATATAGCCAGATACAAATCCAGTAAAACAACAATAATGAAAATTTTGTCATGAAATTATAGAGGCAATCGAAACCGAAATTAAAAAGTTTTCATTTGCGAGGAACAACATCCAGACTGAGTCGCAAATATAGTTCCTGTAACTAAAAAGAATGGAAAGATCAGGGTTTGCATTGATTTCAGGGATTTGAATGAAACATGCCCGAAGGATGAATTTCCTTTACCTATTACGGATGTCATGATTGATAATACTTGCGGCTATGAAAAGATGTTATTTATGGATGGATATTCGGAATATAACCAAATTAAGATGTACCTTGATGATGAGAAACACACATATTTCAGAACTCCATTTGGAGTATACTGTTATACAGTCATAACTTTTGGTTTAAAGAATGCTGGCACAATGTATCAATGCGCTGTGAACACAATATTCCAAGAACATCTAAGAAAAAAAGTAGAATGCTATGTAGAATATCTGACAATTAAAATCAAAAATAAGAATGATCATCTTCGTGATTGAGAGCAATGTTTAATTTCATACGGAAACACCAATTTAAGATGAATCCTACTAAATTTTTTCTGGGAATTTCCATTGGAAAATTTCTTGGCTTTGTAGTCACTTCCCAGGGAATTCATCGTGATCTAAACAAAATTAAAGCAATTCAAGATATACAACCATCCAAAAATCTCAAAGAATTGAGAGGATTGCAGGGTAGGCTGGCATACATTCGCAGATTCATATCAAATTTATCTAAAAAATGTCAATCTTTTATATGGTTGATGAAAAAAGGAGTATCATTTATTTGGGATAATACATGTCAGAAAGCATTTGAAGAAATCGAGGAATAACTTACCAAACCACCGATTCTTATAGCTCCAACTTCAAGAATACGTTTCCTGTCATATGTAAGAGTTATGGATCATTTCTTGGGAGTTTTATTGGCCCAAAAGAATGAATTGGGGTATGAACAAACCATTTATTATCTCAGCAGAATGATGATTGGGGCTGAACATCAATATAACCCAGTGAAAAAAGAATGCCTAGCTTTGGTGTTCGCAATACAGAAAATGCAATACTATTTAGTAGGGCAAACAATTCATATTATATCGAGAGTTAATCTTTTAAGAATACTAATGATTAAATCAGGGTCATTAAATTTAAGGCTATCCAATTGGACTATTTTGCTATCATAATACAACATGCATTTCATTCTACAGAAATCAATTAAACGATAAGTTATAGCTGATTTCTTAGCTGAACACCCAATTCCAGCATTTTCAAAATTGTATGAAGATATTTCTGGTGAAGTAGGTGAAGGAAATATAACTCCGAAGATAGATATTAAAAAAGAAACTACTAAAGTAAATACTGTTATAGAAGATGTATGACAATTTTTCTTTGATGGTACTTCTAAAATGGGATCTCAAGGAAAGATAGTAGCAGGAGTGCGATTGTTTTTGTTTCTCCCTATAACCATGTTATTCCTAGAGCATACTCATTGACAAATTCATGTTCTAATAATATTGCTGAATACAAGACCCTAATGGTTGGTTTAAAAATAGCCAAACAGCTGAGAGTGAAATATTTAGAAGCGTATGGAGACAACTTGTCATTAATCAAGTTAGGGGAGAATATGAAGTTAAAAATGAAGATCTGCTACTATATTACCAAGCAGTAATAAAAATGGCTGATAGTTTTAATGGTTTCTATATCAGTCATGTACCGCATCACCAGAATGATTATGCAGATGACTAGCTTTCTTGGTTTCTACTTTAGGGTTACCCAGAAACACTAGTAAACATATGACTGTGGAACGTAAAGAGTTGTTTTGCCCAAAGTATGAGCTTGAGGTGGAACAAAATTCAGATAAGAAACAAGAAGCAGATGAAGTATATGCTCTTGAGTCTAATCTTGAACCAAGAGACTGGCGATTTCCTTACATAGATTATGTTCTTTATGGGATATTGCCAGAAGATCTTAAAGAAGTAGCAGTAATTCGAAGAAAAGTTATTTGATTCTATTATAATGCCGAGCTTCAGACATTATATAGAAAATCTTATGATGGGATTTTACTTTGTTGTCTTTTTAATAAATAAACTCAAGAAGCATTTGAAGAAGCTCATGGTGGTATTTGCGGAGCACATCAACTAGGGCCAAAACTCTGAGATAGACTCTAAAGAATGGGCTATTATTGGTTCAAAATAATGACAGACAAAGTCATTTATGCTAAGAAATGTAGAGCTTGTCAGATACATGTGGACTTCATACATCAAGCTCCGGAGTATCTCCACCCAACGGCTACATCTTGGCCATTTGAACAATGGGAAATTGACATTACTGGTTCAATTTCCCTACCATCAATGAGGGGACATTGATTCATATTAGCCATAACAGATTATTTCTCAAAGTGGACTAAAGTTGTTGCTTTAACTGAAGTAAAATCTTCAGATGTGATTAAATTCATCAAATATCATGTTATATACTGCTTTGGAGTACCTAGGAGAATCATTCATGACAATGGAGCTCAATTTGTGAGTCAGTCATTCTCCAGATTTTGCAATAAGTATCGAATTGAAAGTGTGCTTCAACTCCATACTATCCCGCAGCCAATGGTTTGGCAGAATCTTTCAGTAAAACTATTGTGAAGCTTCTTAAAAAGTTTGTCTCATCCAACCAACGAGATTGGGATGAAATGCTTGGAGAATGCCTTTGGACTTATCGAATTACTGTTAGAACTCCTACAAACGCTACGTCATTTTCTTTGGTGTACGCATCTAAAGCAGTATTACCTTTGAAAATTCAAATTCCGTCATTACGGGTCATGGTAGCAACCAAAATAACACAAGAAAAAATATATCGACAAAGACTTTTGGAGTTAGAAGCTCTTGATGATAAGCGTTTGGAAGTTCAACAAAGTATTGAATTTTACCAAGCACGAATCTCCAAAATCTTTAATAAAAATGTTAAACAAAGAACTTTCAAGAAAAAGATCTGGTTCTTTCAGTAAGAAGACCAATCATAACTAATCAGTGTGCGAAGCTAACCCAGTGTGCGATGCTAAAGTTAAGTTTCAACCCCGAAGCTAGTGAGCAGTACTATGCAAAACATATCAGAGTCAATACTGGACATCAGAGTAACCTGTGGCCCTACAAATGTGATCCCTGAGACTTTTCAGAGACACATACATGGACAAATAGGTCTTGCGCGAGAAGGCCCGCCCACAAAAGATGATAATTTCAACACGCCAAGATGAAACTCAAGATTTGCGAGAGTACTTAACAAACAAAAGGAGGGCTGTACAACCACACCAATTGTGTTGTTGTAAGTAGATAATCACAGCAGTCTTGACTCATTATCACTGTGAAATGCAAGGTCGTCCGTATTTAGCTGACTGTCAGCACCAAAACCAAATATCCCAAAAAGAGGCATTTACAAAGACAGGACTTTGATTCAGATAAAGATCTGCTAGCCATCACATCAAATATGGTGAATAAAGGAAAATAGTAGTCATTGAAGAATATTCCTCTGATACAGAGACAAAAGAAGTATATCATCACACACGCTTTAGGTTAGGCGTAGCAGCTCCTTGTGACTACAAAAGATTCATAGGGGGTTCAGATGAGGAGTATGAAGAATTTAGTGATCATTCGGCCATAGCGACGCCACGATCTCATGCTTCCTCTAGGTCTGGGAGAAGAATGGTTCATATGGCCGAGCGGTCGGCTGAGATAAATTAAAGGATAGAAGCACAAGAACATCTCATCCAAGAACAGCAAAAGAGCATTGAAGAGCTCAAAATGCTGCTCATAAAAGTCATAGAAAATACTAAAAAGCACACAGAAGATGGAGCGGGAAGTTCCTCTTCTAACAATGGCAAGAAAAATGAGCATGAATCAAATCTAGATGTCGAGGGAAAAGGTGAGGAGGAAGAATACGTCATTGATCCCCATACCGAAAAAATGGAAAAGCTCCAAAATCATATAGAAGTATTAATGCATAGGAAGGGATTACAAGAAATAGGAATTACGAGACTCTACTCGATAGAGTGGGAGTCTGTACCTTTTCCAGCAAAGTACAAACTCTGAAACTAAAGTCATTTGATGGGAAAGGATCTTTGAAGCAACATATGTACTACTTCCTCTCTTAGACTAGCCATTTAACGGGTAATGACCCAGTAATGACTAAAATCTTCGCAAGTACCCTGCGAGAGTCTGCCTTCACCTAGTTTATGCAGTTGCCCTCAGGAACTATCAAGGCCTGATCTGATGTGGAAAGAGAGTTTTTAAGCCATTTCTTTGAAAATAATACCGAGGTATCAATTCATTCCCTTCTAGCAACTAAATAAAAGAAGAGGAAACTATTAAAAGTTTCATCGAACGCTTATGTGAAATGTTAGTCCGATGCCCATACGGCATGTCTCAGGAGACATTGGTGGAAATATGCAAGCATAATCTGTAGACCAAAATACTGGTCAAAATGGGAGCTGTGGAGTCGAGAAACTGGAATGAGCTAATAAAAAAAGGCGAACTGATAGAAAATATTATCCGCCGCTTAGAAGAACAATACTCCATGAAGAATACTTTTACCGGTAGACAACATCTGCAGTTTTCCCAACATAAGGGAAAGAACGCCATGGCGGTAGACACAACATCAAGTCACAAGCCCCAGAATCAGAAGGATAGAAGTTTTCCTAAGCAACGTGACGAACGGGCATACTCCTTTAAGACAGGTAGACAGTTACAATATTTCACCTGCTCAATAAGAATGGAATGCTCAAATTTCCAGAAAATCGAAGGCCGGAGGAGGCAGAGAAGACTGATGATCCTAAATATTGCCTCTATCATCGAAATATTGGACAGTCTACTAAAAAATATTGTATACTTAAAGACAAATTTCAGGCATTAATAGATGCTAATGTGATCAAGTTGATGCCCGAACAGGAAAAGGTCTCTCAGCTAATATGACAACTATCACGATGGGATCAATCAAATTTCCAACAGGAGTGTCCCTATAGCTGTAGGCAAGATGGTGTTAATCAATCACGACCCGTACAATCTAAAGCTAAAGGGAATCTCCCCAGTTTACACCAAGAAAAGTGAGATTATATCGGTGCATCCAGATTTGTGCAAAGAGGAATAGTGGACATCCACAAAAGGTAAAAGAAAAAAAAAGAAAAAAGGGATAACTAAAAGTAAGTCCCAAACTTGCGATACTATCTCCACTGTCACAAATAAGATTAAGCCAAGACCACGATATTAACAAAATCGGAAGAAGATTATGACATCGGCAATGGGGCGAACTCCGAGCCCAAACTAATAAGAGATGATGACTTCAAGTATGAAATAAAACTACTTGTAATTAGTCTTAATAGTTTGGGTGTAACTGACACCATTGATAAGGCATCATAATGGTAATAGCTCATCTGAGTTAGAAATCTTAGCAACCTTTCACTTGCCAAGCTGGCCATATCTCATGGCACAGTCCAAGATATATGAAGCAAAAGTGGCAAAAAACATTGAAGAAGTTTAAAAGCAAACTCAGAATCACTGCAGGAGGAAAAAAACACTCAAAGTCCGCGATGAATGCAGGGCTGAGCTAAACATGAGGCTAACACGTACAATGCGAGACCAAGCTAGCTTAAAGCCAGCTAGATGCGAGGCTATACCTGCAAGTGAAGCACGAGACTTATTCAGTGCACGAGGCTAAACCAATGCACAAGTCAAACTCAGTGCATGAGTCAAACTCAGTACGCGAGGCTAAACTAGCACACAAGTCTAACGCCGCATATAACGCGAGGTTAAATTATAATCTAAACGCGAGGCTAAGCTTGCTAAAGTCACCCAATTGCAAGGCTATGCCAATATAGATCACGAGGCTAAACAAGCACAAAACGTGAGGCTAATCTCACAAACTATTAGCCTAGCGTAAAATTACCAAAATGCAAGGCTAAGTGTCAGCCTTACGCAGAATTTCCAATACGTAAGGCTAAGAATCAGTCTTGCACAGGAGAATCAAAATGCAAAACTAACTCTCAACTCCGTTGGCCAACCAGCAGTTTTACAAGAAGAAGGTGGTCAATTGAATTACAATGCCCTTCATAACTGGTCAAATATGGCCCACACAAGGGGTGGGACCCACATCTAGTAAACATCATATAAAATGCAAAGGCCAAATATGCAAACAATGCAACGCTAAACTAGCATAAAGTCATCTAAATGCGAGGTTATGCCCATGTGAAGTGCAAAGTTATGCCCGCAACTAAAATGTGAAGATAATTTAATGTGCGAGGCTAAGTTAGTGCATGAATCTAATGCAGTGCACAAGACTAAAGCAGCACACAAGTCTAACCCTGCATATAGCGCAAGGCCCAATCGTGAGGCTACGCCAGCTTAAAATGTGAGGCTAAGCCTGCAGCAATGAGGCTAAGTTTGCATTTTGAACTAGAAGCAAACATCGCTTAACATCATCAAAAATGTAAATTTTGTGATTTTCTATTGTTTTGCAGTGGGGTCAATTTTGCATAAAAGTAAGAATCAACATCAATTTTACAAAACCAGAGACTAGAGAGCCCGCAGGGCGTTAGGACATATTACAACTCTTACTTCCGACAGAAAGTGGGGATACAACTCCTTTTCATAGGGGTTGGTGATACATTACAACTCCTATTTGCTGCAGGGAGTTGGGATATATTAAAACCCCTACTTTCTCAGAGACAGTATGCTGAAGTTTAGTGAGATTTTCAAAGAACAAGCTTGACAATTATTCTTCGAT
Source organism: Dracaena cambodiana (assembly GCA_036321105.1). NCBI lineage: Eukaryota > Viridiplantae > Streptophyta > Magnoliopsida > Asparagales > Asparagaceae > Dracaena > Dracaena cambodiana. The sequence continues at coordinate 7,788,045 of JAYEPQ010000006.1, read as the reverse complement.
CGTGCAAGAAAAAGAATTGCGGTAGGAGTGGGGGTAGCACTATTATCCCTCACAAATATGTGATCCTCCTGAGGTACTCACTAAACTATGCACAAATGATGCAGCAGAATAAATGCATTCGTAATTGACCTCCAAATAACTCAGTAGCTGGAGTGAAATGCTTCAAGTCTATGGTAATTCAAAGCTTATAATCAACCATATGACTAGAGAGCATGAGGTTAATATGAATTCCTTGTGCTTTATCACCAATTGGCAATCAAAATGACCAATGCGGAAAATTTTTCATCGACCATGTGCCGCAACACAAGAATATGTACGCAGATGCTCTCGTGCTACTCGTCGCAACTTTGGCGCTGCTACCTGAGTCAAGTAAACACATCACTGTCATAGGCTGCTATTTTCTTTATCCCAAAATAGTATTGGAGACCAACAAAATGCACCAAATTGGAATGAAGGCAATTAAACTCTACTATGATATAGTGCTACAAACTCTATACCACAAATCACATGACGGTATCCTACTTTGTTGTCTCTCAAAAAAGGAAGCTCAAGAAGTGCTTGGAAAAACTCATGGCAGGACTTGCAGGACCCACTAGGCTCAAAACTTTGGATCTGCATAAGAAAACTTGGCTATTTCTGCTGAAAATTATCATAGAGGTTAGGGCCAATCACTCCGGCCTTATCCAAAAGACATCGGTTCATATTGTGACAACCAATCATGCCTTCAAATAGGCTGAAATAGTCCCGATGAAAGAAGTTGAAACGATACATTTATTTAAATTCACCAAACACTACGTGATCCACCGCTTTGGCATACCTCGGCGGATTATTGATGATAATGGGCCCTAGTTTTCTAGTCAGGGCTGCTCCCGATTCTGCAACAAGTTCTGAATCCAACATGTTGCCTCAATATCCTACAATCTAATAGGTAATAGTCTAAATAAGTATTCAACAAGAAGACCATAACGGATACTCCTCTAGAAGTTGGTCTCTTCAAGCTAACATGATTGAGATGAACACTTGGGAGAATGCCTGTAGGCTCACCACACTCCGATTGAAATTACACCATTTTCTTTGGTGTATGGCCACGAGACAATCTTGCCTTTTGAAATCCAAATTCCATCTCTGCAAGCTGCGTGACCCACAACAATAACAACCAAAAAACATCGGCAAAGGCTTCAAGAATTAGAAGCACTAATGAGGAGTGCTTAAAAGTGCAACAGTAGATCAAATCATACCAAGCACGCATCTCAAAAGTTTTCAACAATAAAATCAAAGAAAAGGATCATGACCCATAAGACCTAAAAACAAATTCGAAGGACCCTCCACAGTAGAGATGGTCTACTCGAATAGAATTCACCATCTAATAAATTAAGATGGCTTCACCCAAAGGCCACAATGGCCATGGGAAGAGAACGTGTTTATCACCAACTCTATCATACTAGGGGTAAGAGTATGAAATCAACTGTCTGGAGCCCTAAAGGCGAAGGGAAGAGGGAACGTTTGTCATTTAAATATAAACAAAACCCTCGACAAACTCACCATGCTAAGGGGAATAGCATGGCTAGCCCAACCAAACAACGATTGGTAAAGGTATATCAAATCGGTTAATAGCTGTGTGTTTGCTAAAAATTCCATGACAAATTTATCACAATATTGCCCTATAAGAATATATCATTACCCAATATTTCAAAAGTAAAGGAGAGAGGAATTCAAATCCTCGACAACCCATTATGCTGAGGTAAAAAGTATGAATAATCCAATTCTTCAAGAATAAAGGGGAGAGGAGATTAAAACCCTTAATAACTCATCATGCTGAGGTAAAAGTATGAACAATCCAATACTTCAAAAGTAAAGGGGAGATGAATTCAAATCCTCAACAACCTATCATACTGAGGTGAAAAGCATTAATAACCCAATGCTTCAAAAGCAAAGGGAGAGGAGATCAAATTCTCGACAACTCCTCATACTGAGGTAAAAGTATGAACTGATCAATGCCGACATGGCAAAGAGAAGAGGAAATCAAAATTCTCGTCAACCTATTATGATAAGGAGTAATGTGCAAATAGCCCAGTACTTTCGAGGCAAAGGGCAAGAGGAGGCTAAAATTCTCGACTAGTAATATCATATTGGGGGGTAGAAACAACCCAATGCCGAAAAGGTAATGGGAAGAGGGAATGTTTGGCATTTAAACCCAAACAAAACTCTTGCTTACTCAACATTCTGAGGGGAATAGTATGGTTAGCCCAACTCAAACGGCAATTACTAAAGACATGTCAAATCTTTTGATAGTTGGGAGTTTGCTAAAAATTCCGTGAACTGTCACATTAAGCTCTTACCTCTGAAGTAAGATTTGAACCACCTCACCCATATCACTTAGATATGATTGAATATGTCACGTTAAACTCTTACATTTGACAGCAAGATTTGAACTATCTCACCGATATCACTTTAATATGATCAAACTTGTCACGTTAACTTCTTACCTCTGACAGCAAGATTTGAACCATCACATACACTATAATAAACAATATCCTCCAATGATCCCAACCCCATCATTTCTTCAGAGGTATATCAGTCATACCTCTATCTATGACTCCGTGATCCTGATCTGATCACCAATTTTATCTATTATCTAGGCGAATCACCCTATAGATATGTCAGGCATACCTCTATCTACGGTTCTATGATCCTAACCCGATCATCCCTTCATAGGCACGTCTGTCATACCTTTGTCTATGACTCCGTGATCCTGATCCGATCACCAATTCTGTCTGTCATCAAGGTGAATCACCTAGTGGACATGTTAGCCATATCTCACTTCATAAGCACGTCAGCCATATCCCTGTCTATGACTCTATGATCCTAACCTGATCACTGATTCTGTCTGTCATCCAAGCGAATCACCCGGTGGACATGTTAGCCATATCTCTATCTACAGTTCTATGATCCTAATCCGATCATCCATTCATAGACACGTTAGCCATACATCTGTCTATGACTCTGTGATCATGACCCGATCACGGATTCTGTCTGTCATCCACGTGAATCACCCCAAAAGCATGTCAGTCATATCTCTGTCTATAACTCCGTGATCCTGTCCTAATCACCGATTTTGTTTATTATCCAAGCGAATCACTCTATAAGCATGTCAGTCATACATCTGTCCCCGGTTTTATAATCCTAACCTGATCATCCCTTCATAAACACATTAGCCATATCTTTGTCCATGACTTCATGATCCTGACCCGATCACTGATTCTATCTGATAACCATGTGAATCACCCCATGGGTATGTCAGTCATACCTCTGTCTATAATTCTATGATCCTAATCCAATCATCCCTTTATAGACACATCAGCCGTACCTCTGGCTATGACTCTGTGGTCCTGGCCAGATCATCATTTTTTTCTGTTATCCAGGAGAATCATCCCGTAAGTATGTCAACCATACCTCTGTCTATGACTCCGTGATCCTGATCCAATCACCGATTCTGTTTGTTATTCAGGTGAATCACCCCGTAAGCATATCAGTCATATCTCTGTCTACGATTCTATGATCCTAATCTGATCATTCCTTTATAGGGACATCAGCCATACCTCTATCTATTTTTCTGTGATCCTGATCCAATCACCAATTTTGTCTGTCATCCTGGCGAATCACCCTGTAAGCATGTCAGCCATACCTATATCTATGACTCCGTGATATTGATGCAATCACTGATTCTATCTATCATCTAGGTGAATCACCCCGTAAGTATGTCAGCCATACCTCTATTTACGGTTCTATAATCCTAATCCGATCATCCATTTATAGGCACATCAGTCATATCTCTGTCTATATCTCCGTAATCCTAACCCATTCACTGATTTTGTCTGTCATCCAGGCGAATTACCTTTTAGGCATGACAGTCATATCTCTGTCTATGCTTCTATGATCCTAATCCGATCATCCTTCATGGGCACATCAGTCATACCTCTATCTATGACTCTGTGATCCTGATCCGACCACTGATTCTTTCTATCATTTAGGTGAATCATCTCGTGGGCATATCAGCCATACCTCTATTTATGACTCCATGATTCTGACCCGATCACCGATTCTGTTTGTCATTCAGGTGAATCACCCTCTAGGGATGTCAGTTATACTTCTGTCTACGGTTCTATGATCCTTACCCGATCATTTCTTCATAGGCACATCAGTCATACCTTTGTCTATGTCTCCGTGATCCTGACCCGATCACCGATTTTGTTTGTCATTTAGGCGAATCACCCCATAAGCATGTCAGCCATATCCCTGTTTATGGCTCTATGGTCCTAACCCGATCATCCCTTCATAGGCACATCAGTCATACATCTGCCTATAACTTCTTGATCTTAACATGATCACTGGCTCTGTCTGTCATCCAGACATGTCACCCCTTGATCATAATACAAACATCAATTCTTTCTATCATCCAGGCGAATCACCCCTTAATTCTAACACGATCACTAGCTTTATCTGCCATCCAGGCGAGTCACCCCTTAATTTTAATACGATCATCTCTTCATAGGCACGTCAGTCACACCTCTTTTTATGACTCCTTGATCCTAACATAATCACTTGCTCTGTTTGTCATCAAGGCAAATCATCCCTTGATCCTAATACAATCACCAGCTCTATTTATCATCCAGACGAGTCATCCCTTAATCCTAACATGATCATTCCTTCATAGTCACATTAGTCATACCTCTGTCTATAATCTTGCGATTCTGACTCGATCACCAAGGTTTTTTCTATTATCCAGGCAAGTCAACCTCATAATGATCAGCAAAACTTAGCTTGCTATGACAATACCATAATCTTGCAAGCTTTATCTCTCCAATTTCACCCACTCATCACCACAAACACGTTATACAGAAGTCCAAAATAAAACAATGATTTAATTGAAACTAAAATATTTTATTCATTATTTGCATGATAAAAATGAAGAACTCTTCTTAAAGAGACCCCTGGCTCAAATAGACGGACTGAATTAAGAGCTCAAATCCCGAGGCAATGTTTGCCATCCAAATACGCGAGGCTATCATGTGATGAATGCAAACACAAGTTTAGCAGAGCTTCGAATCCAAGTAGCTTAGATAAGTCGGAACCTGAAGAAAAATTCAAATTATTTCAAAATTTTGACAAATAAAAGGAGGAGATAAAATTTTAATAATTTTGGAGGGAGTATTATAGAACGAGAAAAATTAAAGAGACCCAAAAAGAGGCCAGCACGTGAGGCTCACAGCCTTGTGGCGTGCGAGGCTCATGGCCGCGAGGCTCGCAAGCTTCATGTGGGCCGTGAGGCTCACAGCCTCGCGTGGCAAGCAAGGCTCGCAGCCTCGCGAGCCAGCAAGGCTACGTCAGCCTGGCATCCAGAAGGACTATTTTGTATATTTTGCAGATTTCAATCAAAATATAACTAATTTTGATACAAAATCAAAACCAAATACGACGAATCTTTAAAACAAATCTTATAAAAAAGAAACTCAAATATTTAATGAAGATTATGAGGAGATTTTATTTTTATCTATATGGAAACTCTCTTAACCACTTTGAGCTTATAAATACCGATATAAAGGGACTCAGAAAGGAAATTTAAAACAAATAGTAAATCTAAAGCAAATATTATCATTTTATATCAATAAATCGATAATGTGAGTTTTAGAGATTTTAATATTTAAATGCATTAAGAAAGAAAAATTTTCATATTCAAAGGCATAAGAAATCGAATATCCATGTTATTTGGGTTTATAAGATGATTAGAATGTAGTTATTTAAGTTATTGTTTAATGTACAGTGGGTTGAACTATTTTTAGAGTCTAATTAGTAGAATTCAACAGAAATTTACTACTAATTTCAAGCCAAAAAGATTAGAATCCAAGGAGGATGGAGGAGGTTGTGGTGGGCAGTCGATGGTGCGCCTTTAGGGGGAGAAACAATACTGAGACTAAGTAGCACGAGTTACCAAGCTCGGCTGTTTGGCTGCGAGCTCAGCTTGGTAGTGGAGCTAAGTCGGATGAGGGAAGGTGGAGTGGAGAGAGAGAGAGAGAGAGGTTACAGTGGAGAATTGGTTTGGAAAAAATGGATTGAGATAAATGGAGGGATTAAATAGGAGGGACTTAATTTAGAGAAGATATTAATAGATTTAAAGAGATTTTTAAATGTAAATTTAAAATGTCATTATATGTCAAAGGGGCTCATAAATAGATTTGGAGGGGTTCTTGAATTTTAATGGAGGAGGAAAAAGAGCACGGAGTAGAATTCAAAAAGACAGTTATTCGCTCATTATATGAAATCAAATTTGACATGGTGGTTGGGATGTGAAACTAATAAGAACATGAGTGAGTCATGGATGCAAAACAAATGTTAGAATTATTTTATTGGATGAAAGAATTGCGGTTTCAGATCAATAACTTGGGATTGGGTTTTGGAGAAATAAAAGAATAATTTTTAAGAATTAAAATATATGATTTTAGATTGAAAAAAAAAACAACTTTAAAGTAAATTGTATTTTTATTTAAATGTTTTAAAAATAAAATTTTAAAATACTATAAAAAATTAACATTATCACAATTAAAACATATTATTATACTCTAAGAAAAATACATAAATTTACATCTGAAAGTTCTGCTACATTAGCATACGTGTTTGAGCCTCTAGAAGAGCAACCACCAGTAGTGTAGGTTGGAATATATCTTAAAAATTGTTAAAACATCGATTAAATGGCAGAATATACTGTTGGGTTATGTTATGGATGACAAACTCTGTTTATCCTATTGCTAGGCCTGCCACAATATTTGCAATCCATGTAAGTCCTCAGTTATCGCAACATCAAATTCTGAATGGAAGCAAAACTAAAGAATTCTTAGAAAAATAAAAAAAATGAAGCCTACAACATTTGGAAAACCTCATATATGTTTCAAAATGGATTTAAAGGTGGAAAAAGAGCTTTTCAAAGCTATATTAAGAAAGAATTATAATAGAATTGCTGAAGCACAGGCCATCTTCTACGTCATTCATGCAAAATATTCTGAGATAGTATATACGTAGATATATATTATAGTGTTATGTAAGGAGTTTCATTTTTTATTTTCGTAAAACTCATCCAGAATGATGCCATTACTTTTGGACATTACTTGGAATTCACTTAACGAGCTTTTTTTTGTACTTGTACTTCTTAAAAGGGCAATATATTACTTTACCTTCCGAAAGAAGGATGTATGACTTATTTAGGAATAACATGATTCCAAGTATTCCACAAATCAATACATTGAAAAAAGAAAAACCTATATTAATGGAGGAAGTACTTAATATTAAAAAATGGAGGTGCAACACCTATTATGTGATATTACCTAGAGCTATATCAATATTTTTTGACCCTGTTATTCATAGTATTACAGCGATTAATAGCTCGCGTGGGTTTATTATGTTCCTCATGCACAGCATGACAGCTAATATATATGATGATCTACAAGTATTGTTGGTTCTGGCTCTTGTCCATGGAAGATTTCGATGAGTTCCTTCTTCACAATTTCGAAACTTCATGGGCCATTTAAGGAAAACAAAAAAAAAAAAAAAAAAGCATTGGGCATGGCATGTTCCTTGTTTATTGATTTGTTTGGTGACTGCTTTACGCATGTAGCTAGCTCCTGTTTAGTTTAAACCTCGGAGTTGGGATTATAATAATAATGTGGAGGGTTGCCATATATAATAGCTAGCATTGGGATAATGGACCATTTGTGAGTGAGTGGTTGCCACTTTGCTTGAGATATTCCATTTAGCCTCTTTGTCTGTCTAGTAGCAGTAAAGCCATGTGGGGAGTGTGAAGCTTTTCTAGTTTAGTTTAGTTTTTGGTTTTGGAGATAATTAACACTGACAAACAGGAGTAGTACTGAGAAAGGGAGCAAGGTGCAGGTTGCATGCAGAGACGAGCTTTGGTGTGTGTTTAATCCTTGTAGGTCTCACTTTAGGAGAAAAATTTGGAGTAGAATTGCTCTTTATTGGTCTTGTCTCTCTTCTAGGTCATGTCTCTCTTCTTGAGTACAAAGACAAGAAAAAATTAACATGCCTCATGCTCAAGGAGATTACCATGTACATGTCTCTCTTCTTGAGTACAAAGACAAGTACAAATTAATATGCCTCATGCTCAAGGAGATTACCATGTACATGACATTTTATTTCCTTTTCTGTTCTTTCCTAAACTAAAGGCCTACCTGGACTTTGAATATATCACTGCAAATAGGAATGAAAATGGATTGTTGGGCAGCAGGCCCCACAAGAACTAATAGCCACAAATACAATATAACAAAGACAATCAAGAAAATAACTGAATAAGACAAGAGGCACAAAAAACTTACGTAGTTCGGTCAATGTGACCTACGTTCACGGCCGGAGAAGAATAAAAAATTTCACTATTTGTGGAGAATACAAATACAAAAAAACAAAAGTAGTATTTTGGGTATTTGTATGTTTTGGGTGTGTTTTTGGATGAGAGGAGAGGGCTCAATTTATAGCCCTCCCCCCCTTCATTTCCTCTTCCTAAGCAATGTGGGACTAAATGCCACACTTAACAAATCTCCACCTTGGCATTGGCCCGAACAATTTATTGCTTACTCCATCTTCTCCGGCAATGCCCCAACGGGCTGAATCACCACCTCTGAATGCCAATCAAATCCAAGCACTGCTTGAACTTATAAACAGGAAGAGCCTTCGTAAACATATCGGCAGGATTGTCCTTAGTACTGATTTTCTGAATAAGGACCTTCTTCTCAGCAATGATATTACGAATGAAGTGATACTTCACATCAATATGCTTCGTCCTCACATGATACATCTGATCTTTAGTCAAGTGAATTGCACTTTGACTATCACAGTAAATGGTAATAACCCCTTGCTGTAGAGATAACTCGCCGAACAAACCTCTCAACCACAAAGCTTCTTTAATAGCCTCTGTAACTGCCATATATTCTGCCTCAGTAGTGGACAAAACCACTACATATTGTAGAGTAGCTTTCCAGCTGATAGCACAACCTCCAATGCAAAATACATAACCTGTGAGAGTCCTTCGTTTGTCGAGATCACCGGCATAGTCTGAATCTATAAAACTAACCAAGGTGTTATTGCAACGTCCAAACTCCAAACAAGTGGTTGACGTACCTTTTAAGTATCTGAGAATCCACTTCATAGCCTGCCAGTGTTCTTTGCCAGGATTGGCCATATATCTGCTAACAACACTAACTGCTTGTGATATATCGGGACGAGTACATACCATTGCATACATCATACTGCCAACGACACTAGAATAAGGAACTCGTGCCATATAATCTTCCTCTTCTTTTGACTTTGGTGATTGAGCAGCACATAGTTTAAAATGGCTAGCAAGAGGAGTACTAACCGGTTTGGCATCTTTCATGCCAAATCTCTCCAAAACCTTCTTGAGGTAATTTTCTTGGGTTAGGTATAACTTGCCAACTCCTCTATCCCGTCTGATCTCCATGCCAAGAATCTTCTTCGCTGCTCCTAAATCTTTCATTTCAAATTCACTATTCAATAAGGCCTTCAAATTGTGAATTTCTACAATATTCTTGGCTGCAATGAGCATATCATCAACATATAACAACAAGTAAATGAATGAATCATCATCTAACTCCCGGAAGTAAACACAACTATCATACCTGCTCCTGGAGAAACCATGACCCAACATAAATGAATCAAATCTCTTATACCACTGTCTTGGAGATTGCTTCAGTCCATACAAGGATTTCTTCAACAAACAAATATGGTCTTCTTTTCCTTCAACTTCAAAACCTTCAGGTTGTTTCATATAGATCTGTTCATCTAATTCACCATGTAGGAAAGCTGTCTTTACGTCAAGCTGTTCTAACTCCAAATCAAACATGGCAACCAATGCAAGCAATACACGAATAGCGCTATACTTCACAACGGGTGAGAAAATATCATTAAAGTCAACACCTCGTAGCTGACAGTAGCCCTTTGCGACCAATCGTGCCTTATATCTTGCATCTTCAACACCTGAAGTACCTTCTTTCTTCTTGAAGACCCATTTACAACCAACTGTTTTCTTTCCCTTCGGCTGCTTCACAAGATCCCAAGTACAATTCTTGTGGAGAGATTCCATTTCTTCATTCATAGCCACCAGCCACTTTTCTAAAACAGCACTCTGAATTGCCTCCAAATAGGTGGAAGGTTCACCGTCTCCACCTGTTTCCTGTGCCACTGATAAAGCATATGCAACAACATCTTCATATCTTTGTGGTGGTCGAATCTCTCTTCTTGGTCTGTCTCTGCCTATGGAATATTGCTCTACTGGTTCATCAAGATCTCGTTCATCAACTTGATCTCTTTGACTCATAGAGACTCTTTGTGAAGGACTTGCATTTCCAATCTCCAACTCCACCTGCTTCTGAGTACTATCATCCTTTTCTGAATTACAAGGATGACAAGACTCTTTTCTAGGATACAACATAGATAATTCATCAAATGTAACATCTCTGCTAATTACAAATTTAGGTGATTTGGGATCAGGACACTATAATCTGTATCCTTTCACTCCAGAAGTATAACCGAGAAAAATACATTTCTTAGCCCTAGGCTCTATCTTTCCCTCATTAACATGCATATAAGCAGAACACCCAAATATTCTTAAATTAGAGTAATCAGTAGGAGTACCTGACCAAACTTCCTCTGGAGTCTTGAAATAAATAGAAGCACTTGGAGCACGGTTGACAATGTAGCACGCTGTAGCAATGGCTTCTGCCCAGAAATCATTTGTCAACCCAGCATTTGAGATCATACACCGAGCTCGTTCCAAAAGAGTTCGGTTCATGCGCTCGGCCACACCATTCTGTTGAGGCGTCATCCTGACAGTGTGATGCCGAGCAATTCCTTCATTCTTGCAAAACTCATTGAAATTTGTACTACAAAATTCCAAGCCATTATCTGTCCGTAGCCGCTTAATGTGTTTTCCTGTCTGCTTTTCAATCTAAACCTTCCATTGTTTAAAGGTCAAGAAAACATCACTTTTATTCTTAACAAAATACACCCAAACATTCCTTGAATAATCATCAATAAAATTTAACATATATCTGGCACCACCCTTAGAAGGAACACGAGATGGACCCCAAAAATCAGAATGAATATAGTCCAAAGTACCTTTTGTTTTATGGACAGCGGGAGAATTGAAGCTAACCCTTTTCTACTTCCCAAAAATACAATGCTCACAAAAGTCCATCTTACCAGTACTTGACCACAAAGTAGGCCTTTCTTGCTTAATAGCGTTAAGCCTTTCTCACCCATGTGTCCCAACTACATGTGCCACAATCTGGTAATGTCAACATCTGAGAATGTAGAGACCTCTGCAGTACCTGTGACAGTAGATCCCTGCAAAATATACAAACTTCCAGACCTTTTAGCTTTCATCAGTACAAGAGCATCTTTACAAATTTTCAAAACTCGACCTTCAGCTGAATATCTACACCCAAGAACATCGAGAGTGCCTAAAGAGATGAGATTTTTCTTCAAATCTGGAACATGTCTAACATCAGTGAGTGTTCGGTGTTCGGACAATGCCATCATACATCTTGATTCGAACTGTACCTCTACCTACAACTTTACAGGCAGTATGGTTGCCCATCAAAACAACTCCACCATCAACAGGTTCATATATGGAGAAGCATTCCCTACTGGGACTCATGTGGTAAGAACAACCCGAATCTAAGATCCACTCATTATTAGACTTGACTTTATTATCTGTTGCTACAAATATAGTTCCTTCATTCTCATCTGCTGCTATACTAGCTTCAGCGGTGATACTGCTATTTTGTACATTTTTCAATTTATAGCAGTTAGCCTTAATGTGCCCCTTTTTCTTACAATAATTAAGAATCAAATTGTTATGTCTGGATTTTGACCTTCCTTTGGATTTGCTACTATTAGGGTCTCTATTTTCAGATCTACCCCGAACAAATAATCCCTCTGCTTGACTACCACTAGTCTCCCCTGTGATGTCCCTATCAATCTGCTCTTTAGATTTTAATGCAGATTTAATACTATCATATGAGACTGAATCTTTCCCATAAATCATAGTATCCCGAAAATGTTTAAAGGACTGGAGAAGAGAACATAACAATAAAATGGCTTGATCTTCATTCTCAATCTTAGCATCTACATTCTCCAAATCCATAATAATGGAATCAAATTTATCAAGATGAGAGAGTATAGATGTACCTTCTATCATTCTCAACATATACAACTTTTGTTTCAAATAAAGTCGATTCTCCACCGTCTTCTTCATGTACATGGTTTTCAACCGATCCCAAATACCTTTGGCTGTCCTCTCATTGGCGACTTCCTGCAAAATCTCGTTAGAGAGATTCAAAATAATAGCAGATCTAACCCTTTTATTTAGATCTGCAAATTCTTTCGCCGTCATCTCCGGTGCCTTATTCTCCTCTCCTTCAAGTGCTAACTCACATCCATCCTGTATAAGGATGGCTTCCATTTTGAGTTGCCACATACCGAAATTGATACTCCGATCAAACTTTTCAATTGAGATCTTTGTTACTGTCATGATGGCTATGAAATATGACACTTGATGAATAGTGACGTGGGCCCCACAAGAGGTGAATAGTGACAATGGGCCCTGCTAACAGAAAGTATTTATTTTCTGATGTGGAGGATCCACGTTTAGTGGCAGCCACAGAGCATACAATAAGCACCTCAAAAAAAAAAAATCTCGCTTTGATACCAGTTTGTTGGGCAGCAGGCTCCACAAGAACTAATAATCACAAATACAATATAACAAAGACAATCAAGAAAATAACTGAATAAAACAAGAGGCACAAAAAATTTACGTGGTTTGGTCAATGTGACCTACGTCCACGGCCGGAGAAGGATCAAAAATTTTACTATTTGTGGAGAATACAAATACAAAAAAAAAAAGTAGTATTTTGAGTATTTGTATGTTTTGGGTGTGTTTTTGGATGAGAGGAGAGGGCTCAATTTATAGCCCTCTCCCCCCCTTCATTTCCTCTTCCTAAGCAATGTGGGACTAAAGGCCACACTTAACATGGATGGGTTCAAGAGCCAATATGTCCTCGACCTGCCCGTTCGCATCTTTAGTTATAAATCATAACCATTCCCAAATCCAACCAACAAGCCAAATCAACCATTTTGCAAGGTGTCTCGCCTTATGCCCCATCCTTCTCTTCTAAAACTCCTTAGTACAACTTTGTTATCTCTTGATATGTCTCCGTATTTTTAGAAAGCTAGAAGCGACCAATATGATTCTTCAATGAAAGACTTAGTGCATGTATACACCCTCCTCAAAAGTATGCATCATTTCTATCTTTCCATATTCCCAAACAAAAATACCAAGAAGATGATATTCTTGATCTCCCTTTCACCCTGTCAAACATATCTCTTCCACTAGATATAACGGCCTACCATCTGGAATGTTAAATAACTGAGTTAGTCGGTAGTATATTCGTAAAAATATTCTAAGCATTAGTATAATATCATTCATTATCACATGTCACAATAATATCTTAAAGAAACATTAAACTTTTACTCAATGGACAGAATTATATTACAATATCCATCTACAAGATTAAGCTACTCCCTGCAGTGCTTCAGATCTTCAATTTGCTTCACTGGATTTGTCTCAAAATCTGGACATGCACACCTATATCATCATATCGCAAACAAATATAAAGATAATACCAATATGAAAAATAAAGGTAAGATCAACTAAAATAGACTTAAATAGTGTAAACAAATATAAATATAGATTATGAATTAATTTATTAATTAAGTTCTTGGTAATGTTTATTCTAATTATAATTATACTCTAGTCTACAAGTCAAGTATTTTAATTTAAGTTGTCATATATTATTAGAGAATTTAACTGATTTTATATCCGTACTTCGATTGTCTCCCATACATACCTAAAAAAATGGTCACCAGGATTATCTGGAACTGATTCGGACCTACATAATGGTAAATAGTAATTTTCAAATGTGATCCTACAAATCACTATGCACCCATGGTGTGTGCAAAAATCAGTTATGCAACTTCATAGTATAGCCGAAACACAGTATTCACATCAATTAGCTTCTCCCCAACCCAGTTTATTTACGGTTATAAATATCATATTAAGTCTATTATAGTACATTTCCACTTAATATACGATATTTATTCAGTTCGGATTCAATTATAGTTCAAGTTCATCATAGATTTAGAAAGAAGTTTTTAATTTTAATATGATATCAGAATTCCAATCACTAATTTTAGGAATATTTTGACTTTATATTATAATGACATACGAACAGGTAAGAGAAAGAAAGTGGAAGGCTTTCCTTGTAAATACGTTGTAATGCCCTCATTTTTCAGATGCTTTCCAAAACGGAAGCCGTTACTTAAAATTTACACTAGAAAATCCAACAATTATAAGATCTTGAAATAATCATCACTACTAACACATACAGATTGACAAATAACATATCTGAAACTGAAAATATTTTATTTATACAAAAAGTTAATTATATAATATGGCGCACTGCTCTGAATATGAACACAAAAGAACCAAAAGAGAAAAGCATTGTCCAGGCAAAAGAAAATATAAACAAAATATACAATGGTTTTTCAAAAGATACTTCACAGCTTACTGTTGCTCGGTCTGTTCAATAAACTACGGATCGTCAGTTATGGCTGGTTTCCTTTCTTCGTCTTCCAAACCTAGGTTCAAAACTCAGAGAATTAAACCTAATAAGTAAGACAAGGAACAAAAGGAGTTGTACTATCACAGTATTTAAAGTGATCATGAACGTGCTCCGATAGTGTCGATCGTGATAGCATAAATCGGGAATAATGTAAATAAATTTGGAATTACAATTAAATCAAGTATTTAGGGTCGTGCATATTAGAGACATGTAATAGATTTCGTTCAGTTTTTATATCAGATATAGAAAACTAAACAACTATTATTAAGTAAGATGTTTGAAACTACCACCGATGGATAAAATGTGTATTGTTTGTTGTATCGTATAAGTGTTTGTATACACCTAGGACCAAGTCCAAACCCTTGATGTTGAACCATAACGCACTGTTAGGTGTTGTTAGATAAATCTCGTACTATAAAACAGTAACGGACGTTAACCTTATGGAGACTTAAATATTAGACTGTGGTTTAGTACTACACAGTATTGCTACTACAGTATAAGTCCTTAATACTTAATTAGAAATGGCTAATTTGATCCTCATCTGATAGGTTCTTAGCCATCATGTAGTTCTCAAATCTCTATATTAATGATACACGATGCACATCAACCAAGAGAAACATTATAGCATGTCAATTCAGATTGTGTACATGTCATTTACTAGTGACTAGAATTCAAGATCAATTCACGTACACACGTATCAAGAGGATACTCTATTTTTATGTAATTAAGTTATATGAATATTGTCATCATGTACCTATGAATAATCATGCACATCATGTATCAGGTACTCAAAACTTGTTCAATCATGCCACATTATCAGGTTCAATTATCATGTATCATGTTCCATAAATCAGGTATCGTATATCATACAACTATATTAAGTATCAATAATATAATATCGTATGTCACGTGTCGTGTCCCAAATAGAGTACCAAGGTCATGTCAAGCCTTGCATATCAAATGTGTCGATCGAATTTATGTTGTATCAGGCTATAGTTCCACGTCATATCAATATATTTCGTGCCATATATTACATATTCTGCATAATATATCTAGTATCATGTTAACGATGTTACTGTGTTATAACTCTCACATACATGACGACATATTTTACATTTTTGTATTAGTTTAACTAGCCATTGGCTTAGAGCTATAATCGTGCTTAAATTGTATTTAGTGTACTTATCCCTATATTTTATTAAATATACGATCTTTAATAAAATATATTTTATATTAAATTGTTGCTATGTATTTAAATTATTAGATACAAAATAGGTTAGGTGCTGAAATGTTAGGGTGAAGTAAAATTCCTAAATCTCACAACATATCTAATTTAATTTTTTAATAATTGAAATATTTAGATATGATAAATCTAATTTAATTCTTCAATAATTGAATCATTTAGGAATAATATCCAATTAATCACATTTGCTACCTTTCTTTATTAGTAATTTCTGAGCTTAAAAACTCTTTCTTGCTTCATATTTAGAGAATTAGATAAATTTAAATTTATCATAGACTATTTAGATATGATGCAACACTTTCTGATACGAACCAACACATTTAAATTTAATTCGTGCTATATTTAGAGAGTGGCAGTAGTCTTATTTAAGAACATAGGTTAATTTAGATAGCAAAACATTTAAATTTTAATTGAAAAAAACTAGAATTAGGTAAATGCTACTTGCTTTCAAACAAAGTTTATGTGGCGAATTACTTGAATTTATACGAGGTCGATGACAATAATATATTTAAATAAATTCAATAATCTGAAATGTTCCAATCTAAAATATAAATTTTACTGTAAATATTCAACATAATTGTATGATCCTAAATATTTAATGGATCAATATATTTAAATTATATTATTTTAACATCTAGAATTATAAAAATTGCAATATTTGTATATGTTGAAATTGACCCAATGTGAAATTTTATCAGGCATGTTTAGAGTTCAGCTATCAAATTACCCAATAATGCAGTTCAATTCTCAATATCAATTAATAATCCAAAATGCGGGTTAAGTGTATTCACAAAATAATAGTCTAAAATGTGAGCCGAGAATATTTATAAAATAAAATAAATTACGTATACAAAATATAAATAAAATAAATCTTTCATGAAAATAACAAAGAATAGCAGTGTTACTTACATTGAATTCTTCTTTATTTTCTTTGAATCCATCATTTTTTTATTTATTCTTTTTTCTTTCCTTAAAATATGTCTGCATGTTTGCTTTGGTGTGAGACGGTGTGAAGGTAAAGTGAGTGAAGAAAATATTTTTTCATAGAAGAGCGAAGAAGGAAAAATATTTATATACACTTTTTCATTAAAATAAATCCCTCACTATTAGCCATCTAGCCACCCTCTCTATCATATTTCCCTCACCATTCTACCTAACTAATTTTCCATATGACACATAAGCACTCAACTTGCCACCCTAAATCGCAACCACAAAGCAACACCACACTTCACCACCATCTTAAGATAAACAAAATGGAATTTTTTATTTATTTAATAATTATGGTTCTTTGTAACATTCTTCAAATAGTACCAAATTAATTCAGAACGTAACAGGCAATGAGATAAATACTACAAAATTATTCATTTGTCATTTCGATGTCTGTAATAAGAGAAATAAAATTTCTAAGTAATTAGAAGAATAATTTAATATTTTGAAATTAGTAAAATTCGAAAATATTTTTGAGTTTTCCTAAAAAAAATCTAAAAATATAAATATTATACACCTAATAACCGTGAAGACCGAATATTATTTGGAGTTACGCATTTAAAATTACGCTTGCTGAAGGTCATTTTGATGTCCAAAATAAACTGCGGTTGTCCTAATTAGCACGAATGAAATCAAAGGAAGAATACGAGTAGCATAAATTTTGGAATGTTATACATGTTCCTTAATTAAATAATCACTTCCTTTTATAACTATTTTCTAAGTACTATTGCCATACGAATTACAAGCATTACCATCATAAATTAGCATTCTGATTTATTATTTAAAGTTATTCACTAGTCAATTTTATGATCTATGTTTACTTGAATAAATTTGCAAGACTATCAAATTTCATGTAATTAAATAGTACCTAATTATATGAATATGCACAAATGAGAAATGTAAAATGAGAGTATGACAGTTTTGAAATTAAAATTATAATTTATTTAAACAGTTCATGTTAAAGAAAACAGTACTTTATATTATGAACATACATAAATAATTCTATTTAACAAAATTGAAATATAAATTATTCCTATGCAATAAGATAATGCATGATAAAGTAAGTTTGAGAAAAACTTACCTTAGCTTGAAAACGTGTTCATCAAATAGATTCACACTTAAGTTTCTGATAACAGATCAATAATAAATTATTATAAAAATAAACATTAACTTTTTGTGATTTTAGGAAAATTATTTGAAATTGTTAAGGCATTAAGAAGTTCATTTTTTAATTATGAAAGACTGGCAAGTTCGAACAATTAAACGAATAGGAAAAATCATCTTATCGGGTATATAAGATGAGGGATTTAGATTTAAATTAAATTCTTATGAGAGGGTTATCTATCGAGATCGAATAAGACAAAATAAGAAAATGAAATTGATCCTACCTCTTGATCGATTCCAAGAAAGAAGGAGAAGGAGGTGCTCCTGCAAATAAGGCTCTAGAGAGAGGTGGTCTAACACAATGGCTGGCAGTAGGATAGCTCAGACGGCGTGGTGCGTATCTGAGTAGTCTAATCAGATGGCTACCCTTTGATGGCATTAGATCAACAATGATCTAGCGGTCAACGGCATTTCGGCAGTCAGCGGGACTCCAACGTTGACAAAGACGTAGGAAAGGAGCAAGAGGTATGAAAGTGTGTTGGGTGTTATAAGGTGAGTTTTAGGAGGTATGATTGTTAGAAGTTTAGGGACATTAGAGGGGTTTAAATAGGATTTAGAATAAGAGATTTAGGGGAGAGATTAATGGAATTAAAGAGGATGTTTAGAGGAAAGTTTGAAATCAAAGGCTCATAAATATGATTGATTTAGAAGGTTTTAAAAATATATTTGAAATAATTCAAACTGCTAATAAATGTGATAGACTAAGAAAGATTTTAAAAAATATATTTGAAATAATTCAAATGGCTAATAATTGTAATTTATTATGGGAGACTTTTAAGATAAATTTAAAATTGTATTCAATTGGGCCAAATAACTTATTAATATATTTTACTAAATGAAAGATTTTAAGAATTGAATATTGGATGGAAATGAATTAGGAGGTAGAAATGGATTGTTGAAATATAAATTATTCTCATTTGAAATTAAAAGTTGACTTACTAATTAAATATAAGGCTAGTAAATAATTGGTCTTGAGTTTAAATGACTTAGACCTTATTATTACTACTACTACTATTATCATTATCATATCATCTTGAGTTTGGCCTAGAGAATGGGTTTGGGTTTTAATGAGTTAAGTGAAATATTATTTTCTTTAAAAAATAGTATATAAAAATATTTTGTGGCCTTCAAATTAAAATTAAGTTAATTTTTTAAATTTTATTTTAACATAAACAAACAAGAAAAAATATATATCAATAAATATATAATTATATATTTTATCGGCTTTGATTAGTTATTCTAGATATTCCAAAATCTAACCATTGCAGCAAACTAGGAATTTGATAAGTTGTTATTACAATGTCCCAACTGCCCTCGTCTTCTAAATCAGAGTAACAAATGATCCAAAGGATTTGTCACTTGTCCACACATTCTACAAGTAGGATCTTTGCACAAGTTGCACTCAGCATTCAGAAACTTGTACATTAATCTACCCATAAACACTTTCTTTTTTTTTTTCCCATCTCCACTTTCATGTTTCGCATCTTGTCACTTTTGGTTATGGAACACCTCGAATTTGTATCTCTTAATCGACCAATTTCTCACTGGCGGTTCAGTCCCACTGAACAAGCATTTTAAACTTGAGATGCAGAGAAAGTTAATAAGGAAAATGGCTTCTTTAATAACAGGCTTCAAAATCCTTTATATTGTTTATAAACATTTAACGGCATAAATATTTTCAAATCAACTTCTCAAATCATTTAAGTTATTTGTCTGGAGATGAACTGATTAAATGCAGAGAAATCTTTCCTAATCTGAGTTAAACACACTATATAATTAGCGAATATTCTCACTGTATATAGAAGGTAACTTGGTAAAGGAAACTGAATAATTTGAAATGTAAGTACTACTAGAGCGCAGTGATAAAGCTTTATAGGGAAATTCTATTTACACACCAAAAATTATTTTTGACACCCCGGTTACTCATTACACCAACCTCCCATTTTGAAACTTCATTGTTTTCGGAGAAAACGGGAGATTTTTTCATTTCCATTGAGAAAAATTGAGGATTACAAAAATTTCTCTTTTTCTTCAATAACAATGAATTGATTCAAGAAAAGAAAAACATACGAGAGAACTTATA
This sequence comes from Dracaena cambodiana, assembly GCA_036321105.1. Classification (NCBI taxonomy): domain Eukaryota; kingdom Viridiplantae; phylum Streptophyta; class Magnoliopsida; order Asparagales; family Asparagaceae; genus Dracaena; species Dracaena cambodiana. The sequence goes on along the minus strand of JAYEPQ010000006.1, from coordinate 7,767,806 downwards.
AAACTTTTATTAGAAGATTGTCGGATCGAGTAGCTATGAGGATTGATCCGTTTCTTGTTGACAATCCAACGTCGAAGGTTGGAGGCGGTGGAGATTTCTTAAACTCATTCTTCTCTTTAGATCTTGGAAGAAATTTAGACTCTTGCGCGGGAGAGAGATTTAGCCTAAGGTTCTTTTTGAGTTCCTCTGGAGGGGTATTTATAGGCCCCAAGTTGTTGAGAGAGTTTTCATATAGATAGAAATAAAATATTGTTGTAATCTTGATGTGATATTTAAATTTCCTTTTGGTAAGATTTGCTTTAAAATTCGTTATATCTGTTCCTGATCCTGCACCAAAGATTAATTAGACTCTGATTAGAATTAGAGTCTGATTAGAATTTTTAGAAATTGCAAAATAGTCTGAAGCAGGGGCCAAAATATATTATGCGACGGAGGTGAGGCTCATTGTACGCAAGGCCGGGCGGCGCTGCACGAGGCCTGGTGGCACTGCATGAGGCGGGTGGCCAGCCTGGCCTCGCGCGATGCTGGTTGGCCAGCCTCACCCGCGAGGCGAGGATAAATTTTTTTTTTTGGATCCATGCGGGGTTAATAATTTTCTCTCGTTCTATAAGACCCCCTCCAAAGTTTTGAAATTTTTGCTCCTCCATTTGTTTAACAAAATTTTAAAATACTTTGGATTCTTCTTTTAGAACTGGTGGATGACTTCATGGGAGATGGAACTTGCTAATGGTGTGGAGATACCTTAGCAAGCCGAGTATTTTGATTATGATGTGACTCGTTTGGATTGCCAAACAAAATCGAGGACTCGCTTGGATGACAGACAAAGCCGATAATTATTTTCGTATTGAGGGGTGACTTGCATGGCTTACAGATAGTGCCAGGATGATAGAATTGAGATCAAAGAACTATGAGCAGAGGTGTACTGTTAAACGTACCTATAGGATTTTGGCAGAGGTGTACTATTAAACTTGTCAAGATGATCGGATTATGGTCGAAGAACTATGGGAAGAGATATACTGTTAAACGTACCTATGGAGTTTTGGCAGAGGTGCTTAATTGCACATGCATGGGGCTTGGCAGAGGCACTTAATTGCACATGCTAAGATGATCGGGTCAGGATCATCGGGTTTCGGCAGAGGAGTACTATTAAACATACCGAGATTGTTTGGTTTAATATTATGGAGTGGCTAGTCTGGCTGACAAACAGAGCCGGTGACCGTGTTAGGATCAGAGGATATATTATTTGTATGATGGTTCAAATCTCGCTATTAGAGGTAAGATCTTAACATGACAGGTTTATTTGTATTGAGGTAAGATGGTTCGAATCTCGCTATACATGATAAGAGTTTAACTTGACAAATTTGGTTGTTTTAAGATGAGATGGTTCGAGTCTCGCTGTCAGAGATAAGAGTTTAACATGATAGCTTTACGGGATTTTTAGTAAACCCTGAGCTGTCAATGGATTTGACATATCTTTACCAATCGCCATTTGCATTGGACTAGCCATATTATTTTTCTCAGCATAATGAGTTGTCAAAAGTTTTGTTTGAGCTTAAATGCCAAATGCTTGTTCTTCCCTTTGCTTTTTTGGCATCGAAAAATGATGTATCCTTATAGGATAGTATTGTGATATATTTGTCATGGGATTTTTAGCAAACCCTCAGTTATCAATGTATTTGACATTCCTTTACCAATCGCCGTTTATATTCATGATGAGTTGTCGAGAGTTTTGTTTGGGCTTAAATGCCAAATGTTTCCTATTCCCTTTGCCTTTTCGGCATTAGGCTGTTTCTACTCCCAGTATGATAGGGTTGGTGAGGATTTCAATTTCCTTTCCCCTTGGCCATCGTGGCCTTCGGGTGAAGTCACCTTTATTGTTTAAATGATAAATTTCATTGGAGTAGATCGTCTCTATCACGGAGGATCCTTCCCATTTGGGGTTCGAATTTTTTTTAGCCTTAAGGGTCATGATCCCTTTTTTTGAAAGCCTTTCCATTTGAGATACATCTTGATATAAATGGATTTGATGTTGGAATTGGTGAGCGTGGCAATACTTTGCACATTTGTGCATAAATTGCTGATTCTTCTTATGCGAATTCGAAGTTTTGGCCTTGCCTGGTGGGCCCTGCAAGTCCTTCTTGAGCTTTCTCTTTTTGAAAAGCAGCAAAAGTACCATCCTATGATTTGTAGTATAGAGTTTGTAGCACTACATCACAGTAGAGTTTAGTTGCCTTCTTCTTTACTGAGGTTGCTTCCTTTGGATCTTTCGAAAGTATGTCATATGATGCATAATTTATGAATGAAGAGTGCCAGTCCAAGGGTTCAAGACTTGATCCAACTTGTTGCACTTTTTCTGCCTCCAATATTGTTTTTAGGGCAACGAAAATTGTGGCTCCCGATAGTGAAGCGCTTGCTTTACTCAGGTGGTAATGCCAAAGTTGCGATGAGTGATGCGAGGGCATCTTCGTACATATTCTTGTGTCGCAACACATGGTCAATGTAAAATTTTTCTAATTTGCTGGCTATTTTGATTGTCACTTGAATATAGAGCACAAGGACTTCATCTTAAGCTCGTACTCTCCAGTTATCTGGTCGACAATAAACCTCAAATTGCCGTATATCTTGAGACACTTCACCCCTAGCTACTGAGCTATTTGGAAGTTGATTATGAGAGCATTGCACTATGTCGCATCGTTTGTGCTTGGTTCAGTAAGTAAGTACCCCTGGAGAGATCACATATTTGTGAGAAATATCAGTACTACCCCCACTCCAAGGGCAGCTCTTCTTTCTTCAGCAAATTTGGTTTCTGAAGAAATAGGAGTTGTAATGTATCTCAAATCTCTGCAAGAATTAGGAGTTGTAATGTATTATCACCCCCTATGAGAAGTAGGAGTTGCATCCCCACCCCTTGTGAGGAAATAAGAGTTGTAGTATGTTCCACCCCCTACGGGTTCTCTGATATCTGGTTTTATGAAATTGATACATATTTTAATTTTCTTGCAGAAGTGGCCCAATTAAAAAGTACCAGAAATTTGTGAATTTTACGCCTTTGATGGTGTTAAGCAATGTTTGCTTCGCGTCCAAAATGCAAGCGTAACTTTATAGCTGCAGGCTTAGCCTAGCTTTTTAAGTTGACATAGCCTCGCGACTGGGCTAGTTGTAACTTCGCATTATACGTGGAGTTGCACTTGTATGCTAGTTTAGCTTCGCGCATTGAGTTAAATTCATGTGCTGACTTAGTCTTGCACAATGACTTAACTTCATATTTCAGGTAGAAGCATAGCCTCGCGTTTAGATGACTTTACACTGGCTTAGCATCGCATTGTATGTGGGGTTTACTAGATGTGGGTTTCACCCCCTGTGTGGGCCACATTTGATCACCTTCCTTTTCATTGAAGTTTACGTGGCTGAGAGTTAACTTTGCATTTTGAACTTCTTTGCGCTTTGAATTAGCCTCGTGCTATCACGCACTGTATTAGTCATGCACACTAGCTTGCTTTGCACACTGAACGCTTTATGCCACGTTGCAACTTAGCCTTGTGTTCTACATCTCTTCAGCAACGAAAACCATGCGGACTGCCAAATAGTCTCACGTTTTATAGTTTTTATGCAAGTGTTATTCTCATATTTCAACTGTTTTATGTAGCGTTGCAAATTAGTCTCATGTTTTAGAGTTTTTACACTTTTGTTGGCTTTCCTTTGTATAGTCTTGCATTGTTCGCAGGTATTAGCATCGCGTTCTTTACACTGCCTTCATACATATCCTTATTTAGCTGGATGTGGGTCCCACCCCCTGCATGAGACTTCTTTGGCTGTCTATGAAGTTCGTTATGTGGTAGATTACTTTCTTCATTGTAATAGACTATGCGAGGCTGAACTTTCGCCTCGTATTTCTATTTACTTTTGTACTCTGATTGAGTTATGTGCACTAGCTTAGCCTCCCACACTAGTTTAACCATGCACGCTGGTTTAGTCTCGAGTTAGCCTCGCACCAAGATGACTTTATTTTGGCTTAGTCTCGAGTTAGCTTCATGCTTTAGATAATTTTACGCTGGCTTAGCCTCACGTTGTATGCGCACATAGCCTCGTATTCTTACTTTGGGCTGTTTGATTTCATACTCCTACCCCCAGTATGATAGGGCGAAAAGTTTTTAATTTCTCTTTCCGCTGCCTTGGTAGCATTGGGCAACAAAAATTTGTACTTTTTTTCCTTCTTTTTTCTTTTTGTTTCTTCTTTATTTTCTTTCTTTTCTTTATTTTCTTTATTTTCTATTTTTTTCTCCTTTTTTCTTTTTCCTTTTTTCTTCTTTTCTTTTTGGCAATCATTTTGTTGTTGTTGCATTCGTGGACACCTTCTTTTCTTCAGGTCTCAACTGGATTACATTTGCTTGGATGAGTGCCTAAATTTTATCTTTCAGGACATATCAATCCTTAGTTAGGTGCACAATGTTTTGATGGTAGAGGTAATACTTGGGATCATCTATTTTTTCAGCTTCCTCTGGTTTTCGATTTTCGGGTAACCTGAGCATTCCCTTTTTATTCAGTAGGTGAAAAAATGTGACTGCTTGTTCATTTTTAAAATCATATGTCCGTTGCGATCTAGAAGAATCTCGATTATTTAGTGTTTTTTATTTGTAACAGGTCTGGTAGTCATTGCCTTCTTTCCCTTAGAATGGGATGACTGTGGCTGTGACTGATTCATGACCATCCTCCACTGGGTATGGTATTAATTGATACGTCGGATTATACCTCTACTAGCTACCCTTATTTGACTAGATCCTTTCAGATTTTGGACTCTACTACTCCCATTTTGACCAATGTCCTGGTCTAAAGATTGTGTTTGCAAGTCTCTGCTAATGTTTCTTGTGACATGCTATGCAGACATCGCACTGACATTTCGCAGAAACGCTCAATGAAGCTTTTAATCATCTCGTCTTCTTTTTGATTATTTTCTAAAAGAGAGTGAATGGATACTTAGATATCATCTTCCAAGAAGCAGTCCAAGAACTCCCTCTCCACATCAGATCAGGCATTGATAGTCCCTGGGACAGCTGCATAAACCAAGTGAATGTAGGCCCTTACAGGGTACTCGTAAAGATCTTAATCATCACTAGGTCCTTACCCATTAGATGGCCGGTCTGAGAAAAGAAATAGTACATATGTTGTTCGGAGATCCCTTTCCATCATATGACTTTAGTTTGAGAGACTTATATTTTGTCGGAAACAGGACAAACTTCCACTCTATCGGGTAGGGTCTCATGATCCCCATTTCTTGCAGTCTTTTCTAGTGCATTAAGACTTCTATTTAACTTTGGAGTTTCTCCATTTTTTCTGCGTAAGGACCAACAAAATATTCTTCCTTACTGCCTTTTCCCCGGTATCTTGATTAGATTCGGTCTCATCTTTCTTGACTTTATCAGAAGAGGAAGAACAGCCTGCTCCATCTTCCGTGTTCTTTTGAGTGTTCTCCAAGACCTTCACAATCATCACTTTGAGGTCCTCAATGCTTCTTTATTGCTCTTGGAAGAGGCGTTCTTGCACCTCAATCTTTTGACTATCTCGGCTGACCGTTCGACCATATGGACTTTCCTTCTCTCAAACTGAGAGAAAGAGTGTGATCGAAATGTTGCTATGGCCGAATGCTTGTTAAACTCTTCATATTCCTCATTAGAATTCTCTGCCAATCTTTTGTAATCGCGGGGAGCCGTCACGCCCGATCTGAAACATGTGTGGTGATAGGTTTTCTCTACTTCAGTATCAGAGGCACATCATTTGACGACTGGTTTCTTACCTTTATTCACCATATTCAACATGAAAGCGGCAAGTCTTAATCTGAGTCATAATCTAGTTTTCGCAGCAGTCATCTTTTCGTAATATCGGATCCCGGTGCTAACGGCCGGTTAAATACAGATGATATTGGGACTCGACAACAATAGGGAGTCAAAACTACTACGATTAATTTCTCACAATAGCAAGACTAATGGGATCGTGCTACCCTTCTTTTATTTGTGAGATATCTTCGTAAATTGGGTGTTTTTTCATGCGGTGCTGATCTAACCATCTTTTGCGGGAGGGGTCCACTTCTTGTGCGAGGTTTATTTGTCCAGACAGGTAGCTCTGAGAAGTCATGGAAGTTATATTTGTCACCTCCAAATTAGTTCTATATCCAGCATTAGTTTTGAGATGTCTTGCATAAAACTGCTTGGTAGCTTTGCATTCTTCTGTTCTTATATGAGCTTGAAGCTTAACTCTAGCCTCACACATTGGATGATCCTCACGTTCTGGACGAGTCTCACACACTAGATGAGCCTGGCGTACTGATCTAGCCTCGAACACTAGCTTAGTTGATTTGCCCCGCGTACTAACTTAGACTTAGTTTGGTTTTCAAGTTTACTTGTATCATGCTGGCGTCTAGTCTTATTCATGCTAGGCTGATATGCGCTAGACTGAGAAGTGCTTGGCTAATATGTGCTGGACTAATTCTTGCCAGACTGAGAAGTGCTAGCCTAACTTTTGTCAAGCTAATTTTTGTCAGGCTGTCTTGTATTAGGCTTAGGAGTGCTAGGCTGATTTTTTCGAGGCTAAGTAGTGCTAGGCTAGCTAAGCTGATTTTATCCAAACTGAGGAGTGCTAGGCTGGCTAGGCTGATTTTTGCTAACCTTAGGAGTATTAGGCTGGCTAGGCTGATTTTTGCCAGGTTGAGATTTGTTAGGCTGATTTTTGCTAAGCTGATTTTTGATAGGTTGATTTTGAGCCTAGCATCCACCTTTGTTTGTGCTAGGCTGATTTTGAGCCTGGCATGCAAAACGAGCTCTAAGTGCCCTACGGTGTGCCCTTCGAATCTAGTTGCAGATTCAGGTCCATCTTTGCACCGCGATAGATTGGCCTGTGGCTCGAACGCAGCAAATTCCCTGAATATTGGAAGGGACACTGTTTGTTTCGATGAACCAGAGTTTGAAAATCCAAGTAGCTATCAATGGATCAATGCCTCCTTGTCATTCAAAACTATAGGTCATCTTTTTGTTCAGGTGATTTTGAATGTTTTGGGTCGACCTCAATCTCGATCACCAACTTCTCCATCATTTCTCCAATTTTGTTGACGTCAGATTAGACCACCATATCCTCTTTAGTATAGAAGATTTCTTCCACTGTGGTTGCTAGTCTGTTTTTGAAAAAACTGAGGATATTTATTTAGTATATTTCCATTGTTTCTCCAATTTCATTGACGTTGGATTGGACCACCATCTCTTCTTTATTATAGAAAATTTCTTCCACTATGGTTACTAGTCGGTTTTCAAAAAAACTGAGGATATTTCCATTGCCATTAAGAAAAAATGAGGATTACAGAAATTTCGCTTTTTCTTTGATTACAATGAAAAGATTCAAGAAAAGAAAAAAAGACGAGAGAACTTATAGAACACGTCGCTCTCTTTTATTAGAAGATCGTGAGATCGAGGCAGCTATGAGGATGGATCCATTCCTCATTGACGATCAAACATCGAAGGTTGGAGGCGGTGGAGATTTGTTGAGCTCGTTCTTCTCTTTTTATCTTGGAAGAAACTTGGACTCTTGTGTGGGAGAGAGATCTAGCAAAAAGTTTTTTTTAAGTCCCTTTGGAGGGGTATTTATAGACCTCAAATTGTTATGGGAGTTTCCATATAGATAGAAATAGAATCTTATTGTAATCGTAATGAGATATTTAAATTTCCTTTTGATAAGATTTGCTCCAAGATTCGTTGTATCTGGTCCTGATTCTGCACCAAAGATTAATTGGACTCTGATTAGAATTAGAATATGATTAGAATTAGAGTCTGATTAGAATTTGTAGAAATTGCAAAATAGGCTGAGGCATAGGCCAAAATATTGCGCGACGTAGGCGAGGCTCATTATGCATGAGGTTGGACGTCACTATGCGAGGCCGGGTGGCACTGCACGAGGTTGGCGGCCAACCTTGCCTCACGCAAGGCTGGTTGGCCAGCCTCGCCAGTCAGGCGAGGCCGATCATTTTCTTTTTTTTGATCAATGCAGGGTTAATAATTTTTTCTCATTTTACAATCACGAATTTACTGTCTACGTCCAAATTTTTTTCAAATTTAACCCTCTCTCTCTTTCTCCTATTTTCGTTTATCACGACTGAGCTCTAAGATTCCCAAACTTTCCTCCGAGCCCTACTTCGTTGTCTGCCTGCCGCCATCACCACCTCCAACTCCATCGCCACTCACCGCCTCCTGTTCCACCCTCCGCCTCCAGCCCCATAACAATTTTCAAAAATTTTTTTGAGTCGGATATTCATAGAGCTTACCAATTTTCATCCATTTTTTATTAGTTGAATATTCATATCTGAGCTAAAAAATTCGTGGTCAGATATTAATATCCAATTGAAATTAAATTTGGTCATGTATTAATAACCGACCAGTGATCGACCGTCGTGCCAACAAAAAAAATAGTAATAATCAATTGCAAAAAAAGCGCCTAAAAAACTAAGAATAATCTTAATCTGTACCTGAGATTTGTCCTCTGACACCAATTGCACATTGGATTTTTCCATTTGTTTCAAAAAATTCAAACCCTTAACCCTAATTTCGATTGTGACTATGAATTCAAAGAATTTAAAATTCTTCCTAACTTTTAAGAAATGTGAATGTAAAAATTTTAGAAAGTTATTAAATTAATGAGTTTTTGGGAGATGTGTTTTCTTAAGATTTAAATAGTACAAAAATAATATTTTTTTTTTAGATTTAAGAGAGAGAACAGAGGAGGAAGACGACCACAATATTTTAAATTTTATAGAAGTTTTAGAGATTTGGGATTTAAAAGGGTAACCTAGTCAAAAAAGAAAATAGCAAACTTGTAATTATTTGCAAATTTCAAATTTGTGCATCATTAGTAAATTGTAGTGCATAAATAAAAATTCCCGGCTTTATAATATTGGATAAGAGGTCTCAAATTCTATTCTCATTCCTAGTTGTCAATCTATCCTCCAAAAATAGGTTTCATATTTTCTAGTCTATAAAAAAAACCCAATACACATATATCATAAATTTATAACTATTCTAACCAGATATAATATTTTTATTCATTGATATATTTTTCTCGTATATTTATTTTAAAACTTTATTTTAAACCATAAAGTATTATTTTTACTAAAGCCCATAAATAGTTTTCCTAAAAATATTTTTAGCTATTTAATGAGAGCCCAAACCCATTACTTTAGCCTAGATAAATAAAATTAATAATAATAATATAAGGTTTAAGCCATTATTTGAACCCAAAACAAATTATACACTAAATCACTAAGTCAATTTTAAATTTGTAATAATGAGTTGAACCTTCTAGTTTAGCTCCCTTCTCTTTTTATTCCATTATTAAATTTCTATTATCCCTCATTAATCAATTCTTTTAATGAGCCATTTGATCCATTTTGAATCAAATTTAATAAACTTCTCACTAAAATTCCATAGTTAACTACATTTGAGTTTTTCAACCAATTTCAAATATATGTTTAAAACCCTTCTAAATTTATCCAATTTATGAGTATTTGACTCATTCAAACTTTCTTTCAAAAACTTTCTTCAACTCCATTAACCTCCTTAAGTCAAACCTCTTAAATCATATTTAAATCTCTTCATTCATCTTTGTTTTTTCTTCAAACCAAACTTTCATCTTTCTCCTTTCTCTGCCAGCTGATCACCACCAGCAACTATCATAGCCACTAGCAGCCAACTGTCAAATCATGCCATCAATAGTCAGTCAACTGTCAAATCACAGTTGACTGCCGGATCATCATCGACTATCGGATTATCATTGACCACTAGAGGAGCAATCTAGCAAGCCTTCTCTGCTATTGGGACACATACCATGCCATCTGAGCTATCCCTCATCAACCATCACTGTTGGAGCACCTTTTGTTGGAGCACCACTTGAACTTACTTTTTACATGCACTATTTCTATTCGATAGGAATAAGTTGTTTTTTAAATTTTATTATATACAATTGTTTATGTATCTCATGAATAGATTATTATTTCCTTACACAAGAACTATTTAAATAGAATATAATTTTCGTTTCAAAAATATTGGCATACTCTTGTTTTACATTATTTTGAATTTCTCATTTAAACATGTTCATACCATTAAATGTTATTTAAATACATGAAATTTAGAAATCTCATAAATTTTATTCAAACGAAACACAGGCTATAAATTAACTAATCAATAATTATAAATAGTAAATAGATATACTAATTTATGGTGATAAATATTGTAATACTATAAGGCAATGGTGTCCAGGAAAATTTTAAAGGAAAGTGGTTATTTAAATAAGTAAAGTGCTTGCATGAAAATCCTCCTATTTTCTTACTCTTACATGATCATATGTCATTACGATATGCAATCAGAAAATTCCAAAAATTAGTGGCTAAAATTTCAGTAATATGTTATAATTAAAATCTTCTCTCTAAATATCACTTGATTATAATGAACTTGAATTACACTTGAACTTGAACTGAATTTGGATCAGAGATTGATTGGAAATGTACTATACTAAAATTGATACGATCTTAATAACTGTAAGCAATACTGGATTGGGCGAGATACTAATTGATGTGAATAATACATTTTGACTATACTGTCAAATTATACAACTATTTTTGCACATATCATGAGTGCATGGTGATTTGCTGGAACACATTAGAAAATGAATATTTGTTACGCAGGTCCAGGTCAGTTTCGGATAATATTGTTAACCATTTTTACGAGTCTGTATGAGAAGCAATTTAAACATGGATACATTAATTAGATTCTCTAATATTATATGATAATTTCAATTAAAATACTTGACATGTAGAGCAAAATATAATTATAATTACAATAAACATTATCAAGATCTTAGTTAATAAATTAATTCAAACTCTATATTTACACTTATATGCTCTATTTATGTCTATTTCAATTACTCTTACTCTTTATTTTTTTATATTGACATTACTTTTTTTATTTGGTCACGATTTGACGAGCTAGATTTGTGTGCCCAGATTTTGAGATAGATCCGAGGAGGAAGTTGAAAATCTTAAGCACTATTTGGAGTAACTGAAGCCCCTAGACAATCACTGTTTTCTTTTCAGCCTTGTAATTATTATTTTAGGTTGCTTTTGCTATTATAATTTATTATTTATTCATAATTGCTTCTTTGCCCTTATTTCCATCATTACTATTGTATTCCAATTATGCCAATTGAATAAAAGTTCAATTTTCCTTTAACATATTGTTGTGATATGTGACAATAACTTATATTGTACTGAGGCATAACGTATTTTCATGAATATGTTACCGAACTACTCAGCTATCCTGCTTTTTGGATGGCAGGCTGTTACAAAATTGCACTTTACAAGTTCAAATCCATATGCACACAAATGCACCTTAATGTTTTCAGTGCCAATTTAAAGATATTAGAATTCTGAATATTTGCACTAAAATTCAAAGATATTAAATTTTCAAATATTTACATGCAAATAGGATATATTTTGGGGAGTACTTGATATGGAAAGCCCCACAGTACAATTACATTGTGGGATAGGAAAGGGAGTTGGGGAATGATGATGTATCTTCCATCAGCTGGTCTAAAGGGGCTTTATGAGTTTAGATCCTGGTGCATTGGTTAGGTTTCTTTCTTACGTAGATTAGTTTATGAATCATGCTAAGAAGAGGCTCTAAAGTGCTAGTTTAGCTTAGTAATTTAATATACTCATATATTGCCTTTATTTCAATTTATTCTGTATGATTGCATATAGGGATCATGATATGTTTAGGGAGGAGGTTAGGGTTGGTTGTTGGTTCTGTACTTTTTGAAGCTAGGACTTCAAATGAGATTTTCTTTTCCATGTTGTGTTCAAACATAGGATCATGTTCAATGATTCAAGTAATCCCAAGGAATATTTTTTGATACATTCTTCTTCTTCTGAGAGAAACCTCTATACTTATAAAGAAAATCTTAATATGTATACAACTCCGAATTTTGGGTTAAATATTTTGACAAGAACGGTAAACTTCACAATACTATTGCATTTTGATACCAAAAAAGTAATTAGTCCCATTTCGAACCCGTTGCAACTGCTTTTTCCAAAAACTTTTACACTTGCATGAAGTCCAGTAACTGACCTGTATTTTGTACCAAGTATATATAAGTTCTTAGTCTCTTTTATTATTTTTTCTTTGATAGAATTGATAATAGAAAGTGTTGGGTTTTAATTCGGCCTTAGACTAAATCCGAATTAAAAGCCAGACCTATAATTCGATACCTGCACAAGGTGCATATTAGAGATCGACTATCCTAATCAGATCTCAAAATACCACGAGATTAATATATCGAGCAAACGAGATTGAAACATATGATAAACACAAGAAGAATACAAAGATTTAATGTGGTTCGGTCGACCTACACTGATAAGAAGAACAAAAGAGACTCATTATGAGAAAAAAATTTATAAGAAGTGATCCAATTATTTCTCTACCTGACACATCTCTCATAATAAGAAAACCCTCCATCATCACTAGCACACCTCTCTCATATCACATATATAGAGATGTGTAGTTCTAATATTCAAACACTATTAGAATAGCATTATCATCATCTAAATGGTGCCTCAAACTAATTAGAAACTGATTATCTGGCCCAAGCCCAACCGAGACTCTTTGTGAACCTTGATCACATTTGAATACTCAATAGATATCAGACGCAAGCCAAACAATATCAACTTTGGCACGTATTCGATTAGCCATGCATTTTTGAGAAACTCTATTATTCTCATTGTCCACTTTGTAAACATCAACCGTACGTTCACTGATTATGCTTGAAAAGTGAAGTAATTTTAGTTTATTTTATACACGCATAATCCAATTTTGTTAATTAATATAAAACATTAATAGAAAATTATTTTGATTAATCAAATTCTTAACTATGATATTTTTTAGTGTTTTCTAGTGTTATTGCAGGATTTTATATGTAGGGAAATCAAAGAATTAAAGTGTATCTCAAATATTAGCTCAGAACCTACCTGTTGGCTGTTGACAGACATCAACTGTAATTCAAACCCAAAAGCGTTTGTTCAAGGCCAGAGCTGCCGATTGATATTTTGAAGCTTTCGTGAGAGAATATAAAGTTTTCTTGTAAATAGAATTCCAATTAGGTTTTGGTAAGGGTATAAATAGATGATGTAATTAGAATTTTGTAATGCGAATTGGAGAGAGCTTTTTGAATAGTCATAGAGTTTTAGATATTCAAGATTTTGTTTTTATACACTTTCATATAAATTAATAAAGGAATTCACTTTTATTTATTCCTGACTATGATGAGTATGCATGGCTAAATTATTGGGTTGGTTCAGATGGAATAGCAAATGCTATGTAAATTACTAGTATGTGATTTCTATGCTTATTGTTTTTAATTGGTTTATGTAAAATTAATATCTTTGATTTTCTATTATCTTAGAAAAGATTAAGATATGATTATAAGTTTTTGATATTTTATTGTTTCGTAATATATTCATTGCTTAGTGTTTGATATGCCGTAGACTCTTTAGACACGGTGTATGCTTAGATTTTGAATATTTATTTTTGTTATTCATATTGTATGCTTAGATAGACTCAAAACTCATATGGGATTAATTGTATGAAGTTATTCAAAGTATCAAGTTTGTAACTTAAGTAGATTTTGTGGTTCATTAATTTATTTTTTGATTGTGGAAGACTACGTGATCTATACAACTAAGATATAAAAAGTATAAACACATCCAGTAAATTATTCTATGGAAAGTTAAATCCATCTGACCAACAATTTTATTTTAAGTAAATTTATATCATCTTTAGTTTAGTTCTCATTTTAGTTAATAAAAATCCAATGTTTATTTCTTTTGAGTTTCATAATTTATTTTTTTTAGTTTCACATAATAAGCAAAATGATTCTCGAGAGAACGATCTTGGGTTACTACACTTGTACTACTTATCGAACTCTTACACTCGGGATATGATTTAGATTATAAATTTTTTGGCGCTATTGCTTAGGATCAATACTATTGTATTACACTTAAGTATCAATTACGGTTCCCACATCATTAATTTTTGTGATTCTGAATTTGCATGACCAGTTGGAGAAGAACTTCAAATGGTAAGGTTACTCAATCATACTCAAATCCATACACACTTCCAATCCGCCGAACACCTCACGACATGAGCACTAGTAATAATAATAATAACAATAGTAATAACAATATGAATAATAATAATAATAATAGATTCAAAGATGACAATATAAATGATAATAATAGTCATCATGGAGGTAATAGAAGGATCATACAAGATTACCTATAGCTTGACAGGACAACCCAACATTTATTCATAAAATTTCTTTTGAATATGGGGCACTTCGAGATTAAATCTAGAGTAATTCAATTTTTGCCTAAATTTTATAAGATAGATTCAGAGAGCACATATTTCCACCTTCGAGAATTTTAATATCTTTGCTCTACTATTAATCTTCAGAACATTACTGCATAACAACTTAAACTTAACATATTTCCATTCTCGCTTAAGGAAAAAGCAAAGACAAAGCTACATTCTTCACATCCCAATTCAATATAAAGATGTGTTGAGATGCAAAGAAAATTCTTAAAGAAATTCTTTCTGCACATCGAACAAATTATATACGAAAGTAAATTCTCAACTTTCATAGAAAGAAGATAAAACATTGTTCAAGTATTGGGATAGATTTAAACATTTGTCACTCTCATGTCCACGTCATGGTTTCGAGATATGGAGGACTAAAAGTATCTTTTATCAAGTGCTAATCACCGCAACTAGATAATTTGTAGAAATTATGTGTAATGGTGAATTTTTAAGTAAAGATGTTGAGGAAGCATGAGATTATCTTGATTTGCTTACTGAAAAATCACAATCTTAGAAACTAAGGATACTTCGAATAGATAGCAATTAATAGAGAAATCTCATAATAGAGGTAAACTTCTTAAATTGGGAGAAATCGAAGATATAACTACATAATTAATTTCTATCACTAAAAAATTTGAATATTTTTTTACAAAGAAAAACTAAAACAATTAAGGTAACAAAAGAAGTTTGGAAAGTTTGTGATATTTGCGAATTACAAGAACACGTGACTCGTGAATGTCCTACACTTCCTGCTTTTAAAAAAGTATTGAATGAACAAGCTAATACCTTTAATAATGTTCTTCAACTAGCAACAAACTATATTTACAAACATATAACCCTGGTGGGAGGAACCATTCAAATTTCCAATAGAAGCAGAATCCTTAATAACAATTTAATCATAAAAATAAGCCATCCACTAATCCACCTCAACAATATGTCCAATCTTCTAATCAATATTCGGTGTACCAACTACCACCGAAGAGAAATTTTGAAGATAATTTCTTGTAGATATAACAGAGAGTGATCAGATGATCTAAGCGCAGTAGTAGTTTATCAAGCCACAATAAACAATTAATAGTCAAAATGCATCAGTCCAGTAATATCCGATCACAGATAAGCCATCTCAGTTCCACATTGCAAATGAAGGAAGAGGATAAGCTGCTATCTCAACCGAAGGCCAGTACTTCAGGTAAAGAAGGTATAAATAT
This sequence comes from Dracaena cambodiana, assembly GCA_036321105.1. Classification (NCBI taxonomy): domain Eukaryota; kingdom Viridiplantae; phylum Streptophyta; class Magnoliopsida; order Asparagales; family Asparagaceae; genus Dracaena; species Dracaena cambodiana. The sequence goes on along the minus strand of JAYEPQ010000006.1, from coordinate 7,752,160 downwards.
TATTACTTCTTCTATTAAAAATGATATTCCCGAAATAACTACTGCAATCAATTTGCAAAGTGGTAAAGTGCTTGATGAGCCTGTTTCAAAAGAAAATATCGAAGAGAAAGATGGCTATGATTTAGTACAACAATTTAAAGATGATAATTTTAAAGAACCCACTTCCATACATTATAAGCCACCTATATCATTTCCTTAAGTATTAAAAGCTAAAAATATTAATATATCTTATGTTGATATTTTAAATTTTTTTTAAATAGATATAGATCAATATATCTCTACTGAAAGCAATTAAATAAGTCCCCTCACATGCAAATTTTTTGAAGGACTTGTGTACCATCAAAAGACATCTTAACATACATAAAAAAGTATTTCTCACTAAACAAGTAAATGCATTATTCCGTACTGAAATGCCTCTTAAGTACAAGGATCATGAATGTCCTACTATTTCTTGTGTGATAGGTCACATAATATAGAAGAACTTTACTATATTTGGGGGCTAGTGTATCTTTTACCATATTCGGTTTACAAGAGCTTAGGTCTTGGAAAACTTAAACCTACACCAGTCACACTACAGTTAACCGATAGGTCAGAAAGGTATCCTAAGGGCATTGTGGAAAATATTTTAATTCAGATCGAAAACTTTTATTTTCTAGTAGATTTTATAGTTATCGACACTGCACCTGTCAAGAATTTACATCTTCATATTTTTATTATCCTCGGACGTCCATTTTTACCTATGGCTAATACAGTTATAAATTGCATAAATGATGCGGTGAAGTTTTCATTTAGGAATATGACCCTTGAACTTATGTTTTTAATGTTTGCAAGCAACCGAATATTGATAATTATGAATTACAAGACATTAATTATACTGAACAAATATGTGATGAAGGAGATATCATATTATTGTCCATGTTTGATCCTTTGGAGCTGAAATTAATAATGAAGAATGACTTTCTTGACTATCTCAAATCCGAATGTATCATTAAAATTATAAACATTTAACTGATGCACAATGTTCGAATATCACGGGATAAACCCCAAAAATTGAAGTGTATAAAGGGTTATCTCAAATTAGAAAGAAACTAATACCATCTGATATTCAAGTATCGATACTTGAGCTAAAACTGCTACCTGAAGACTTTAAATATGCATTTTTGGGACCTAAGGAAACTTTTTCGGTGGTCATCTTAGTACATCTTGATAAAAATCAGAAAGAGCGACTATCACCAACATTGCAAAAATATAAGCAAGCTCTTGGATGGAATATGATGGACATCAAAAGTATGGACCCTCTTATTTATACATCACATCACTTTGGAAGATGGAGCCAAGCCTATTAGGTAAATGCATCGAAGGCTTAACCATCCATGAAGAAAGTGGTTGAAGCTAAGGTGTTGAAACTTTTGATACTAACATTATCTATTCGATTGCTGATAGTAAGTGGGAAAGTCCAACCCAAGTTGTTCCGAAAAAGAGTGGGGTAACAATCATTAAAATTGAGGATGGAGAAATGATACCCACTCGAACTATTACAAGTTGATATATGTGCATTGATTGTCAAAAATTGAACCAAGTAACACACAAAAATCACTTTCCAATACCATTTCTTGATCCAGTACTTGAAAGATTTTCCAGGCATGAATTTTATTATTTTCTTGATGGTTATTCTAGCTATTATTATATTGAAATTATTTTAGAGGACCAGGAAAAGACAACTTTTACTGGTACTTTTGCTTTTCGAAAAATGTCATTTGGATTATGCAATGCGTCCCAACATTTCAAAGGTGTATGATAAGTATTTTTAGCAACATGGTTGAAGATTATCTAGAGGTATTTATGGATGATTTCTCTGTGTTTGGAAATAATTTCGAGTCTAGCATCTGTACTTAAAAGATGTCAACAGAAAAATTTACTCCTAAATTGGGAGAAATATCACTTCATGGGTACGAAAGATATTGTGTTAAGCCATATAGTTTCATCTAAAGAGATAAAAGTAGATAAGACTAAAGTTGAGTCTATTTTCAAAATGCCAATACCCAAAACCATGAAAGATATATATTCGTTTTTAGGACATACAGATTTTTATAGAAAATTCATAAAGGATTTTGTACTATTGCTAGACCGTTTTCCACCATCCATTGGAAGATATGCAATTTGAATGGATACAAACATGCCAAATAACTTTCAAAACCCTCAAAGATATGCTCATCAAAGCACCAATAATGCAACCTCTAGATTGGTCACTTTCGTTCAAGATTATGTGTGATGCAAGTGACTATGCAATTGGAACAGTACTGGAGCAATAATGAGATAAAAATCCCTACGTGGTCTAGTATGCTAGCAAGACTCCTAATGATACTTAGACAAACTATATGCAACAGAGATGGAGCTTCTAACTATAGTTTTTATTCTTGATAAATTTCGTTCATATATTTTTGGATTCACATGTAGTCATTTGGCACTCAAATATCTTTTGTTAAAGAAAGATGCAAAACCACAACTAATCTGCTGGACACTGCTACTCCAAAAATTTGTTCTTCAATTAAAAATAAAAAGGGAGTAGGGAATGTGGTTGTTGTCTACCTCTCTCAACTAACTTTTGATAACGATAAGCAATCAATTAGAGACTCATTTCCTGACGATTAGCTATTTTCAATTAGAACAACTCCCAGATATGCTGATATTATTAATTTTTCTTTTGCAGGTGAAATGCCAAATTACTGGGTTGCATAATACAAATGATTATTCTTATACAAATCATGTCGTTTTTTCCAACAACCCTTACCTATTCAAATATTGTTCAAATCAAATCATTAGGCATTGTGTGCTTGATGATGAGATTCAAAGCATAATTGCCTTTTGTCATACAGAAGCATGTGATGGTCAATTTTCGTCCAAAAAGTCTGTAGCCAAAATACTCCAATGTGGATTCTATTGGCTTAGTATGTTTAGAGAAACATATGAATTTTCTAAACAATGCGAGTCATATCAGAAATTAGGAGTGTTAACTAGGAAGAGTGATATGCCTCTAATATCCATACATACAATTTAGATATTCGATTGTTGAGGCATTGACTTAATGGGTCCATTTCCTATTTCTAAAGGATATGTTTATATCCTCATAGCGGTCAATTATGTCCCTTAATGAGTAGAAGTTGTAGCATGTAGAAATAATCATCAATAAACTATTATCAAATATTTAAAAGAACATATATTGTCCATATTTAGAGTTCCTAAAGCCGTAATAAGTGATGGGATTCCTATTTCTACAACGAAGTCTATGAAAATTTATTGAAGAAGTATCACATTATGCACAATACTTATACACCTTATGTAATGCACCCATCCAGAAACTGGGTAGCGAGCGCCAGTAACATATTCGCTTAGAATATGCTAAGCCGTCGTAGAATGCTATGAATTAAAATAGTTTATAATTTACCACGGATTTCTTCCCCAAAAAGTCTAGCTATGGTTACTTTTGTGGCTTCATATGAATCATTATAAACTATTATATCTCTAATCTCATATCTGATATGAGACTATTGAGATAGGATATTACATTCTCTCCCTTAGGATCTGACGTCTTCGTCAGAAGGGCTCAGTAACACGTTAACACTTCACCAAGCGATGTGGGATTTTAGAGGTGACCCTCTTAGATTCTAGAGGTGACTCTATACGGATTCAAGAGGTGGCCTCCACTTTTTGTGTGACACTTTGTTCCGAGTAATACTTAGTTTTATGTGGCACTTAGTTCGTACACTTTCGGCTGGTGTCTGGTTCTGATATCACTTATAATGCTCCCACTTGGAAATTGGGTAGCAAAAAACTACAGTATATTTGCTTAGGAATATGTTAAAGCTTCAGTAGAATGCCATGAATTGAAATAATTTATAATTAGATATGGATTCCTCCCCTAAAAGGCTAGTTACAATTACTTTTGTGGGTTCATAAGAATCATTATAAACTACTATATCTCTTGTTTCATATTCAATGTGAGACCATTAAGATAGGGTATTACACTTTATCACCCACAATTGAATGGACAAGTCAAACTGGCTAATAGAAAAATCAAGCAAATTCTAGAGAAAACGGTTAATTCATGTTGCAAAGATTGGTCATTTAGACTAATTGATATTTTATGGGATTACCATACACATATAAAACAATCTTAGACATATCTCCATAGAGAATAGTCTATGAAAATATTTGTTATTTTCTTATAGAGATAGAGCACAAGGTATATTGGGCAATTAGTTAATCTAGATCTCAATTCTATCGCCCATTGTGAAAACTACAAGTAAATGAGTTGGAAGAGATAAGACATGATACATATGACTATTTACGCATTTCGAAGGAAAAAATGAGAATATGGTATGATCACTATATCACACGCCATGTTTTTCATCCTTCTGAAAAACTGCTCCTATACAATTCATGCCTTCATAAAAAAAATTATGTTCATAGTAGAATGGACCATTCGTAGTTAGAACTATGCATCTATATGGTGCAATTGATATAAAACAATCCAAAAAAATGGTTATATTGAAGATTACTTGAAATTTTTGATGCATACGTACGAATCTCATGATCTAGTGGATCCTCCGACATCTCATTGATACGATCTAAATAGAGACATAATATATTATTGTATATTATGTACTAAAATTTTTGTTTTGTAACTGATACAACATGGGTACCGCATTAAGGTAATTACTAAGCACTCTCTCTTAAATTATATTTGTTCATGATTGAGTAAATAGAGATATCAATTTATTAAGGACAATGTACATTTTAAGTTGGAGGGCTACTTATAAAAATAACTTAATTTGGATACCCATGATGCTTTCAACGATTTTGTTCTACAATTTTTTTTAGAATTAAAGTTAAACTTTAGTTTTTATTGCAAACTTTAGAATTGGGAACTAACTTTTAGTATAGAATTAATTTTAGAATTAGGAATTAACAATTAGATTTTAGGAATAATGTTAGTCTAGGAACTAACAATTGGAAAAAAAATTAAAATAATTTTTTTGGCTTGACGCAGTTCTCAACGTAGCGCGGTTGTTAAAACTATTGTAGAAGCGATTGTTGACAGACAACCACTGCAGAGCAAAAATTACTATCCCAGAGTGACTGTCAAAGATTTTGTCGAAGCGAGTGCTAATAGTCGTCGACAGAGAGCCCTAATCATAAATAGTTTTTTGAGTTTCTTTTTCTCCCACCAAATCCTATCCTTCTTTCTACATCATCCTAGAGAAAAAATCTCTCCTTTCGATGGTAAAACCTATTCTTGCACAATTTCTTTCAAATTTTTAAAGATCTTCAAGCAAGTAAGTCTTCTTCTCTTTGGTTTTTCTATGAATTGTTTTTCGTAAAAAGTAGATTTTTGTTTTGAAAATCTAGATCTACGATTTATATGAACAAATTTGAGTAAACTCAAGTTAGATCTTTAGTTCTTAGTAGATTTGGAGTGGTTTTTAGTAAATTTTTAATGATTTTTGACAAATTTCATGCAATAATTGAAAATATATGCTAATTCAATAGTAAAGAAAATAAAAATCGCAATTTCTTAGTATAACAATTCATGGGTTGCTTGAATAACTAATATATATCAAATTCATGCATTAATAGAAAAAACAAAGTAGAGTTTGAGTAATTTTTAAAAGAGGAATTGAGAAATATGGAATTATGCAGTAAAAAGGGGAAAAGAAAAGAAATTAAATAAAATTGAATAGAAATATATAACAATTGTGTTAAATTCATGCATAAATTTCAGAAGTAATAATATTATGTTAAGATGTATTTTTGTCATTAGATTTCAGGATGGGACTAAGAAAGCAAACCGTTTCTTAGAGGCCGAGAGTTGAATCTTCATGCCCATCTTCTCCATAGTGGCACAGAGCTGCAAAAGTAAATAAGAAGCTCTTGGATATATATTAAGTGATTAAGCATTGGCCTAAATGAGCAGCTGATTACTCAAAAATACATAAGAATCTTGCTTTTAGAGCATAAATGCAGGTTATGGAATTAGAAGCATATACAATGTATATACACACGCCGGCATGCAACAAAATCGTGCGTGAATTTTATACTAATCTGCAACTGGCACTTAGAGACCAACATACTCTGTAGTAAGGGGCAGTAAAGTGCCATTCACTAGACAAGTGATCTGAAGAATCATTACTATAACCAATGTGCTTAAAGAGCACCCATCTTTTATTGACATAGTGAATGAGATACCAAGCAACTCCCATCAGTTTAAAGAGCTCTACGTAAACCCCAGCGATGTTGCTTTCAATGAAACCTTCTTGAAAGTAGGCTTGCGAGACTGGAGTATATTTAAGCCTATTTATCAAATATAATATTTTACCATCCCCTACAATAACAAAATTATAATCAAAGGACATGGTGTTATTAAATATGACTCTGGAAATATGCCCATTCGATGTTGCCTCCATCATGCACCTCGCGATAGTTCAATACCTATAAGCCCATGATATATCCAGTATCTGAGATTGGCAAACCCATACTTAGTTCTACCATTTCTGATAATGAAAATTTGCATGAATAGTGGGATTGATTTGTCATCAATTGACACATTTGAAAAACCCATGAAACCATTTACGGATATGATCGTTCAATGGAGCATGAGCGCTTGACACACCTAGTAAGAACAACAGGTACAACAAGAGCAATACTGTTGCCTCGCCGACCGGTCATGGAGAAAAAGATCAAGAATGTGGAGAGCAATAGCAAGAACAAGAAGATGCTACAGTTGCGGTGGCCTAACCATAAGAGATTACACTCCAAATGCTTAATGGATGATAGACACATTCAAAGAAAGACTGCAAGTCATGGAGACTTCTCAAGCCCGAACCGAGCGACACCAACAATACTAACATCGGCTTATAACAAAAGTATTCAGACAAATAGTTGGTGAGAATGCTCCTATTTCTCCTGATGAAGACGAAGAGACGAGTTAGAGGACCACATGGTTCCGTCGATGCTAGGATGCAAGTGACGAAAAGGTCTTCATAAGAGACATCATTAGTATCGATTACTAGATGAAGTGAATTTTTTGAAGAACTAACAAAGCCAGGTGCTTTTTAACCTTAACCTCATGCATTACTTCTCAGTATATTGTTTGCATAATTATATTCTTGATGCACTGAGAATACTGCATAATTTAAGTTGGGGAGTGGGATAGACCACTATACTTTATTGTATCATAACTAATTAATGAATTGATTTTTTTTCAAAATTTTTGATTCTTTGAAGTAAAAAAACAAAATTAGAAGTATTTTAAATTGCATATTTATAAGATTGATATCTAAATATTGATACTTATATGATAGTAGTTTTTATATAATCTTAATTGAGATTTTAAGTTTAACAATAAGATATATGGATACTTAAAATTATATATATATATATATATATATATATATATATATATATATATATATATATATATATATATATATATATATATATATACATACATACATACATACATACATACATACACACACACACACACACATATATTTAGTAAGCCTGGTATTAAGGCAATATACTTAGGAAATAAATAATAAATATATAGTAAATATAATAAATAAGAATAATTAAGTGTTAAGTAGTTGGGTTCTTAGGCCTGGGTAAGTGTGCATATTCACACAAACGATACTTATGAACTTTTATTATAGTCATGAGCTAAGTAATTTAAGTAATTAGACATTTGTGCCTCTGTAAGCATGAATGTTTATATGAAAGGCAAGTGTTTATGAAAAAAATGAAAATATACATACATACACACACACACACATACATATATGAAAAGGGTTCCTATAAGTTTGATTGAAGTTTGAGACTTGACAAGACATATATACACGATTACAAGAGTGTATAGGAGAGGATATTAAAAGTAAAAATATATCTACGATATAATTTAAATGATCATGATAGATACATAAATGTACTAGATTATAACTGATTTATTAAGGTTGACATCTTTATAAATATTTGCATATGTATCTCTAATTGAGGTTGATATGAAAAAGAAATGAAAATAGAAAAAACAGGATAGATAGTTAATAATAGGAAACTATCATTTTTTATTTTCTTCATTTTACAGTTATCCTTATTTTTTATTTTATTTATTTCTTCAACTTAAACATTTCTTAATGTTTATGGGTAGTATCATTGGCAAAAATATTTATAGATCCCCAACCTTGTGAAGCCACTTGCTTTCTTCTTCAATGAGAATTTCATTTGAAGCTAATATTTTATCTTCAAAGGGGAAGGCTGGCTTCTCCATGGTTTTGCAGTTTAGAGCTTTAGGGGAAGCATCAATAAAAATGTCCTTGAAGGTTGCAGAACTACATCTTATTAGCCTCCTCTTTTCCCTATTACCTGGGTGGTACACGAGAATTGAGGCATCATATCGAAAGTGGATTGCTCCGTTTGGTCCTCAGCAAAGCCAAAGTGATGCTTCTTCGATAGAGGTGCACAAAATAGCTAACTGTAAGAAAAGAAATTAAAGTGAATAACTGAAAAAGAAAGAAAGCAAGTATGGGCAACAACACTTAAAAATGATTAAGTGTTGAGACTCAAGGCTAAGACATAATCTTGCATTGCGCTGAAACACGAAGTTAAGTCATAGCCCCGCATTGCGCTTAAAAAAATACAAAGTTAAACCTTAGCTTCGTGCAAAGGCAAAATAAGCAAGGATAATGATAGCATCATAGAAATTGTACGCGCGAAGCTATCATAGCCTCACATAAATTGTAAAACACGAGGCTAATGGATAGCCTTGCATAACTTTGAAAACAAAGGATAAAACACTTAGCTCATCGGAGTGATGGAAGAATGGTGAACATTTTGCCGTCAAGAAAACAATGCAAGCCTAAAATGGGTAGCGCTCATGGCTGAAGAAGCCAAAGAGAGGATTTACCTCCTATGGGAGCGGCTAAACCACTTCGCTGTCGCTGCCACTTGTTCAGGCAATAGATGCGCTGGTCGACAATGAGGAGCTACAGCTAGAAGAAATTTTCTTGGGTACCATTAGTCGTGAAATTGAAGAAATTTCAAAGAAACTCTATGGAAAAATGATGTGTTCTAAAGTTCAAAATTTTTGGGAGCTTGACAGAGAAGAAGGAGAACTCGATTTAAAAAGGAAAAACCTTGATGCTTCAAATTCACGATTAACATCATGGGTACGGATCTCAATGACAAATGTGAAGCTTAGCTTCATGTTAAAGGATGAAATGCGAAGCTATCAGAATGTGAAGATAACATGTTAGCTTTGCATAGGAAGATGAAAATCAATCTAAAAGAATATCCAAAGTATTTCAAAAATTTACTGCAGTACATACTCTGCCAAATATGTAATACTAGTAAATTCAATTTGTTATTCATTAAGCCAATGATATGTTTAATATGCACCTAACAATCTCTCCCATTTGATGATAACAAATTAAGCATTAAAAACAAAATATGACCAAATAAGTGAGATACTTTGAGATGAGCAAAGTCGTGATTCAAGATATTAAGTCCAAGCACACATACATGAAAGTGAGTCAATCAAATAAATGTGTTATCAAATCAGTACTCCCTCTCTTACTCCTCTTAATATTCATCAAATTAATGCTTTCTCTCATGTGTGAATTCTTCAATTCTCTCGTGAATTCATCAAATTAATGGTTCCCATTGCAAACCAATGTTAATATGTACACATCTAAAACATAAACCTCAGGCATTGAAAACCTAGGAAACAACAATCACAACTATCCAACTGATAAATATGTATTCCTTACATTTTTATAATCATAACAATCTATATTTTGTTATAAATAAATGTATTATTTAGATATTTTATTATATTTTCTAAAATTAGATTTTTAAAGAAAGGATAAGGAAAAGAAATTTAAAAGAATATTCTTACATGCCCAAAGCCAAAGAACCCAATATCTAGTTTTATAACATGTGGAGATCAAATTAACGACCTCCAAAAATCAATCATGATCAAAATAATAAAGAAAAGATCATTTTGTTATGAAGGAGATCAAGAAGTTAAATATTAATCACATTGAAGATTGCATCAAATCTAAATGTTATGCTAGAGATCTTCCAAATTAACTCAATGATTTCATCAAATCTAGTAATTATAGTAAAGATCTTGACAAATTAAGCAAAAAGCCAAATCATGCAAACTATTGTATCAAATCTATCTATTATAAAAAAAATTTTGACAAATCAATTTATTATGAAAAATCAAGTCAAACAGTTATCATGATTTTTTTATTCCTAATTTATAACAAATATAAACTCTTTCACTCATAAATAGTAGGAAAAATTTCACTTGTAAGTCACAAAAAAATTTATAGAATAATTTTAGAAGATCTTGGTATTGTTTGGCTGAATTCTTATTATTTTGGCCATAATGCTAATTTTTGTGATTGCTAGAGGGAGGTACTTGATCTTTAAACACTTAATGCATAAGATTTGGATTCATAGTTGATTGTGGTATCTTGATTTATTACATTTGTATTTTTTAACCGAATTAAGGGCACAACCCAATAAATAAGATAACATAGGAATTTCATCATCTTTTCTTAGACTACAAATCACTTCTTCATCATTATTGATCCAATTCTAACAAAAATTAATTAGATATTGGCCCTAAGGAGGTTCAACCTCAATAGGACAAGTAGATTAAAAGGTGAATCAAATTTCACATTCAGCAAATTGAGTAATGTCTAAAAGATGTTCTGAAGGTCGTTAACTAATTAAGGACCATTAAAAAAAAAAAAAAAAATCTCCCTCTTGTTTTCACTTATCTGGTTGATCAATTTACTAAGTTTGGCATTTGGCTAACCTAACTATTAACTTGGAATGGTTAGGAGTTATCTAGTTGAGTTTATGGTTGTCTTAAATCATATGTTTTGTGTGTTTTCATCTTTTATTATACTTTTGCTTTTAGTATTTTTTTTTTCATCCCTTAGACTTCACATTTTAGGTGTTCTTTCCTTCAACTCCATGCCATCATATTCTCAAATCAAACATTCATATCTATTTGTCATTGTTACCATAAATCTAATCATATTTATCATGAATATTGGATAAGAAGTTTGTTAGGATTAGGCAAAGAACAAATACATATTACATATCAAAGACCTATGAAAAATGTCTATACATATACATGCAATTTGGAATAGAAAAATTATTTTAAATTTCAAGGAATCTCGGAGTATGAAGAAAGTTCTGCATGCAACAATTTTTTACATATCCAACATGTTCATCATTAGAATTCAGTTATGAGCACGAAACACAATCATGTATGTTAAAGGAAACTTCAAAAGATTTGAGTGAATTCTCATCTCATATTACATCTTTTATAGAATCTAATCTTATCACCTTCATACAAATTTGTAATTCCAATTTTAAAGGCTTAGTTTAGCTAAAGGAATATGTAGACTGGTTAGGTAATTGCGTCAGTGTGAGAGAGAAGGAATCCTTTCCTAGTTGTCTATAGAAGATCCAATATCCAATTAATCCAGCTTAACATACTTATGAACAACCACTTTATTTGTCTTATAAAGTTGATATGATTCAAGAAATATCGACTAACTATGACATAATAATTATATATACATTAGCTATTTCAAAAAAGGTTTTGAAGAAATTCTTTAAAAGGAACCCATACATTTTTTGTAAGTCCATGCCACCATATTGTGACACACCTTTTTTGGACCGTTTTACTAAAAACTATGATGGAATTTTGAAAGAGGAATTCAATTCTTAGCGAGCTACCTCATAACTAATGAAAAGGCATTGTGCAATCTGGCATTCAAGATGGAAGCAATAGTAGTACCTTGATCATTAATTTCAATCAATGAAAATATAAAGAGTTCATCTCTTCAGGGTCGGCCAATTCTAAAATAGTGCAACTTATCAACACGTGATTAATGACATGAAAGTTGCGGCCTCTATAAAGAAACAAACTCTCGTTTAATAGGAGTCTCGAGATTTTATGGTCCACCAATTGTCCAAGCGAGAGATCTCACATCTCATAGTACGAGACATCGCTGCTTTTGGTGTTTTTACACTAGAGAACTAGCCAAATACAAACCAAATAAAGGCTCAAAAGCAGACATAGATTGACAACAAATACGTAAAGCTCATAAGCAATTACCCGAACATGAGGATTAGCCCACGTACCTTGACCAAAGCGCGAGGCTAAGCTTGTGTAAAATGTAAGGCTAAACCTGTGTGCCTCAATAAGAGTGTGAGGCTAAGCTTTAGTAAAACACAAGGCTAACCTCGCATACTTTGATCAGAGTGTGAGGCTTACCATGTGTAAAATGAGAAGCTAAGCCCGCGAACCTTAACTAGAATGCAAAGGTAAGCCCACATAGAATGCGATGCTAAGTCTGCGACTAGAATACGAGACTAAGCCTGCATAGAATGCAAGGCTAAGCCTGCAGAGAGCGCGAGGCTAAACCCGTATAGAACACAAAGCTAAGTGATAGTCTTGCGTTGCACCCTCAAATAAGTGAACCTCACATTCTTGAATTTCATAAACTCATCTTTTTCAAGGGAGTTATTCATCCATAATTTAAAACGCATAAGTCAATACATATGAAATTTTTCTCACACAATGAAGGAAAATTCGGTGGGAGTAGCTAATGTCTTTTTAACACTTAAAAAGAGTGAGGAGATCTGAATCTATACCAATTCCATATATTTGACTGCAGTTTGTGTAGAAGATGAGCTTCCATTGCTCGGAGAATTATGGAAATTCTCAAAATCTATCATATTAAATTGGCAACAAAAATCCAAACCTCCAGATTATTACATAAGATCCATAGGGCGTTAGAGTATGTCACAACTCCTACTTCTTTAGAGACAGAGTTCGATAAATAAATTTGGTTAGATCATGACATTGACACTACCAATTGGGATATAGATGTCAGTACGAGGGTCATCTTCAAAAGTCTTGCAGCAAATGTGACTTCAGCAAGTCATCTCGAAGAAGAAAACCATGCACAAGTCCTCTTTCAAGATGACTCATGGGCAAAGTACCTCAATGCTAAGTAGGATATTCACTTTGAATAACGAGAATCCTCTTTAGAGGATAAGATGGTCTAAATCAATATGTAAGATGAAAATAATCAAGCCCATATTTGTGAGCAAGAGTCTATCTCCTATATAAAGGGAATTCCTTGTAACTCTAAAAAGAGATTAAATTGATGTCTTTGCCAGAAACTACTAAGATATGTCAGGGTTAGACCCACAAGTCACTATGCACTGGCTCAACATTAAGCTTGATGCCAAACTGATTAAACAATAATATATGCAATTTCTACAAGAATAGATGGAGGCGATTGAAGATGAAATAAAGAAACTCATACATTTGAGAGGAACAACAACTCATCTGGGTGACGAATATTGTCCCAGTGCCAAGAAAATGACAAAGTCCGATTATGCATAGATTTTCTAGATTCAAATGCCGCCTGTCCTAAAGATGAGTTTCATCTTCCAATTACCAGTGTCATTTTTGACAATACGTGTGGGTTTAAGAAGATGTTCTTCATATACATATTCTCAAAATATAACCAAATCAAAATGCATTATGTAGATGAAAAGCACACAGATTTTAAAACACCACTGGATATATTGTTATAAAATGATGCCCTTCAACTAAACAATGCAGGCGAGACTTACCAACACACTATGAGAGTTATGTTCCACAAGCATCTACGTAAGAGCATAGAGTGCTATATATGTAGATGATTTGGCTATTCAGAGCTGAAGAAAGGAGGACCATATCCAATATCAGAAAATGATGTTCGACATCATGCGAAAATATAAATTGAAGATGAATCCTACCAACTCTTTTCTAGGGATGTCCAGTGGTAAGTTTCTCGGATTTATTATAACATCCAAGGGAATCTGCCTCAATCCTGACATAATCAAAACAATATGAGATATGCAATCACTCAGAAACCTGAATACAAGGAATATTGGCATATATCCAAAAGTTAATTACTAACCTTTCGGGAAGATGTCAGCCATTCACAGGCTAATGAAGAAAGGAGTCTCTTTTGTTAGGGATGTGGCATGACAATAGGCTTTTGAAGATAATAATTTTTTTGTTGTTTTCTCATATTCTCATGATTCTCCTATCCGGAAGACCATTTCTTGTATATGTGCAGGCCATGGATCGCACCTTAGGTGTATTACTAGCTCATAACAATGAGCAGGGCTATGGACAGGCCATTTAGTACTTAAGCCATGCCATGATAAGTGTTAAACACTAGTATAAACTTGTGAAAAAAGAGTGCTTAGCTCTAGTGTTTGTTGTCTAGAAGATGTTATACTATCTGAGGGGCCAGACGATCCGTGTCATCTCCAGTATCAATCCATTGATATTACTCATGACAACTTGTATTCATTAAATGGTAAATTAATAAATTAGGCCTTGCTAATTGCCACCATACGATATGCTTTGTGTCGCAAAAAGCAATGAAAGGCTAAGTAATAGCAGATTTCCTAACAGAACATTCAAACCCAGAATCTTCTAAATTGCATAAAGATATTCTAGATGAAGCAGTGAAAGCTAACATGGTCTCAGAGGAACAAGTATGGTAACTATTCGTCGATGGTGAAATAAGGAGAATTGCAACTGGAGTGGGTTGTACTTATATATCTTCGAAAGCATATGATCCCTCGATGACCGAGCCATGTACAAATAATGTGGTAGAATATAACACATTAATCATTGGCCTCAAAATAGCTCAACAGCTAGTAGGGGTAAAGTGCTTCGAAGCGTATGATGATTCAAAAATTATAGTTAACTAGATGACAGGAGAATACAAGGTTAAACATGAAAACCTCATACCTCATCATCAAGCTGCAATGAAATTGGCTAACATTTTCAAGCTATTTTACATCAATTATATGCCATGACATGAGAACATGTACGTTGATGCTCTAGGATCATTGGTAACCACTTTGGCATTACCTTGTGGATCGAGCAAGCATCTTATCAATGATAGCCACAAACTTTTTTTTTTCCCTAAAATGGTTCTAGGGGCAAACGAAGTATACCAGACAGTAGTAAACTTCGAGCCATGAGATTGATGCTTTGCCTTCATTGACTATGCACTATATGAAATAATTCCAGATGGTTCTCAGAAAGCAACATCTAAAGAGAGAAAGACGTCTAAACTTCATTATGATACTGCCCTGCAGATTCTATGTCGCAAATAATATGTGGTGTTTTGTTGTGATGCTTTTCACAAAAGAGTCACATGATGTATTTGAAGAGGCCCATGGCAGAACCTGCGGGGTCATCAATCTAGACGAAAGCTCTACAATTGATTGAGAAGATTTGGCTATTATTGACCAAAGATGATTATGGATGTTGTAGGATATGCAAAATGTTGCCATGCTTGTAAAGTGCATACTATATTCAAACATAAGACATCAAAGTACTTGCACTCTATTGCCACCACTTGGCCTTTCGAGATATGGAGTCTAGAAAATATTAGACCCATCACCCCATTGTCATCCAAGGGATATTGGTCTATAATTGCAATAACCAATTACTTCTCAAAATAGGCTGAAGTTGTCTCCCTTAGAGAAGTAAAAACCTTAGAGAAGTAAAAACAATAGAGATGGTCAAGTTCATCAAACATCACGTGATCTATCGTTTTGGTGTTCCTCGGTGAATAATCTATGATAACATACCATAATTCACCAATCAAATCTTCACATGATTTTTCAATAACTTTTGAATCTAAGATGTGACCTCAACTCCTTAAAATTTGGCATCTAACAACTTAGTTGAGACTTTAAACAATTCTATTATGAATCTTCTCTAGAAGTTCGTCTCCTTAAGTCAACATGATTGGAGCGAAAGTTAGAGGATTACCTATGGACTATATTTTTAGTAACGAACTATATTTTTCTTCACTGAATATTCAGTTTTAGTGATGTGTTTTTTCGTTGTCACAGAAGATATTTTTATTTTAGTAACGATATATAGTTTCTGTTACTGAAATCTCAATTTTAGTGATAATTGTTTTATGTGTCACAGAAACAATTTATTTTTCAGTGACGAGTTGTATCCGTCGTTACTAAAAATTACTTTTAGTGACACTTTTTCTTTGTTGTCACTGACATATTTAAGTTTTAGCAACAAATTTTAGTTAGCGTCATTGAAAACTATTTTTAATTGACAAGTTTTAGTGGTCGTTACTAAAACATTTATATTTTAGTGGCGATATTTCAATCTCATCACTGTAAACTATGTTTTTGTGATAAGTTTTTATCTGTTGTCACAAAAAAATATATTCTTGTGACAATTATTTTTATCCATCATAAAAAACACAATATTTGTGACAACATTTAATTTTTGTTACAAATATTCAGTTTCAGTGACAATTTTAATACTTGTTACTAAAATATCGTCACTAAAGACCCATTTTCTTGTAGTGCAAAACTCTAACAAAAGCCACTCCATTCTCGCTAATATAAGGATGCAATGTCATCCTCCCCTAGAAAATTCATATTCCATCTCTGTGGATCACATAATCAACAGAGGTAATGACTGAAGAAAATCATCATCGACGACTTCAAGAGTTGGAGGCGATAGATGAGAAGTGCTTGAAAGTGCAATAGCAGATTGCTATATCAAGCACATATCTCCAAGACATTCAAAAAGAAGGTCAAGCAATGGAATTTCAAAGGAGGAGACGTAGTCTTAGTGGTCAGAAAATCGATGATCATGACACATAACTGAAGAAAAATTCTAGTCTAATTGGGAAGTGAACTTTGTAGTAGAGACGGTGATAAGATGATGATGCCCATAAATTATAATTTCCTGAAAATGTACTACATATAGACAATCTCCTTACAAAATTGTAATCTCGTATAATAACCAAGGGGTGCTCAAATGCATGTTTCCCCAAGGAGTGGTCTCTGGTTTCCATTTATACCCTCATAGGCTTGAAACAGGAACAATATTTGATTTTACCATTTTCCGACCATGAGGGAACACAATTCGTGCAAAAGAAAAACCTAAAGTTGCAATGGTAAAGGGGAACATTTGGTATGTAAGCCTAAATAAAAACCTCGATAACTCGTCATATTGTGATGAATAGCATGATTAGACCAATGCTAATGGCAGTTGGTAATGGTACATCAAATCCGTTGATAGATAGGGGTTTGTTAAATATCTCATAATAATTCAACCATGTTAAATCCTTATCTCTGACAGTAAGATTTTTCAAAATATTTCCTCAATAGTAGAACTGATCTCTATAATAAACCTGCAACATTAAGCCCTTATCTCTAGTAGTAAGATTTTTCATCTCACTTCTTCTCTTAGTAAAAAGTGATCCTCTATGATAAACCTGTCACACTAAGCCCTTGTCTCTAGCTGTAAAATTTTCCATATCAATTCCTCTCTCAGTCAAAGTGATCCCATGTAATAAATTTGCCACGTTAAGCCTTTATCTCTCACAGTAAGATTTTTCATATTATTTCCTCTCTCTGTAAGAAGTGATCTCCCATAATAAACCTATAGAGTTAGTTCTTACCTCTACCAGTAAGATTTTCCATATTATTTCATCCCTCTGTAAAAGTAATCACACATAATAAACCCGTCATATTAAGCTCATACCACTAGTAGTAAGATTTTCTGTATCACCTCCTTTCTTAGTAAGAAGTAATCCCACATAATAAACATGCCATATTAAGCCCTTGCAGTTGGTAGCAAGATTTTATGTATTATCTCTTAGTAACTAAGAGAAGTGATCCCACATAATAAATATATCACGTTAAACTCATACTTCTGGCAGTAAGATTTTTATATCACTTCTATTTTGGTAAGAAGTGATCCCCCATAAAAAAAACAGCCACATTCTGTATCACTTTCTCTCTCACTAGGAATTGATCCTACATAATAAACCTGTCATATTATGTCCATATCTCTGGTAGTAAGAATTTTTATATCACTTCCTTTATCTGTAAGAAGTGATTCCCTATCAAAACAAAAAAACTTACCACGTTAAGTCTTTACCTACGACAATAAGATTTTTCGTATCACTTCATTAGCAAATAAGTTATTCCTCAAATAAATTTGTTATGATAAACTCTTACCTTCAATAGTGATTCAAATAATCTCATCCATATCACTTTCTCTCTAAATAAGAAGCTATCCTTCAAATAAACTTGTCATATTAATTTTTCACCTTTGATTGCGAGACTCAAATAGCATCAAATGTCTCATCCATATCACTTCATCTCTCAGTGAAAAAGTGATTACTCAATGAAACCTGTTACGTTAACCTCTTACCTCCGAAAGCAAGATTCAAACTATCTCAAATCTCTCATCCATTTCAATTCCTTTCTCAGCAAAGATGTGATTTTTTAAATAAAGTTGTCAAGATAGACTCTTATCTCTTATAATGATAATCAATTCATCTAAAATTGTTTTCTTAGCAAAGAAGTGATTTTTCGAATAAATTTGTCATGTTAAGCCTCTCTGATAGTGAGATTAAAACCATCTCATCCATATCACTTCATTAGTTAAAAAATGACTCCTCAAGTAAACTTGTCATGTTAAGTTTTTATCACTGATAGCGAGATTCAAATCATCTCAAGTCGCTTCCTCAGTAGAGAATTGATTTTTAAATAAATTTGTCATGTTATGATTTTACTTTGACAATGAGATTTGAACTATCTCACTAATGCCACTTCCTTAGATAGAAGTGGTGTTTCGAATAAACCTATCATGTTAAACTCTTATATTTGACAAAGAGATTTAAACTATCTTAAAATCCTCAAACAAAATTCTCCTTTGACAAGTTAATATTACACCTCTGTCAAAACACTTTGGTATGTTAATATTACATCTATGTCTATAGTCTTGACCGTTATATTAACATTACACCTTTAATGGCCAGATCTCTTTTTGCTAGTCAACATTATACCTTTGGCAAACTCCTTAGCACATTAACATTACACATCTGCCAATATCTTATATGGAACATTAATATTGCATCTCTGCTTATGTTCTTGACCGTTATGTTAACATTACATCTCTATCAGTCAGTTCTTATTTTGCCACATTAATATTGCACCTTTGGCAAATCTCACCTCTACTTATCCCTTTTTTTTTTATCTTTTCTTTATCCGCCATGTTAATATTACACCTTCGAATGGTTAAGTGTCGACCTTCTCTGAAACCCCTGACTATCATGTTAATGCTACATCTCTGAATAGTCTAAAGTAACAAATAAAAGATCTCGTTATTATCTCTGACCATCGTCTTCCTCTCAAACAAGAGGTCACATTAATAATTACGTCTAACCATCATTGTCACCTTAGTCATCATATCATGTACCTCTGAATGATTAAGATATTTCACCTTTTCAAGACATCACATTATAAAGATTTTTAAGATATGAGAGCATACATTTTATTAATGTACTCAAAATAAGAAAGAAAAATAGCATACGGAGGTTTATTATGATGAAAAAAGGAAAAGAAAGATACAAGGTTATTAAGCCTCTCCTACCTCTCCTAGGACCTTCATCTGAGCCTCCATCTCCTTAAGTTCTTATTGCTAGTTTTCTTCAATAGAAATCAAAGCATGTCGGTGCAGTTCTTCTTTGTTGATTGCTAACAATTGAGTTGCATGGGCTCTAGCATCATCTATGACCAACGTATGGATGGCCATCTACTATTGAAGCTGTCTCAGTCTATGTCTTAGTTCATCTTGGCATCTTGCAATCTCTCACTTTCAACTAACTAGCCTCTAAAATAGTCCGAGCCTTGGTAGTGGTCTCTTGGGCATGGGATAAAGTATTCTGAGTTTCCTCCATCTCAAGCTTTGCTTTCTCAAATTCATCATGAATGGTCCCTTAATTAGCCTGAAGTTCAGTAACCTCATGAGACTAAGCCTCTTCCTTTTTTCGAAGCTCCTTTTACTGAGTAAGGAATTCAACACAAGGTTGCATTACCTCTATTTCTGCTCCCGTTGCCACATTAGGCTAACACAAAGTATTCAAATGTTGAAGTTGTTCATTCAAAGCATCAAGGCGAGCTTAATAGGTAGCTACTCACAAAAACGGGGTTGTGGGAGAGCAATACAAGCATCGTGCTGCTAGGCAAAGCAGTGGAGTGTTGCACCCTAGATGGAAAGAGTCCAGTAGCTAAAAGCATCACTAGCTTACGCTCTGACCCGAGTAGCATGGGGCACGTGGAATCCCGTTCGAATCAACAAGAACCACCTTGCAAGGCTAAATACTTATGGATGACCGATAGCAAAGTAGTACCATGAGGAAAAGGTGAAAAGAACCCCCATCGGAGAGTGAAATAGAACATGAAACCGTGAGCTCCCAACCAGTGGGAGGAGAATGTGATCTCTGACTGTGTGCCTGTTGAAGAATGAGCTGGTGACTCATAGGCAGTGGCTTGGTTAAAGGGAACCCACCAGAGCCATGGCGAAAGCGAGTCTTCATAGGGCAATTGTCACTGCTTATGGACCCGAACCTGGGTGATCTATCCATGACCAGGATGAAGTTTGGGTGAAACTAAGTAGAGGTCTGAACCGACTGATGTTGAAGAATCAGTGGATAAGTTGTGGTTAGCGGTGAAATGCCACTCGAATCCAGAGCTAGCTGGTTCTCCCTGAAATGCATTCAAGCGCAACAGTTGACTGGACATCTAGGGGTAAAGCACTATTTCGGTGAGGGTTGCGAGAGCGGTACCAAATCTAGGCAAACTCTGAATATTAGATATGATCCCAAAATTACCGGGGCCAAGGTTGGCCAGTAAGACGATGGGGGATAAGTTTCATCGTTGAGAGAAAACAGCCCAGATCACCAGCTAAGGCCCCTAAATGAACGTTCAGTGATAAAGGAGGTAGGGATGCAGAATAGCCAGGAGGTTTGTCTAGAAGCAGCCACCCTTGAAAGTGTGTGTAATATCTCACTGATCGAGTGCTCTTGCGCAAGGTGAATGAACTGTCTCTGCCACATACTCTCCATTTATTAGAATTTACTCTCTCAAAGGTCGAGCGTGATTGTTTTCACTTTATTTACAGGTGCCATTTCTCTTACAGAGATCGACGTCGACTTTTTTCCCAGAACTGGTGAAGAGTTACTATTATTCTTTGACCATGGAGTGAATTCCTCCCTCCTGGTTTTAGCTTTTCTTCAGGACATTTAGCACGAGTGGACCGATTTTACACACTCGAATAAGCTAGAGAAAAGGTAAGCCTGTGTTGGAAATATAGAGTAAATCTCATAGATTTTTTTCAAAGTCTTTGACAAAATTACAGAAATAATTTTCTTTTGAGTGGGTGTGCTAGAGAAGGCTTGTGAAGAAGTAGGATCTTAGTCTTTTCATCATCGAAATAGATCTTTTATTTGTAGAATAGGTGACTGGAGGATGAGATTCCTCAGAGGATAGAGATTTGTCGACTTTAAAGGAAAGTGAAATTGTCAGAATTGTTTTCCCAACAAGGTCGAAGGACCATTCGATTCATTGATGGGGGATGGCCAGGACCATTTGTTCGGTCAATCACTAGATAGCGGGAGGGGGGCAACCACTATGGACGACACCTCCTGGCCTCGATTCTTTTTCATAGTCCGGGGGCCGGCCACTGCATAGCAGCGGGGCATAGCAGCACCCTTGCCTAGCGCCACTCCTGGACCGAGAAGCAGACGGGTGGGCCGGGCCTGAATTCAGAGCGGACCAGACTCCTCTTTGTTTCAGCTGCTCCCACACATGCAGACCAAAAGATCTCAGTTGTCCTAGACTAGACAAGTATGTAGAGATCTTCGTTGGACCGGGGAGGGAGTCTCAATCGATCTTTTCTAGGATTCCAACTCACGCCATGCATGGAGATCTTTCCATTGATAGAGTGGAGGGCTCGGCTCCCCAGACTCATCAAAGGTTAGGTTACTACCTACCTCTACGGAATAGGTGTACGTCTACAATCCTTGAGATGTTGTTTAGGTAGTTGATTAACATGGGGTGCCCGTGCTCAAAAAATCACGACCTCTAGAGTCATAAAGATACAATGATTGAGTAATAGAAGATAGTCGTTAATGAAATATATAGTGAATTTTTCTAGAGGGTTGTTAGCTCAGATGGAAAAGGAGCCAGATAAGTGATAATCAAAGTAGCTGCACTGCGAGGTACCACATAAAGAGATAAAGAAATGACTATATGGATCTCCTCAAGTAAGTTTATCACTACATTCATAAGATGTTGTCATGTTAATAAATATCTCTGGCGAACCAATCCACCACATCAATGATTACCTATGGTAGCTTTTTATGCTCGTTCGCTGTTATACATGGGTCATTAGACAACTTACCGACCCTTTTGAGTATGCTCGTAACCTTGGTCATGCTAACTTGATACATCTATCCATCGATGGATGATTCAAGTTCAGGTTCATTACAATTTGACGATGAAGTGGATGAAGAGTCCAAAGTACTTTAGGACTCTGTATTAACTAACAACAAGATTTTGAAAACTTTAGAGGAGATCCTATAGGATGGAAAAAATTCACTAAAGAGGATACTATCAATATGAAGGTGGGTCCCTAATTTTATCACTAGAAGGAAAGTGGATCCTTAATCTTGTCATTAAAAGGAAAGGGGATTTCCAGACGTATTTTAAAAAGAAAGTGGATCCTTAATTCTATCACTTAAATGAAAGGAGATTTCCAATCTTATCCTAATTGGAAAGTAAATCTCCAAAGCAACCTCTTAGTTAATCTTCAAAAAAAATCTCATAGATTATTTTACATGCTCATGCAAGCCTTCCCTACCCAAAGAGATCTGCTGCCATCTTCATCTCCACCATCTTATATGGTCGACTTCTCGAATCGTCAAGAAGATACGACAGTGGTATCTCATAGTCATGTGAAGAACCCAACAATAAATAAAAGGAGGCACATGTCAACGTCTGTTTCACTTGTAATCTTTTGTTCCTTTCTTTTCTTTTTTTGAATTATTGTAATCAATATTTTGGGAATAAAAAGATTTGATTTTTATACCAAATAAGGGGAAACTAAAAATAAGATGGAAAGATTTAATGTATTGTTGGCCAGAAAAACTTTGCTCATCCATATTACGACATAAAAGAACACATCATGAAAGTGAGAAACAAGTACAGGGATGTTTAAAAGGATACAAAATTTTGTTTTGTGGGATAAAATTATTTTGTGAGTAAATAAAGAATATAAACTATGTAAAATAATTTTTTTTTTTTTTACTGTAAGAACTTTTTTAATAAATTATTTCCTTATAATATGGTTTTTTTTTTTATAAAAAAAACTATATATCCTTTTTAACCTTTGCCTTAAGGACAATGCAAGTTTAGGTATGGGGGAATTAGTTCGTTTATTTTTATTTTTAGGATATTTTTCATTAGTTATTATTTTTGTGTTTCTATTTTTTTAGGATTCTTATAGTGGTTTCACTTTTCTTTTGATTTTTGTTTTATTTCAATCAAAAATTTAAAATTCTCATAATTGGACAAATTAGTGATAATATGTTTTCTTGATTCTCAAATTCAAAATTTAAGTTTAAAAATGATTTCTTAAAGTCTTATATTGAAGATAAAAATCCAAAGATAACATCTTTAGTATGTCTAAGTAAATTGTACTTCGCTTACATTTATACAGTAGTATATAGGATTGAGATAATGATGAACAACTTGATATACTTCTATAGAAAATATTAAAAATATAATATGAACTAATAATTTATTACTTGTTAGTTGGAAGTTAGTACCTCAAGAAGTATTAATACTCTTGTAAAAGTAGAAAAGATAATTATAATTGCTGCTTTGAGGCCTTGGTTACTTGGGTAATTAAGTCTATTGCAATATTTTAACATCTAGTGCTCCAAAACCAACTTCTTTGGGAATGATTAACCCAAAGATTGTTCGAGTGTATCCATGAAAGCCTAAATAAGATATTTGGTTAAGTTTTAAGAAAACAAAGAAGAAGAAAATACAGAGTATGAAAATTATAATCAAAATCCCAAGATGAAGGACCATCTCACGATCATAAGATATATATGATCTAAAATATAGATAATAGAATAAGATTTAGTCTCGATAATAGGGTAGTAAGATTTCTTAACTTGCAATAATGCTTATGAATGAAGATTCTCGAATAATTAAAAACTTTTTTACAAATAAATCTAGTTATAGACTTTAAAAAATTAGAAAAAAAGGAATTTTATTTTATTTTTAGTTATGTCATATTCTCTCCCCCTCTTTCAAAATTTGTAACTATATTTACTGTAAACCCTCATAGGACAACACTTGAACATGAGGGTAATATAGTGATTTAAAGGTCTATTGCATGTACTAAGTACAACTATGATTCTTACAAAAGTGAGTTACAACCTTTACTTATTCTTTTTAAATTTTGATTTGCTTCAGAACTACCAAAAGATAGGTAAGGGAGTCTTTGATAATTATGATTTTCTTACATTTTTATGACCATACTTATCAATATTTTCTTATAAATAAATGTGTTACTTTAATATTTTATTATATTTTTAGGAAAGTATATTTCAAAATAAAAATAAAAAAAATAAGCTCAAAGGAAAATTCTTACATGTCCAAAGCTCAAGATCCTATTTGACAATTTATAGAAATTGAGTTAATGATCATCGAAAATAATTAATATCAAAATAATAAAAAAAAAGGAGATCATGTTGTTAGGAAGAAAATCAAGTAGTTGAAAGCAAATCAAGTTAAAGACTGTATTGAATCTAATTGTTATGTTATACATCTTCATAATCAACTCCAAAATTTCATCAAATCTAACTGTTATTGAAAATATCATAATAAATTAAGCTAAGAGGCAAATCATACCAAATATTGCATAAAATATTCTATTATAGAAAAGATCTTGGCAAATTAAGTTGTTATGGTAAATGAAGTCAAAAATTTATTGTTATCTTTTCTATCTAATTTGTAATAAATGTAACCACCTATTTAACCTATAAATTGATGAAAAAAATCTACGTTTAAGACACACCAAATTTTGAGGAGTAATATTTACAAGTTTTTGGTATCATTTGGCTCAATTCTTGTTATTATTCATTAAATTAATAATAAAATATGTTTAAATAAAAAATGTTTCATATTTTTTTATATCCAAATCTAGATAATAAAATTCATGTCAATGGTTAATTTGATGGATTATATATTATCCATAATAATCAATATTTCATAATCAAGATGTGGAATTTTCATTTTCATAGATTTATTTATCTAAAATCTTATGTAATTGTACTTATTAATTAAAACTGAGAGTGATAGGCTATTACGCATACCATATGATTTATGATTTCTATTTATTAATTGATTGATATAAGTTGTAATTTTAAGAAATTTGTTTAGTTAATATATTATTATTCTTAATGGATTCGAACGCAGATACTTTATTTTTATTTACTATTCCTCCTAATTAGTTAATTAAATAACCACTCCAATCATCTCCTCTTAAATTCTCCTAAATAGGTTTGAAACTAAATAAAATCATCTTCTTTTTGGATGAACCTTCATAATACTATTATTAAAAATTGTACGCTTGCAATAATTATGATTTGCTTATCACCAACAAAGCATGCAATTAACCATAGTCGATTATAATGATCAAAATGAAACAAATCTCAACTTTCATAGCTAGACTAATATATTAGTTTTTAAAGCCTTACATAGATCAGATATACAAGGAGGATCGCAATGCTTGATGGATACCCTTGAAATTACATGTTTGGCATTTTCAATAAGATATTCTATTTTGTGTAGATATAACATGAGTATATTGAGCTTAATACTACCATTTTTGTGTACTCATATTGAATTTTTTATTCATATATGTATTTTTTATTATTAATGTATGTGTTTTAATATCTTGTATTTAAAATTATTGTTATTAATATATATACCAAATGTGAAAGAAAGTGAACTTGTACAATGACTCAATAACACGAACAACTTTATATTATGGGAATGACTAATGTGCAAATGTCAATGAAACAATGAAAGTTAGAACCATAATCAAACATTCAGGTCATACAAGTCAACATATATATATATAGGGATTACTGTAGGTGAGCTGCCAGCTTAGGAAAAATTTCGTGAGCTAGCGGTAAAATTATAGTAATCCAATGGTTATTTTTTTCTAAAATTAGGATCTCTACTTCCTTAAATTTAATAAGATTAAACTTCATGAATTTTGGAGTTTATTTAGACTTTTATCAATTTGATTCAAAATGTTTATTCATTAGAAATTGTTAAAATTTGTGTCAACTTGATGGATGACCAAATCAAAATTAAAGCCCAAGAAATTGGATATGAGTGAACCCTAAAGGGTCAAGATCATAATCCAAAAGAAATGTTTTAAAAAAAGTTACTAGAGATAGTGGAAATGAACTGCAACTCAGGTTACTTGAGTGAGTTGTCAGCTCATTTTTATTTTTCTCATATATATATATATATATATATATATATATATATATATATATATGGGATTACTGTACATGAGCCACCATCTCAGGAAAGTTATGTGAGCTAGCGATAAAACTATAATGATCCAATTATTTTTGTTCAATTTTTTTTTACAATTACTATCTCTACCTCCTTAATTTTTTTTTTGGATTAAATTTTATAAATTTTGGAGTTCACACAAAATATTTTATTCATTGAAAACCATAAATTTTTTGTTAATTTGATGGAGAACCAAATCAAAACTAAAACCCAAGAAATTGAGTATGGTTGAACTCTAGGGGGTCGAGATCATAGTCCAAAAGAAATTTTTTAAAAAAAGATTATTAGAGATATTGAAATGAACTACAGTTCAGGTAACTTACGTGAGCTGTCAGCTCATTTCCATCTCTCTCTCTCTCTCTCTCTCTCTCTTTATATATATATATATATATATATATATATATATATATATATATATATATATATATATATATATATATATATATATAGACACACACACATATAGACACACACATGCACACACATACTAGATTTTAGAAAATAATTGATTCATCAAATTAAATCTTATGTCATATCATCCAAAAATAGATACATAAGAGACCTCTTTCTTGTTTTTTGTTTATGTTTTTTTGTATATAATACACAATAACATAAAACAAATAATCCTATAAAATATAAAAGCGAAACAAAAAGTAATGAAATCATGAAAGAATATGATAGACTAATATACGAAAACACAACATGCTAGAAATCCATAGAAAGAACACTCAAATTATTTCTCAAATGAGTAAAATATTCCTCAGTAATTGTCTAGTGAAGATATTAGTAAGGTTTTGATAAGTGAGGATAAACTTAATTATTATATCATCTTTAGCAATATGGTCCTTAACAAAGTGTTTTTTTTCCGAGAATTGTATACAAAATTATCGCCAAGCTCATAGAACTTATTATCATATCTAAGTGAGATCTTTTCAGAGTTTGGGTTAAAGTCTTGTAAAGTGAATGCTATTAAAAGCACTTGAGTACAATAGCTACTTAAAGTAATATACTCAGTCTCAATGGTTGACAATGATACACAGTTTTGTTTCTTGCTAGACTACAAGACTATAGAGTGGCCTAACAAATACAAAGTGTCATTAGAGCTTTTCATATCAGTCAAACTACCTACATAATTGTTAGCAAAAATAGCAGAATAATACTAATGCAACAACCATCAGAATCAAATAGTTAACCGAAGAGAAAAATAACAGAGATAGAGAACATGTATATTTAACATGGTTCAGCAATATGCCTACGTCCATGGGGACACGATCGAAAATTTCCACTATATCAAAAGAGGATTACAACTTTCTAGTTCTCAACCACAAGAGAATTGGCAAATAAATTACACAAGATTTTGAAATCAAACCCTAACCTCTTGTTACAGTGATTTTCCTCTTTGCTTCGGCCGCCGAAGAAAACCTTGAGAGAAGCCCCGCCTTCTTTCTTCTTTTGCTTTCTTTTCAGGCTTCGGCCTGAACACAATTAGCAGCCACCACACCACAATTATTTGCTTCAAATATTCTATGCTTTCGGCCTTGCTTCAGGCCGCCACAACCAACAAAAGCAGTAGCCATCTCAAGAAGAAAAACCTCGGCCTAATTTTTTTTATTTCGGCTTAATCCAAAACCCTAGTACCTTACCCCATATATATATATATATCAAATCATAACGGGTTTGGGCCGGTTTTGGACCCATTTCGGTATACCAAAATCCGTTGCGGTAATGGGCTCTATTAGCAACAATCTTTCACTTGGAGATCTATTGCAAAAATTGTAATCTCTATACATGATAATCCTAGTGTCCAAAGTTTTTACCTCGATCGTTTAAAGTCCCAATTTCAGCATTCAACACAAATGCACCAAAGTTGAGCAATAGCTCAACTTTTTCCTATCAACCGACTTTTTCAATATATCTGCAGGATTCTTACTGCCCTCAATTTTCTCTAACTTCAATTGGCCATCATCTACTAAGGATCTAATGAAGTGATATCTCAAATAAATATATTTAGTCTGTGAATGATACACTGCAGTAAGATGAATTGCACTTTGACTATCACAGAATAACCTGCAATCTACTCTATCAAAACCTAACTCACTCATCAATCGCTGCAACTAAATAAACTCTTTACTTGCTTTTGCAGCTGCAACATACTCAGTTTCTGTCGAAAATAAAGTAACAATTGATTGTAATCTTGAAACCCAGCTTGCTACTATCCCTCCTATAGTAAAAACATAACATGTGGTGCTCCTGCCATTATCTCTATTACCCGCATGGTCCGAATCCACAAAACCTTACACATCAATGTTATCACCCCAAAACACAAATAATACTTTGAAGTACCTTTCAAATACCTTAAAATCCACTTCACCGCTTGCCAATGTTTCGTTCCAGGGTTCTTCATAAATCTACTCACTACTCCCACTGTATGTGCAATATCTGGTCTTGTACTCACCATTGCATACATGAGACTCCCAACGGCTGATGAATAAGGCACATTCTCCATGTGTCTCATCTCTTCATCTGTTTTAGTACCTTGCTTCTTTGATAGTTTGAACTGACCACCAAGAACTGTAGTTACCGATTTTGCATTCTCCATGTTGAATCTCTCCAACACCTTCCTGATGTACCCCTCCTGCGATAACCATAATTTATTATTTTTCTTATCTCGGGTAATTTACATTCCAAATAGTTGTTTAGCCTCACCCATGTCCTTCATAAAGAATCTCCCTTCCAATTTCCTTTTCAGATCATTAATTTTCTTCAAACATGTACCTTCCACAAGCATGTCATCTACATACAAAGTAGGTATAATAAAGTTACCATCCTTTAATTTTTGTAGATATGCACAATAATCTGAATTGCTTCTGGCAAAACCCAAATCCAACATAAACTTGTCAAACTTCAAGTATCATTGCCTCAGCGCTTGTTTCAATCCATACAACCTTCTTTTTAGTAGACATATCCAAGTCTCTTTTACTTTAACTTCATATCCCTCCGGCTGTTTCATGTATATTTCCTCCTCAAAGCACCATGAAGGAAAGTAGTCTTCATATCGAGCTACTCTAAATACAATTCACAGCCACAATACTCAGTATTGCTCTGATAGAAGTTATTTTGACAACAGGTTAAAATATTTCATTGAAGTCAATACATTTTCTCTGACCGCATTTCTTCACCACAAGTCTAACTTTGAACCTTTGTGTCCCTCGTGTCTCATGTTTTATCCTATATACCCACTTGCTATACAATATTTTCATCTTTTTCGATCACTTTACAAATTCTCATGTGTGATTCTCCTCCAAAGAAGACATCTCATCACGCATGGCTTGCTCCCACTGAAGACGAAATTTATCCTGCATAGCCTCTTGATAACTCTCTGGTTCACTTGCATCAGTATACAAAACATGATATAAACGAAGACAAAGTTTTTGGGTTGGCTTCCTTATTCTCGTGCTCCTCCTCAAAGTGGGAATACTCTCTAATGAAGTACTGGAACCATCTACTTTAGTCAGTGACTCTCTCTTCTATTCGGTCTCATCTGAACCTTGTGTATTTTCAGGTGTAACCATTTCTTCTTCTTTAGATGTAGGTATTTCTTCCTTTCTTTTATCCATGGGATCCATCTCATTCTGTGGCTTATCTAGCTCCAAGTGCTCTTTCTCAACTGTTTTCTCACCCTTATTCTTCATTCGGTCTTTATACATACAGCTCTCATTGAATGCTACATCTCTGCTACGAATCACCTTGTTATGCTCATAATTCCATAAGCGATAACCATATTCATCGCCACCGTATCCAATAAATGCACACTTCTACAATTTGGAATCAAGCTTCTTTCTCATCTCATGATCCACATGTGCATATGCTATACAACCAAATACTTTTAAAAATGAATAATTCGCAGTCTTACCAGAGCACACCTCCTCTGGAATTCCTCAATCTAAAGCACTAGCTAGACTCCTATTGATTAGATAGACTATCGTATCTACAGCGGCTCCCCAAAGTTACAAAGGCAAGCTACATGTAGTCTCATACTCCGAGCTCGCTCCAAAATAGTTCTATTCATCCTCTCAGCCACGTCATTCTGTTGCGGTGTCCTCAGTACAGTCTTTACTCTCCTGATTCCGTAGGTAAAGCAATACTTATCGAACTCTCTATTGCAAAATTTTCCACCATTGTCTGACAATAGACATTTCACCTTCAAACCTGTTTCATTCTCAACAAAAACTTTTCATACCTTGAAGATCTTGAAAACATCGGATTTTTGCTTACGTGCAAATACCGATGTTTTTCTACTTGCATCATCTATGAAAGTGACAAAATAAGAATTACCTTCAAGAGACTTTGCCGAATAAGGCCCATACACATCTATATATACCAACTCCAATCTCTCGGTTTTCTTTTCCTTGCCATCCTTCATAAAACTAACTCTTTTCTGCTTACCAAATACACAGTTCTCACATAAATCAAACTTAGTATGTTTCATATCTGTCAACATACCTCTTGATTACAACACCCTCATGCCACTCTCGCTCAAGTGATCGAGCCTCTGATACCATAAGGTAGCATTCTCATTCTTCACGGTGGCAAAAAAACAACGTGATCCACCAAGCTTGAGAGTAAATATAGAGTTTCCACTCTCTCACCCTTAACCACTATCATTGCTCTTTTACTGATCTTCTATTGTTTCCTCTCAAATGAGATTTGATAACCTTCGCCATCCAGTTTGCTAACAGATATCAAATTCTTCTTCAAATCTGGTATGTGCCTGACCTCTTGTAAAAGCAAGTTTTCACAATTATGCAAGTTTAACTGAATTGTCCACTTACCGACAATCTTGCATTCCTGCCTATTACCAACAGTCACATATATAAAATCACCTTGGTCATAATTCTCAAACCATTCTCTGCGAGCACTGCAATGGAACGAAGCCCCTGAACCCCGAACCACAGATCTAACTTTGATTCTGTATGAGTAGACAAGCATAATTCATCATACTCTTTAGTTAGATTCACCATATTCGCTCCCTCCTTATCTTTGTTTGGACAATCTTTCTTCATATGACCCTCTGTCTTACATTTTCAACACACTAACTTTTCTTGAACTTTCCCTTAGATTTTAATCTCTCTCTTTACTTTGACTCCCTCCTTTAATTTCTATCTCTTTCTTACCTTCTGTCATTATCAACAGATAGAGCAGTACTTGTATAAACTGTGCTCTCACCCATACTCTTTTTCATCAATTCATTATTCATGATTGTACTCACAACATCATCAAATTTAAGATCAGTATTAGAAGTATTGCTGATGGCCATAACAACATTACTCCAACTATCCGGTAACGAATACATGAACATCAATGTTTTAATGTCAGTAGTAAAGACAAAATCTAAGGATTCTAGTTGTGTCCATAACGTATTAAATTCGTTCAAATGATTAACAACAGAACTATCAGAAGGCATTCTCCAGTTGAACAACTTTTTCATTAGACAAAGTCTATTTGAAGAAGACGGCTTCTTATAAAATTTAGCCAACGCAGACATCAAATCTGAAGTACTCTTCTCCTTAGAGATGTTGAACATAACATGCATTGTCAGGCACAATCGAATCTGCGCCAAAGTCCTCTTGTCCAACAATTCCCACTCCTCATCTGTCATCTTTTCTGGATTTTCTCCAAACAGTGGTTGATATAAATTCTTTTGATATAAATAATCTTCCATCTGCAACTTCCACCATTGAAAATCTATCCCATCAAATTTTTTTATTTTTCCCTTTCTATCTTCCGCCATAACTCCCACTCAAAATCAACACCGATCTGAGTGAAATCTGACCTGAACCAGAGCTCTGATACCAATTGTTAGCAAAAATAGAAGAATAATACTAACACAACAACCAGCGAAATTAAATAGTTAACCGAAGAGAAAAATAACAGAGACGAGAACACGCAGATTTAACGTGGTTCGGCAATATGCCTACATCCACGGGAATACGATCGAAAACTTCCACTATATCAAAAGAGGATTACAATTTTCTAGTTCTCAACCATAAGAGAATTGGCAAAAAAATCACACAAGATTTTGAGATCAAATCCTAATCTTTTATTACAGTGATTTTTCTCATTGTTTCGGCTGCCGAAGAAAACCTTGAGAGAAGCCCCGTCTTCTTTCTTCTTTTGCTTTCTTTTCTGGCTTCGGCATGAACACAATTAGCAGCCATCACACCACAATTATTTGCTCCAAATAATTTCTTTGCTTTCGGCCTTGCTTCAGGCCGCCACAACCAACAAAAGCAGCAGCCACCTCAAGAAGAAAACCCTTGACCTAATTTTTTTTTTATTTCGGCTTAATCCAAAACCATAGCACTATACCCCATATATATATATATATATATATATATATATATATATATATATATATATATATATATATATATATATATATATATATATATATATATCATATCATATCATATCATATCATATCATAACGGGTTTATGCCAGTTTTGGACCTGTTTCAGTGTACCGAAACCCGTTATGGCAATGGGCTCCATTAACAACAATAATTGCTATTAGAATATCCAATTAACTTGAATTCCTTACAACTAGGAAACCATAATTTTAGTTTGCAAGTACTTTTAAGGTATCATATAAATCTGTTTTACAACTTTCACATCTATTTCTTTCTAATTAGCTAGAAGTGGTGCATATAGGCATATAAAAAACACAATATTAGGATGAGATGCAGTAAGACACAAAAGAATATTGATCATACATCTATATATTTTCTCATCGACCGGATCTCCAATTTTATCTCTTGTCAACTTTGTCGATAGGCTCATGGATATGCTTGCAGCTATCTGTCCATCCATATCAAACCTCTTAAATAACTCCCTAACATACTTTTCTTAATAGATATAGGTGACATCATTTTTGACTTGGAATCCGAAGAAGAAGTACTTTAGCTTACCCATCATAGATATCAGATGAAGATACTAAGCCTAGCAAAATATCTTCGTAGGACTTCGAGCGGACAAGGACAAGGGCAAAGGTAATGACAAAGGCAAGGAAAATAACGTGTCCTCATCCAACTACAATGACGAGAATAATGATTAATCCAAGTGTACTATACCTATCCCTCTATTTTATCATGTTCTTATTTCTACACTTAAAATATTTATTAATTATTTGCAGTGATGATACTACAAAGTTTAGATTGGGAGTTGAGGACACGATACACTTGGGTCAGTACAATTGCATATATGTATAATACATGTATATAAATAGATATATAATATATGTGTATAAGTAGAATTAAAATAAAATAAAAAAACCTATCAATGTAAAGAGCAAAACTAATTCCAAGAACTTGAATAATTTTAGACTGATATCTTAGAGTGAAAAATATATAGGTATTTTCTAATTATATTTAACTTAAAACTAAGATCCAATAATAAAACACTTTGATACTTAAGATTAAATACAAATATGTACCGCCATTGTGATTCATAAAAGGCAATAAGGATGAGGATAAGATATATGGACACCCTTATAACCTTTTAAAAATAAATAATGGAGAGAGTGGTATTAAGGAAAGTATTATTTTAATAAATAAATAACGAAAGTAAATACTCCGTAGTTGTTGGGGAGAACGTCGGGTCTAACAGCGAGCATGATGGGCCTAAACACAAAGCTTAGAATCAGTTTGATCCAAAATTTTAAGTCATTAGGTCAAAACCACAACTTTGTATTTAAACCCATAAACTTTCTTTGTCCTATCCGATGTGGGACTATACTCACATATGAACTAACTTAACAATCTTTCTCTTCATTGTAAGTATACCAACTTAACTTTGACAAGCATCTACATGGAGGCAGACACGTGGAAAACCAAATCCAAATTTAACCCGACCAACTTTAATTTTGGCAACCATCCACGTGAGACCTGATACGTGGAAAATCAAATTCATAGTTAACTCGACCAATTCGGGCTTCAAACATCGGCTTCACTCCCCTTAGGCCATAACATGGCCTATTAACCCAACGACAACATGGTCCGAACCTGGGTTCTAATACCAATTGTTAGGAAGAACGTCGGGTCCAACGGGGAGCATGATGGGCCTAAATACAAAACTGAAAACCAGTTTGACCACACAAATAGGCACCCAAAGAACTAATACAAAATAAGATGTAGGACTATACTCACATATGAACTAAGATGTGAGGCTATACTCACATAAAAGATGTAGGTACCATTAGTCCCAAAATAAGATGTGGGGCCTTGATCTAATGGATTAAGTTTTTATATCAAACTGATTCTTAACTTTGTGTTTAAGCGCCTCATGCTCCCCGTTGGACCCGACATTCTCCCCAATAATTGGTATCAGAGGCCAGCTTCGAATCAAGTTGTCATTGGGTCAATGGGCCAGGTTATGGCCTAAGGGAGAGTGAAGCCGGTGTTTGAAGCCCGAATTGGTTAAGTTAACTTTGGTTTTGATTTTCCACGTATTGGCTCTCCACGTGGATGGTTGCCAAAGTTAAGTTGGTTGGGTTAACTTTGGATTTGGTTTTCAACGTGTCTACCTCCACATGAATGGATGCCAAAATTAAGTTGGTATACTCACAATGAAGGGGGAGATTGTTAAATTAGTTCATATGTGAGTATAGTCCCACATAGGATAGGACAAAATAGTCTATTGGTTTAAATACAAAGTTAGGGTTTTAACCTAATGGCTTAAGTTTTTGGGTCAAATTGGTTCTCAGCTTTATATTTAGGCCCATCATGGTCCTCGTTGGACACGACATTCCCCCCAACAATTGGAATTAGAGCCCAAGTTCGGATCAAATTATCGTCGGGTCAATGGGCCAGGTTATAGCCTAAACGGGAGTGAAACTGATGTTTGAAGCATGAATTGGTCAAGTTAACTTTGGATTTGATTTTCCACGTTTCAAGTCTCCATGTGGATGGTTGCCAAAGTTAAAATTGGTCGGATAATTTTGGGATTGGTTTCTCACATGTCTACCTCCACGTAGATAGTTGCCAAAGTTAAGTTTGTATACTCACAATGAAGGGAGAGATTGTTAAATTAGTTCATATGTAAATATAGTCTCACATCGGATAGGATAAAGAAAGTCTATGATTTAAATTCAAAGTTGAGGCCTTAACCTAATGGTTTAAGATTTTTGGTCAAATTGATTCTCAGTTTTGTATTCAGACCCATCATGCTCCCTGTTAGACCCGACATTCTCCTCAACAATTGGTATCAGAGTCTAGATTTGGACCAAATTGTTGTTGGGTCAATGGACCAGGTTATGGCCTAAGGGGGACTAAAGCCGATGTTTGAAGTCCGAATTGGTCAAGTTAATTTTGGGTTTGATTTCCCACGTATCGGCTCTCTGCGTAGATAATTGTCAAAGTTAAGTTGGTCAGATTAACTTTGGGTTTGGTTTCCCACGTGTCTGTCTCCATGTGGATGGTTGCCAAAGTTAAGTTTGTATACTCACAATGAAGAGAGAGATTGTTAAGTTAGTTCATATGTGAGTATAGTCTCACATCGGATAGGACAAAAAAGTCTATTGGTTTAAATATAAAGTTGGGGTATTGACCTAATGGCTTAAATTTTTGGGTCAAACTAGTTCTCAGCTTTGTATTTAGGCCCCTCATGCTCTCCATTAGACCCGACGTTCTCCCCAATAGTAGTTGAGTGTATGCCTCGAAAAACATGTGTGTTCACATGAAACATATTTATGGACTAATAATGCAATCATGAACCGATTAACTTGGTATTTATGTCTTGAGAAGTATAGATATTCACATTAACAGTGAGTATTGTTAAAAGAGAAACAAAATTCAAAAGGATAAGGTAATTCATGAGTTAACTTCTGAATTTGAAGCTCAATTGAACCATAATACGTTCACAAGGGTGCATAGGAATCGATAATATAGGACTAAGAGTGTTCACAATAGGATTGAGGGATTCACGAATAGATGTTAAGAGTACCCATTTCGTAGTCGAACTTGAACAAGGAAAACCTAGGAAAGTTCATGAACTTGGAGAATTGGTCGAGCTTGATACAAAGAGCAGGATCAGAAGAGTTTTTTTGTTTTTTGTCTTTTTATTTATAAGATTACTTAGTTTTCTTTATTTTACAATTATCCTTAGTTTACTTTTGTTTCATCGCTCAATCTCCAATTCATGATATTTGTAGGTAACATCACCGAAAATCCTCACAAGACAACACTCGTCCATTAGAATAAACTAAGGGTTTAAATACTTGTTATACGTGTTATGTGCACCGTAAATCCTATGATAGTGAGTTAGATTTTTCTTTTTCTTATTAGTCAGCTTTTCTTTTCAATTTTCTAGTTTGAGTAATTTTGACTATTTTTCTAGGGACTAGCAAAACTTAGGTTGGGGTGTAATTAAGAGGGAAAAGTGTGTTAGCATGTGTATAATTTATGTACTCATAATCTACTTTTGCACTTTAACAATGTGTTCTTAGTGATATCTTATTATGTTAAATTCTCAATTTGAGTATTTACCCTTCCTTAACAAGTGCTTTGACGTATTTTTGTAGATTTTGGAGTTAAGATACAGAGAAAAGAGGCATGCACACTTGTAAAAACAAGCGCCAGACAGATGGTTGTGATGGTCATCTAGGCATTGTCGACTATAGCATAGAAAAATTTAACCATCAGATCTCCAAAGGAGAGAAATGTTGAGTTATAAACTTCACATGCAAGGCTAAGCCATAGAATTGTGTGGGTGTAAAACATGAGGCTAATCCATAGCCTCATGTACTAGAGTTTCAACTCTACTGAAAATTATTACAATAGTTTTAGTTTTTAGAGAGAATCTTATTTTATTATCTATGCTTGCAACATACCATGGATTGGATATTAGATTTAAAATCTAATCACATCCCCCTACTAGGAATTTCCAAATCTATACTTAAAGAAAAACGGTTTCCTAGTTATCCTAGAAGGAAAGTGGTCTCTCTTAGCTTATAAATAGGCATGAGAAGAGAGGAGAAGAGGCCTCTTGGTTAATCATATCGAAAATCTCTTAAGTTATTTACTTACACATGCAAGTTCTTCTCCAACGAAAAAGCCGGTCATCACAAGCTTCTACAATTGGGTGCTTGGATCATCAATGAGACACGAGGGTGTTGTCTCTTAGCCACATAAAGAATCAATCATTAAACAAAGGGGAGCAAGCTTTTTTAATTTTCTCCTTTCTCTTGTTGTAATTTCTTTTTTCTTTTTCCTTTTGATAATTTTAAGATCAATTTCACTAGCATGGAAAGATCCAAAATTTCCTATGAACATCGACAACCCCTAAAGAAACCGTAAACCGAGCCAGTCTGTAAGCTGCTATTAAAGCCGCTGTCAATAGTGCAGTTATACTGAGTTTAACTTAGCCCAACAATCAAAGCAACTATAGAAGCTATTGTCAAAATCACAGTGGACAGATATATCGGATATGACTCCAATTCGAGACAAATTAGAGTTTTATTATATACAAAACACTATAGAATGGTAATTTAGCCTGGAGAACTATGAATACCCCTTGTACTATGTATATAGAAGATATATCGTGATAGAGAGTTAGTTAGATCTAATTTTCTTTTGAGTTATTCTTCTTCATCTCTGTATTGAGAGATTGAAGATTGTTATTTTTTCTTCCATTGAGGGTTTGAGTGATAAAAGATGTCTTCCTTTTTATTTGATTATCCTAATGGCTATAGGTAACTAGTCCCTTTACAATTCGATGATGAGACGAACCCTAGATTTCCAACCTGGTTTGGTTTTAACTCACTTCTAAAATTTTTATTGTTTTGTAATTTTATTTAAGTTTTCTTCATTATACTGTGTTCTGTTTGATATTCTATTGTTCTTAACTTTTGATGTGCCCTAGATGTTCAAAACATAGCACATGCTTAGATTTTGAATAATTATCTATAATCATTTATAGATTATTCATAGATTTAACTCTAAGTAGTCATATAGTTTTGAACTGTTGGATAAAACTCATAATAAGATTATTTTTTAGAATTATATGCTTAAAAATTTATTTTCGAACTGATTGGACTGCGTGATCTATTTAGTTGAGATATAGTAAGCAGTTAGCCAGCTATTGAAAAGATCAAGGGCTCAGTCATACTGATACTTCTCTGAGTAGTTTTTAAACCACCATTTTTTTTATTTCAATAAATTCTCTCTTTTTCGAAGTCTTTTAGTTTTAGGTAAATTGTCCTCGAGATAACGATATTGGGTTGATTTTCGAGTATTACTTATCGATCTCCTGTACTTGGGAGTGCATGAATCAAGTTGCATTATAGGCAAAATCTAAATCCTATGTGTTACCTTGCTCCTAGCCACCAATACACCTACATAAAAGAATTAAGGTGTGATATAGGTACCCATATAGGTCAACTCTTCATAGAAATAGTAACTTTCAGTACCTGAAACTACATGACGATGACAGTTCTATATTGCATGCAACACGAACTTGATAAATAATCTATTACATCCCAAAGTATGAGTGTAATCGTAGAAACATTGTACTCTGGTATAATAGTGTCAATATTTTTCCTTCTATAAAAGAAGGTTGAAACTTTTTCTTTGTTGATTACGAATAGCGTAGACTTTGTTTAGCTTTTGCAAATCGTTGATTAGATAAGCCATATTTAATCATTTATATCCGAAAGTAGATTTTTTAAGTCTTTTATAAGTCAAATACTTTGGATTTAAGAAACTAATACTCAAGGGTAATTGTGGTGCAATGAAATTCAAATTTCTTTCGTTCATTGGAGAGGTCATGAAAAGTGTTTCTAAGTTACAAGCTAGTCTTTCATTTTTTTAATTTTTTTTTTCAATTTTATGCACATCTAGTTTGTAAATTAGATTTTCATTCATTTTCCTATTGAGAAAGCATTCCAAGAATTCATGAGTGACTAGCAATTTTAGACTCACTTAATTCTCCAATAGATTTTTCAAATCTCTTCCAAGCCTAAATTATGTTTCATTTGACTAGCATTTGTCTTTTTTAGCCATTTGTATTTATTAGCATGTTTCTGAAATTCACCAAGAATCTTTTCATATTTATTGTAAAGTGAATCTTAGTTAGGTTGTGCCTCATTGTCAAATTTGCTATCATCAGAGCTGCTCAAAGCATCTGTGTTCACTATCAAAACAACATATGGTTATCTCTCATCCTCATTAGAGGAGGATTCCATCTCTTTCTCTCTACCTGATGTAATACTATAACTCTATAGTCCCACATCGGATGTGAAACAAGATGTAGAGTAGCTTATAATGATTCAAATGAAACCATTAAGTAATTTTAACTAGCCTTTTTGGAGGAGAATTTCGTGACTAATTATAAACTATTTTAACTCTTGTTCTCTTGCTAATTACACTTGAAAAATGTAATATTTTTAGTTTATTTTGTGCAAGCGTAATCAAATTTTGATGATTAATATAAGAAATTAATAAAAAAATATTTTTATTAATTAAATTCCTCACTATGATGTTTTCTAGTGTTTTCAAATATTTTTATAGGGTTTTATATGGAAGAAAATCAAAGTATCAAATTGTATATCAAATATCAGTTCAGAAT
This sequence comes from Dracaena cambodiana, assembly GCA_036321105.1. Classification (NCBI taxonomy): domain Eukaryota; kingdom Viridiplantae; phylum Streptophyta; class Magnoliopsida; order Asparagales; family Asparagaceae; genus Dracaena; species Dracaena cambodiana. The sequence goes on along the minus strand of JAYEPQ010000006.1, from coordinate 7,711,930 downwards.
TGTGCATTTTCATGAATGACTATCGACAGTCACTAGCCTGATCGATTCATATACACTTCGGCATTAAAAGTTTAACTATTCTTGATAGAAATAAAATAATTACATAAAACAGAAAATATAAAAATCAACATATGGAATTGAAGAGATATAAAAACTTTTTATTAAAATAAAAATTTACATAATTTGATGAAGAATACAAAAATATAGCCAAACAATATCCATAATTTCTAGAAACTATTTTATAAATTTTGGTGGGTTTAAAGCCATCGACTGTCAGCCACACCCGTGAGCAGTTATCGACAGGCCCGTTGAAGGAAGCGGCCACAGACTAACTTTCTTGAGATTTTTAAGAAGAATTTAGAGTTTTTTGTAAATAGAATTCCTATTAGGGTTTGTAAGGCTATAAATAGCCAATAAATTTCTAGTTTTGTAACAATGTTGGGAGAGAACAATATAGAGTTTTATAGTTTTAGATTCAAGATTTAGTTTTCTTACTTATTCCTAGAAATCTATAAAAGAAATTTTTTCTCTTTATTCATGAATATGATGAGTATGAGTGGTTAAAATTTTGAGTTTGATCAGATGGAATAATAAACCCTAGGTAATTTACTAGTATGTATTCTTATATGCTTATAGCTTTAATTATTTATGTAGAATTGATATTTTTAATTCTCTGCTATCTTTGAAAGAATTTAGATATGATTTCGACTCTTTGATACTTTATAGTTTGACGATATATTCATTGCTTGGGTTTTAATATACTATAGACTTTTTAAGCACGATGTATGTTTAGACTTTAAACGTTTATTTTTGTTATTCATACTTCATATTGCATGCGTAGATAAACTTAAATTTTATATAGGATTAATCAGGAAAAATTAGTCCAATTATCAAGTTCATAATTTTATATATTTTGTGCTTAATTAAATTATTTTCCAGTTATAGAAAAACCACATGGTCTATGCAACTGAGATAAAAAAAAAAAGTATGAATATATCCAGTAAATTATCCTATGGGGGAGTTACATCCATCTAACCAACAATTTTAATATAAGTAAATTTTTCATTTTTAACTTTAGTTTAGTTAATAAAAAATCCAAACTTTTTAGTTCCGTAATTTATTCTAGTGTCCATAATTAATAAACGATTCTCGAGAGAATGATCTTGGATTACTACTCTTGTACTACTTGTCGATCTCTTGCATTTAAGAGTGTCCGATTTAGATCGTAGTCACTTGCCGAAGGTTTTAGTATATTCAAACCAAATATATTGATAGTACTTATACATGCTTATTTATTGTATATCGGGATGGGGCGTGATAGGTATTGAAATAGTATTAGAGCCAGATTTTAGCCGAAAGTGTGCGGAACTAAATGCTACATGAACGTAAATGCTACACGGAACAAAGTGCTATACAAAAGTCGGGGCCACCTTTTGAATCTGTGAAAGGCATCTCTAGAAATCCATGGAGGCCTTCTTTAGAATCTCACACTGCTTGGTAAAGTGTTACTGTTAGGAAAAATAGAGGAATAATACTAATGCAACAACTAGTAGAATCAAATAGTTAACCGAAGAGAAAAATAGCAGAGACAGAGAACACACAGATTTAACGTGGTTCGACAATATGCCTACGTCTACGGGGACACAATCGAAAACCTTCCACTATATTAAAAGAGGATTACAACTTTATAGTTCTCAACCACAAGAGAAATTACTGTGAAATTACACAAGAATTTGAGATCAAACCCTAACATCTTGTTATAGTGATTTTCGTCTTCGCTTTGGCTACCGAAAATTCCAAAGGAAACCGCCACCTTACTTTATTTTCTTATTTTTTTTCTTCGGCCAAACCTTCAACCAAATACACAAAAGAAACCCTTGCTTGTTCTTCGGCCAAAAAACAAAGCAGCAACCACAACTGCTTTTGTTTCTTCCTGTTGGCCAAAAATCAATAGCAGCCAAGCAACTTTTTTTTATTCTCCTTGTTCAGCCGCAACCAGACCTCAACAAAAAAACAACTTGGTCAATAATTTGCAGCAGCCACTTAATTTCTCCTTTTTTCGGCTAATCTAAAACCCTAGCACCATACCCCATATATATATATATATATATATATATATATATTATATCATAACGGGTTTGGACCGATTTTAGACCCGTTTCGGTATACCGAAACCCATTGCAGTAATAGAGCTCCATTAGTAACAATCTCCCACTTAGAGACCTATTGCAAAATTATAATCTCTATACATGATAATTCTAGTGTCTAAAACTTTTACCTCGATCGTTTAAAGTCTCAATTTCAGCATTCAATACAAATGGGAAAAAGTTGAACAATAGCTCAATTTTTTCCCATCAACCGGCTCTGTCAACATATATGCAGGATTCTTTTTGCCCTCAATCTCTCCAACTTCAATTGGCCATCATCTAACAAAGATCTTATGAAGTGATATCTTAAATGAATATGTTTAGTTCGTGAATGATACGCTGAGTTCTTACCAAGATGAATTGCACTCTGACTGTCACTGAATAACCTACAATCCACTACATCAAAATCCAACTCACTCATCAAGCGCTGCAACTAAATAAACTCCTTACTTGCTTCTACAGCTACAATATACTCAGCTTCTGTCGAAAATTAAACAACAATTGATTATAATCTTGAAATCCAGCTTACCGCTGTCCCTCCTATAGTAAAGACATAATATGTAGTGCTCCTGCCATTATCTCTATCACCCTCATGGTCCGAATCTGCAAGACCTTTCACAACAATATTATCACCCCCAAAACATAAACAATACTTTGAAGTACCTTTCAAATATCTTTTTTAATGTGGGTTTGCCAGCTTCAACGCTCCACCCGTCACATATGAGTTATTGCCCGTTCCTCGCTCCGCCGAGCATACGTATTCCCTCACACCCCTCTCGAATGAAAGATGTCGGTTTTCAATCTCGTCCTTCCCCACCTACCGATTCAGAAAGCCTCGAGGACCGACCCATGAGACCTGGGGGACACACTCCAGTGAACCTAGCTTCTAACCTGACAGATGACCAAAGAAAGAAGAGAGAGCCGTCGCTGACAGATAAGAAGAAAGAAGAGTCCCCTACTCTGGGATGTCAAAGAGGGGGCTCAGTAAGCAGCTCCGGAAGTAGGAGCGTCGAGCTCAACCAACTATTGATCGATCGGGGAGGGCGATGGAGGGAGCCCGGCCACCCGACGATGGGAGGTTCTCGTTGAGACTAAGCCCTAACTAAGTGAGCGCAACAGTTTAAACTTAACCATAATATTGCCATTATGGGATGCTGCGGGAGTGCACGGTATCCGGGTAGACGAACCGGCGGGACGTAGCCATTGGCCCTTCCTATAGAGGATTGCCTTTTTGGACAGGAAATCGTACAGGCCCAGAAGCTCATAGTCACACACCAACCGACAGACTAAACTGACGACAGTTATTGAGGAAGAAGGAGAGGCGAGTTGTTTGGCAACGTTGGGTGCCTTGAAGCGTCACTGTTCCTTGGGATTGGCTTTGGGCCTTTCCTGCGCAGCTTAGGTGGAACCAATAGACCTGCAATCCCTGAAAGAAATGGAAATATCTTTAGTTTGGGGAAGTTACCGAATAATATCTGAGGGAAGACGGATACCCCAAAGAGTCTCACATAGAGGAAATCAAAAAATACCTTCGAACAAGAATGGATAAGAGGCTTGTGGGATTGACGTGATAGGGTAGGGATGGCTATATTGATGGGAGCGAACTCCATGCTAATATGAAGCGCATGGGTCCAAGTTATGCTTGGATACGGCAAGTATAGACGGTGCAGTCAAAGTCATAGCCTCTCCAGTCCGATTCCCACCAGTCGACGGGCTCGGATGAGAATTCGAATTCGAAAAAAAATCCACTTCACCGCTTGCTAATATTTCTTTCCAAGGTTCTTCATAAATCTACTCACTACTCTCACTGCATGTGCAATATCTAGTCTTGTACTCACTATTGCATATATGAGACTCCCAACGGCCGATGAATAAGGCACATTCTCCATGTGTCTCGTCTCCTCATCTGTCTTACCACCTTACTCCTTTGACAGTTTGAACTGATCACCAAGAACTATAGTTACCCGTTTTTGCATTCTCCATGTTGAATCTCTCCAAGACCTTCTTGATATACCCTTCCTTAGATAACCACAATTTTTAATTTTCTTATCTGGGATAATTTACATTCCAGGAAGTTGCTTCGCCTCACCTATGTCCTTCTTAGATAATCTTCCTGCCAACTTCCTCTTCAGATCATTGATTTTCTTCATGCATGTACCTGCCACAAGCATATCATCTACAAACAAAATAAGTATGATAAAGTTACCGTCCTTAAATTTTTGTAAATATACACAATAATCTGAATTGCATCTGGCAAAATTCGAATCCAACATAAACTTGTCGAACTTCAAGTGCCATTGCCTCGGTGCCTGTTTCAATCCATACAAGCTTTTTTTCGGCCGACATACCCAATTCTCTTTTCCTTTAATTTAATATCCCTTCGGCTGTTCCATATATATTTCCTCCTCCAAATCAACATGAAGGAAAGCAGTCTTCACATCAAGCTGCTCTAAATACAAGCCTTCATAGTCACAATATTTAGTATTGATCTAATAGAAGTCATCTTGACAACATGTACAAATATTTCATTGAAATCAATACATTTTTTCTGACCGTATCCCTTCACCACAAGTCTAGTTTTGAACCTTTGTGTCCCTCCTACCTCATGTTTTACCCTGTATACCCACTTGTTATGTAATTTTTTCATCTTTGCTGGTCGCTTCACCAATTTTCATGTGTGATTCTCATCCAAAGAAGACAACTCATCATGCGTGGCTTGCTCCCACTTAAGACAAAATTTATCCTGCATAGCCTCTTGGTAACTCTCTAGTTCACCTGCATCAGTATATAAAACATGATATAAAAAAAATTAAAGTTTTTGAGTTAGTTTCCTTATCCTCATGCTTATCCTCAAAGTGGGAACTTTCTCTGATAGAGTATTGGAACCATCTACTTCAGTCAGTGGCTCTCTCTTGTTCAGTCTCATTGAAGCTTTTGTATTCTCAGGTGTAGCCATTTCTTCTCCTTCAGATATAGGTATTTCTTCCTTTCTTTTATCCATGGGATCCATCCCATCCTGTGGCTCATCCAGCTCCAAGTGCTTTTTCTTAATTGTTTTCTCGCTCTTATTCTCCATTCGGTTTTTATACATACAGCCCTCATTGAATACTACATCTCTGCTATGAATCACCTTTTTATGCTCATAATCCCACAAGCGATAACTATATTCGTCGCCACTGTATCCAATGAATGCACACTTCTGAGATTTAGAATCAAGCTTTTTTCTCATCTCATGATCCACATGTGCATATGCTATACAAATGAACACTTTTAAGAATGAATAATTCACAGTCTTATCAGACCACACCTCCTCTGAAATTCCTCCATCTAAAATACTAGTTGAACTCTTGTTGATCAGATAGACTGTTGTATCTATAGCGGCTGCCCAAAATTGCAAAGGCAAACCTGCATGTAGTCTCATAGTCCGACCTCGCTCCAAAATGGTTCTATTCATCCTCTTAGCCACACCATTTTGCTACGATATTCTTGGTACAGTCTTCACTCTCCTGATCCCGTGGGTAGAACAATAGTCATTGAACTCTTTATAGCAAAATTCTCTACTATTGTCTGACAACAGATATTTCACCTTCAAACATATTTCATTCTCAACAAAAACTTTCCATATCATGAAGATCTTGAAAACATTAGATTTCAGCTTAAGTGCAAACACGCACGTTTTCCTGCTTGCATCATCTATGAAAGTGACAAAATAAGAATTACCTCCAAGAGACTTTGCCGAAGAAGGCCCCAATACATCTGTATATACCAACTCCAATCTCTCGGTTTTCTTTTCCTTGTCATCCTTCATAAAACTAAGTCTTTTCTGCTTCCCTCTGGATTGCAATAGCCTCATGTCATTCTCGCTCAAATGACTGAGCCTCTGATGCCATAAGGCAGCCTTCTCATTCTTTACGGTGGCTAAAGAAATAATGTGATCCACCGAGCTTGAGAGTAAATATAGAGTTCCCACTCTCTCACTCTTGACCACTACCATTGGTCCTTTACTGATCTTCCCTTGTTTTCTCTCAAATGAGATTTGATAACCTTCACCATCCAGCTTATTAACAGATATCAAATTCTTCTTCAAATCTGGTATGTGTCTGACCTCTTGTAAAAGTAACTTTTCACCATTGTACAACTTCAACTGAATTGTTCACTTACCGACAATCTTGCATTCATGCCCATTACCAAAAGTCACATGCCCAAAATCACTTTGGACATAATTCTCAAACCATTCTCTATGAGCAGTGCAATGGAATGAAGCCCCTGAATCCACAAATCACATCTCTAACCTTGATTCTGTATGAGCAGACAAGCACAACTCATCATACTCTTTACTTGGATTCACTACATTCGCTCCTTGGTTGTCTTTATTTGAACAATCCTTCTTTATATTACTCTCTGTCTTACATTTCTAACACAGTAATTTTTTCTTGAACTTCCCCTTAATTAGATTTTTGATCTCCCTCAGAACTCCATGCTTAAACTTCTACCCTTTCCTTCCTCCTGTCATCATCAACAGACAAAGCAGTACTTGTAGAAACTGCGCTCTCACCCATGTTCTTTTTCATCAATTCATCGTTCATGATTTTACTTACAACATCATCAAATTAAATAGCAGTATTGGAAGTATTACGATGGCCATAACAATATTACTCCAACTATCCGGTAACGAACACATAAACATCAAAGTTTTAATGTCATCAGCAAAGACAAAATCTAAGGATTCAAGTTGTGCTCATAATGTGTTAAATTTGTTAAAATAATTAACAACTGAACTATCAGAAGACATTATTAAGTTGAACAATTTTTTTATTAGAAACAGTCTATTTGAAGCAGGCGGCTTCTCATAAAATTTAGGCAACGTGACATCAAATCTGAAGTGGTTTTTTCCTTGGAGACGTTGAATACAACCTACGCCAAAACTCTCCTGTCCAACAATTTACAGTCCTCATCTATCATCTTTTTTGGTTTTTCTCCAAACAGTGGTTGATGAAAATTCTTTTGATATAAATATTTTTCCATCTGCAACTTCTACCATTGGAAATCTGTTCAATCAAATTTTTTAATTTTTCCATTCTTATCTTCCGCCATAACTCCCACTCAAAATGGACACCGATCTGAGCGAAATCTGATCTGAACCATGGCTCTGATACCAATTGTTAGCAAAAATAGTGAAATAATACTAATGCAACAACTAGCGGAATCAAATAGTTAACCAAAGAGAAAAATAGCAGAGATAGAAAACACACAGATTTAATGTAGTTCGGCAATATGTCTACGTCCGCGGGGACACGATCGAAAAACTTCCACTATATCAAAAAAGGATTACAACTTCCTAGTTCTCAACCACAAGAGAAATTACTGTGAAATCACACAAGAATTTGAGATCAAACCCTAATATCTTATTATAGTGATTTTCCTCTACCGAAAATTCCAAAAGAAACCTCCACCTTCCTTTTTTTTCTTTTTGTTTCTTCGGCCAAACCTTCAGCTGAATACACAAAATAAGCCCTTGCTTGTTCTTCGGCCAAAAAACAAAGCAGCAACCACAACTGCTTTTGTTTCTTCCTATTGGCCAAAAATCAATAGCAGCCAAGAAACTTTTTTTTTATTCTCTTTGTTCGATCGCAACCAAACCTCAACAAAAAAACAACTCGGCCAACAATTTGCAGCAGCCACTTAATTTCTCCTTTTTTCTGCTAATCCAAAACCCTAGCACCACACCCCATATATATATATATATATATATATATATATATATATATATATATATATATATATATATATATATATATATATATATATATATATATATATATATATATAATCATAACGGGTTTGGGCCGGTTTTTGAACCGTTTTGGTGTACCGAAACCCGTTGCAGTAATACAGCTCTATTAGTAACAGTTACTATGTTACGATGCCCCACTAACGAGAATGTTTGATCCTAAAAAGGAGGAGAATATAATGCCCTGGCTCAATAGTCCCATATCGGTTGTGAGACAAGATATAGAGCAGTTTATAATAATTCTAATAAAACTACTAAGTAATCATATCTAGTTTTTTTGGAGGGAGGAATCCGTGACTAACTATAAACTATTTTAACTCTTATTATCCTGCCAGAGATTTTAACGTATTTAAACTGAATATATTACCGGTATCTTACATACCCATTTATCATATATCGGAGTTGGCCATGACACTCTATATGTCTGCCAGGACTATTGTTAGCGTTAGAATTTTCAACCTTGTTTTTTCCTACTTATTTTTTTGTTGAATTGTGTCATCTTATTCTATTGGAGATTTTGGGCTTCTTTTGACTTGAAGAAAGTCTTAATTGAAGCCTTTGATGAGCAAACCAACTCCTGCGTTGTCCTTTTCATAATTCGAACTTGAGCTTGACAGTACTTTCGCCTTATCTTCTATGCTTTGAGAGACTTGGAACTTTCTTAGAATCCTACTCTAAACGTTTCTTGTACTTCTTCAGTCGTGTCTCAGTGTCATAAGATTCCCTATAAGATTCTCAAGTAACTATTAGCAAAAAAAAGCGGAATAATACTAATACAACAACCAGCTAAATCAAATAGTTAACCGAAGAAAAAATAGCAGAGACAGAAAATACACAAATTTAACGTGGTTCGGCAATATGCCTACGTCCACGGAGATACGATCGAAAACTTCCACTATATCAAAAAAAACTTACAACTCTTCCTCGACCATAAGAGAGAAATCAATAAAATCACACAAAATACAATATCAAACCCACACCTTGCATAAGGAATACGATGATCTTACTTGTGTTTTGTGCTTCAGCCGCAATCCTTTTCTTTTGCTTCAGCCGCTGAAAACACCAATAAAAAAAAGAGGAAGACATGGCTGCCCACTTGATTTCTTTTCTACGGCAAAAATTAATTAAGTGGCTGCCCAACTTAATTACTTTCTTTGCCCTCAAATACAATTACAGCAGCAAGTAGCCGCAATTTTTTTTTCTTCCCTATCTTTGATTATTTCTTCCCTTCGGCCGAGCTGCTCAAAATTATTTTAATTTCGGCTTATACAAAACCCTAGCCACACAATCCCATATTTATATTATATCATAATGGATTTGGACCGGTTTTGGACCCGTTTTATTGGACCGAAACCCGCTGCGGCAATAGAATTCCATTAGCAACAATCTCCCACGTGGAGACCTATTGCAAAAATTGTAATCTCTGTACACGATAATTCTAGTGTTCAAAACTTTTACCTCGATCGTTTAAAGTCTCAATTTCAGCATTCAATATAAATGCACCAAAATTGAGCAATAACTCAACTTTTTCCTATCAACCGGTTTTGTCAACAAATCTGCAGGATTATTACAGCTCTGAATCTTTTCTAACTTCAATTGGCCATCCTCTGACAAGAATCTAATGAAGTGATATCTCAAGTGAATATATTTAGTCCGTGAATGATACGCTGAGTTCTTACCAAGATGAATTGCACTCTCACTGTCACTGAATAACCTGCAATCCACTCCATCAAAATCCAACTCACTTATCAATCGCTACAACCAAATAAACTCTTACTTGCTTCTGCAGCTACAACATACTCAGCTTCTGTCAAAAATAAAATAACAATTGATTGTAATCTTGAAATCCAGCTTACCGTTGTCGCTCCTACAGTAAAGACATAACCTGTGGTGCTCCTGCCATTGTCTCTATCACCCGCATGGTCCGAATCCACAAAACCTTGCACATCAATGTTATCACTCCCAAAATATAAACAATACTTTAAAGTACCTTTAAAATACATGAAAATCCACTTCACTGTTTGTCAATGTTCCTTCCCAGAGTTCTTCATGAATCTACTCACTACTCCCACTGCATGTGCAATATCTGGTCTTGCACTCACCATTGCATACATGAGACTTTCAACGACCGATGAATAAAGCACATTCTCCATATGTCTTATCTCCTCATCTGTCTTAGCACCTTACTCTTTTGACAGTTTGAACTGACCACCAAAATCTGTAGTTACCGATTTTGCATTTTCCATGTTGGATCTCTCCAACACCTGCTTGATGTACCCTTCTTGAGATAATCACAATTTCTTGTTTTTCTTATCTCGGGTAATTTGCATTCCGAGAAGTTGTTTAGCCTCACTCATGTCCTTCATTGAGAATCTCCTTGCCAACTTACTTTTCAGATCATTGATTTTTCGTTATGCAGGTACCTGCTACAAGCATATCATCTACATACAAAGTAAGTATAATAAAATTACCATCTTTAAATTTTTGTAGATATACACAATGATCTGAATTTCTTCTAGCAAAATCCGAATCCAATATAAACTTGCCGAACTTCAAGTACCACTACCTCGGCGCTTATTTCAACCCATACAAGCTCCTTTCAGTCGACATACTCAATTCTCTTTTCCTTTAACTTCATATCCCTCTGACTGTTACATGTATATTTCTTCCTCCAAATCACCATGAAGGAAAGCAATTTTCACATCGAGCTACTCTAAATACAATTCTTTCACAGCCACAATACTTAATATTGCTCTGATAGAAGTCATCTTGAAAACATGTGCAAATATTTTATTGAAATCAATACATTTTCTTTGACCGTATCCCTTCATCATAAGTCTAGCCTTGAATCTTTGTGTCCCTCATGCCTCATGTTTTACCATGTATACCCACTTGTTATGCAATACTTTTATCTTTTTCGGTCGCTTTACCAATTTCCATGTGTGATTCTCCTCAAAAGAAGACATCTCATCATGCATGACTTGCTCCCATTTAAAATGAAATTTATCCTGCATAGCCTCTTGGTAACTCTTTGATTCACCTGCATTAGTATACAAAACATGATATAAAGGAAGACAAAAGTTTTGGGTTGGCTTCCTTATCCTTGTGCTCCTTCGCAAAGTGGGAACACTCTTTGATGAAGTACTGAACCATCTACTTCAGTCAGTGGGTCTCTCTCCTATTCGGTCTCATCTAAAACTTATGTATTCTTAAGTGCAGCCATTTCTTCTCCTTCAGATGTAGGTATTTCTTCATTTCTTTTATCCATGAGATCCACCCCATCCTGTGGCTCATCCAACTCTAAGTGTTCTTTGTCCACTGTTTTCTCACTCTTACTCTCCATTCGGTCTTTATACATACAGCCCTCATTGAATACTGCATCTCTATTACGAATCACCTTGTTATGCTCATAATCCCACAAGCAATAACCATATTCGTCGCCACTGTATCCAATAATTTATACTTCTGAGATTTAGAATCAAGCTTCTTTCTCATTTCATGATCCACATGTGCATATGCTATACAACCGAACACTTTTAAGAACGAATAATTTACAATCTTACCAGACCACACCTCCTCTGAAATTCCTCCATCTAAAGCACTAGTTGGACTCCTGTTGATCAGATAGACTGCCGTATCTACAGCGGCCCTCCAAAGTTTCAAAAGAAAACCTACATGTAGTCTCATACTCCGAGCCCCCACCAAAATGGTTATATTCATCTGCTCAGCCACGCCACTCTGCTGCGGTGTCCTCGGTATAGTCTTTAGTCTCCTAATCCCATGGGTAGAGCAATAGTCATTTAACTCTCTATTGCAAAATTTCCCACTATTGTCTGACAACAGACATTTCACCTTCAAACCTATTTCATTCTCAACAAGAGCTTTTCATACCTTAAAGATCTTGAAGATATCGAATTTCTGATTAAGTGCAAACACCTATATTTTCCTACTTGCATCATCTATGAAAGTGACAAAATAAGAATTACCTCTAAGAGACTTTGCCGAAGAAGGCCCCCATACATCTGTATATACTAACTCTAATCTCTCGGTTTTCTTCTCCTTACCATCATTCATAAAACTAACTCTTTTATACTTTCCAAACACACAGTTCTTATAGAAATCAAAGTTAGCATCTTTTTTATCTGTCAGTATACCTCTGAATTGCAATACCCTCATGCCGCTCTCACTCAGTGACTGAGCCTCTGATGCCATAAGGCAGCCTTCTCATTCTTCACGGTGGCCGAAGAAAAACGTGATCCACCGAGCTTGAGAGTAAATATAGAGTTCCCACTCTCTCACCCTTGACCACTACCATTGCTCCTTTACTGATTTTCCACTGTTTTCTCTCAAATGAGATTTGATAACCTTCGCCATCCAAATTGCTAACTGATATCAAATTCTTTTTCAAATTTGATATGTGCCTGACCTCTTATAAAAGCAACTTTCCACCATTATGCAACTTCAACTGAATTGTCCCCTTACCGACAATCTTGCATTCCTACTCATTATCAACAGTCACATACCCAAAATCACCTTGGACATAATTCTCAAACCATTCTCTGCGAGTAGTATAATAGAACGAAGCTCCTGAATCCACAAATTATAGATCTGATCTTGAGTCTGTATGAGCAGACAAGCACAAGTCATCATACTCTTTACTTGGATTCACCACATTCGCGCCTTTCTTGTTTTTGTTTAGACAATCTTTCTTCATATGACCATCTGTCTTACATTTTCAACACACGAACTTTTTTTTGATTTTTCCCTTAGATTTTGATCTCCCTCTTTGTTTTGACTCCCTGCTTGAAATTTTATCTCTTTCCTTCCTTCTGTCATTATCAACAGACAGAGCAGTACTTGTAGAAATTGTGCTCTCACCCATACTCTTTTTCATCAATTCATCATTCATGATTGTACTCACAACATCATCAAATTTAAGAGCAATATTAGAAGCATTGCTGATGGCCATAACAACATTACTCCAACTATCTGGTAACGAATACATAAACATCAAAACTTTAATGTTATCAGTAAAAACAAAATCTAAGGATTCAAGTTGTGTCCATAATGTGTTAAATTCGTTCAAATGATTAACAACTGAACTATCAGAAAGCATTCTCAAGTTGAACAATTTTTTCATTAGAAACAGTCTATTTGAAGCAGACAGTTTCTCATAAAATTTAGCCAACGTTGACATCAAATCTGAAGTGGTTTTCTCCTTGGAGATATTAAACACAACCTGGTTTGTCAGGCACAATCGAATCTGCACCTTAATCGAATCGGCGGCGAATACAAGGAGAATACAAGTAAGCACCTTCTATAAGTAATCACACTCTTAAGAAATTTTTATTAAACAAGAGAGATAATAACAAAAACTCTAATATTTTACTATATCTGCCTCATAGCCTTGAGGCTCTTATTTATATCAAACTAAAGCAGAAGTGCCTTTATCCTAAAGGATAAGTGGGAATCTGCTTTTTTCTAAAGGTTGGTTGAGCTGAGCTGTTGAAGTAGATGGCTGTTGGTGGAAACAGATAAGGAGGAATCTGCTTTATGTTTCCTTTAAAGACTTTGTCGGCTGAATTATTAGAGTCGGTCAACCTAATCATCTCACTGTCAATGTCAAATAATGTTGTTGGGTGAGGATGAGTGGCACTTTTAAAAAGCAGAAGGAATCTATTTTCTGCTTTTTTTTCTTTTGTCTTTTTTGTAGTGGTTGGAGTAGGACCCACCACGCTTTATTCGCCAGCTTCGAGATGGGCAAGCATTTCATCATCAAGTTCATTATCCTCACCATTATTGTCCTCCATGGGTTGATCTTCTCCATCAAAAAAGTCTTTCCGAGCCTTTGACCCTCTTCTCCCTAAATTCAATGAATGAATAGAGTAAGTTGCTTTTCGAATTTTATCTTCTTCTGTTTCGAAAGCAGAAATGCGGTCATAGAGTAATATAGTAGTTCCTTCTATGATAGAATGAGCAATAGAAAGGGAATCTTTTAAGGCTTCAACGAAGAATTCCTTTGCAGCATAATAGGCTTGGTCTTCATAGTTGAAATTTGCTCTTGGATATGTTCCCCAACCCTGAGTGTTTTGGTGACTGTGATCACATAGTTCCCAAATCTGATAAGAAGAAAATAACTTAAGATAATTTCTTTCTTCCCAAATGCTCCATATTCGGAAGAAAAATACTGACTGCCATGGATGAGCATAAGTCTTTAGTCGTTCGCTGCACAACTGTGGAATATACCCAGTATACTTCTTTGGATGGTCAGTATTGATATAAATGATATGAGCAATTTCCTATTTTATGGATCTCTCATATCTGGGAATATCCTTTAAGTAAACTGTCAATCTTGGACGATTATACTTATTCATAATTAGTTCTTCTGTCTGGAAGAACTGTGGTATCTCTGAAACTTCAAGATTTTGGAAGAATTCAAGAAGTTGTTCATCTGGTAGCAAGTTTTGTTGGTTGAGCGTTACCATTCTGTGAATAGCAAGCTCAACTTCTAATTGTCTAGCCTTCTCAGTTTGTACCTGGCATAGATTAATTAGTTTAACAAAATCAAAAAATCTGAACACTTACAAGGTCGGCCATGTTCAAGTCTTTGAAAATTGCTTTGAGCTTCTTTTGCTCTGTAGAGGAACCATTATAGAAACTTTCTTCTCTTCTGGCTAAATCCTCGAATTTTTTAGTAGAAGAGAACTGGCAGAGTTCTTGCATAATGTCTAAAAACTGTGCTTTTTGCTTAATGTCTTGCTGCCTCTGTTGCTTTGCTTGCAATAGTTCTTCTTCAAGTTTCGTAAGCCAGTAGTTAGCTGACTTAAGGTCATTAGACTGGATGGCTCTGAAACAACTACTAAGTCTATTGTAAGTGTCTTTGCTGAGGCCTTGAGAGACTGATTGTACCAATCTCGTACAACGGTGGAGGCAAAGGGCTTTAGTGGACTGGCTCTCTGCATTTGGACAATTTGTTGTTGTCCTCTTCTTTGTGGAATTTCCTTTGCAGTCTGGAGACTTGGAAAGGCGGCAGCTTGTGGGCCAGTGACAGCGGCTTGTGGGTCGGATGTAGCTGGTTTGCCTGCTGCCTGCCTGGCTCCTTGGCTGATAGTGGCTGATAGGCTGGTTGTAGTTTTTTCTGCTCCTGCTGGGATTGGTGTAGAACCAACTAGAACTGGTGTAGCCTTGGTGGAGGCAGATGTAGTGGTGGCAGTGGAAGACTCTCCAAGAGTCTTCTTACCCTTCTTGGATGCAGACACGTTTGCCAATTTTGTTGGCGCTTGAGCTGCTCCTCCATTACCTTGATACGCTGAAGCGTATCCCCGTTCATGGTCTAGTTAATAAATTAGCAACTGTATTAGTATAACCGGGAATATATTTGACATCATAGTTAAATATTTCAAGTATAAAGCAATTCGTATTCTCCTGAGATTTTCTTCAGGACTATTTATTATTTTTTTCTTGAGAAACTGAGCAACAGATTTATTATCAGTTTCAATAACAAAATTTCTATTAAGCAAATAAATACGTAAGGATTTTAAAGCTAATTTTATAGCAAGCAATTCTTTATCATATGTAGAATAGTTTTGCTGGACTTTGAAAATTTTTTCAGAAGTGTAAGCAATAATTTCTTTCTTTTGAGCAATTAAAACGCCTGCCCAAAAAGCATCAGAAGCGTCAGTTTGTAAAATAACTAATTCAGCTTTAGAAGGAAAATATAATATCTTTTGATCTTATATTAAAGATTTTATTTTCTCAATTTCTTTTTCTTCTTCTTGGGTTAATGTAATTGGAATTCTGTCTGTATTCCATCTTCTAGATTGTTCACCTGTTTCTTGCTTATATTTACTTTGTTCAATGGTTAACCGATCTTGAAGATGTTTTATCTTCTCGGTTAAATTTGGAATAAATTTTCTGCCATAGTTTAAAATTCCGAGGAAACTTTGTAATTCTATTAAAGTTTTGAATATAGTTGGGTATTCTTTTATTTTAGAGTAGATATACTGTTGTAGCTCTATCTGTCCCTTTTTAATATATTTACCAAGAAATTCTATTTCTTCTTTGCATAATTCTATATTTTTTGGACTAAGAATTACTCCATTATCTAATAATATTTTGATAACTTGTAATAAATGTCTTTTGTGTTCTTCTAACAAATTAGAAAAAAACTAAAATGTCACCTATATAGACTGAAACGTATTGTAAATGTCCGAACATAGAATTCATTCATTTTTGAAATATTTGTGGTGCATTTTTAATCCAAAAGGCATCACATTCTATTCGTAATGTCCTTGTGGACAACTAAATGCTGTTAATTATTTTGACGGCTGATCTTTTAGCTTAATTTACCAAAAACCAGATTTTGCATCAAAATTACTGTAATATCTGGCTCCTTGTATTTGTTTAATTAGTTGTTCAACTAATGGAATAAAATACCCTTCGAACTTAGTACAACTATTTAACTTTCTATAATTTATTACCATTCTGGCCTTTCCTATTTTAATTTGTGCATGGTTTCTTACTAGAAAAGCAGGCGAAGAATGGGGGCTAGAACTTTTTATTAATTGTAATTTTTCTAATTCTTGTATTTGTCGGGCAAATTCTTCTTTATCAGAAGGAGTTACCATAATACTATTTACCCTTATATTTGTAGTTTGATATTGCTCTAGTAATTCTAGGGTACAATATCTTGGGGCTTTTGCAAAATGTTTTAATAGATTATCATTGTATAAAGGACTAAGCATATCATGAATAGTTTTTTCAAAATTATTTTGGACAGGAATTGTATAAGTGCAATAATCATGAGAAGCAGTCATATAATCATGAGAAGCAGTCATTGTAGAATCTAAAGCAGTAGCAGAGTCAATTAAATGAACTTCACCACGCTGGGCTGACATAAAATATTGTAAAAATGGTGTAGGGAATGGTACATGAAGGATCATTCGTCCATTGAAAGCAAAATAATGAGTATTATATGGTGGATAATTACGCAAATCATTCATACCAATAATACAGTCAGAATCAAATTCTTTAGGTAATAGGGCAAATTCAAAAGTGTATTTGTTATCTATGCCTTCAAGATCAGGTATAGATAAAGGTACTTCAGCTTTATGTATTACAGGTTGTTGTCTTCCCATAAAATCATTTAGCATGCATTTTTTATCTAAAAGTATCCAATATTGTTGGGGAATAAATGCACTTTGGATTAAACTTGCCTCAGTACCAGTGTCTATTAAAGTATGTATAGTAAATTCTGAAGAACCAACGAATTTTATTGTAACAGGAATATAAATATGAAGTAAGGCTTTTTTCTTTAAATCAATCATAAGGTAATCATATTATATTGTCTGGCATATTATTATTGTCTATTAAGTGTTGTGTTCTTCCTCCTATTGGTTCCTGATCTTCAATAGTGGGTGATAAACTATGTCGTAAGGGTTCAATATGTATGGATTCATTTTGATAAGATGTAGAGGGTATTGATCTATAATCAATACTTTTACTTCTGCTTATTCTTGGTGTTAAATTCGGCATTGGATTAATGATTGTAGTAGATATTGTATTACTAGAAACTACAAATTGTTCTACTGGTAATTATATTTTAGGTTTTAAAAATTTGATAAAAATTTGCATATCATTATCAAACTTTAAATGTCGTATATCTACTAAATTTGGTTGTATAACTTTTCTATTACCAACCTCAAATAGTTTTGCAAACTGATTTGGTGTAATAGAATTGAAAGTTGAAGTATCATTTAGGACCATATAATGTTCCCATTGTATACTTAAAACTTTTGAAGCAGGTAATAATTCGATTCCTTTTAAGCTTATTGATAAGGAACAAACTTTGTCAATATTTTTATCATCTAAACTTATGCAGAAGTCAGGATGAATATTAACTCCAAATATTCTATTTGCTAAGTTTGATTTAGCACCACCCATTAAACTATTTAATGGATTATTTACTATTCTTTCGTCTAGACATGCAATCATAATTGGTATATCTATTCTGGAACGAATCCAGTAATTTTGATTTGTATTAATCCGATATGAAGATATTTCTTTTTCGGATATGTTTTTCTTAGTTTATCAATTTGTTGTAGATTGATGAGTTTTACAGAAGTAAAATCTTCATCACCTTTTAACTCGATATTACCTTGCATTCTTTCGAATATATAGGTTTTTCTATTCGAGAATATTGATTTAAATGGTGGTTTTTTGAGTATATCATATTTTTCTGTATGAGGTATGGCTTATTTTAGTCTTTCAATATCTTCGTCAGTAATGACGAATTGCTCACCCATAGTATCATGTATACTATTCGTTTGTATTTCAGTAGAGGATTCTAGTTTTTCTGAAATAGTGTTCATATAAATTCTATATTCATAGTGTTTTTCCTTATCACTTTGGGAATTAGAAGCTGGTGATTTTTGTGTATTACATATATCACTTAGATCTTCTTTGATTAAAGGTAAATCATCGTATTTTTGTAAAATTAATAATCTTAATGGATCACCTTGATCAATTATGTAATCTTGGTCTTCAAAACTTGTACTTTTGAAGATTATACGAACATTGATTTTTGACATTGGTTCTATTAAACCATGTGTAATAAATATGTTGTTTTTTACATGTCTTTGGATATTATATATAACTCCAAAGTAACCAAATGGTATATGAATGAGTAGATCTAAAAAGATTTCTGTAGATCTATATCTTTTTAATTTATAATTTCTACCACTATAAAGTGTATGTCCAGCCGAATGTATTCTTTCTTTCTTGGGAAGAATAGCATAAGGTGTTAACATGGTAATTTTTATTCTATTGTATGTTTCACTAAGCGTAAACATATTAATATTAAAACATTTGAAATCTGAATTTAATTCTTCAGATTTTTGGCTTAAATATATGCTTTCAACTTCATATATAGTAGAAACATCACTAGGTATATCTTGTAAAGTTCCAACATTGATATCATAACTTTCAATGTCATCTTATATTATTGTTTTAATATTTAAAGGACATTCATTAGCATAGTGACCTTCCTTATTACATTTGAAACATTTACATCCTTTCTTTAATTTTTTATTTTTTATAAATTTTCTTTTTTCAAAGGATTTATATTTTTTGTATTTCCTTTTAAATTCAGGATTCCATTTCTTTTTTGTGATCTGGAATTTCTTTCTTTTATAGTATTTAGTTTGATATTTGTATTTTTTTGGTTTGGATCTAGTATAATAATCCGAAGGACATCCAAACTTTATATTTATTTCTTCATCATACTTAGGACAACAAAATGTGTAAAGTTTTGAGTTTTGTATTTTCTTTTTCATGTGTTGTATTGCTGTAGAATTCATACGTACTTCTTTTAGTGTATCCATACAGGATTTTTTAAGAAATCCAGTAGCATGTGTGCTTTCTGGATCTGTTCTAGTATAATTTCTTAATTTTATTTGATCATACTTTGCTTTTATCAAATCATTCTAGGGATATGGTAATTTTTTGAAAAAGGCCTTAATCCAAAATAATTTCATTTCTAATTTAGATAGTTTGAAGATTAGACCAATATATTAGTAACGAATTCTGCTAAAGCGCAGATGTCACATAATTGTAGTTTGTGTAAAAGAGATTCTGAAAAATTATCATCTTCTACAAACTCTTCTCCAGTGAAGTTTGCATAGAACAAACCTATTATGCTGCTTAAAGTGTCTTTTTTAGACTTATGGTTTTCCATATTTTTAATAGTATCAGCATGGAATTTTTCATATTGGGATAGCCAATCTAAGGCTATTCCTTCCCATTTACTTGTAGCATATAAAACGAATTTTAAGTTTGTTATTTCAATTGGAGATACAAACACATGACCAATAATGTGTTGACACCATTCTGTTATATATTTTTTTAATTTTGTATGTGGTATATTGTCAATATTGAAATATAAATGTGTAGACTCTAGAGCTATAGATCTTTTGCCCTTTCTTAAAATATAATTATTAACAAAGGCTTCTCTGTCTATAGGATTTGTTGGATTTTCAGATGTAACTTCTTCTTCCATCCGAGTCGGATTTTGTATAGGTTGTTTTGGAACATAACTCCTCATTGGAAGTTGTGAACTGGATTCTTGTTCCATATTGATTTTATAATATTCGTAATTTGTATGAGTTTTAATATCTTTTCGGTGTGAATCTTCTTCCGAAGAATCGCCTAAAATATATCGGTGTGACTCTTCTCCCGAAGAATCGCCTGATAAAAATTCTGTATCAGTATGGTTTAAAAAAACTGCTTGATCAGAAACTTAATCTTTTTCAGATCTAAAATATTGTATAGAAGTTGTATACTTTTCATAAAATTCATATATTTCGGAACTGGGTATTTCACCAGTTAACTCCTTTTCCTGCAGCATGAGAAATTGTCTATTGAATTTTTCATCTATAGTGTTAGTATCAACAGGAACAGTTTTATAAGAGTATTTTAATATTCAGATTCTACAAGCTCCTAATTTTTCTTGTGATCTATCTATTGTGCATGTAGGAATAGATAGTGTTGTATTTTTTTCAATGTTTAAATAAGATTTAATTTGATTTATATCTGTTGAGATTCTTTTCAATTGATCGCAGATATAATTAGTAATTTCGTCGTTTGGCATTTTGCCAGGTACATGAAGAACATGGTATGCTTCTGTAAGTTTATAAGGATAACTATAGTGTGCATCTGGTAAGACTAGGTGAGTTTTATCCATAGTATTAGATAAAGGCAATTTATTTTTATCCATGGTGTTGGATAAAGGCGAGGTCATGTTGTTATCTTGTGTTAGTTGTTGGTTACTTTACTTGTTATTGTTTTACTTCTTTTTTACCCTAGTCTCTCCGGCTACATGGCACCTCTAGCCGTGGCTTTCTGTTAAAGTTAAGTTGCAAGGATCTGACCCTCTGGTCTATCCACCACGAGCTTATACCATTGCTTCAGAGAGGTAGAGCACAACAATTACTCGTTTCCTACCCCATGCGTACAAAGCAGAATAATAACATTAAAGTAAAAAACAATAACTAAGATAACAACATGCCTCTGTATTTACTCAGACATTTAAAAGTAAAAAACTTACAGAGCTTTATTGATATGACTATCAATTTGTACAAGTAGAGCTAGCCAAGGCTCAGATAAACATCAAATCTAAAGTGGTTTTCTCCTTGGAGACGTTGAACACAACCTGCTTTATCAGACACAATCGAATCTACGCCAAAACTCTCCTGTCTAACAATTCCCACTCTTTATCTGTCATCTTTTTTTTGCTTTTCTCCAAACAGTGGTTGATGTAAATTCTTTTGATATAAATAATTTTCTATCTGCAACTTCCACCATTGGAAATCTGTCCCATCAAATTTTTCAATTTTTCCCTCCTATCTTCCGCCATAACTCCCACTCAAAATCAACACCGATATGAGTGAAACCTAACCCGAACCAGGACTCTGATACCAATTATTAGCAAAAATAGCGGAATAATACTAATGTAACAACCAGCGGAATCAAATAGTTAACCGAAGAAAAAAATAGCAAAGACAGAGAACACGCAGATTTAGCATGGTTTGGTAATATGCCTACGTCCACGGAAACATGATCGAAAACTTCCACTATATCAAAAGTGGATTACAGATCTTCCTCAACCACAAGAGATAAATCAATAAAATCATACAAGATACAAGATCAAACCCTCACCTTACAAAAAGAATATGATGATCTTACTTGTGTTTTGTACTTCAGCCGCAATCCTTTTCTTTTGCTTTATCCGCCGAAAACACCAATCAAAAAGGGAGGAAGACACTGCTGCCCACTTGATTTCTTTTCTGCGGCAAAATTTAATTAAGTGGCCGCCCAACTTAATTACTTTCTTTGCCCTCAAATACAATTATTGGAGCAAGTAGCCGCAATTTTTTTTCTTCCCTATCTTTAATTATTTCTTCCCTTCGGCCGAGCTGTACAAAATTATTTTAATTTCAGCTTATACAAAATCCTAGCTGCACAACGCCATATTTTTATTATATCATAACGATTTGAACCGGTTTTGGATCCGTTTCGGTGGACTGAAACCCACTGCGGCAATAGGGCTCCATTAGCAACAGTAACATTTTTGACAAATCAGGAAATTCTTTCATAAACAGTTATCTTAGAGTCTTTCATATCTTAACGCTGTAGCTTAACTAGAAATACAATTAAAATTTTCAGAAATTAGTGAAGAAAAAAGAGCATTCATCGCTTTGGCATTTATTGAAATTTTTTTTATCATTGGCTTCTCATTTGTCCCTAGGTTTGGTCACAACAGCATATCAGCAGCTACGCTGGGTTCAGAATAAACAAACTCTAAACTATTCCAAAGATCATAATCAATAGATAATAAGAAGACTTCATCATAACTTCCCAATACGTGTAATTCATGCCTTCAAAAAGTGGTGAACGGTTAACTATATAGTCTTCGAGGAAAACAATAGCATGGGAGATTCTTAGACTCACTATCTAATCTGAACTCCTATAACGCTATTGGATCGATATGCAAGCATAGAAAGGAATGAATAGGATTGTTGAATTCATGTATGTTTGAATTTGAATTTTTGAGCCAATTCACTAGTTCAAAAATAAATGAATTAGATGAATAGAAAATGATTTCAAAGAGGAGTATATAGCAATGAGAACAAAAAGGAAAGAAGAAAAATAGTCCCATATTGGATAGAGGTTTGTTAGGATGTGGATTTATATATGATTGTTTGTTCCATGACATTGCTTATGTAAGAAGAGAAGAAATTATGAGCACCACGGCTTCCTTCCTGTTGCAGACCGGTCGTTGTATTCTGGGAGACCGATGCCCATTGCAATCCAGAAGCAAGTGGTGGAGGGCGAATCGGTTTTAAGGAGATATTGTTCAACACTAGCCTCGATTATCTTCCTGTCTTCATCAACGTTCATCCTTCTGAATACAGGTTTTTCTTAATCCAGTAATTCTTTATTCTGTTTAGGATAGTAAACTAGTTAAGGAAGAACAGTTTAATAGTTTTCTGTAAATAGTAATAGAAATATTCTTCTAATTCAAATCTGGAAAGATATAGACTGTTATTATACATAATAATTCGTAATTCTTCTTCTCCAACTTTATTTCTGATTGAAATATAACACTGAAAGCTGTGCATAATAACAGAATTAATTCTGTGCACAATAACGGTAGTAATTATGTACATAATAATAGTAGTAATTCTGTTAATAAATAACAGTAATAAGTCTGCCCATATTAATCTGAAACATTAGCATATTTATCCAACAAGGATTGCTAAAAATTTTAGGTTGAATTAATAGATAATGAAAGTATTATATAGTAGAATTAAATAGTAGTAGTAATAGGAATATTCTTCTAATTCAAATCTGGAAAAATATAGACTGTTATTATACATAATAATTCGTAATTCTTCTTCTCCAACTTTATTTCTGATTGAAATATAACACTGAAAGCTGTGCATAATAACAGAATTAATTTTGTGCACAATAACAGTAGTAATTCTGTGCACAATAACAGTAGTAATTCTGTACATAATAATAGTAGTAATTCTGTTAATAAATAACAGTAATAAGTCTGCCTATATTAATCTGAAACATTAGCATATTTATCCAACAAGGATTGCTAAAAATTTTAGGTTGAATTAATAGCTAATGAAAGTATTATATAGTAGAATTAAATAGTAACCACAGAATAGATAAACACCTCAGAAAACACGAAATTTTATAATGGTTCAGGAAAATTCTGCATCTACTCATTGTCTCATCAAGAGGGTCATCCACAGCCAGTAAAGGAAGTCCTATGAATGCTATGAATCACATCAGATTTGTAGAAGGATGAAACAAGTAAAATTATATACTTGAACTCAATTCAATTCATATATAGAATTGTTTACGGAAAGTGGATGATAGCCTATCACAACCAAATTTGAGCTTCACACCTCTAACAAATTAAAATGAAAATTATAACCTTGCTTACAGTCTTAGTTACTTGTTGACATATCATAGTTTGGAAAAGGATTTAATAGAGAAGAATGGCGCGGTGACATCAATGGATTAAGTCTTATTCATCATGTAATTTTACAAAGAATTTTCACGATGCTACAACTAGTTTTTTTTTTTTTTCTTTTTTTTTTTTTTATGTTCAAAATATAAAAAGTCTTGCTATGGAAGTTGCTCTCTATTTTCCCGCAACAAGAAGTATGTAAGAAGAAATATAATCAAGTTTTGAATAAGCAACATATTATATACATATTTGCCAAGATAATTTCTTATACTTCATTTATTTTAACATTACCAAAAGAAAAGTAGATTTTATAAGAAAACTTTATTCTAAAGAAGAAATAATTCTAGGCCTTGACAACCATGTTAAGTGTGGCGATAAGTTAAGAAACAGTCATGTTCGCCCATTTCTTCCATGCATCAAGCCTAACTACATTCCAACTCTTAGCTTGAAAGAGTCGCTGGCAAGACATTGCTCATGAGAACAAGTCACGTGCAAGTGTTTGTCTGCTGTTTGCTGCTGCAGCAACAACAACAGCAGCAGCAACAATAACAAAGCTTTTTATTCCAAGTATTTGGGGGTAAGTTACATAAGCTAAAAAAGAATAACGCCGAATCAATCACATTGATAATCTTTCTCCATTCACTCCTATCGAGTAATATGTTCTCATTTAAACCTCTAAAATTCATATCTTTTTGTATCACCTCCATCCAAGTTTTTTTCGATATTCCCTTTCCTCTTTTAAATTGTCCTACATTAATAAGTTTTCCTCATTGAACTGGTACATTTGTACTTCTTATTGGATATGACCAAACCATTTTAAGTGATTTTCTCACATTTTTTATTCTATGGGGACTACATCTAATTTAGCCCGAATATCTTCATTTTTCATTTTATCTATCCTAGTATTGCCGCACATCCAACGAAACATGTGCATATATGTTGCATTTATCTTTTGTGAATGGTATTTCTTTATAGCCCACCATTCGATGTCATATAATAAAACTGACTTAATAACAGTACTATAAAAATTTTCCTATAGCCTTATCGGAATAGTGGCCTAATCTTCTACCTCTATGGCTGCATTATTTCTTACCTTTACAAATTGATGATGTACAAAATAAAATCGCATTATTGACATTAGACCTTAGCATCATAGTTTGTTCTACTTTTACTAGAAATTTCTTCAACCATGGGAATCAAAAGCTCAATAAATCTTATTAACTTCAAAAAAAGGAACATCCAAGTCTTTGTATCCTTATGCTCCCTTCACATCTCCAATTCCACAAATTCTCCTTCCAACTCGGGAGGGCCACATTGTCTCTGTTTTCGGTAGAAACGGAGTTGGATCTTTCCATTCCCATTGATAGAGAAAAATTACAGATTATGAAAAATTCCTCATTTTCGAATTACAATGAAAAGAAAATAAAAACAGACAGAGAGGATTTATAAATCGTCGCTCTCTTTTTACAAAAGATGTGGGATTTGAGGCAGCTATGGGGATTGGTCCTTTCCCCGTTGACGATCTGACATTGATGGTTGGAGGCGAGCTCGTTCTTCTTCTCTGTTGATTCTTAGAGCAAGCATGAACGCTTGGACGGGAGAGAGATCTGGCCAAAGATCTTCTCTTCTTTGGTTGCAAGACTTTGAGACTCTCGTGCTTAGATCGATTTGCCAAAGGTCCTTTTTGAGTTCTCTTGGAGGGTATTTATAGGCCTCCGGTTGTTGAAGAGGTTTTCTTATGAATAAGAACGAGATCCGGTTTCCTTTTAGATAGAATCGAAATCTCTTTGTGATCTCGATGAGATATTCAAATCTTTTCTTGACTGGATTTTCTTCAGATTTATTGAATCGGGTCCTATTTCTGCACCCAAAATCAATTAAACTAAAATTAGAATTTAATTAGAATTTGTATGATTATCAAACTATAATAAAATTAATTTAGAATTTTTTTCATCCAAAAATTAATTTGAGTTTGATTAAAAATTGTAGAATTATCCAAACTCCAAAAAAATTAATTTAGAATTTCTTATCCAAAAATCAATTTGATTCTAATTAAAATTTAGATAGTATTAGAAATTGCAAAATAATTGGAGATTGGACCAAAATACATTGCGTGCATAAAGTTGGGGCCTTATTGTGCGAAATCGGGTGACCAAACGGGGCGAGCGAGCGACCGAACAGGACCGATGAGAGAAAGATTTTTTTTTTTAAATTTTTTTTTGTTTTGTTGTTTAATTTGCAGGGGCTCTCATGAGAGCCTTACTTCCACGTGGGTGCGAGGCTCACCCCAAAAAAAATTTTTTCCTCCGTTATTTTGTATGCCTCCTGAGCCTCGCTTCCACGCGAGGCTGAGCCTCATGTGGACGTGAGGCTCATGCCAAATCCTTTTTTTTTGTTATTTTGCATGGGGCTCTAACTAGAGCCTCACATCTGCCTCGTGTGGGTACAAGGCTCACTATTATTTTTTTTTTAAATTTCGTCTTCTATTTTTTTTCTTCCAGCCTCGCTTCCATGCGAGGCTCTAGCCTCGCGTGGGTGCGAAGCTGAAATTTAATTTTTTAAAATTAATTATTTAATTAATATTATTATTATTATTATTTGAATTTGGATTCATATTTGGACTCAGATTTTGAATCCGGACTCGCACTCGGACTCAGATTTTGGATCCGAACTCAGATTCGGACTCGAATTTTAGATCCGGACTCGGATTCGAACTTGAATTTTGGATTCGGACTCGGATTTTGAATTCAGACTCAGACTCGAACTCGAATTTTAGATCCGGACTCGGATTCGGACTTAGATTTTTTTATTCAAACTCGAACTTTAGATTCGGTTTATTTTTATCATTCTATAAGACCTCCTCCAAAGTTTTCAAAATTTTGTCTCATCTAAAAATCTTGAAATACTTTGGATTCTTTTTTTTAATGGGTGGATGAGTTCACAGAGATGAAACTTTCTAAGATTATGGAGATAGTTTAACAAGTTGAGTATTTTGACTGTGATGAGACTGGTTGGGTTGCTAAACAGAATCGATGACTCGCCTGACTGACAGACAGAGCCGACGATTACTTTCGAATCGAGATTGAAGAACCATGAGCAGAGGTGTTCAAAAAACGTACTCATGAGGCTTCAACAGAGGTATCCTATTAAACATATCAAGACTGTTTGGTATGTTAAATGGGTTACCTTCTCTCTTTGCCTTTTTAGCATTGGATTATTTCGACCCCCAGTATGATAAGACCGGTCGAGGATTTTAACTACCTCTTGCTCCTTGCCTCAAGGGCGTTGGGTTGTCTGCTCATTCTTTCTTATCATAATAGGTAACCATTCAATAAATTGTTGGATTGTGACCGAATGAGGGTCAAAAACCATGGGTAGAGGTGTTCAGAAAACGTACCCATGGGGTCTCGCTAGAGGCGTTCAGAAAACGTACCGAGGTAACTGGGTTAGGGTTAGAAAACCATGAGCAGAGATGTTCAGAAAATGTACTCATGGGGTCTTGGCAGAGGTGTTCAAAAAATGTACCAAGGAGTTTCAGCAGAGATGTACTATTAAACATACCGAAGGGTTCTTAGCAGAGGTGTTCAGAAAACGTACTGAGATGACCATGTTAGGGTCGGAAATGATAGACAGAGGTGTTCGGAAAATATACCCATGAGATCTTGGCAGAGGTGTTCAGAAAACATACCAAGAAGTTTCGACAGAGGTGTACTGTTAAACATACTGAAGTGATTGGATTTAAGTTATAAGGTAGCTCGTCCGGCCGACAGACAGATCTGATGACTCGCCTGGCTGACAGACAAAACCGGCGATCATGTTGGGATCATAGATTGCATTATTTGTGATTGCTCAAATCTTGCTGTCAGAGCTAAGATCTTAACATGACAGGTTCACGGGATTTTTAGCAAACTTCCAACTATCAACGGATTTGACATGCCTTTACCAATCGCCGTTCGCGTTGGACTAGCCATGCTATTCCTCTCAGCATGATGAGTTATCGAAGGTCCTGTTAGGCCTTAGATGCCAAATGTTCCTTCTCCCCTTTGTTTTTGGAGCATTGGGTGGTTTATACTTTTACCTCAGCATGAGAGTTATCGAGGATTTGAATTCCTCTTCCCTTTACTTTTGAAGTATCGGGTCATAACTTATCCTGATAAGATAATATTGTGATAAATTTATCATGGAATTTTTAGCAAACCTCCACTTATGAACAGATTTGATATGCCTTTACCAATCGCTGTTTGTGTTGGGCTAGCCATGTTTTTCCCCTCCACATGATGAGTTGTCGAGAGTTCTATTTGGGCTTAAATACCAAACGTTCTCTCTTCCCTTTACCTTTTTGGTATTGGGCGATTGGTTTCATACTCTTACCCCCAGTAGATAGGGTTGGCGAGAAATTTTCGATTTCTCTTCCTGTTACTTCTGACAGTATTGGGCAGTAGATTCATTAGCCTCCCCTTCTTTTTTTTTTAAGGTGGCTAGATGTAGTATTTCTTCAAGAATTTGCCATTGATTGGTATCATCATCCTGTCGCCGTCTTGATTGATCAGGCGATATGCTCCATTTGAGTAGACAGTTTCTACTACAAAAGGTCCTTCCTACTTAGGTTCGAATTTTTCCTAAGTCTTGTGGATCAGAATCATTGGTCTTTTGATAGCTACTCCTTCTTTCAAAGTTCTTTGTTTGACTTTCTTATTAAATGCCCTCGAGATGTGTGCTTGATATAACTCGATTTATTGCTTTGCGTTCAGGCGTTTTTCGTTCAATGCCTCTAATTCTTGGAGCCGCTTTTGATGTTTTTCTTCAGTCGTCATTTTTGTAGCCAGCGCTACTCGTAGGGATGGTATTTGGATTTCCAAGGGCAATACTGCTTCGCAACCATACACCAAAGAGAAGGGCGTAGTTTTTGTTGGAGTTCGCACCGTCATACGGTAAGCCCACAAACACTCGCCTAACTTTTCATCCCAATCGCGGCGACTCAAAGAAATATACTTTTGTAGAAACTTTACAATGGTCTTGTTGAAAGCTTCTACTAATCCGTTGGCTGCCGGATTATAATGCGTTGAAGCCACATCTTGAATTCTGAACTTGCCGCAGAATTTCACGAAGCCTTGACTAATGAATTGAGGCCCATTGTCGTGGATGATCCGTTGAGGCACACCGAAGCGGTAAATTATGTGGTATTTGATGAAATTGACCACGTCCGTTGTCTTCACTTCTCTCATGGGGACAGCTTCTACCCATTTAGAAAAGTAATCGGTTATTGCCAATATGAAACGATGTCCTTTAGAGGATGGCAGAGTGATTGGCCCGACAACATCTATTCCCCAAGTCTCGAACGGCCAACTGGCAGTCGATGTATGCAAGTACTCTGGAGGTTGGTGTATGAAGTTAGCATGGACCTAATAGGCATGGCAACGCTTTGCATATACCACTGCATCTGTGATCATCTTGGGCCAGAAGTATCCCAACTTTCTAATGCAATCCCAGAGTTTCGGTCCAGACTGGTGGGCCCACAAGTCCCGTCATGGATTTCTTTAATCACTTGCTGAGCTTCGATTTTTTATAAGCAACGAAGTAGGATGTCATCATGAGATCTTCGATATAGAGTGTGGAGCATGGCGTTATAATAAAATTTTGCGGCCTTGTTTTTTATGAAAGCGGTTTTTAAGGGTTCTTAGGGAGGATGTCGTGCAATGCATGTCCACAAGTGGAAAACACCAGTCTCGTGGCTCAAACTTTATTCCAACTTGGTTAGCTTCGTCTACTTCCATGATTGCTTTTGGGTGTATGAGTTCGCGACTTCCAATGGTAACATGATCATGTTCCAATGGTAACATGATTAGTGACCCACTCGGTATCGCCAGGGTCGTAGCCAGCGATGCAAGGACATCGGCGTATGTATTCTCATATCTTGGCACATAGTCGATATAAAATTTTTTGAACTTGTTTACTAGTCGCATCGCTGTTTGATAATACGGTATGAGGGCTTCATGCCTTACCTCACATTCTTCGGTCATCTGGTTAACGATAAGTTTTGAATCGTCATATACTTCAAGATTCCTCACCCCCAGTTTCCAAGCTATCTGGAGGCCAATGATAAGAGTGTTGTACTCTGCCACATTATTTGTGCAGAGCTTGGTTAACGAGTATCCTTGAGGCACTACGTGTTTGTGGGGAGGTACTAGTATGACCCCCATACCGGCAGCGTCTCTTCTTGCTGTCCCATCAAAGAACAGTTGCCACATCTGTTCTTCTGAAACCGCATTAACTTCCACAGCTTCATCTGGGATGTCAGCTTGGAGTTTTGAGTTCTCTAGAACTGGGTGCTCGGCGAGAAAGTCTGCTATAGTTTGGCCTTTCGTCGCTTTCTGAGGTACGAAATGCATGTTGTAGGGAGACAATAATAACACTCAATTGGTGAGACAGCCATTTAATGATCATGGCTTTGTCATGAGCAATTTCAGCAGGTTTACCCGAGAAATGATATGTATGTCTGGGAGACTAGGTAGTGTCGCATTTTTTGGACCGCGAACACTAACGCTAGGCATTCTTTTTCGATTGGGCTGTACCGATGCTCAGTACCAATCAATGTCCGGCTCAGATAGTAGATTGCCAGCTCCTGGTCTTGATCATTATGTTGAGCCAATAGAGCCCCTAGGGCGTGGTCCATCGCTCGCACATAGATCAGAAAAGGCTTCCCTGAAACAGGTGCCATTAACATAGGTGGATTTATGAGGTAATTTTTAATGTCCTCAAAAACTTATTGACAATCTCCA
Organism: Dracaena cambodiana; assembly: GCA_036321105.1. Taxonomy (NCBI): domain Eukaryota; kingdom Viridiplantae; phylum Streptophyta; class Magnoliopsida; order Asparagales; family Asparagaceae; genus Dracaena; species Dracaena cambodiana. The sequence continues at coordinate 7,681,171 of JAYEPQ010000006.1, read as the reverse complement.
TCCCAGACAAAAGAGACTCCCTTCTTCATTAACTTTGAGAATGGCTGGCACCTTCCTGACAGATTTGCTATGAACTGTCGGATATATGCCAGCGTGCCTTGCAACTCCCTGAGTTCCCTCAAGTTCCGTGGTGGCTGCATTTCTTTTATCACTTTGATCTTATCAGGGTCAAGGTGGATTCCCTTCGAGGTGACAACAAATCCCAAGAACTTCCCGCTTGATACTCCAATAAATGACTTGGTAAGATTCATCTTCAGTTGATGCTTCCTCATGATATCAAACATCACCCTCAAGTCTTACAGGTGATTTTCTTTCTTCTTACTTTTAACGGCGAGGTCATCTACATAACAGTCAACGGTTTTACGTAAGTGTTCTTGAAAGATGACGCTCATAGCCCGTTGGTAAGTAGCATCGGCATTCTTCAATCCGAAAGGCATCACTGTGTAGCAGTATATTCTGAGCGGTGTTCTGAATGCCGTATATTTCTCATCTTCTGATACATTTTAATTTGGTTGTATCCTGAGAAACCATCCATGGAGGACATCCGCTCAAACCCACACATGTTATCAATCATGACATGTGTGATGGGGAGTGGGAATTCATCTTTTAGGTATGCAGCATTGAGATCTCGGAAGTCTATGCATATCCGAATCTTGCCGTTTTTCTTGAGCACTGGTACGATATGTGCTACCCAGTCGGGGTGTTGTTCTTCGCGAATGAATCCTGAGTCTATCAGCTTCTTGACTTTAGACTCTATAGCTTCCATCAACTTGGGCTTGAAACGCCTTTGTTGCTATTTTACGGGTTTAGCATCCGGCTTAATATTAAGTCAGTGCATGGCAACCTATGGGTCCAAGCTAGGCATGTCTTCGTAGCTCCATGCAAAGACGTCAATGTACTCTCTTATGAGGGACACGAGATTCTCTTTCTCTTAAGATGTGAGACTCTCGCTTATAAAGATGGGTTTCGGGTCTTCTTCAGTTCTCATATTAACTTGAACCACTTGGTCTTCAGTTGGCGGTTCTCTCTACTCAAATCTAATATCCCATTGGATATCCATGTGCTATGCCCAGAAATCATCTGGTTCTTCTTGGCTTACTGAAACCATGTTCGCAGCAAGTGCCTTGAATATTACACTTGTACCAACATCAGAATCCTATTCTATTATTTCTTTAGGATTTTCTGATTCGGTTGAGTCTATGTACTCTCTTCCCAAGGACTCGGAAGTAGCAACATATCCCAATCCCCTGCGGGTTTTATGATAGTAATCGGGATTCTTTCCTCGTGGGACAAACGAACGCAAAAGGTTTTGTCGTCCTCTTCCGAAGTTTAATCCCTGTTTTCGGTTGAAATCGTAGCCCATGCTTTTCGTCATTTGATGGGAAACTGATTCGTAATGGCCAAATTGAGGTGCCATTTGGTCATCGCTTTCACTACTTATGGTATGCTCGGGCCGCGACTCAACTCGCCCGAATATTATCTGCTGTTGGTCTGGCCATTGAGCGGGCACCTCAAAAGTAGCCCCGTCCACATTGTGAATTTTGGTTTGCCTAGCAAACGATGACCGTATTGGCAGGTGGAATGCCGCTAGAACCTCCCACTCGGATATGTTATCCACTTCTGTGCTTGTACAAGACGGAGTAGAATCCGAAGTAACAACAGGAATATAAGTAAAACCTATGTTTTCATTAATAATCCACTCGTCCGCCTCATCGGCAGTGTTGGTTACATCAAAATCATTAATACTGATTACAAAATGATTTATTTCGAACTCGCAGTCTTCTTTATCTGCTGGTTCGGGTTCAGTGTCCACCCCCTTAAAGCGCTGCTTATCGGTGATCAACGTGTGGACTGCCCCCTGATCATCGCAATATTTCATACATTGGTGGAGAGTAGAGGGCACCACCATGTTGGAATGAATCTAAGGACGTCCTAAAAGCATGTTGTAAGAAGTGTCAGCGTCGATGACATAACACGTCGCCTCTGACTTCAGACTTCCAATCTGGCAGTAAAGTCGGATCTTCCCCAAGGGATGGCTCCCATTGGAGTTAAAGCTAAAGACGGAGGTGTTGGTGGGCGGCAATCGGCTGACTGAGATCGCAAGTATTTGCATCTATCTCCTTCGGATGATACTTAAGACAGACCCTGAGTCTATGAGAATTCGGTCAATTTTAAGAGAGCCCATGTATCATGTATAATACAAGGGTCTGTTATGTTTAAAGTTTTTGACCTGCATATCATCCAACGAGAAGGTGATGCATGGAACCTGCCTCGTCACTTGGCTGCAGTGCGGGCAAGGTTCCTCAGTGTTCACATAAGGTTCTTCGATTTGGGCCAAAATGGCTTCGGAGTCAGCCAGAGCTTCCCTCAATGGCTTTGGAGAAATCTTTAAGATAGCTCCTCCCCGAGCGAGTTCCTGATGGGCCTGTCTCATCTTGATGAGTGGCCAAAGCTGATGCTTCCATTTCGGAGTCAGTTAACATAGTTGTCTCATTGTGGTCATCACTGATGATTGCAGAAATCGCATGACAAGTTTTTCCTTTGCTCGGCTTCTGTTATTGGATGAAAACCATTGCTCATCGTTCAAAAGATCCGGATGTACCCACATAATCTCACGTTTCTTCGTGGTGACTGGAGAGAGACCTTTTCCTTCATATTATGTGGGTCATGATTAACTAGCACCATCTTTCCAGTAAGCACTGGGGACACTTCTGCGGGAAACTCATTAGTTCCAACCGTTAGAGTGACCGCGTTAGCCGTCACCCTTTTCTGCTCTGACTTTAGTGTGATTACTTTGGCTTTGATTAGTGTCTGTATCTTTCTTTTTAATGTATAGCAATCCTTCATAGCATGCCCTACGTTCTGATGATAGAGACAATATTTGGGGTTGTTGGTCTTCCCCGTTTCCTCCGGCCTCGGATTGGAGGGAAACTGGAGCATCCCTTTTCTGTTGAGCAAATTGAAGAGCGTTACTTTTTGCTCGTCTTTAAAGTCATAAACAGGTGTAGCGTACTGCTTGGGCGCACCTTTTTCTTTTTGATCTTTGGCTTTCTGCTGCGGAGGCGTTTCCAGTGCCATAACCTCTTTTCCTTTCGATCGAATGTTTTGAGGATATCGTTGTCCTTCCGAGGCATTTCTTGTGGGGCGTTGTTCTCCCAAGTGGCGGATGAGATTTTCAGCTAGTTTGCCTTACTTAACTAGCTCTTTCCAGCTTTTAGATTCAATCATTCCCATTTTGACCAATATCTCGGTTTGCAGGTTGTGTTTGCAGGTCTCCACCAATATCTCCTGTGACATGCCATGCGGGCATCGCATTGACATCTCGCGGAAACGCTCGATGAAGCTTTTAACCGTATCATCGTCTTTTTGCTTATTTGCCAGAAGAGAGTGAATGGATACTTCGGTGTCATTTTCGAAGAAGCGAGTTAGAAACTTCCTTTCCATATCAGACCAGGCATTAATGGTTCCCGGAGGCAACTGCATAAACCAAGTAAATGCAGGCCCTCGTAGGGTACTTGCAAAAATTTTTGTCATCATTGGATCATTGCCCATGAGATGACCGGTCTGTGAAAGAAAGTAGTATATATGTTGGTTCGGAAATCCCTTCCCATCATATGACTCTAACTTGAGAGGCTTATACTTTGCTGGAAACGGAGCGGACTCCCACTCTATCGGGTAGGGTCTCGTGATCCTTATTTCTTTCAATCCTTTGCGGTGCATCACGGCTTCTATTTAGTTTTGAAGCTTCTCCATTTTTTCGGTGTGAGGATCAACGTAATATTTGTCCTCAATGCCTTTTCCCCCGGTGTCTCGGTTAGATTCAGTTTCATCCTTCTTGGTTTTATCACGGTTGGATTCGGTTTCATCCTTCTCTTTATTAGTTTTATCAAAAGAGGAAGAACCCCCTGCACCGTATTATGTGTTCTTTTGATTGTTTTCTAGGACCTTCGCAAGCATCGCTTTGAGGTCTTCGATGCTTTTTTGTTGCTCCTGGATGAGGCGTTCTTGTACCTCGATCCTCTGTCTCATCTCGGCCGATGGTTCGACCATATGAACTGTCCCCCTGCCGGACCGAGAGGAAGCATACGATCATGGCGTTGCTATGGCCGAGTGATCGCTAAGTTCTTCATATTCTTCATCAAGACCCCTTGCCAATTTTTTGTAATTGCGGGGAGCTGTCACACCTGTTCTAAGGCGTGTGTGATGATAAGTTTTTTCTGCCTCGATGTAAGGGATATACCCTCCTACGTCTGGCTTCTTGCCTTTACTCACCATATTTGATGTGAAAATGGGCAATTCTTAGTCCGAGTTTGAGTCTCGTCTATGCAGTCGTCTTTTCTTTGGAATGTAAGATTCTGGTGCTGATAGTCGGCTGAACACCGATGTTCTCGGGGATTCACAGCGACAGTGAGTCAAAACTGCGGCAATTAATTTTTCGCAGCAGCATGACCGATGGGACTGTGTGGCTTCCCTTTTGTTCATGAGATAACTCCGTAAATCCGGAGTTTCTTCTTGTGGTGCAGATATAACCATCTTTTGATGATGGGACCTGCTTCTTGAGTGATGTCTATTCGTCTAGACAGATGGCTCCGAGAAATCATAGAAATTATGTTTTTTAACTCCAAGTCTAGTTCGATGTTCACAATTAATTTTGGTATATCTTGCATGACCCTGCTGGGTTGCCTTGCATCCTTCTATTCTTGTGTGAGGCTGAGGCTTGACTCTTGCCTCACGCACTGGACGAGCCTAGTGTATTGATCTAGCCTTGCATGCTGGCATAGTTGAACTAGCCTCGCGCGCTGGATTAGATTTAGTTTGGTTTTGAAATTTATTTGTGCCAGGCCGGCATCTAGTTTCATTCTTGCCAAGTTGATGAGTGCAAAGCTGAGTTTTGCTTGCCTGAGAGGTGCTAGACTGACATTTGCCAGGATGAGAGGTGCTAGGCTGACCTCTGCCAAGATGAGAGGTGCAAGGCTGACTTTTGCCACGATGATGCCTTTGGCTAAGCTGATGGGTGCAACGCTGATCTCTGCCAGGATAAGAGGCGCAAGGCTGCCCTTTGCTAAGTTGATGGATGCAAGACTGACATTCGCCAAGTTGATGGGTGCAAGGCTGACTTTTGCCAGGATGAAAGGTGCAAGGCTGCCTTTGGCCAAGCTAATGGGTGCAAAGCTGACATCTACCAGGATAAGCGGTGCAAGGTTGCCTTTGGCCAAGCTGATGGGTGCAACGCTGACCTCTGCTAGGATGAGAGATGTAAGACTGGCCTTTGCCAAGCTAATGAGTGCACGACTCCTCTTTGCCAAGCTAATGAGTGCAAAGCTGGTCTTCGCCAAATTGATGGGTGCAACGTTGTTTTTGAGCTTGACATCCTCCTTGCTTCATGCTAGACTCATTTTGAGTCTGGCATCCATCTCGCTTCATGCTAGGCTGATTTTGAGCTTGACATCCAACTCGCTTCATGCTAGGCTGATTTTGAGCCTGACATGCAAAACGAGCTTTGAGTGCTCTACGACGTGCCCTTCGATTCCGGTTGCGGATTTGGATTCGTTTTTGTGCCGCGATAGGTTCTCCTTTGGCATCATATGCAGCGAGCTCCCTAAATATTGGGAGAAACACAGTTGGTTTTGACGAATCATAGTTCGGTGATCCAAGGGGCTGTTGATGAATCAACGCCTCCTTTTCATCCAAGACCATGAAGTCTTCCCTTTGTTTAGAGTTAGTCTTTTCGTGCTTTTGCTGCGCAAACCTCTTATGGCGTGGACTCGATGAGTCCGAAGATACATAATCTTCATATTTCTGCTGGTCGACTTCGATTGCTAGCATCTCGACCGTGTCTCCAATCTTGTGGACATCAGATTGGACCACCATCTCCTCTTCAGTATAGGAGATCTCTCCCACTGTGGTCGCCAGTCTGTTTTCGGTAGAAACAAAGTTGGATCTTTCCATTGCCATTGATAGAGAAAAATTATAAATTATGAAAAATTCCTCTTTTTCGAATTACAATGAAAAGAAAATAAAAACAGATAGAGAAGACTTACAAATCGTCGCTCTCTTTTTACAAAAGATGTTGGATTCGAGGCAGTTATGGGGATTAGTCCTTTTCCCGTTGACGATCTGACATCGATGGTTGGAGGCGAGCTCGCTCTTCTTCTCTGTTGATTCTTAGAGGAAGCACGAATGCTTGGACGGGAGAGAGATCTGACCAAAGGTCTTCTCTTCTTTCGTTACAAGACTTTGAGACTCTCGCGTGTAAATCGATTTGCCAAAGGTCCTTTTGAGTTCTTTTGGAGGGTATTTATAGGCCTCCGGTTGTTGAAAAGGTTTTCTTGTGGATAAGAATGAGATCCAGTTTCCTTTTAGATAGAATCGAAATCTCTTTGTGATCTCGATGAGATATTCAAATCTTTTCTTGACTTGATTTTTTTCAGATTCATTGAATCGGGTCCTATTTTTGCACCCAAAATCAATTAAACTCAAATTAGAATTTAATTAGAATTTGTATGATTATCAAACTCTAATAAAATTAATATAAAATTTTTTTCATCCAAAAATTAATTTGAGTTTGATTAAAAATTGTAGAATTATCCAAACTCCAAAAAATTTAATTTAGAATTTCTTATCCAAAAATCAATTTTATTCTGATTAAAATTTAGATAGTATTAGAAATTGCAAAATAATTGGAGATTGGACCAAAATACATTGCGTGCATGAAATTGGGAGCTTATTGTGCGAAATCGGGCGACCGAACGGTGTGAGCGAGCGACCGAACATGACTGATGAGAGAGAGAAATTTTTTTTTTAATTTTTTTTTGTTTTGTTGTTTAATTTGCAGGGGCTCTCATGAGAGCCTCGCTTCCACGCGTGGGTGCGAGGCTCACTCCAAAATAATTTTTTTTCTTCATTATTTTTGCATGCCTCCTGAGCCTCACTTCCACGCGAGGCTGAGGGTGCGAAGCTCATGCCAAATCCTTTTTTTTTTTTTGCTATTTTGCATGGTGCTCTAACGAGAGCCTCGCATCCACGCGAGGCTAAGTGCGAGGCTTACTATTTTTTTTTTTAAATTTCGTCTTCTGTTTTTTTTCTTCTAGCCTCACGTCGCTTCCCCGCGAGGCTGAAATTTATTTTTTAATTAATTATTTAATTAATATTAATATTATTATTATTATTTGAATTTGAATTTGGATTCGTATTTGGACTCAGATTTTGGATCTGAACTCGCACTCGGACTCAGATTTTGGATTCAGACTCAGATTCGGACTCGAATTTTAGATCCGGACTCTGATTCGAACTCGGATTTTAGATTCGGACTCGGATTTTGAATTCAGACTCAGACTCGAACTCGAATTTTAGATCCCGTCTCGGATTCGAACTCAGATTTTGGATTCGAACTCGAACTTTGGATTCGGATTATTTTTATCATTCTACAGTCCCCCATAGGAGTACTTGCCCAAAGTTGGTGGCTTATCCACTAAAAAGAAAAAGTCAGAGGAGTAGTCGACAAATATGTTCATAGGAAATATGTAATTTTAATGCTATTTTTCATTGCGTCTCATAAACAATACTGTATATTGTCATCCATGTGAGAAGTGTTAGGACATCGTTCCGATTACAGCATGTGATGAAGTAATAATCTAAGATTTCGGTGAAGGTGGTTATCAACATGATATCGTAGTGTTAGCAATAGAAAATGATTTTGATTGTAAATCCTACTAACACTGTATCCCGTTCCTTACAAATTAATTAATGTTGACTCTAGTTCAGTGTAGAAAGCTATGGCACTGGCCTAACCGTAATATTATTCTGCCACTAGAAAAGTAAAATAGAAAATATTTGATTTAAATTATATTAGCATACCATAAGTTGACTCGTTAGAAAATTATAAAAGCGCTTGTGTTCAACATAAGCGTGCTGGCAACAAATATCATTCTATTTGGAGATATTTCATCAAGAGAGGACCCAAAGCTAGGAACATTTCGATGTGGACTGGCACAAACTTTGATCATCTTTTTTAACACTAGATTGGACTCAAACCAAGTAGGTCATTGGTTCAATTGAAAATGCTAGATATTGTTAAGATATCAAATGATGGTTTATGCACTATACATCTCCAATCAATCCTTCCAGGGACTGAACGGCCTCCCTTCAAAATGATTATGATTGCTGTAACTCGGGTTTCTTAGCGTAAGGGCCCGTTTGTGCTCTTTCGTGTTTGTACCCTCACAGGGAGGGGCAGGAGTTACCCTTTCAGACAACAGTCAGGTAATTACACATCTGCCACTCTAGCTAAATTTTGATACCAGTAGGCTTGTCAATCTGGAAGCTACTCACGTCCTCTTCTTGGGGATATTAGTAAGTTATCAATTTCAGTATCATCAACTTTGGCTCCATTAGCTGTAGGTTCTATTTTTTATTCTTCCACTGTGTCCTCTCCCTACAATGATATAGGATAGCCTTCTAAAATGGAAAGCAAATGTTGGACCCAACTCCCAGAATATCTTTTTAAAGATATAAACGATGTAAGTTGCCTCAAAAGAGGCTATGGAGGCTAGGGTACAGTAAGAAAAGACTCGTCTTTTTTTTTTTTTAATTCTTCCACTGTGTCCCCTCCCTGCAATGATATAGGATAGCCTTCTAAAATGGAAAACAAATGTTGGACCCAACTCCCATCATATCTTTTGACAGATATAAACGATGTAAGTTGCCTCAAAAGAGGCTAGGGTACAGTAAGATAAGACTTGATTGAACATCTAGAAGTCAGAGGGAACCATGAGGGAGATGGGACTATGTACGTTGGAGGTTTTTTTATTCTAAAGGACTACGATCATTATGGTTGCGACGCCGGGGCCAGCGAATGCGTGTTTGATTCCATTAAGTTTGATAAAGTTAAAAGGCTGCTACCTAAGTTCAGGCTTTTGGTTTTGGATCCAGTTGTTGGGGATGCAAAATGGAAACATAAATTCAAATCTGTGAAGTGAGTTGATATGTTTAACATGTTATTGGGTGGAGTTATATATAGTGACAAATACAACTCACCTGCTGCAGTTGGAACGCAACTTTCTATTATTCTTTCTTATTAGGTAGAATTTGATCTGACTAAACACTTTTTGTTACCTCTTAGTTTAAGATCTCTCATGAAGCCATTGACCAATCTCCCACTTTAGTTTGTGATCAACAGCGGACAACTTCATCGAGTGTCCAATAGCTTTTCTTGTCTTTGTCACCACCACTCAACTCGAAAGCCTTAACCTAAACCTTTATATGCTTTAGTTCAGTTTCAAAATTTTTAAGAAAATCAACTAAAAGATCTCCCGTATCGCTGCCTAGGCCCACCAAGCTAAAAAAAAAGTTTCCACGGATTAGACAATAAAATTTTTATTTGCCCGAGATGATCTCACCCATGGCATTTCCACTGGAAAACTAAAAAATAACCACCTTTTCTTGTGCCGCTGCTACTTTGGAAGACCCCATAGAGATTAAATTAACAAGTTTGTGTTAATAATTGAGCTCCTAATCTACTTTAAGGATTATGTTGGTAGCTAGTTAACAATCCAAGCAATTAATTAATGTCCAATATGTTCCTAGTGACGTTGCCTACTCCATAAAATAAACAAACGAGAGATTGTTGGATTTCACTTGAAGTCGTCAAGCGTTACTGACACTTTGGCAGCCGCATAATATTTTTTCTTGTGACCTACCGTTGTCAGTCTCTGTGTGAAGGGATGAGTAGCCTTCTCGACAAGTGGATGAAGTATTACTCAAAAGGAAAAGGAGTTGGGATTAGATGAGTAGATGCTTAATTATTAGGGTTTTTGCTTTAGCAACGGGCTAGAAAAAGGTTTTGGTGTTGACGTGAATGCATTTGCAGGAGGCTTTTGGATAAACTAATCTTCAAAACTTTGGAGTCCACTGGGGATTAAAACTTTTCAAGTAGTACCAGACCAGATGCAATGTGACAATAATTACACATAAATATATATGTCTATAGGCACAGGGAACCAAAGGTCAAAACAAAAGTATTTGACAAGTGATCGTATCATTTTATGTATGTATTGAGTAGGCTAGGTTATTATTTGCAACATCAGGGATAAAAGTCATTTTGCACTTTTCTAGCCTTAACTAAAATTAGATCTTCTAATTCAGGGGAAAAAAAAAAGTTTATTGATCCCATTACCATATGTATATGGTTTTACTTAAGGGCAATTTACTATGAATTATTTTGAATTTAAAGCTAGTGGTATGCATACCTCCACTTTTATGATTGTCCAATGGGTTTCCTATGAATTATTTTGGATGCCTAGCTAGTGAGGCTATTGGAACACTAGTAAAGTGGAACACCATATAATCAATTAATTGTCATCTAATTGATGATATCAAACTGCGTTGCAAGTTTGAGACTCCGTCTTTTATCTGGAATAGACAAAAAGTAAGTTGTTGAATGATACACAGTCTCTGTCGCTTACATTACTTAAATAATCAGATCCATACTTATCTTCCCAAGACCCGAAGGCTAAAGTCTAACTAGCAATTTTTTTTTCCCTCTTCACGTTGCAATGTGCATGGTACTCTGGAGAAGTGGCTGCAAGACTCTTTGCAACTCAGAGTTCAGAGACTCAGGACAACCTATGTCCTAGCTTTTGACGACAACAATCCAATTTATGTGTTTTTGGATAAGAGATATCTGCCATTGGACTTGTAGGTGCTTTGGAATTTGAGATATCAACCATCTGGACAAGATTTTATGAATTTTATAGCCTATAGGTATGCTTATATTTGATTTATTTTATTACATTTGTTTTGTTCCAGAACTAAGATAAAGAAAATTATCTAAGTAATGTATTCAAGCTGTTTTAAAGAGCATTATCTACCTACCAAGCTTCAAATGCATTAAATATCAGAAAGGTTAATTATAGTGAGACCCTCTGTACTATAGCAGTGTAATATATTACTCTTTAACTTCAAAATTCTGAGTTTAGCTCCTAAATTTCTAATGATGTTAATCAATAGTTTGTTATTATCACCCTCTAATTAAATTGAATAACACATTTTTTTATGAAAACCTGTAAATATCCTTTAGACTTTGGTGTTTACAGTTAGTGTTTAAACGAGAAAGAAAATGGTACTTTGGGATTTTCATAAAAAATGTACAAGTCAATTTAAATAGGAATGAGAATAATAAATTGTTGACTAATACTGTTAGAAAGTCCAGGAATTAAATTGAGAGTTTTGAATTTAAGGGATAGTAAATTACACTATCTTATAGTACACGCAACCCAATATCAGAATGGAAACGAGTTCCTTTTCATGTATATCCAAATTTTGAATTTGGACTGTTAATCCGGATTCTAGAATCTCTTTCAGAATCATTAGATGTTTCAGGTTGAATTGGAAGCTACAAATAAATTGTTGCACGGGAAGTTCTTAGAAAGTTCTTCCTGCACAGGTTCCTTTCATTAAAGTGAACTTGCTTAAATTTAAGGCAAACATCTGCTATGATATATTATCCCCCAAACCGAGGAGTTTCCTTGTTGCAAGCTGTTCCAATTACCAGAAGATCTATATATTATCCCCCAAACCATCATTCATATAATCCAAACTTGTTATAATCGCAATGAGGTTAGTTATGGAGAAGAAATAGATCTTGACTTTCTGAATATGCAAAATGCCGGCAGATCATTTATGGTATTCATCCTCTAACAATCATTATCGACAAAGTCAATGTTAAAATTAAGAAAGTGTTGATTAGAACAGAAGAGAATGTCAGAAAATTTCAATAATAGATATATATATTTCCTAGATTGCCTATCTTAGTGTACTGTGAACATACATGTCGGCAGAATTCATGAAGCAAGCCACAAAAGTTTTGTAATATAAAGAACTAAGAATTATGAGACGCAACATTCTTTACCAGAACTGGAAATATAATCGAAGAGATAAATTTTCCACTGTTAATTTTCTAAAATTGCAAACGCTACCTTGAGTACCTGAAACTTGGTCATCTTGACCGTACTTAGATATAAAATTTATCCCACTTTGTAATGCATATATTAGAATTATCATGATATTGAATTGCATTCTACATATAGAACTTGTAACGACCCTAATTTTTAAGTCCTTGTATAGGTTTATTTCATATTATCTATATCAGTTCGGAGCTCGGATAATGATATGGACTGATATTTAGTAAATTGAGTTATATTTTTTAATCTAGCCTTCAATTTCAAATTCCGCATAATGAGGATTCTTCTCTTATTATTTTGAATTTTTTTTTATATTTTTTTGAATTATTCTGGATCAGTCGATTTTGGTGCAAATAATTGATTAAAATAATTATTTTAAACGAAGAATTTCAATTTTAACCTTCTCACAACTTCAAATTTATCTCCATAAACCCAATAGTCATCCTCGACTAAATTTGAATAGGAGTTGACCTAATAACAATATTATAATTAAGATGAAATTTAAGAGTTTTTAATAAGACAAAGTATCTTCCAGCACCTATTTGACCCCTGAAATAAATTTAGAAAAATTTGAAAAAAAAAATTAGCTCCTTTCTCTCATTTTCCTCTTTATTTTCTCTTCAAACCACAAACCCTAATTTTCTCTCCATTTTCCTCAAATAAATCGCCAAGTACTCAGCCTGGGAGTAGATTAAAAATCCACAAAATTGCGATATTATCCTTGTTTTTGAGTTTAACTCTCCAAATCAAGTCTAAACTTCTCTACCAATATGAAAAAATCTTCTACAGTACCTATCCTTATTCCTTTGAGTGATTTTTATGGAATTTCTCTACTTTTGAGGGGTAATAACATTAATATCGGTTTATTTTCGATTCGGGTTTAATAAGTGACAACAATACGCTCTCTAATCTTTTAAATTTATAATTTCTTGATATAATCAACTCATATATGATATCAGAAGCGGTATTAAGCCAATTTCTAGACTATGCATATTCTAACTTGCATTTATCTTGAGTATAATTGCATGTATCACACTGTGCATATTACATATGCATATATCGTATCGCTATACAGATATATACAATAGTACATCTTGGAACTGCCATAAATTTTACGCCTTAACTCTGATTGTCCTTATTTTAGTGTCATTAGAAAGATGATCCACTAAAATACAATCTATTTAATACATTAGACCCTAAATTAGCTATTTACCTAACTAAAAATAGCTTGGAAAATCATTACTTAATGCTATCCATAGTATCAACATAGAGTTAGAAATGGCCATAAGTTTTGCTCTAGAACTCCAATTGAGCTAATTCAAATTTCATTAGGAAGCTAATTAAATTATCTATGATTGTTCTAAATTTTAGACTCTAATTTAAAATTTGTCCTAGTCAAATCAAATTTGGAAAACTTTCATTGTAGAACTCCAATTAAACCCATTTAAGATTCACTTAAAAGATAGTTGAATTTTCTACAACTTTACAAAATCTTTGCCTCTAATTTCATTTCGTGCTAATCAAACAAGACGTGAAAATCTAATATATCCACTAAGTTACAACAATATAAGCACATATATCATGTCCGTGCATGATAAGATACACACATGCACATATTCAGTCACTCTTGTCACTACATGTACATATTGATTTCAGACCTGTCATAACTCATATCTTTGCATACATTCCATATTTGTATATATACCACTCGATACAAGATATAATATATATGCATGCATGCATAATTATATAAGTTATTACATGTACATGTTATTTTTGATTGGAAATGATACCTATGCAAGCGAACATGTCCCATAACTCTTGTAGTTATTAGTATTACTCTTATACTTGCAAATTATTATCGTGCATACTGTTTTGTATTCACATAGCTATTGATACATGTACCATTATTACATATGTCACATTGATACTTAACATACATTAAATTTTGGGAGTTTATAGTCTTATATCTAAATTCGCCAGCGGTATGCCATCTGGTTTGTATAAAAATTGGTACTTGAGCTGTGATCCTGGGTATGTATGGGATATTAAATTTGCCTAGAAGTGTGCCATTCCGTTCATGTGAAAACCAGTACTTGAGCTGTGGTCCCGAGTATATACGGGATATCCAAATTTGCCTAGTGACATGCCATCCGATTTTTGTGGAAACTAGTACTTGAGCCGTGGTCTTAGGTATGTATGGAATATCCAAATTCACTTAGCGACATGCCATCGGTTTGTGTGAAAACCGATACTTTAAGTCGTGGTCTCGTGTATGCGTGGGATATTAAATTTGCCTAGCAACGTGCCATCTAGTTCGTGTGGGAATCGGTACTATATGATTCTTATTATATTTGGCATACTTTATTGTTTGATTTCTTTATATCATGCACAGCATGTACCATATGATTTTTTTTTTATATTTGACATATCTTATTACTTGATCTTGTTATATGATGCAATTATGTGCTATATGATTCTTTTATAATTGACATACCTTATTGCTTGATTACGTTATACTATATATACCATGTACATCTTGATTAATGTATATTTAGCATACTTTAACATTCATATACAAACATCTTTTATATTATCTCCTACTAGCATGCTATACACCACCCTTTTATATGGCTTCTTATAGAATTGTACGAGTTTGGATTTATATTCTTACTTGGGTTTTGACCCTTGAGATTATCACAACTCAGATCTATCAGGCAAGACAATAGTAGCTGAGATGAAGGATTAATCCCTTGAGAATCCTGATTTTTAGGAGTAGGCCGAGCGCCAGTAGCCAGCTTCTTGTAGGACATTCATCTCCATTGTGGATTTAGTATTTTGGTTTGAATGTGCATATGAATCCTACTTATTGGTCATGTCATGGTATCTAAAAATTGGTATATATTTAGTACCTGTATTACTATATTCTGATATTGTACTTAACTCTACATGAGTAACCTTTTAATAAACATATTATTTATCATTTCCATAAATACCTATTTTTAGATATCGCTATACTCTTGCTGTGATGTTGTGGCAGATAAATTCAGACTTTTGATGTATATTCTGTATTCACGGCTCCATATATCTTGCCTGTGTTTGTATTATAAAGAAAATAAGATCTCGTGCACTTCGATATTGAGAGTGTCCGCCAGTGACACCCTATCCCTTTATAGGGACATACACTCGGATTTACTTGTGTGGTTTAGGGGCATCATAGAAATGTTCATCATTCACGCAACACCCAAATTCTTTATAATTTGCAGATGTGTCACTAGGATTAAATAGAACCATTAAAGAATCTTGATCTTGAAATGAAAAAGAAACAATATGCTAATTGGTGGCCTTCCCAAAAGAGTAACAGTCTAGAGAGTTCCATTAGGATATCAATGTCGAGACTTCCTACTGTTCGTCAGTTGTCTCCCTCAATTACTTCTCCTCTACGCAAGCCATTGTACTGACTCTAGTGTGTACCCAATGGTGGAAGCCATTGAAGCCATGAACAATACGAGCATGCAACAAGCTGCATAACAAGAATGAAAGTCCTAGAATCCTGAGTCGTAGTCCATGGTCAGCCCCACCTCCATTATTTGATTGTGAAACTTCATTTCACAGCACGACCAAGAAATGACAGGTATCAGTCTCTTCTTAGTCGTGGAAAGTGGAGCCAAGGGCAATCAACTTATATCACCGGCCTCATCGTAACTCATTTGCTTCATGAACACTTTTACCCTCTTCCATATCCTACAGTGGGAAGATTCTCATGTGAGTCTAGAATCTAACAAAAGTTTAGCTAAATATGATAAAAACTAGGAAGATGACATGATGAGACATAGCTTGCTGCATCATAGAGTACAGATCTATAAATAATGATCCATGGAAATTGAAGATTTTGCCTGAGTCAACATGTTGTGTAGGAAATAATCATCACTGACAAGATTCTACACAAACAACTACTTCTGTGTGAAATTATAATTTTTCAAAACCAAGTCAGGTAGGGTCCATGTAAAAATGAAATATTGTATACAATACAAAAATCATCTTGTGTTACTACCAAAAGATAAATGGTAATGACTCCAATTCGGGCAAGGTCCACAACCCCGTAATCTACTCAAAGGCAATAGAGATACTGATTTGAAACTGACGTAACATAATTCAGAATAAAATCAAACACTTACCAAATTACTAAAGATGAGTAAAAACGTGTCTTGCCAAAATATGTCAACTGAAGAATTCAAGATCGAGTACAACTCCTTCCAAAATCCTCTACTATAAATACCCCCCGTCCTTCACAAGGAAGGGGAACAATTTTAATCAGCCATAAAGGAGAATCTAAAGGTAACAAAGAGAGAGTTATTGAAAGATCGTAATTTTTTCTCTTCAATAAATAACTCGCCACAAGGCTATTCACCTGAGTACATAGGCCCGAGATCATTCTTGATGAACCTCATTAAACTCTCTTTGTTTACTATTTGTGATTATTTTCTTATTGATCTATTCAACTAAACTTTACAAGTTCGTGCTAAGTCTAGTTCAAGCAACTAATTAGCCAGATTTCACAAAAATATTTTGTGGCATCTTGGAAAGCTCTACTTGCCATCCATGTTAAACGCATACTAGAGCAAAATTTGGATGCCCTCGTTATTCAGGCATAGTTCTAACTTCTGAAAAACCAAATACAAAACTCACTCGGATAATCCACAAAACTCGGTCTATCGATGTGGAACTATCCTATTACAAGATGCCCAAGAAAATGTCAAAGAGCCTGCAAGATCAACCTCATGCTTCCTAATTTCATGCTGATACCCAGCGCAACAGTCAGTGCGAGATTAAATAGAAGCTTGGCACGAAATATCATCTTCTTATTAGAGAGCACGAGACCCTCCCACTCGGACAAGCTTTTTAGGTATTGTGAGGTCCTCTACAAAATGATAATATAGAAGGAATTCAAGTTTAAGCTCCCTAACTAGGGCAACAAATATGATAGTTCTACTGATCCTTTGATCAGATTATCAACTATAAAACTATCATGCTTCAGTAAGGAGAAAACGATGGTAGTTGCGTCTCGTGCTTTCGCCATGACCCATAAGAAGGGAATTGCCACTTAGTACCACAACCTTCCCCTAGCTCAATCGAGGAGTTCGATTAGTTTCTCTAGGTGTTCACAAAACAATTCTCTTCGAGATTAAGTGAGTCTTTCTCAGCGCTTAGCAAAAAACAGGATGAGTCCCTTTGAGATTTCATGAAAAGATTCGATGTGGCGAGACTCCAAATAGAAAACTACTCACCTGCTATAGTTTTGGTAGCACTGGTTAATGGCATTTGTTATAGTCATCTAGGGCTTATTATAAGCTAATATAAGCTGACCTTTCTAGAAGAGCTTCTCAAGCACATTGATAAACACACTACTTAGAAAGAGTCGGAGATGATTTTCAAGATCATGATTCACGAAGGAAAAAGAATTATCCTATTTGAAAGGAAAGGACTAAGAGATGAGATGGATCCCACCAAGGAGGTCAGCAGAGCATCAATAAGGATGTTAGGGGGATAACCGTTAAGACCAGAAGGATGATTTCACTTTGCTTAGCACTTTCCAAACTCATGTACTCAATCAGATCCAGAAAGAGGGCTATCTACCACAAGTTCCTCACCCCATCAAGATGCCAGCCAAAAAGAGAGACTCACAATGATTTTGTGAATATCACATGGATATTAGTCACACAACTGAGGACAATCCAATTAAAGGACATTGAAAATCTTATTCAGCAAGGACACTTGAAAAGTTTGTCTAGAAAGATGGTGAGAAACAACCAGATCTTCTGATAAAAGCCAAGACGGGCAGATGCCCTTGTAGATAGAGTAAAAGTTGTCATTCTAACTATGACAGCCAATTATCCGGAACACTGGATAGTTGAGTCAATTGATAATGTACTTGTAAAAATATATTAAGTCTCAATACAATATCAATTATTATCGCAATTAAATGTATGACAACAATACCTTAGTATAAAATAGATCTTTTGTACAATGCTCAAAATTTGATTACAAAAGATAATGCCGAAAATAAAGACAAAAATAATTAAGGATAAAAGATATCATTTCAAACACGGAAGTAATTAATAAGTTCAAAACTGAAAAGAAAAGAACTGTCATCTACTAGCTTCAGCTACTGCATGTGGTACTTCAAATTTTAATTTACTCTATGGATCTATCTCAAAATCTGTGTATACATACCTAGATTTTCAGATCGCAACCAAAATAGTAATACAAGAATCAAATACGTAAAATATAAATTGATTAAACTGAAATAATCATATATGTATGAAATATGAAATTATTGGATTTAAATATAGAACAAATGTTAATTTATTAACTAAACACTTGTTAATAATTATTCTATTTATAATTATACTCTGGTTTATATGTCAAGTGTAGTAAAGGGTGCCATGCATTATTGGAGAAATTAACTAATACTCTATATTCATGCTTCAATTTTCTCCCATATAGGCCCAGAAAATGGTTACATGGTCATCCGAAGCTGGCACAAGCCTATAAAACAGTAACAATAATATTCTGGTTTGATCTAGCAAACCATCATGCAGCCATGATATGCGTAAGAAAAGTTGTTATACAACTTAATAATGTAGCCAAAATACAGTATTCGCATCAAATAGTATCGCTTCCGATTCAGTGTTACTTATAGCTATCAAGATCTTATTAAGTCTAGTACAATGCATTTCTAATTAATATCTAATCATGATTCACTTTAAGTTCAAGTATAGTTAAAGTTTTCATTATAGTCAAGTGATATTTAGGTAGAAGTACTTAACTCTAATATGTCACTGTAATTTCAACTACTAATTTAAGGAATTTTCAGACTACATATTATAATGATATATGGCCAGATAAGAGTAAGGAAGTGAAAATCTTTCGTGTAATCTTGTTCCTTAATTATATAACCACTTTTCTTTAGAATTCTTTATTAGATACTATTTCCATACACTATTACAATCAAAATCACTATAAATTAGCGTTTCGATTTATTCTTTATAATTATTGATTGCTCAATTTATAACTTATGCTTTATTTGAATAAATATTGTTAAATCACCAAATTTTTTATAATTAAATAACACTTAATGATATGAATATGTATAAGTGAGGAATTTAAAATAATTAAAATTAGAGTAAGATAATTTTTGGAAATGAAGCATAAATTTATTTAAATAATACTTGTTAAAAGAAATGATAGTTTATAACATTAATATACATAAATAATTATATCTAACAAAATTGAAATATAAGTTATTTCCATTTAATAGGAATAGTGTATAGAAAGGTGAGTTCAAGAAGAAACTCATCTTAGCCTTGAAATGTGTTCATCAAATAAATTCACACTTAAATTTCTGAATAAAATCAATATCTACATAAGAAATCATTACAAAAGTATTAAATGGATTATTATAATTTTAGGAAATTTTCTTGAATTTTAGGCATTAAGAGGTCCATTTTTAGTTATGAAAGGTTATCGGGTTTAAAACAAAAATAATTAGAATTTTCATTTTATTGTATTTATAAGATGAAGGCATGAAATTTTAATTATATTCTTATTAGAAGATTATCTACCTAGTTCAGTAAGCTCATTAAGGAAGAATGATAGATCCTACCACTTGATAGATTCTAGGATATAAGAAGGAGCTGCTCCATAAGTGGTACTCTAGCGAGGGGTGCTCCAAATAGCGTTTTTTTGCTAGTGGGGAGGCTTAGGCAGCATGGTTCATATCTGAGCAGCATAGAGGGATCATGAGGCTACTCCCTCGGTGGAGGGCGGTGATCCAGAGGTCGACAGCGATCGGGCTATCGGTGGCACTGTGGCAATCATCGAGCAGGAAAAGGGGAGAGGATAGAGTTTAGCTTGAAGGAGTAGGACTAAGATGAATTCTAGGTTCCAAATTGGTTTTAGAAATCTTGAATTCAGGAGAGAAATTAATTGAATTAAGTGGGGGTTTTTAAAAGGGAAGTTTGAAAAGTGTCAAAGACTTATAAGTATGATAGATATAGAATGTTTTAATAACATATTTGCAATGAGTTAAAAAGATTAGTTGTGGGATAAATTTAGTCATATTTGAAATTGGTCAAAGGCTCATAATTGTGGTTGACTGCAGCGAGTTTTAAATTCAAGTTTTAAAATTGAATTCAAATGGGTCAAAGGGGCTCATAAATAGAATTGATTAATGATAGATTTTAGGAATTGAATGATGGAATAAAGGAATGAGAAGGTAAAATAGAAGGTTCAACATAGAAATTATTCTCTAATTATTATAAAGGTAAAAGTTGATCTAGTAATTGAGTGTGATTTGTCTTGGGTTCAGCTTAGACCTTATTCTACTATTGTTATTATTATTATTTTGAACTTGGACCAAGAAAATAGACTTGAGCTCACATGAAATAATCCAAATATTTTTAGTAAAATGGTTATTGGTTTTAAGAAAATATTTTACAGAAATAAAATAGTGGAAAATATAATTTGATAAATCTATTTTTAAATTATGCATGACTATATTTACTTATTTAATCATACAAAAATTTAATAAATAAATAATTAATAAATACCGTTTAGGATGGCTGCATTAACCATCTCAGAGGGCCTACGGCTGGAGGGATTTCTTATTCAGGCCGTAAGAACTATGTGATATCTGTCAATGCTATGAGATATCATCCGAGGTGACTCAAGGGACAAGGGACCACTTACTTGACTTGAGACCTCAAGGGAGTTAAAGTCCCATACAATGATGCTATTGCCATCCAACTAACATTGGAGATGCAGAATTGAAAAGGATCCTAGTTGAAATAGGAGTTCTTGCAACATCCTCTTCTCCGGTGTGTTCAAGCAAATGGGGATTGATAAAAAAATAAGTCAGTTGGATCCTTGATGGGATTCAACTGTACCAAGTCTTTTGCGATCAGATCCATCTCTCTCCATACCCCATTTGGAGAACCACCGAGATGAGTTGTTATAAATGTTAATTATGTAGTAATCGACATCCAGTCGCCTTATGACTTCTCTCTATGCTCTTGGCGTGATTGTCTTGATGCTCCATTAGACAATCAAACTCCCTACTGTGAATGGACTTTGACACATACTAAGCAATATAAAAACCTCACAAAGTTGTTATCTAACCTTACTAAAAATGGGAACACTAAGGTGATGACTATCAAGCACTAGGGGGCTATTTGTATGATGAAAGTCGTGAATATTGAATTGCGATTTTACGAGATGAGTCAATGACCTCCGGCCTACCCCTCATGTTATCTAAGAAAGCTCTCATGTTCAACTACGAGGTCCATGAGACCCAAATCGATTCAACTCTGCGAGAGCCCGTGCACTCTCAATTGTTGCACTATCTCAAAATTAACTCGGATGTTTTCACCTGGTCTCCTAAAAAAATGTTGAGCATGTTGGATTTGTATCTCGCATCAATTAAGTATCTAGACATAATCAAAGGATCACGAGGAGTTCTAATTGGACTTGAATCATAAGACTAGCATTCTACTTGGATTGGAACACCAATTAGATAATGATAGTGCTATCCTGATAGGATTAGAATAATAAACTATATATATTTCCTGTATGGGATAAGATACAGGAGAGAAATAAATTGAGAGAGGTGTTTCTGTTATTATGAGAGGTGCAAGAGGTAGAGAGATACTTAGATCTCTTCATGTAATCTTTTCCTTATAATGAATTTTTCTTATTGTTTTCGTTGATGTAGGTCGAACATGGTTGATCGAGCCACATTAATTTCTTGTGTTCTTTTTGTGATATATTATTTTTCTTTATCTCTATAATCTTGATGGGGATTCGATCCCTAATAAGTGGTATTAGAGCTATGGTAATGGATCAAGAATTGAGTTTTAGAGATGGAAAATGAGAGGATGTCGAGTTGGTGTTAGAGGGCAGTGGAAGTATCAAGATAAACTGTAGAAGCAAGAAGAAAAAGAATTAAAAAAAGGTGTGATGGGTGGCTGCGCTGGCAAGCAGCCCAAGTGGCCGCGCTAGCAAGTGGCCGACGGGTAGCCGATGCGCCCAGCTGCTGGGGGCCTGCACATGGCAGGCACATAGTCCAGCACATAGCAGGTGCGCAAGGTTGAGGCACACGCTTGGTGGTGCACTGGGCGACACCAAGATGGTGTGGCATGCCTAGTGTCTTGCAAGTTGAATGCCCCATAGCGGTGGCTGGCAGTGGGCATGGCCAAAGATGTGGGTTTCTAGGTTCAAAAGATTGGGATCTTTGGGACGTTTTCACCTGGTCACCTAAAAACATGCCGAGCATGTTGGGCTTGTGTGTCGCATCTGTTGAGTATCTAGATATAATCTAAGAATCACAATGAGTCCTAATTAGACTTTGGTCAGAAGACTAGAATTCTTATTAGATTGGAACACCAATTAGATAATGATATTATTATTATGATAGAATTAGAATAATAGCACTATATATTTCCTGTATGTGATATTAGAGAGGAGAGGAGAGGAATGGATTGAGAGAGGTACTCCTGTTATTACGAGAGATGAGAGAGGTGAGAGATACTTGGATCTCTTTTTGTAACATTTTCGTTATAATAAATATTTTTTAATGTTCACATTGACGTAGGTCGAGCTTGGTTGATCGAAACACATTAATTTCTTGTATTCTTCTTGTGATATATTGTTTTCTTTATCTCTATAATCTTGGTGGGGGACTCGATCCCCAACAAGTGGTATCAGAGCTATGGTAATGGATCCAGAATCGAGTTTTAGAGATGGAGAACAAGAGGATGTCGAGTTGGTGGTAGAGGCCAGTGAAGGTATCAATATCAACTATAGAAGCAAGAAGAAAAGGAAATAAAAAAAGATGTAATTGGTGGCTACACTAGCAAGCAGCCTAGATGAGCGGTAGCCAGCAAGCGGCCAGTGGCTAGCAAGTGGCTGGCAGGTAGCCGACGCGCCCGGCTGCTGGGCGCCTGCACACGACAGGTACATAGTCTAGCATACAGCAGGTGTGCAGGGCTGAGGCACACGCCAAGTGGCACGCTGTGTGGCGCCAAGACAGCGCGGTATGCCTATTGTCTTTCAAGTGGAATGCCCTGTAGTGGTGGCTAGCAGTGGGCATGGCCAAAGACGTAGGTTCTTAGGTTCAAGAGATTAGGTTCTTAGGTGACTGAACCACATTAATTTCTTATGTTCTTATTGTGATGTATTACTTTGTTTATCTCTATAATCTCAATGGAAGAGTAGATCCCCAACAAGTGGTATTAGAGCTATGGTAATAGATCTGGAATCAAGTTTTAGAGATGGAGAACGAGATGATGTCGAATTGGCGGTAGAGGCCAACAGAGGTATTAGGATCAACTACAGAAGCAAGAAGAAAAAAGGTGAGGGGTGGCCATGCCTGTAAATAGACCCGATGGGCAGCAACTAGCAAGGCGGATGGTGGCTAGCAAGTGGCCTGTGAGCAGCCGACGCGTCTGGCCGCTAGGCTCCTACACGCGGCAGGTACATAATCTAGCACATAGCAGGTGCGTATGCCTGAGGCGCACGCCTAGTGGCACGTTGGGAGTCGCCAAGACGACACAACATACCTAGTATCTTGCAAGTGGAATGCCCCGTAGTGGTGGCTGGCACTGGGTATGGCCAAAGACGTGGGGTTCTTAGGTTCAAGAGGTTGGGATCTTTGGGAGAGAAGAATCCCTTTGGATCTAGGACCTAGTGTGGGGAAAATTACCAAACATTAGATATACAAAATTGTTGAAGGAAAAAGATGCGAACCTAAAGGTTGAACACTGGATTCTCCAGGTTCGTACACCTCAGGTCCAAACATTTCAGGCCCGTATATCTCGGTCCGAACATCTTCGCTTAAATAAACGTACTTACCATGATCTGATGGAGGGGTGGAAGAGTGAAGATTGCCGCTGCTCACATCGTCGTCATCACCCCATTCATCTTGTCCACCATAAAAATTATAAATGAATCTCTATTGAGCTATTTCAATAAAGAGTTACAATTCCAACGATTTCCCATTTACAGAAGATGAGAAAAATGGATTCCCTCTTTGTTTAAAGCTGGGTTCTAATGTAGCTGTGGAGAACGATCTTGCTCTTCGTTGACACTCCGCACAACTCTTTCAATTGGCAGAAAAATAAAGGCTCTGGACTCTTGATCACAAAGGTAATTCCAGAAGAAGACCCCCTTTTCTCTTTCGTTCTCCCGCTTTTTATAGGGGTTCTAGAGCAACGTGCCATCTCATTTGCTCGACCGTTAGCCCCACTACTCGAGAAGTGCGGTCATATTCGTTAGGTGGTTACTCTCACGACCGAAGTAATGTCGCTGCATTCTTTTGGCAGTTGGCTCCATGATCCGAGGTGGCAACTCTTTTGTTCGGATCGAGTGACCTTGTATTAAACCCCACCCCAGGTGGTGTCGCGAATCTCAATTTTAGATTCGCGAACCTATTCTATCATAGTTGGGTCGCGAAACTCGATTTTAGGTTCACGAATCTACTAAGTTGCGGATCTCCAGCCTTATATTCGTGGATCTGTTTATTTTGACAAATAACTCTAGAATTTTTTGCCGACAAAACTCCCTCCAAAGTTTTTAAAACTCTCATGATTCTTTGAGAAGTTTTGGAAAACTTTGGATATAACATTCTGTATTAGAATTTTCATTCTTCATATTTCTGAGAGTACAATTCTGTATTAGAACATTCTTCAACTGAGGGCAGCATGATTCTGTCTCAATATCTCGAACTCCCATTTTGAAAGGAACATGACTCTGTATTAGCGCCGTGAATTTACTGCTTTTGAAGGAAAAAATGTTATTCTGTATTAGCGCCACAATTTGCTACTTTTGAAACATATGACTTTGTATTAGGGTCGCGAATTTGTATTTTGGAAGGGGAACACGACTCTGTATTAGGGTTTATGAATTTGCATTTTGGAAGGGGAACGCGACTCTGTATTAGGGTCACGAACTTTCAATTTTTGGAGAAGAAAACGACTCTGTGTTAGGGTCGCAAACTTTCACTTTGGAAAAGAAGATGACTCTGTGTTAGTGGCGCAAACTGTCACTTCGGAAAAGATGACGACTCTGTATTAGGGTCACAAACATTCATTTCGGAGAATAAGATGACTCTGTATTAGGGTCGTAAATTTTCATTTCGGAAGGAATGAGACTCTGTATTAGGGGCGTGAAGTTTCATTTTGGAGAAGAAAACGACTCCGTGTTAGGGTTGCAAACTATCATTTAGGAAGGAACGCGACTCTGTATTAGGGGCGCGAACTTTCATTTTGGAGAAGAAAACGACTCTGTGTTAGGATTGCAAACTGTCATTTCGGAAGAAACGCGACTCTGTATTAGGGGCACAAACTTTCATTTTGGAAAAGAAGACGACTCTGTGTTAGAGTCGCAAATTGTCATTTCGGAAGAAACGCGACTCTATATTAGGGGCACGAACTTTCTTTTTGGTTGCGGAAAATCTGGAAGACTGTTGCTTTATACAGCGTAGGAATTGAGACATTCTCTGAGCCGCATTAAATAAAAATGTACTTATGAGATTTGGGCCAGAGATCACGTCCATCCAAAGATCTTGGTCATCAAATCATCTGCTATATAACCTCGATTTCATGAGAGAGGTCTTTCCTTTCTCAATAAATTTGAACTCCAAGTTTTGTCTTTTAGGGTTTTCTAAGACTTCTCATCTTTGGCCTCTTTTAGCCTTCGATTCTTCTCGTAAAGGATTTCTTTAATCTACACAAGATGCCGAAGAAAGCTTTTTCTTCCAATGCTGCTGCTAGTAGTCATCAAGACCCTCAAGTAACCTCCAGTTTGATGGTGCTTCAGCAAGAACCCTTGATTAGAGGTAATAATAATAACTTTGGAAAGGCAATCCATTTCTTAGATTTTTTTTCTTATCTTGAATCTGAATGTATCCTTTTACAGTTGATTATGCTTTGAATCCTTGGCCTAAGATCATTACTTCAGACACTTGGATGGCTATGATGGGAAGAAAGAGTTCAGATTTGGACAAGTTTTCCCGCATTGTACATCATCTGATAGCCAAGAGAGAGAAAATAAAACTTTTCATCCTACTCGCTCAATATTGCGAACTGATGACCAATGCATCTTTTGAAGGAGATGATCGATCCTTGCTACATAAACCCGCCTTTTTATTCGGGGACCCTGTTTCGATGCCCGATAGAGGTTTGGAAGATGGAGATTACAAGTGGCTTTGTCAAGCCGAGGGTTGACACTTGTTTCTCCCTAACATGGAGAGGTCCTACCCATTCTTATTCTTCCAATCCCTTTTTGTGCCCAGACGAATGGACCGGCACATAAACAGGCCGCAGGATAGTATCTTATTGGGAGAATTTAGCTTTCAAGGTGCTTTCCCTTGTTCTACTAGAAAACACTTTTGTGGATTGCTCCAGAGACTGCTTAATCATGACTTTCCTAGAGGCGAAACACCCATAGTCGCATAGACTTTCTTGCATCGATTCGCCAATGCATAAGGGGAGTTTCCTATTCAAGATTTTCATTCCCCTAGATGGGTTCACTGTTCTTTAAAAGGAGAGTGGGCAGTCTTGACTAATTTCTTTCTAAAAACCTTCAGAGACCAGCTTCATCATACGGGTCTGTATCGTGCTATCATGGCTGTTCAGCACATCATTCCTGCTAGCAGATTCCATTTTTTTGCTTTACTGGAACTGTATAATTCTGATACTTGTACAATCTTTTGCCCTCGTGGCAAATTGGGTTTCGTCTTTCACGAGATGTATGAAATATCGGGACTGCCCATGGGAGACATCCTGTATGAAGAGTACGTCCCTACCGGAGAAGAACTCCATCTACTAAAAACCCAGAACCCTTTGGTCTATAATACTTATTGGGAGTTGCTCTGCCATTATCATATTTGCACCCACATGTCCAGCACCCGCAATTTGAAGCCGAAGAAGTGGTTGCAATATCTTTTGGCCAATTTTTCTAAGGGCAATCCTAATTTCGCTCGCCTTCCTCCAGCTTCTGAAAAGGAGGTTGAGACAAGAATCGTAAGTTTCAGAACAGACGCTTACGTCACCGAATCTGAAGAGGACGTTTTTAAAACTGGAACGTCCTTTGAAAGTTTTCACTATCAGACCTTCCAACCTTTATCGGATCCTGTCTTCTTGGCGGGCTACTTGATGGTATGGTTGAAGAAGTGCGTTATTCCTTCATAGGAAAACATACCCGTTAGGGCTGTATATCCAGCCATCCTACTTGCATTTGGTAGGCGACTCAGTCTGCTACCCGCGATGGTGTGCATCATCCAAAATGAACTGAGGAGATTATCTGATAAATTCTGCAACGTGAAGGAGCAAAGGAAGAAAGGAGACCCAGTCATTAAGACTCCTAATCTGCTTGTAGAGCTCCATTATACCTATTTGATGGCTTGGTTAGTTCTACATTGCCCCACCTTGATGAGCCTTGCTGATTAGCAGATAGATTTAAATGCTCCCAGAGTGCAGCACTATGAGAGGTTGCAATGGAGAGGGGGCAATATGTCCGTGATCCGCAAGACCCTCCATCACTTCGCAAATTTTATATTAATCAGAAAAAGAAGCTTACCTTAATTAAGGAAAATGACTACGGTCAGAGGAACCTTTCGGTGGAACACCCCGTTGGATTGATACAGTCTGGAGGTTTTGTAACATGCCAATTCCTATCCATCGCCTCGGTTGGAGAAGAAGGCTGCACAAATAGATTGACTACAAAAGAAAAGAAGAGAAGATAAGGAGAAGAAATTTTCTCACGTTAGAATGATCTTTAGTTAAAGAAGCCATGCACCTTATATAGATAGTCTGGTAATTATGATATTCAATTGGAAAAGATAAAGCTGAAATCTTCTGTTAAGATTCATAGTTCAAATCTCAACATAATTTATTGCTGTTGCATGGGATGCTTCAATCTCGCTGCTTGAAGATTTCGTCATTAGTGAGGATGTATGATGCTTGGGATTCCGCACCCAATGCTTCGTCCTAAGATTCGCAAAAATCTACAAATTCTGAAGAATTTTGGGTCATCCTGCGAATTTCTAGATAGAATGTTGCGAACATAAACTCGCAATCCTTGGAATTCAGGATCGTGAATTTAGTATGAATTTTGTTAATCCGCGAACCTCCAGATAAAAAGTTGCAAATCTGACAAAGGCTCATGAAAGTCACGTGACAGATACACAGATATCAGGATTTCATGAAGACTTGCAAATTTCAGACATAAGATGACGAGTTTGTGGCAAATCTTTTAAAGGCAAATACAAAGCCATACCGTAGGAGTACAAAATCAAATTTTCTACATAAGCAAGGAGTCATACCATGCACAATAAGTGTCAGGGAAATTATTACAAAAAAAAGAAGCTAGAGAGGATCTCAAGCCTTTACAGTTCAATGATTAAAGAGAGCCTTTATTTACTCCTCAGCATTGCGAATGTCTTGCTAGATGACCTCATAAGCTTGAACAGTAGCTTGGTGACGCAATTCTTCGTCACTGGCGACGACAGTCTGCGTTGCAGCAGCCTCCAATATATCCAATTCAGCTTGTATCGCCAGAAGATCTCTGATGGTATTGTCTCACTGTCGGGATAGGTTAGTAAGATTCCTCATTGACTCATCATGTTCCTTGGTGAATTGACGATGGACTTTTGGGTCCTGACAATAGCTTGGTCATGATCCTTGACAATTGAAGCAGCAACTTCCATCTGTAGGGCTAAAAATTGACTGTCAGTTTGGCCCTTCTCCAAGGAAGCTCTACAAGCATCGGCCTTTTCTTGGGTCTCCTTCTGGAACCTAAGTTGTTCCTCTTCCAACTTCTGAAAAATGGCTTTAATTGTCTCAGATTTATCAACACTCCTAGCCTTCGACTAGAATTCGGCATGTTTTCGAAGTTGGGTTATCATAAGCCTAAAAGGAGCGGCTTTCTCTTCTCCGCCAATACTGACAATACCAGTAAGATAAATATGGAGAAAATTGGCAAGCGAAACAAAAGAAACCCCCTTCAGTATCTTGTCAATGCAACGATCAAAGAAGTGGAGGAAAGTTTCCACCGTATCCATCAATAAATCAACCTCAAAAACATCAACCTCTGCATGAGAGGGATCAACAATGGTTGAGGCAGGGACGGTTTGAACCGCACTTTGCTGCACAGAGGCAACAATGCTAACATCAAGAGGAACGGAAACTCTTGGGGGGGGGGGGGGGGGTTCAGCAGAGCTACCAGCTGCAACATCATGAACCGAAATATCGACCGGAATAGCTATGGCCGAGACCGTGGACATAGTAGTCCGTGGAATTATTACTTTCTTGGTATCAACAATAGACGTGATAACCTCGGTTATCTTATCGGCGTCAGCTTCCGCGATGGTGTCATCTGGCGGAGTTACCTTTGCGCTCATGCACTCTAAATCTGGCGTCAAAATTGGAGCTGGAAAAAGAGGAGAAAGTTGACAGTTGAATGTTCTAATATCATTCAATAACAACAAAATTGTTGAAGGAAAAAGATGCAAACCTAAAGGTTGAACACTGGATTCTCCAGGTCCATACACCTCAGGTCCAAACATTTCAGGCCCGTATATCTCGGTCCGAACATCTTCGTTTAAATAAACGTACTTACAATGATCTGATGGACGGGTGGAAGAGTGAAGATTAGTGCTGCTCACATCGTCGTCATCACCCCATTCATCTTGATCATCCAAAGGAGGAGCTACTTTTGGGGAACCTAATATGCGGATCTCCCCAATTATTTGTACTTCATCATCTGTGGAAGTTTGATGAACGAGGGCTGCAGGATTCTCTTGTACAATAGAGGAAGCCCCTACTTCAACAGTGATCTGGTGGGTGAGAGTCGCAGGATCCTCTTGAGTAGCGGGAGTAGAATCACTGCGAAAAATAGGTTCTTGACTCCGACGCCTCTTAAGAGAATGAAGAGTTAAAGAGGAGTCATCCTCATCTTCCTCAGCTTCCTCCATAAGGGTCTCGGAAACCAAACTGTGTGCCGCAGTATTGGCTCTAGATGGGGTGTCCTGCGAATCAACACCCTGCGGATTGATAGGCAAGTCATTGAGGCGCCTTATGCGAAATCTTCTTCGGAGGAGAATGGGGTTGAGGAGAAGTTTCCTTCAGAGTTGGGAGAGGAGAAGCAGCATAAGAGACTGGCTGAGTTGATAAAACCGATGCATTATTATCCCCCTCCCCTTGTTGAGTCGCCGGTTCCGACTCATCAGCGGTACTTTCTGCCCTGAAGTCTTCCATCCCTGCTACTTTTGTACTGTCAGTCTTCTTCTTCTGAGCATACCAAGATCTGATTTCGCTCAGATAGGTATGGTTTACACTGAAATTCTAGAGAGCGAAATTAGCGTCTGCAAACCACTTACAGAAATTGAAACTCATATTCGAGTTCGGAGTCCTGAGTGGAAGATCAAATCTAGCCTGGGTTCCACCTGCGATGAAATGAAACCAAGCTCGAGCTCCTTCAAGAGCGTTCCCAGTAAAACTCATCTCCCTATTGGGATTGCCAACGTAGAGCTGATCATACCCTAACTGTCGAGCGAAACGGCTCGGGTAGTAAGGCTCTATATAGCAATGGTTCTCCAGACGATGAACCAAATGTCCTGGGTGGATGTTTATCAACTACCAGAAGCACTCCGAAGACAGAACAATGAATTTATCAGCACCATCATGTCTGTGAATTCCTCTCCGTATCTGGCATTTGGAAAGTACGAAAAATATCTGAATAATTCAAAATTCGCGAAGTGATGGAAGGTCTTGTGGATTTCCGCCGTATAGCCCCCTCTCCATTGCGACCTTTCATAGTGTTGCACTTTGGGAGCATTTAAATCTATCTGTGAATCAGCAAGGCTCATCAAGGTGGGGCAATGTAGAACTAACCAAGCCATCAAATAGTTATAAGGGAGCTCTACGCGCGGATTAGGAGTCTTAATGACTGGGTCTCCTTTCTTCCTTTACTCCTTCTTCACGTTGCAGAATTTATCAGATAATCTCCTCAGTCCACTTTGGATGCTGCACAGCATCGTGGGTAGCAGGCTGAGCCACCTGCCAAATGCAAGTAGGACGGCTGGGTATACAGCCCTAACGGGTATGTTTTCCTGCAAAGGAATAACACACTTCTTCAACCATACCATCAAGTAGCCCGCTAAGAAGGCAGGATCCGATAAAAGTTGGAGGGCCTGATAGTAAAAGTTTTCAAAGGATGTTTCAGCTTTGACAACGTCCTCATTGGATTCAGCGACATAAGTATCTGTCCCGAAACTTGAGATTCTTCTCTCAACCTCCTTTTCAGAAGCTGGAGGAAGGCGAGTGAAATTAGGATTGCCCTTAGAAAAATAGGGCAAAAGATATTGCAACAACTTCTTCGGCTTCAAATTGCGGGTGCTGGACATGTGGGTGCAAATATGATAATGGCAGAGCAGTTTTCAATAAGTATTATAGACCAAAGGGTCCTGGGTTTTTAGTAGATGGAGTTCTTCCTCGGCAGGGACGTACTCTTCATACCGGATGTCTCCCATGGGCAGTCCTGATATTTCATACATCTCGTGAAGGGCGAAACCCAACTCGCTGCGAGGGCAAAAAATTGTACAAGTATCAGGATTATATAGTTCCAGTAAAGCAAAAAAATGGAATCTGCTAGTGGGAATGCCTTGCTGAACAGCCCTTATAGCCCGATACAGACCCACATGATGAAACTAGTCTCTGAAGGTTTCCAGAATGAACTTAGTCAAGACTGCCCACTCTCCTTTGAAGAAAGTGAACCCATCCAGGGGGATGAAATTCTTGAATAGGAAACTCTCCTTGTGCATTTGCGAATCGATGCAAGAAAATTTGTGCAATTATGGGTGTTTCGCCTCTAGGAAAGTCATGATTAAGCAGCCCTGAGAGCAATCCACAAAAGTGTTTTCCAGTAGAATAAGGGAAAG
Source organism: Dracaena cambodiana (assembly GCA_036321105.1). Lineage (NCBI taxonomy): Eukaryota > Viridiplantae > Streptophyta > Magnoliopsida > Asparagales > Asparagaceae > Dracaena > Dracaena cambodiana. The sequence continues at coordinate 7,649,215 of JAYEPQ010000006.1, read as the reverse complement.
CACCTTGAAAGCTAAATCCTCCCAATAAGATACCGTTCTGCGGCCTGTTTATATACCAGTCTATTCGTCTGAGAATAGAAAGAGATTGGAAGAATAAGAATGGGTAGGACCTCTCCATATTGGGGAGAAACAAGTGGCGGCCCTCGACTTGACAGAGCCACTTGTAATCTCCATCTTCCAAACCGCTATTGGGCACCGAAACATGGTCCCCAAATAAAAAGGCGGGTTTATGTAGTAAGGATCGATCATCTCTTTCAAAAGATGCATTGGTCATCAGTTCTCGCAATATTGAATGAGTAGAATGAAGAATTTTATTTTCTCTCTCTTAGCTATTAGATGCTGTACAATGTGGGAAAACTTGTCCAAATCTGAACTCTTTCTTCCCATCATAGCCATCTGAGTATCCGAAGTAATGATTCTTAGGCCAAGGATTCAAAACATAATCAACTGCAAAAGGATACAATTAGATTCAAGATAAGAAAAAATTCTAAGAAAGGGATTGCCTGTCCAAAGTTATTATTATTACCTCCAATCAAAGGTTCCTACCAAACCACCATCGAACTAAAGGTTACTTGAAGGTCTTGATGACAACTCGTAGCAGCACTGGTGGAGGAAGCTTTCTTCAGCATCTTGTGTAGATTAAAGAAATCCTTTACAAGAAGAATCGAAGGCTAAAGGAGGCCGAAGATGAGAAGTCTTAGAAAACCCTAAAAGACAAAACTTGGAGTTCAAATTTCTTGAGATAGGAAAGACCTCTCTCATAAAATTGAGGTTATATAGTAGATGATTTGACGACCAAGATCTTCGGATGGACGTGATCTCTGGCCCAATCTCGTGAGTACCCTTTTATTTAATGCAGCTCAGAGAAAATCTCAATTCCTATACTGTATAAAGCAACCGTCTTTCAGATTTTCCGCAACCAAAATGAAAGTTCACGCCCCTAATACAGAGTCGCGTCCCTTTTGAAATGACAGTTTACGACCCTAACACAGAGTCGTCTTGTTTTCCAAATTGAAAGTTTGCACCCCTAATACAGAGTCACGTTCCTTCCGAAATGACAGTTTGCGATCCTAACACAGTGTCGTTTTCTTCTCCAAAATGAAAGTTCGCGCCCCTAAGACAGAGTCGCGTTCCTTCTGAAATGACAGATTGTAACCCTAACACAGAGCCATTTTCTTCTCCAAAATGAAAGTTCACGCCCCTAATACAAAGTCGCGTTCCTTCCGAAATGAAAGTTTGCGACCCTAATACAGAGTCGTCTTCTTCTACAAAATTAATATTTGTAACCCTAATGTAGAGTCATCTTCTTCTCCGAAGTGACAGTTTACGACCCTAACACAGAGTCGTCATTTTCTCCAAAGTGAAAGTTTGCGACCCTAACACAGAGTTGTTTTCTTCTCCAAAAAGTGAAAGTTCGCGACCCTAATACAGAGTCACATTTCCCTTCCAAAATATAAATTCACAACCCTAATACAGAGTCACGTTACCCTTCCAAAATGCAAATTCGCGACCCTAATACAGAGTCGTAGGTTTCAAAAGCAGCAAATTGTGGCGCTAATACAAAATAACATTTTTTCCTTCAAAAGCAGTAAATTCACGACGCTAATACAGAGTCGTGTTCCTTTCAAAATGGGAGTTCCAGATATTGAGACAGAGTTATGCTGCTCTCAGTTGAAGAAAGTTCTAATACAGAATTGTACTCTCAGAAATATGAAGAATGAAAATTCTAATATAGAATGTTATATCCAAAGTGTTGCAAAACTTCTCAAAGAATCATGAGAGTTTTGAAAACTTTGGAGGGGGTTTTGTCGGTGAAAAATTCTGAAGTCATCTGTCAAAATAAACAGATCCACGAATTTAAGGCTGGAGATCCGCAACTTAGCAGATCCGCGAATCTTAAATCAAGTTTCGCGACCCAACTAAGATAGAACAGGTTCGTGAATCTAAAATTGAGATTCGCGAATCTAAAATTGAGATTCGTGACACCACCAGGGGAGGGGTATAATACAAGGTCACCCGACCCGAACAAATAGTTGCCACCTCGGATCGTGAAGCAAACTGCCAAACGAATGCAGCGACATTATTTCGGTCATGAGAATAACCACCTAACTAATATGATGGCACTTCTCAAGTAGTGGGGCTAACGGTCGAGCGAATGAGACGGCACGTTGCTCTAGAACCCCTATAAAAAGCGGGAGAGCGAAAGAGAAAAGGGGATCTTCTTCTGGAATTACCTTTGTGATCAAGACTTCAGAGCCTTTATTTTTCTGCCAATCAAAAGAGTTGTGCGGAGTGTCAATGGAGAGAAAGATCGTCCTCTATAGCTACATTAGAACCCAACTTTAAACAAAGAGGGAATCCATTTTTCTCATCTTCTGTAAACGGAAAATAGTTGGAATTATAACTCTTTATTGAAATAGCTCAATAGAGATTCATTTACAATTTTTATGGCGGACAATCATATTGATTGTTGGCTTAATTTGTTGTTGACTCCAGAACAACAAACATCAAAAGAAGTGGCTGAGAACGGATTCTGATGTGTAGATCAATGACTGTGATTGATTGGAACATAGATCGAGAAATCAATGTTCAATTAAGGTCATCTAGGAGTCAAATCCTGTTGTTTTCAGCATTCTTAAAGTAGTGGTCGATGTGGATTAGGCAAAATCCACTATTTAGAGTAGATATTGTGATGACCAATGGTGATCGACAGTGATCGAGTCGTCAATGTTGTCCGAGAGAATCGATAGTCAATAGTTAGTTAATTGCACGGTGATGAGATACGGCATGGCACTTCATGGTGATGGATATGATTAGCTTGTGATATTATGTAGCACCTAGTAATGTATAATCATTAACTCTAGCGATGGTCATGGTTTTCTTATTCAAGAAGGAGTACGGTGTAATGGTCACTTTTGATCTAGTGTATGACATGAGAAGTGATTGTGAGTCTCAAGTAGTCCAGATATTTCGACCGAGGCGGAGCACAGTGTAGCTATTATGAGCACTTGGCGAAGAGCATAGTATAGTAATCATAAGTATTTAAGAGAATACAGTTTGGTGATCAAGAGTGCTCGGAAGAGAGTATGGTTTAGTAATTATGAGTGCTCAAGTGTTGAGACAGAGATAATTGTACAACTTATTCCTGGTAGGTAGAGCTGATCATGCTATAGATGTCCACGAAGTGGATGACAAGAATAATAGAGTTTCTTAAACATGCATGGCTCATTGGATATGAACCAAGGTGGATATTATTGGGTTTAAGTATTGCATCAGTTGAGTATTCACATGTGGTCAAAGGATTATGAGATGTCCTAATTGGACTTAGATCAGAAGATCAACATTCTAATTGTATTGAAACACAATTTAGATGATAATAATATTATCTTGATAGGATTAGAATAGTAGAACTATATATCTCTTATTTGTGATATGAGAAAGGAGAGAATTTAATTTAGAGAATGTTTCTATTATTACGAGAGATGCGAGAATTAGAGAGATACTTTGAACTCTTCTTATAATATTTTCATTATAATAAATCTCTCTTACTGTTTCTGTGGACGTATATTGACTTGGTCAACTGAACCGCATTAATTTCTTATGTTCATATTGTGATGTATTACTTTGTTTATCTCTATAATTTCAATGCAAGATTAGATTCCCAACAAGTGGTATTAGAGCTATTGTAACGGATTTGGAATCAAGTTTTAGAGATGGTGAATGAGATGATGTCGAATTGGCAGTAGAGGCTAGTAGAAGTATCAGGATCAATTGCAGAAGGAAGAAAAAAAAAGGTGTGGGGGTGGCCGTGCCGACAAATAGACCAGATGGGCGACGGCCAGCAAGGCAGCTGGTGGCTAGCAAGTGGCTGACGGGCAGCTAGCATGCCCAACCGCTGGACACCCACATGCGGCAGGCGCATGGTCCAGAGCACACAGCAGGTGCACAGGGCTGAGGCGCGTGCTTGGTGGCACGTTGAGCAACACCAAGGTGGTGCGGCATGCCTAGTGTCTCCCAAGTGGAATGCCCAACAATGGTGGCCTAGGCATGGCCAAAGACGTAGGTTCTTTGGTTCAAGAGATCAGGATCTTTGGGAGAAAAGAATCCCTTTGGATATAGGATCTAGTGTTGAGATAAACACCAAACACTATATATGTTTTGGTGACATGTCATATAGATGGTTGGTTTGATTTGCTATTGACTCCAGAATAACAAACATCAAAAGAAGTGGCTTAGAGCTGAGGTGGATTCTGAGGTGCAGATCAACGGTTGTAGTTGATCGGAGTATCGATCAAGGAATTGGTGTCAGGAGAGAAATCTTTTTTTTCCAGCATTACAGACACAATGATGGATGCAGATTGGGCCAAATCTACTATTTAGAGTAGATTTTGTGCAGACCAGTGATGATCGACAGTGATCGAGAGGTCAATGTTGATCGAGAGGACCGATAGTCGATGATTGGTCAATTGCATAATGATGAGATGCGTTGTGATACTTCATTGTGGTGGATACAATTACTCACAACATTATGTAGCACCTAGTAATGTATAATCATCAATGCTTGTTTCTGGAAATGGTCATGATTTTCTAGATCATGATGGAGTATAGTGTAATGATCACTTTTTGTTTGGTGCATGACATGAGAAATGATCACGAGCACTTAGGTGGTCCTGATGCTTCGACTGAGGTGGAGTACGGTGTAATGATTATGAGCGCTTTGGTAAAGAGTGTGGTGCAGTAATCGTGAGTGTTCAAGAGAGTACAATTTAGTGATCATGAATGCTCGAAGGAGAGCATGGTTTAGTGATTGTGAGTGCTCAAGTATAGAGACAGTGATGATTGTACAAGTTGTTCCTAGTAGGTGGAGCTGATCGTGTGATTCATGTCCACGAAGTGGATGATGAGAACAACGGAATTTCTCCAAAATACATGGCTCATCGGATATTAGCCAAGGTGGATATTGTTGGGTTTGTATCACCCATTCATTGAGTATCCAAATGTGATCAAAGAATCACGAGAAGTTCCAATTGGACTTGGATCATAAGACTAGAATTCTAATTGGACTGGAACATCAATTAGATAATAATAGTGTTATCCTGATAGGATTATAATAGTAGCACTATATATCTCTTATATGTGATATCAGAGAGGAGAGCAATGGATTAGAAGATATGTTTATGTTATTATGAGAGATGTGCAAGGTACATAGATACTTGGTTGACCGACCCACGTTAGTTTCTTGTGTTCTTTTTGTGATATATTATTTTCTTTATCTCTATGATCTTGATGAGAGATTTGATCCCCAACAGGGTATAGCTCATGAGGTCATTTGTCATCATCTTAATGTTGACCTTCGTTTCCTTCTAATCAAGCAGAAGGGAAGAAACATCGAGCTCGACAAGTAAAAGGCAACACATGAAGAGGTTGACAAGCTCTTCTTAGCTATTTTCATATGAGAAGTCAGCTGCCCTGACTAGTTGTCGATTATAGTTCCATCAAGAAAGCCAACTACAAGTGAGGGATGTTTGTCAACTATACATATCTTAACAAAGCTAGCCCCAGAGGTTGTTTACCTTTGACTTGAATTGATCAACATGTGGACTCGACATTAGGAACTAGTTGTTGAGTTTGTGGATGATTTCTTTGATTATGGTCAAACAAGAATAGTGAAGGAGGATTAGCCCAAGACTTCTTTCCATCACAGACCAAGGCACTTATTGCTACCAGGTCATGCCATTTGGTCTCAAGAATACTGTAGCTAGCAACTTACCAAAGATTAGTTAAGTGGATCTTCAAGCCCTAATTTGGTCGCAAAATGGAGGTCTATCGTGATGATATGCTTGTAAGTCAGCAAGATTCGACGACCACATTCTTGACCTACAGGTTGCATTTGACGTACTTTGGAAGTATAAAATGAAGTTGAATCCTTCCAATTATGCCTTTGTATTAATGTTGAGAAAGTTCCTCAGTTTCATGATCACATCCTGATGCATACTCTTCTACTGTCATTCCGACCTGTCTCAAGTTAATGAATTGGTGCTCCATTTCCCTCCTGACTGCTCTAGGAAAGAACCTTGCGAGGAAACTCATTGTGAAAGTATCCCATGAGATTGATTGGGATAGTCTGTTCTCCTCTGAATATCACCAAGTCCTTACTACATTCGTCAATTGAATTTTGATGACACTTTGTCAATATCTGGAATCCTAGCAGCTCTTAATAAGTCTTCCATCTGCATGAGCCACTGTTCAGCTTCCAAGGCTTCTACTGTCCTCGAAAAAGTAGATGGATGAAGGCGTCTGAAATTAGATATCCTTTCAGGATGCTGGTCCCTCGGTTTTGCCACACGATCTAAGGCCGCCATCACTCCTGCTCAAAAGGCTTCAGCCTGTTGTTGCTGCGTGTCGACCATCTTAATAAGCAGTCCTACCATTTTATTGGCTTCAGTAGTATTCGAGGTCGAGCAGGAATTTGCTCCATTCCTATTAGTCTGACGAGCCATCCTTCTGAGGAAATGGGATAATGTAAGTATTACTTAAATAAACATAATAAAAGCAAATATATATATTTAGAAAAATCATATTTATGTATATATATATATATAGTCGTATTGAACCTTAAATAGTTTAGCAAAATTAACTATTTTTTTTTGCTGACTATAATGATTTTCAAGTGTGTTTAAATCACTTGAACAGACTTAAAGAAGCCTGGGCTCTGATACCACCTGTAACGCCCCACTTCTCGGAGTATGGAAAGCTAAAACGTTCGGCGTCGAATGACAACTCGACAAGCCTCAAAATAAAATATTACAGTTGCGATGCAATTTAATATGAATAATATACAGAAATAAATGATAAATTTTATTTTAATCAAAGTGATAACAAACTTCCTCTAAATAAAATCAACAAAATGTCACTACAAATAAATTATTTCTGAATAAAAGAACTGTCTCACATAAAACTAAATGAAGTGTCATATACACTTATTACAGTTTCCTAAAATGAAAATAATTAATTAAATATTTTATCACTCTTGTAGATCGGCCTGTTTCTTAAAATATGCCCCATCTTATTCTGTTTCGATGGATCTACTTCTTGATAAATGTTTACATCTGGTCATACATAACCAGGATCGTCAGTAAAGCGATCTAATAATATATAATAAAACACAAAAAAAATAACAATAAGAACGCAATATCTGGATAGTCATGCAAATAAAAGGTATAAAGTTCTACGTGGTTATTATTATTATTATTTCTAATTGATGTCTTTTAATTGTGGTATTTGAAAATTTAGGAAAAATATGAATAAAGCTGGTCTGAATATATCCCCGTCTACCCCCGGAAAAACGGAACAGTAATTTTGATTGGAGCCTATCCCGATCCTCTCGAAACGGGAAACAGTGGCACAGTAATGATCAGAGTCTATCCTGATCCTCCCAAAATGGAAAATAGTGGCACAGTTACGTCCACCCATCTAATTCATATGAATCTTAATTTTTTCCAAATTCTAGTGTATGACGATTTCAGTGTAAGTTATTTAGTTTAGTTTAATGGATTGGTGATCATCATTAAGTTTCAATATTCTGTAGCAACAATAGCAACAATAAAGAATAATATACAATGCAATAGTTAATGATCTATCACCAATTCCATAATTTTCAGTGTCTTTTTAGATTTTATTTTCAATATTCATTTTTCCTCTTTCTTTTGTTAGAGCATGAAACATTCAATTTAGAAGTAGGTTATTATGAAAAATAAAATTTTAAAACCATCCATAATTATTTTCAAATGTAAAATTTGTTCAAATGCTTGTGAATGAATGCAACGGCTGCTTACTAAGAATAGGGTCTAGTTCGGGCATAAGGTTTCAGTCAGAGAGACCCGAGTCCTAGATAGCTAGAAAAGATTATTCCATTTCAAAAGGGGCTCACTTAGCAAAGTTTCAAACGTGCGCCTCAAGAGAACATTGGCATGCGCAAATAGAATTTCCCCCAAACCAGGCATTGCAAGCCTCCAAAGTTGCGGGTAACTCTAAATGCACACCACATACTATATAGTAAAGTGCTTTACAACATATGGGAAATGGTGCTCACTAGTAAAATATATGCGCATTTAGAATTTTTCCAAAGTTGTCCTGTCATTACAACCAAACAGAGAAAGGAGAAAGAGAAGTAGTAGCAGAAGCAGGAGTAGAAAAAGAAGAAGAAGAAGCAGAAAAAAAGAAGAAAAGCAAAAGCAAAAAAAATATGTGAATGCACACCACATACTATATAGTAAAGTGATTTACAACATAGGGGATATGGTTCTCACTAGTAAAATATGTATGCATTTAGATTTTTCCCAAAATTATCTTGTCATTGCAACCAAACAGAGAAAGGAGAAAGAGAAGCAGAAGCAAAAGAAAAAGCATAAGCAGATGCGGAAACGGAAGCAGAAACAGAAGAAGCCAAGAACCAGAATCCATTAATCGGGTACTTCAAGGCAACTCATCATAGCCATCTTTAGGAGAACAATCTGACCCAGATCCCAATATTCAGCGCAAAAAAAAAATCTTAAATTGATGTAGACCAAATCCAACACTTTTACAGCTCTAAACTGTATCTTACTGAAACCACATTGGAATGATCAAGACAAGTTGATATTGGTGAAAAAAAAACATAGGAAGGTATAGTAAAATTTACTAGAAAATTTTCCCAAACATTAAAAATTTTAAACCTAATGATATTATTCATAAAAGCTGAATTTGTTCATATACCCAATACCCATGAATGGCTGCAGTCAGTTATTAGAATGATTAAAACTGAAGTTTCATTGGGACAATTAAACAAACACGTAATGTGCAATATCCCCAACTAAAATAACATCACAATCCTAAGAGGATTAGCAGCACAATTACATCTAGGCTTAGTGTAGATTCTCTTTGAATTTGGTTAAGGTTTTCAAAAGATTCCAACAACTAAATCCTAGCACCCAAATTAGCTACACGAATGTCAAAGTTACACTAATCTAAACTAAAAAACAAGCAAATGAATTCCGAGAAAACCTATCAACAACTAGTTGTTAAGCCAAAGAATGGAAGTAGGAAATTTATTTAATTACAAGATTCAACTAAATTTTATAGATTCCACCCGACAAATAATTTCATAACGTCAAGATATAAGAATTTAATCAAAAGGAAGTTCAGCGCAAATTATCTAAAATTAGGAAGGACACAAAAAGAGTAAGGACGAGAGATGGAGAGATATGTTACCGGGGAATTCGAACACGAATTAGCTACATACTGCAACCTTCATTTTCCTCTGTACTTAGTTACCTTTTCAACTAATTTTATTGATGAAGATAAAGAAGGTTGCTCCTAATTTGCTGATGGCTAATTCAACAACTTATGAAATCCTTACATATCTATTTGCAGGTAAGGGAATACTTGATGAATTTCTTAGCATTTCATATGTATAGTCTACTGTTAAATCCTTAATAGCAATCATCATGGCAATCATTATATTTTACTTGTATTTCTCATCAAAAGACAGTAGTTAATGGCAGGTAAATTCTACTCTATTTGGGTTTCTATTCAAATGCATAACTTTAATTAAATAAAAACAGGAAATATAAAACTAAACATAGCATGTTTATGTGAGTTAAAAAAAAAACTCATCTTAGCCGAATCTTTTCTTTCCTCCTTTTTCTTTCCTTGCTTCCTTTTTCTCTCCTCGTACGTTCTGAAGTTTTCTGCGTTCTAGAGGAGAGAAAGGGACTTCATTTCATTCTTATTTAAATTTTAGGAGGTTGGAAGGTTGAGATATAATCTCGTTGGTTGAGATATAATCTTGTTGGTTGAAGATTTAAATAATAAATTTTTGGATAAGGGTAATCTATGAATTTGTTTTGATCTCAACTACTTCTGGATCCTCATCATAATAGAAAAACAAACCCCCCTTATTTATTTATTTATTTATTTTCCAGATTTTAATTTTTTTTCTTACTGTTTTAGAAGTGAACTAAATGCAATAAAAGAAAAGTGGTCGTTACAATAGATTTATTTTGCTTTGTAGTGTATAGCTTTAATCACTTTCCAGGAAAATATGATCCTTTAATTAGGAGTATGAGTAACTAATTAGTTTAGTCCTATGATGTAGATAAAACTAGGGATCAACCTCATATTAATCTATTTGTATTCTTTCTAAAATAAAAATAAAAAAGATAGGATTTTTCTATGAAACAATAAAAATACAAGAACTACTAGATTAGAACTTTGATAGGTTATACTTAATTTCAATATTTTGATAGCCTATATTTAGTTAGGGTTTGAAGTTGTTAGTTTTTATTTGTTTTGTTGAATTTATCTAACAATTTAGTTTATCTCTGTAAAAAGTAACTTCTTTGATGGATTATACTTGCACACAACTTTATAGTCCATACTTAGGATACTTTAAGTAGGAATTAAACTAAAAGATCAAATTTTGTTTAAAGAAGAAAGACGAATAGATAATATTTGGTTGTGAACTAGTGGATTCTATATTCTAAGCTAATTAGAATTGCAAATATCATCAATCTAGACTCATAGTTAGCTCGTCAAGATAATAGGATTAGCAATATAGCAAAACACTCTAGATTTCTGTGGGAACGAACTATTAACGCTATAACTGACACTGTGCACTTGCAGTTGATATTTTACATTAAGTTTTTAGCACCGTTGTCGGGGATTGACTTCAGCACTTGTCGATCCTAAAATTGCAGTACTTGATAATGCCATATATCAGTGAATTTCAGGAAGTGTTTGTACAGTATGCCTATTGATTCAATCATGCGTCAGGACAATTATTTTTGTATGTGCACATAATTAGTCGACACCATTATAGATGCTAAGATGCGGTCGAGAACTAGTTTGTCTCTGCCCCATATATCAGTGAATTTCAGGAAGTGTGCATGATGATAAAATTGTAGCACTTGTCGGATGATGCAATTAAGTTTTGTTTCATTCTATTCGCTCTCAAAGATAATGCCAAGAAATGGTTGTATATTATGCCTACTGATTCAATCACTACTTGGGATGAATTCGTTACTGTGTTTCTCAAGAAGTACTATACCACACACAAGATGATAAAAATTCAAAATCAAATTAATCAATTTCATCAAGTGCTGGGAGAACCCTTCTAAAAATACTTGGAATGGTTCAAATATTTGTTAGCTCAGTGCCTGCACCATGTGATAGAAAAGTGGCGGTTGTGTCAAATCATGTACGAAGGACTCGATTACACATCAAAAAATCTTCTCGAGTCCATGTGTCAGGGGAAGTTCATGAGAAAGAATGAGGATGAAGCGCGAGACTTCCTTGAGGACCTATCATGGAAAACTATGCAGTGGAAAAGTCCCGCTGAGAAACCCAATGTATAAACATCTACAAGTAAAGGTGGGATCCATAGCGTCGATAGCTCGATAGCTGCCGAACCTAAGACTGCAGCGCTTATGTGGAGAATTGAGACATTGGAGACTCCTAGTGCTTCACCAGTGGGTCATGTAAATCAAATACAAGGTCCCACATGTTTTAATTACGGAACTCCAAATCACGTTATGGAGGAGTGTCCACTGTTAGTGAATTCCATGGGTCTGACACTTGAGCAAACAAACGCCTTATATCCAAGACCCATAAATAATTCATATGCTCCTACATACAATTCTGATTGGAAAAACCATTCAAATCTCTCTTGGGGTTAAGAAAAATATCAGGGAGCCCCCAACCCTAACATGCAGCCTCCAGCTAATGGTCAGTTTCCAAGACCAAATGTTGGTTATTAACACCCAAATGCTTCAGATCATGGGAACAACTAGAATAACCACCTATATACAACCAATCACATCCACAACATGGGTCAAATAATGATCAAGAGAAGCAAGTACAGTCACTTGAAAGAACATTGAAAATCTTCTCAAGTCCTCGTCCAACCTTGATACACATATACAAAATCTCATAAAAGTGTCAACTAATTTCATTCAAACAACATATCAGCACCTACTCGTGAACTCTCAAGCTATTAAGAACTTAGAGCAGTAGGTTGGACAATTAGCGAGTGAAATGAGTGAACGTAGTAAGGGTACTTTTCCAAGTCAACCCTTAATAAACCTTAATGCCAAATCCTCAAACTCCAATCAGGCGCATATCAACCAAGTTAATGTCGTTCCCACACTTCGATCTAGCAAGCTGGTTGACAATCATGTAGCCATGCCACCTGATTTCACTCCTAGTGCACGACAGGTTACACTCGCTGATTCTACGATCCCATCATCACCTATGATTCATCATCATCTCAGGATCCACTCACTAGCACGATAGAGGAGTCTGACCTCTCTAAATCTGATCCTCCTATCGACCATACTTATAAGCCGAAGGCTCCCTCTCCAAATCGATTGAAGAAAAATTCTCCTCATGTTGAATTTTTTGATTCAAAGTCTAAATATTTAAAATCCACTAGTTCACAACCCTATTATGGTCTAGATGGTATTTTTACTCTAAATTAATCTATAATATCGAATTCACTAGTTCACAACCCTATTATCTTTCTCCTATCATTTTAACATAAACAATTAAGATTATATAAAAAAATGATCTTTTTCGTTTAACTTTTACTCAAATCACACTAAACATGAATTATCAAGTGTCGCGCAAGTATAACTCATCAAAATTTGTGACTTTTTATAAAAGTGAACTATCTCAATAGAGATTTCTACAAATAAAATTAAAAGCAATAATTTCAAACCCTAACTAAGTATTGACTATCAAAAGTAAGTTTTAACATATCCTATCAAAGTATTTAGATCTACAAATTATTATCTTTCAATCTTATCATAGAAAAATCATGTCATTTTAGTTCTTTTAGGAAGAAGATAAATAAAAATTATAATACAATTGATCACTAACTTCATCTACATCCTATAACTAAATAAAATTAGTTACTAATGTTTTTATTAATCAAGAAGATCTTCTTATGCATAAAAACTATTAGAAATCTAATTTTTATTACTAAACCTATGAAATCCTAATATGAAAGCAACGTTGACCACCAAATAGCATGGTTAATAACTAAGAAAGTAATTAAATAAGTTTACCTACGAATAATATGATGAACAGCAAAAGATCACCTTAGAGATTTGATATGGCGGTCGTCACTCCTTAGGCTTAATCTTTAATTTTATTAATTTATAAAATGCATAGTAAAATCCTAATTTATAAGGACACAACTAATATATAGGCCTCAAGGTCTCAGAACTCTAATCTAGTCAAAACAATAAAACCACACAATTAAAACAAAGCCCTAATAAAATATCCAGATAAAAACTCATTACTTTTGCCACCAAATAGCAACATTGACCACCAAATAGCATGGTCAAACCCTATCAGAAAAGTCCTACTCTACATCTGAGTCAGCATAAGAAATATGGAGGCAAGGGAGGCCCACTTTGCATAACTGGACTCCACTTTGATAGCTTCTAACTCTGTGTCTCTATAGTTTTCTTTTCTTAAGCTTTTTTGAACTCGCTTTTCCCAATCTAAACAGCCGCATATGCTGCTAAATAGTGATTAAAAAATGCATTTATGAACTTCTAGCTTTTGGATGTTGATCATTTGGTTCTTTTCTTCTTTTTTGCATGACTAGATTCCACTTTTGAATCAATTTCTCTACCATCAATAAGGGATCATCAGTTCATATTAGTTATAACAGATTACTTCTTAAAGTGGACCGAAACTATTCTCCTAACTGAAGTAAAGTCATCAAATGTGATTAAATTCATCAAACATCATGTCATGTACTGCTTTGGAGTGCCCAGGAGAATTGTTCATGACAACGAACCTCAGTTCGTGAGTCAGTCATTCTCCAGATTTTACAACAAATATAGGATCAAAAGTATGGCTTCGTCTCCATACTATTCTGTAGCCTATGGTTTAGCAGAAGCATTCAAAAAAACTATTGTGAAGCTTTTTAAAAAGTTCGTTTCATCCAACCGATGCGATTGGGATGAAAAACTTGGAGAATGTCTTTGGGCCTACCGAATTACTGTCAGGACTCCCACAAAGGCTACACATTTTTTTTTGGTGTATGGGTCCGAAGTAGTGCTTCCTTTGGAGATTCAATTTCCATCATTATGGGTTGCATTAGAACCCAAGATGATGAAATCCAAAAGACCGACAAAGACTTTTAGAATTGGAAGCTCTCGATGATAAACGCCTTGAAGCTCAACAAAGCATTGAGCTTTATCAAATGCGAATCTCCGAGACCTTTAATAAGAAGGTCAAATAGAAAACTTTCAAGTAAGGTAATATGATACTTTTAGTAAGAAAAACGATCATAACTAATAGAAAATCTAAAGAAAAGTTTCAACTAAAATAGGAGGGATCTTTTGTCATTGACGCATCTTATTCAGATGGCATGTACCAATTGGTAAAACCGAATGGCGACAAGATAATGATGATAATAAATAGAAAATTTCTAAAGAAATATTACTCCTAATGTAATATTCAAGGAATCCTAGAAGACCGAGCTAATTATCTAGTTTTCCAACAAATAATGGTGAAGAAAGACCCATAATCTTTTTAAAGGCAAAATAGCTTATGTAATAGTAAGAAGCAATCAGGTCAAAAATTGAGTGGTTTGAAATACATATCTTCTTCTATAACCCTCAATTATATCTCTAACTAGTACTGCAAAAAAGAGAATACAAAAATATCAAATCATTTGATACACATACTTGAATTTTTCCCCAATAAAAAAATAAATTTAACACTATGACTTGTTCATCCGCTCAAACGCCCGAGCATACAAAGACTATAAAGAGATTAATGAATGTGTCTAATTCTTGACACTATTATCTCCAAAAGAGAATCAATTTGTCCACCAATCAAATGGCGTGCATCTTCAAGAAGGAGTTCATTTATACCAAGTCTTATCATGGCGCAATAAATATTTGGTTGTCCAATACTTCATCAACTTCCCCTAATGAAGATATGTTAGCTCGTCAAACACATAACTCTCCACACCAATAGGAACGCTAAATGAATCCAATGTCTCTATGACTAAGGATAGAGGAAAGTTTAGCCGTTAGGCTCAAGCAAAATCCTCAACAACCCTACCATGCTGGGGGTAAAAAGTATGAACTACCCAATAATTGGAAGAGAACAAGTTTCTCCCCAATCTCACCATGCTAGAGGTAAAAAGCATGAATTACTCTAACCTGTTAGGGTTTAGAGAAGAGAAAATTTTGGTGCTTAAACTCAAATGAAATCCTCAAAAACTCATCATGCTGAGGGAAAAAGTATGGATAGCCCAATGCAAACGGCGATTGGTAACGGCAAATCAAATCTATTTACAGCTGGGGGATTGCTAAAAAATCCGGTGAACCTATCACGTTAAGATCTTATATCTAGTAGATCCTAAGTTTTTCTCCACGAAAATCCGCTTTTCTTGACCAAATAGTCATGTTTTGACCATAAAGAAGATAGCTAAAAGTGCGAATCTTAACAAAGTCATGTTCTGTCTCTAAAAAAGACAGTCAAAAGCACGAAGCTTTAAAAAATGCAGATCATCCTAGAGTCACATTTTGAAACAAAATTTTTATTCCTCTAAATTTGCTAAGTTAAAAATTATCTCTAGCAACCAAAATTTTCATTCCTCCAAATTTGCTAAGTATAAAATTACCTTTGTCAATTTCATTCTTTCAAATTTGCTAAGTTAAAAATTATCTCTGGTAAACAAAATTTTCATTCCTGAAAATTTGTGAAGTTAAAAATTATCTCTAGAAAACAAAATTTTTATTCCACCAAATTTTCTAAGTGAAAAATTACCTCTGTCAATTCAAGAGCTGTCATACTACAAGTCACTGAACAACTGAGATTACAATTTGTTCAAAAAAATTAACAGTCATTTCTATCATTTTCAACAAAATTATTCATTCATGGCAAAATCTATTTGGGTGTTTGAATAATGACTCTATATTGTCAAGTTAATGATTATTGCTAAACAATATTTTAAAAAGTCAATGATCATCAAGTTAATAGTTATCTCTAATCATTAATATCAAAATTATTCATCAAGTTAACAATTCCCTCTAAATGAATGACAATAATTATTTTTTCACAAACAAGATATTTCCATCTAAAAAAAAAACTTTATTCATTATCAATTCAACATTACAAGTGGTCCTTGACATCATACAATGAATAAAAATTATTACAAATCATTGAGTTAATAGAACATTAAAATTTTTCGTCAACATCTATTATTTCTAATTGGGTGGCTTCATGAGTTTGGATAGTAGCTCGCTGTGGCAATCAATTCCTGTCGATGGTTAGGAACTTCCAAGTTTGCTCGCTCAGCCATGTTAATATTATTGTCACCAATGACTTAATTAGTTCAAATCTGGGTGTACCAAATGCATGTTTTCAAATATACAACATATGAAACTACTGAAATTGGGAGCTGCTTACAGCCATTTATCATCCTTACTTTCAGGATGAAAGGTAAAAAGATAACAATGCCACAGACCTGAAATTTTTTATCTCATGCAAAACACATGTGACTTTCTGGTTCTCCAAAGATATTGAAAAAAGTTGAGAACCAGACGGGTATGGGCATTGTTTTAGTAAGTTTGAAGAGTAATATCCTACAATAGATCCAGGGTTTTGTCAAGAGATATAAAAGAAAATAGACAAACTCTTATTGTGATAAGAAAACTTACCATAATTAAGGTAGTGATTGCAGTTGTAAGGATTTTTTTCAATGGGATATTCCTTCTTTAACGAACCTGGCCGCAAACCAATCACAAATTTGCCAACATTTACAAAAGGCATTTTATCTGGAGGTCTTGTTACATGCCAATCACAATTCGTTACATCAATCAAAGTAAAAGATGGAGAATGAAATTTTGGTAGAGCCATGATAGATTGGCTGGAAGAACCTGAATGCTAAAAGATTGGCTAATGGATGAAGACTTCTTCATCATAAAAACCCTGACAAGAGTTCAAGTCAGAACAACCTAAGAAGAACTCAGAGAAATCTAGAAAGGAAGAAAGTTTAGAGAAAATTCTTAAGTCAGAATAGCTTTTTGAAGAAAGGCTTAGTGCTTTATATAGAGAGTTTCATGATTAAGATCTTCAGCCAAGAGATTTTATAGGTGAAATCTTTGTTGAGATCTTTGACTCGAATCTCACCGAGAATTTATTAATAATAGATGCATGGGATGCTAAGATCTCTGCGCCGAAAGAGATGTGATCTTCGGTTGAAATCTTTGATTGGAATCTTGTTAACATCTTGTCATTAATGAATGCATGAAGCGCTTAGATTTTTGCACCAAAAAGGCAATTAAAGTGGTGACGCTTCATTTTTAAACTGTCTAAGACCGTGGATTTGAACGCAAGGTTACATTTATATGCAAACCCGTAGATTTGAACATAGGGTCATATTTATGTACAAATCCGCAGATTTGAACATAGTGTCTTACAAACCCGCGGAATTCAATGCAAAATCATATCTAAGAGTAAACACACGAAGTTAGTACAAATCTGAACTCAAAAGTATCAATTTTATGAAAGATAGAAATTGTTCCAAGTTTTCATTAACAATTTCAAGATCACAAAGGCATCTTGGACGAGATCAGGAAAAACATTACATCTATGAGATTGATCCAAGTTTTCATTATCAAAACTAAAGATTACAAGAGCTCCTTGAACACTATCATCAAGAAATCATTACAACTTAATGAACCAAAGGAGTCTTGATCTTTTCTTCTACATAACTCATCTCTACCTGAATAGTTTCATAGGCCTGAACAACAACCTGTCTTCGTAATTATTCCTCATTGACAGTTGTACTGTTCATTGAGTCAGACTTCAGAGCCTCCAATTCTGCTTGATCAGTCAAGAGAGTTTTATTCACATTATCACACTGTCTAGATAAGTCAGAGAGGTCTTTCATTGCTTCCTCATGCTCCTTGGAAATCTTGTCATGATAAGCTTGAGTTTTGGCAATGGTCTCCTGAGTTCTTGCAATGACTTGATCATGACCCTTGACAATTGCAACAACATTCTCTATCTGAGAGCATAAAGATTAGCTAGTTGACTGATTCTTGTCAACACGGGCTTGACAAACATCACCTTTCCTCTTGATTTCTTACTGGAGCTTGAGTTGTTTCTCCATTAATCTTTGAAAATTAGCATCAACCATTTCTAACTTATCTGCATTGCGGATCTTCAACAAAGTATCAACATGATTATGAAGTTGAGCTACTATAAGTTTGTAAGGAGTTGCTCTTTCTTCCCTACCAATACTTGCTATGTCAGTCACATGAACATTAAGAAGAATGGCAATTGAAGCAAAAAACTCCTTTCAGAATCTTGTCAATGCAAATCAAAAAAATACTTTAATAGTATACTGGAGCAAATCATTAGCAAGTGAATCAACTTCTGTATAGCTTGTTGGTGGCAATGAGGAAGGGATAGGCGTAGTAGAAATAACAACAGAAGTAGATGCAACTTCAACAGTTCTGACAATTGGGAACAAGTGCGGGAGTGAGTCAATTTGTGTTGTATCCTGAGTTGAAGAAATAATAACTTTAGCAGAAGCAGCAGTATTAGCACCTTCAACAACTTCAGTAGGAGCAATAGCTTCAGCAACTTCAATAGGAGCAGCAGCTTCAACAACCTCAGTAGTGGAGATAACTTCAGCCACAATAGTCTCAATAGAAAAAGTGCCCACTCCAAATATACCAGCAATAGGAGCAACTCTAGATACAAGCTAAGTTGGGAATTCAACTTTAGTAGACAGAGCTTCAATTTCAGGCGCATACTCTGAAGTTGGGGTAGGAGATAACATTTCTAAAAAATGGATGGTTAAAAAATGAATAAAAGTGATTAAAGTTTCTACTAAAGTTTTGGAGAAATCTTGAGGCTGAGCACTTGATTCTCCAGGCCCATATACCTCAGCTCTCTTTTCTGCTGTCAGAAAAGTGTATCTGCTGTAATTTGATGAAGGAGTAGAAGAGGGAATATTATTACTTTCAACATCATCATTATCATCATCACTTGGATCGTCAAAATTTCCTAAAAAAAAAAAAAATCAAAAGATGAAGCGAAAACCCCAGAGTTGTGGACTTGGCAAAAGAAACTAAAATTTGTAATACATCAAATAAAGACTTATGAGTTTGATCAGTCTCTGTTGGTTGATGATCTATAAGCACCGCCATTGAGGAAGAGCCTGATGCGCGGATCTCTCTAACAACTTGCACTTCATCATCACCAGCAATTTAGATTACTGGAGGAGTAGGAGTTGCAGAATCCTCTAGGGTAGGTTGAATTGGTTCTTCTGAAAGAGGCTCAGTGGCAAATGAAGGCTCAGTTGCCGGTATATAGTGGAGAGAGCCTCTGTGATTGAGTCACTAGGAAATTCAGATATTAATTGAGTACCCTCCTCAATCTTAAAAACAAGCCCTTGACTACGACACTTCTTAGATGAATAGAGAGCAACCTTGACTTATCTTCTTCTTATTTCTCTTCAGTGGCTTCAAAGATTGAACTGAGAATTGTTGCACCAGTTTCAACTAAAACAGCTTCTGGGATGATTGGCAAGTCACAGGACCACTTTGACCTTTTTCGCTTAGAAGTAGTCTTCTAACAACAAGAACCTAACTTAGAAGATGATTTTTTTGCCACAGGAGAAAGAGAAACTGGAATAGTTGGGGATATGAGCTGATCCATTCGAATCATGGCAGTGTCTCTTTCATCTCTTGAATCATATTCCTCAAAGTCATATTCTTGACCAAATTCATCCATTCCAGGGTCTCTAGCACTGCTTACTTCTCTCTTTTGAGAATACCACGCTTTAATGTCTCTCAGACAGGTGTTATTTAAATCGAAGTTACGAGACATAGAATGAGAAGCAGAATACTAGTTACAAAAACTAAAAGACATGTACAAATTTAGAGTTTTCAGAGATAGGTTAAATCTAGCCTTTGTACCACCAGATATAAAATGGTACCAAGCTCTGGCTCCTTCAAATAAATTTTCCATAAATTGATGTTTGTATTTGGGTTCCCGAGATATAATTGATCGTATCCAATTTGTCAAGAGAAACAGCTGGGGTAATAAGGCTCAATATAACAAGTGCTTCCTAAACAGAAAACAAAGTGCCCTGGACGTATGCTTATCAACCACCATAAGCATCCAAGAGATAAAGTGGTAAAATTATCAGCAATAATTGAGTCCGTGAATTCCTCACCATAATCGACGTTTGGAGAATAGGGAAAACATTTGTACTGCTCGTAGTTAGTATGATGTTAAAGCTGTCTCCGCAGCCACATAACCCCCTTTCCATTGTGCATGTTGGACTTTGGGTGAATTAAAGTCTGTTTGAGGATGAATGGGACTCATCAAAGAAGGACAATGTAAATCCATCCAAGCAATCAAATATGTGTATGGAAGCTCTATCCGCGGGTTTGGGGTCTTGGTCCTTGGGTTTCCATCATCATCAAAGACTTCTTTGACTTTATAGAATTTATCACTCAATACTCTTAATCCATTTTGAATGTCGCAAACCATCGTCGATAGTAAACTAAGTGGACAGTCATATGCTAGCAATACTGCTGGGTAAACCACTCTAATAGATAAAACCTCTTGTGGTGCTAATGGTACCACGAAGCATTTTAGCCATAGCATCAAGAAACCCACCAATAAAGTAGGATCTGATAAAGGCTGTTGGGCCTGGTAATGAAAACTTTCAAAGGATGTCCCAACTTTGAAGACATCCTCATCTGATTCAGCAATATCGGCATATGTCCTAAAACGGGTAATCCTATCTTCAATCTCCTGCTCAGAAACTGTGGGAAGACAGTAAAATCAAAATTATTTGCCATAAAATTTGGAAGAAGATATTGCACCTACATTTTTTACTTTACACTATACTGCCGGACACTAGATATGTGAGCGCAGATGTGATAGTGACAAAGCAATTCCCAACAAGTTTCATAAATTGTAGGACATTGAGCTTTTAGCAAATGGAGTTCTTCTCTAGTAGGAACATATTCTTTATAAGGAATGTCTCCTATAGGTAACCCTGAAATATCATATATTTCATGTAGAGTGAGCCCTAGTTCACTACAAGGTGTGAAAAAGGTACATGTATCAGGGTTATACAACTCTAGTATGCAAAAGAAATGGAGTCGATTAGGAGGAATTCCATGTTGAACTATCCTTATAGCGTGGTAGAGATCTATGTTTTTCAAATATTCTTTTAATGACTTCAAGAAATAACCAGTCAATGATGCCCATTGGTCCTTCGAAGAAGAATGAACCCACCCAACTGGACAAAAGTTTTGAACCGGAAATTCTCCTTTGGCATCAATAAACCGGTATAAAAAGGTTTGAGCAATAAGCGGAGTCTCAGCTAAAAGACCGTCTTTCTTCAGGAACCTAGGAAGTAACCCTGAAACATGTTTTTCAGTAGAACGAGAAAATACACCATGTGCTTTAAATCCACCCAACAAAATGCTATCTTGCGCTTTGTTTAAATGCCAATCCATGGTTCTAGGGACAGAAAGGGATTGAAGATACATGAAAGGATAGGATCTCTTCATGTTCAGAAGAAACAAGAGCGACCTTTGATTTGACGGAGTCACTTGTAGTCCCCATTATCTAAACAATCATCAGGGATTGATACCTTATCACCAAACAGGAAATGATCCTTATTCATTAATTTTCTATTCTTTCCCTCAAGTAGGAACTAGTTGGAGTCAAAATTTTGGTCTCTCTCTCGATCAAGGGATGCTAGGCAAGCTTGAAAATCTATGTGGAGCCTAAATCGCTTTTCACCATCATATTCACCTACATGGCCGAAGTAGTGATTCTTCGAAAGAGGGTTTAAAATATAATTCACTGCATTAAGAGGAAAGAAAGGGTTAAAAAAAAGTTACGAGAAAAAGATTATCTCCTGAGTCCAAGAGATGGATTGTAGCTCTGCTATGGAGATTAAAACAAGCAACTCACCCCCAATCAATGGTTCTTTTAGAACTACTATAGAGCTAGAAGCAGCTTGAGAACCTAGTTCTTCTCAAACTACTATAACAGAAGAGCCCGATGCAGCTGGAGGATTTTGAGAACCACTGTTGGCTTGACCAAAAGTTGAAAATTTTTTTATTATCTTCTTTAAGATCTTAAGAAAACTTGATGCAGAAGAAATACAAAGGGAAAGGGTTCGGAGAAATTCAAAGATGAAAAGCTTGAAGGAGTTTGAAGACAAAGGACCTTAAAAAGCTTGGAGGCAAAGAAAACTCAAGAGTTCAAATTATTTTGGAAAGGGTAGAGAACTTTATATAAGAAATTAGAAGATTGAGATCTTTACTCAGATGATTTGATGGCTTGAATCTCTGGCCCAAATCTCGTAAGGATCTTTTCATTAATGAGCGCAGAGGACGCTTCGATCTCTACACTAGAAAAGGTGGCAATGCCCCGGATATACCGCATGAAGTGTAGATCCACGGTTCTAATGCATAATTGTGTGTTCCTTCTTAAGTGCGGATATGCAATTCTAATACAGAATCGTATTTTTTCCTTTCAAAAGTAGAATCGCGGCTTTGATGTAGAATCGTGATTTTCAAGCATAGTTCCACACTATCAAAGTTGTGTTTTACAATTATCAATTTATCCAAAGTATTTCAAAACACCTCTAAAACCATAGATTTTTGAAAACTTTGGAGGGAGTTTTGTTGGCGAAATTTTTAGAGAAGAGAAAAGAAAAAAAGAAAAAAAGAGAAAATTTAATAATAGCTAAACGTGGATCATCTTTCATAAGAGAGATCTGCTAATAGAAGCTAAAAAGAACTAAACCACGACTCTCACAGAGTCGCGTTTCATTTCTCAAAATCGCCAAAATGCGGATCTCCATCTATATAGATCCGCAAATAAAGCTAATATGTGGAGCTTTGCCTATAGAGATCCGCGGATTGAACTAACAAAAACGAACTCCCACAAGGTTGTGTTTGAGCATAAGATCACATCAGGGCTGATGAGTATCATATATTGTATTTTTCCTCCCATAATTTTTCTATTTTTGTATATAAATAAATACTACTCGGGTATTTTTAGTGTGTTTTTCAGGAATTTTATTTGTATAAGGAGACAATATAAAATCAGAGTTGGAGTAGGAAATCAAGCCAGAAAAGTTTCTAAAGTGAGTAAGACTACGAGATCACGATACTGCAGAGGGTCAAAGTGCAATACAGTCATCAAAATAAACTCAAAAGGAGAAAATACTCGAGAAAAAAAATCGTAAATTAACTACCTATTTTTACAGCTAATTAGTAGTAATTACCGCTAATTATCGGCCCAAAGTGGGCCCCACAACTTGAGTTTTCTCCCATAGCTTCGTTTTAGTCTTGTAGTTTCACAATTGTATTAGAATTAGGTTTGGTTTTCCGAAACCTATATATTGGCCGTATCCTTGTATTCTAGGAAGAATCTTGAAAGTTTTGTACTTGTTTTTAATTTAATAAAATTAGGATTTTGCTGAAGGGGTGACGTCCACAATACCATGCTCCAGAGGTAAGCCAGTGCTTTTAATTATTTATTTGCTTTTTAGATAGAGTTAATTGCTATCTAGTTTAAGTTTTATTGCTTTCTAGATTATATTTATTTGCGTTCATTAATAAAAATAGGATTTTGCTTACTAGAATTGTGGATAGCTAATTTTCTTTAGCCCTAGAATGTAGATGAAGTTAGTTTAATAGATCTAATATAGATTTATCTCATCTTTTTTCTAAAAAGAAATAAAGTTATGATTTTTCTATAAATAAATAAAAGATAGAGTTTACAAATCATAATTCTTTGATAGATTATGCTTAATTAATATTTTGATAATCTATACTTAGATGAAGTTTAGAATTCTTATTCTTTGTTTATTTTTAGAATTATCAAATAAAGATTTTCTTATAAATAAATTGAATAGGATAAACTTGTAAATCTAATTTTTTTGATAGGTTATACTTAAGTTCGGTCTTTTGATAGCCTATGCTTAGATTAGGGTTTTAAGTTTATTTCTTTTCTTTTGTTTATGATATTTTCTACTTGATATGATTTGTTTTTAAGAAAGGTGTTATCTTTGATGGTTTATACTTGCACATCACTTGATAGGTCATACTTAGAGACTCTTGATTAAAATTAAATTAAAAAGATCATCCTTTTAATATGTTACTTAACCGTGCATAATTAGAGAGATAGGAAGAAAGAGATAATTTATTATTAGGCTATTATTCTAATAGATTTGAAATCTTAGGCTAATCTCTAGAATTTAAAACTCATCCTTCCAACTTAGAATTCTTTGTTAATCCACTAGTACTAAAGAAATAGTAAGAATCACAAAACACCCGAATCTCTGTGGGACGACCTGTATAGCGCTACAACCGATACGGTGCGCTTGCAGTTAAAATATCACAACAAGTTTTTGGCACCGTTTTCGGGGATCGACGGTATTTTTCTTATTTTTCCTAACGTTTTACGGGTTAACAGTGTGTGTTGAGTGTGTAGGAAACAGTAAATGTAGATACCAGAAGATAAAAAGGATTAGAAGAGCCTCTGGACTAAGCAGCAGAAACCACAGAGTTAAACTCTCTGGTTTAGTCGCTATTTAGCGGCCTAAACCGCCAATTGGTGGCAAGTAAAAGTGATTCTAAACTCAAATTTTCTCCTATTCTGTGATTTGGTTCCCTGGTTCTGTAAAAAAATTCAAAAAAAAAAACAATCAATCTTTTTTTTATTTTCTTTTCCATCTCCCTCCCTCTCCACTTTTTTCAAAAAAAATTAATTAAAAAAATGTTTCAAAATCAAACTGATTATTATCATTGTCGTGATCCATATCATAATTATTATCAGTGTCCATAGATAGAAAGTTTGCTAGGACAAGGTCATAATCAAATTCTATATAATGAACCTACGAGCATTTCTTATACACAAAATTACAATTATGAATGGATGAATAATATAATTCTAATTTTGCATATAATCAAGAGCCATACCAAAATAGTCCTCCATCTGATCCTTTTTTTATGGGCTATTCATTTTCATGTTCTACATTCAATCATGAATAAGATATTCAATTGAACATGTTAGATGAAAGATTAAAAAGATTAGAAGCAACTTATGAATATTATGAGAATATACCTTCAACCACTTCATATCTGTCATCAAATATGTACACAGATCTATCATATGCACCATCAAATTTCACTAATGATCTCGAGATGCAATTATTTGAAGAAAATAAGGAAAATTACAATCATAAGTCGGAGGAACGAAGACGTAGAATAGAGGAAGGTATACAAACTTTGCCACAATCATCCTCTCAAACTGGAGCTTGTATGGAAGATCTTCTCAAAGCGATTTCTCAAACTAAACTTTTTGGATATCAACCATCTAATAGTTTGAACATATCTGAATCCAATGAGAAACCACTTCAGTCATTTTTTTAAGTAGCTATGATTCAAAATGAATTAAATAATTTTGTGCATGATGAGTCCATAATTCAACATTGTGATCAACCTATTTTAGACCATTGTGAAAATAATTATGATGAAACTGCTGATAAAGAAAATATTTTGCTTGGTGATTTGCCTCATGATGAGCTTTCTAGTGACACATTATCATTTTATTCTCTTGATAGAAATTGTAAAGAAATTTGTGAAGAAGAATTTTTATCCATTCATAATAACTTGACTAATGATAAGTCTACTAGTATAGCATTTTCTTTTGAGAATTTTGATAACAGGATTGAAGAAAATTTGCATGACAAGCGTATAATACTTGAAGATTGGAAGGAACTACAAAAGAAAGTGATTATGGTACCTAATGATTTAGAAGGATGATCCAAAATCGAGCTCATGATTCTGCTACATCAAAGTGAGTATGTTATTTCACAAGTTAATAAAACCAAAATATTTACTGCTATGAAATATGCTAATGGGTCAAATATAGATGATAAAGGTACGATTTTCAACTTCAAAATTTTATTATTGAGTATGAAAAAGAAAAGTAGAAATAAACTGAGAAAAATCAAAAACAAGATGGAGATATTAAATGCAAAATTGACAAAAAGGCTAAGTTCATCCATATCAAAATATCAAAGGACACATTATGAGAGTGAAAAGTGATCAAGAGGTCGTAACCGGCTTGAATTTTCTAGTAAATGTATAATATGTATATCATAGTTTTCTTATTTATTTTACCACACTTGGTTTGTGTATGAGGCCATATACGAGTTTAGGTGTGGGGGAGTGGGTTAGGATATATATATATATATATATATATATATATATATTGTTATTTTAGTTTTTTAGAGTTTTTATTTTATTTTTAGATGATTTTTGGGTTTCTTTATTTTATACTTTGGGTAGTTTTTAGGTAACTAACTGAAATTTTTTTTTTAAAAAACTGAAAAAATGAAAAAAAAATAAAAAAAATTTAACAACAAATTTATGTATTTTTATCAATAGATCAATCTAATTACAGATAAAGGAACAAATTTAGATTTGAAATTGGATAGGAGAGTAGATTGGACGATACACTTTGAATTTTATGAAAAAGATTATAATCGAAAATAAATATCGCTAATAGTAGTTTTGAGGCAAGTATACATCTATTTTTCACTTCACAATAGTTTAATAGGTTAAGAATAAAGATGATAACGAATGAGTAAGTTTTCTCTCTCTAAATAAAAAAAAAGGTGAGAATAAAATAGTGGGGTGAGCCTGGTATTAAGACAATAGCCTCGAGAGTGATAAAATAATAGGGTGAGCCTAGTATTAAGGCAATAGTCTCAAGAGTGAAAAAAGAGTATGATCTAAGTAATCGGGTATTTTGTGCCTAAGTAAGTATGAATATTCGTATGAAAGGTGAAATATTCTAAAAAAAGAAAAAGAAAAAGAAAAGAGTATGAACCGAGTAATTGGGTACGTTGCACCTAAGCAAGCGTAAATATTCGCATGAAAGGTAAAATATTCTTAAAAAAAGAAAAGAAAAAAATAAAAAAAGAAAAAAAAATTATTACGAGAGAGGAGAAGAATCATGAGTTAGAGTTGGAGTCCAAACCCGAAGTAGACTATCACACGTGCACGTAGATGAATAGGAGCCAATGTATTATCTGTTAGTGGGTACTAAAAGATAAGATTTAAATTTTTGATTAAAATGATAAGTGTATTTGATGTGACGTTCGATTTGAAAATTGATAATCTAAATGCGTTCTTGAGTTTGTATATTAGTGAGATTAATTGATGAAAATATCGTAAAAATTTTATTTTTCTTTCTTTTTACAAATTTTTTATTTTTCTTGATTTTCGTTTATCCTTATTTTTCTTTTCTTTATTTCTTAATCCATTTTATTCATGAATTTTGTGGGTATATTCACTGCAAACCCTCACGAGACACAACTCGTCCATTAGGGTAACCTAGGGGTTTAAAGGTTTGTTGTACGTGCTAAGTGCAATCGCGATTTCTGCAAAACTTAGTTAGAATTTTTCTTTTTCTTTTTAGGATTAGGTTTTGCTCGAGGACTAGCAAAAGATAGGTGTGGGGGTGTGATGAGTATCATATATTATATTTTTTTCTCCCATACTTTATCTATTTTTCTATATAAATAAATATTACTAGGATATTTTTAGTGTGTTTTTCAAAAATTTTATTTGTACAAGGAGATGGCATGAAATCAGAGTTGGAGTAGGAAATCAAGCCAGAAAAGTTTCTAAAGTGAGCAAGATTACGAGACCACGATGCTGCAGAGAGTCAAAGTGCAATATAGTCATCAAAATAAACTCAAAAGGCGAAAATACTCGACGGAAAAAAATCATAAATTAATTACCTATTTTTGCCGCTAATTAGCAGTAATTACCCAAAGTTGGCCCCACAATCCGCGATTTCTCCCGTGGCTTCATTTTAGTCTTTTAGTTTAACAATTGTTTTAGAATTGGGTTTGGTTTTCCGAAGCCTATATATTGGCTGTATCCTTGTATTCTAGGGAGAATCCTGAAAGTTTTATACTTGTTTTTAATTTAATAAAATTAGGATTTTTCTGAAGGGGTGACAGCCACAATACCGTGCTTCAGAGGTAAGCCATTGCTTTTAATTATTTATTTGTTTTTAAGATAGAGTTAATTGCTTTCTATTTTAGGTTTTATTGCTTTCTAGGTTAGATTTAATTGTGTTCATGAATAAAAATAGGATTTTGCTTACTAGAATTATGGATAGCTAATTTCCTTTAGCGCTAGGATGTAGATGAAATTAGTTTAATAGATCTAACATGGATTTATCTCATCTTCTTTCTAAAAAGAAATAAAATTATGATTTTTCTATAAATAATTAAAAGATAGAGTTTACAAATCATAATTCTTTGATAGTTTATGCTTAATTAATATTTTGATAATCTATACTTAGATGAAGTTTGAAATTCTTATTCTTTATTTATTTTTAGAATTATCAATAAAGATTTTCTTATAAATAAATTGAATTGGATAAACTTGTAAATCTAATTTTTTTGATAGGTTATACTTAAATTTGGTCTTTTGATAGCATATACTTAGATTAGGGTTTGAAGTTTATTTCTTTTTTTTATTTATGAGATTTTCTACTTGATATGATTTGTTTTTAAGAAAGGTATTATTTTTGATGGTCTATACTTGCACATCACTTGATAGGTCATACTTAGGGGCTCTTGATTAAAATCAATCTAAAAAGATCACCTTTTTAATATGTTATTTAACCATCCATAATTAGAAAGATAGGAAGAAAGAGATAATTTATTGTTAGGCTATTATTCTAATAGATTCGATATCCTAGACTAATCTATAGAATTTAAAACTTATCCTTCCAACTTAGAATTTTTTGTTAATCCACTAGAACTAAAGAAATAGTAAGAATCGCAAAATACCTGAGATCTCCGTGAGACGACCTATATAGTGCTACAACCGATACTGTGCGCTTGCAGTTAAATTATCACATTAAGGGCCCACAAAAGTCCATAAAATTCATGGGTACAGTTAAGAGATTAAAACAGGAAGCATCTATTATAGAGAGATTTGTGTCTGATTTGTTCTTTTCTAAACACAATCAACACGCGAACCCCGGAGGGCCCTGTTTCTATTTCAAAATTTTAAAGAGCGAAAACCATCTCCAGTAGTAGTCAAATATGGGTCCGAGCATACCATGCAAACCATGAGCATACTATGCAAGCCAACAAATACCAAAACATGAATCTAGAGGATGATATCTGTGTTTCGGTTACAATTCAGAGAATTCAAGATGACCGTTACAAATTCTGGAGATTTAATATAAATCCTTCAGATCAAAGATAGAAAATTAATTCTCAAATCATGGAGGCCATCAATTGGATAGTTACATCAACTTTAAAACCTCCAAATCCTATAAATAGCAGAAGTTTAAGCTAAAAAGGGCATCGGGATATCACTATTAAAAAAGGAATCATTTCTACTTGCGTGCTGGTGTTAAGAGTTTTAAAAAATCTTGCCAAATTTATTCGGAGTGTCCACAGAGTGTAAGATCATTCTCCACGGCTACTATAGAATCCAGTTTAAACAAAGAGAAAAATCACTTTTCTCATCTTCTGTAAACGGAAAGCCATTCCAATTGTAATCCTTTCAATGAGAAGTTTTCAATAAAGAGACTTTACAAATTTTTATGGCAAACAAAGGGGTCCATACCTTTAATTTCCTTCATATTCCATCCAAGAGCTCCGTTATACTTATGCAATATTGATAGTAGCTGCTTTTCTTGATTCTCGTCAAGCTGTACTGAGAGGACTACTGGAAAAGTTTCCTTAGGTCCTAAAAATGCATACATCAGATTTTCAGGTAGCGGTTTTTAGTTCAAGGATTGGTACTTGAATATCTGATCGTATTAATTTCTTTGTAATTTAAGATAACTCTTCATACACTTCCATTTTTCAAATTTATCCTGTGACATTGAGTATTAGTTAAGTATTTTATAATCTTAACAGCGTGTTCGTATTTGAGCCAATCAAGAAGACCATCATTCATTGTCAATGCAAGCTCCGAAGGATCAGAGATGCACAATGATACAATGTCTCCTTTTTCATGAATTTCTTCAATGTAATTAATGTCGTGCAATTCATCATTATCAATGTTCGACTATTTGCAAACATTAAAAATATTGACTTCAAGGGTCATATTTCCAAATGAATGCTTCACCACACCATTCCTTGCCTACAAATGGACGTTCGAGGGTAACAAGAATGTGAAGACGTGAATCCTTTACATGTATAGTAACAATGACTATAAAATCCATTAGAAAATAGAATTTTTTTGGTCTGCACTAAAACATCTTGCACAATGCCTTTAGGATACTTTTTAACCTATCTGCTAAATATAGTGTAATAGGTGTGAGTTTAAGTTCTCCTAAACCCAGTTACTTGTAAACTGAAAATGGTAAAAGTTCACACTAGCTTGAAATCTAGTAAACCTTTTTCAATATTGTGTTGACCTATCACATATGGAATAGTTGGACGTCCAGGATCCTTATATTTAAGAGGCATTTCATAATGGAATAATACACTCACTAGCTCTGCAAATAATACTTTCTTTTGTAAGTCCTTTAAGAATTTTGCATATGAGGGGACTAGTTTAATTATTTTCAGTAGAGGAATATTAATATGTACCTATTTAAAAATTTCTAAAATATCAGCATAGAATGCACTAATATTTTTAGATTTCAATAATTGGGGAAACGGTACAAGTGGTTTGCAAGTTGCGGGAGTGGGTTCTTTTGAATTGTCATCTTTAGATTGTTGCATTAAATTATTGCCCTTTTTCTCTTCAGTACTTTTTTTTAAACGAGCTCATTAAGTACTTTTCTACTTTACAAACTAATTGAAACAGATATCTCACGTATATCATTATTAATTGAAAAAGTAATAATATTTATATATTCAAATTTGATTGAAGTGCTGGCCTCCAGTTGTGATGGTAGCTTACCGTTTTCCTTTGTCTGTAATGCAGAACTAAGGTGACATATCTATGATTAGGTATCATTGAAGGCTTTTACATTCTAACTATTGATCATTTGTTGCGACTGAATGAATTGTTATTGTGTTTGGATCATTTGATCCATTCTCTATTGTATCTGCAAAATATTATTCTTAAAATTTCTCTTCGGTGGTAGTTGGTAAATAGAAGATTGATTAGATGGTTGGACGTATTGTTACGGTGTCGGATTAGTGGGTAGTTTATTTTGATGATTAAATTATTGTTAAGAAATCTGCTTCTATTGAAGATTGGGATGGTTCCTCCAAGCAAGGTTATATGTTTGTGAATAAGGACTATTTGCTAGTTGAGAAACATGATTGAAGGCATTAACATATTCATTTAATACTTCCTTAAAAGCGAGAAGTGCTGGACAATCGCGTGTTACATGTCCTTCTAGTTCGCAAATGTCACAAACTTCCAAAAATTTCTCTATTGCCTTTAGAGTTTATGTTTTCTTTGTAAGAAAATCTTCAAGTTTCTTTGTAATAGTAATTAATCATGCAGTTATATTTTGATTTCTCTTAATTTAAAAAGTCCATCTCTATTTTAAGACTTCTCTACTAATTGGTGTCTTTCTAAAATATTCTCAGTTTTCAGCTTGTGAATTCTCGACAAGTGAATCAAGATAATCCCATACTTCCTCATCGTCCTTGCTCAGAAATTTACCATTACATATAGTTTCTAAAAATTGCCTAGTTATAGTGTTTGGCCCTTGATAGAAGATACTAACAGTCCTCAATATCTCGAAACCATGATGTGGTCATAAGAGTAGCTAATTTCTAAACCTATCCTAACACTCGAACAATAGTTTATCCTTTTTCTAATGAAAGTTGAAAATTTGCTTTCGCATATAATTTGTTCGATGTGAAGGAAATAATTTCTTTAAGAAATTTTTTTGTACCTCATCCCATCTTCCTATTGAACTGGGACGTAATGAATACGGCCATGTCTTTACTTTATCCTTAAGAGAGAATAGAAAAACCTTAAACTTTAGGCGCTCTGTAGTAATACTTTGAAGATTAATATTTTCTAAAGCTTAAACATTAGGAAAGAGCTTAAACTTTAGTCGCTTTATTCTTAAGAGAGAATGGAAAGAGCTTAAATTTTTACTTGCGCTGTAGAGCAAATCTCTTCAAGTTCTCGAAGGTGCAGATATGGGCTCTCTAAATCTATCCCATGAAATTTAAACAAAAGTTAAATTATTCCAAACTTAATCTCAAAGTATCTTATATTCAAAGAAAATGCTATACATGAAGGTTGTGTTATCCTATCAGGTTGTAGATAATTGCATAAGGACCAACCATTGCCTCCATGATCGCTGTTATTATTATTTATATTATTATCTCCAATCCACTATTATTATTGTTATTCATATTATTATTATTGTTAGTACTCATGTCGTGAGGTGATTGGTGGATTAGAATTGTTCGTGGATTTGAGTACGATCGAATAAGTCTACCGTTAGAAGTTCTCCTCCAACTGGTTATGCAAATTCAAATTGTACAAATTAATAACGTAGAAACCGTAATCTATACTAAAATGTAACAAAATATTATCGATCCCCGGCAACGGCGCTAAAAACTTGACTACAATCTTAATCGTACAATTCCAATTGCAAGAGATCAAACAAATCATACAAGAGTGGTAACCCAAGATTGTTCTCTCGATGATCATTTTGATTATTGTGTTAGACACATGGTCTAACACAATTACGGAACTAAAAAGAAAGATTGGAGTTTTTATTAACTAAAACTAAAATTTGAGGGTTTTAAATTACTTCAACTAAAATTGTTGGTCAGATGGGTTAACTCCCCCATAAAATATTTTACTAGATATGTTTATATTTATTTATCTTAGTTACATCGATCACATGGTCTTCGTGCAGCCGATAAATATATCTTTAAAGTATAAATCAAACAAATTTGTAAACCTATACGAATTGATATTTTTGACTAATTTCTCCCAATTAAACCAATATGAATTTTGAGCTTATCTAAGCATGAAATATAAATAATAAAAATAAATATTCAAAGTTTAAGTATATACCATGTCTAAAGAGTCTATGTTATATTGAAAACTAAGCAACAAATATATCATCAAACAAGACTCAAAATCATATTTAAAACCTAATATGATAATAGGAAATCAAAATATCAACTTTATGCAAATAAATTAAGTACAATAATCAAATAAATCATATACTCGGAAATTATCTAAGGTTTGTTACCTCATCGGATCCAATGCAAGAATCTAACTACTAATATCTTCATAGCCATGAATAAATAAAAAGATATTCTTTTGTTGATTTTTGTGAAAGAATACAAAAACTAAAATTTCTCATATCTTTCACTATTCATAAATTGCATCTAATAATTTAAAATTCCCAATTACATTAGATATTTAGCCTCACAAAATAACCTAACAAGAACTCTATTTAAATGAAAACTCTATATTCTCTCCAAAGCCTCAAAATCATGATCTGTGGCCGTGACTTTCCAAACCTACTTCGACAGCCACTCTCCGGTTGATTCCTAGTTGATGGCTATCGACAACAAAACCAGACCAGTAAAATTGCAGTTCTTAACTAATATTTAAGATACACTTTCATTCTTCAATTTATTTGCATATAGAACCCTACAAAAAATATAAAACACTAGAAAAATATCATAGTGGAGAATTTGGTTAATAAAAGTAATTCTCATTATCTTTTTCTATTAATCACCAATATTGGATTACGAGTACACAAAATAAATTAAAATAACTGCACCTTTAACTCATAATCAATCAGAGAAGAAAGATGGAGGCAAGAGGGGCCCACTTTGCTGCTTAATGGAAGCAAATGCTGTTAAATAGTGGCAAAAAATGCTCTTATGAACTGTTGGCTTCTAGAGGTTGATCACCTATTTCTTAACAAGAAAAGCTTTTCTACCAAATCAAAGAATTTCAACTTCGCCAAATGAAACAACATTCCTCGCCAACCAGGACAAGTTTAAAAGCCTCAAAAGAGCCAAGAGACAAAATCTACTTCGTCAGTGAAGACAACCCATCCTCGCCAAACTAAAGAAAGAAAAACCCAAAAGGGTCACTAAATGACTGAAATCAACTCTCCAGAGGAAAATGATCCAACCTCGCCAACTAAAGGAGTCAGCTCCGCTAGCAGGCATCTCATCCTCATTAGCAGGTTAGGGTCAACGGAAGTAAAAAGTCGCTATGATCATACTTCCATCGTCAAATAATCTCCAGAAATTTCGATTGTAATTCTCTCAATTAGTTAAGAACAACCTAAGTGTTACAATTTACAAATCTCCAAATCTAAAATTTTGTTTGGTTTTCGCAATGGCCGCATTCTCACTTAATTTTGCAAATGACGGAAATAAGCTGGTGACTTCATTGGGGAGTCAAACGTCTATCCAAGAGGAATTCATGTTGGAATCTGGTAAAGTGGTTGTCAGCACTATTGTTGATACCCTGGTGATCGAATTTGACCAGGGAAAGTACGAAAAATTTCTCCATAACAACTCTCTCTCCAACAAATGCAAAGGAACCCGTTGCACAGCGAGAAAGGTCAACTTGTCTTCCTCACGGAAGGCTGTACACTCCAACATCACTAACGAAGCTGGTTACTTTGGGGTAAGTTCCTAATTCAGTGTACTGGAAGAGGCTGACACCATGATTACGCGATCAACCTCTTCGATGTACTTATGATGGTATGGCTTTGCCTGTTAAGAATGAGAACTTGTTATACCTTCTGTCAATCGGTCTGCCATCACTCTCACCGACAAAGAAAGGAAGCAAGCATTCTACCAGGCCATTATTGCCAAGCGGATGGCTAGGAAGCAGAGTAGGACGGAAAGTGTCCTGGATGACTATAAACCCCATAGCAGCATGAAGAAATCTCTTGAGGCTAGAGTTCGAGAATCGAGCGAAGCCTCAACTTTTAAAAAGTCCGACCCAACGAAGAACAAAGTTTCCAAGATAAATCAAGTTCAAAGGCCCGGTGAGTGTCGATTAAACAAAATGATCTACTGCTCAATCGGAAACACTGAAGGAGATCACACAAATACCGATAAGCACAAGGTGACCATGATCCCATCAGAAATGGCTCTCCTCCCAATTTCGAACTTGAGAGAACATCTTCGTCAGATTCGACAGGCTTGATGAACCTCATATGTGATAACAAATCTCTGAGCCAAATCATCAGTATTTAGCCAATTATCACTCGCATCACCAACTCTCCGCTCGGTGGTGTCGATACCGAAGAGGTCTTGATATCATGCAAAGAAACTTCGAAAGGAAACCGAACTAGCCCATGCTATAGTCAACATGATTTGATGGGGCGATCCTACACCAGGGTAGCATGTCCGGATTCACCTCCTGAAAGTCAATCTGCCACCGAGTCTGATGGAGTCTACCGCAACAGGCAATCTAGGACTAGATTGGTAACAACAAAAGCATTATTTATATAAAAATAGATAATATGAGGGTTATAAATGTGCAATGTATAAAACTCATCACCCCATACTTATCTTTTGCTAGTTCTCAAGAATAATCAAGACTTAAAAAGAAAAAGAAAAATCCTAATTCACTTTTGTAGGAATCGCGGTTGCACTTAACATGTGCAACAAGCCATTAAATCTCTAGGTCATCATATTGGACGAGTTATGTCTCGTGAGAGTTTCCAGCAATGTTACCCACAAACATCGTAAAGAATATGGATTAAGAAATAAAGAAAAGAAAAATAAGGATAACCAAAAATCAAGAAAAATGAACATTCGTACAAAAGAAATAAAAATCTTTTCAGTATTTCTACAATTAATCTCACTAATATAATAACTAAAGAATGCATATAGATTATCAATTTTCAAGTCAAATATCATATCAATTACACTTATCATTTTAATCAAAAATTTAAATCCTACCTTTCAATACCCACTGATAAATAAATCATTAGCTCCTATACATCTATGTGCCTGTGAGATAGTCTACTTTTACTTCAGACTCAAACTCTAACTTATGATTCATGTTTTCTCTCTAAACAAGAAATTTTCACTTTTATTTTACTTCTTTTTTTATTTTTTTTGAATATTTCACCTTACATGCGAATATTCACGGTTGCTTAGGCGTAAATACCAATTACTTAGATCATTCTATCTCTTAAAAAACCGTTCATGTGAATATTCACGCTTACTTAGGCGCAAATACCTAATTACTTAGTAATTCTAAAGAAACTTTTTTTATTTATAAAGGATCATTGCCTTAAGTATCAGGCTCACCTCTTTATTATTTTTTTCTTTTTATGTTTTTTTTCATATTTTGAGAGAAAAGACTTCTAAATTGTTATCATTATTATTCTTAACCTAATAAGCTCTTGTGAAGTGAAAAACAGATGCATATTTATCTCAAAATTACCATTAGTGGTATTTATTTTTTAGATTTTAATTTTTTTTAAATTCTACGTGTATTATCCAATCTACTCTCCAATCAAATTTTAAATCTAAATTTATTCTTTTATTTGTAATTAGGTTGATTCATTGCAGAAAATAATTTTATTCAATTTTTTTATTTTCAGATTTTTTTCCTTTTTTCTTTTCTTTTTTATACCCTCAAACTACCCAAAGTGTAAAATAAAGAAATCAAAAAATTTAAAAGTAAAATAAAAATCCTAAAAAAATCAAAATTCTAGTAAAACACAAAAAATCTCCTAATCCACTCTCACACACCTAAACTCGAGTATACCCTCATATATGAACCAATGGCGGTAAAATAAAGAGATAAACTATTTAACAAATAATATATAACTAATGAGTGTCGTAAAAGATCACGATCTTAATATGGACACCCTACTAACACATGGAAAGCAGTTACAATCTCTCGATCACTTCTCACTTTCATAATTTGTGCATTTTAAATGTGAAGTAGATGCATTATTATGTCTCATCATCCTACAACAAGTCATAAAATTACCTGTCTGTTTCTTATGTCGTCCTTACCTTTTCTTTCTCCTCATATAAGCATTAATAATTGGGTTAAAGAATTTTTCTTTATAAACCTGCCAATTATCATTAGTAACAAGCACACTTGTAGGAATATCGTGTGGTGTAAACAGTGCAACATGATCAAGTGAACCAACTATGAAGTGTGGTGGTCCTTCAAACACATGAAGTAATGCAAGCTCCTCTGCAAACTAATCTTCAAAGGTTTTCTCATAAATGAATGACTCACTTGCACAAGTGTCATCATACATAGAGTCAGTATATGTCAATTTGTCTAATAATATGAGCTCATTTTTAAAAATTTGCCCAAATAAGAGTTCATTATCAGTGCAAGAGGTAGAATGAGAGTGCAAACTGTGAACCATGTTTACCTCAATGAGGAAGCAATGTTGTGTGCTCATCCTTATTAAATATATTCAATACTACAGTCATACAACAACATCAACTAAACCTTTTATTCCAAGTATTAGGGGTAGGCTACATGAACAAAAAAAAAAAAAATCATAACGGATCGATTACTTTGATATTCCTTCTCCATTCATTTCTATCAAGTAATATATCCTTATTTAAACCTCTAGACTCTATATCTTTGCGTATCACCTCCATTCATGTTTTCTTCGATCTTTCATTTGTTCTTTTAACTTGTCCTACATTGATAAACTTCTCTCTTCGAACTGGTGCACTTAGGCCTACATTGCACATGACCAAATCATCGTAAGCGATTTTCTCGCATCTTCTCATCGATGGGAGCGATACCTAGCTTAGAACGAATATCTTCATTTCTCATTTTATCTCTCCTAGTACTGCAGCACATCCAACGGAGTATGCGCATCTCTGCTATACATATTTTCTGTGAATGATGGTTCTTTATAGCCCAATATTTTATACCATATAATAAAGCTGGCCTAATAGCAGTCCTATAAAACTTTCCTTTCAATCTTAACAGAATGTTACGGTCATATAAAACTCCCGTTTTCCTCCTCCATTTTAACCAGCTAGCTTGTATCCTATGGTTAACATCATTATCGATCTCTCCATCACTCTGAATAATAAAACCCAAATATCTAAACTAACTGTTCATTTATATCTCTTGCCTATATAGTTTTATAGCATTATAGTCTATGGTCTGTTATTTACTAAATTTATACTCCATATACTCTGTTTTAGACCTACTCAATCTAAAACCTCTATATTCTAATGTATGCCTCCATAATTCTAACTTGGCATTACCCCTATTCCTGTCTCATCATCAACTAAGATAATATCATAAACAATAGCATACACCAAGGTATCTCATCCTGAATGGTTTTAGTAAGCTCATCCATCACTATAACAAATAAGAATGGGCTCAATATAGATCCTTAATGCAATCCAATTGTGATAGAAAAATCACTTATTAAACCACTACATGTTCTGACATTGGCCACTACTCCATCATATATATCTTTAATTATATCTATATACTTGATGAGAACTCTTTTCTTTATCAATGTCCACCAAAGTATCTCTCGTGGAAGTTTATATAGACTTTCTCTAAGTCAATAAATACCATATGCAAATCTCTATTTCTCTATCGGAATCATTCTATAAGTTGACGAACTAAATGAATAGTTTTTGTCATCGATCGTTCAGGTATAAATCCAAACTAGTTCTCTGATATTTTTACAGTTTGTCGCAATCTATGTTCAATTACTCTTTCCCAAAGCTTCATAGTGCGACACATGAGTTTTATTCTCCGATAGTTAGAACAACTTTGAATGTTGTCCTTATTCTTATACAGAGGTAATAGGGTACTCTTCCTCCAATCATTTGGTATTTTCTTAATTTACTAAATCTTGTTAAAAAGATCTGTTAAACCAATCCCTCCTAAGTATGTCCATACCTCTATAGGAATCTCATCTAGACGAACAGCTTTTCTTGATTTCATCCTCTTCAAAACCTCTTTTACTTCATACTCTTTAATTTTGCGCTTAAAACTACGATTCATATCCTCATATTAAATAGTATGATCTCCATACCTCTATAGGAATCTTATCTGGACGAACAGCTTTTCTTAATTTCATCCTCTTCAAAATCTCTTTTACTTCAGACTTTTTAATTCTGCGCATAAAACTATGATTCATATCCTCATATTAAATAGTATGATCTCCATACCTCTATAAAAATCTCATCTGGATGAATAGTGTTCGCAGCAGAATTTCCTTTGCTTCCTTCCATCGAATAAACTTGAATTACAATAGAAGTGAACAATAGATAAAGAGAACAAACGAGAGGATTTTATACTTCAATCTCTCTCTCTTTTACAATATATTGTGGGATCAGTGGCGGTGTGATCTGTCAAGCAGTTCCTGTTGACGATCGGTACGTCAAACTTCTTCTCTCTTGAAGATATCGGCCGACTGTAGACTTGATCTCTTCTCTCATTCTCTACTCTTCACGAATCCAAGGCTCTGTGCATAACTTGAATTCTTCTAAGAGGAAGATGATCACAAAAGGCTTCAAGGCTCTCTCGCGTACTTGAGTTGCCAAAAGGATCAATTAAGCCGAAAAGAAGGAAGAAGAAGACCTCTAATCTCTGGTTTTGATTGGTTCAAAGCTCTCACGCGTAACTTGAACTTTATCAAAACTTCCAAAAGATCCTAAAAGATACCTAGGGTTTCACCAGAAAGGTATTTATAGCCCCAGGAAGATTTGAGAGTTTCTATCTGAATAGAATTTGCTCTCATCAAGGATTCCAATCAAATATCTTAATTTTGATTTAAATCTCTTGATTTAGAATTCTGATTGGACTTGATTTGGTATTTGGATAAACCCAAATCATAATCTCAATCAATTTGAGATTCTGGTTATCTGCTCACGCGGAGCTAACGCGGAGCTACTGATCATCTCCGCGTTTTACTCAAACGCGGGGCTAAAAATAGCTATACGCGGAGCTATAGAATTAGCTCCGCGTTCTGTTGTGGAAAATCCTTTTCACTTAGAAATTTTCACTGCCAACAGAACCCCATACAAAGTTTTCGAAATGGCTTAGAATTTAGCAAATTTCGAAATACTTTGGATCTTTAAACCAGAAACGCGGAGTTAAAATACCAAGTTTATCTCCGGTTTTAGGTATCTTCGCGGAGCTTATAGTCTTCGCCTTATTTTCAGCGGAATGAGTAATTGCCTCATTAATCACTCTGAATTTCTGTGCCGAATACTAAGCGACGGAAACCCTGTTTAAGTAGAGCTTCTCGGCTCATCTTCTTTTCACTCGAAGAATTTCTGAGAGCTCAAGTAACTCATGTTGACGAGTGATCTTCAACTGATCTTCGTTAAATTCTCCATAGATTTTCATCATTAGGATGTCTCTCCAGAAGAGTATGGCCTCGTGCACAGTGGCCGGCGTCAATGTCTGCGGCTATGGAAGTATACGCGACTACGAACCAGTCTATGCAGCGTCTTCCGAAGGTAAAAACCTCAACTCTTGGTTTTCTAAGAATCATTCTGAGATGTTTTGACTCGGTTTAATCTAGCCAATTGTTTATTTTATCGGCGAGATTGCCGTTCTCCAGCCGTAAGGCTTGAAGAAGAAGGAGAAGACAGAGAGGAACTCTATTCTTTCTCTACGCGAAGTTATCGCGTCATCCCTGCGCTTAAAACGCGGGCTATTTTAACTAGCAGTCGCGATGAATCTGCGAGGTTATCTTTGATTAGCAGTCACGATATGAATCTGCGAGGCTACTTTGATTAGCAGTCGCGATATGCGAGGCTATGAAAGAGAAGGAAATAATCAGAGAAACTCTGTCCCTCTTTTCCGTGAAGTTATCGCGTCATCCTCTGCGTTTGAAGCACGAGGCTATTTCTTCAACTGCACACGGAGTTAGTTTAGCTCCGCGTTTTCACACTTTTAGAAATTCTGTTCCTTTTGCAGTAAGTCCGATCCTTTCTGAAGAGGAGTGTATGCGGGTTCATCGATCTTTATCAGCAAAAGTAACTCTAAGGAAGCCAGAAGCATATGCTTTACAACATAGTTGCAGGTTTCAAGCTCTGTCTCCTGGAGGTAATCTTTTGAAGGAGTTACAAGAACTCAAGTATGGGCTTGCAGCACTTCCATGTACGGGCTTGCAGCACTCCCCTTTCCTCTTGTGCTTCATTTCAGATGACAGATCTAAGTTGACATTTGTAGAGGAGATCTTTTGCATGTGAACCAGGGAACTAAGCTTCAACACCCCATAGAGAAATCTCACCGTTAGGTTATTGATGAGTCGATGATTATGTAGAAGCTTTTGGGAGAGCTATATCTCCTTCTTTGTAATCTCTTGCTTCATGAATAAAGGCAAATTATTTTCCTCTCTATCTGTTGGCTTCAATAATTTTGCTTGCTCAACAAACAGATGGTCAATAATTCTGGTAAAATAATCTAAGGCTCTTTTGCGCAACTTAGATCATTAATACCGATTTGATCGAGTGAGGATCCTCTTAACTTGGCCAAAAATCCAAGTTCTTCATGAGAACGCGAAGCTAAAATACCAAGTTATCCTCGCGTTTCGCGGAGTTGCGCAGAGTAGCGCGGAGTTAATGGCTCTACTTTTTCCCTCACTACGCGAGGCTAATAGCTCCGCGTTTCTGGAGAGTAACTAATCAGTCATTTTCTCCGAAATTCGCGCCGAACTCCAAGAGGCGGTTTCCCTCATTTAAATGAAATCTCTTATCTCTTTTCTTCTCACTTCACTTGAGAATTTTCTAGAGATCTCAGAGGTTTAGGCGATCAGAGCTCAGGCGACCCGAGCGTTCTCCGATCAGTTTCCCCAAATTTTCCGTCGATTTCATTCGATTTTTGCAAGTAATGGCACCCAAGACTCGTGCTACTTCCCGCGCAGCTCCATCATCGGCGGTTGGTGCAAGCAGTGGTGGCAGCGGCCATGGCGGCGATGCACCAGCCCACATTTCGCCCATTGGGGGTAAGGATCTCTCTATCGAGACTCTTTAGAATATTTTTGAGTAATTTGATTTGATTTTAACTGGTTAATCATCTCTTTCATCGGCGAGATCGCCGTACTCCGGCCGTATGGCTTGGAGAAGAAGAAAAGCCTCTGGCTTTCTTCTCACGCGAAGTTATCGCGTCATCCTCGAGTTTTTTAAAGCGCGGGGCTAGTTTGAGTAGCAATCGCGCTGAAACGCGAGGCTATTTTAAGTAGCAGTCGCGCTGAAATGCGAGGCTATTTGATTTCTGCGTGGACTAATTTTAGCTTCGTGCGGAGTTTACTTTTAACTTCGCGCGTTCTAATTTTTAGCTTCGCGCGTTCATCTTAGAAAATTTTTCTGTCTTGTAGAAATTTTTCTAATACTAATTCTGGTTCTTGCAGTAGGGTATTCGGTGGAATCCTTCCCTCATAGGAACTACTTTGGCTTCGTTGGGGGTTCTAATCCCTCAGGCCAATTTCGTTTCACCACCATCCTGGCCTCATATAAGCCAGATCCGAAGGATTGCAAGGAGAAGTTGATCAAGTATCACCCCACCACTGCGCGAGAAATTATAACTGATGCTGCTTTTGAAAACGTGAACAGAGAGGCGATGGAGAAGCCCGCATTCCTCTTTGGAGACCAGATAGGTCAATCAGATGAGATCCTCTTTGAAGAGGAGCGCGAATGGCTCTATAATTCGGGCGAAGCTTTAATGTTTCTACCCAGAATGGACGTGGCTATCCCTTAGTTTATCTTCAGCGACTGGCGATGCCTCGAGAATTAAAGTGGGGACTAACTCAGGAGTAAGATGGCGTCCCAACAGGCAAATTTGGTGCACAAGGGGTTTATCAAGATGGTTCCCCCAGATGCATTACTGGTTTGCTTCCAGGCCGATTTGGCAAGGAGCTCCCAGTAGGAGAAGTCCCATCCTGCGCGCAAACTTTCCTAACTGAGTTCCTGGCGAGAGATGGTCAGCACTCGGTTAGTGACTTCAGAATGTCCGGCTGGGTCTACTCCTCTAGTAACATGTGGTGGGCCCGCCTTGTTCAGTACATGTTGGATTCCCACGAGCCCATCTAAAAGGACATTGGCTTGTACAAAGCCATCATAATATCCAATTCGGGTTTCCCCAGAGCACTTATCACTTCTACTACCTCCTGGAGATGTACAACTCTGAGACTTGCACTCTCTTTACACTAGTGGGTGAGCTAGGGTTCGCTCTCCATGAGATGTTCGAGGTTTTCGGGCTTTCCATGGGTGAAGTCCCCTATGAAGAATACATCCCTTGCACCGAGGAGTTAAACATATTGATGGCGAAGGATGAGCGCATCTATGCCACATACTGGGAGATAATGTG
The DNA here is from genome assembly GCA_036321105.1 of Dracaena cambodiana. Classification (NCBI taxonomy): domain Eukaryota; kingdom Viridiplantae; phylum Streptophyta; class Magnoliopsida; order Asparagales; family Asparagaceae; genus Dracaena; species Dracaena cambodiana. The sequence goes on along the minus strand of JAYEPQ010000006.1, from coordinate 7,605,842 downwards.
CCATTACCGTATTTGCGTCGACCTGACAGGTGCGCGTAATCATGGTATCGGCCATAAGAAATGGGCCGAGTACCTCTTTGCCAACTTAAACTCTAAGGATAGCTCGTCAACTATCCATGGCCATTCTACTGTCCCCATTTCAGAGATCGACCAACGTGTAGCCAGGGGCCATTACCGTTTGTATTATACCACGGAATCCAATGAGAATGGATACGGTCCCGGCACTTCATTCAAGAGCTACCACTATCAAGCCCAGTCTCCGGTCTCCAACAGAGGTCTCATTGTCGGGTTTTTGATGGTGTGACTGAAGAGATGCGTCGTGCCGTTATTGCCCAAGGAAGCAATTGCAATGACCGTGGTATATCCAGCGGTTCTCCTTGCATATGGCCGACCCCTTGGACTCCTCCCCGCCATGGTGTGTAATTTACAGCATGGGCTATGGGCGCTTTGTCATGATTTCCTCCCCGCTGATAAGGTCAAGGGGAAAGGAAAGGGCAAATCGAAGGAAACTGCCCAGCCGAAAACTCCAAACCCTAAGGTGGAGCTGCCCTACACCTATTTAATAGCGTGGCTCATCTTGCACTGTCCCTCTTTGATGAGCGCACCAGAACGCCGTTCGGGAGAGAAGTGCTTCTTTGTGGAGCTATATGAACGCTCTTCATGGACGCACAATTATATGTCCCAGATTCGAAAGACTCTTCGTAGCTTTCAGAATTACGAGATCTTCCGGTGTTTCCCTGACTTTCCCGGCGGGGAATATGGATTGAGACTGAAGGATGCTTTAGGAGCAGATAATTTTACTGCTTTATCTTCGGGAGAGTTCTGGTGGCTCCTCAACATCCGACCTAGACACTTGGTATATCGACGAGATGTCAAGTGTCTGATTGAGCCATACACTCCAAGTCACTTTGCTCGCCAGTTTGGATATTCCCAACTTTATGTGGGTAATCCAAATAAAAATCTTGCCTATGAGGGAAATTTGTATGAGGGAGCCCGCGGATGGTTTCACTTTGCAGCTGGTGGAACTGAAGCTGAATTCTCCCTTCCCCAGAAAACGCCAGAATTGGCCACAACACTCTGCTTTCGCACCTGGTTTCACATTGCGAATGCTGACGTACCCGGCTTCTCTTCCAACCACAGTTGTTGCAAAGAGATCGAGGCCTTGTACATTAGCCGCCGGGGTGCTTCGAGAGTGAGAATAAAAGGGATGGAAGAATTCCTTGGCGCCGCGGCTGAGCCTTCAGACGTCAGTGAGTCTGACGACGACGCCGATGAAGATGATGACAATACTGGTGCTGGAGGAGCTCCCCAACCTGTTGTCATTCGTCCCTGGAGTCCAACTCTCAAACACCGCGGTACCTTAAAGAAAAGGCCCGGTAAGAAGCAGAAGTTGGATCAGGAAACTTTGATAGCCCCCCAAGAAGTGGCTGTCAAACTTGCTTCAGACTTATTGGCTTCAGCTCTACCCCCAGCGTCGACAAGGGAGGACGAGCCTGCTAAAGCTCCAAGTGTCGTTGAGGTTTCGGCTCCTTCGGCCATAGAGCCTGTTGCAGAACCTGTGGCGCAACCTTTGGGAAGCGAGATGGGTACGCTGTTAGAAACGACAGCAGCTCCCCCTTCAAGTCCGACAACTGGACTTGTATCTCCAGGTATAGCTCTTGATGTTTTGTCTTTTAGCTGTTACTTTTACTTTACAACACCCTTTACCTGTTTTCTAATGCAGGCGGTCAGCTCCTCTCGCCGACGCACTCAACCACCCAGGTAGAGTTTGATGACAAGGTGGACCATTCTGGCTCAGTGGGCGGCTTGGATAGTTCTGCCAGCAATTTCGATGTTGATTACTTTACGCCGACTACATGTACAGTCCCCTCATCCATTCCTCCTATTGACGAACTTGGGAGTGATGAACGGACAGAGGTTATCATTGTGGCCGCAGCAAGAGAGGCCACCTCGTCTCCAAGTATGTCATCTCCAACACCACCAGTCTGCTCCACTGAGACTTTTCCAATGATTGTTGGCGTACCTTCCGTTCCTCAGTCAGCGGTTTTAACGCCCTCTATTATCGTGGCTGCTGAAACACCTGCAACTCCTTTGGTTCCAAGTATTCTAACAGGGGAGGAGAATAATTTGAAGTTCTCATTTGAAGATGTTTCTCCCACCGGAGGAGTTTCAGGTGATGATATACCGTCTTCTACTCCTGTTGACGGGGGCGCCCAAGTGATCGGTACTGGCGATGCTTCTCCCGGGGTCCCCACCTCTTCCAGATCTGCACTGGCTTTATTGGTTCCCCATATTATGAATTTGGTGCGGGGACGGGCTTCTTCTCCTCCAGCTCCGGTAGCTACTGCTCCCCTGCCTGCGACATCTCCCTTGGCATTACCTGTTTTGCCTGCTGACACTGCAAGTCCTCTTGAAGAGCTTTTCAACTTCAGTGTCGTTGATTTTATGCGTTTGCTAAGGAGATGTATCGAGATGGTCTTGGCAGGCCACGACTTCTTCAACTTCACACGTCCAATATTATCTCGCTATCTGGAAAATATTGAAGAAGTTGGGGGACGAGATCGACCAGCTCCTTACCGGGCTCGCCTTGCAGTTTTAGAGGAGCAGGTGACCACGCTACACATTCTCCGCCAGGCGGATGTGGAAGCGATCACTAAAATAGAACTGGCGCGGCTCCGGGCGGAATCCATATCGCATAGAAATGCTTTAAGGCAGCAGGAAGAGAGATGGTCTCAGGAGCTGACAGAGCTCGAAGCCAGCCGGGAATCCATTCTTGGAGATCTAAGGAGGGCGGACTCTGAAATCGGGGAGAGTCAACCAGGGCCCAGGAGACCATTGCCAGGGCTCGGGCCATCTTGATAGAAAATGAACTCCGATTAGGAGAGTCTGTCAAGAAGCGGGACATGTTGGTTCTCCAATAGGAACAGGTCCAGCAGGAGGAGGCGGCCAGGAATCGTGCCATTGAAAAGTCTCATCAACAACAACTTGTAATAAGTGATGATGAGTTACGTAGGCAAGCTCAGCAAACCGTAGAGGCCTCTCATCGTCGAAATTTGGACTAGACGATAAACAAATTGAAACTCCTGGGAGACCCATAGTTTCCTCTCTTTATGCTATTTTTCATGTACTAAGATCTCCGTAACAGGAGAGATATAATTTTTTGACAGTTCTTTGAGATTCTTTTTGTATCTTCACTTTTTTAATAAAAATGATTCTTTTGACTCTTTTATTTGTCGGCTTCAAAACAGATTTGCTTGCCCAACAAATAACTTGTCATCAAAACGATTTATCTCTAGGTATCGTTTATGCACGATTTTCCGAATCATACTGTCAGAGGTAAGAATTTTATCATGACAGGGTTTTATGGGATTTTTAGAAAACCCCCAGCTATCAACGGATTTGATTAGCCTTTACCAACTACCGTTTGAGTTGGGCTAGCCATGTTATTCCCCTCAACATGGTGAGTTGTCGAGGATTTCGTTTGGGCTTAAATACCAAACTTTTTCTCTCCCCTTTACCTTATCGGTGTTGGGTAATTCATACTTTTTTTACCCCCAGTATGAAGGGGTTGGCGAGAAATTGGTTCTCTCCCCAATGCCTAGTTAGCGCTGGGTAATTTATACCTTTTAGGTCAGAGGCGCTCAATTGCGCATGCCTAAAAGAAAGATTGGAGGCTGTTCAAACTTGAGAACTAAGCACACCAGGTTTGGGTCGGAGGCACCAAACTGTGCATGTCCAAGAAAAGACTGATGGTGGTTCAAACTTGAAAACCAAACTGGAGGCGATTCAAGACTCTCTTGCATAACGTGAACTGGGCACACCAAACACACAAGGTTTAGGTCAGAGGCGCCAAACTGCACATGCCTAAGAAAAGACTGGAGGCTGTTCAAACTTAAGAACTAAGCACACCAGGTTTGGGTCAGAGGCGCCAAACTGCGCATGCCCAAGAAAAGACTGATGGTGGTTCAAACTTGAGAACCAAACTGGAGGCGTTCAAGGCTCTCTCGCGTAACTTGAACTGGGCACACCAAACACACCAGGTTTAGGTCAGAGGCACCAAACTGCGCATGCCTAAGAAAAGACTTTAGGCTGTTCAAACTTGAGAACTAAGCACCCAGGTTTGGGTCAGATGCGCAAAACTGCGCATGCACAAGAAAAGATTGGAGACTGTTCAAACTTGAGAACTAAGCACACCAGGTTTAGGTCAGAGGCGCCAAACTGCGCATACCTAAGAAAAGACTGGAGGCTGTTCAAACTTGAGAACTAAGCACACCAGGTTAAGGTCAAAGGCGCCAAACTGCGCATGCCTAAGAAAAGACTGGAGGTGGTTCAAACTTGAGAACCAAACACACCAGGTTTAGGTCAGAGGCGCCAAACTGCGCATGCCTAAGAAAAGACTGGAGGCTGTTCAAACTTGAGAACTAAGCACACCAAGTTTGGGTCAGAGGCGCCAAACTGCGCATGCCCAAGAAAAGACTGGAGGCTGTTCAAACTTGAGAACTAAGCACACCAGGTTTGGGGCAGAGGCGCCAAACTGCTCATGCCCAAGAAAAGACTGATGGTGGTTCAAACTTGAGAACCAAACTGGAGGCGGTTCAAGGCTCTCTCGCGTAACTTGAACTGGGCACACCAAACACACCAGGTTTAGGTCAGAGGCGCCAAACTGCGCATGCCTAAGAAAAGACTGGAGGCTGTTCAAACTTGAGAACTAAGCACACCAGCTTTGGGTCAGAGGCGCCAAACTGCGCATGCCCAAGAAAAGACTGATAGTGGTTCAAACTTGAGAACCAAACTGGAGGAGGTTCAAGGCTCTCTCGCGTAATTTGAACTGGGCACACCAAACATACCAGGATTAGGTCAGAGGCGCCAAACTGCGCATGCCTAAGAAAAGACTGGAGGTTGTTCAAACTTGAGAACTAAGTACACCAGGTTTAGGTCAGAGGCGCCAAACTTCGCATGCCCAAGAAAAGACTGGAGGCTGTTCAAACTTGAGAACTAAGCACACCAGATTTGGGTCAGAGGCGCCAAACTGCGCATGTCCAAGAAAAGACTGATGGTGGTTCAAACTTGAGAACCAAACTGGAGGCGGTTCAAGACTCTCTCGCGTAACTTGAACTTGGCACACCAAACACACCTGGTTTAGGTCAGAGGCGCCAAACTGTGCATGCCTAATAAAAGACTGGAGGCTGTTCAAACTTGAGAACTAAGCACACCAGGTTTGGGTCAGAGGCGCCAAACTGCGCATGCCCAAGAAAAGACTGGAGGTGGTTCAAACTTGAGAACCAAACACACCAAGTTTAGGTCAGAGGTCCAAACTGCGCATGCCTAAGAAAAGACTGGAGGCTGTTCAAACTTGAGAACTAAGCACACTAGGTTTGGGTCAGAGGCGCCAAACTGCGCATGCCCAAGAAAAGACTGGAGACTGTTCAAACTTGAGAAATAAGCACACCAGGTTTGGGTCAGAGGCGCCAAACTACGCATGCCCAAGAAAAGACTGATGGTGGTTCAAACTTGAGAACAAAACTGGAGGCGGTTCAAGGCTCTCTCGCGTAACTTGAACTGGGCACACCAAACACACCAGGTTTTGGTCAGAGGCGCTAAACTGTGCATGCCTAAGAAAGACTGGAGGTTGTTCGAACTTGAGAACTAAGCACACCAGGTTTGGGTCAGAGGCGCCAAACTGCGCATGCCCAAGAAAAGACTGATGGTGGTTCAAACTTGAGAACCAAACTGGAGGTGGTTCAAGCCTCTCTCGTGTAACTTGAACTGGCCACACCAAACACACCAGGTTTAGGTTAGAGGCGCCAAATTGCGCATGCCTAAGAAAAGACTGGAGGCTGTTCAAACTTGAGAACTAAGCACACCAGGTTTGGGTCAGAGGCGCCAAACTGCGCATGCCCAAGAAAAGACTGGAGGCTGTTCAAACTTGAGAACTAAGCACACCAGGTTTGGGTCAGAGGCGCCAAACTGCGCATGCCCAATAAAAGACTGATGGTGGTTCAAACTTGAGAACCAAACTGGAGGCAGTTCAAGGCTCTCTCACGTAACTTGAACTGGGCACACCAAACATACCAGGTTTAGGTCAGAGGCGCCAAACTGCGTATGCCTAAGAAAAGACTGGAGGTTGTTCAAACTTGAGAACTAAGCACGCCAGGTTTGGGTCAGAGGCGCCAAACTGCGCATGCCCAAGAAAAGACTGGAGGCTGTTCAAACTTGAGAACTAAGCACACCAGGTTTGGGTCTGAGGCGCCAAACTGCGATGCCCAAGAAAAGACTGGAGGCTGCTCAAACTTGAGAACTAAGCGCACCAGGTTTAGGTCAGAGGCACCAAACTGCGCATGCCTAAGAAAAGACTGGAGGTGATTCAAACTTGAGAACCAAACACACCAGGTTTAGGTCAGAGGCGCCAAACTGCGCATGCCTAAGAAGAAAGAGACTCGTACCTCCAGGGATATTAAGAATAGTATTTCTTCAAAAATTTTCCATTGATCGGCATCATCATTCTGTCGCCATTTTGATTCATTAAGCGATAGGCTCCACTGGAGTATACTGTCTCCACAACAAACGGTCCTTCCCACTTGGGTTCAAATTTACCCTTAGTCTTGTGGGTTAGCACCATTGGCCTTTTAACAGCCAGAACCAAGTCTCCTTGTTTAAAGGTCCTTGGCTTAACGTTCTTATTGAACGTTTGAGAAATTCGGGCTTGATACAACTCAATTTGTTGTTGAGCTTTGAGACGCTTTTCATTCAGCGCCTCTAATTCTTTCAATCTTTGATGATGGCGTTCTTCTATCGTCATCTTTGTGGCTAAAGCCACACTTAATGAAGGAATCTGGACTTCAAGAGGCATGACGACCTCGCTTCCATAGACCAAAGAGAATGGAGTAGCTTTTGTAGGGGTGCGAACAGTGGTGCGATAAGCCCACAGGCATTCTCCTAGCTTTTCATCCCAATATCGTTTATTGGAAGAGACGAACTTCCGAAGGAGTTTGATAATCGTCTTGTTGAAGGCTTCGGCCAACCCATTAGCTGCAGAGTTATATGGCGTTGAAGTAATATCTTTGATTCTGAACTTATTACAGAATCTGGAGAATCCTTGACTGATGAATTGTGGACCATTATCATGAATAATCCGTCGGGGGATGCCGAAGCGGTAAATGACGGATGTTTGACGAACTTGATCACATCTGTCGTTTTCACCTCTTTCATGGGCACGGCTTCGGCCCATTTTGAAAAATAATCGGTTATTGCAAGGATAAACCGATGTCCTCTGGATGACGGGAGAGTTATAGGCCCCACAATATCCATCCCCCATGCTTCGAATGGCCAACTTGCAACAGTATTGTGCAAGTATTATTGGGGTTGATGAATAAAATTAGCATGTATCTGGCATGCATGGCATCGTTTAACGTATGCTATTGCTTCCGAGATCATGTTCGGCCAGTAGTATCCCAGCCTTCGTATACGGTCTCCGAGTTTTGGACCGGGCTGATGAGCTCCACATACTCCATCGTGTATTTCTCTCAGCACTTCTTCTGCTTCTGCTTTTGATATGCAGCGTAGTAGCAGGCCATCTCTTGACTTTCTATATAAAGTCTGAAGCTTATGGTCATAATAAAATCTTTGGGCCTTCCTCTTTATCGAGGTGGCTTCCTTAGGATCTTCCGGTAATATTCCATGTAAAGCATAATCCACAATGGAAACCGCCAATCACGGGGTTCCAAAGTTAAGCCTGCCTGGCACACTTCTTTGGTTTGGAAGACCATATCCGAGTGGAGGAGCTCTCTGCTTCCAATGGTGATGCTTTTAGCCTCTCCTGGCGGGATTGCCAATGTTGCTGCTAATGAGGCAAGGGCGTCGGCATACACATTCTCATTTCGAGATATATGAGAGATGTAGAATTGCTCAAAATAGCCAGCTAGTTCAATGGCTAGCTGATAATAGAGGATGAGGGCTTCATGTCTGACTTCATACTCACCCGTCATCTGATTGACGATGAGTTTAGAGTCTTCATATGCCTCTAGATAGTTCACCCCCAGTTGTAAAGCCATCTTCAGGCCGATAATGAGTGCGTTATATTCTGCCACATTATTCGTGCAGGGAACTGTCAATGAATAACCGTTAGGAAGTACATGTTTATGTGGGGAGATAAGCACAACCCCCACTCCAGCAGCAGATCGCCTGGCAGCACCATCAAAGAACATTTGCCATGGTTCCTCCTTGCTAACTGCGCTGACCTCTGACGTCTGTTTAGTATTAGACCCAATCGGGTGATCTGCAAGAAAATCAGCAATTGCCTGTCCCTTCGTTGCTTTTTGAGGAACGAAGTGTATATCATAGGGTGACAGTAGCAGAGCCCACTTTGCCAATCGACCATTTAAGGACCCCGGTTTTGTCATCAGAATTTTCAGGGGATTAACCCGTGATATGACATGAATTGTCTGCCCAGAAAGATAGTGTCGCATTTTTTGAATAGCGAACACTAGGGCTAAACATTCTTTTTCAATCGGGGTATACCGTTGTTCGGTCCCAATCATTGTCTGGCTTAGATAATAGAGGGCATGTTCATGGTCGTGCTCATTATATTGAGCTAGTAATGCTCCTAAGGCATTATCCATGGCCCTTACATATATAAGGAAGGGCTGCCCAGGGACCGGCGTCATAAGAACGGGAGATTTGGTGAGGTATTCTTTAAGGTCATCAAAGGCCCGTTGACATGCCTCATCCCATATAAAAGAAACCCCTTTCTTCATAAGTCGAGAGAACGGTTGGCATCACCCTGATAGGTTGGAAATGAAGCGTCGAATATAGGCGAGCTTCCATTGTAACCCCCTCAATTCTTTAAGATTGCGGGGAGGCGGCATCTCGCTAATTGCTTTTACCTTTTCAGGGTCGAGGAAAATTCCTTTTGAAGTTATTATGAACCCAAGAAATTTCCCACTCGACACCCCAATAAATGACTTAGTGGGATTCATCTTTAAATGATGTTTCCTCATGAGATCGAAGACCGTTCTTAAGTCCTGAAGGTGGTCCTCTTTGTTCTTACTTTTGACTGCCAAGTCGTCCACATAACACTCTACTATCTTGCGTAGGTGTTCTTTGAATATAGTGCTCATCGTACGTTGATAAGTGGCGCCAGCATTCTTCAGCCCGAATGGCATCGCCGTGTAGTAATATACCCCCAGCGGTGTTCTGAAAGCTGTATGCTTTTCATCCTCTGGGTGTATCTTGATCTGGTTATATCCTGAGAAGCCATCCATAAAGGACATCCTCTCATAACCATAAGTATTGTCTATCATCACGTCGGTGATGGGAAGTGGAAACTCATCCTTGGGACATGCAGCGTTCAGATCCCGAAAATCGATACAAATCCGGATCCTGCCATTCTTTTTACGAACTGGCACTATATTCGCCACCCAGTCAGGATGTTGTTCTTCTCGGATAAACCCGGATTTTATAAGCTTATTGACCTCAGCAACTATTGCCTCCATCAACTCCGGTCGAAAACGCCTCTGTTGTTGTTTAACAGGTTTGGCACCTTCTTTTATATTTAACTGGTGTGTGGCAATTTGAGGATCAAGACCAGGCATGTCTTCATAACTCCATGCGAACACGTCTATATACTCTTTAATAAGAGATATAAGCTCCTCCTTTTCCAATGGAGTTAGCGTGTCGCTTATAAAGATGTGCTTAGGATTTTCATCCGTTCCCATGTTAACTTGTATCAATTTATCTTCAGTGGGAGGGTCACGCTGTTCGAAGCGGACGTCCCAGAGAGTGTCCATATGCTTAGTCCAGGAATCGTCTTGAACATCAATTGGTTCCTCGTCACTTTCTGGTGTGGCGGAAACCATATTGGCCGTCAAGGATTGAAACCAGGCGCCGGTACTTATATCCGAGTCATGATTGGATGAAGATGTATCTTCCTAAGCCGAAGAACTCTCTTCATCCTTGGGCGGCGATGAGGATGGAGTAGACACATAACCCAATCCCCTGCGAGTCTTCTGATAATAATCAGGGCTTTTTCCTCTAGGTCTAAACGAGGGTATAAGATTTCGTCGCCCTTTTCCAAAGTCAATCCTGACTTCTGAGCAAAATTATAGCCTATCCTCTCCATCATCTACCGGGATTTTTGTTCGTACAGATGAAATTGGTGTGATGTTTGCTCGTCACTTTCGCTGCTTTGCTTTCGCCGGGGTGACGTAATTACCTTGCCGAACATAATCGACTTTTGGGATCCTTTCCGAGGAGGCACTTCGAAGTAGTGACCTTTTTCCTCAGCTATTTTAGACTGGGAGAGGAGGGATGACCTAAGTGGCAAATGATATGCCGCTAAAACTTCAAGTTCGGATAGGCCATCCACTTCAGTGGAAGTACAAGAAGGTTCAGACTCAGTAGCTACAGCATGCTCGTAGACTAACTTTATGTCTTCATTAATAACCCACTCACTTTCTATTACATCCACTATATTATCAAGACTCAAACTAAATTCTAAGTGAGGGTTGATTTCATAATCACCCTCGTCATTTTCTCCAAGAAGCTCGTACTCGGTGTCGGCTTCATTGCCACTGTCATCGAGCTTTGGCGGTTTCGCATGATCGTCATTGGAGACTTCATGGGCTGGTTTATAAAGTGCAGCATCTGTGAAGTAATTCTCCAATCCTTTGAATAGTTGCTTGTCGGCAATTAGCGTCCGAACCTCTCCTTCCTCATCGCAATATTTCATGCATTGGTGGAGGGTCGACGGGACTATCATGTGAGCATGGATCCACGGTCGCCCCAACAAAATGTTTTATGAAGTATCTACATCAATGACGTAGCATGTAGCTTCCGTCCTCAAATCCCTGATCTGGCATCGTAGTCGGATTTTTCCGAGGGGACGGCTATTGTTGGCGTTGAACCCGTATATCATTGTGTTGGTTGGTGTCAGGCGATGGAGGGAGATTCCTAACAGCTGCATCAACCTTCTGGGCATGACACTTAGTGCAGAACCCGGATCAATTTGAATTTGGTCCACCTTTGTGGATCCGACATATCCGGTGAAATATAAAGGCCTGTTATGCTTTATATTCCTCACCTGCATGTCTTCTGGAGAAAAGACGATCTGTGGGACCTGCCTCCTCACTTGATGACAGTGGGGGCAAGAACCCTGTTCTTCATTGGCCGGCTTGACTATCTGAGCTAAGAATGACTCAGAGTCTGCCAAGGCCTCTCTTCTTGGACAGATACTCCCTGAGATCAGCGCCTTTAGCTATGGAGCTATGAGGTCCATCCGACTTTCGCAAGGGTCTAGGAACCCACTGAAGCTTCTTAGACTGATCAACCATGATTCTGTAGTCGGATTGATCTTCGCGGGGCTTAGAAGTAGCTTCGCGTTTTATATTGCGAGCCTGAAGAGTAGCTCCGCTTTTATCATCGCAAGCCTGGAGAGTAGCTCCGCGTTTATCAACACCAGCCTCGCGTTTTACGCTGGCCTGGCGTATTTTCAGAAGTTTCTCTTCCGTAGTCTCAGCCTCGCGCGGAATAAAATTCCTATACGCTGGCTTACCCTTGTGGTTATTATGAGCCATAACTTCGCGTCGCGCGCAATTTCTTCGACTGACAACAATTTGCCAATCATCTTCGCATTCCTCGCGAGTACTAGGAATCTTGTGTTTCTCGCCAGTAGTGCTGGCCTCGCGTTTCTTGCTTGGCTCAGTATTAGCCTCGTGTGGAAAATCACACGCTGGCTTTACAGAATTTTTATACTCGCGTCTCTCGCGAGTGTCATAAGTCTTGCGTCTCTCTCAAGTAGCCTCGCGTTTCTCGCTTGGCTCAGTATTAGCCTCACGTGGAAAATCACACGCTGGCTTTACAGAATCTTTATACTCTCGTCTCTCGCGAGTGTCAGATACTTTGCGACTAGCGCAAACTTCGCTGGCTTTGTGCCTCTCGCTAAGCTCAGCGGTAGCCTCGTGCGGAATATCACGCGCTGATTTTTCCTTACTTTTAAGTCAAGTTGTAATTTCGCGTTTAACGCGGTAGAGACTGGTCTCGCGGGTAGCACGAGCCAGTTTGCGAGGGACCATAGCCTCGCGTCCTCTGGTATTAACTCTGCGTCCAATGCGGGCTTTGAGGGCTCTATGCCTCGCTCTCTGATTCCTGTTTCGGAGTTGGGTTCTGGTTAATCTAGTCCCCTGGTCTTCTTTGGCAGTCGGAAACTCATCCTCGGCTAGGATTTCTTGTGTGAACTCCGGCTCTATAGCCGCAGTCCTCAAGGATCCCGGTCTCTCGGTGGATACCTTTCTACCCGTCGCTCGGGCATTGGAGTACATACGATGATAGTGCCGTGTCTCATCCAAGTCACATGATAGTGTGTCTACTTCGGATCCGATCATGTCGACGTCCGATTGCGCCACAATCTCTTCATCAGTGAAAGAGATGGCTCCCACTGTGGTCGCCAGTTTGTTCGCAGCAGAATTTCCTTTGCTTCCTTCCATCGAATAAACTTGAATTACAATAGAAGCGAGCAATAGATAAAGAGAACAAACGAGAGGATTTTATACTTCAATCTCTCTCTTTTACAATATATTGTGGGATCAGTGGCAGTGGGATCTGTCAAGCAGTTCCTGTTGACGATCGGTACGTCGAACTTCTTCTCTCTTGAAGATATCGGCCGACTGTAGACTTGATCTCTTCTCTCGGTCTCTACTCTTCACGATCTAAGGCTCTGTGCGTAACTTGAATTCTTCTAAGAGGAAGATGATCACAAAAGGTTTCAAGGCTCTCTCGCATACTTGAATTGCCAAAAGGATCAATTAAGACGAAAAGAAGGAAGAAGAAGACCTCTAATCTCTGGTTTTGATTGGTTCAAGGCTCTCACACGTAACTCGAACTTTATCCAAAAAGATACCTAGGGTTTCACCAGAAAGGTGTTTATAACCCCAGGAAGATTTGAGAGTTTCTATCTGAATAGAATTTGCTCTCATCAAGGATTCAATCAAATATCTTAATTTTGATTTAAATCTCTTGATTTAGAATTCTGATTGGACTTGATTTGGTATTTGGATAAACCCAAATCATAATCTCAATCAATTTGAGATTTTGGTTATCTGCTCACGCGGAGCTAACGCGGAGCTAAATAACCAAAAACGCGGAGCTACTGATCATCTCCGCATTTTACTCAAACGCGGGGCTAAAAATAGCCATACGCGGAGCTATAGAATTAGCTCCGCGATCTGTTGTGGAAAATCCTTTTCACTTAGAAATTTTCACTGCCAACAAATAGCTTTTCTTGATTTCATCCTCTTCAAAACCTCTTTTACTTCAAACTCTTTAATTTTGCACATAAAACTACGATTCATATCCTCACATTAAATAGTATGATCTTCCAAATCTTGAGTAAAACTACCATTATATAATCTATCAAAATAATTTTTTCATCTTTCTTTAATCTCTTCGTCTCTAACTAGAACTGTCTGATCCTTCTTTTTAATACACTTTACAGTACATAAGTCTTTAGATTTTCTCTCTCTTATTCGAGCAATTCTATATATATCATTTTCTACCTCTTTATTATCCAACTTATCGTAAACTTATTTATATAATTTGGTTTTTATATCCAGAACAGCTTTCTAAGCCTCCTTCTTTACTAGTTTATACTTCTCAAAACTTATTCCATTATTATTATTATTATTATTTAAATTTCTATAAAGATCTTGCTTGATCTTAATAGTATTTTTTACCTCTTCATTCCACCATGATGTATCCTTATATAGTGGAGCACTGCCTCTCGACTCACCGAATATATTTTTAGCTATCATTTTAATGTAGCTAGCCATTTTGTTCCATGTTATATTAGAATCATCATGGTCCTTCCAATCTGGTTCTTGTACTACTCTATCTACAAAAACTTTTTTATTACCTTCTAATCTCCACCACTTATATCTTAAGATCTAACTTACACTTAATCTTTCTAAGTTTTTTTCAAATCTGAATATCTAAAACTAAGAGTTTATATTGGGTAACTACACTTTTACCTGACACTACCTTACAATCGATACAACTAGCTCTATCTATTCTCCTAGTTACAAAGAAATATATTTGACTTACATTCGATCCACTTTTAAAAGTAACTAAGTGAGAAACTCTTTTTTTAAACTAAGTATTCGCTGAAATTAAATCATAATACAAAACAAAATCTAGAATTGAGTTACCTGTATAATAACTTTATGAGGCCACTCCTACAATCAATTAATACATTTGAAGTTATAAGGAATGGTCTGTTTAAGATAACTAGAATTTAATTCCATGAATTAAAAATTGACTCAAGTTGTTAGATAATAAAGTCTATAGTAAAGATGAACTCGCCAATCTTAATGAGCACATGTTCAACCATACCAATTGATCTCTTAATCGAACAATCAGGTAATTATAATGTGACCTTGGTAGGTTGAAACTTTCCTAACCCCAGTTGCTAATAAACAGTGTAAAGAAGTAAGTTGACACTTACTTCTAAATCAAGCAACGCCTCATCAAATGTAGTATTCCCAATGGTGCATGAGATTATGAGGGAGCCTGGATCTTTGTATTTGATAAGTAAAGACTTAGAGAGTATTTGCAATATATTTGCAACTAGAAAAATTTTCTTTAAAATATTTCTTACTCGTTTCTTAGTACACAAATTCATGAGAAACTTGGTATTTGTAGGAACTTGTTGTATAATATCAAGGAGTGGAATAATAACCTTCACCTATAAAAATATTTCAAGAATCTTCTCTACTTGCGGTGAAGTCTTCCTAAGCCGATTGGGATATGGTGCTTTCGGCTTAGAAACATGTTCTTTCGAATGAGCATGTGATAATAATGGAGGTAATGGACATGGATGTGGAGAAAGAGATGGAAGAGATAGTGTAGCCTGTGGAATAGCAGGAGTGAGATCAGGAGGTATGACTATATTATTGTCCACTTACTTGCCCGATCAGAGCGTGTGAATGGCATTGTATTGGTGAATATAGGATGAAACAAACTGAGATGAGTTGGAATTGGGGTTCATTATTGGATGATTCGGAAAGGTACCCGGCCCTCGCTCACTTAGTTGTGTGTCTAATTGTCCAACATGCAACTCTATATTCTTGATTGACTGAGAACTTGCTAAAACTTATTAGTCAGTCCGTTGTATAAAGTCAGTAGACACTTTCATTAACTTTTGTATTTGCATGTCTTAATTGGATGTTGTCTTGAAAAGGTTCTCCACATTCTTTTCAAATGTCCTAGTCGTCTATCATAATCAATGTTAGACCCCTGCTGTGAATATAATTAATTATGTATTGGTTGTTTCCTTGATTCGTAGGATTTGAATATTGATATACACCCACATTAGATCTCAAGAATTGGATGGAGGCTGCATGTTAGGGTTGGAGGCTCCCTGATATTGCCCTTGACCTAGTGAGAGATTTGGGTAGTTCCTCCAACTCAGATTATATATAGGAGAGTAAAAATTATTTATGGGTTGTTGATACAAGGCGTAAGCCTGCTCAAATATTGTACCCATGGGATTCATTAATAAAGGACACTTCTCTATAATATGATTCAAAGTTCCGCAATTAAAACATGTGGAAACTTTTATTTGATTAACTTGACCCACCTGTGGAGTGTTAGAAGACTCCCATGCCTTGATTCTCATAAAGGCTGCAATCTTAGGTCCGACAGCTATAAAACTATCGATGCTATGGATCCCACCCTTATGTACAGAAATTGATGCATTATGTTTCTCAGCAGGACTTTCCTACTGCATAGTTTTCTACGATTAGTTCTCATGAAATTTTCCTGCCTCATTCTCGTTCTTTCTCATAAACTCTTCCTGAACTTGGACTCAAGAAGAGTTTTGGATGTGTAATCAAGTCCTTCATAGATGATTTGACACAACCTCTACATTTCAATTGCATGGTGGGGGCACTAAGCTAATAGGTCCTTGAACCATTCAAACTACTTCCAGAAGGGGTCTCCCAGTACTTGACGGTATTAATTAATAGCATTACGTATTTTGGCCAACTTATGCATATGATAATACTTCTTTAGAAATACTGTAATGAATTCATCCCAAGTAGTGATTGAATTAGTAGGAATACTATACAACCGCTTCTTGGCGTTATCTTTAAGAGCGAACGGGATAAAACGGAGCTTAATTGCGTCCTCTGAAAGATGTTACAGTTTAATCATTACACATACTTCCTGAAATTCACTGATGAAAAGAGAGGCATCCTTAGAATAAGATCTAGTGAATCTCGGAAGCATACTAATTTACTGTAGTTTAATTCATATTGTTACCTGCTACTAGTGGGAGCTTAATGTACAATGGTAGTGAAGTGCGTAGTGGGTAATATCGATCCTAAAGAATCAGGATTGGTTGGCCAATCATGTCTCCCATGAACAAATTTGATCTCACAAGTCAACCAAATTGATGACAAGTCCAATGTGGCATGAACCAGTGACCGTGAGTGAATGCATAAGTTTCCTAAACTAATGAAAAAAATGGGGTGTGGTGAGATGAATCAGTGGAAGAAATATAATCAAAGAAAAATGTGATGCCCTACTATTCTTACTTTTTTTTTTTTTTTTTAGAACCAGAGACCACAAATACAAAAGACGAAAAAAAAATAGGGGGAGAGACTAACCATAACTATCGCCAAATGGTAGTTATTGCTGGTGTTTGGCAGCAAAACCAGGGAGTTTAGCTTTCTAATTTTTGCAGTGCTCTCCTAAGGCTTCTCTCGTCCATTTTTGCTTTCTATATCTAGACTTCCATGTCCATGCATACTCAACACATACTATTAACCCGTAAAACATTAGAAAAAGCAAGAAAACGCCATCAATTCTCAGCAACGGTGCCAAAAACATGATAAGAATAATCGACTACAAGCGCATAGTATCCATTGTGCCACTTTAGATGTCATTTCCACGAGAATCTAAGGTGTTTTGCGCTTTAGCTTCTCCTATTATTCTACCGAGCTAATTATGGGTTCTAAATTAATTTTTTTGTTATTCTAATTAGCCTAGAATATGCAATCTACTAGTTCACAATCAAATATTACTTCTATTATCTTCTTCCTATCATAAAAGTTGATTTTTTTTAATTTATATTTTTATTTAAAGTGTTCTAAGTATGAGCTCTTAAGTGGCATGCAAGTATAACTCATCAAAAATACTACTTTTCATAAAAATAAACTAAATTATTAGATAATTATATAAAGAAGATAAAAATCAACAACCTCAAACCCTAACTAAGTATAAACTATTAAGAAACTTAACTCAAGTATAACCTATCAAAGTATTAATCAACGAGTTATGGTATTTTAATCTTTTCATAAAAAAAAGCATGTCTTTATTATTTTATTTTAGAAAGAAAACAATAAAAAGCACTAACATGATTGATTCCTAGTTGCATCTACATCTTAGAGCTAAATTAAGTTAGCTACTCATATTACTAATTAATAAGATTATATTTTTATTTATTAGAAAGCATTAAAAAATCATATTTCTTTCTATGAAAACTATTAAAGATCTATACTAGAAAGCAATTAAATCTATCTAAAAAGCAAATAAAATATTTATACTCACTAAAAGCAATGAACAATAATAGAATCACCTCTTGAGCTCAGCATGGCAGTCGTCACTCCATCAGCAAAATCCCAATTTTTTATTTAATCAATTGTGCATCCTAATTTACATGAAACCCTAATTTACAAGTTTACAACTAATATATAGGCCAAGAAATACCAAACCCTAATTTGAGTGTAACTGAATAGCTACAAAATTAAAAGAAAGACTCTGTAAAAATTTCAGCACTTGCATGCCCCACCTTGGCGCAAATGGCGATTATTGTCGCCAATTGGTGGCAAAACAGTAAAATATCGGCTTCTTATTTCTTCTGCATGAAGTTTTGACCATGTTCTTCTCATCTAACTAACTGTATTTGACTTTGGTTCTCTGTAACTTTATGTTCTTGTAGATTTATTCACTTTTTAGCTCTTCTTGGACTTGGTTTCCTAATCTGTCTCTGAATTTATGCCATCTCCTTATAGAAATAGGTCTAACCTGAAAATTATACTAAAAATACTCGAGTAGTATTATTTATATAAAAAAATAAATAATATGAGGGTTATAAATATGCAATGTATAGAACTCATCAATCCTGAAGGATAAAATTCAAACTCCAGTCGAGACGAGGGTACTCCATCTAAATGAAGAAATGAATAAAGTGACTACAAATATGGTCTCTCTTGACTTAGGTCACGAATTACCGAAAGTAGAGATACCAAATGGAGTCCGGATACCAAAGGTAATTATGCGGATAATCAATACGGGTCTACGCCATCCACAGACACAAACTTTAGTACCTGTTCCTGCACCAAATGGAGAAATAATATGGATACACTTTGACCTTGTTGAAGCGGAACAATGGACCATGGCAACCTCCAAAAAGAAGAAAATAATGGAAAGAATGGTGATTGCCATGTTATTTCTCTAGGTACAGGAGAGTACGGCACTTCAACCAGTCTACTCATGGAATCAGAAGAAGAGTAGATTGTTTTAATGGCAGACCAATTAAATAAACTCAGTCAGGGAAAACTTATCTAAAACAATATGATGTGATTAACTCCGTTGAGCTACCAAGCCCTCCATTGCAAATCCGGTACCTCCTCCATCAGCATTTGAACCACCTCTCGATAAGGTAAGCCTAAAGAAGTCAAGTTTGACAAATCCTTGCAAAAGAGAGCAACTGCAGATTTGGCTGCTCCTTTTAAGTTCAACATCCTAGCGCAGCTGGAAAATATCCTAGTGCGTATAACGATGCACGAATTGATAAGCCCTACCTGACTCTGAGTCATTCTTGACTCATTCCGCTCTCAATGGAAGTAGAGTGTCAGCATTATCAATACCATCATGGCTTGGCCCTACTAGGCATAACTTTCACCCTTGAAGGTATGTTGGTTAAAAGTTCAGACCACAATCAACCACTCTATTATATGGGATACATCCGGTCAACCAAACTTAAAAAAATACTGATTGATCCAGGCTCTGCTCTCAGCATCATGCTGGCCGTGTATTGCAATTCCTTTGGATCCCAATTTGAAAGTTGCCGACTACCATAACCACTATCCATGGGTTCAATGCTCAGAGTAGCCGACCTATAGGGAAGATTTTCTTAAAATGCCAAATAGGTGATTTTAAGACGGTGATGACTTGCCATGTCATCGATGTCGAAACTTCCTACAACCTCCTATTGGAACGACCATGGATTCACTCTAACATGATCGTCCCATCCATTCTTCATCAGTGTTTGAAGTACGTGAACAAACCGAGGATGGTTAAAGCAGTATATGCAGAAAAGCAACCATTCAAGAGAGTGAAAAACTATTTCACTAATACAATTCTCTACTAAGAGGAACCAGAGGATGGCAATGAAGCATACTTAGAGCCAGACGATGGCTCGTATAAAGTTTCAATTGAAATGGATCATCTTGTAATCGGTATAAGTGATGCAAATATTAACCCCAAATGTCGATGATGAAGGCGAATGGGTCCTTAATGAAGATATTGCTTTTAAATATAACTTGTCTAGTTCTAATGATACATTTTCAACTGAAGATGTGATAATTAAGAAACTTAATAAGATACCAAAATTACGTATACCGGTTTATTCAAACTCAATCAATCAATGCATTGAAGAGGTAACCGATGACATGTTTCTTGTATGAGCAAGGCATAACCGACGCCCTATCATCTTTGGAAAGCCACCCTTAAACCCAAATCTGCTCTAAGTAGCTCAAGTGAAGACTCGGGCATTTCGTAGTTTGTTTGCTACGGGCCAAACTCTCGTAAGATGATGAGAGCAAGGGGATATGATCTCACAAAAAGTGAAGAAATATACTTCAACTATAGGAGGAGACTTCCCGTATAGCCATGCATGCCAAAAGGTAAAAGTATCGACTACTATAGCAAAATTGATGAGTGTTATATTTGACATATTTCCTTCTATATTTTACCTATTTTTTATATAAATAATTGCTACAAGGTATATTTAGTTTGTTTTTATAGGTAACAAAAGATTTGAAAAGCAAAAGAAGAAGAAGCAAATTTGTCAGGAATATAAGCAAAGAAAGTCAATTAAGATGAAGACAGAAACTCAAGTACAGCAGTAACAACTTAATGAGCATTTTCGACCAAGACAAAGCTTAAACTAGAAAATTTTGTGCAGAAGAAATTTTTATATCCCAGAATTATATTTGAAATGAGTCCAAGAATAGCTCAATCTAAATTTGTATGCAAAACTTATAGTCATTTTGCTAAAGCGTAGCAAAATAGAAAATCCGATCTAGCGAGCTATGAGTGTGCTGAACTTAATTTTGGGTTTTGGACCTGAAAATAGTATTTTGAACCATCTAATCTAAACCATTGGTTTCTAGTACCTATGATTGAATTAGGATTATATATCTTGAGATTAGTTTGTTTTGGATTAGGATTATATCCTTTGTACTCAGTTTGAGTAGGAATAGAATTATATTTGGGTTATAAATACCCCATGAATTCTTGTAAATTAAGAGAACTTTTTAGATGTAATTTTGTACTCCTGGTGATTAATAATAAAAATTAGGGTTTTGCCGAAGGGGTGACGGCTGCCATATTGAGCTCTAGAGGTAACTCCATTGTGTTTAAGTATTTTCTAGTGAGTAGAGATATTTTTCTTTACTTTTTAGATAAATTTAATCACTTTTCACCGTAGATTTTTAATTGCTTTCTAGAAAAAATAGAATTTTTAGTTGCTTTCATGAATAAAAATATAATCTTGTTAATTAGGAGTATGAGTAACTAATCCACGTAGTCTTAGGATGTAGATAAAATTAAGGATCAATCTTATATTAATCTATTTGTGTTCTTTCTAAAATAAAAATAAAAAGATCGGATTTTTCTATGAAATAATAAAAATACAAGAACTTGTAGATTAAAACTTCGATAGGCTATACTTAACTTAAATATTTTGATAGCCTATACTTAGTTAAGGTTTGGAGTTATTGATTTTTATTTATTTTGTTAAATTACTCTAATGATTTAGCTTATTTCTATGAAAAGTAATTTCTTTGATGGATTATATTTGCCCATAATGTAATGCCCCACTTTCTATAGTGTGGAAAGCTGGAATGTTCGGTATCGAATGATAACTCGACAAACCTCAGTAAATATTGCAGTCATATTATAGTAGAAATATGGAAAAATATAAAAATAAACAATAATTTTTTATTTAAAACAATAATATTTTTCTTCCTTACATAATATTCAATAAGAAAATAATAAATTAGAAAGGCCGTCAATCTTGTAATTTCGCCTGCTTCCAAAATTATATTGTATCATGTTTTGTTTCTGGCGAGTCTACCTCTAAATAATAATCTGCATCTGGCAATGCATAACCAGTATCGTCAGCAAAGCGATCCAAAAATATATAATAGAAACATATGAAATAAAAATATCTCGGCAATACAAAAAGTCAGTACAATTAAAATAAGAAATCTCAAATATTAACATATTAGGTGGTTTATCATTAATCTTTCGGTTAATGTCTTTTAATTACCGTATTTAGAAATTTAGGAAAATATGAATTTGGATGGTCTGAACGCATTCCTGTGTACCCCGGAAAACGGAATAATAAGTTAATCAGAGTCTATCCTGATCCTCCCATAAGGAAAACAGTGGCAGTTTTGATTGGAGCCTATCCCGATCCTCCCATATGAAAAACAGTGGCATAGTTACGTTCAGCCATCAAATCATATGGATCCTCAATTTCTCCCATAAACTTAGTGTATGTCAATCATATCAATTTCAGTGTCAGTTGTTCAGTTCAGTAATTTAATTCATTATATGGATTTGTGATCATTAATAAAATTTAGTATTCAGTAACAGTAGTAGTATCATTAAGAAATAATGTAACAGATCAGTGATTAATATTCTATCACCTATCACATATTATAACAATCATGTCGTATCATATTTTGTTTGGCATTCATTAAATTTTCACGTATATAATTAAATCTTTAATAAAATAAAACAGAGAACATAAAAAATGAAGTATAATTAATAGTACGTCTTTGAGTGAGTTGGACTTACATTAAGATAAAATATAAGTAGTAGCATGTTATAGTGAGTTATAAAGCTCACATTAAAATAAAATATAATCATTAGCATGTTTAAAGTGAGTCAACGGACTCACTTTGGCCTTAATTTTGGATGAAGTTTTTGGCTTGAGCGATGAAATTTCCAAAGTTCTCATAAACTCTCCTTGGTTGAACCCTCTCCTCTCTCTTTCTCTATATCTCTTCTTTCTCCCATGTTTTACTCTCTTACTTCTCTCTTTTTTTTGTTTGTGAGAAGAGGGCTTGTTGGGATTTATTTATAGGGGATTAAGAGCTCCATTCCTACTCATAGAAGAAAGTCTAATATGAACTCTAATCAGATTCACTATCCTAATTAAATATGAAATCCCAAATTTAAATAGCAATCCTAAAAATATGAAAATCAAATTTAAATAGAAATCCTAAAAGATATGGAAACCAAATTTAAATAGCAATTCTAAAAGATATACAAATCAAATTTAAATAGGAATCCTAAATGATAAAGGAACCAAATTTAATAGGAATCTTTTTGAATCTGAATCCTAATAGGTATAGGAACCAAATTTAAATTACATTTAATTAATTGGATGAGAGTTGAATCCTATATTAATTAGGTGAATATATTTTATGTTTCAACTAGGATTTGGATTGGTTTCTATTTACATTTAATATCTAGTCAAACTAGAATCTAATTGGTTAAAAAAAACCAAATAGATTCGTATCTTAAGAATTAATTAATCCTTCTAGATTTCCTAATCACGATTACTTGATTAGATAACTTGATTTGGATATAGGGTGAGTGTTATATGATCAAAATATGTTTTTAAAAGAAAATATTATTTTTAAAAAATTATAAAATTTTAAAATACGACGTGAAAAAAGTGAGTGTTACATATAACTTGATAGTCCATACTTAGGATGATTTAACGAGAAATTAAACTAAAAATCAGGGTTTTATGGAAGAAATAATATGAAATAGATAATATTTGGTTTTGAAGTAGTTGATTCCATATGCTAAACTAATTCGAATAACAAAATATCAATTTAGAACTCATACTTAGCTCATTAAAATAATAGGATTAACAAAATACCAAAACACCTTAGATCCTCATGGGAATGACATGTTTGCACTACAACTGATGCTGTACGCTTGCAGTAAATTTATCACATCAAGTTTTTGCAAAACCAAGTATGGTTTAGGTGTACTTCTACCTCTGAACCAGAGATAAATGTTCTCCAAGAAAATTCCTCTGAAAGCACTCCGGCACAATCATCTTCTGCATCAGCCGTGATTCTGATTATAGTTTGATGAGATTATTTAGGCGGATAACAGTCAACATGGAGTCCACCACCCAACTATGTTAAGAAGGATCCAATAGTAAAGATCCCCCTCAAACTTGGGCACAGAAAATGGATGCACAGTGAGAGTTTCGGTTCAAACAATGTGAACCTCCCATGAAAGATCAAGTCATTTAGATGAATATGGGAGATGATAAAATTCCAAGCCTATATTCGTAAGTAAGAATTTGAATCAAAATGAATTGCAAGACCTGACCAGGCTCATGCAAGAGCATATGAATGTCTTCGCATGGAATTACGAGGACATGCCAGGACTTGACCCAAAGATAGCATAGCATAACCTCAACATCAAGTATGATGCTAAACCGATGAAACAACAAAAAAGTTCAAACAAGAAATGCAAGAAGCAATTAAAGTCGAAGTCGAGAAATTAAAAGCATGCGGCTTCATTTGTGAAGAAAAACATCCCGACTATTTAGCCAATGTTGCACCAGTCATCAAGAAAATAGAAAAGTCATGGTTTGCATAGATATCAAGAATCTAAATGATGCTTGTTCAAAAGATGACTTTCCACTTCTAATTACCGATGTAATGGTTAACGACACATGCGATTTTGAAAGGATGTCCTTCATGGATGGCTTCTCTAGATATAACTAAATCAAATTTTCTAGAAGATTATTTTCGGGAAAAACAGGGGATTTTTCCATTGCCATTGAATTAGAAAAAAATTAAAGATTATCAATTTTATTTTTGATTTGATAACAATGAAAAGAAATAAAAAAAACATAGAGGACTTATAAATCATCGCTCTCTTTTAACAGAAGATCATGGGATTCAAGGCAGCATGGGGATCGGTCCTTTCCCCGTTGATAATCTGAGGTCGATGATTTAGAGGCGAGCTCGTTCTTCTTCTCTTCTGATCTTGGAGGAAGCACGAACTCTTGCGCGGGAGAGAGATCTAGCCAAAAGTTTTTTTTGAGTTCTATTGTGGATTATTTATAGGCCCTCGGTTGTTGAAGAGGTTTTCTTGTAGATAGGAACAAGATATGGTTTCCTTGTAGATAGAATCGAAATCTCTTTGTAATCTCGATGAGATATTCAAATATTCTCTTGATTTGATTTGCTCTAGATTCATTAAATCGGGTCCTATTTCTCCACCCAAATTTAATTAAACTCAAATTAGAGTTTAATTAGAATCTGTAAAATTATCAAACTCAAATATAATTAAATTAAACTCCTGCACCTAAAAATTAATTTGAGTTTGATTAGAATTTATAGAATTATCAAACTCTAATGAAATTAATTTAAATTTCTTCATCTAAAAATTAATTTGATTCTAATTAAAATTTGGATAGATTTAGGAATTGCAAAATAGTTGGAGATGACGCCAAAATATATTGCGTGTACGAAGTCGGGGGTTCACGGGCACGAGGTTGGCCAGGCCAGCCTCGCACCCTAGCCAATCTTACTGGTGCGAAGCTGGCCAGAGGCCCCTCTTCAAAATAATTTTTTTTTCTCTTTTGCTTTAGCTTATCTCCTGAGCCTCATGCCTGCGAGGCAGGGAGCATCATGTGGGTGCGAGGCTCGGACTCTTTAATTTTTTTTTTGCTTTTGAGTTTCTCCTCCTGAGCCTCGCATCGACCTTGCGTAGGTGCGAGGCTAGGCTCCTTTTTTTTAGTTTTATTTTATTTTATTTAATTATTTATTATTATTATTATTATTTGGATTCGGATTCGAATTAGGATTTGGATTCGGATTTCGGATTCAGATTTTGATTATTTTTATTGTTCTATAGACCACTCCAAAGTTTTCAAAATTTTGTTTTTCTATTTGTTTTAGCAAAATTTTAAAATACTTTGGATTTTTCTTTTGAAATTGGTGGATGAGTTCACAGAGATGGAAGTTACTAAGAGTGCGAAAATTACTTAACAAGTTGAGTGTTATATTTGTGATGTGACTCGTTTGAATTACCAAATAGAGTCGATGACACGTCTGACTGACAGACAAAGCCGGTGATTATTTTTGAATTGAAGGGTAACTCGCCTGGCTAACAAATAAAGCCAGTGATTGTAACCATGGACAAAGATGTACTGTTAAACGTACCAATGGGGTTTCGATAGAGGCGCATTATTGCACACGCCAAGATAATTGGGTCAGGATCATCGGTTTCGGTAGAGGTGCCTAATTGCACATGCCTAAATGACTCATCTGAGTGACAGACAGAGCTAGTGATCGGATTATAATCACAAAAGAAACTACTTTTTTGTAGTGTGTAATGATTCAAATTTAGCTGTTAGAGATAAGAGCTTAACTTGACATATTTGTTGATTTTGAGATGAAATGGTTCGAATCTCATTGTCAGAGGTAAAAACTTAATGTGACAGGTTTGATGATTTTGCGATGATATGGTTCAAATCTTGCTGTCAGAGTTAAAACCTTAACTTGACAAGTTCGCGGGATTTTTAGCAAACCTCAAGTTATTAACGGATTTGATATACCTTTACCAATTGTTGTTTACGTTGGGCTAGCCATGCTATTCGCCTTAGTATGATGAGTTGTTGAGGATTTTGTTTTCCTCTCCCCTTTTCTTATCATGAAATTTTTAGCAAACCCATAGCTATCAATAGATTTGATGTGCCTTTACCAATCGCCATTTGCTTTGGGCAAGCCATACTATTTTCCTCAACATGATGAGTTTCGAGGGTTTAGTTTGGACTTAAATATCAAACGTTCCCTCTTCTCTTTACCTTTTTGATATAAGGCGATCGGTATCAGACTCTTACCCCTAGTATGATAAGGTTGGCAAGAAATGCTCGATTTCTTTTTCCATTGCCTTGGTGGCATTGGGCAGCAAAAACTCGTACATTTTTTTGTAATTTTTTTGATATTTTTTAATTTATTTTTGATTTATAACAGTCATTTTGCTGTCGTCGCATTTGCGAACATCTTCATCTGTTCAGGCCTCAACTGGATTACATTTGTATCGACGAGTACCTGAATTTTATCTTTCAGATCATAGCAATTCTTAGTTGGGTGCCCAATATTTTGATGGTAGAGGCAATACTTAGGGTCGTTGGTCTTCCTCACTTCCTCTGGCCTCAGACTTCTGGGTAACTTGAGCATCCCCTTTTTATTAAGCAAATTAAATAGGGCCACTGTTTGCTCATCCTTGAAAGCGTACGTCTGTTGCGATCTAGAAGAATCTCGATTATTCTGTGCTTTTTTATTTGCAGCAGGTTTGGTGGTCATTGCCTCCTTTCCCTCAGGATGGAATCATTGTGGCCGTGGCTAATTCATGATACTAATCAATACGCCGGATTATGTCCTCCACTTGCTAACCTTGTTTAACTAGATCCTTCCAGGTCTTGGATTCTATTGCTCCCATTTTAACTAATATCCTAATCTGATGATTGTGTTTGCAAGTCTCCACCAATGTCTCCTACGACATTCCATGCTTGCAGTGCATTGACATCTCACAGAAACACTCAACGAAGCTTTTAACCATCTCGTCCTCTATTTGCTTATTTGCTAAAAAGAGTGGATGGATACTTCAGTATCGTCTTTGAATAAGTGGGCTAAGAACTCCCTCTCCACATCAGACCAGGCATTGATGGTTCCGGGGGGTAGCTGTATAAACCAAATGAATGCAGGCCCTCGCAGAGTACTCGCAAAAATCTCCATCATCACTTGGTCATTGCCCATGAGATGGCTGGTGTATGTAAGAAAATAGTACATATATTGGTTTGGAGGTCCCTTCCCATCATATTAATGTAGCTTGAGAGGCTTATACTTTGGTAGAAACGGTGCGAAATCCCACTCTATCGGGTAGGGTTCGTAGTCCCCATTTCTTGCAATCTTTTTTGGTGCATTAACACTTCTATTTGACTTTTAAACTTCTCTAATTTTTCAGCATGAGGATCAACGAAATATTCCTCCTCACTGCCTTTTCCCTTGGCATCTAGGTTGGATTTGATCTCATCCTTCTTGGATTTATTAGAAGAGCAAGAACCCCCTGCTCTATTTTATGTGCTCTTTTGAGTGTTCTCCAAGACCTTGGCAATCATTGCTTTGTGGTCCTCGATGCTCCTATGCTGCTCTTGGATGAAGCGTTCTTGCGGCTCAATCTTTTAACTCATTTCGACCGACCGTTCAACCATGTGGACCGTCGTCCTGCCGGACCAAGAGGAAACATGCGATCGCAGCATTGCTATGGCCGAATGCTCACTAAACTCTTCATATTCCTTATCAAAACCCCCTGCCAATCTTTCGTAAATGTGGGGAGCCATTACGTCTGACCTGATGTGGGTGTGATGATAGATTTTCTCTGCTTCTGTATCAGAGACATATCTTTTAATGACTGGTTTCATGCCCTTATTCACCACATTCGACGTAAAAGCAGGCAAGTCTTGATCTAAGTCAGAGTTTTGTTTTTTCAGCCATCTTTTTTCTGAAATATTGGATTCCGATACGAACAACTGGTAAAATGCAGATGGTTTTGGGGCTTGATAGCGACAGCGAGTCAAAACTGCCGCAATCAACTCTTCATAATAGTAGTACTGAGGGGGTCGTGCCACCCTTCTTTTATTTGTGACATATCTCCGTAAATCTAGAGTTTCTTCATGCAGTGCTGACATAACCATCTTTTGCGGGCAGAGCCCACTTCTTGAACAAGGTTTATTTATCCAAACAGGTATCCTTAAGAAGTCATGGAAGTTATATTTATCAACCCCCAATTTAGTTTGATATTCATCATTAGTTTTGATATGTCTTGCATGAATCTGCTAGGTAGGCTAGCATTCTTTTGTTCTTATGTGAGTCTGAGACTTAACTTTTGCCTCGCGCACTAAACGATCCTTGCATGCTTGATGAGCCTAGCATACCGATCTAGTCTCGCACGTTGGCTTAGTTGAACTAGCCTCACGTGCTGGCTTAGACTTAGTTTGGCTTTCAAGTTTACTTGTGCTAGACTGATGAGTGCTAAGCTATTAACCGCTAGGCTGATGGGTGTTAGGTTGTCTATTGCCAAGCTGATAAGTGTTGGGCTTGCTAGACTGATGGATGATGGGCTAGCTAAGCTGATGAGTGCTAGGCTGTCTTCTACCAAGCTGATGAGTGTTGGCCTGGCCAGGCTGATGGGTGCTAGGCTGGCCAGGCTGATGGGTGCTGAGCTGCCTTTTGCCAAGCTGATGAGTGTTGAGCTGACTTTTGCCAAGCTGATAGGTGCTATGCAGTCTTTTGATAAGCTGATGAGTGCTGGAGGCATTTGCCAAGGTAATAGGTGTTAGGCTGGTCTTTGCCAAGCTGATTGGTGTTAGGCTGGCCTTTATCAAGCTGATAGGTGCTAGGCTAGTTTTTGCCAAGCTTATGGGTGCTAGGCTGGCCAAGCTGAAAAGTGCTAGGCTAGATTTTGCCAAGCTGTAAGCTGTTTTTGAGCCTGGCATACTCGTTACTTTATGTTAGGCTGATTTTGAGCCTGGCATCCTTTCTGACTTGTGCTTGGCTATTTTTGAGCCTAGCATCATTCTTTTCTTGTGCTAGGCTGTTTTTGAGTCTGACTTACAAAATGAGGTTTAAGTACTCTGCGGCGCGCCCTTCGATTCCGGTTGCAGATTTTGGTCCATTTTTGTACCGCAATAGGTTCTCTTTTGGCATCATATGCGGCAAACTCTATTGGACTAGAGTTTGAAAATCCAAGTGACTGTTGGTTAATCAACGCCTCCTTATTTTTTTATGCTTTTGAACATTTTGAGCCGACCTCGACCTCGATCACCAATTTCTCCATTATTTCTCCAATTCTATTAACGTCAGATTAGACCACCATCTCCTCTTCAGTATAGGAGATGCTCCCACTGTGGTCACCAGTCTGTTTTCAAGGAAAACAAGGGATCTTTCCATTACCATTTAATTAGAGAAAAGTTGCAGATTATCAAAATTTCTCTTTTTCCTATTTGATAACAATGAAAAGAAAATTAAAAAAAAAGACAGAGAGGACTTATAGATCGTTGCTGTCTTTTTACAAAATATCATGGGATTCGAGACAGTTATGGGGATCGGTCATTTTCCCGTTGATAATCTGACGTCGATGATTTGGAGACGAGCTCGCTCTTCTTCTCTTATGATCTTGGAGAATACACGAACACTTACGTGGGAGGGAGATCTAGCCAAACATTTTTTTGAGTTCTCTTGAGGGGTTTTTATAGGCTCCCAGTTGTTTAAGAGGTTTCTTTGTAGATAGAAACAAGATATGGTTTTCTTGTAGATAGAATCGAATTCTTTTTATAATCTTGATGAGATATTTGAGTCTTCTCTTAATTTGATTTTCTCCATATTCATTGAATCGGGTCTTGTTTCTGCATCCAAAATCAATTAAACTCAAATTAGAATTTAATTAGAATTTATAAATTTATTAAACTCAAATAGAATTAAATTAAAATCTTGCACCCAAAAATAATTTGAGTTTAATTAGAATTTATAGAATTATAAAACTCTAATGAAATTAATTTAAAGTTCTTCTTCCAAAAATTAATTTGATTCTAATTAAAATTTGGATAGATTAAGAATTGCAAAATAGCTGGAGAAGAGGCCAAAATATATTGCGTGCATGAAGTGGGAGGTTCACCGTACGAAACGGGGGGCCAAGCCGGGCAAACGGCAGCCGAGGTTGGCCTGACTAGCCTCGTAGGTGCGAGGCTGGCCAGCGGCCCCTCTTCAAAGTATTTTTTTTCTCTTTTGCTTTTGTTGATCTCCTGAGCCTCGCGCCTGCGAGGCAGGGAGCTTTGCATGGCTACGAGGCTCGGCCTCTTTAATTTATTTTTATTTTTTTTTGCTTTTGAATTTCACCTCCTGAGCCTCACATCCACGCAAGGCCGCGAAACTCATGTGGGTGCGAGGCTAGACCCCTCATTTATTTATTTATTTATTTTTATTTATTTATTATTATTATTATTATTATTATTATTTGGATTCAAATTCGGATTTGGATTTGGATTTGGGATTCAGATTTTGATTATTTTTATCGTTCTACAAAGATGTAAAACACACATCCTTCATAACACCATAGGGCATATATTGCTATAGAGTGATGCCTTTCGGCTTAAAGAACGCTGGAGTAACATACCAATGAGCTATGACAGTAATTTTTCACAATCACTTGCAAGAGATTGTAGAGTATTACGTGGATGATATTGCAGTCAAAAGGCAAAACAAAGAAAATCACATCAAAGATTTGAAAACAAAATTTGACTCATCAATTAAAGATGAACCCAACAAAATCCTTCCTAGGGATATCCAGTGAAAAATTCCTCAGTTTTGTAGTGACAGCGAATGGTATTCACCTACATCTTGAAAAAAAGGCAATTCGATATATATAGCCTCTGAGAAATATCGAAGATCTTTGAGAATTGCAAGGGTGTTGGTGTACATCCGTCGCTTTATTGCCTATTTAACCCGAAAATATCAACATTTTTCCAAGCTAATGAAGTAAGGCATATCTTTCATCTGGAACACCGAGTGTTAAAGGGCTTCTAATGACATTAAACAATACCTCATCAATCCACTGGTATTAACCGCCCTGGTGTCTGGTAAACCCTTATATGTAAGAGCCATAGATCATGCCTTGGGGGTCTACTTGCTCAAGTCAATGAAAAAGGACAAGAGCAAGAAATCTATTATCTAAGTCGGACAATTATTAGAGCTGAACACAAATATAATCCTATTGAGAAGGAATGTTTAGCTCTCATTTTGGTTGTTAACAAGGTAAGACATTACCTGGTGGGACAAACAACCCATGTCATATCCAGAGTAAATCTCTTAAGAAAATTAATGACTCAACTAGATTCACTAAATTCAAGGCTTACTAAATGGGCACTACTGCTCTCACAATATAATATGAAGTTCGTCCCTCAAAAAGCAACCAAGGGACAGACCATTGTAGACTTCTTGGTTGATCATCCAATACCGGAGAGTTCTAAGCTATATGAAGCCATGCCCGATGAAACAATCAAAAGCAACACAACTTTGAAAGTTCTTGTATGACAAATGTTCTTCAATGGAGCTGCAAGAATGGGCCAAAGAGGAAAAATTATTGCAGGAGCAGAGGTAGTCTTTATTTTGCCTAAAGGTAATGTACTACCTTATGCATACTCGTTGACAATGTCGTGCTTGAACAATGTAGCCAAGTACAACTCTCTCATCATCGGACTACAGATAGCCAAGGAAATGAGGGTGAAATATTTGTAAGTGTATGGTGACTCAAAGTTAATCGTCAATCAAAGCAAAGACAAGCACGAGGTAAGGAATTAAAATTTAATTCCCTATTATCAAGCTACTATTGTCTGGAAAGAGAAATTTAAGAGTTTCTACATTGATGAATATCATATATTGTATTTTTCCTCTCATACTTTATCTATTTTTGTGTATAAATAAATGCTACTCGGGTATTTTCAGTGTCTTTTGCAGGTAATCCGAATTATACAAGGAGGAGACATGAAACAAGAGTTGGACTAGGAAATCAAACGCCGAAAAGTTTCTAAATCGGGCAAGACTACAACATCTAAGTACTTCAGGAATTATAAGTCAAATACAGTTAATAAATTAAAGATTAAAAGAGAATATACTTCTGTAGAAGAAATTTCAGTACAATTGCTCAATATTTAGCCGCTAAATAGCGGTGGTTACCGCTAAATAGCGGTAACACTGTAGCTTTCGCAGAGGAATT
Source organism: Dracaena cambodiana (assembly GCA_036321105.1). Taxonomy (NCBI): domain Eukaryota; kingdom Viridiplantae; phylum Streptophyta; class Magnoliopsida; order Asparagales; family Asparagaceae; genus Dracaena; species Dracaena cambodiana. The sequence continues at coordinate 7,573,682 of JAYEPQ010000006.1, read as the reverse complement.
TTCGTCATGGGCTTAAATGTAATTTTTTAGTTTTTGTCAACTGGTTAGAAATAGGGTTTGGTTTCCGAGACCTATTTAAGAGCCAACCCTTGTATTTTGACGGGATTCTGGATTCTGGATTCTGGATTTTATTTTTGTACGCGATTTTCTCTGTTGAATGAATTGGGGGTTTTTGCTGAAGGTCGACGGCACAACACCGTGTCCAGAGGTAACCCATTATTTTTGCAATTTTTATTTTATTTCTGCATAAATTCAATTGCTTTTTATTTTAGGATTTACCGCTTTCTAGATTAGGGTTTATCATTTTATGAATTAAAATCTAATCTTTCTTAGCAAAAATCATGAGTAGCTGATTAGATCAGCCCTAGGATGTAGATGAAACTAAGATCCACCATGTAATTATTTTCTAATATTTTTCTTCTTAAATAAAATTAATAAAAGCCATGATTTTTCAAATGAAACATTAAAATACGAGGACCCGAAGTTTAGAACTTTGATAGATTATACTTGAATTAGGATTCTTGATAATCTATGCTTAGTTAGGGATTGGGGTTGCTGGTTTTACTATTTTATTTGAATTATCTACAATATTTAGTTTATTTTTATAAGAAGTAGCATCCTTTGATGACCTATACTTGCACAACACTTGATAGCTCATGCTTAGGGCACTTTAAGTAAAAATTAAACTAAAAAGATCGAATTTTTATGATAGAAGAAAATATTAGAAGTAAGAACATGGTAGGAAATTAGTGGATTCTAAATCCTAGGCTACTTAGATAAATTCGACCTCAACCTAGAACCTTTGGTTAGTCCGTTGAACTATAGAGAAAGTAAGAACGCAGAAACACCCTAGATCCCTGTGAGACGACCTGTACAGCGCTACAACGATACTGTACGCTTGCAGTAAATATAACACATCAAGTTTTTGGCGCCGTTGCCGGGGATCGACGGTGTTTTTCTTACTTTTTCTAGCATTTTACGGGTTAACAGTGTGTGTGAGTGTGCAGGAAATAGAAATTGCAGAGACAAGAAAATTTAAAGGATTGGAAGAGCCTCTTAACCAAGTAGAAAAAAGCTCGAAGTCAAATTCATCAGTCTAGCCGCTATTCAGCGGCTAGAACCGCTATTTAGCGGTGAAACAGGTACGTTCTGAACCTGAATTTTCTTTGTTTCTGTAGTTTTTCTTCCTGATTCTGTAGAAAAATTTTAAAAAAATATACAAAAATTAGGAACAGTATAATTAACATTTTTATTTGATCATATCTATTCACCCGTTTTATCTCTCCACCATACCCCACTTCTTGCATTAGTTTAGGAAGTTCACGCATACACTCACGGTCGCTGGTTCATGCCACATTGGACTCGTGATCAATTTGGTCGACTTGTAAGATCAGATTTGTTCATGGGAGACAAGATGGACCAGCCGATCCCGATCCTTCAGGATCGATGTTACTCGTTGCGTACATCATTACCATCATGCATCAAACTTCCACACGTAGCGGGTAATCACTATGAATTAAAACCGCAGTACATTAGTATGCTTCCCAAATTCACTGGTTCTGATTCAGAAGATGCATATCTCTTTATCAGTGAATTTCAAGAAGTATGCGTAATGATAAAACTGCAAAACTTATCGGAGGACGCAGTTAAGCTCCGCTTCATCCCTTTTGCACTTAAGGATAATGCCAAGAAGTGGTTGTACAGTATGCCTTCTGATTCAATCACTACTTGGGATGAATTCGTTACAGTGTTTCTCAAGAAATATTATCCCACGCACAAGACGGCAAGAATCAGAAATCAAATTAATCAATTCCGTCAAGTGTCGGGAGAACATTTCTGGAAATACTTAGAACGGTTCAAGGATTTATTAGCTCAGTGCCCCCACCATGCGATAGAAAAGTGGCGGTTGTGTCAAATCATATACGAAGGACTTGATTACACATCCAAAACTCTTCTGGAATCCATGTGTCAAGGGGAGTTTATGAAGAAAAACGAGGATGAAGCATGGGACTTTCTTGAGGACTTATCATGGAAGACTATGCAATGGGAGAGTTCCACTGAGAAGCCCAGTATATCAACTTCTGCTCATAAGAGTGGGATCCATAGCGTCGACAGCTCTATAGCTGCTGAAGCAAAGATCGTAGCCCTTATGAGAAGAATTGAGGCACTGGAGACTCCTAGTGCTCAGTCTCCACCAGTGGGTCAAGTGAATCAACTCCAAAGTCCCACATGCTTTAATTGCGGAACTCCCAATCACGCCATTGTTAATGAATTCCATGGGTCGCACACTTGAGCAGGCTAATGCCTTATATCAACAATAACCCATGAACAATCCTTACGCTCCTACATACAATCCTGGCTGGAGAAATCATCCAAATCTATCATGGGGTCAAGGGCAATATCAGGGGGGCCCTAACCCTAACAGGCAACCTCCAGCCACTGGTCAGTTTCCAAGACCAAATATGGGTACTTATCAACACCCAAATATTTCAAACCATGGGAACAACCAGAATAGACCACCTATACCAAACCACTCATATCCACAACAGGGGTCTAATAATGAACAAGAAAAGCGACTTCAGTCACTTGAGAAGCACGTTGAAAATCTTCTCAAGTCTCAGTCCAACCTTGACACATACATGCAGAATCTTATGAAAGTGTCAACTGATTTTATTCAAAGAACAGATCAGCACCTGCTCGTGAACTCTCAATCTATTAAGAATGTAGAGCAGCTAGTTGGACAACTAGCTAATCAAATGAGTGAACGTGGCAAGGGCACTTTTCCAAGTCAACCCATAACAAATCCTAACGCCAGTTCCTCAAACTCCAATCAGTCGCATGTCCACCAATGCAATGTCATTCACACGCTTAGATCTGACAAGCAAGTGGATAATAGTGTAGCCGTGCCCCCTGATCCCACTCCTACTATCTCGCAGGCTACATCATCTCTTCCACCCGTTTCTCCACAATCATCTCCATCACCTCCATCACCGTCACGTACTCATTTGGAAGAACCTGTTCCTGAGCCGAAAGCACCATATCCAAATCGACTTAGGAAGCCTTCACCGCAAGTAGAAAAGATTCTTGAAATATTTCAGCAAGTGAAGGTTAATATTCCACTCCTTGACATGATACAACAGGTTCCTACTTATGCTAAGTTCCTCAAGGATTTGTGCAGTAAGAAACGAGCAAGAAACGTTCCTGAGAAAGTTTTTCTTGCTGCAAATATATCACATATCCTCTCTAACTTCTTGCCTATCAAGTACAAAGATCCAGGTTCCCCTACAATCTCATGCACCATTGGGAACACTACATTTGATAGGGCGTTGCTTGATTTAGGGGCAAGTGTCAATTTGTTTCCTTACATTGTTTATCAGCAACTGGGGTTAAGAAAACTTCAACCTACCAAGGTCACATTACAGCTAGCTGATCGTTCAATTAAGAGACCACTTGGTATGGTTGAAGATGTGCTCATTAAGGTTGGCGAGTTTATTTTTCCTGTAGACTTTATTGTTTTAGAAACTGAGCCAATCTCCAATCCACGGAATCAAATTCCCATTATCTTGGGTAGACCATTCCTTGCAACATCAAATGCATTGATTGATTGTAGGAGTGGTCTCATGAAGTTATCGTTTGGAAATATGACTGTGGCATTGAACATATTTAATATGGATGAGCACGCAATGAGCTCTCTCATTGAGGTTAATATGATTCATAGTTTGCACTCTCATTCAACCTCTTCCACTGATGATGAACCTTTATTTGAGCAAATATTCAAAGATGAGCTCATACTATTAGAAGAATTAGCACATACTGATTTTATATATGATGATACTTGTGCAAGTATGCCATTGAATTATGAGCAAACTTTTGAGGATTTGTTTGCAGATGAGCTCGCATTACTTCATGAGTTAGAAGAGCCACCACCACATTCATTTAATCATATTAGACTCTTCTCACCTCATGATATTTCTACATGTATGCTTGTTACTAACGATGATTGGCAGGTTTATAATAAAGAATTCTTTAATCCAATTGTTAATGCTTACATGTGGACAAAGAAAAAGCGAGGACGACATAAGAAGCAGACAGGTAATCTCGTGACTTGTAAGAGGTTGATGAAATACAATAATGCACCCACTTCACGTTTAAAACGTACACACTATGAAAGTGGGAAGCAATCGAGAGGTCGTAATCGCTTTTCATGCATTAATAGGGTGATGATATTGAGATCGTAACTTTTACGACTCTCATTATTTGTATAGTATTTGTATAATAGTTTTCACATTTTGTTTTACCACACATGTTTGTGTATGAGGGCATACACAAGTTTAGGTGTGGGAGAGTAGTTTTTAGGAGATTTTTATTTTTAGGACTTTATTTTATTTTTTATGTTTTTTATTTTTAATATTTTGGGTTTCTTTATTTTACACTTTGGGTAGTTTTTAGGGTAACTAATTTAAAAAATAAAAAAAAATGACAAAATTTTTTAAAAAGAAAAATTATATTTTTCATCAATAGACCAAACTAATTACAGATAAATGGATAAATTTAGATTTGAAATTGGATAGGAGAGTAGATTGGATGATACACTTTGAAATTTATGAAAAAGATCAAAATCTGAAAAATAAATATTGCTAACAGTAGTTTTGAGGCAAGTATACATCTATTTTTCACTTCACAATAGTTTATTAGGTTAAGGACAAAGATGATAACGATTGAGTAAGTTTTTTCTCTCTAAAAAAAATAAAAAAATAGAAAAATATGAAAAAAAAAAAGGTGAGAATAAAATAATGGGGTGCGCCTGGTATTAAGGCAATAGCCTCAAGAGTGAAAAAAGAGTATGAACTGAGTAATCGGGTATGTTACGCCTAAGCAAGCGTAAATATTCGCATGAAAGGTGAAATATTCTTAAAAAAAAAAAAAAAGAAAAAAAAAAATTGTTTTGAGAGAGGAGATGAATCATAAGTTAGAGTTGGAGTCTAAAACCAAAGTAGACTATCACACATGCACGTAGATGAATATGAGCTAATAAATTATCTGTTAGTAGATATTGAAAGATAAGATTTAAATTTTTGATTAAAATGATAAGTGTATCTGATATGACGCTCAATTTAAAAGATTGATAATCTAAATGCGTTCTTGAGTTTGTATATTAGTGAGACCAATTGATGAAAATATTATTAAAAAAAAAAAATCTTTCTTTTGTACAAAATTTTATTTTTCTTGATTTGCGGTTATCCTTATTTTTCTCTTCTTTATTCCTTAATCTATTTTCTTCTTGAATTTTGTGGGTATATTCACTGCAAACCCTCACGAGACACAACTCGTCCACTAGGGTAACCTAGGGGTTTAAAGGCTTGTTGCACGTGCTAAGTGCAATCGCGACTCCTGCGAAAGTGAGTTAGGATTTTTATTTTTCTTTTTAGATTTAGGTTTTGCTCGAGGACTAGCAAAAGATAGGTGTGGGGGTGTGATGAATATCATATATTGTATTTTTCCTCTCATACTTTATCTATTTTTGTGTATAAATAAATGCTACTCTGGTATTTTCAGTATCTTTTGCAGGTAATCCGAATTATACAAGGAGGAGACATGAAACAAGAGTTGAACTAGGAAATCAAATGCCGAAAAGTTTCTAAATCGGGCAAGACTACAACATCTAAGTACTTAAGGAATTATAAGTCAAATACAGTTAATAAATTAAAGATTACAAGAGAATATACTTCTGCAGAAGAAATTTCAGTACAATTTCTCAATATTTAGCCGCTAAATAGCGGTGGTTACCGCTAAATAGCGGTAATACTGTAGATTTCGCAGAGGCATTTTCGTCATGGGCTTAAATGTAATTTTTTAGTTTTTTTAAACTGGTTAGAAATAGGGTTTGGTTTCCGAGACCTATTTAAGAGCCAACCCTTGTATTTTGACGGGATTCTGGATTCTGGATTCTGGATTTTATTTTTGTACGCGATTTTCTCTGTTGAATGAATTGGGGGTTTTTGCTGAAGGTCGACGGCACAACACCGTGTCCAGAGGTAACCCATTATTTTTGCAATTTTTATTTTATTTCTGCATAAATTCAATTGCTTTTTATTTTAGGATTTACCGCTTTCTAGATTAGGGTTTATCATTTTATGAATTAAAATCTAATCTTTCTTAGCAAAAATCATGAGTAGCTGATTAGATCAGCCCTAGGATGTAGATGAAACTAAGATCCACCATGTAATTATTTTCTAATATTTTTCTTCTTAAATAAAATTAATAAAAGCCATGATTTTTCAAATGAAACATTAAAATACGAGGACCCGAAGTTTAGAACTTTGATAGATTATACTTGAATTAGGATTCTTGATAATCTATGCTTAGTTAGGGATTGGGGTTGCTGGTTTTACTATTTTATTTGAATTATCTACAATATTTAGTTTATTTTTATAAGAAGTAGCATCCTTTGATGACCTATACTTGCACAACACTTGATAGCTCATGTTTAGGGCACTTTAAGTAAAAATTAAACTAAAAAGATCGAATTTTTATGATAGAAGAAAATATTAGAAGTAAGAACATGGTAGGAAATTAGTGGATTCTAAATCCTAGGCTACTTAGATAAATTCGACCTCAACCTAGAACCTTTGGTTAGTCCGTTGAACTATAGAGAAAGTAAGAACGCAGAAACACCCTAGATCCCTGTGAGACGACCTGTACAGCGCTACAACGATACTGTACGCTTGCAGTAAATATAACACATCATACATCGACCATATATCCTGGAAGAACAATACACATGCTGATGCTTTGGCCTTTCTAGCAACCACTCTATACTGTCCAAGGTAGAACAGAAAATATTGGTTGCTAGCTGACAATTGCATTATCCAGAACACGCTTTGGAAATCAATAAGGCTATCTAACAATTCACAAAGACCAAAATTGTTTGTGAAGCATCATAGTATGGAGCTTAGAGATTGGCAATTCTTGTTTATGAATTTTGTACTCTATGGTATTCTTCCTGAAGATCCTAAAGACGCTATTTCCATTAAACGAAGGGCAAGCTGGTTCTTCTACAATGCGATCAACAAATAATTATACCGAAGATCCTATCATGAAATCTTACTTTGGTGTTTATCCTAAAAAGAAGAAAAAACTATGCTACAAGAAGCCCATGATGGCATATGCAGTGCTTAGTAATCCAGACCTAAGCGTTGGGATAGGCTATGAAGAATTGGCTACTATTGGCCAACGATGATCAACAATGCCATAACTTATGCAAAAAGATGTCATGCATGCCAAATCCATACTAATTATCATCACCAGCCTTTAGAGTACCTACACCCCATGGTTGCGTCATGACCATTTGAAGCATAGGGGTATCGATGTGGTTGGACCAAACCCACCCTCTTCCTTAAAAGGTCTTCGGTACATCATCGCAATTGCCGAATGGTTAGAGGGCATAGCATGAAAGAAGTTGAAGCTTCTGACATAGTGAAATTCATAAAGAACCACGTCATTTATTTGTTTGGAGTTCCTCAAAGAATAATTCATGACAATAGATTGCAGTTCATTAGTTAGGTATAATATAAGCTATGGGACAAATTCAAAGTCAAAAGTGTCGCATCAATGGCCTATAATCCTGTAGCAAATGGACTGGCCAAAGCATTCAACAAAATAATGATCAAGATACTAAAGAAGCTCGTTAAAAGAAATAACCGAGACCAACATGAAAAGCTCGGTGAGTGTCTCTTGGCTTACCGCACTATTGTCCGCATACCCACCAATGCCATGACATTTTCTCTAGTATATGGCTTCAAAGCTATTTTACCTTTGGAAATTCAATTATTGTCTCTCCGCACAGCGTTAACTTTGGAGATGACAACCAAAGACAATCATAAAATGCATCTTCAAGAATTAGAGGTATTGGATGAGAAAAGACTCCAAGCTTAACAGCACATAGAGTTCTATCAGATGAAGATTTCCCAGGTTTTCATTAAGAAAGTGAAGCAACATATATTCAAGCTAGGCGATCTTGTCTTAACAGTAAAGCGCCCTAGATAGTAACTCATAAATCTAGAGGAAAATTTCAATCAAAGTGGAAGAGACTATTCACGTTAGAATTTATCTACTCCAGTGGAGCTTATCGGTTACCCAAATCAGATGGTGAAGTTCGAATGGTGCCCATCAATGGTAAGTTTCTCAAAAAGTATTATCTTTAGAAATTTTGATTGAGGGTGATAATAATAAAAAATGAATTAACTTGTTATGTTTGGATTTATGATCAACACTTCAATACTGAGCATAAAAGAAGTTAACTGTATCTATTTAAATTCGCAAATCAACACCCCAACACCCGAACAAAAAAAAGGAAATTAAGTCCAAAACCTGTGTAGCAGTGGATAGAGAGAAATTTTGGCCTCTAAGCCCGAAAGAAACTCTTGCTAACTCATTGCATCAAGGAGAATGATGTGGCAAGCTTAGTAGTTGGTAAAGGCATCTCGAATCCGTTGATAACTGAGGATTTGCTAAAAATCCTAAAAGAAAATCAATGTAAAGTAGTGTAGAAATATTGGGCAAAATAAGAAGAAGATGGAGAAGCGAAAAAAAACCTTCTTCCACTGATGCAGATGAAGAGCCTAATCCGCAAATTTTTATTCAGATTTGAAGGTTTCATCCCCTTCATCAATAGTGGAGAATCCCTGGTTGGCATTCGAAAAGTAACATCAGTGGAAGACATGATAAAAAGCCTCCAAGCTCTAGCAACATCAATCAAACTATCACTATGTGTGAAGGTCCTATAGGGATAGCCTACATACAATTGGTCATAGCCAATTTGCCTAGAAAATCAATTGGAAAAATACGGAGCCAACTCACAAGCAAAACCATTGCGGTACAACAAATGTGAAGAGCGAATACCTTGTAGCCACCAAAAAATCCTAGCAGGCAGCAACCTCGTGTCACAAAAGATACACGTAAGATCAATTGCCTGCAAATCGGGAAAGAATTGGAAGAATCTTTAAGCACTGTACCGATCTACAACCTTTCTCGCTTCTACAATACATTGGTGTTTCCACCACCTTCCTTCAAATTGAAAAAGAGTGAGAAGACTCCCTTTGTCAACATTGACCCCACCAGTCATCAATCCTTCACAGTCGGTTACAAATCATGCCATCAAATAGGATACGACATCTCAACTCAAGGGCTCCGCTTCTGCCACCCAATAAAATGCTGGCAAAAAGGCCTCAATCCCTGTGGATCCTACAAATCATGGCTTGTAGTAAACCCAAGAATCTCCCTCTAGTCAGCAAAATAGCATAGTAAATATCCTTCAAAGTCGGATACTCTCTAGGTGTGGAAGGAACTATGAAGCCAAGTAATTGCTAAAACTACATCAGGCATCAAACTGACACCGCCAATGATAATATCTAAGATGGACCATACCTGCTGTAAAACCTTCCTTGTCTTCATCACGTATTCTCTCCGAAATGTCAAACTATTCCAAACTTTTCTTCAGTTCTCCAACCGAATGTGGACTGTTGTGAGTAATGGTCTCTGGTCCTTCAAGATTAGCAAAGAAATAATTTGTCCATTTCTTATGCCAGACAAAAGCTCCTTTCGACCTTGTCACATCAATACCAATGTGGAAGTAGTAAATCAATTCCCACAACATTATGTAAACTGAAGAGCTTTGGTCTTTAAGCACTTTCAGTTCTTGTAGCGTTGGAAAACACTCTTCTTAAGGATGATCCCCCATTTGCAGCCCTGAAACAATCCACATCTCATGGAGTCTAATACCTAGCTCGCCATTAGATGTGAAGAAAGTACCAAAAGATAGAGCATACATTTTCAGCAAAGCAAAGAACTGTGCAAGATTATTATTGATCACGTACTGGATAGCCCGTATGACTTGGTACAAGCCCTGCTCATGCAATCTAGTTGCATATTTGTCGAAGATAAAGCTAGTAAGACGCGCCCACCAATCGGTTTTTACTAGAGTTAATCCACTTAAGTGTGCAGAAATTTGCTGTTGGATAATTACTCCTTGATCTGGTCAGTGCATTCTTAAAACTTCTAATTATTATTGATTTCTCAGTCACCGGTATATCACGGGTAACTACTCCTGGGAGTAAACCCATCACCTTGGTCAGAAGACCGCTCTGAACAAATCACGTCCTCCTTCGGTGAATCGCTCAACCAGAAGGGAATCTTGTCTCGGTGTGAGATCTCATCTCATCAGCCGCTCCCCTGTACAAGTCTTACAGTATGATAGAGAGTGGTGATGTTCTAAAGAAGGAAGAGCGTACACCATCCCTTCTCGGTCATAATACCACGGTTGGCTCGGTGCCCTTAGTGTCCTGAAATTTAACTATCACCAAAAATAAACTGGAGATTGCATAGTTTTTTGCCGTCAGAACCTGCAAACTTCATGGTAGTGATGATCTAGGGTGACTTCATGGTAGTTGATCCTATATGTATCATCAAGATCTTTATACAATGATACATCCCCTTCAAACCATAATTCAGCTAGCAGGAGCCCCAACAAGTTGCTACACCGAGAAAATTTTCCCAACTTGGTAAACTACAAAGGAAAAAGGAAATCCAAACAATGGTTTCAAAAAAATATTAATTTGATTCAAGAAATTGATATCAGTAAAAGGAAACAAGAATACTTACCGGTAAAAGGTGGAAGAGCAGTGACTATCTATGTATCAACTACTTTCCTGCCCTTGGAGATCCCTTTCGGCGCCATAAAAATAGAAGACCATAGTTTTTGAAAAGCTTCAGAAGGTTGAAGAAGAACAATAGCAAAGAAACTCCAACTCCAAGTAAAGAGAAAACAAAGTCATCGCTCAAGGTTCTTATACTTTCTTAGCAAAGTTTAAAAAAGTAATCGTCTCCCACAGTAGACGAGATGATCGCATTAAATACATAACAGCTTTTTAAAGTTACAAGGGTTGACATTTCCTATCAAAAGAAGAATGGCATATCTGAAGCGCTTCTTCTCAACCGATAACAGTGATCTGAAGTTTTGAGAGGAAATGGGGTCCACCAAAATAGAAATTTAAAAAAAATTCAAAATCTCAATCAAATGTCCTATAAAAATTGGAAGATTGGAGATTCAAAGTATTCCGAAAGGCAATAAAATCTATACCTTTCGTAAACTTTAAAGGGGGACTAGTAGGATGTAAAATTTGCCCACTACTAATCGAAGAAAAGTGACACGTCATCAAGCTGAGTTGGCAAAATTACAAGTCAGAATAATGACCATCCTCGCCACACAAAAGACCTCAGCCTCGCAAAATAAAAAAAGCTTCTCCACCAAAATGAAGAATTCTAATTTCACCAAATGAAGCAACATTCTCGCCAACTAGGACAAGTCTTAAAGCCTCAAAAGAGCCGAGAGACAAAGTCCACTTTGTCAGCAAAGACATTCCATCCTTGCTAGAGCAAAGGAAAACAATCCCAAAAAGGTCGTCAAAAGATCGAAATTAACTCTCCATAGGAAGACATTCCAATCTCACCAAATAAAAGAGTCAGCCCCGCTAACAGACATCTCATTCTCATTAATGGGCAGTTAGTCAAACAGGTCAAATTGTGGTTTAGTCCCACACGTGATCCCATAGATCAAACCACGATCAAGGGACAGTTACAACTGTTCAAGCTGCAAAACTACTATGTGTACGTGGATAAGAAAGGATCCGAAAATCAAATTCAAAAGATCATACAAAGATAGTTCCAGTTCAAAATTTTCCTTAAGCAAAACAAGATACTAAATGTTCCTTAAGCAATTTTGTTTTGTTTTCTTTGTTTCCAAATTTTTTTCAATGAATATGGTCTTTAGTATAAAACTATTTTTATTAAAATATAAATTTGATAAATCTATTTTGAAATTATATGCAATTATATTTATTTATTCAAATGTATTAAATAATCGTTCAAAATTTTTATAAATAAATATGTATATCAGTTTTGGATAGTTACAAGTTTTAACCTGAAAGTATCTCCTTGCTCGATAAGACTTTCTTCTCTTACAATCCTAGTATAAGGAACAATTAGTATTCACAGTTCCCAATGAATTTTAGGTTAGGAGAAAAGAATTTTGAAACAAAGAAAAGAAAAAAATGACTGTCAAATTGCTTAAAGACTTACTTAAACTCTAAGTCAAATCATCCTAACGTGATCCAAAACATAGCTTTAATTTCCAATTATCTCTTAATCCTAACTTTTTTGATATTATCCAATTATAGTCAACATAATGATCTTAAGAGTCGAACCTCGAACTAAGGGATAATATAATTTGAGAATATTGTTCATTCATCGGTGTCGATTGGATAACATGCACATCTTTTCTAATTTTTTTTTTGTACTTCTCTATTCTTTTTCATCTTATGTTTTTTTTTTCTTTTTCACCATTTTGATTTTTTGATAAGGAAAAGTGACTATTTACATACTTATAGAATTTGAGAGTTACCCCTCGAATAAATGTCTATGTAGCTCATAAGCTTGATGGGATTTATATTTCTTGATATACCTCTTTGATGGAGAATTGATAATCCTTACATTGGTAATTATAGAAGTAGCCAACTTGCTAAATTGGGATGAAAAAAGCTTAATATTCATCCTCTTTACTATGGACGTCTATATCATTGAACAGAAATTTTGATTGGCCATTTTCATTGAATGGGTATTCATCTTCAATTATTTCAATGATGTAGCCTCTTCTCAATAGTGAATCGCATGTAAAGGAGTTTCATCATTACTCTTGGCTTGTTCTTCTTTTCCTTCTTGCATTGGAAGTATTCATCCTTCGGGGCGAAGAAAGGATCTCTAGTTCTTATCCTATTAAAGAGGAAGCTCTTTGAAATGTTGTTTCAAAGGTGTCCTACAACCTTTCAACAATTTTGTGGATGTTATGATATTCATAGCGTAGGGGAAGCAATGAAGCAACAAAGAATACTTCACTTTATGCCCCTTCGGGGCACTGAGATTTTGCCCCTATAGTGGATTACTCGGCGAGAGACTCACATGAATTGTTGCCTGAGGATGATTAATGTGATAAATCTACTGCAAGCGCATAGTATTATTGTAGAACAAACAGGTCATTCCTATAGAGATCTAAGATGTCTTGCAATCTCCTAATTTTATTATGCTAGCAAGTTAACTAATTGCTAGCAAACATTTTGAGAAAAGAAAGAAAAATAGGGATTTATACTTCAAGCCAAAAAATGACTAATACACGGATCATCTACCATAGAGAGATCCGTATTTTAAGCTATGAAAGGCTAAAACGCGACCCTCATAGAGTCATGTTTTGTCTCTAAAATATCTCTCCCCAAGAGTTAAGAAACTCAAGCCAGCCAAAACGCAAATCATTATCTAGAGAGATCTGCATTTTAGGCTAAGTAAAAGCTGACAAACATGGACCTCTCAGGGTCATATTATGTCCTCAAAACCTTAAAAATATAAAAGTTATCCATGTCGACTCTGAGTAGTATTTTAACCTAAACGCGGATATAATCCGTGACTTAAACGCAAGGTCACATTGTGGCCCACAAAAACTTTAAAAAATTTAAGATAACCTCGTTTCAGTACAAACATGGGCTCAACTTAGAAGCTAACACGTGGATCATTAACTAAGGAGAGACCTGCATTTTAGCTATCTTTTGACCTCATTATTAGAGCTAAATATAATTAAAACGCGAACCCTAAAGCGTCGTATTTTCATTACAAAATCTCAAAGGATACAAATTATCCTCATTTGTACCCAAACATGGGTCTAATCAAATAAGACACGTTACTGAGAGCTAAAATACTGATCATCTACTATAGAAATATTTGCGTTTGACCTTTCTTCTAAGCCCATATTTGGAACTAAATATAGCCAAAGCGCTGGCCCAAAAGGATCGTATTTTCATTCCAGAGCCTCAACATGCAAAAGTCATCTTCATTGATAGTAAAACGCGGGTCTAAGCATTCCATGCAAGTTACCAGGAGCTAAAATACGAATCTAAATACTGAGATCCATGTTTCAATTATAAATCAAGAGGATTAAAAGATGTAAATTACAAATTATGGGGTTTAATACAAATTCAGGTAGGAAACTAATCCTCAAATTATGGAGGTCATAAATTTAATAGTTCCACCAATCCAAAAGTCTCCAGACCTTTATAAATAACCAAAAACTGAGCTAAGAAAGGGGTTAATTGGTTGGTTGATTAGTCGGATTATCTCCACTTGAGTACTTGTGCTGAGATTCTAGAGCCTTTAAATCCAAGAGCTTTAAAAAAAACTGCCAACTGAAAAACTTCTATTCAGCGTGTCAACGGAGAGCAGGATCATCCTCCACGGCTACAATAGAACCCGACATTAAACAATATGGAATCATTTTTCTCATCTTCCATACGTGAGAAACCATTCATATTGTAATATTTTATTAAGACTTTCAATAAAAAAATAATTTAATGGCAAATAGAAGATTAGCGACTCCACTGGAGAGCCCTATCATCTCTGATGATGTGGTTGTAACCCAGTCCGACAAAGTCCCAGTTGGTACTATGGTTGAGTCCCTCGTCATTAGTTTTAACCAAGAGAAGTTCAAGGAATTCCTCTCCTCTGACTCCATGAGACCGAGATCTTTGTGGAAATGCCACAAGTTCTCAACCAACTCAGCCTCTAATGAGGCTCTAAAGATTACAATCCTGCCTAAGATCTCTAGACCAATTTGGTCTCAAGGAAAAATTTCTCCTCCCTTAGTACCAGGCTCCGGGTCTGCCCCACCCAAGACCCGTATTAATTCCAAGGGAATGGATCATGATCCCTACAACAACAAAGAACAATAACCATTCTCTAATCTCCATTGAGATAATGCTGAAGAAAACGTTCCTCTCACTCACACTGTGAGGAGGAACATGAGAAGAAGCAAGGCTCACGCTTTTTGCAGAGCCATGAAAGAAAAATCAACTATCATAGAACAAACACTCGAAACTCCAATTTGTGTATGGTGACCAAAGAGTGAAGTTATAATTCCCAACAAGAAGTTGGACTGGGTTCATTAGCGTTTCTTACATGAAACGTCGCTTGCCAACCAAGTATATATTTGATGATAGATGCGGAGTTTACATCTGCGTTTCACAAGCCAAACGCAAACCTCAGGGTCACATTTTTGAAGCCAAATGCGGGCCTCAGGTCGCGTTTCTGAAGCCAGACGTGGGCTACAGACCTGATTTCTTAAAGCCATATGTGGATTTCAATCCTGCATTCCAATAGAAAAATGTAGCCCTCAGATCCACGTTTATGGAGAAAGTTTAGCCTCTAAGGCTTATAGACTTTTAGTTCCAGTCATACTAGCTTCATCAGAAGTTCATTCTCCAGCTGAAAAGGCTAAAGTTAAATTTGCTCCAAATATTTTCAAGGGGATAGATTTTTCTATCCCGAAAATACTATTTGAAGGGGATGTTATCTCTGCCAACAGTCCCACGAGTTCTAATACAGGGAACCTTAGGAAATTTCTAGATAAGAAAAGAGAAAAATTCCAAGTGCCTTACTGCCATTGTGAATAGTTAATTAATGCGGTTTTGTCTCATTACTGCTATATTGCAACTCCTGCGAAGCCATCTGTTTTCAAACTTGCGCCATCTTTAGTCCAAACTTCAAAGAGAAGACTCACACCATCAAACAAGAATTCTCCTAACCAAAATATCCCGAAGTATCATCTAACATGATATCTTTGGGAGGAAAGAAGAAAAAGAAGACAGAGCGTTCCTCGATTAGATTCATCAAACTCTAAACACTCTTTTGGTCTGAAAAGTGTGTTTAGTGATATTCGGGGTGTCTTTAAAAATACCCGACTTCAAAAGGGGTAAAGTACCATTGGATTATCGAAAGATGATTAGAATTTCCTCCGATGAAGAAGAAACAAGAAACTTTGCTATTGCAAAATCTCAAACTTCTGACCCATTTCTTAAAGATTTTGCATATGCATATATGGCACAAGGAAATCCTAAAGAGTTTATGAAGAGAATTGATGAGTAAGAGAAAATCATCCAGAAACAGCAAGAGTCGATAATTGAGATCAGGGGAATGCTCCAATTTCTGATCAAAGTGCAAACAAAGAATAAGAAAGAACGTTCTTCCAAAAGTTCTTGTATCCTTAAGAAGGATAAAGGGCGAGAAAAGAGAATGAACCTCGTATTCCTCCTAGAGACACTGGTGGCGAGGAACATGAAGAAGAACATAATCATTCTGAATACTCGCATCATCAATTCGAGAACTCAGAACATGAAGGCAACCCACATGCTGCCTTGATGGAAAGCTTCCAAAATCAGCTCAACACTCTAGTTCATAAGAGTAACTTGCAAGAGTTAGGGTCATAAGGCCATATCCAATGGAATGAGGAACATACCATTCCCAGAAAATTAGAAGCCTATGAAGTTCAAATCCTTTAATGGTAAAGGGTCGCCCAATCAGCACATTTACTATTTCAAGTCACAGACAGAGCATTTATTGAAAATGACTCGATCATCACGCAAGTCTTTGTTAGTACCCTCATGGGTCTAGCTTTTGAATGGCTCCAAAGATTGGAGCCAGGAACTGTCAACTCGTGGAGCGATATGGAAATGGCCTTCTTGAATAGGTTCTACGAAGATGATATGGAGATCTCGATACCAGCACTCCTTGCTCCCAAATAAAAAAAGAGGGAGTTAGCGTGAGACTTCATAAAATGATTCAGAAATGATTTTTTGAAATGACCGCAGGGGATGCCAGAAAAAACTTTAGTGGAAACCTACAGACATAATCTCTCTACTAAAATTTTCACTATAATGGGTCCACTACTTGAAAAGAACAATCAACACAAGCTGAAAAAGCCGAAGAAATTATACAAAAGTTTGAGACTGAAGAAAGCGGAAGACCAAGAAAAAATAACTCTGAAACACCTCAATCATCTCGACCTAAAGGGAAAGAGACGATGCGAATTGATGTCCCAGGTCCCACTAAACCTCTCCTACAAGGACTCCTCCATCAAGGGCTCCTCAAAAACAATATCCCTTCAAGAATAAGCATACTATCACTATTTTCAATCTAGTCATGAAGAGGAATATGCTGAAATTGCCGGAGGTGAAGAGCCCTAAAGAAGTAAGAAAGGCTGATGATCCCAATTATTTTATGTATCATAAGATTATTAACCATCCTACTAAGAACTGTTATGTCTTAAAAGATAAAATCAAGCCCTAGTGGATACCAATGTCATCAAGTTGCAGCCAGAGCAGAAAAAAGTGGCGGCAAATATGGTGTCATTCAAATTTGGAAAAGCTCCAAATTGGATAGAGTCAACCATTCAAGACGGAGTTCAACCAATTCCTAAAAATACAATGAAGATTGTAAATTATGATTCTTATCAACAACAAAAGAACGGATTATCTCCATTTGAAACATCAAAAGGGGATATAATATGATTACATCTAGACCTTCTCAAGGATGAATAGTGGACTAAAAGTTCAAACTAAAAAATGGTTAACACGCAGATTATCTATCATAGAGAGATCCATGTTTTGAGCTTAGAAAGGCTAAAATGCGACCCTCATAGAGTTACGTTTTTTCTCTAAATTATCAAATGATAATTGTTCTCCTTCAGAGTTAAGAAACTCAAGCCAATCAAAATGTGGATCCTTATCTAGAGAGATCTGCATTTTAGGCTAAGTAAAAGCTGACAAACATGGACCCCTCAGGGTTGTGTTATGTTCTTAAAACCTTAAAAATATAAAATTTATCCACGTGGACTTTGAGTAGTATTTTAACCTAAACGCGAATATAATCCGTGACTTAAATTCAAGGTTGCATTGTGGCCCACAAAAACTTATAAAAACTAAAGATAAGCTCGTTTCAGTACAAACACGGGCCCAGCTTAGAAGCTAATGCATGGATCACTAACTAAGGAGAGACCCGCATTTTAACTATCTTTTGAGCTCATTATTAGAGCTAAATATAATTAAATCGCGAACCCCAGAGGGTCGCGTTTTCCTTAAAAAATCTCGAAAGATAAAAATTATTCTCATTTGTACCCAAACGCGGGTCTAATCAAGAAAGACACGTTGCTGAGAGATAAAATGCGGATCATCTACTATAGAGTGACATACGTTTGACCTTTCTTCTAAGCCCATATTTGGAGCTAAATATAACCAAAACGCAGGCCCCAGAGGTACATTTTCATTCCAAAGCCTCAACAGGCGAAAGTCATCTCCATTGACACTCAAACGCGGGTCTAACCATGCCACGCAAGTAAGCAGGAGCTAAAATACGAATCTAAATACTGAGATCTGCATTTCAGTTATAAATCCAGAGGATTAAAAGATGTAAGTTACAATTCATGGGGTTTAATACAAATCTAGACAAGAAATTAATTCTCAAATTATGGAGGCCATTAATTGAATAGTTACACCAATTTAAAGGTCTCCAGACCTCTATTAATAGCCAAAAACTGGACTAAAAATGGGATTAATTGGTTGGTTGATTAGTCAGATTATCTCCACTTAAGCACTTGTGCTAAGAATCTAAAGCTCTTGAATCAAATAGCTTTAAAAAAAAGCTGCCAACTAAAGAACTTCTATCAACGGAAAGTAGGATCATCATCCACGGCTATAATAGAATCTGGCATTAAATAATGAGGAATCATTTTCCTCATCTTTTGTAAATGGGAAACCATTTATATTGTAATCTTTTATTAAGATTTTCATTAAAAATTCAATTTTATGGTAAATAGAAGATTGGCGACTCCACTGGGGAGACCTATCATCTCTGATGATGTGGCTGTAGCCCAATCCAATAAAGTCCCAGTTGGTACTATGGTTGAGTCCCTCGTCATTAACCTTGACCAAGAGAAATACGAGGAATTCCTCTCCTCTGACTCCATGAGCCCAAGATCCTTGCGAAAATGCTACAAGATCTCAACCAACTCAGCCTCTAATGAGGCTTTAAAGATTACAATCCTGCCTAAGGACTCTCTAAACCAATTTGGTTTCAAGGGAAATTTCTCCTCACTCAGTACAAGGCTTCGGGTCTGCCTCTCCCAAGACCCGTATTGATTCCAAGGGGATGGATCATGATCCTACAACATCAAAGGAAAACGATCATTCTCTAATCTCCATGGAGATAATACTGAAGAAAAGGTTCCTCTCACTCGCACTGTGAGGAGGAACCTGAGAAGAAGCAAGGCTCACGCTTTCTGCAGAGCCATGAAAGAAAAATCAACTATCATAAAACAACCATGTGAAGCTCTAATTCGTGTATGGTGACCAAAGAGTGAAGTTATGATTCCTAACAAGAAACTGGACAAAGATGCGGATGGGTTCATTAGCGTTTCTTACAAGAAATGTCGCTCGCCCACCAAGTATATATTTGACTATAGACACAGAGTTCACTTTTGCATTTCACAAGCAAAACGCGAACCTCAAGGTCACATTTTTGAAGCAAAACGTGAGCCTTAGGTCACGTTTCTGAAGCCAAACGCGGACTACAAACCTACGTTCTTGAAGCCAAATGCGAAATTCAAACCTGCATTCTAACAGAAAAATGCAGCCCTTAGATCTGCATTTATGAAGAAAGTTTAGCCTCTAATGTTCATGGACTTTTAGTCCCAGTCATACTAGGTTCATCAGAAACTCATTCTCTAGCCAAAAAGGCTAAAGTTAAATTTGCTCTGAATATTTTCAAGGGGATAGATTCTCCTATCCCAAAAATATTATTTGGAGGGGATGTCTCTACCAACGGTCCATGAGTTCCAATACAGGGGACCTTAGAGAATTTCTCGATAAGAGAAAAATTCTAAGTGCCTTGTTGTCATTGTGAAGAGTTAATTAATGCGGTTTTGTCTCATTACCGCTATATTGCAACTCCTGCAAAGCCATCTGTTTTCAAACTTGCGTCATCTTCAGTCCAACCTTCAAAGAGAATATGACACGCCATCAAACAAGAATTCTCCAAACCAGAGTATTCTGAAGTATCATCTAACATGATATCTTTGAGAGGAAAGAAGAAAAAGATGACAAAGAGCATTCCTCGATCAGATTCATCGGACTTTGAACACTTTTTTGGTTTGAAAAGTGTGTTCAGTGATATTCAGGGTGTCTTTCAAAATACCCGACTTCAGAAGGGGTAAAGTACCATTGGATTACCGAAAGATGATTGGAATTTCCTCCGATGAAGAAGAAAAAAAAACTCTGCTGTTGCAAAATCTTAACCTTCTGACTCATTTCTTAAAGATTTTGCCTCTACGTATGTGGCGCAAGAAAATCCTAAAGAGTTTTTGAAGAGAATGGTTCAGTAAGAGAAGATCATCTAGAAATAGTAGGAGTCCATAAGTGAGATCAGTGGAATGCTCTATTTCCTGATCAAAAAGCAAACAAAGAATAAGGGAGAAGTTTCTTCCAAAAGTACCTGTATCCTTAAGAAGGATAAAGGGAGAGAAAAGAGAATGAACCTCGTATGCCTGCTAGAAATACTGATGGCGAGGAACGTAAAGAAGAAGATAGTCATTCTGAATACTCGCATCATCAATTCAAGAACTGAGAACATGAAGGCAACCCACATGCTGCCTTGATAGAAAGCTTCCAGAATCAGCTCAACACTCTAATTCATAAGAGCAACTTGCAATAGTTGAGGGTCGTAAGGCCATATCCAATAGAATGGGAGAACATACCATTCCCAGAAAATTACAAGCCTGTGAAACTCAAGTCCTTTAATGGTAAAGGGTTGCGTAATCAGCACCTATACTATTTCAAGTCACAGACAGAGCATTTGACTGGAAATGACCCGGTCATCACGCGAGTCTTTGTTAGTACCTCACGGGTCTAGCATTTGAATGGCTCCAAAGATTGGAGCCGAGAACTGTTAACTCATGGAGCAATATGGAAATGACCTCCTTGACCAGGTTCTATGAAGATGATATGAAGATCTTGCTGCCAGCACTCCTTGCTACCAAGTAGAAGAAGAGGGAGTTAGCTCGAGACTTCATAAAAGGATTCAAAAATGATTCTTTGAGATGTCCACATGGGATGCCAAAAAAGACTTTAGTGGAAATCTACAGATATAATCTCTCTACTAAAGTTTTCGCTAGGATGGGGGCAATGAAGTCCACTACTTGGATAAAATTATCAACACAAGCTGAAGAATCCGAAGAAATTACACAAAAATTTGAGGTTGAAGAAGGCGGAAGACCAAGAAGAAATAACTCTGAAATACCTCAATCATCATGACCTAAAGGGCAAGAGACGATGGCAATTGATGTCCCAGGTCCTGCTAAACCTCCGCCTACAAGGACTCCTCCTCCATCAAGGGCTCCTTAAAATAATATCCCTTCAAGAATGAGCATACTATCACTATTTTCAATATGTTCATAAAATGGAATATGCTAAAATTGCCAGAGGCGAAGCGTCCCTGATGTGATATATTTACTGTAAGCGTACAGTGTTGGTAGTAGTACTTTGCAGGTCATTCCCATAGAGATGTAGAGTGTTTTTGCGTTCTTGCTATTCCTATTGTTCTAACAAGTTAATTATGAGTCTAGATTGATTTCGAACTTTTCTAATTAATCTAGGATATGAAATCTACTAGTTCACAACCAAATATTATCTATTTTATTTTCTTTCTTCCATAAAAATCTAATCTTTTAGTTAAATTCTTACTTGAAGCATCCATAGTATGGACTATCAAGTGGCATACAAGTATAATCTATCTAAGAAATTACTTTTAAATAGAAATAAACTAAATCATTAGATAAATTCAGCAAAATAAATAAAAACCTACAACTGCTATCAAAATTCTTAAATTAAGTATAACCTATCAAAGTCTTAATATACGAGTTCTTGTATTTTTCTTGTTTCATAGAAAAATAATATCTTTTTTATTTTTATTTTAGAAAGAACACAAAGAAATTAATATAAGATTGATCTCTAGTTTCATCTACATCGTAGAACTAAGCTAATCAGTTACTCATACTCCTAATTAACATGATCCTAATTTTATTTATGAAAGCCATAAAAAATTCTATTTTCATAGAAAGTAAGAGAAATTTATACTGCAAAGCAAATAAATCTACACTAGAAATCAATTAAATCTATCTAAAAAGCAAATAAATCTTTCTACTCACTAGAAATCCTTGAAAACAATGGAGTCACATCTGGAGCGCAGTATGGTGACTATCACTCCTTCGGCAGAATCCTAATCTTTATTAATTAAAAAGAATACAAAATTATATCTAAAAAACTCTCTCTAATTTACAAGAATTCATGAGGAATTTATAAACCAAACACGATCCTAATCCTACTCAAACTCAATACAAAAGATGTAATCCTAATTCAACATAAACTAATCTCAAGATATATAATTCTAATTTAATTCATAGGTATTAGAAACCAATGGTTGAGATTAGATGGCATAAAATACTAATTCAAAATCCGAAATTAAATTCAGCACACCCGTAGACATTGGATCGGATTTTCCATTGTGCAGTGCTTTAGTAAAATGGCCATAACTTTTGCATACAAACACGAATTGAGCTGTTCTTAGACTCGTTTCGAAGATAATTCCTAGCTCTATAAATTTCTCCAACATAAAATGTTTCAGTTCAAGCTTTATCTTAGCCGAAAATGCTCTTGAAAATTCTGTTGCTGCACTTGAGTTTCTATCTTCACCTTAATTGACTTTCTTTACTCATATTCTTGACAAAATTGTTTCTTCTTCTTCTCTTCCTTACAGATCTTTTGTTACCTATAAAAGCACACTAAATATACCCGAGTATCAATTATTTATATATAAAAATAGATAAAATATGGAGAAAAAATATAAAATATGATATTAATCGCACTCACACACGTATCTTTTGCTAGTTCTCGAGTAAAACCTAAACCTTAAAAAAAAAAGAAAAATCCTAACTCACATTCGTAAGAATCGCGATTGCACTTAGCATGTGGAACAAACCATTAAACCCCGAGTGGTATCTCGTGAGGGTTTGCAGTGAATATACCTACAAAATTCGTGAAGAAGTTAGATTAAGGAAATAAGAAAAGAAAAATAAAAATAACCAAAAATCAAGAGAAATAAAAAAAAATTATACAAAAGAAAGAAAAATATTTTTTTTGATATTTTTTCAATTAATCTCACTAATATACAAACTCAAGAACACATCTAGATTATTAGTTTTCAAATCAAGTATCATATCAAATATACTTATCATTTTAACCAAAAAATCAAATCCTATTTTTCAATATCTACTAATAGATAATTTATTGGCTTCTATACATCTATGTGTATGTGTGATAGTCTACTTCGGTTTTAGAGTCAAACTCTAACTCATGATTCATCTCTTCTCTCTAAATAATTTTTTTCTTTTTTTTTAATATTTCACTTTTTATGCGGAGATTCACGCTTGCTTAGGCACAAATACCCGATTACTCGGATTATACTCTTATATTTTTTTTAAGAATTATTGGCTTAATATCAGGCTCATCTTTTTTTTAAGGATTATTGCCTTAATATCAGATTCATCCTCTTTTTTTCTTTTTTCTTTAAGGATTATTGCCTTGATAACAGGCTCATCTTTTTTTCATGTTTAGAAAGAGAAAACTACTCAATCGTTATCAATTTTATCCTTAACCTAATAAACTATTGGGAATTAAAAAATAGATGTACACTAATCTCAAAATTACTATTAGCGGTATTTATTTTTTGGATTTTTATTTTTTTTAAAAATTCTAAGTGTATTATCTAATCTACTCTCCTATTAAAATTCAAATCTAAATTTATTCTTTTATTTATAATTAGGTTGATTTATTGATGAAAATATATATTTACTTTTTAAAAAACTGTTTTTTCAGATTTTTTTCTCTTTTTTTAATACCCCAAAAACTACCAAAAGTGTAAAATAAAAAAACCCAAAAATCTAAAAATAAAATAAAAATCCTAGAAAAAGGAAAAAACTAAAAATCCTAGAAAAACACAAAAATCTTCTAACACACTCCCCCACACCAAAACTTGTGTATGCCCTCATACACGAATCAAAGTGGCAAAATAAAGATAAAAACTATTTAATAAATAATATACAACTAATTAGAGTCATAAAAAATCACAATCTCAATATAATCACCCTATTAACGCATGGAAGGTGGTTACGACCTCTCGATCGCTTTTCACTTTCATACTTTGTGTATTTTAAACGTGTACGGACGCATTATTATATCTCATCATCCTCCTGAAAGTCATGAAATTACCTTTTTAGTTCTTATGTCGTCCTCGCTTTTTCTTTTTCCACATATAAGCATTAATAATTAGATTACAAAAATCTTCATTATAAACATGGCAATCATCGTGAGTAACAAGTACATATGTTGGAATATTGTGAGGTGTGAAAGGTTCAACATGATCAAGTGAACCAACAGTGAAGTGTGATGTCTCTTCTAACTCACAAAGTAATGCAACCTCCTCTGCAAACAAATCCTCAAAAATTTGCTCATAAATCAATGACACACTTGCACAAGTATCATCATATGTAGAGTTAGTATATGCCAATTTGTCTAGTAACATGGGCTTATTTTCAAAAATTTGCTCAAATGAGGGTTCATCATTAGCACAAGAGGTAGAATAGGAGTGCAAACTGTGAATCATATTTACCTCAATGAGAGATCTCGTTGTGTGCTCATCCATATTGAATATGTTCAATGCCAAAAACTTGATGTGATATATTTACTACAAGCGCACAGTATCGGTGTAGCACTTTGCAGGTCATTCTCACAGGGATCTAGAGTATTTTTGCACTCTTGCTAATCCTATTATTCTGACGAGTTAACTATGAGTCTAAATTGATTTCGATTTTATTCTAATTAGTCTAGGATATGGAATCCACTAGTTCACAACTAAATATTATCCATTTTATTTTCTTTCTTCCATAAAAATCTGATCTTTTAGTTAAATTCATACTTAAAGCATCATAAATATGAACTATCAAGTGGGGTGCAAGTATAACCCATCAAAGAAATTACTTTTGAATAGAAATAAACTAAATCATTAGATTAATTCAACAAAACAAATAAAAAACAACAACTCCAAACCCTAACTAAGCATATGCTATCAAAATACTTAAATTATGTATAACCTATCAAAGTCTTAATCTACGAGTTCTTGTATTTTTATTGTTTCATAAAAAAATCATATCTTTTTTAGTTTTATTTTAGAAAGAAAATAAATAGAATAATATAAGGTTGATCCATAGTTTCATCTACATCCTAGGACTAAGCTAATTAGTTACTCATACTCCTAATTAAAAAGATCATATTTTTATTTATGAAAACCATAAAAAAAAAACTCTATTTTCCTAAAAAGCAAGATAAATTTATACTACAAAATAAATAAATCTATACTAAAAAGTAATTAAAACTATCTAAAAAGCAAATAAATCTTTCAACTCAATAGAAAATCCTTGAAAACAATGGAGTCACCTCTGAAGCGCAGTATAGCGGTCGTCACCCCTTCGGCAAAACCCTAATCTTTATTAATTAAAATGAGTACAAAATTACATCTAAAAAACTCTCTCTAATTTACAAGAATTCATGAGTTATTTATAACCTAAAAACAATCCTACTCCTACTCAAACTCAATACAAAAGATGTAATCCTAATCCAATACAAACTAATCTCAAGATATACAACAACAACTAAGCCTTTTATCCAAAGTATTTAGGAGTAGACTACACAAACAAAAAAGAGAATCACGCCAGATCGATCACTTTGATAGTCATTCTCCTTTCATTTCTATCAAGTAATATCTCCTCATTTAAACCTCTAGAGTCCATATCTTTTTGTATCACCTCTATCCATATTTTCTTCGGTTTTCCCTTCATTCTTTTAACTTGTCCTACATTGATAAACTTCTCTTGTCGAACTTATACATTTGCAGGCCTATGTTGCACATGACCAAACCATTGTAAGAGATTTTCTCGCATCTTCTCATCAATAGGAGCTACACCTACCTTAGAACGAATATTTTTATTTCTCACTTTATCTCTCCTAGTGTTACCGCATATCTAGCGAAGCATACGCATCTCTGTTATACTTATCTTCTGTAGATGACGTTTCTTTATAGCCCAACATTCAGTGTCATATAATAAAGCTGGTATAATAGCAGTCCTGTAAAAAATTTCTTTTAGCCTTAATGGAATGTTACGATCGCATAAAACTCCCACTGCACTCCTCCATTTCAACCAGCCAGTTTGTATCATATGGTTAACATAATTATCGATCTCTCCATCATTCTGAATAATAGAACCCAAATACCTAAACTGACTTATCATTTGTATCTCTTGCCCATCCAATGTTACAGCAGCATAGTCTACGGCCCATTGTTTACTAAATTTACACTCCATATATTTTGTTTTAGATCTACTCAATATTAAATTTCTTCATTCTAATGTGTGCCTCCATAACTCTAACTTGGCTAATCTCAAGATATATAATTCTAATTTAATCCATAGGTATTAGAAGCCAATGGTTGAGATTAGATAGCATAAAATACTAATTTTTGGGTTCAAAATCCAAAATTAAGTTCAACACACCCATAGCCCGTTGGATCGGATTTTTTTATTCTGCAGTGTTTTAGTAAAATAGCCATAACTTTTGCATAAAAATCGAAGCTGTTCTTAGACTCATTTCGAAGATAATTCCCAGCTCTACAAATTTCTCCAATATAAATCTTTTTAGTTCAAACTTTATCTTGGCTGAAAATACCCTTGAAGTTGTTGCAACTACACTTGAGCTTCTGTCTTCACCTTTATTGACTTTCTTTACTTATATTTTTGATAGATTTGCTTCTTCTTCTTCTCTTCCTTGTAAATCTTTTGTTACGTATAAAAACATACTAAATATACCTGAGTAGCAATTATTTATATTTCAAAATGGATAAAATATGAGAGAAAATATATAAAATATAATATTAATTAGCCCTGAAGAAGTAAGAAAGGTTGATGATCCTGATTACTGTATGTATCGTAGGATCATTAACCATTCTACTAAGAACTGTTATGTTTTAAAAGACAAAATTCAAGCCCTGAAGAATGCCAATATTATCAAGTTGCAGCCAGAGTAGAAGAAAGTGATGCAAATATGGTGTCATTCAAATTTGAAAAAGCTCCAAATTGGATAGAATCGACAATTCAAGACAGAGTTCAACCAATTCCTAAAGGTTCAATGAGGATTGTAAATTACGATTCTCATCAACAACAAAATAAAGGATTATCTCCCTTTGAAACATCAAAAGGGGAGATAATATAGGTATATCTAGACCTTCTCAAGGATGAACAGTAGATTTCAAGTTCATCCAAAAAGAAGTTTAAGGAAAAGTCATGCACCTCCAATGTTGTCACTACAGTACATGAAGATGACACAATAGTTCATCCTCTTTCAGACTCAGAAGAGGAGCTCAAAGAATCATTGGCAGTCAATAAAAACTAACAATAACTTTTCGGAATGTGTTCAGGAAGAGACTACTTCAAAAATTATGATCAAGTAGTTGAATCTTAGCTTCCAGATAAGAACAAGTAAAAAGAACTTAAGTTTGATAAAAACTCTTAAAAATAAGAAAAAAGAAGCAATGGAAAGTTCAAAGAAACCTTTTCGGTTAAATGTGTTGGCAGAATTGCCCAACATTCCTGCAAGAATCACTTTATATGAGTTCCTGAGGCTGTCCAATCAAACTAGAGAAGGCTTAAGGGAAGCTCTGTGAGACTTTGAAGTGTTTCTAGTCCAGATCCTAGAAACAGCAGAAGAAGAAGAAGTTTGTGCAGCGTGTCATCAAGTTTCTAAGAAGATAGCTTACATAGCCTTTTTCCCAGAGAATATGCAAGTGAAGAATAACAAACATCACCATCTTTATACTACAAAAGTTACATAGGATCAATGGAGATTGACCGAATTTAACTCGACCCTAGATCCGCTTTAAGTATATGCCAAGGAGGATACTATGGTATCTCGCGGTCCCCATGAATAGATTGGCATAAACGAACACGATCATTTTTCAGATTCAATGATAATAGTTGTAAATTCTTGGGCAAGGTAAAATTGAAATGCCAGATCGGTAATCTGAAAATGAAAGTCACATACTATGTAATAGATACTGATACGTCTTATAACCTGCTACTCAGAAGGCCATGAATACACCTTAACCTTATTGTCCCTTCTACAGTTCACCAGTGTATGAAATATATGGGCAAATAAGAGAATGTGAAAACTCTAATGGCATAAAAGCAACCCTTCAAAAGGGTTAAAGACTATTTTACACATGCACTGCTATATCAAAACACATTTGAAACAGCTAAACAATTTGCTCCAGAAGACTCAAATAGCAGCAATGAGGCTGATACTAAATTAGGATCCAAAGATTGAGATCTGATGATGCAAATTGGTGTGTGGAACCCATTGTAATAAGTTTGACACCGCCAATCTTGATGACGAGTAGGTAATTAATAAAAATATAGAGTTTGCTCATTCGTCTGATATTGATTCTGAACACTCAAATATTAGTACTGATGCTTCAGTGATCAATTTGATAAAATATATTTCTTAGTATCATTCCAAACACCTATTCGTTCATCCTGTAATATACAAAGTGATGATAATGGAGATGCATGTGAAGTGATCTTTGAAGTCCCTCCCAAACATTAAGGTCAAAGACCTATATTATTTGGAAAAGTAAATAATAATAATAAAGAAAAATACTTAGATTTTGAGGAAGAACAGGAAAATTCTGAGTTCTTCCAATACAATAAAAATACCATATAAAAAGATGGGATATAACCTAACCAAATGGGTTGGGATATGTTACCACTCCTAAAATCCTTTCATAAACAAATTCTGAAGAAATCCAACATAGTCATTCATCTAAATCGTTTTGTTGGGATTCAGATATAAGTGTTGGAGCCATTTTTCAAAAAGCCTCCATCATTATGGCCTCCATGGACTAAAAAGAAGAAGAAAATGAAGAATGGCCACCAATCAAGGACGATTCCTGGGCAAAACATCTAAACATGAAATGGGAGATTCAATTTGAATAATGTGAACCTCCAACTGAAGATAAACTGATCCAAATAAATATGGGTGACGAAACTAATCATAAACCCATATTTAAAAGCAAAAAATTATCTACTGAAGAAAAAGAAAAAATGATTTCTCATATTCAAGAATGCATTAATCTTTTTGCTTGGAATTATGAAGATACGCTAGGATTAGATCCAAAAATGGCAGTACACAAGTTGAACATCCGACCAGATGCAAAACCATAAAACAATAATAACGGAGGTTCTGCCCTAAAATAATGGAAGCCATTGAAGTTGAAATCAAGAAGCTAATTGAATCAGGCTTCATTCATGAAGAAGAACATCCTGATTGGGTTGCAAATATAGTCCCCGTGACTAGGAATGAAAAAAATCAGAGTCTCATCGATTTCAAAGACTTAAATGAAGCATGCCCAAAAGACAAATTTTCATTGCCAATCACAAATGATCGACAATACTTACGGCTATGAATAGATGTCATTCATGGATGGATTTTCAAGGTACAATCAAATTAAGATATATCGCAACGATAAGAAGCATACATTTTTTTCGAACACTACTTGGGGTGTACTATTATACGGTTATGCCTTTCAACCTAAAGAATGCTGGTGTCATATATCAACGCACCATGAACACCATATTCCAAGAGAATCTCAGAAAGTCGGTGGAATGCTATGCGGATGACATAGCTATCAAAAGCAAAAACAATCATCTTCATGATTTAAGAGTGATGTTTGATCTCATGGAGAAACACCAGTTTAAAATGAATCCAACTAAGTCTTTTCTGGGAGTTTCCAGTGGAAAGTTCCTTGGATTTGTAATCACTTTCCAAAGATTTCATCTGTATCCAGACAAGATTAAAGCAATTCAAGATATGCCACCACCTAGAAATCTCAAAGAATTGAGAGAACTACAGGGAAGGTTAGCATACACACACAGATTCATATCAAACTTGTTAGGGAGATATCAATCATTCACACTATTGATGAAGAAAGGGGTATCGTTCATCTGGAATGATACTTGTCAACAAGCTTTCGAAAAAAAAAATCAAAGAATATCTCAAGAAACCACCCATCTTTATAGCTCCAATGACAAGAATGCCTTTTCTGTTATGTGTGAGAACCATGGATCTTTCTTTGGGAGCCTTATTAGCCCAAAATAATGAATTTGGACATGAACAAGTTATATACTATTTAAGTAGAATAAGGTTTGGAGCTAAATATTGATATAACCCAATGGGAAAAAATGCCTAGTTTTGGTGTTTACAGTACAGAAAATGCGACACTACCTGGTAGGACAAACAATTCATATTATATCGAGAGTTAGTTCATTAAGAATATTAATGACCAAATTAGGGTCATTAAATTCAAGACTATTCAATTATGCTATCTTGCTATCACAATACGATATACACTTTATCCCACAAAAGTCAATTAAAGGTAAAGTTATAGCTGATTTCCTATCTGAACACCCAATTTCGACATCTTTAAAACTGTATGAAGACATCCCTAACAAAATAGCTGAAGGAAGCACAGCTCCAGAAAATGGTACTCCATATGAGATTGCTGAAGCAAATACAACTACAGAAGAAGTCTGGCAACTTTTTTTTTATAATGCCTCCAGAATGGGATCCAAAATAAAGGTGGTAGCAGAAGTAGGGGTTGTCTTTGTCTCTCCTTACAACAACATCATCCCTCGAGTATATTCATTAATAGAGTCATGCTCTAACAATGTTGTTGAATACATCACTTTGATGATAGGCATAAAGATAGCCAAACAGCTGGGGGTGAAATATTTAGAGACATATGGAGATTTTAGATTATCATCAACTAAGTCAACGGAGAATAAGAAGGCAAGAATGAAGATCTCCTATCCTATTACCAAGAAGTCACGAAAATTGCTGACAACTTTAGCGGCTTCTACAACAGTCAGGTGTCGCGTCATCAGAATAGCTATATAGATTCACTAGCTTCATTGGCTGCCACTTTAGGTTTGCCCAAAGATTCCAGCAAATGCATAACAGTGGGAAGCAAAGAATTATTCTGTCCAAAAAATATACTCGAAGTGGAGATAAATTCAGATAGAAAACAAGAAGCATATAAAGTACATGCTCTTGATTTTGATATCGAACCAAGAAATTGGCGATTTCTTTATATCGACTATGTTCTTTACAGGATATTGCCAAAAGATCCCAAAGAACCAACAACAATCTAAAAAAAGACTATTCGATTTTATTATAATGCTGAAGTTTAGACATTATATAGAAATCTTATGATGGAATCCTACTTCGTTGCCTTTCTAGCAAGGAAGCCCAAGAAGTACTTGAAGAAGCTTATAGTGGTATTTGCAAAGCAAATCAACTAGGACCGAAACTCTGTGATAGTCTCCAAATAATAGGATATTATTGGCCCAAGATGATGATAGATATAGTTGCTCATGCCAGATGTAGGATCTATCAAATACATGCAGACTTCATACATCAACCACCAGAATATCTCCATCCAATAGCTACGTCGTAGCCATTTGAAATACGGGGAATAAACATTATCGGGTCAATTTTGCCACCATCGACAAGGGGTCACCTCTTCATATTGGCCATAACAGAGTATTTCTCAAAGTGGACTAAAGTCGTTCCCCTAACTGAAATGAAGATATTATATGTAACCAAATTCATTAAACATCATGTCATTAATCGCTTTGGAGTACCTAGGAGAATTGTTCATGACAATAGACCTCAATTTGTGAGTCAATCATTCTGCAAGTTTTGCAACAAATACAGGATTGAAAGTATAGTATCATCTCTATACTATCCTGCAGCTAATGGTTTAGCAGAAATATTCAACAAAACCATTGTGAAGCTCCTTAAAAAGTTCGTTTGATCCAACCAACATGATTGGGATGAGAAACTTGGAGAATGTCTTTGGGTATACCGAACTACTATTAGGACACCTACAAATGCTACACCTTTTTTTTGGTGTATAGATCCAAAACAATACTTTCCTTGGAAATCCAGATTCTGTCATTACGAGTTGCGTTAGGGACCAAAATGACACAAGAAGAGAAACATCGGCAAAAACTTCTAGAGTTGGAAGCCCTTGATGACAAACGTCTTAAAGCATAACAAATTATTGATTTTTATCAAGCCCAAATTTTCAAAATCTTTAATAAAAAAAGGTCAAGTAGAGAACTTTCAAGAAAGGTGATTTGGTCATTTTAGTAAAAAGACCAATCATAACCAATCAAAAATTCAAAGAAAAGTTCCAACGAAAATGAAAAGGACTTTCTGCCATTGGCGCGGTCTATTCAAATGGTGCATATCAGTTAGCAAAACTAAATGGTGACAAGATAATGACACCGATCAATGGGAATTTCCGAAAAAACATTACTCCTAATGTAATATTCAAGAAATCCATCATAGAAGACCAAGCCAATTATCAGGTCTCCGACAAATGTTAAAGGAGACTTCGATGAGTATCAAGAAGAATACTGAACCATTCAAGAACAGAATGGATTATATACAAATAGATTATGTAATAGTAAGAAGCAATTAAGTTAAATGTTGAGCAGTTTGAGATACATATCCTCTTCAATAACCCTCAGTCGCGTCTTCAACCGAATCAGCGAATCCCCGACCACTATCCAGAAATACAGTAATAAGAAGATTTTATAGAGAAATTTCTTAAAGTACTCCTTCCAAAGAACTTGGCAAAAAATGATGCAATTTCTTGGTACAAGCTATTCGGTGTGTCCCTGCAGTATCTCAAAAAGAAGAGTATAAAAGTATCAAATCATTTGATACACAAACTTGAATTTTCCCTCAACAAAAGAAAAATTTAACACTATGACTTGATTATTAGTCCGCTTAAGCTCCGGAGCAGATGAAGATCCTAAAGAAATTAATGGATGTGTCTAATTTTTAACACTATTATTTTCAAAACAAGACCAATTTATCCGCTAATCAAATAGAGTTCGCCTACAAGGAAAAAACTCATTTCTAACTAGCTCCACTAGAACTTTGTGAGTCAGTGTTCCTTTCGGGAGATTCAATACTACAACGATGCAGTCAATATTTTGTGGCCTGTTATTCCATCAATTTCCCTAGTGGAGTATGGCAAAAAAATTATTTTCCATCAAAAAATTGTCAAGTTAAAAATTACCTCTAACAAAACCAAATTCCATTCCACCAAAATTTGTCAAGTTAAAAAAAATTACCTCTGACAAATCCAAATTCTATTTTCTCCAAAATTTGTTAAGTTAAAAATTATCTCTGACAAAACCAAAATCCATTTCCACCAAAATGTGTTAAATTAAAAATTATCTCTGACAAATACAAATTCTATTTCCATCAAATTTGTTAAGTTAAAACTTACCTCTAACAAAATCAAATTCATTCCTCCAAATTAAACAAGTTAAAACTCATCTCTGACAAAACGAAATTCTATTTCCATCAAGACTAGTCAAGTTAAAAATTGCCTCTAACAAGATTACAACTCATTCCTCTAGAATTTGCTAAATTAAAAATTGCCTCTGGCAATTCAAAAAGTTGTCATACTATAAGTCACTGAACAGTTAAAATTATAACCTGTTCAGAAAAGTTAATGATTACTTCTATCCTATTCAAGATAGTTATTCATTCGTCGCAAAGCTACTTGGGCATATGAATAACGACCTTATATTTGTCAAGTTAATGATTACCTCTGCGACAATGATGTATCAAGTTAACAGATAACTCTAATTATCAACACCAAATTCATTCATCAAATTAACAAATACCTCTGAATGAATGATAATAATTTTTTTTCCATTCTCAAAATTTTCCATTCATCATAAATTCAACATTACAAGAGCTCCTTGACAAAATACTTGAAATCATATGATATCAAAAAAATATCAAACTACTAAGTTAAGAGAGCCTTGATCTTCTCCTCGATATCCTTCACCTCCAGTTGAATAGCTTCATAAGCTTGGACAGTAGCTTGCCTCCGCGACTCCTCTTCACTAAGTGTTAGATTACTTGAAGGATCAAACTTAAGAGCCTCCAATTCTGCTTGTTTAGCCACGTCAATATCAATGATGCCACTGACTTGATTAGTTCAAAGCTGGATATACCAAATGCATGTTCCCAATGCACAACATGTGGATCCACAAATATTGGAGGCTGTAAAGGGCACTTTGGGATTATAAAACTACCTACAACCATTTATCATCCTTACTTTATCTATAAAATCTGCAAGTTAATTGTCCAAGATGAAATTTGAGAAGATAACAATGCTACAGACCCAAAATCTTTTATCTCATGTAACCAGTAAAGCACTTGAAGTTATCGGGTCCTCAAAGAAATAGGAAAATTTTGAGAATCGGGTAGATGCAAACATTGTTCTAGAAATTCTGAGATGTGGTATCTTGCAATCAAATTTAAAGCCTTGCTAAAAGATATAAGGGGAAAGAAATGTTTTGTAATGAAATCTTGACAAGAAAACTCACCATGTACTGCAGCAAAACAATTCAGGAAGGTATTCGTAGTTATACGGGTCTTTCCAACAGGACGTTGTTTCTTTAACAAACCTGACAGTAGACCAGTCACATGTTTGCCAATGTTCATGAAAAATGCTGAAATTGCCCAACATCTCCAGGAAGCACACTGTCTGGAGGTTTTGTTAAATACAAATACATCTTCACTACAACAATCAAAGAAAAGAAAAAGAAAGAAATTTAGACAAATCTATGACAAAATGAGTTGTTCAAATTCAAAACGCGGATCACAGGTCCTTGGAGACCCACGTTTTAAATCAAAACGACCAACTTTTCAAGTTGTCTTAAAAATCCAAAATGAAGATCATACGTCCTTTGAGACCCACAATTTAAATCAAAAAGATCAACTTTTTAAGTTGCCTTAAAAATCCAAAACGCAGATCACAGACACTTGGAGACCCGCATTTTAAATCAAAAATATCAAATTTCTCAAGTTTTATCTTTAGGATTCAAAACACAGAGCACAAACCCGCATTTAGAAAATTGAAAGAAGCTTCTTTTGAAGCTCTGTGTTTCTGATCTAAAACATGGATTAAAAACCCATGTTTTCAAAAAATTAGTTCTTTTTAGTTCCAAAACAGTCCATGGTGACGAATCACCAAAATTAAACTAGACGAAACTCGTTAGCTTATTGAAAATCATGGGTTCTTTCCAAACTACGGCCGGAGAGGAGCCAGAGATGGCTTGAGAATCTTCAGAGCCGCTAGCAGCCTGGCTAGAGGATGAAGCTTTCCTCATCATTTTCTCTGTAAAAGTTCTAAAAGAACTTAAATCAGAAAAGACCGAAGGCTAAAAGACGAAGAGCTTGAAGAAGTTTGGAGGCGAAGAAAGCTTAGGGGCTAGAAAAATTCTAAGTTAGAATGACTTTTGACAGAGACATGGTGTCTTATATAGAAGATTTGATGGGCGAGATCATCGGCCAGAAGATTTGATGGCCAAGATTTTTGGTCCAAATCTCGAAAAGATTTCATCATTAAAAGCGCAGGGGACTTCGATCTCTGTGCTAGAAGGGCAGTAAAAGCGGGACACTTCAAATACACCGCTTAAAGCACAGACTCGTACTTTTTAAATGCAGGATTGCATTTTCTCTTTGTCAAATATAGACTCGCATTTAGACGTAGGGTCGTGTTTTCCTTTTCAAATGTAGATCCGCATTTTAACCTAAAATTATCAATTACTTAATATATCCAAAGTATTTCAAAATACTTTTAAAGCTATGGAATTTTGAAAAGTTTGGAGGGGGTTTTATTAGTAAAATTTTTGAGAAAAGAAAGAAAAAGAGGGATTCATAGTTCAATCCAAAAAATGGCTAATATGCGGATCATCTACTATAGAGAGATCCGTGTTTTGAACCAAAAAAGACTAAAATGCAACTCTCATAGAGTTGAATTTTGTCTCTAAAATATCAAGAGATAAATAATCTCCCCAAGAGTTAAGAAACTCAAGCCAGCCAAAATGCATATCCTCATCCAAATAGATCTACGTCTTAGCCTAAGTAAAACCTGACAAACATGGCCCCTCAGAATTGCGTTTTGTCCTCAAAACCATAAAAATATAAAGGCTATTTATGTGGACTCTAAGTTGTATTTTAACCTAAACGCGGATCTAATCCGTGACTTAAATACAAGGTCGCGTTGTGGCCCACAAAATCTTATAAAAACTTAAGATAACCCCATTTCAGTACAAACGCGGGCCTAACTGAGAAGCTAATATGTGGATCATCAACTAAGAAGAGATTCGCATTTTAGCTATTTTTTGAACTCACAATTAGAGCTAAATATAATTAAAACGTAAGCCCCAAATGATCGCATTTTCTTACAAAATCTCAAAGGATAAAAACTATCCTCATTTGTACCCAAATGTGGTTCTAATCAAGCAAGATACATTGCTGGGAGTTAAAATATGGATCATCTACCAAAGAGAGATCCGCATTTGACTTTTCTTCTAAGCTTATATTTGGAGCTAAGTATAGCCAAAATGCAATCCCCAAGGGGTCGCGCTTTCTTTCCAGAGCCTTAAGAGAATTAAATGATCCACGTTTCAGTTACAAATTCAGAGGATTAAAGAGATGTCAGTTACAAATCCTGGGATTTAACATAAATCCAGACAGGAAATTAATCCTCAAATTTTAAAAGCTGGACAGTTACACCAATTCAAAAGTCTCCAGACCTCTATAAATAGTCAAAAACTGGGCTAAGAAAGGGGTTAATCAGTTGGTTGATTAGTCGGATTATCTCCACTTGAGCACTTGTATTAAGAATCTAGAGCCCTTACATCTACGAGCTTTAAAAAAAAAACCTGTCAACTAAAGAACTTCTATTCCGAGTGTCAAAGGAGAGCAGGACCGTTTTCCATGGCTATAACAAAACCCGACATTAAACAAAGAGGAATCATTTCCTTGTTTTTTGTAAATGGACAATTGTTCATATTGTAATCTTTTATTGAGATTTTCAATAAAAATTCAATTTTATGGCAAACACTAATATAGTCTAGATGGGTTTTTTTTATATTCTAAACTTAGTCCATGACATCGAATCTATATAGTTCACAACCAAGTACTCTTTTTATTATCTTCCTCCTATCTTCCTAATATAAACAATTACGATTATATCAAAAAGATGATCTTTTAATATAACTTTTATTTAAATTAGCCTAAGTATGAATTATCAAGTGTCGTGCAAGTATAACTCATTAAAGTTCATGACTTTTTATAAAAGTAAACTATATCAATAGGGATTTCTATAAATAAAATCAAAAGCAATAATTCCAAATCCTAATTAAGCATAGGCTATCAAAAGAAAGTTTAAGTATAGTCTATCAAGATATTAGATCTATGAATTATTATTTTTTAATTTTATCATAGAAAAATCATATCTTTTTTTTAGAAGAAGATAAGTAAATAAATAAATAAATAAAAATTATACTACGGATGATCCTACCTTCTTCTACATCCTTGAACTAAACAAGATTAGTTACTCATATTTAGATTAATCAAAAAGATCTTTTTATACATGAGAGCTATTAAAAAATCTTATTTTTATTACTAAACCTATGTAACACTAACTAGAAAGCAATTAAATACTAACTATAAAAGCAATTAAATCCTAATATGAAAAGAATTAAAATATTTTCTATACAAAATTTACGAAGGTGAGTTTTGGGATGGCGGTCGTCCCTGGATCTCAATCCCTTATTTTATAAAAATAAATAAAAAGTACAAAAATTCATCTAAAAAGTCATATGAATTTATAAGAATTCATAGGGTATTTATAACCAACACACAATCCTGCTTCTACTCGAACTCTACTATAAAAGATGCAATCCTAATCTAATATAAACTAATCTCAAAATATATAATCCTAATCCAAGCTATAGTTATTGGAAACCAATGGTTGAGATTAGATGACCTAAAATACTATTTTTCAAGTCTAAAATCTGAAATTGAATTCAGCATACTCGTAGCCCACTAGACCAGATCTTCTATTTTCCAGTACTTCACTAAAACGGCCATAACTTTTGCATATGAATTCCAATTGAGATGTTCTTAATGTCGTTTTGAAGATAATTTAGAGCTTCACAATTTTTCCTACAAATTTTTCCTATTAAAAATTTATCTTTATCAAAAATGCTCTTGAAGTTGCTACTGCTGCACATGAGTTTCTTTCCTCACCATGATTAACTTTTTTTTGCTCATATATCAATGAAATTATCTCCTTTATCTTCTCTTCCTTGCAAATCCTTTATTACATATAAAAACTCACACTAAATATACCCAAATAGAAACTACTTATATACAAAAATAGATAAACTATAGGAAGAAATATGCAAAATATAGCATTCATTAATGATCGGCTTCAATAGCTGAAAAATTGTCACTATTTATGGTTGAGATGGCAAGGAAGATTGCATTATCCTTCATGATGATTATTTTCACATAGCTTTGCGATGGCAGGTTGGCAAAATGACAACATGATATTTTTGAATAGTTGAAGTGGATGAACAACTAATTATCCCTTTTGTTAGAGCAAGGCCACAATATTCTTGAGATCTCGAAGTGGAAGGCATGAGAGTTGTCCCTTATAAAGGTTTCAAAGCTGGTTTATATGTCAAAGGAGGAGAATGTGTAGTATGAGACCTCACTGCAGGAATAAATATCATTGTTGGAGACTTGACAGTAGCTGAGGCAATTGCCCTTTGCATCACCGAGGAAATAAGATCATCTTGACAGAACAAGGGATTTTCATACTCCCACCTAGATTCTTAGATAGCATTGCTCTGAGTTGATGTTCAGGCAATGGTTTCTGTGTGACTTCGATGGGCTGGTTGACACTCAAAGCATAATGGGCTCGGATTGACCTTATGGTAATGTCCCAATCAATTCGGCCTTGTTCATGAAGACCATGAATTAAATTCTTCTCGTGCCAAAATTCTTCAATTGTTATATCTTGGAGACCTGTGAAAGACACACTATTTAGAGAAATCAAGATTTGAATTAGTAGTTTTCCTTTGATGGGGGTAATTCTATCTCACTTTTATCTACCGAAAAAACCTCCTGGGTGGTAATTCTATCTCACTTTTATCTACCGAAAAAACCTCCTGGGGTATTACCCTTCATGGGATGATTTGCCCCTTGTTTTGGATGTTGGCTATACATCAAACTGTGACATAATAAGCCTAATTATTATGCAAATCAGTATAAATATTTGTGGATGTAAGCATTGCAGAAAAATTATTTAATTCGAATAGTATGCCATTGCGGACCAATTTTTGTGTTTTTGGGCCAATAACAGCTATTCTCAGCAAAAGTCTTTCAACATTGAATTACTAATCGCCTCTGATCTTAGCATCGTAGTTCTTAATCATTTGTTTCACGTATTATTCTTGGGGAATTCTTAAGCCAGGCTTAGCATACATATCTCAGCAACGAGTACTGTAAAAATCAATATAATATTTGTAAGTTCCATGACTATATTTTGCAAATCAAATAACTCAGGCATGCATTCATCTTACTTCTAAAAGATTACTTGAATAAGTTAATAACATTATCATAGTCGAGTAGATCTAGAGACTTTAATGAGTTGAACCACTTTTGAGTAAGTCCCTCAAGTGAAACTTGAAAGAAATATGCAATAATTCCGGAATCTTATCATTTTGATGTTGTCATTTCATAAAATCTGCAGAGCTAATCTTCAGGCTCCATCTCTCGAGTATGTAGTACCTTTGGGTACTTGAACTACAATGGTAGTAATTTGGGCCTGCTGCAATATTCCCCAAAAGTGTTCATCCTATGTACTTTGCTTCCTGCTTTTTCTTAAATTAAGTCCTACACCCTATCCTGGGAGAAAACAGTATTAGTAGCACCTATTAGTAAATATGAATTCATGGAATTATATGTTCAATTGAATAAGCCACGAGATGCATAACGTGCTTGGGATCACTTGTTGGTTGATGAGGGCCTGAAGGTCGTGCCAAAGTCAGAAGCGAAGCATTATGAGCAACCGTATATTGCAAAGGTTGTCCAATTGTTGTCGAACGTGGTGTGAAATTTGGATAGCAGTCGGCTATGTAATCTGCCTCCAAGGTTGAGAGGCAGAAATGTTATCAATGAATTTAAATGCATGTAGAAGCATTTTTTTCCCTAAGGGTTAGGAGTAAAAGACAAGTTCAGTGAATTGAAATTGAAGTAGGAGTGAACTGACACGATGACATAGATGAGATCAAGTTAAAACTTGGTTGCTTCAAGGTGAAAGTTAAGTCAGAGGGGACAGAAACTTATGGAGGATATGGTGCAACTGTTGGATAATCTTGTTGTATTGGCTCAGCGTTGTTAGATAAGAAGACTAGTTCAGTTAGGTTTTGAATTAGTCAAGATAAGAAAATTAGTTCAGTTAGGTTTTTTGAATTAGTCAAGATTAGTTGAATTAGTAATCCTATTGTTATTTGAATTAGTAACCCGATTGGATTGGTTTTTGTACTCCCTATATATATACATGAAATAATCAAGAGGAATAGCAAGCCCTCTTCTAAAGAAAATCTTCTTCTTCTATTCCTGTTCTTTTTTATCTCTACAATTGGTATCAGAGCCAAAAGGTTTTGGCCGAAAAGAAAAAAGGAGGCGGCTGCTATTAAAGGAAGAGGTGGCTGCAGCTGATGTTGCTTTCCCTAGTTGCGGCCGAACAAATACAAGAGAAGGAAATAATTAGGTGGCAGTTGAAGCAAATAGAAGAAAGGTGTTGCTGCTTTGATTTTTGGCCAGCAAAGAAAATAAAGCTGTTGCTTTCACTAGCGGCGGCCGGACAAAAGCAAAGAAGATAGGGGCTTCTTTCGGGTTGTTTTGTTTTTCCGGTGGCCAAAGACAAAAGAGGGAAAATTAGAGCTCGTGTTGTATGCCAAAGATCATGCCGCGAAGCATCATCACCAGCGGAATTGACGGGGCTGCCTCGGGTGCGCTGGCGAAGGAAAGCACCGGCGTCTCCCTCCACTATCCGATACTGACGAATTCGAACTACGCAACCTGGGCTATACGCGTGTACCTACAAGCACAAGGTGTGTGGGACGCCATCCAGCCCGGGACGGACGTGGAGACAAGGAAGGACAAGATGGCACTCGCCGCCATCTATGAAGCTATCCCCGAGGAAAACCTTTTTCTCATAGCGGAGAAGGAGACGGCAAAGGAGGCTTGGGAGACGCTTAAGACAAAGTACGCGGGTGCTGATCGAGTGAAGCAGGCGAAGCTCCAAACTCTAAGGAGTGAGTTTGAAACCCTCCGCATGAAAGAAGCGGAGACGATAGATGACTTCGCCGGGAGGCTGACAGCCATAGTCAGCAAGACCGCCGGCCTCGGCGGCAAGATCGAAGAAAGCACCGCCGTCAGGAAGTTTTTGGTCGCCGTCCCCAACAAATTCCTACCCATTGTCACATCGATCGAGCAGTTTGCCGATCTGACGACGATGACATTGGAGGAAGCGATTGGTCGCCTCAAGACTTTCGAGGAAAGGATTCGTGGTGCCGATGGCAAGGACGATGAACATCTTCTACTTACGAAGGCAGAGTGGAAGGCTCGTTGGAAGCAGTCCGGTGAGGGTTCTTCATCGAACGCGTCAAAGGGGCGCGGCAAAGGAGCCGGGCGCGGCCAGGGGCGCGGTTCTGGACGCGGCCGCGGCACTGGGCCTGGAGAGGAGAACCGTAATGAAGAGCAAGTTGAGGGCCCTCCGCACCGATCGTGGTGGCGAGTTCACGTCCGCAGAGTTCAGCAATTACTGCGCAGACCACGGCATCAAGTGCTTCCTCATAGCGCCATACTCGCCGCAGCAGAACGGCGTCGTTGAGAGGCGAAATCAGACGGTGGTCGCAATGGCCAGGAGCCTGCTCAAGTCCAAGGGGATGCCAGGAAGGTTTTGGGGTGAGGCTGTCACAACGGCAGTACATATCCTCAACCGCGCGCCAACCCGCAGCGTCGACGGCAAGACGCCTTACTAGGCGTGGTACGGGAGACGTCCGAACGTACACTACTTTCGTACATTTGGGTGTGTTGGACACGTGAAGGTTGTGAAGCCAAACGTAAAGAAGCTGGACGACAGAAGCACGCCCATGGTGCTTATTGGCTACGAGTCCGGCTCCAAAGCCTATCGGAGGTATGATCCGGTCGGCAGAAGGGTACATGTGACCCGGGACGTCGTGTTCGACGAGGAGGCAAAATGGGACTGGGGTGCGTCAGGGGGTGACGAAGAGAGAACTACTCCTAGTGAGATATTCACCGTAGAGTATACTACCCATTCTGTCACAGATGATGGTCGTGACGACATGCCGGCACATGGGAGTGGCGAAGTGTCGGTACCTGGTTCGTCGAGTCGCGCACCTGACAACGGGCCGCTGACGTTTTCTCCAAGCGTGCCCACACTGATGGCAACCCCAGCCGCACCCAGTAGCATGGAATTTGCAACCCCGCCAAGCAATGCTTCGCCCACCTCGGACGGTGCAGTGCCTCAGTACCGCACATTGACGAACATCTACCGGAACACATCCGAGGATGAGCACGAGTACAGCAGGCTGTGTCTCATGGCGGCCGAAGAACCTGGAAATTTTGTAGAAGCCGCAAAGCATAATTGCTGGCAGCAGGCGATGCAAGAGGAGATAAAATCCATCGAGAAAAATGAGACTTGGCATCTCACCAATCTGCCGAGCGGGTGTCGACCCATAGGCCTGAAATGGGTCTACAAGATCAAGAAGGACTCGCATGGTGCTGTGGTGAAGCACAAGGGACGGCTCGTCGCCAAAGGGTACGTGCAACGGTAGGGCGTGGGTTGATTGAGGTCAAGAAAGTACAACAAGATTAGGGAGTGATTGTTGGATAATCTTGTTGTATTGGCTCAGCGTTTTTAGATAAGAAGACTAGTTCAGTTAGGTTTTGAATTAGTCAAGATAAGAAGATTAGTTCAGTTAGGTTTTTTGAATTAGTTGAATTAGTAATCCTATTGTTATTTGAATTAGTAACTCGATTGGATTGGTTTTTGTACTCCCTATATATATACATGAAATAATCAAGAGGAATAGCAAGCCCTCTTCTAAAGAAAATCTTCTTTTTCTATTCCTGTTCTTTTTTATCTCTACAGCAACAGTGTGCTACATTGGGACTGACATGTGATTAATTGGCGGATCTTCTAAAACAATAGATTTGAATACAAGAAACTCAAAATAGTGGGTCAGACATCCAAAATCGGTTGTTATGGAGAAGTCCT
The DNA here is from genome assembly GCA_036321105.1 of Dracaena cambodiana. Lineage (NCBI taxonomy): Eukaryota > Viridiplantae > Streptophyta > Magnoliopsida > Asparagales > Asparagaceae > Dracaena > Dracaena cambodiana. The sequence goes on along the minus strand of JAYEPQ010000006.1, from coordinate 7,530,338 downwards.
TAGAGCAAGAAAGCTTGGCAAGCTTATGCCAGGCAAATAGATAGAATCTCGATGCACAATCATACTAGCGACACCTAAAAAAAGAATGGAACCTTATAACAATAGTGGGTAGGATATCATCAGATAGCACTCTCAAAAATGGAGTGTGCGAGGCCATTATAACACACAATCACAAGCAAGAGCTAGAAAGCATGCATACAAGGTACACATTACAGGTCTGAAATCTACAATATCACAAGAATGAAGTATAGTAATATCCAAAAACAACTATAAAGGAAGATAAAGTAGTAATACATGTATATACATAAACATTGCCCATGCAAAATCAAGTACAATATCAAAATAAGAGTAATTTGTAAGCATAGAATACTTACAAATTGTTCGAATAACACGAACAAAAACTAGAAAATGGAATATATATATATATATATATATATATATATATATATATATATATATATATATATATATATATATATAAGAAAAAATGATATATACACAAAAAAAAATAAGGATCCTATAGAATGCAGACTGTCGGCACTCGGCTCACTCCTAGAAGTAAGGGTTCTCGAGGAACGGGTTTTCCTCATCAAGCAGTGTGGTCACGACTCTTGTATCTAGATAAACTTAGAAGTCAAAATCTAAAGAAGAAAATAAATCCAAACTTGCGCGATGTTATGGAAACTATATAAGAAAGTTTGCATGACATGCTTGTAGAAAAGAAAATATAAATGTGTATGTATCAAATCATGAAGAGTATGATATACATAATATGACATAATAGGCAATGAAATACATATTATCTCCTATTTATTTGCAACTGAATTATAAGAGTATTCAAGTATTGTAGGAGTGTACTATACATATTCAGTACCACAACAACAAGTACTAGTCTCCTCATAAAATGGATAGCGTACTGTTGAGTTTACTGGATATCCTGTGCATATCAAGAATTAAGCTATACATCACCGGTCTCTATATGAACTAGACGTACTGATAAGTTCTGAGGAATGGTGGTGTTAGTACACATATTGGCAGATGCATCCTAATAAGATAAGAACTCGTACAATATATATTTTATTCCACCATTTATTTCCTCCATACTCACAGTTAGTATGTTCATAAAAATAAGTATATGTATATGTAAATAAGTGTATAATATTTGCTAAATATCATGGCATTAAATATATCATATGTAGCAGGAATTTATATTAAGTGTCAAGTGTGGACATGAAACGATGTGCATGCGGATACTAGCTGGTATAAGAGTTATAAAACATGTTTACATGAACCTGGTCTCATTCCCACACAGGAAAATCAAGTATAATAAATTATGCACATGGTTTCAATAATCACTATGTATGCATGCACAGATGGTATATAGGCATGAACTATCTCCAGTATGTTCGCGTATGCACGTATGTTACTAGGCCTGAAAAATACTAATTAAGCATGTATGCATGTGTTTCTTATCACAAGAGAAATAGTATATGCATAACATGACGTATAATGTCCAAATATGGTATAGACTGGACATGGTCCTGTCATAAGTAGTGTAGCAACTTCAAGACTATATAAGGTATAGTTAGAGCATGAATTGAAAAATTTTACGCAAGATAAATTTGTAGTTCTATGAAAATCTTTCCAACAAATTATTAGTATGGTCAAACTGATTTCTAGTGAAGAAGTTATATTAGTTTTTCTAAGTTTAGGTTGTTGCTGAACTGGAATTAGTAATTTCCAAGTAACGTCTGAATAGGATAAAAACAAAATCATTCTAAATGGAAGTTAAAAAAATTTAATTATCTCCAATGAATTAAGAATGAGCAAAATTGAATTACTAGAACAAAAGTTATAATTGTTTTACTAAGTCATTTAGCTATTAAACTGTTGAGACTTTGTACAGTAGAACATCAGAACTTCCAAGTAATATTTTCTTGAATCTGGATTGGGTTTTAAAAAGAAAATTATAAATTAATGAATTATCTTTCTAACGACATCATAGTATGGTTAATCGGACTTAAAGACGAAAAAATTATGGTTGTTTTATAGAAAACTGGTAAGTATGGCAATACTTAGACAGATGTGCACTAGTAGTAAAATGCACGATAAGGAACAGGTGCATCGCTACCTACTTTAACTATACAATTGTTATGAAAAACTTGAGGGACTGGTGGCTATCAAGGGAAATGCAATCTAGTTTCTTCTAGGTATAAGATCAAATATTGATGGGATATCAATAATGCAAAAGTCTAAAAGCATAATCTTGGATGCAAGTCCTACATTTAAAGCAATAATTCTGAACCCGAGCCTTTTGTTTTTGTCATATGCTCTGATAGTGGTCCTTGTAGTTTGTAGCTTTTCTTTATTTACACCTAAAATTTTGAAAGTTTGGACCATCATTAAATTGATGGTTGCTCCAATATTGACAAAGCATCCCCAATTATGGGATTTTTGATTTGGCAAGAGACATGCAATGGGAAGTAACGACAAGAATTTTTTTTACTAATTCATGATCGGCAAAAGTGATGTTGGTTCTTATATCATCTGGGCACCTTCCTAAAACATTCTAGAGAGATATTATAAAGAATCCATGTTTCGTTTAAAGTTTTGGCTAGCATCCTTGGGTGCATGGAGAACACTATAAAAGCTTGGCAATAGTGATGTGAGTAGGCATCTTGTCTAATTGTTTCAGTAATTTATACTTAGAAGTCGGTTCATTTAAAATAGCCGGTTTAGGAATGATGAAGTCCCAAGCATGGACTCTTCTGCCTCCTACTATGGGTATTGAAGTATTGTATGAAACTCCAATATTCTTAATAGGATCTAAAAATGGAGTATGCAACTTATGGGCTTGTACAAAGTCGACAGGACATGCACGAGGACATATATTGCATCCACAACATAGAAAAATATTAGAGTTGGCAAAATTAATAATTTTTATTTACTATATAAAACACAAGAAGGCAATAACTGCATTATACATCAACTAGAAGTGTATAAGATTGATACAATTATAGGCCTATCAACATAATACTAAATATGACTCGGAGAGGATGTTGTACCTCTAGATTGTATAACATAAAACATTATGCTTGTAACATGAGATCCACAGGAAAATCATCGATGCCTCATCTGGAAATTTTGATCTCTCACTCTCCAACTCCTTCGGTATGAGCCATGCTCCGGATCAGTGATGTTAGAATACCTCAATCGTCCAAATGAAGAACCAAAGGTAAAGGTGGAATAAACATGAGAGTACCGCTTCTGAATTGACTCTACTAACATCTATTCCACTCCAGATCTTCCTCCACTACCTAATCAACTTCTCAAAACTCGCAGTGCTATTATGAGTACCTATCTTGATACAGAAACTACATCATATCTTCTTGGCCTTACCAAGCAACCCAGTATTGGAAAAAGAAGATATCACCTCTGTAGGTTGCTCGCACCTCTACTAAAACCTCAGTTTAGAACCTAGGAGATTATACCTAAAAAATATACTAATAACAGTACAACTTGATATGAGTTGTTGAATAGTATACATCAAGTGTCTGGTTGTGATATGAAAAAACAAGTACTGATTAGCAAAACATGTGTGTGCGCGCCGTGTGTGTGTCTATATATATATATATATATATATATATATATATATATATATATATATATATATATATATATATATATATATATATATATATATATATATATATATATATATATATTGAGAGAGAGAGAGAAATGAAAATGAGCTGACAGTTCATACAAGTTACCTGAGTTGCAGTTCATTTCCACTATCTCAATTAAAAAAATTTAAAAATTTCTTTTGGATTATGATCTTGACCCCATAGGGTTCTCTCATACCCAATTTTTTGGGTTTTAAATTTAATTTAGTCCTCCATCAAGCTGATACAAATTTTAATGGTTTTCAACGAACAAACATTTTGTATCTACTTGATGAGAATATAAATGAACTCAAAAATTCTTGAAATTTAATCTGGTTAAAGTTAAAGAGGTAGAGATTCTAATTCTAGAAAAAAAATGAAGGAAAATCATTGGATTACTGTATTTTTACCGCTAGCTCACATAATTTTTTCTGAGCTGGTGGCTTACCTTCAGTAATCCCATATATATATATATATATATATATATATATATATATATATATATATAGTCCAAGTAAAGATATGGCGGTCAAGTCAAATTCATTGTCCTAGAGTTAATCACTTGAACTAAATAGATGAATGATGTGCTGCTTAGTTATTTTGGACCAAATATGTAGCACTGATGAGGACGATTTGCTATACAGTTGGGAGCGACTTGGCTTTATTACTTGAGAGAAGATGGAATCGAGATCTCTAAGTGTTGTAGTAAAAATTGTCTCTTTAATGGCTACATCAATAATTGTGGAGGTGTCGTTATAACTGGTATAGAAAATTTGGTAATTGGTGCATGATGACTATCTCGAATGCATGGAGATTACCTCGGGCATCGCTTTTGGATCTGTAAGTCAGATTGTATGGTCAGGCTCCATTGTCGATATGGATTCACTCAATCATACGATTGAGATGACATCGAAGAGAAGGAACATTCCCTTAATTCCTACCTTGTCTTGTTATTTAAAGATCTTCAGCCCCCAAAAGAACTTTATAAATAACCAAGGAGTCTTTGTTTATGTACAAGAACTAAACCAAAAATGGATGCCCAGAGCAACAGATCTCGCCTTGTCATGCTCCTACAATATTAAGTCAAGAGCATTGAGCATTATTGTACTGCAGAGTTGAGCTCGAATTGGGAATTCACCGAATACTTGAAGGATATAAGATCGATATAAGTCTAGAGCATAGAATTAAGAACTAAGCATGACACATAGCTAGATTAGACATTCATCAAATACTTGTTGAGCAGAAAGCTAAATGGGTAAGTATGGCACAGAGCCAAGTTGTCTATCTGATAAACTGGCTAAGTATGGCACAGAGCCAAGTTGTCTATCTGATAAAACTGGCTAAGTATGCCATAGAGCCAAGTTGTCTATCTGATATCCCAACTTGATCGAGAATGGAGAGCCCACGAGCTTGGTCTCAGGACTTCATTAGATAAGCTACAGCTGCTTAGAACTCATTTGGTCATAAGGCTTATCTTCGCTCCTAAAATTCGTAAGCATGCATCATAAGCTTTCACCAAAAGGATGAACATGTGGGCATTTTTGCCAACTAAGCAGTCAGTCACCATATAAGAGGCATTTATTTAATAAGTTGGTTTCCACCGAACAAGTGGACATTCATCGTATATAGGAGCATTCCTGAATAGATGGGCTTTTGATGTATAAGTGGCATTCACCAAGTAGGTGGGCTTTCTCCAAACAAATGGACATGCATCGAACACATGGGGCATTCGCCAAATAGATGGGTTTTCACTTAATAAGTGGACTATTGCCGAATAGATGGAAAATCATCGAGTACATGGAGAAATTACCAAATAGATGGGCTTTCTCAAATAAGTGAGTTTCGCCAATTAGGGGGACATTCATCGTATACATGGGCATTCACTGAAAAGTGGAATTTTGCTAAATAGATGGATTTTCACCTAATAAGTGGCATTCACCAAATATGTGGGCCTTCATAGAATAAAGGGATTTTAGTCGAATAGATGGACATTTGTTATATACATGGGGATTCACCAAATAGATAGGCTTTCATCAAATAAGTCATAACATAAGAGTAATGAACTAATAATCGCATTCATTTATTCGATAGGGATACATAGAAAGCTTTTATTTAATAAACCAAGTATCTATTAGACATAAAGTAAGATTACTAAATAGTCATGATTCTATGTACTCGCACGGCATAGGCCCAAGTACTTTATTGAGCTTGTCATCAAAAAGTCCAGTAGCTTCTCCCTTTAAGAAGGTCACATCTTACAGTATAATCTCTCCGCTTTATTGGATCATTTTGATCGTGCTATCGACTAGAGGCTTTTGGAGAGGGTAGCTAGCTATCCTTCTACCCTCTTTTTGTCGGCGAAGCATTTCTGGTTGCCTTGTGGATGAAGTTATTGATATTTCTCTTGAGATGTTTGTAGTTTTCGATGGTATGCCCGATACTATGGGGATACTTGCAAAATTATTGGGATTCTCTCTTGCCTATAGACATTCTAATCAGTAATAGTGGTTAAGAGAGAAATCCCTCTTTCTTAATCTGGTTCTGAATATGGGCTCAAGGCATGATCAGTGGTGTATATTCACCAATTTGGGCATTCTCCCAGCAAGTATTGTCACGAAGTTATGTAGGCTCCACATGTGCTACTTGGACTTTTATCAGCCAGTTCCTTTGCCCACTTGGATTCTCAGCTCTTGAAAGCAAGGTCGGATTCTTCTAGTCCGGTGAATTTATCAAACGGTTCAAAGAGCTCTAAAAATTTTATGGGCTTCCACTTTCCGATGGAACTGTGGAGCCCAGTGTGCCTCATCCCGCTTACCAGGGCAGCAAGGACTATATCAAAGGAACACTTCTCGATTAGGAGCTTCTCCTTATTAAAACACTTCAGAAAATTGCAAAGCAACTCGCCAATGGTCTATTTGACTCTGATGAGAGATACAACACTTTTCTTCATGGTTTTTCTCGTAGTGAACTACTGACAAACTCATTACCAAGCTGGCAAAAAAAATGCATTGACCTAGAGGAAAGTCCATTGCACAAGCTCCTCGCTTCCCTCTCCAAAGTCATTGAGAAGGCCTTGCAAAAAATTTGGTCTATAGTGCCTTGGAGCTTCATCACAGTGAGTATTTGGCGACATGGTCGGATGGAGCTGACATTATGTAATGCTCTCGTTTTTCAGTTGCTTTCTAAAATGGAAGACATTACTTAAAATAACACTAGACAACTCAATACTCACGAGATCTTAGAATAACCGTAACTACTATTATATTCAGATTGATAAGTAACATATCTGAAACTGAAATAATTTATTTACACAAAGAGCTAATTATATAAGATGGCATATTACTCTGGATATGAACAAAAAAGAATCAAAAAAAGCAAAACAATGTCCAAGCAAAAGAAAATATAAATAAAATATTCAAAAGTTCTCTAGAAGATACTTTACTGCTTACTGTCACTCGGTTTGTTCAATAAAGTATGGGTCATCGGTTGAGGTGGGTTCCCTTCCTCACCCACCAAACGTGGGTTAAAAATGTAGGGGATTAAACTCAGTAAGTAATATCAGGAAGGAAAGAAGTTGTACTATCATAGTACTTAGAATAGGTGATTACAAACGTGTTATGTCAGTGCTGGTCATGGTAATATAAGTCAAGAATAATATAAATAAATTTAAAATTACAGCTAAATCAATATTCAGGGATATGCAAATTAATGATAGTTAACAGATCTCATTCAGATCTTATGTTAAATATCAAAAGGTAAACAGATTAATAATTAGTTAGATATTTAAAACTACTACTGATGGATAAGATGCATACAGTTACCCATATTGTATAAGTGCTCATACATATCCGGAACCCAGCTCCAATGCATGGTGCTGAACCATGACGTACCACTAGATGCTGCTAAATAGATTCTGTACTGCAGAACAGTAATAGACATCACCCTTATGGGGACTCAGATATTAGACTGCGGTTTAGTACTACACAACACTGCTATAGTAAGTCCTCAGTACATAACTAGAAAATGGCCAACTAGATCTCCATACGTACGATTCTTATCCATCATGTAGTTTTTTCCAATCTTCTTATCAATGATACATGATACACATAAATAAATAGAAATATCATGACTTGCTTATTCAGATTATCTATATGTCATTTACTAGAAACTGAAATTTAAGAATCAATTTAATTCAAGATCATACATATACGTATCATAAGAATACTCTATTTCCATATAATCAAGTTATATAAAGCTTATTATCATGTTCCCATGAACGATCAGCCATCATGTATGTGATATGTTAATAATTCATTATTAAATCATTTATACGTAATATTACTATATTTCGTTCCCTTGTCATGTCACATGTCACTTTCATGTCCATCACGTATTATTCGTATTAGTACAATATATCAAGTCACAAACAAGTGTTGCATGCCATGCTTCATGATCGAGATTAAATGAAATAATTTAGGTTTCTGATCCTACAAATTCTTATTCAATTCAAAATAAAAACAGTTCACAAATTCATTACTGTAAGTACTAGAAAATTATTACTCGTACAAATTTTTATTGTTTGAAAGCACATTAACAAAAAGGCACACTCATATAAGTGCCATATCACTACAATAATATACCCATTAATAATTCCAATAATGTACCCATATAAGTGTAATATTCTATCACCACAAGCATATAAATAGCTCGCAGGGCAAATGCTATATTATAATTTATATGTAAATATAATTTTGTCATTCCCTCAACTAATGACTTATATGATATTGTATTATTTAAGATTTTGTATTGTATTATTTATATCCTACTATCTATCGCAAGTTGATATTGAGAACTGTTGCTACTTGTATATTTGATATTGAGAACTGGTAACATATTTAGAATTATAGTATAATAATTTTTATGTTTGAATATAATTATGTAAATAAGTCACATCTTGTACATCACAAATCCCTAAACATGAGGACTATATTATGTTTAGGCTAGATAAAAGCTAATTTGTTATCATCCTTGTCATACTTTGTTCAGGTTGGATTTGGCCAATCTACACAAATATACTCTCTTGCTTGTGTTTCAATTTCTAATATGAAAACACCTCGTATTATATTATTTTATGAATTAATGACTTATAATATACCCACCTACTATTATCTAAATCCTCATAGGACGTCATGTAGAATATTAATATATTATACAATTAATATAAAATTTTTAAATATACCACAAATAATAGTAAATTACAACAACAACAAAATCAACTAAGCCTTTTATCCCAAATACTTGGGGTAAGCTACATGAACCAAAAAAGAATCACGCCCCGGATCGACCACGTTAATAGTCCTCCTCCATTCATTTCTATCAATTAATATCTCCTCATTTAAACCTCTACAATCCATATCTTTTTGTATCACTTTCATTTATATTTTTTTCGGTCTTCTCTTCGTTTTTTTAACTTGTTCTACATTAATAAACTCCCCTCGTCGAAATGGGTACATTTATAGGCCTATGTTGCACATACCAAACCATCGTAAGCGATTTTCTCACATCTTCTCATTAATAGGAGCTACGTCTAGTTTAGTATGAATATCTTCATTTTTCACTTTATCTCTCCTAGTGGTTCCGTATATCTAGTGGAGCATGCGCATTTCTGTTACGTTTATCTTTTATGGATGACATTTCTTTAAAGCCCAATATTCCGTGTCATATAATAAAGTTGATCTAATAGCAGTCCTATAAAAAATTTCCTTTAGCCTTAATGAAATATTACTGTCACATAAAACTCTCATTGTACTCCTCTATTTCAACCAGCCAGATTATATCATATGGTTAACATCATTATCAATCTCTCAATTATTCTGAATAATAGAACCCAAATACCTAAACTGACTGCTCATTTGCATCTTTTGCTCGTTCAGTGTTATAGCATTATAGTCTACAGTCCGTCGTTTACTAAATTTATACTCCATATACTCTATTTTAAACCTACTCAATTTAAAACCTCTAGATTCTAATGTGTACCTTCATAACTCTAAGTTAGCATTCACCCCTACTCTTGTCTCATCAAGTAAGACAATATCATCAGCAAATAGTATACACCAAGGTATCTCATCCTGAATAGCTCTAATAAACTCATCCATCACTATAACAAATAAGAATGGGCTCAATGCAGATCCTTGATGCAATCCAATTATGATAGAAAAATTATTTGTTAGACCACCACATGTTTTAATATTGGCCACTACTCCATCATTTATGTCCTTAATTATGTCAGTGTACTTAATGGGGAGTCTTTTCTTCATTAATGCCCACCAAAATACCTCTCGTAGTATCTTATCATAAGTTTTCTTCAGGTTAATAAATATCATATGCAAATCTCTATTTCTCTCTCAGAATCGCTCTATAAATTGACAAAATAAGTGAATAGTTTCTGTCGTCGATCGCCTTAGTATAAATCCAAATTGCTTCGCCGATATTTTAACAGTTTGCATCAATCTATATTCAATTACCCTTTCCAAAGCTTCATAGTGTGATACATGAGTTTTACTCTATGATAATTAGAACAACTCTGAATATCACCATTTTTCTTATACAGAGGTACTACGGTACTCTCCTCTATTCATTTGGTATTTTCTTAATTTACTAAATCTTATTAAAAAGATCTGTCAGTCATCTCACACCAATCTCTCCTAAGTATCTCCATACCTCTATAGGAATCTCATCTGGACCAATAACTTTTTTTGATTTCATCCTCTTCAAAAACCTCTTTTATTTCAGATTCTTTAATTATGCGCATAAAGTTATTATTCATATTCTCACATTGAATAGTAAGATCTTCCAAATCTTGAGTAAAACTACAATTATATAATCTATCAAAATAATCTTTCTATCTTTATTTAATTTCTTCGTTTCGAAATAGAACATTCTAATTCTTATTTTTAATATACTTTACAATATATAAATCTCTAGATTTTATCTCTCTTATTCGAACAATTATGTGTATATCCTTTTTTACCTCTTTATTATCCAACTTCTCGTACACTTATTTATATAAGTTAGTTTTTACATACCAAACAGTTTTCTTAGTTTTCTTCTTAGCTGGTTTATGCCTCTCGAAGCTTGTTCCATTATTATTATTATTATTATTCAAATCTCTATAAAACTCCCGCTTGATCTTAATAGCATTTTTTACCTCTTAATTGCACCATGATGTGTCCTTACATGGTGGAGCACCGCCACTCAACTCACCATGTATACTTTTAGATACTCTCTTAATGCAGCTAGTCATTTTGTTCCATATTACATTAAAATCATCATGGTCTCTCTAATCTACTTCTTGTACTATTCTATTTACAAAAACTTTTTAATTGCCTTCTAATCGCTACCACTTAATTTTAGGATCTAATTTATATTTAATTTTTTAAGTCTCTTACTAATCTGAATATGTAAAACTAAGAGTTTATATTGAGTAACTACACTCGTACTTAACACTACCTTACAATCGATACAACTAGCTCTATCACCCTCCTAGTTAAAAAGAAATTTATTTGGCTCGCACTCGATCTAAAAGAATCAAGTGTGAAACTCTCTTTTTAAACCAAGTATTCACTAAAATCAAATTATAAAACAAAGTAAAATTTAGAATTGAGTTACCTGCTTCATTTATTTTTCCAAAACCAAATCTTTCATGTACACTATCAAACTAATTGCGACTAATTCCTACATGTCCATTGAGATCAACACCAACAAATAGTTTTTTTCTAATAGGTATTTCTTGTACTATCTTATCTAGATCCTCCCAGAATTGATATTTACTAGATTCATCAAGTCCTACTTAGGGTATATAGGCACTAATGATTTAAGAATTTCTTTATTTAAAATAAGTTTAACTAATAAAATTCTATAACCCTTCCTCCTCACCTCCACTACATACCCAAGTAATTATTTATCTATGATCACAAATATCCCATTACGATTTCTATTTCTACCCATATATCAAAATTTATAACCCCAAGGTCTATGATTTTAATTTTCTTACCTATCCACTTAGTCTCCTGCATGCACAAAATATTAACCCTCTTTCTAATTATAGTATCAACTAACTTCGCTAATCTACCTGTAAGGGAACGTATGTTCTATAATACCAACCAAATCGTATGTTCGTGAGCTAACTTTTTACCACCATCCGCTCATTAAGGTGTTGGAATTTTCTTACATTTGACATCATATCCTGGCGCTGACGTGGTGCATCGTTTCTTAGCGACAACCTAACAACCTTCACACAATTTTCACTACGCCCCGGCTCTGATGTGTGCATCGCTCAGTAGGAAATGTCCCAACAAAATTCATATTTTGGCTTATATTATAATATATGACAATGTTTTACACTGGCAGTCACCGACTTACCACAACCCTTCCCCTTTATCCTGACTTGGGACAAGCAGTTAAAAGATAAATTTTTAAGCACTGCACTAGGAGAGTTACAAATAATACTAAACTAATTATATAAAATGTCTTACTTTCAAACAAATCTTATGTAGCAGATTGCTTGGATTTTTCTTACATTATTGAATATAGGAGATCGATAATAATAACACATTTATATTAATAGTCTGAAATGTTCCAATCTAAAATATAAATTCTACCATGAATATTCAATATAATTGAATAATTCTAAATGTTTGATGATCAATATATTTAAATTATATTATTTTTGACATCAAAAAGCATAAATATTACAATGTTTGTAATGTTGAAATTGTCCCAATATAAATTTTATTAGGCATGTTTAGAGTTCGACTATCAAATTACCTATAATCCAGTTCAATTCTCAATATCAATTAATAGTCCAAAATATGAGCTAAACATATTCACAAAATAATAGTCCAAAATGTGATCCAAGAATATTCATAAAATAAAATAAATTATATACACAAAATATAAATTAAATAAATTTTTCAAGAAAATAATAAAAAATAGCAGTGTTACTTACATCTAATTCTTCTTAATTTTATTTCGATATCTTTAATCTAGTTTCCTTCTCTTTTTCTTTTCCTTTCATTTTTCTCTTTTTTACTTCCCATAAATTAAAGAACAGAGAGAGGGATGTTTTGAACTAGACACCTCATACTTGCCACCACAACTTGGTAGAGCTACCTCACTACCAACATATGTGGTGTGCCCTTAAAATTTTGGTTTGGAGAGGTTGTGTCAAAAGAAATTTCAATTTATTTAATATTTTAACATTTATGGTCCCGATAAATATTCCAAATACTACTAAATTAATACAGGACTTAATTCGTAACGAGAGAAACAATAAGAAATTGTCTGTTTATCATTTCGATATTCGAAATAAAATATACAAATTGTTGAATAAATATTACTATGAAATGAAAGGAAAGATGAGTGATGTTACTTGCCTTTCCCTTTTATTTTACTTGTGCAGCATCCTACTGTAATCCAATGCTCAGATGAAGAGCAATTTAATGTGTGGAGAAGACAAAATAAAGGGAATGAGAGAAATAAATATAAAATTTGGCTTGCATGGATTAAATATAACACATCATCCCTCCCACTAGTTTCTCTCTTTGACGCATCACATATTTATTAACCACCTTGTTCCGTTGTTGATACATAATAACCCATTTGTCCTATTGAGATGAGAAGAGAAATAATAGTTATCTGTTAAGTTAATTAATAATTTATTTAATTAAATAAATTTTAATATTTATTATTCTAATCGATATTTTTCAAATATAAACAAATTAATACATGACAGAATACTCAATAAGAGAAATACTAGAAAATTATTCGTTTGTCATTTCGATATCTGAAATAAGAGAAATAAAATTTTAAAGTAATTAGATGAATAATTTAATATTTTAAAATTAGTAAAATTCGAAAATATCCGTTGTCTTGAGGCTCTCTTGCGGAGAATTTTCATGGGCTCTCTTGCAGAGAATTGATGTTGACTCATCATATCCGTTGTCTTGAGGCGTTTATAACTATTCAAGACACAGCTAGGTCTCTTTCGATGTGTACAACTCACCCTATAGATGTAGGGCTCCAAAAGGATTGATTGGTGCATCAATGCATGAGAGAACCGGTGGTCCTTTTCCATTAACTTATACTTTGTAGTCATCGTGCCTTTTCTTGGAAATGTTGGCTTGATTGGCACTTAGATCGTGTATTCTTGTATAGTTTAATGAGAATGCTCGATTGATTTCCATATATAACGCCAAATGTTTGTACCCAAATTCATCCGACTATATTAGCCAAACAAATCTTGTCACAAGCTTAATAGCAAAGAAGAAAAGAGAGTAGAATAAGAACAAAAACCAAAAAAATAACGAGTTTGATCGAGAGAGATCTCGACCTACATCATCGGGGGAAAAAGATCATTCAGGAGTATCATATTGATGAGTAAGATATTATAATCACACCAAATGACTGTATCTCGCTTATTTTTCATCTCCTTTCTTTGGTAGAGATTGGAAGTATTTATATGTGAAAATCCTTAGGTTATGTTTGGATTGAGGGAAAATGAAGAAAAAGTAAAGAAAATGAAAGGGAAAGTTGGTTTCCACTGTTTGGTTAGAAGGAAAATTAGAGAGAAAATAAAAGTGAAAGAAAGTGAGAGAAAATGTATTAGATTTTTTATCTTTTTTCTTTTCTTCCTCAAACCCAGGAGAAAATGAAAGAAAAAGAAAGCTGAGAAAAAAAAGAAAAAGAGAGAAAAATTTTTGTAGAAATTTTTTTATAATTTTAGTCCCAAGATATTTTTAATTTTTGTAAAGTTTGGACCATTTGGTTATTATATGCTTAATTATTTAAAAATTAAAAATTATATCAATAATATGTAAATTAATATTAAAATTTTATATAGTTTAATTAGAATTATATTTTCCTTTTAATTTTCTATTGAGCAACCAAACATAAAAAACTGCTTTCTTCTAAAATTTTCTTGAGATTTTCTTTTTCATTTTCTTTCTAACCAAATATAAAAAGAAAACCAATTTCCATATTCTTTTCTTTCCTTTTCTCTTTCCTTTTACTTTTTCTTTTCTTTTCTTTCATTTTCCTTCAATCCAAACACAGCCTTAAAGAAAATATACCATATTTTTAATATTTTCTCTTTCATATATAGGGATAGGGAAACGCTCATTGCAATTATGGAGGGAGATTTGGTTGAGCCTTTGATTTTATCCAAAATTCAGTTATCTACCCGATAGATTTTCGCACTAATGGGCTTTTCACTTGTAGACCTTTGCCATGGGCTTTAGGTCGCGTTAATTATTCATCAAAAATAATAATCTGTAATGTTAAGTCTAGATTGACATGCACATGGTAAATTTAACTCAAAGTACGCATTACACGATCGATCGGAACCAAGTCTGAATAAACATCTCGAATCCTCAATTTAAAGCTTTACATGCACAAACAAAAAAGAACTACATAAACATACTACATGCAAGTGTTTTGGAGTATCCTTTTTTGAGTCACTGCTACAAAGTTTAACTTCATCTCATAATTTGGCTACAATTCTACCCCCTAAAAGAAAAATGGCTTATGTTATCAGACAACAGGATTGGCAACACAATGGCTCGCAAAGCTGTTCTGCCCTTTTTATTTTTTATTTTTTGGGTGATGCTTCCCTGAGCCTTCTGAAGAATAATCACCGATTGTTGCTGCGAAATAAAAATAAGTAAAGGACAATATCAGCAGCAATACTATTTGATTACTGCTGATGTCAGAAAAGTGATCGACAAGGTTATACCCTTTTGGCTGATCATAGTTGCACCTCGTTGCATATTATGTCATAAAAGCATACTAGCACTGTCACTTCGGCTCAAAGGTATTGGCAGTATACTTCACAGGTGATCACCGACTTCTTGACCACCTCCCACTCTTTCCTCCAGTCTTCCGCTCAAGACGAATATCAGTAATCTGAATGTCCTTTGATGCAGCTTTACACATGTCATACACGGTGAGCCCAGCAACTGCCACTGCAGTCATCGCTTCCATTTCCACACCCGTTTTCCCAGTCGTTGCTGCCTCCCCTTCAATCTCGACGCTCGACTCCTTTTCATTGAGAGTCAAATCCACGCTAATATGAGTGAGGCCAATGTTGTGACACAAGGGGATGAGGCTGCTGGTCTGCTTGGCTCCACTGATTCCAGCTATCTTTGCTACATTCAGGACATTTCCTTTGGCTATCTGGTTCGCAGCAACTAGGCTGAACGCCTTTGGACCTAGAAGAACTCTGCAACTGGCCACTGCAACTCTCTTACTGTCTTCCTTGGAGGACACATCCACCATTGCAGCTTGCCCACTGCAATCGATATGAGATAGAGTTTCTTGACCTTCTAATGATCCAAAAGAAAGGGACTGGGGTTCTACACCAGCAGCGGAGTCCAAGCCACTGGCCGAAGGTCGCTCACCAAAAATTGATTCCATTTCCTGGTCATACAGATTTGTAAAAGGATGTAAGCTGGGACCACAACATGTTTAAAATATTTTAACCAACTTACCAGCAGCTAAAACAATAATAAAACGAGACAAAATGTTAATCATGTGGGTTGGGAAACAAAAATCTATTACCCAAAACTGTAAAGTGCATAACAACATCAATAACTCCCCTGGAACCACCAGTTTCATAATTAATACCGAACAATTTGTAAGGAATCAGACACAGGATGTTTGTACATAAAAAGTTTTGAAAGTTCTCAACATGGAACAACTAGTTTACACTCTGATCTATACTAATTTATTCTTACCCTGCGCATCATGGAGATGGTATAATATCATGGATATAATTAAATTAAATCTGAATTCACATGGTAAAAGTTTAGGTCAACCCAAACTTGATTTTCTAACTATTCTGGCACAGGTTTCACAAAACTTTAACATATTGAGTAAGGTCAACAACAGCTAATAATAGACAACAGACAACTGACTAGATATTACCTTAAAGTTAAAATGTCCAGAGCTGAAGATTGCACAAGTTAGCATAAATTATAGGTGGGAAAAAAAAAATTCAAGACTGAAAACTAGAAATGAGAATGGACGTGTCCAAGGGCCAACTTTTGGCCCGTCCTATTCAAAATTTTGAATTTTAAAAAAAAAATTCACTTTTCTAATTAACAAATTTGAATAGGATGGACCAATAATTAGTCCTTTGACCTGCCCACTCTCATCCTTCCAGAAGACCATTTTGGTCTGACACCTATGCCAAAGAAAACCAGCTTGACATCTTTAAAAATCAAAAACCATTTTAGCATGTGAAAGGAAAATTGCCAATCTAGTTTAGTCCAGAATTGCCTTTGCAACAAAAATTGCCATTAAGTCATGGACTTGTGGCTATTGAATCAACTCAGTCCCATAAAGTTTTACCACTAATGTGATTACAGGGTACTCATATAAATATTCCGGCATAAACAGAGATAATGTAGGAGTTTTGAATTAAATCAATTATGTAGGAGTTTAGAATTAAATCAATTATCAATTTTGATATATATATATATATATATATATATATATATAAAGAATTGCAGAATAAAATAACTGTATAAGAAGACATGCAGATACAAGTACTTCATGGTAATTACAAAACATATGAAGATTTGAGTGGATCACTTTCCAAAGCAGCACAAGGAAGTTTAAATGACTGTCAGGTCCAACTGCCAGAAAAGAATACCCTGCACAGTCTCATACTAGAATCCTTATTTTCAACAATTTAGAGATACACAGCACTGCTCTAAAATGAGCCCTTTGTAGCCCAGTCCAATGGTTCCCTTGTGATGTATTTGAAAAGAGTAAATAAAATCGATGTATATAAATTGTGTAAAGATGATAAAAGGAATTAAATGATAAAATGATGGTTTTTTTCTCCATGTTCGCATGTTCATATTAGTCCTCAAATCTTCATAAATTGATATTAGTCTCTCGAGTCTGCTAACTGATTCCAAGTCAGTCTCTCCAGTTATCCTCCATCTAATTGCTTCAAGATATTTTATTTTAACTTACTTTTTAACATGATCTACCCATTATACCCTGTAAAGAACCTTATAACTATTTTCTTTCTCTTTTAACTCTTCAACTTGACTCGACCTGTCAGATCAACTGAACAACTTCTCCCTTTCAAATAAATCATCCCACACTCTCCCACGGTCCCACCTATCCAACTTGAATTCATTAATATCAACCAAACTTTAACACAACTTACCATAAACTAACCCAATCTATTCAATTTAACCCTATCTCACTAAAACCAATCCTAATCATCATCCTCTTCACTATTCTCTTCATTGTCATCATCTTCATCATTATCATCATCAACCTCATCCACTCCTGCTCTTATTCTCCTACTTCTATGTTGTTGCTGCCTCCTATTCGTACTTCTGCTATTGCTGCCACCACCTAGCACCCCCCCCCCCCCCCCCCCCCCCCCCCCCCCCACATACACACTGTGAGAGAGAGAGAGAGAGAGAGAGAGTTATCCTTGATCTCATGATAAGTCATTTTGGACCAAAACCTAACATAAGGATACATATGAAGTAACTTAAAGGATACTAGGGATTAATATCACAACACGAAGATTTGAGGTATTAATGTCAAACCAAGGAAGATTTAAGGGACTAACATTGAAAAACTATACAAAGATTGGTTACCATTTTGCACCAAGATAAACTAATGTAGGTGTATCTGATAAATTAAACCTTGTAACTATAAACAGTTCATTTCCTATTCTTTTTAGATGCTTCGCTTCTCCCTCTTTTTTAGCCACTAATTTCTCCTAAAGGTAAAGTACAAAAGACCCCAATAAACTTTCATGTTTTACCCAAAAACCTCTATGAAATTTCTATGTTATCTAAATCTCCTTGAACTATCACTTTTTCCCAACTCTCATCCATTAGACAATCAAATTTTGTCATATCTTTCATTTTGTAACACCTTAATTTCACATTTGTATCAATTTATTCTTTATCATTTGTATCGGTTTTAGGGCCTAGATACTAATGTCAGTTCGATATTGAGTAAATTTAATATATTTTGCACTATGATTATTGGATGAACCAAAAAAATGGGCTAGCACCTTCTCTCATTTTTTTTTTTTTCTGACTTGTGGTGATTTTTCTAAATTTTCCGAGACAACCAAATTTTGACCCACATTAAAATAATAATAATTATGTGGGCCCCACTTTGACCAAGTCCAAACCTTTGATTTGATTTTGGCTTGTTGACTAAATTTTGCTTTAGCACCACACTTCCACTTATATGCAGCGAGAGATAGATTCGGATGTGAGGCCTTCCATACTTTTTCTATATGAGATGCTTGATAGTTGTAAGAAGAAAATTATTGATATCTATGGTAGCAGTATGAGAAAGTACATGCCATACTAGAATATGATTGATAAGAGCTGAACGAATATATTGCATAGGCCCCTTCATGCAGTGGCAAACTTTCTTAATCCAAGATACTTCTATAGTGATACTTTTTTCACTATTCCTGAGGTAAGAAAAGGTCTTCATGAATGTATGCAACGCATGATCTCCGACCTCAATGAGTATTCATAAACTGATGTGGAGCTGTATAAGTATAATAAACACTTGGAGAATTTGGATCCCTATTAGCTCAAATGACTGTGAACGCTCGAAGTCCAAGTATATCTTAATTCATTGTTTTCATTCTTAAGGTGTTATTAAGTTATTTTTTAATTTTTTAACACCAAAATCAATTATCTATTTTAGCTGCTTTGTGGGAAAAATTTGGAGAAGATATTCTGACATTCCAAAATTTTGCAATTCAGATCCTCTCTTTTATACTAGTGCTTTCGAATGTGAACGCAATTGGAGCAATTATGAATAAGTATGAATTTGAAAAACTTAATATATTATATTCTTTAAGTTACTTATTTATCATTACGCTCATAGAAATTCACAACTTTGTTAAAGGTAAATTCAAAGAAAAGATGTCGTTTGGTGCAAGAATGCCTATATTCTCTCATTTACGTCATTTATAATATTAAGCTTAGAGAGAGGAATATTCAAAGAAAGCGAATGAAATTGGATCCAATTTTGATAGATGAGGCGACACCTGAGGATGAATGGCTTATTGAGAGCATAGAACATTGTCTTTCAAAAAATCTTAGATTGCTAGATGAGTATGCTGAAGACAATTCTAATACAAAAATAAATGATTTTCTAGAAGTCACCGCGATTAAGAGCAATCAAAATCTTCTACTCATCATGGATAAGAGAGACAAGTAAGATGAAACTGATATCACAACAAAAAAATGAAGGGTCGATACTTTTTGTAAGTAATCAAATTTTTACAATTTAACATTCTTAAATGAATAGTCTACTATGAGGATTTAGGTATTTAACATCCTAATTTGTGTATCTCTCGTGTAGTATCTTTTACGGACATAGGAAAATCAATTGATGATGGTTTTGATGAGATGAGAAATGATATCGGTCCGGAGAATGCAAACTACATTTTGGAGGAGGATGATCTAGTTATAATAGATTAGATGATGGCACGGGTATATGTTATATCTTATAAAAAAAAATACTATTTTGATTTGTATGACTTATATTCATGTAATTAATTTGTATAATATGAACTATAAATTGTAAACACTGTATAAATTGTATGAAAAATTGTTATGAAGTTTGCTAGAAACTTATAATTTTTTCTATGCCTTTAAAATGATTTTTCAATATTTTTTATGATTTTTTAGATTTATTTACTTATTTATGAAAATTATTAAATACAGTTTTATATTTATTTTAATTAAATACATAAAAAAATTACATAACCCATATTATGCGTTACGTTATTTGCTACATAACCTAAAAAAAAAAACTTTACGCTAACATTATCGTCATTATAAACATTGGTGTGTACATATATTCACATTATATTTGTGTATACATATTTTAGAATTTCATACACATTCACATATTTTTGAGTTTTGTATTTCTATATTTTGCATTAAATCTTACGTACGTTTATCATATTCCTGTATCATACTTATAAATATATAGTTTTGTAACGTCATATTAAATCCACATTTATGTATTCACGTACCTTAGATTATACTCATATTTCGTATAATTCGTACTTATGTATTCTCTTATTTTAACCATCTTTGGTATATATTACATATGAATGTGATCAAAGTAGTGTTTAGATTTTGAAATTTGTGTTGCATATATCATCTCTTATAGAACTTCGAAATTAGTTTGGAGGTGGTCTAAAGTGGACCGCTACCTAACAACTGTTGCCGCCAGACAATAGGCAATAGAACACACAGTCCAAACACATAACTCTCCTTTTAGAATTTAAATTCCACTTTGATTCATGCAATACTTGCAAATGATACTTTAATACTCGTTGACGGAAATCAGACCCACATAGTCAAAAGTCTCACATCTGTTTTACAATTTAAATACCATTTGATTTATGCAATACTTGCAAATGATACTTTAGTGCTTGTTGGCGGAAATCCAGTAATAGACCTAACTGGCTAATTCATTTTATTTTTTTTTTAATTATGAAACTTTGTACTGTTAAACATGGTATTATCGACATGAACTTGACCATCTTGCACAACACTAAAACCAATGATGTGTGGTTATGGAGAAAAGTACATTGAACTTGTATCTTGGCAATGAAAAACATGACGGCCTCTTCTCCCTCTAGTATACAATATTAAGATCACTATGCTCATGCAAAATACTACATGAAATACTTGTAGTGAAAAATGTGACGAACTTCTTCTCTCCCTAATATATTTACATAATATAATTATTATGTGAACCAAATTCTGTGCAAAATGCTACATGAATACTTGTTCCAATTTTTTTTCAAGACATCATTCACGACCAACTTGTATTAACATAATATTCTTAAGCTCGATGAATCAATGTCATTTTTGGAAACCTAAGCTGTGAACCCCCCCCCCCCCCCCCCCCCCCCCCTCCTCTCTCTCTCCTCAAGCGGGAACGAGGTGATGATACTAATAGCACTACTGTTACTATCTATGCCATAAAGCCTACACTTGGGCAAAAATAAGATATGCTTAGCATTGTTGTCCCCAGCAAGAACAGAATATTGTACCAATACTTCTTGAGCTGTAATCCTGAGTAGGAAAGGTAAACTCAAAAAATACATACCTAATTCATCCACTTAAATTCAAACAAGATAATAAAACCTTAATATCATGACGAGATTTTATATCGACCGAGAATTAAGTTATGTTTACTTAATTATATTTTGGCTCATTTTACTCCTGTTATGTTTACTTTATTATATTTTGGCTCCAATACACCATATGGTGCATGTCCACCAGTAATACACTCCATTTCTGTACTACTCGAGGAACCAGGGCGCTACACATTTATGACCATATTGCCCTTAAATTATCTTTTTAGATAAAAAAAATAAATTTATCTAATAACATAAACATTAATGTTATTAAACTTATGTTATCAATAGATTAATTGAACCTCATTCCTTCTTCTCTAAAATATAATTGAATTGAACTAATAAATAGACTAAGAATTAATTAATAGATAAATGGAGCCCCCTACTAAATTTGGACATATAAAAGCTTTATCGTTAATGTTGCTTCGGAGTTTTGGGTGAAATTTAAAAGTTTGCGGGGCTTTTACATAAAAATATTTCATCGGGGTTTTTAGAAAAACAAGATAGTTCATGGGTGTCCTAGTTGTCCTAGTGGAAAGGGCCAGTTGTCCTAGTGGACATTTAGTACAAGAAGTGTTAGTGATTTTATCAGTATTTGAAACTTTAGAAATAGTTTGTTTTGAGTTTAAACATACTTCATACTTCATAGAGATGATTGCTTGACATTTGTGTTTGTTAACAATAGATATATGAATTGAAAATTGGAACAGAGAGAGCAGTGCTCAATGGCTGCAAACACCAGATTGCTATTAGTCGATATTCATCTCTACAGAGTAACTATTACTTCTCCAATCACACCCTTCTGGGTATTTGTCATTCTTTTTTTTGGTAAGAACTGGGTATTTGCTTGTGATAATACATGATGCAAAAGGACATGTACAATGCACAATATTGCAGGTTTCTTTATAAAAAAAGCTTTATATCTTCTTTTCTTTTTATATTTAGCTAACATATGAAAACTTTCCTAGCATAGATGATCTCTAATTCCTATCCCTTAGGAATCTCACAGCCAAAAAGGTTGGATGGTGTAAAATTTTATGTATGTAGAATACTGGTTAACTGTCAGTGCAGGAAAATTTCAAAATGCCAATAAAAATATAATCCCACTCTAATGTCCATCTACACCTCCATAGCATATAGGATCAAAAAAATATGAGTTTTAGACTTCATTTCACCTTTAATAAGCGGGTTTAGAATTAACAGTTTCTGAAAATAACACAAGCTATAACCACTAGATCGAAGGGTAAATAAACCAACCTTTAGAAATTTGGTCCTGAAACACTTGATAAAGTGTAGATAAAGATTGGAGGGTTTGGAAACCCAATTCTATTTAGAAAATAGGTTTTCTGTGTTTGCGTAGGAAAATTTGTTATGCTGGAAGTACAGATGCATTATTCTCCCCCTTATATATAAAAATATAGATACACACACACTCACACATATATGTATATATATATATATATACACATATACACACATACATATGTATATGTACACACATACATATATATATGTATGTATATACATACATAGTGTGTGTGTGTGTATATATATATATATATATATATATATATATATATATATAAGGAAAAATTATATCTAAGGTGACGTCATAGGGGAGTTGGCTATAGAAGCGCCCTAAATCTCAATATATATAGTGTTTGTGAAAAATCCAAACCGTTAATTGTGATTTCCACGTTAAAAAATTGATGGTATACAAAAAAATCATAAATGTTAGGTATATTTTGACCGTATATAGGTTATGTACAAAATGAACGGTTTTTCAACAATAAAACAAATAAAGTCTCTTGATCGATAATAAAGAAGTGTTTAAATTGCATGATTTTTTATATGTCATCTAGTCAGAGCATGAAAATTATGAGCATGAAAATTATAAGCAACAATTCAGATTGTTCACATCATTCGCATACACTCTCTTTGTTGAGATTTAAAATGCTTCCATAGGCAACTCCCCTATGGCATCCTCTTAGATATACCATTCCATATTTTATATATATATATATATATATATATACACACACACACACACACACACACACACATATATATATATATATATATATATATATATATATATATATATATATATATATTACTTTAGGTGAACAGCCAGCGCAGAAAAAATACGTGAGCCAACAGTAAAAATATAGTAATTTAACGATTTTTCTTCAAAAATTTTCTGGAATTAGGATCTATACCTGTTTTACTTTTTTAAGATCAAATTTCATGAATTTTGGAGTTTATTTACTTTTTTATCAGATAGATATAAAATGTTCTATTCACCGAAAACCATTAATTTTGTATCAACTTGATGGATGACCAAATCAAAACTAAAACCCAAGAAATTGGGTATGAGTGAACCCTAGGATGTCGAGACCATAATTTGAAAGAAAAATTTTTTAAAAAATATTATTGGAGATAGTGGAAATGAACTGTAGCTCAAGTAACTTGCGTGAGTTGTCAGCTCATTTCTATTATTCTCATATGTAATATACATATATTATATATATGTGTGAAAATAAAATAAATGAGCCGCTAGTTCATATAAGTTATCTGAACTGCAGTCTATTTCTACCATCTCCAATAAATTCTTTTCAAATTATTTTTTGGGATTATGATCCAAACACCTAGGGTTCACTCATATCCAATTTCATAGATTTTAGTTTTAATTTGACCTTTCATCAATTAGATATGAAATTAACGGTTTTTCAGTGAATAAATATTGTGTCCACTTGATGTGATGGTAAATGAACTATAAAATTCTTGGAATTTAATCATAATGAAGCTAGGACTACAGAGATCATTATCCCAAAAATAATCTTAAAAGAACTAATGGGATTACTATTTTTTACCGCTAGCTAATGTAACTTACCTAACCTTGTAGCTCATTTACATCAACTCCAATATATATATACGTACATACATACATATATGACTTAGGTCCTTTGGAACGATTTGGGCGCATATCTTTCCAAATGGATTTCAATGATGGGACATTCATTATTATTATTAACTCTATTAAAGTTTATCAATACTATGTAATGTGTCTTAAAACAAAAAAAAAAAGTAAGTTTAAAAAAAAATTTCCCATATATAAAATAGACACAAAGAGGATGGCCGAAGATGCTACTTTTCATAACCTATGTTAACGGGCATATAAATTATTGAATCAACAACTGTCATGATTCAAACATTTAGAAACATTTACACACAATTGTGTTAGATTTTAAATATTCTACACCTGTTAAACTAACTAACTCGCAAATTTGAACGTCTAGTTTGAGCATATCAGATGCATGGTTTATAATCATTTCAAATAATATAGTTCGACTTGAACGTGTGGATTGTCCAAAAGATGTTCAAACGTTGATTTGAATAGGAAGGATTCGATCCTTCTTGAAGGAGCAAAGTCTCCCTCCCTTAATGGAGATAAATTGTTTTTGAATTTTGCTTTATACAAAATAATAAATCTGATCCTAATAGGACTTCTTCTTTTTTTATGGTTCTCACTTTATGGGAGAGGGGGCATGCCAGGGGCTGGTGGAGGGGAGATGGGTGGGGGAACAGGTACAGAAACTCAAAAATTGAACCAGGTTGAGTAAGCCACACAAAACCAGAATTTTACTTGAAATAACTCAAGCATCCTGGACAAGCCAGAATTCAAGTGAAGTCAATTAAATTTTGGCTAAATTTGTAGGTAAGATCCAAATTTGAAGCAATAAAACTTGAGAGAGATTCAGCTTAAGGAAATATCACTTACACTTATGCCAGTGGATGCTTGATTCCATTGAGTTTTGATTTTTGTCGTTTGGTGATTTGTGTCTTGAATTGGAGTCTCAAATCCAACTTTTTAGGTACAAAGACAACACTGATTATCGTGCAAATTCCTTACTAAGTCATGGAACTGAAACTCCACATTTTTATGTGCAAGTCCCCATTCAATTGAATTTCCTAAACTCAATTATGGTTGTAAATTTGCATCAATGTCGAAAATAACGTGTTATGAACCCCATTATATTGCGTTACAAAACCTAACATAACCACATAGCATTAAGCATTAAATAAATAGGAAATCACCTAACCTACGTTGAGCATACACTATATGCGACATAACCTAACAGAGGAAAAATATTACGTTACCGTTATCGCTATTTTTAAACATTAATTTTGCAACTATAAATTCAAATTATATTTTACGGAAGGATTTTTTCTCATATCAACACCCACCCCAATTACCAAACACATAAAATTTTATATTCCATATTTCCACATAAAAGTTTGTTAGGGTAAGAAACCTTTCAAATTTTTAAGTTAGATCTACTCTCACCTTCTGTAATGACCCAAAATTTTCACATTTTCTATATCAAATTTATGAAATATTGACCATATCGACTCGGGCGTTTATATCAATAACGATTCATTTCCAAGTAAATTTGATAAATTTTGTATTATAATCATCAAATGAGTCCAAAAAATTTAATAGACATATTCGTCTCATTTATCTAGATTTATGGTGATTTTTATGTATTTTTTTAAATAACCAAATTTTGACCTATTAAAATAATATTATTTAATTGTGAATCCCACTTTGACCTAGACTGAAAATTGGTTGACTTTGACTTTGACCAAATTTTTAAAATATTCCATATAATTTTGTTATAACTCACTCATATATTGTCTCATTATAAAGATGTTTGTATTGTTAATATAATGTACAATATTAAATAAAAAGTCAACCTAACCTACCTACTCAATGCCTTACCTTCACCATGCTTGTCCTTTGGCCAAGCATGACAAACCGTTCTCTTACCTCCATATCTCCTTTATCTTATTATATCTTTTTCTCCCTTTCTTTTCAGTTTTTTCTTCTCATCATTTATTCTCTCCTTCATTTTTAATTCTTCTCTTCCTCTTTTTACTCCAACTCTTAAGAAAAAGAAAAAGAAAAGAGAAGAAGATGAAAAAGAGAAGAAATTCCTTAACCTTAATATGGCTTACCTTTCCTAACCCATCAAGATAAGTAGAACCACATCCATTTTTATGTTTTTTTAACTCAAAATGTTTTATAGTTAACTTAAAACCTTGTTTGTTAAAACTTAGAAAGATAATGTCTTTGTATAAAAATCTTTATAATTATGCTAAATATAAAATATGATTTTTACACCTTACTCTATGGTTATGTATCAAATTTATCATTTTATTTATAGTCTCCCATTCTTAAACTATAAGTTGTAAACTTAAAGTATATGCTTTATTTTTAAATTATAAAAAAAATGCTATATTTATAAATGCTCATCATATTGGATATAAATTTGAAGTTTTCTATATAAGTTCTTCGTGTAAAATGCAATGATTTTAAATCATTTTCTACTTGCCATTAGAAAATGTGTATATATATTTATTCATAATCATGTTTTAAAGAGAGGGTCTCATGTAAACTTTTACATTAAATTTGCTAAAAATATTTCTTTTATACGAGCTATTATGTTAGGTTATAATTCTTATTATGCTAATCCATATTTACTTGAAAAATATATACATTAGTAAGGTTTAATAAATTTGCTACTTTGCATACTATGAATCATACTAGAATTTAGAAAATTCATATATTGTTAAACTAATCGTTATAGTTGTATTAAATCTATTTAATTCCCATCTTTACACTTCACTTACCTAATATGTATTTACATGCATAATTGTTTATATGTGTGGTTTACATACATGATCATTATTTTCACAACACTCATTCTAGTATTCTATAACTCCATCATATTTGCCTTGACATATACATACTAATTATTTATACAAGATACATAAAAATATGTCGGATTTCTCTTATTAGTACATGTGCATGTCTTGATAATGCTATGAATCATGACTTGCCTATTAACTTGATTTTGATATGAATCACATCTTACCTGCTACTCGGATATTAATTAGATGATAAATATGTATATGTATTAATTTTGACATAATTAGTTCATCATATTCTGAATTGATTTGTATATAATATAACTTTAAAGCTTGGGTTATCAGGGAACTAAAGGGTGGACAAATATTGTAACGTGAAAGGTTTAGGATATGTTGTGCAACCGAAATAGGGGACCATCCACGGGGGTGTCTGGATGGTACTGAGCCATCATCTCTTTTTTAGTCCATATTGATGGGACAACCAATTACTCAGTATCGCTATCTGTTTGAGTGCTTAGTGGTACGGCTGGTTCAGCGTCAGCATGTTGGCCGGGTCCCAAGTATGCACGGATAATTTCATGATATAAGTCTATTTTTTCACCATTTAGTTCAAAATATAAACTAAAACAAGATATTAATTTAGACTTGATATGCATATATATCTCTTCTTGATATTGTTACTTGATCATTTAATATTTTCCACATATGCGCATAATTTCATATCCACTCATATCTTACTTATTGTTTATATTACACACTCCCTATTTTTATTGTTATACCTGTCGAGTTTGACCCTGACCTCCCCCACACGCTCAGGTACTGAAAACGTGAGCGAGAATCCGCCATTGTATGACCCATACCTTTTGAAATAGACCGAACAGAAGTAGATTTCTAGACCTCCACTTTTGTATTTCTGGATTTAGTATGTTTCCTAACTTTTGTATCAGTATTGTACTTATTGCTTTCTGTTTTAGATATGTACATCTTTTATATTACAGTAGACTAACTTTCAAGATCCTAGTAGATGAGTAGTATTTAATCCCATTAGTTTCTACTTCTACATACTTATAAGCCCCATGCATGTTAACTTACACGTGGCCACCGATAATACACTCCGTTTCCGTATCCCTCCAAGAAATGGGGCGTTACATCTTCAATGGGACAACATCGATTATCGTCCAATTTCATTAAGTCATGGAACTGAAACTCCACATTTTATGTGCAAGGCCCCATTCAACTGAATTTCTAAACTCAATTATGGTTGTAAATTTGCAACTGTAAATGCAAAAAAATATATTTTACGGAAGATTTTTTTCCCATATCATCACCTAAAATGTACCGCAACTTTCAAAACGCATAAATTCTTTATATCCTGTATTTCCACCTAAAAATTCTTTAAGGTAAGAAACCCTTCTAATTGTTAAGTTAGATCTACTCTCATCTTCAAACTCTCCT
Organism: Dracaena cambodiana; assembly: GCA_036321105.1. NCBI lineage: Eukaryota > Viridiplantae > Streptophyta > Magnoliopsida > Asparagales > Asparagaceae > Dracaena > Dracaena cambodiana. Next base: position 7,501,280 of record JAYEPQ010000006.1, on the reverse strand, counting down.
CACCCTCAACCTCTGAATTCTTTAATACCATCTCAAACTTTCATTGAGCACCACCACTATCCCTCGTAGTCCTCTCTTCAACTCCAACCTTCTTCAACCTACAATTGCCACCAACATCAAGGATCAAAATGTAGTTAGAGATTGTTTAGCCTTGATTGAGATTTCTTCAACATTCAAAAGCTTCAAACCCAAACCATTATGCTTCCTCACCTCCCTCATTGTTGTCTCCTTGTCATCTGCAGCCTCTTCTCCTTCACAAGAAATTGTGTCACTTTCCTCACATAATCCGAAACCTAATTTTTCTCAAGGAAAAAAAATAATGAGCATTCTCTTTAAACTTCAAATTTTTGAGCAAAAGGGAATCCATCTTTTCATTAAACAAACCATGTGTTTGACTAGGGGTCTTACAGACGAAGTAGGTCTTGCAGATGTAGAGATGGGTAAGGTCGTGTTTGGGATAAGGCTCATATTGAGGTCAAGGGTTTAAATTTGATTAGGCAAATCATGCCTCTTCACCTCTCCTCTATTACAAAACTGAGGAAGTTTTTTGAGCTAACTCGAAGAATCTAAGTGAGAATAAGTAGATATAAAGAATCTAGGTGAATTTTGGAGTCAAGAGAGATTTGTTTGTGTGGGAAAAAAAACCCCTTTTTCTTAAAATCTTGTAAGAGGAATTTCTTTTACTCAACTAGGTCTCTCAATCATAAAACCTAGAGAAATATAACTTTTAATCTTGAATGGAAAGAAATTTAAATGGTAATACATTTGAGTGAAGGTTAGGATTTTCCTAAGCAATTTCCGGGTATTTAAATATATTAAGCTGAGATTGTACAATAACACCAGGCAAGCACACCCGATTGTTTCCTTTGGGTGGGAGGTGGATTGTTGAGTTCATTCCTAAAACCTAGGGTTTACCTCAAACTTTAGAAAGTAAGATAAGCATACACAAATTAGCATCATCTCCATTATGACTTAAAGTGTTTCCACCAAAATGGACATGCACCCAGTGCAATTCCATGTGGAGCACATAACCATAAATGTGATTATTTTAGAACAATTAGGGAATCAATCACAATTTGGCAATGAACATAACAATCTTTCAACTAATTTGGCATATGCACATAGAACAAATAACTAGTGAACTATATTCATCGGGTCACAGATTTTGCTTCCTAAAAATATGTTACTCTTGCTCAGGAAATTCAACACAACGCCTCCTCTTTGCTACTTCGCATCTACCACTACATACACCTTTTTGGTAATATAAACTTTGTTTTTATCCTAACCAGCTATGATATTTTATATATTTGTTTCCGAGCTATTGCCAGATATGCTCCAAAATCCAAATGTTCCAGGCATTTACCAATCGCCAAATTTTTGACACTCCTCAGACCAATTCAAGAACTTGAAATCATAATTATAATTGAGCAGGCTCAGGAGAAGAAACAAAACCAATACTTTTACAACCAATGTTCAAGATCGGCCCTTTCAATTTGTACCAGATGCCTAGCCTAGGAAATTATGGACAAAGGAGGTCTTGGCATAAAACATAGTAGGGTAGTTGGAGGTAGGAAAATCTACCTCTAATCCAGTCCAAGAAGCAAGCGTGTAAAACTATTCTACGCTCGAAAATGAATAGAAGGGGCAGACATGACCAGGTTAGTTATAAAGAATTATATTCAAATTTTATGGAAGGATATGAGGAGATCGAAACAAATAAACATTCCACAACTTTTATAAGTTATTAAAAGAAATCCAATTTAATTAAAGCAAAAAAAAAAATCATGAGGTTGTTGCAACCCAGATAAATAAAAAGCTTTGCTTGGACTTTTGACACAATCTATTGTATAATAAAAATTGGTAGTTCTTTCTCATGTTGATGCTTTTCTCTGTTTTTATTTCCTTTCACTCTTACTGTAGTAACGTGTTTCATACAGAGGGTTTGCAAAATCAAAGAGACCACATTCAGCTGGTGTCTTAGGAAAGGCACCTAAGACTTTACACAGCCTGTGGACGGGAAATTAAAATGGCTGACTAAGAATAGTAACATTTTTCATATTAAAAACCAATACATAGATCTTTTTTGATAAATATAAAGTACAGAGAGTACATTAAAGGTATATGTTAGAGACTCAGTTATAATCAATGTTCTAAATATCGGAAACCGGTTCTATACCGATCAGCCAAATTACATAACGGATAACAAGCGGAATATCGCGATATAACCATAAATATTGAAGTATCATATCGGTGTCATACCGGTTAAAAAATAATCATATAATTGGCTATATAGAACATATTAAAACACATAAAACAAGTTTATGATACTTACCTTACCTTATTTGCATTCAACTTACGAATTTGCATATACCGTTTAGAACGTCCGTATATGCACAAAGTGACAGTTAATCATAAAATTAAGAAAAATAAGTTTTCATGAAAAAAGAAAAGTGTTTCCACAATACAAAAGTGATATAAATAAACATAATTGATTAAGAATTCAAGCCTTTGCTAACATAAATAAACATAATCTATTTCATAGAAATTCTAATCTAATTCATGGAAATATAAATAAACATAATTGATTAAGAATTCAAGCCTTTGCTAATCTATTATCCTTCAAGCACTGATAAACATAATCTATTATCCTTCAAGCACACAACACACAAAAACCAGTGTTCGATTTACTAATTCACACTGAATCAGTGAATCGATTCACTGATTCAGCGTGAATCAGTGAATCGAATCACTGATTCAACGGGTCACTGATTCACATTGAATCAGTAATTTGATTCACTGCTGGAAAATGTTATCTAATTAGTTAATTCACAGGCTAATGCAATATGCATTATTGAACTTTTATCTAATACAGTACAAAAATTATAATAAAATGAATACAATCGCAACTGTAATCATTAGGTAAATGTTATCTAATTAATTCCTTGCAACTGAAATTAATTCATTAAATCACACCGAATTGCAACTGTAATTTAGGGTTTTGGCCAGTATGATCCTGATTAAATCACATCTAATACAATATGATCCTGATTCACTACCCGAAACTCCACCCAATTAAATTGTGTAAACAAAAAAAAATCTCTCAAATTTTAAATACTCAAAGTCTCAAACATACACATTATAGTCAAAAAGAAATATTTATTAAAAAAAATTTTGAAGTTATGTAAGAGGAGATTGACTTACCAGTGACTTGGTGTGGGCTCGTCGGTGTCACTGGAAGCTAAGAAAGAGGAGAGAGAAGTCGGAAGGTCGGCGAAGCTCTTTTAGGGCGAATCGGGCTCGCTAAAATTTCTTGAGGGCGAATCGGGCAGATCGATCGAAGGAGAGAAGTAGAGAACTGGCGGAGAGGAATTGTTGGATTTTTTGGATGGATTTAGAGTTTTTTGGGAGGGACAAAATGGGATGCGGTCGATCGGTCGAGGAGAAGAAGAGGGAAGTCGCGAAAAGTTTAGGGCTCGTGAATTTGGGGGAAACGAGAGAAGCGGATTTTAGTTTTTTCCTATCAGGTCGGGTCTAACGGGTTTCAACCGCAACCCAAACCAGTTAACAAAAAAACCGATAAGTGCTCATACCGGCCGATATTTAATATACCGGATACCGGCCGATATATCGCCACGTAGCCAATATATCGGCCCGTACCGGTTGAAAACTAGATACGATAAAATTTTGGCCATTCCATCTCGTTTCTATAGAAAAACCAATATACCGGCCGGTATTTAAAACACTGGTTATAATATAGATTCTAAATCATCAGCATAGATCCAAGAATCAGATCAAGGTATGCTGGGCTTTAGATATAGTTTTTGAGTCTATAGTATATTTTTATCTGTATACCTCTACAAATGTGTCTAAGATTTATATTTGCTAAAAATAAGAACCGATAACTGATTGGAGCAGCAACAGCAATTACTCAAAAACCCCAAATAGCACACATCTATATAATATTTGTACTCAATAACTCTTGGAGATTTCCTTCTACCTTTTTTCAGTTTCAAAACACATACCTGAAATTAAAGATGGACAATTGGACATGCATCAATACTGCCTCTTATTGAGCCGTATAAACGAATATCACGAAATTAGACATGGCCATGAATCTATGCTGACTGTTGTTGGAGTACCAACAGCAATTACTCAAAAGCTCCAAATAGCACACATCTCTATGATATTTGTACTCAATCACTCTTGAAGATTTCCTTTTTCCTTTTTTCAGTTTCAAAGCATGCACGTGCAATTAGAGATGGACAATTGGACATGCATCAATACTGCCTCTAATTGAGTCGTGTAAACAAATATCATAAAATTAGACATAGACATGCATCCATGCTGCCTGTTATTGAGTTGTGTCCTTCTATATTCACAGATTGAGCATAGGCACACAAAAGAGAAGAGAGGAATAATCAGCAAAGCATAAGACTAAAGAAGTTCCATCAACTAGTGAAGAAAAACATCCATATAACTCTTGATATTACAGAACAAGAGAAAGGAACATGAAAGTTTCCCTGACAAAAAATGTGATAAAATTAAATGTACTCTCAAATCTGAATGTGACTTGACCTTAATGTTAGTAAAATGATAACATATACAATGTTGTTCATCCTTCAAATGGAGCAATTCCCAATGATGAAGCAAAAGCAGGTGGAAGCCAGACAGTAGAAACAAGAAACACGAATCTGCTAGCCAACATGACAACCAAGTCTTATAGTATAAAATAGGGAGCAAGATCAACCAACTATCTATGACTGAACATAAATCTCTCCAAGTATAGCTAGATTCCTAGATAATTTATAGTTAAAAGAAGCCTTCCTATAAAACCTTGAAGATCTACTGTAGAGTAGGTAGATCTCCTCATTCATGGCGATGCAGTTTGACCTCACGGAGCAATATTCTAGATTCCCCAAGACTACTGAAGGGGAGTGCTCTAGAAAGGCATTGCAATTACTAGACCATACCTTGGGAGCAAAGTAAAGTTTTATGTTGATGACTAACCCAGGTCTCTTGTAGACTGACAACTTCACCTGTAACTTACCGCAACAAGACTATGAAAATGGAGCATAGGTATTAAATATTACAAAAGAGTACCAAATAAATAACATTATACAGATTTTAAGTTAGATTTAAATTTTTCAATACATTATACCTGTATCCAACAAGTAACAGAGTACCCAAGTACCAGATATGCCTCGTTTATCAAAATATACGCGCAACATCAGAAAAGACCTCAACATGCATGATGAAACTTCTACGGAACCCCCTAGCTGATGGGCATTAAAATCAGTCTAAAACATGAAGGATTAATTAAATCAAAGCCATACTTTTACCAAAAGCATGACCTAATTGAGTAATGACAGTATGAATTGATCTTTCAGGTCCATGTCCTACCCAAAAGTCTTGCGAGCATCTTGATTGACCAAAATAAGCTAGTGATATTGTAGACACACTCGACCTAGGTATAAAATCTTTAACTGATATCAGTATTGATTGATGGTTTATGATATCGGAAATCAACAATCTCGCACATATCGTAGGCAATATTGGATATATCAGTGAAATATCAGTAATATTGGCAATACCAGTATTGATATTATAGTGTCTATACTGTATAGATATATTGCCGATATTGATATTATAGTGTCTATATTGTATCCATACCAAAATCCACTACAATATTCGTAATATACATCGATATTCGCCAATATTTAAAAGCTTGACTCCTAAATCATGTAAAGATGGCTTCACAAAACATCACTCTTATAATGTAATTTCCGTAATACAAGTATTTTCTCACATCATTCCATAGCACTACTGGAACAAACTTAAAGTATATAACAAGCTCAATATGGATTAAAATTCCAGAATTCCCTTCAAATTTTCTTTTTGTCGTCCACCCTTTAGTCCAAAAGGTTCCATCCCTATAACATCTAAACAGGCATCAACTTGGAACTTAGTAGCACCATAAAAAAAAAAAATAAAAAAAAAAGGTTAAAGAATAATTGGTTATTTTTAAAGCAAAATAATCGTTTATAGAAAAACCAGAACAATTGCAATCCCGATCTTAAAGCTTGAGTAACAGATGTAAAAACGACCTACATAAGAAAATCAACAAAGAAATGGATGATCAAACAGTAAACTAAAGTACAAACTTTAACATGAAAAATCAAGAATCGGTACCTTATTAAGCTCTGCAATTGCATACTCATAGCTGCCGCCGCCGCTGCCCTTACTGCTGAAGCATCTTCCCCAAGGTCGTCGAAGCCCAATTTGTTTCAGAAACATTGTAGCCATTACAGTTTCATGAAAGCCCCAAGTCGATGACTCTCGACTTTTGAGTTTTTCTTGCCGCTGCGAGGGCTAGGACTGAGAAATGAGAAGACTTAGGCCGGAACCGAACCGGCCATCTTGCTCAAAGTTTTTACGGTTCGGTTTCCAAAATATTCTCCGGTTCAGTTGGGGCCAATAGTTGAATTTTTTGGTTTATTGGATAGGGCTCCGGTTGAGGGGAAATTCTATTCATTCACACCAATTTACTCTTGATGTACAAATTACTCTCTACATAAAATAATATTTGCACACAGCATTTTACTCTTGGTATCATGGTTACTCTTTATACCAAAATCTATTTTGAAATACTACATTTTACTCTCTGTGCCCAATTTTTTTTCAAAAATACCCCTCCACCTTTTCTCTAGCTCCTAACTCCGTCCGCTCTCATTTTTATTTGAGTCGGATATTAGTCTAAGAGTAAAAAATATTTTGGTCAGGTATTAATATCCGATCAGCAAACAAAATCTTTCCTAAAAAAAAAAAAAGCTAATTAACGATAAATTCAAACAAATACGCATAAAACCTAAAAAAATTAAATTGTACATTAGATTTGTCATCTGACACCAAGTGTATATTGGAATTTTCCAGTTTCATAAGAAAACTCAAACTCTCGCCACGATGAAATCAAAAAATTTAAAATTCTTCTAATCTTTTTAAGAACGTTAATGTAAAAAATTTTAAGGGGTCAAGAAATCAAATTGATGATTTTGTAGGAAATATATTTTTATTAAATATCAAAAAAATTATTATTTAGAGTTCTAAAGAGAAAATAGAGGAAGAAAACAATGAGTCATAGTTCTTAATTTTAAGAAATTTTAATTTCAGATTTATATGGGTAATTTAGTTTTAAAAAATTATGGCAAATTTGTAATTATTTATAAGTTTTAAAACCATGCGTCAAGGGTAGAATGCAGTGTGCAAATAGAATTTCCCACTCTCTACATTCACCTTTAAATTTAAATCCAGTCATATTTACTCAACATGCCCTTTTTTTTTCTCAATTCTCACCCTCCCTCTCTTTCTTTTCTCTCTATCGCAACCTCCATCCACAATTTTCATCCATTTTATTTGGATTGGATATTAATACCCTACCAAACAGAATATTATCGGGTATTAAAACCCAATCAGAATTAAACCAAATAGGGTGTTAATACATGACCAGTGACCGACTAACACTTCGCACCAACAAAAAAATAAATAATAATAAATTGCAAACGAAATCGAATAAAAAACTAAGAATAATTTTAATCTGAGCCTTTATATAAGGAGATTTGTCCTTCAACACCAACTTTTTATTGGACTTTTTCATTTTCTTCAAAAAGTCTAACCATAAACCCTAATTTCACTTATTACAATAAATCTACAGACTTTATAATTTTTCCAAACTTTTTGAATTTTTGAGAGTTAAAAAAACGATGAGTTTGTGGGAGATGTGTTTATTTTGAAGATTTAAAAAACACAAAAAAGTGTGTTTTTTTTTGTTTCTAGAGAAAGAAAGGAAGATGATGATGACATTATTTTTATTTTTTTAAAGTTTTAGAGATTTAGGGTTTAAAATGGCAAGTTAAACAAAACAAAAAGGATTGCGAACTTGTAATTATTTGCAAGTTTCAAATGTCAAAAATAAATTGGAGTGTGTGAATAGAATTTCCCCCAGTCCAGTTGGGGCCTATAGTTGAAATTTTTCCATGATTGGATATATAGCTCACAATATGCTATCACCTATGATACTGAAATGTTCAAAATATACCCCAAGAGTTTTATCATATTCCTGCATAAGGCATTATTGGTGGACACTCCAAACTTGATATACGAGGCATTTTTAAAATAAAGAACCATGCAATTAAAGTGACGCACAACAGGAAGGATATATATTGCTAAAATCTATGAATATTTATATCTCGTTGTCCAAATACAACTTGGAAATATTACAAAGTGTGTTACCTGAGATAGATTATGATATAATGAAAAGAAGAAAAACCCTCCAAAAATAGAAATACACGCTAAAGACAAACACAATGATTACAAGATAGAGTAAGTCTCCCATGATTTTCTTTGGTCTGTGTGTTTCTGAAAATATGGATCTTCAGATGGCGGTTCCTCCTCGAAATTCTTTAACACCTAGATTGTGGAGATAAAAATTCTGACCCAGTAAGAAACAGAAATCAACAAAAAATAAAAATAAATAAAAAATAGTATATAAATAAAAGTTAGAAATCCATGAATAAGAAAATACATGTAGCAATAGGATATATTACGATTGTGATAAATGGAATAACACAATAAATAAACATGTATGCTCATGCAAGATAATGTACCAATGTCATATATATGAGATATAAAATGGACATATAAATTAAATCAAGAGTTAATTACAATCAGACCCCCTATAGTATTGAGGATATGTAACTTAACACCCCTGAAATTTGAAACTCTCAAAAAAACCCATGGGCTTAATTATTTTCACTCTCTTTTTACTAAAGTATACTCTTATCCCTCAAATTCATATTCTACCCTCATCCTTCCCTTTAACTAGCACACTTGCACACTTCCTCTCTCTCTCTCTCTTCTCTCTCTCTCTCTCCCCCTCTCTATCCCTCTCTCTCAGTCACTCACGTTCCCTCTCTGACTGAGAGAGAGGGATAGAGAGAGAGTGACTAAGAAAGAGGGATAGAGAGGGGGGGAGAGAGAGAGAGGAGAGGAAGAGAGAGTGTGTGCTGGTTAAAAGGAGGGATGAGGGTAAAACAAGAATTTGAGAGATAAGAGTGCACTTTAATAAAAAAAAAAGGGAGTGAAAATAACTAAATCCAGGGAATTTTTTGAGAGTTTCAAATTTCAGGAATGTTAAGTTATATACCCCAATACTACAGAGGGTCTAACTGTAATTAACCCTTAAATCAATTCAAGTAAGTTTACGACCTACGATGGGCTTCATGTATCATGAATACTCGGACAAACCACAAGAAGTCCCTATTAAGTATAATAGCAATATCAATCTCACTAAATATTTAATTCATATATCGCACTAAGTTAATATTTGATGGAACTGATTGGTTGAGAATTTTACTTGTTATGAAAGTATTTCTTAAACATACGGGACTACAGTTATGTTGAAGCATTAGCTGGAGAATATGATAACATATCATGGGGTTAGCTAGAGAACATGATAACATGTTTCGACATTATTTGGAGAAAATGATCCCAGTTGCAGTCCGAATTAATGACAACATAGGACTATGCCAATTGATCAACTTTCTTGTTATCTTCCCTAAGGCTTCGACTAATCCACCTTTCAATTCTCTCATAATCACTTATTATCTTATTAGTATGTGTAACAACCTAATTTTAACATAATTTATATTCTTGATATCAGATTAATCCCAAAGTGAATGCGTTGTGGTTGTCTCATTTTTCTATATTTTTTGTGACTTTCTTGAAATTTTTAATATAGTCACTTAAAATAATATTATTTTAATCACCAATGGGTCTTACACATATTTTGGCTAGTTTTTCTTCTTTTAACTTGTAAAATGAAGTTTGACTTTATTTGAATTAGTTTAATTTGAGTTTATGGCCATAAACAACTCCAAAAATATATTATTACTAGTCATTTGTCACATATCTATTTTTGTTTTATTCACCCACATCTCCCATACCCCATCTCCCCAAATTATAAATCTCAAACCTACTCCCATATATATGGTTAATATAATATAAAATATCAATGAAAAGTCAACCTAACCTACTGATGTGATAATTTAACTCCAAACGTACAGTATCGGTTGTAGCGCTATATAGGTCATCCCACAGAGATCTCAGGTGTTTTGCGATTCTTACTATATTTTTAGTTCTAGTAGAATAACTAAGAGTTTCTAAATTGAGAGAAGATTGGTTCTAAGTTCTAAAAATTAGCCTAGGATTTTGAATCCACTAGAATAATAGACTAACAATAAATTATCTCTTTCTTCCTATCTTTTTAATTATGCATGGTTAAGTAACATATTAAAAAGGTGATCTTTTTAATTTGATTTTAATTAAGTGCCCCTAACTATAACCTATCAAGTGATTTGTAAGTATAGACCATAAAAAATAACACCTTTCTTAAAACCAAATTATATCAAGTAGAAAATCTTATAAACTAAAGCAAAGAAATAAACTTCAAACCCTAATCTAAGTAAAGGCTATCAAGAAACCTAATTCAAGTATAACCTATCAAAGAAATCAGATTTACATGTTTATTCAATTCAATTTATTTATAGGAAAATTTTGTTAATGATTCTAGAAATAAACAAAGAATATTAATTCCAAATCTTATCTAAGCATAGATTATCAAAATATTAATTAAGTATAATCTATCAAAGAATTATGATTTACGAACTCTATATTTTATTTATTTATAGAAAAAATCATAACTTTATTTCTTTTTAGAAATAAGATGAGATAAATCCATATTATATCTATTAAACTAACTTCATCTACATTCTAGGGCTAAAGAAAATTAGTTACACATAATTCTAGTAAGCAAAATCAAGTTTTTATTCATGAATATGGTTAACCCTAATCTAAAAGCAATAAAACCTAAACTAGAAAGCAATTAACTCTATTTAGAAAGCAAGTAAAGATCTAAAAACAATGGTTTACCTCTGGAGCACGGTATAGTGGCCAAATTACAGAATTCCCTTTAGAATACAAGTATACAGCCAATATATAGGTTTCGGAAATCAAATCCTAATTATAAAAGAACTGAAAAACTATAAAATTTCAACAAAACTACCGACAAAAACTCAGCGCATGGACCCACCATTGGGCCGCTATTTGGCTGCAAATACCGCTATTTGGCTGCTATAATTTGAGCAAATCGGTTGAAATTTCTTCCACATGAGTCTCTTATTTTTAATATTTGATTTTCTTAACTGTGTTTGATTTTGAGTCTCTGAAGTATTTTAATCTTGTAACTTTACTCTCTTTGAACTCTTTTCTGAATTTAATTTCCTAATCCGCCTCTGATTTCATGCTATCTCCTTGTATGAATCGGATTACCTGAAAAAGATACTAAAAATACCCAAGTAGTATTTATTTATATACAAAAATAGATAAAATATAGGAGGAAAAATACAATATATGATACTCATCACACCCCCACACCTATCTTTTGCTAGTTCTCGAGCAAAATCTAAACCTAATAAGAAAACGAAAATTCCTAACTCATTTTCGCAGGAATCGTGATTGTACTTAGCACGTGCAACAAGTCTTTAAACCCCTAGGTTACTCTAGTGGACGAGTGTTGTCTTGTGAGGGTTTGTAGTGAATATACCCACAAAATTTATGAAGAAAATAGATTAAGGAATAAAGAAAAGAAAATAAGGATAACCAAAAATTAAGAAAAATAAAAATTTTATATAAAAGAAAGAAAAAATTTATGATATTTTCATCAATTAATCTCACTAATATACAAACTCAAGAATACGTTTAGATTATCAATTTTCAAATCGAGCGTCATATCAGATGCACTTATCATTTTAATCAAAATTTAAATTATATCTTTCAATTCGCACTAATAGATAATCCATTGGCTCATATACATCTATGTGCACGTGTGATAGTCTATTTCGACTTTAAACTCCAATTATAACTCATGATTCATCTCCTCTCTCATAACAATTTTTTTCTTTTTTTTCTTTTTAAAGAATATTTCACCTTTCATGCGAATATTCATGCTTGCTCAGGCGCAAAGTACCTGATTACTCGGATCATGCTCTCTCTTTTTTTTTCTTTTTTTAAAAAATATTTCACCTTTCATGCAAATATTCACGCTTGCTTAGGTACAAAATACCCGATTACTTAGACCATACTCTTTTTTCACTCTTGAGGCTATTGCTTTAATACTAGACGTACCCCATTATTTTATCACTTTTAAGACTATTGTCTTAATACCATGCACACCCCATTTTTTTGTTCTCATTTTTTTCTTTGTTTAGAGAGAGAAGACTTACTCAATCGTTATCATCTTTGTCCTTACTTAATAAACTATTGTTAAGTGAAAAATAGATGTATACTTGCCTCAAAACCACTTTTAGCAGTATTTATTTTTCGGATTTTAATTTTTTTCATAAAATTCAAAGTGTATCGTCCAATCTACTCTCCTAACCAATTTCAAATCTAAATTTATTCCTTTATCTGTAATTAGGTTGATCTATTGATAAAAATACATAAATTTGTTGTTAATTTTTTATTCTTTTAGTATTTTTTAAATTTTTTTCAGTTAGTTACCCTAAAAACTATTCAAAGTGTAAAATAAAGAAACCCAAAAATCATCTAAAAATAAAATAAAAACTCTAAAAAAAACTAAAGTCTTAAAAAAATACAAAAAAATATCCTAACTCACTCCTCCACACCTAAACTTGTGTATGCCCTCATACACAAACCAAGTGTGCTAAAATAAATATGAAAACTATTATACAAATACTATACAAATAATGAGACTCGTAAAAGTTATGATCTCAATATCATCACCCTATCAACGCATGGAAAGTGGTTACGACCTCTCGATCGCTTCCAATTTTCATACTGTGTGCATTTTAAATGTGAAGTGAGTGTATTATTATATTTCATCAATCTCCTACAAGTCACGAAATTACCTGTCTGTAGTTTATGCCGCCCTCGCTTTTTCTTTGTCCACATGTAAGCATTAACATTTGGGTTAAAGAATTCTTAATTATAAAACTGCCAATTATCGTTAGTAACAAGCATACATGTCGAAATATCATAAAGTGAGAAGAGTGCTATAGGATCAAGTGAATGTGGTGGTGGCTCTTCTAACTCACGAAGTGATACGAGCTCTTCTTAAACAAATTCTCAAAAGTTTGCTCATATATCAATGGCACACTTGCATAAGTATCATCATACATAGAACCAGTATGTGCTAATTCATCTAATAATATGAGCTCATCTTTGAACATTTGCTTAAATGAGGGTTCATCATCAGTGCAAGAGGTCAAATGAGAGTGCAAACTATGAATCATATTGACCTCAATGAGGGAGCTCGTTGTGTGCTCATCTATATTGAATATATTCAATGCCACAGTTATATTCCCAAACAATAACTTCATGAGGCCACTCCTGCAATCAATTAATGTATTTGATGTTGTAAAGAATGGTCTACCCAAGATAACGGGAATTTGATTCCGTAGATTGGAGATCGGCTCAGTTTCTAAGACAATTAAGTCTACAGGAAAGATAAACTCGCCGAGCTTCATGAGCACATTTTTAACCATACTAAGTGGTCTCTTGATCGAACGATCAGCTAGCTGTAATGTGACCTTGGTAGGCTGAAGTTTTTCTAACCCTAGTTGTTGTTAAACAGTGTAAGGAAGTAAGTTAACACTTGCCCCCTAAATCAAGTAATGCCATTTCAAATATAGTGTTTCCAATGGTGCATGAGATTGTAGGGGAACCTGGATCTTTGTACTTGATAGTCAAGGAGTTAGATAGGATATGTGATATATTTGCAGCAAGAAAAAACTCTCTCAGGAATATTTCTTGCTCGTTTCTTAGTATACAAATCCTCGAGGAACTTAGCATAAGTAGGAATCTGTTGTATAATATCAAGGAGTGCAATATTAACCTTTACCTGCTGAAATGTTTCAAGAATTTTCTCTACTTGTGGTGAAGGTTTCTTAAACTGATTTAGATATGGTGCTTTTGGCTCAGAAACAGGTTCTTCCAAATGAGTATGTGACGGTGATGGAGATGGTTGTGGAGAAAGGGGTGGAAGAGATGATGTAGCCTAGAGATAGTAGGAGTGGGATCAAGCGGTATGGCTACATTATTGTCCCTTTCTTGCCAGATCTAAGCGTGTGAAGGCATTGTATTGGTGGCATGCGACTGATTGAAGTTTGAAGAACTAGTATTAGGGTTCGTTATGATTTGACTTGGAAAAGTACCCTGGCCACGTTCACTCAACTGACTTGCTAATTGTCCAACCTGCTGCTCTACATTCTTAATAGATTGAGAGTTTATTACCAGTTGCTGACTTGTATTTTAAATAAAATCAGTTGATACTTTCATAAGATTTTGTATGTGCGTGTCAAGCTTGGACATATGCGTGTCAAACTTGGAGTGAGACTTGAGAAGATTTTCAACGTGCTTCTCAAGTGACTGAAGTTACTTTTCATGTTCATTATTAGACCCCTGTTGTGGATGTGAGTGGTTTAGTGTAGGTGGTCTATTTTGGTTGTTTCCATACTTTGATACATTTGGGTATTGATAAGCACCCATATTTGGTCTTAGGAACTGACCATTGGCAGGAGATTGCATGTTAGGGTTAGGGCCCCCCTGATATTGCCCTTTACCCAATGATAGATTTGGATGGTTCCTCCAACCAGAATTGTATGTAGGAGCATAAGGATTGTTTATGGGTTGTTGATACAAGGCGTTAGCCTATTCAAGTGTAGGACCCATGAGATTCGTTAATAATGGACACTCCTCCATAATATGATTTAAAGTTCCGCAATTAAAACATGTGGGAACTTGTATTTGATTTATCTGACCTACCTGTGGAGCATGAGTAGTCTCCAATGCCTCAATTCTCCTCATAATGGCTGCAATTTTAGCTTCGGCTGCTATAAAGCTGTCAACGCTATGGATTCCACCCTTATGCGTAGAAGTTGATGCACTAGGCTTCTCAGTGGGACTCTGCCACTACATAATCTTCCACGATAGGTTCTCAAAAAAGTCCTATGCTTCATCCTCGTTCTTTCTCATAAACTCCTTCTAACACATGGACTTAAGAAGAGTTTTGGATGTGTAATTGAGTCTTCGTATATGATTTGATACAACTGCCACTTTTCTATTGCATGGTGGGGGCACCGAGCTAAAAGATCCTTGAACCTTTCTAAGTATTTCTAGAAGGGTTTTTCCGACACTTCACAGAATTGATTGATTTGATTTCTAATCCTTACCGTCTTATGTATGGGATAATACTTCTTGAGAAATACTGCAATGAATTCATCCCAAATAGTAATTGAATCAGTAGGCATACTGTACAACTACTTCTTGGTATTATCCTTGAGTGCAAAGGGGATGAAGCAGAGCTTACTTGTGTCTTCCGATAAGTGTTGCAGTTTTATCATCATGCATACTTCCTGAAATTCATTGATAAAGAAAAATGCATCTTCTGAACCAGAACTAGTGAATTTATGAAGCATACTGATGTACTGCGGCTTCAACTCATAGTGATTACCTGCTGCATGTGGAAGTTTTATGCATGATGGAAGTGATGTGCGTAACGGGTAACATCAATCCATCAGGATCGGGATCGGCTGGTCCATCTTGTCTCCCATGAACAAATTTAATCTCACAAGTCGACCAAATTGATTACGGGTCCAATGTGGCATGAACCAGTGACCGTGAATGTATGCGTGAATTTCCTAAACTAATGCAAGAAGTGGGGTGTGGTGGAGATAAAAACGGTGGAATAAATATGATCAAATAAAAATGTGATTCCTACTGTTCCTAATTTTTTTTTTATTTTTTTACAGAACCAGGGAATCAAACTACAGAACTAGAGAAACTTTGTACTCAGAGGGTACCTGTTAGGTCTCCAATTGGCGGGTTTAGCCGCCAAATAGCAGCTAAACTAGAGAGCTTGACTCTCTGGTTTTTGCTGCTAAGTCCAGAGGTTCTTCTGATCCCTTATGTCTTCCTATATCTGCAATTTCTATTCCTTGCATACACAACACACACTGTTAACCCGTAAAACTTTAGAAAAAGCAAGAAAAATACCGTCGATATCCGGCAACGGCGCCAAAAACTTAGTGTGATAATTTAACTGCAAGCATACAGTATCGGTTGTAGCGCTATATAGGTCGTCCCACAGAGATCTCAGGTGTTTTGTGATTCTTACTATTTCTTTAGTTCTAGTGGAATAACTAAGAGTTTCTAAATTGAGAGAAGATTGGTTCTAAGTTCTAAAAATTAGCCTAGGATTTTGAATCCACTAGAATAATAGACTAACAATAAATTATCTCTTTCTTCCTATCTTTTTAATTATGCATAGTTAAGTAACATATTAAAAATGTGATTTTTTTAATTTGATTTTAATTAAGTGCCCCTAACTATAACCTATCAAGTGATTTGTAAATATAGACCATAAAAAATAACACCTTTCTTAAAACCAAATATTATCAAGTAGAAAATCTTATAAACTAAAGCAAAGAAATAAACTTCAAACCCTAATCTAAGCAAAGGCTATCAAGAAACCTAATTCAGGTATAACCTATCAAAGAAATCAGATTTACATGTTTATTCAATTCAATTTATTTATAAGAAAATCTTGTTAATGATTCTAGAAATAAACAAAAAATATAAATTCCAAATCTTATCTAAGCATAGATTATCAAAATATTAATTAAGATAATCTATCAAAGAATTATGATTTACGAACTCTATATTTTATTTATTTATAGAAAAATCGTAACTTTATTTTTTTTTAGAAAGAAGATGAGATAAATCCATATTAGATCTATTAAACTAACTTCATTTACATCTTAGAGCTAAAGAAAATTAGTTACACATAATTCTAGTAAGCAAAATCAAGTTTTTATTCATGAATATGGTTAACCCTAATCTAAAAAGCAATATAACCTAAACTAAAAAGTAATTAACTCTATTTAGAAAGCAAGTAAAGATCTAAAAACAATGGCTTACCTCTGGAGTATGGTATTGTGGCCAAATTACAGAATTCCCTTTAGAATACAAGGATACAACCAATATATAGGCTTCGGAAATCAAACCATAGTTCTAACAGAATTAAAAAACTACAAAATTATAACGAAACTACCAACAAAAACTCAGCACATGGGCCCACCATTGGGCCTCTATTTGGCTTCAAATACCTCCATTTGGCGGTTATAGTTTGAGCGAATTGGTTGAAATTTCTTCCACATGAGTCTCTTTTCTTGTACGTTTAATTTTTCTAACTGTATTTGATTTTGAGTCTCTGCAGTATTTTAATCTTATAGCTTTACTCTCTTTGAACTCTTTTCTGAACTTGATTTTCTAATCCGGCTTTGATTTCATGCTATCTTCTTATATGAATTGGATTACTTGAAAAAGACACTAAAAATACCCTAGTAACATTTATTTATATACAAAAATAGATAAAGTATGAGATAAAAAATACAATATATGATACTAATCACCTACCTAGCCCATACCTTATCTTCATCATGCTTGTCCTTTGGTCAAGCATGACAAGCCATCATTTTCCCTCCATACCTCCTTCGTCTCATGTTTGTCCTTTGGCCAAGCATAACAAGCTATCTTTTAGCTCCCATACCCCTTTTATCTTATTATATTTTTTCTCACTTTTTTTTTCATTTCTTCTCCTCATTATATATCTCTTCTTCATTTTTCATTCTTCTCAACCTCTTTTTACTCTAACTCTCAAGAAGAATAAAAAAAGAGAAGAAGAAGGAGAAAAAGTTTTTTTAGTCTCAAAATATGCTTACTTTCCCTGACACGTCAAGGTAAGTAGAATTACATCCACTCTTATAATATTATTTTTTAACTAAATTCTTTTATAGCCAATTTAGAATCTTGATTTATTTAAATTTAAAGAGGTGATATCTTTATACAAAATTCTCTATGAATATTTTACATATAAAAAACATATGATTCTTACACTCTACTCTTTGTTTATGTATTAAATTTATGATTTTATTTATGGCCTCCTATACTTAAACTATAAAATACAAACTTAAACTATATGTTTTATTTTGAAATTACAAAGAAGCTGTTTTTATGAATGTTCATCATGTTTGGATATACATTTGAAATTTTCCATATGAGTTTTTCATGTATAATATAATGATTTTTAAATTACTTTCCACTTGCCATTAGAACATATATATATATATATATATATATATATATATATATATATATATATATATATATATATATATATATATATATATATATATATATATATATATATATATATATATATACACACACACACACACACACACACATACACACACACACATAAATATATAATCATGTTTTAAAGAGAATGTTTTAAATAAGTTTCTACATTAAATTGTTAAAATATTTCTTTTATACGAGATATTATGTTAGGTCATAATTCTTTTCATACTATCCATGTTTACTTGAAAATATATATATTAGTAAGATTTAATAAATTTGCTACTTTCCATACTATGAAATCATGCTAGAATTTGAAAAATTCATATATTATTAAAATAATCATTATAATAGTGTTGAGTCTATTTAATTCACATCTCCATGCTTCACTTACCTAATATGTATTTATATGTATAATTGTGTATGTGTGGTTCACATACATGATCATCATAGGTATTTTTACATTCTAATATTCACATACGTGTTTATATGCATACTTGTATATATGTGTGGTCTGCATACATGATCATTTCTATAACACTCATTCTAACATTCTAGACTCCATGTTTGTCTTGACATGTACATACTAATTACTTATACGAGATACATGAAAATATGTCGAATTTTTCTTATTAGTACATACATATGTCTTGATAATGCCATGGATCCTGACTTGCCTGTTAACTTGATTTAAACATTCCATCATGCTTATCTTGACATATACATACTAACTAGTTGTACAAAATACATGAAAATATGTCGAATTTTCCTTATTAGTACATACACGTCTTGATAGTGACATGGATTATGACTTGCTTGTTAAGTTGATTTTGATATGAACCACATCTTGCTTATTACTAGATATGTATATGTATAAAGTTTGACATGATTGGTTCATCATATTCCGAATTGATTTTCATGTAATATAACTTGAAATCTTGGGTTATGGGAGAATTAAAGTGTGGACAAATATTATATCATGAAAATTTTATAATAGGTTGTGCAACCGAAATATGTGTTTATCCGCAGGGACGCCAGGATGGTACTGAGGCATCATCTCTTGTTTAGTCCATATTGATGGAAAGACCGATTACTCAGTATCGGTATCTGCTTGAGTGCTTAGCGACATGGCTGGTTCAGTACCAGTATCTTGGCCGGGTCTCGGGTATGCACGGGTACTTTCACGATACGATTCTATTTCTTCACCACTTAGCTCAAAAAAGAATTTAAAATAAGATATTAACTTAGACTTGATATGTATGCATATCTATACTTGATATTATTACTTGATCATTACTGTTTCCCATACATGTGCATATTTGTTTTACTTCCACACTCATATTTTATTTATTTGATTATATTACACACTCCCTACTTTTTATTATTTTACTTACCGTGTTTGACTCTAAACTCCCCCACACGCTCATGTATTGAAGATGTGAGCGAGAATCCGCCATTGCATGACCCGTACTTTCTGGAGCAGATCGAGTAGCAATAGATTTCTAGACCTTCTCTTTTGTATTTTTGGTTTGGTATGTATAACTCCTTTGGGACTTTATTTCCAACTTTTGTATCAGTATTGTACTTGTTGCTTCTTATCTTAGACATGTATATCTTCTCTTTTATATGGCAGTAGACTAAGTTCTAAGATCTTGGTAAATGAATTGTATTTTAATTTCTTCATTCCTGCTTTTATATATTCATTGGCCTCTTGTACGTCAATTCATATATGCCCGCCGGAACGTACTCCATTTCCGTATCCCTCCGGAAAATAGGGCGTTACAGTATGTATATATTCAAGAATCAAGTTACATTAAATCTTTATGCTTATCATGTGTGGTCATTATCACGGTATTAACACGCAAGTCGAGTCACATTCAAAGACAGAATATTGCATGTAAGTCAAAATTCAAGTACATGTCCAGGCAAAACAGGAGACATACCTATAAAATGATGCATATACATGATATAAGTAAGGTGATTATCATACAAGTAAAATATTATGTCACCATATAATTAAATTAATATATCATGTAATGATTAGTCAAGAATAACCGTTTATGTCAATCTAAGTAGGTTTAAGAATTATCATGTAAATCATTAAGAAATACGGCAATTAAAATAACAAATTAATCAATTAAGCAGTTCTATAATAAAATTAACTTCAAGCTAAATTTTGATAACGGTACTAAATGAGTTTGGGCCAAATTTCAAAGGAGAGTTGGTGGGAAAGAGTAGAGATGGTGAGGTTGGCAGAGATAAGAGTGCAACCATAGATGGAGTAAATAAGCAAGAATTAAATAATCATCCAAGTCATGCAAATGAAATTAAGCTAGATTTCACAGCTGGATTCCACTATTAGGAGAATATTACAAAAGAAATGGTAAGCTACAAGGAGTTTCAACAACACCAATATTGCTTGCAGTTTCAGAGAATTTAAATAATTTTTTGATTTTTATAAAATTAGAATTAGAGAAGATAATATAAAGGAGTGTATAGAGTATTGAATTCTATTTCAAACAAATCTAGAATGGGCTAAATCGGAATATAGGATCAAAATATATTATGGATGTACTGAAGATATTATGGGAGTATTGCTGTTGTATAGCAACTCCGACTTCAAGCAAAGTTTTGGTAAGGACAAAATGAGTATTAGTGTAGCGCTTTACATTCCAAGATACAGATACGGGTAATCTTCAACAACGTATTTTAAATAAGTATGTCAAACCTAAAAGTACAATAAAATAATACAAATCTACTGCAACAAAAACACAAATACATATTATTGAATAATTAAATATATGAATCCAAAGCAAACAATCAATTCAAGATAAATAATAACCAGTAACTATTGATAAGGAGGTCCAAAAGAAATTAAAGTATTTTATTATAACTCAAGGCATAAGGTCTAAAAAACAAGAATGGACAAGAACATATCTTTCTTTATTGGAAAGAAATAGAATGATGAAATATCAATTCCTCTGACAAGGTAATTACAACGGAAGTACCTATTGAGTGTCTACTAGCTTGTTGAAGTACAACTCCAAATTGTGAGGATCCTCTTCCTTTATTGCTTTCAGGTCAAAGTTGTCTAGGCGTACCAAACCAATATCGTTACAACAACCTAGTAAATGCATCAATAAAAAAATACATATCACACAGGCATGTGTGTATATAAACATGGCATAAAACCACATCATAAAAAATTAGGCCTTGAATATTGTAAGTTATTAATTGCATTATTCTTGTATCGAATGTAGAGATAATTATATAAGTGGAAGAATATGTACTGTAACAATAGTAATAAAATGATCAAGAATGTAAGTAATACAAGTTACATAGCATTTGTGATATATAAATGAAAATTTAGATTATATAAGTGGAAGGATATGTATTGTAACAATAGCAATAAAATGATCAAGAATGTAAGTAATACAAGTTACATAGTATTTGTGATATATAAATGAAAACTTAGATTTGTCAGGAGTGTGCCACATGCTTTATGAGCATCCTGTGCATACTCCACGTTCATGATTTTTGATGTTGCCGTAGAACATACTGCTAGATATTAATGAAAACATAAACTCTGATGAGTATAAACTCATGCAATACGATCCTATAAAATGATAATGGTGATCTCACCCGAAATCTCCATGGTCATTTTCCTAAGTTCTCCCAAAATATATGTACAATTCCTTCATCTAGTTTTCTCTTAACTCTATGAATTCATTATATATTAGGTTTCATTATAACAACTATCTGTTTACTACATGGAGCGTATTGTTAATACCCCTTCGAGAAATTTTTTCGCAATTAAACTCCCTGATGATGGGGTATAAGGGCAATAAAAACACAACAAATTTTGTTGAATTAATACCATCTATTATGGGCTCTCTCTATGAAAATTTTCTATAAGGAAGTGTAAGTGATACACCCCCAATAGTACATGGATAATTTATGCAAGTAAGCCCGTATATTATGAGTATGACATAATTATAATTATCATATAAAATTTCAATTAAAAAGAATACACGTCACAATAGTCTCTTATACTATGGCACATATGAAAAAGTAAACAAAATTTTATTATAGAAAAATTACACACATATGCATAAAACCACTGATGACACCGCTTTGCCATTGACAGTCATCATCGATGGCAAAACTTTGCCATCGATTAGGACCCTGACTAAGTCCCACCATTTGTGCAGTCATTGACGGCTCATTGTTGGCCATTTTGCATCGGTGGTAGTAGAAAATTTTGGGCTAAATCTTGAATTAAGAACTACTCAACATCAATATTACTCATTTCCTTTAATCTATAATTATTAATTTGTTTAGTAGGAATTTGCAACAACTATCATTACATGTAAAAGAGCACACATACAATCAAGATCTTTTTAATGATTTGGATCATGCACAATGGTGACATTTTCTACTAAGCAAACAATAGAATAAAAAGAAATTTAATTCAAATAAAAATAAATTAAAGCAAAATAAGATGGGAAAATTAGGATTTCAATTTCAACTACTTTTCCACTATATCTAGAATATTTTTTCACAATATAAAAAAACAAAGCGAGAGAATTTCACTTGCATCTATTAATAAATGAATCTTGTCTTTTATATACACATGAAAACAAAATAAGAAGAAGGTATTAGACTTTTGCACTTGTCTCCACTAATTTAGGATATTTTGGAAAAGACAAACAGGAAGATCTCCTTTTATTATCTTCCGCCTCCATCAAATTAATTTCTTTCATTAATTTCTCTCTCATTTTATGAACGATGGACTTTAGAGAGGGGTCTAGTTATTAGGAAGGTTGTTAAATGTGATATAGTTGTTAGGATAAATTTTTTTTTTGAAAATTTCAAATCATAAGATCCAATCTTCTTAAATTAAAACTAATTAAGTGATAGTTATTTATTTGACTTTTAGGTCCATATGGATGCTACTCAATTAATATTAATGGCTCTCTAATAAATGTCATGCATAAATAGAATTTCTAGTTAAAAGAAAATTTTGAAACATAAAAGGAATCAATAAGGAAAGTATTTTGGACATGAGTGTTACAATCTACCCACCTTAAATGAAATTTTGTCCTCAAAACTAAAAATATAAATACTAGGGCAAACAATTAATTTATCTGAATTGGTGAAGAGGTAAGGGTATCGTTCCTGAACATCCTCTTCAAGCTCCCAAGTAGTATTTCTCTACAAATACCAGTCCCAAGTAACTAAAATAAGTGGAATTGACTAGTTCCAACATCTTCTCTTGTTGATCCAAAACCATTAACTAGATTCATCTCGAAGGATAAGTTTGCATCATTCAACACTGAATGATCCGATACATGATTCAATTTGGAATATATCACCTCAATTGTGACCTGTGAAACACATAGTGCACACCTTTTGAAGATAAGAGTAGCACAAGCTTGTAAGCCACATCTTCTACTCTCTCAACAATCTCAAAATGGACCAATAGAGTGAGGGCTTAGCTGCTCACACTCACTGAAATGAATCTCCTTGAGTTGGTAATATCCTAAAAAACACTCAATCTCCAACTCCAAACTCCAAAGGCCTTTAGTGCAAATCTGCCAAACTCTTCTCTCGATCCTGTGCTGCCTTCCGATACTCTCTCATCACCTTGACGTTATCCATTATCTGAATCACCAACGCTGGTCCAAGAAGTATCATCTTACCCACATCATCCTAATATAATGGTGATCTTCACCTTCCCCATATAAAGCCTCAAATGGTGTCATCTTGGTACTCTTTTGATGATGCGATCTAATTGGTGCACTTCTATGCATAGGAGACCAATAAGTGCAACTTGGGGGTCAGCCCAAGATCGTTCTCTCGAAGGCACTATACCTAAAGTGAAAACACTTCAAACAAAAATTACAATTAAGAAAAGGGTGAGAATTATTTAAAAGAAAAGAAATTTTATGTGCTTTTAAGTCCGTAGAGAGAAATGTCAATATAGTTGAGAGAACTTCCCCTAAAATTTTTTCCTTAGAAGGTTAAATGCTAACTTTATCTTTAAGATCAAATTCAGTCAAAGATTATTCCTTTGATTATACAATTCCAAATAGCAATTTCAGTTAGAGTTTAATCCAAAAGTTCAAACCTTTATGAATACTCGAACTTAAATCCAAGAATAATATATTAATGATAAGAAATACTTATTCAAAACATAAGCATATACTGTGCCGTGAACGTCAATAGCATATTGAAAATTAAGAAATAACTATACACGAAAGATAGACTATCAAAAAAAAAAAAAAAACCAAGATCATATTTTTATCAATCAATATGTATAGGAAAATTCAAATAAGATCATATATTAATTAAAAACTCTTAAAACAAATTAAACCAAACCAGTTTGAGGTTCTAGAGTTCATCTCATCATCCATTACTGAAAAGAAATTAGTTGCTTATAACCATCAGGATCATCAAATAAAAGGAAATAATTCTTTTATTATTCAAATCCATAATGGTGGAACAAAATTCTCAGTTTTCTTAATAACAAAAAATAAGAAGAAAAACCAACTCTCTAAAAGGATTTCAGATTATTTCTATCTATATCCCAAAAATACATTATACAAGGGGTATTTACAGTCCACTAGGCTGAGTTACCATATGTTAGCATTTTGAGAACAAGGAAACTCAATATTATTTCAATCTGGAGTCATTTTCGTGTATTTGTCCACTACTTTGTTCATAGCAACTTAGACACTATATCGATAGCCATGGCTGGTAGATTCAGAGTAACAGCCTGATGACAATGACTTCGACAGTGCTCTGCAAGGTAACTCAGTTTATGAAATTCCTTAGGGTCGTCTACAGTGATTAGATGGTTGTTGATAGCCATCATTTCTGTGCTGAATGAAGTTGTGCATGCCTCGTTTCTCCTCATCTTGACACTAAAATCATAAAAACACATCAAACCACTTGTTAAGTAGGGTATGTACTCAAATTAAGGATTTACACATAAAGTATCATTTATATCATATCATTAAAACACAAAAGTGAATTACGAGTACATGAATTATATACGAAATAATACATTTTCCCCTCGTAATCACAGCTCCCAACCAAAGTTTTGGTAGTACCTAGCAAATTACTCAAAATTTCTCAATTTAGGAAAAAAAAAATTAAAACCCAATTTTAAAGAAAAGGAAAACCTTACTCACTTTCATAGAAATCACAGTTATATTTAGCATATCAACAAGCTATTAAAATCCTAGTTTACCTCAGTAGCAAGTATTGTCTCGTGAGGGTTTCTAGTGATGTTACCACAAACACTAAGAATTGGAGATTAAAAAATATAATAAAAAAATAAAGATAAGTGTAAAATAAAGAAAACTAAGAAAATCTTTTAAATAGAAAAAAAAGAAAAATCTTTGTGGGTTCCTCCCTTCATATCAAACTCTACTAATCATCAAATTTATGGATTTTCTAGGTTTTCTATCTTCGAGTTTGACTCCGAATCAGGTACTCCTAATACCTCTTCGTGAAATCTCCTTGATCCTATCGGGAGTAACCTTTACCCGAGATTATTTACTCCTATTCACCTTTGTGAGCATTTTATGATCAAATTCAGATGTAAACTCATGAATTACTTTGTCCTTTAAATTGTTTTTTCTTTTATTTTCTCATACAATATTTAATGTTCATGTGAATATATATACTTGCCAAGTCACAATACCCAATTATTAGGTTCATAATTGCATTATTTAGTCCATAAATGCTTTCATGTGAGCATGTATGTTTCCAAGGATATATATACAGCCAACTGCATAGTATTACTTTATTTATTTATTTATTTATTAAAAGGATCTTTGCCTTAATACCATGTTCACCTTCTTCTTTTTTTCAAAGGGTTACGAAGATCCTCATATAACTTATCCTCATCCTTATTAGCTTTAATGAATCATTGTGCATGTGAATGATGCGCATATTTGTATTTCATCTAAGGGATGTCAAAGTGTTCTATTGTTAGATCTTAGTTTTCAGTTAAAAATAATAAGAAAATATCAATCATCTTTGTTTCTCTCTAAGATATCAATCTAAAATTATCCACGTTCTTGGTATTAACTTTACTTTTACATTGGAAGGTTTTTTTAAAAAAAAACTGCTTATATACATATATTTGTACATATATAGTAACAATGTCCTAGGTGTATTGTGTCCATCACCTTCCAACCTAAGCTTTGCAGTGTTCTCAATGCAAATGAGCAATAAGCTTTTAAAGTGCATTAGCAAGGACATGATACAGTAAAGGAAGAGTGGGATAGTGTGCACCTGAATCAGTCATCATTCTCATTGCTATCGTCGGCGGTGGCCACATCCTTATCCTTTACCTTTGCCTTTGCCTTTGCCCTTGTCTTTGTGTGCATCAGAGTCCTTCAGGTCATCAAAACATATTTCACCAGGCTCATTATCTTCATCTAATAGAACCAATTGCTTTCACAAAAAGTATCACTACATGCAGGTGACAAGCCTAATAAGGTGTTCATGGCACTTCTCCATGCACTGGTTATGCCTCCATATGGGTTTAGATGTGGAGATATCCAAGCGAAAATCATCTAAGAACTTATGCTAGCTCTCCAACATGATCTTAGACTATGTTGGTAGTGGTGCTAACGGCCCCGCTTGACATTGTTCTTGTCCTTGGATTGGTTTGATCGTTGATGGTGCAGTAGCAATTGTCTTAGAGTATAGCCTAGCTAAATCCGATTGTGACACCTGTTTGGGGCTTGCATTGAGAGTCCTTCAGACTATTGTGTTCGATAGGGGCTCCAAATGACAAGCCATAGTACCTGACGGCGCCATGAAAGCTCCATACACAAACATATTCAAACTATTACTAAGGGCATGACTAGCACTAGTTTCATTGATCTCGAAGTCTTAAGGCTATCCTTTACCTCATAGATACATTGGATGACCACCATGTATATAATTTCGACTATATCGAATGGGATTCCATGCATAATCCATCTCTATAACACCACCTCCTTACCATACACTTCTATATATGTAGATGCTGGTGCGATACTGTATTTATAGAATAAAAATAGGCGAATGAGCTCTGTCATGAGCAATGCAGACTTCATGAATCCTATATTAGTTCACAGTCTGTAAGATAGACATTTCTTTAAAGGCTCATGAGCTTATGGGCATGCGAGCCACCATATTATTAAATAAAGGCTCATTGGGTGGTGTGGTCTTGGTCGGCAAAACTATATCCTACTCTGTAAATCGCACTCTATGCCCTCGAACCTGTGAGTGCGCTGGAAAATTTTTCTTTGGTGGCTCTATGTGGGTGTAGAACTCCCACATAATTTCATTATAATCAAGGGCATAATCATGCATCCTATAGGCTTCAAGACTGACATCCTTCATTATGATCTGAAAGTGAAGTTTTCGTTGATCTTATCATAATTGACCACACAATTCAGCCACAACTTGAATTTTTGGAAATACGTGTATATCTTCTAATCTCGCAGGCTTAGAATTAATGGTGTGCTTTGTCTTGGAGATGTCTAAAATGTGCTCGTGTCAATTTTGACCCTCTTAGCTATTACCTTTTTAGGTGTCATGCTTTTGTAACAAGGGAGAAATACACATAATCAATAATAATTTACATCATGATTCCAATAAATCCCCGTGAGTGATAATCCCCAGATGAAGAATTAGATATGTGGCATTGTTGATCGACAAGTGCTGAAGAGTAAGTGAACATGATGGCACAAATCAACAACTTTCAATCCCAATTCATGCAAAAATCAGAATAATCAATAATAAGCATGATGCAAAAATAATTAGGTGAAAGGCATGAATCGCCCATGGAATCAACCTAATAAGTCTTAAATCAAGGTTATGTGCTTGAATTTGTGTTAGTCTCTCAACTTGTGTGTTAACGCTAGATATTAGATGTTGAAATCTGTTAAATTTAGATCAATTTTAGGGAATTTGAAGAAGAGGAAGAACTTACTTGATTGAATAATTTAAATTTTGTAATAATTCTACAAGATTACAAGTGGATTGCCGTAAAGAGAATGACAGTTGTCCAAGACAAGAGGGCATTTAAGGTTTTGACGACGTGGGGTTTAGAAGAGGAGGTCTTAATTCAAAACGATCTTGGTAGACAGATCAGTTAGGCTTGACAATATCATATGTGGTTGGCTAGTATAACATTAACAAAGCTCTCCTAGATTTAGGTGCTAGTGTGAATCATTCATTTACATTTTACAAGCAACTTAGCATAGGGGAATTCAAGGTTACACCAGTCACACTATAATTGGTAGGCAAAGCATTTAGGCACCCAAAGGAAGTGTTTGGGAACATGCTTATGCAGATCGATAATTTTTACTTTCCTGTTGAGTTTCATTATTATTGATATTGTATCTATTATCAATGCACATTTATAGATCCCAATCATACTCGGACGACCTTTTCTAGCAAGTGTCAAAACTATCATCAATTGCAGGAAAGGGATTGTGAAGTGTCAATTAGAAACATCACCTTAGAGCTCAAGAGGAAAGAAATCAAGAATCTCTTTCCTAGAGAAGTTCATGGAGGTATTCCATGCCAGGTTTTTCCATACATTGGTGAAGCGAGAGATGTGAAGAAGTTCTTGGAACCACAACAAGGGAGTTAGACTATAGATGTGTATGTAGATGAATTCGGGAAACTCAGCCGCTTCGCTCCATCCTTTCTAGCTAAAGAGGAGAAGCGAGCACTATTGTTTCAACAAGGATTAATGCACAACATCAAGGAGCATTTGGCGACTCATGCCTACAAGACGTATTCTAAGGTCTTTAAAGTAGCATGTCGGCTAGAGCAAGTGTCAAGAGAAGTGAAGCCAATAATAAGTAAAAATCACTCTACCAAGAAATTAGTTCTATAACTCGTAAAGATGGAAGTTCTTCAGTGAAACGGTTGGCATTGCCACGCAAGGGTCTGCTAATATGCAAGTTTTGAAAGGTACCGGTACATTTGAGAGAGACTCTAAAAGGGCTCAAATTGTATATTTCCAATGTGCATAAGCTAATCACTATGGTGAACTATTCAAAGATGCTGCTCCAACAACAAGTAGAAGGCAGAGAACTATATCAATCAGCACCATGATTGACAATTGCTAGTATAAAAGTCATTGGCAGAATCAGCAAAGACCAGTTAAGACACAATAGCTAATGCATGCTAGGGGACAAAACATGGTAGACTGGAAGTAGGGACATTTTTGGAATAATGCATGTTCATAAGACACAGTCTTTTGGAATAGTTTTGACAGGTAAGATCCAGATCAACAAAGTACCAATACAATTCTTGCATTATCAATTGCTTCCCTATCGTGCATATTTAGACCATTTCTATATGTCCATAGTTTGAATTTTGAGGATGATATTTTTTATTAGATGAGTAGGATGTAATATCCAAAATTTCTTACTACCTTTGTCCTTCTTTTGGGCCCGACCATACCAAATTAGAATTATCGTGGGTCAAATTAGACACCAAAGTAACTTTGAGTGGGCATAACTTGAAATCCATAGCACTAGATATCTTTAAATTTTAATGATTATTATTTTATAATATTTATAAATATTAGGAATTTTCTCGAAATTTCTTGAAAAATACCCAAAATTTGATAATTATAGAATATTAAACTATTCCTACAATAATTTGGCAATTTACATCTATCATTTTAGATATCAGAAAATTATACCGTAAATTTTCTAGTACTTCTCCCATTAGCTTCTTTGTCCTATATTAATTTGATAATATTTGGAAGATATTAACCAGAGTCATCTGTAAAGTCCCGAATAAAAAACTAATTAAACACTTCACCCTTTATATTAGCCCTCTTTTTGACAATAAACACTAACTCAAGTTAGAGGTTGCGTTCTCATAATTTAGTTTTGAGAGTCAAGGTGTGCATTATGAAGTGTTTAAGTAGTTTTGAGTTATAAGTTTGGAGTATTTACAAAAGTACCATTATGCATAATATAAACTCCTTTATTTTCTTTTCTCCTATCTAAAAAAAAAAAAATCAAAAACACCCTCCATCCAAGATAGTAGTAGCATTTGATAAAGTGAAAATATTTCTAACAAACTATTAAAGGGAAATAATGTAAGTAACATAGTTCTTTCTTTCTTTTTCTTTTTTTTTTACTGTTTGGAATTAAATGAATGTCTAGTTGTCAAATAAGCAAGATAAATGAGTAAATTGTAGGCTAGAGACTTATTCTCATATCATTCAGTCTAATTAACTAGCAAAAAGAAATATATATTTTGAAATGTGTACTAAATTGACTGTGTTTCGGAAAATAAGCTTAATAATTTGATATTTGATACATTGTGATGGCACATATGACAATATCAATAGTAAATTTGATTGTAGCAAAGGATGGATTTTGCTACCAAACCAAGATGAAGTGTCCGGAATTATGTGTTGTAGTTTCAAGTCTTAAAAGTAGCTGTAAGAAAAATACATATGCCAAGGACATAATACTTTGGGAATGTATACTAAAAATTTGAACAAAATTGATGATGGGGAATCATCCTAAACTTATTGTTTAGAATGATTATGAGGATGAAATATAATAATATAAAGTGAGGATGATAGTTGCTTTAAATTAATCTGCTTTTAAGACTATCGTCTAAGAACAGTTTAATGGAGCTCATAGGTTTAGTTTCATTGGTTAGTCATCAAAATATTAAAGAAATTTTGGAGATCAAGTACTCAACTTTAGAGATTGTATCATATCATTGAGTTCAATTTTAGAGGATGGCATAGGCACAATGGTTAAAGTTTTAGAGGGTATCTGCTAATTGCTAGAAGTATCAGTTGATAGCTTAATCTACCTAAGCAATTTGGAAGAGTCAAATTTCTATAAGCATTGGACCTATTGATTAGAAAGATCCATCCAAATCCAAATTAGAGTAGGTTGTCTGATATTCCATTTTTGGCATAGTTAGATTTAAGTAAATAATTTAGGCATTATGATAGTCTTGCATACTAAAGATAACTCATGAATAGTCCAAGGTCAAGGAACACGTAGACCACCTAAACTAGATATAGGATATGTATCAAAGAAACTTTGAATCTCTGTACATGACTTTTATATATATCTGACTTCATAGGTGAGCCTAATACATGATTCTAACACCCGACTTTGAGCATATCTGGTACAAAGTGCATGATTGTATATATAACATGGCACACAATTATGATATCTGACATCTATGATACATCTCAACATAATTAACTTAGGAACTTAATGATGTAAGTAATTCTGAAATAATTTGAATATAAGTTAATCTGAATATGATCTACTAATTATTTTTGATTTCTGACTTTGAATTTTGATTATGATATAATTAGATATGTATCCTATATAAGTTTCATAAGACATGATGTTTTTTTGTCCGTGTATGCTCTGACATTAATAAAGTGGAGCTTATGGAGAAACTCTCTGATGGATAAGGATCTTATCGTATGAGGATTTCGATGATTATAATTTAGGAACTGAGAATTTTATTGTAGCAGCTCCTGGTGGCACTGGCTACCATCTGATCTGATTTTGAGTTCCTATTGGAACGTATGCTCTTATCCATTCTGATAAGGAACTGATTTCTGTTCTGAGTGCTCTACAGTGCATCATGATTTAATCCCATGAATCTGAGGCTAGGTTTCGAGTATGTATAAGCACTTGTATCAAAAAATAGCACTTTCTTATTCATTAGTGATATTTTCGAATATCTGACTAATTAATAATATGTCTAGTTTCCAATATCTGACTTGAGATCTGAATAAGACATGTTATATATATATATATATATATATATATATATATATATATATATATATATATATATATCTTATCCGTGCGTCCCTTATCCCTGATTTAATTATGACTCCTTATATTGTTCTTAATTTATGTTATCATGACCAACAATGTCATAATATATTCACAATCACCTATCTGAGTACTGCGATAATACAATATCTTTTTTCTTATATTACTTGTTGGGTTTAATTCCCTAGATATCTGAAAGATGTGGAAGGATAAATAGTCTAATCCAATGACCCGTATTTATTTGAACAGGCCGAATGATAGTATATGGTAACGTAACTTTTGGAGATCCTTTATACATATTTGTTTTTTTTCGCCTCGGCACTATTTAATTCTTTTGTTCTTTTGATTCTTTTGTGTTTACATGTTCAAAACAGTGTATGCCATCTTATGCAATCAACTCTTTATATAAATAAAATTATTTTAGTTTCAGACGTGTTATATTCATCTAAATGTGACAGTAGTTACAGTTATTCCAAGATCATGTGACTGTTGGGTAGTTTAATATAATTTTAAGTAGTATCTTCCATATTGGGAAATTGCTGAAAAATGGGAGTGTTACCTTATAGGGTGCTTGGTCGTTGGTGCCCCAACCCCTAATGTTCCTGATGTCTAATAGACCTTGCACACTTGCTAAGATCTCGGGATGGACTTCTAGAATTTCTATGAAGGAGTCTTATTATTAGGGATCTCTGCCTTTTGACTATCAAAGCATGTCTAAGATTTGATCTCCGCTTCTTCAAATAATGTACTTATTTTTGTCTCTGAGCGGCACCATCATTTTCATCCTCCATGATAACTATGATATAACTTTGCTTAGTCATCTATTAAAAAGAATAGAGATGAGAATTAGATTTGGAATCAAAGGATTGCATCCGAATTGAAAGAATATGATATGAAGGAATATCATCATCAAATGGATAATGCAGTGTGAATGTAACAAAATATCCTATGTTGAAAATTAACCAAGGTATAAATTATTCTAAATCACTTAGACTAATTTGTGAAGTTTGAGCTCTCATACTACTTTGTAACATCCCAAATTATGCCCTACAAGTTTTAGCAAATCTAGATAAAGCATTACGGATGGGTACTCCAAATATGGGTACACAATACTTTTTTAAAACAAAGAACCATGCAATCAGAGTGCATAATAAGATTTTTATTACTACAAACCATGAATATTATATTGCATTGTCCAAATACAAATTGAAAATTTATAGATAGACGATTACACGAGTGTATTGCTTAGGATAGATTATAATACAACCAAAAGAAGGGTAACCCTCCGAACAATAGAAACAAACACTGGAGTTAAGCATAATGGTTACAAGACAGAGGATTATTTAACTAAAGAAGAAGTCTCCCACGGTCTACTACGGAGTTATGTGATGTCAAAAGTAAGGATTTTCAGCTAATAATTCCTCATCGTCTTGTATTATTTGGATGTATCACAAATACTCCCACTTAGAAATTTTTTTGCAGAGAAATCCTTGTATAAAGAAAAGAGTTGATTGAAGAAGCCCCACACCTGAGGCTAGCTAGATAGTCTCACGTTAAGACCACCGACTCTAATAGCGATAGGATAATAATGCCTATTAATGATAAATTCCTAAAAAATAATTTATATGTTACAATCTCATTCAAACAAAATTGTAGCTTTGTACAACAAGCAAACGACATTCAAATGCATGGCCTTTGGTTTTTATAAAACCAAGAACAATCTTTTATTTGTAACCCTTATCCAATCCTAGGGGTTTCAAGTTGTTGTGAAGTATTTACCTGATGCCAAAGAAGCAAAGGGGAGAGAAAATATTTGGCATATAAGTCCAAATAAAATTCTCAACAACTCATTATGCTGAGGGAAAATAAAATGACTAGCCCAATATAAATGGTAATTGTTAATGCAAACCAAATCCATTGATAGATAGTGGTTTACTAAAAATTCCATAAAAAATCTGTCACTTTAAATTCTCATCTCTGACAGTAAGATTCTATAATTGTATCCTTGTTCGATTATAAAGGTTCACAACTACTCGAAGCTGCAGAGGCAAAGGGGAGGGAAAACATTAAGCACGTAAGCTCAAATAAAATCCTTGACAACTCATTATACTGAGGGAAATAGCTTGGCTAGTCCACCATAAATGGTGATTGGTAAAGACAAATCAAATCCATTGATAGTTGGGGTTTGCTGAAAATCCCATAATAGACCTGCCATGTTAAACTCTTACCCCTTTTAGTAAGATTTCTTATATCCCTAATAAAGGAATAGCTCTTCAAATAAATTTGTTATGTTTAGCTCTTCACTCTGATAGTAAAATTTTTCATATCTCTAATAAAGGAATAACTCTTCAAATAAATATGTCATGTTAAACTCTCACATTTGATAGCGAGACTTAAATCATTTCACCCATGTTACTTCCTTAGCAAAGACGTGATCTTTCAAATAAACCTGTCATGTTAAATTCTTATCTTTAATAGTAAAATTCAAACCATCTCAGAACTTTCAAAACTCTTTTGACATGTTAACATGACACCTCTATCAAAATTTTTTGGTATGTTAATACTATACCTCTACCAAGATCCTCCTTGCGACGCTAACATTATACCTCTGGAAAATCTCTTTACATATTAACATTGCACCTATGTCAAAGTCCCATATGGTACATTAACATTATACCTCTACTTGTGGTCCTGATCGTTATGTTAACAGCACACCTCTAATGTCCAAGTTGTCAATCCTCTCTATCATATAGACATTACACCTCTGAACAGTGTGGATTGCTCAGCATGTTAATCATACCTCTGCCCTCTTCGCAAACTCACACTACACCTCTGTCATGGTTTCCTTTGGCAAGTTAATATTACACTTTGGCAATTAATATTACACTTATGCTAAAATTATCTTTGTTATGTTAACATAACACCTCTAGCAAACTACCTTTGGTAAGTTAATTTTACACTTCTGCCAAAATTATCTTTGAAATGTTAAAAGAACACATTCAATAAATCTTCCTTTGGTAAGTTAACATTACACCTCTGTCCAAATTATATTTGATATGTTAACAAAACACCTCTAGCAAATATTCCTTTGATAAGTTAATATTACACCTCCATCAAAATATCTTTCATATGTTTGTCAGCAAAAAATTCTGGAGTCATCTATCAAAAACAAAGTAGATCCGTGAATTTAAGGTTTGAGATCCGCAATTCAGCAGATTCGCGAATCTAAAGATTGAGATTCGTGACCCACCTACGACAGAACAGATCCACGAATCTAATGCTGAGATTCGCGATACTACCTATGGCTTCCAGGGAGGGGTTTAATACAAAGTCACCCGACCCAAACAAGGGGAGATGTCACCTCGAATTATGGAGCCAATTGCCAAATGAATATAGCGATATTATTTCGATCGTGGGAGTAACTACCTAATGAATAAGACGGTACTTCTCGAGTAGTGGGGCTAACGGTCGAACAAATGGAACGGGAACGTTGCCCTAAAACAACTATAAAAAGCAGGAAAACAGAAAAAGGAGGGATCAATCATCTTCTTGTTAAATTACCCTTTGTGATCAGAAGTCTGGAGCTTTTCTGCCAATTGAAAGAGTTTATGCAGAGTGTCAACGAAGAGTAAGATCGTCCTCCACAACTACCTCAGAACCTAGTTTTAAACAAAGAAAAATTTGATTTTTCCTCATTTTTTATAAACGGAAAACCGTTGAAATTGTAATCCTTTATTGAAATAGCTCAATAGAGAATCATTAACAATTTTACGGTGAATAAAAAATTAGCGACTCCGCTGGGGATTACTATCACCTCCGGTGATTTGGTAGTAGCTCAATCCGACAACATTCCAGTTGGCAGCCTGGTCAACTCGCTTACCATCCAAGTTGACCAAGAAAAGTATGAAGAATTCTTTCTTCCGGCTCCAAAAGTCCTACTTCCTTACGGGGGTGCCGTAGGATCTCCAAACGATCAATCTCCAAGGAGACTTCAAGGGTAACAACTCAGCCGGAGGATTTAGTAGACCAAACTGGTCCGAAATTCTCATCTTCACCAACATTGAGCTCTGAGCTAGTTGTGGCTAAGACTCCTAATCTCTCTAGCAAAGTGGATCAAGGTCCCCACTTCAATAAGGGGAAACGACCACTACCTACTCCACTGGACTATGACGTGGGGAAGGAGGTTCCTCTCACTCGAACAATGAGAAGGAACCTAAGAAGAAGGAAAGCTCGTGCCCTTCACAGGACCACACAGCAAAAGAAAACTACCAATTCATTATCGCGAAGGCCTACTGTACAAGTATTGAGGTCAAAATGCAAGGCTACAGAGAATCAAGACGTGGAAGGATTTACTCGCGTGTCGTATAGGAAACAATGTAAATACACCAAAGTTATCTATGACCACAAATGCGGAATCAACATTCACGTCCCTCGAGTTTCGGGGGAAAAGCATGATCGCACAACAGAAGGAGCGCACGAACCTCAGGCTCGCGGAGGGCATACAGCTAAGACTATCTCACCCACTGTTCTAGTTAGGGTGAGACTTGCTCCAGAAGCCTTCGACGAAAAAGGAACTCCGGTCCCAAGGCTATCTTTCAAAGATGACGCCGTCACCAAGAGTTCCAATGTAAGAGATCTTCAGAAACTTCTAAACAGAAAGAGAGAAGAATCTCACGCATCTTACTGCCATTGCGAACAGTTGATCAATGCAGTGCTATTACACTGTCATTGTTCAACCTTGTTGTTCCATCGACTATCAACATCATCAACATTTTCATCCCAACCGACGAAAAGGAGACAACGAAACAGGCTCGAATTTTATGAGCCCGAATACCCCGAAGTATTGTCCAACATGATAAGTGTTGAGGAAAAGAAGAAGAAAAAGAAGACGAAGAAGGTCTTCGAGGGAAATGTTTCCAACTCAGAGCACTCTTCAGGCCTGAAGAATGCGCTCAATGAAGAGTGAGGAGTTTTCCAAAATACTCGACTCAAAAGTGGGATGACAATCTCGATGAATTACAGACAAATGGATGGAGTCTCCTCCGATGAGGAAGACATGACCAAATCTGTTATGGCCTAGTTGCAAACGTCCAATTCGTTCCTGGAAGACTCTGCCTCCTTGTACATGGCCCAGAACAGTACTCCAGAGGAATTCATGCGCGAACAAGACAAGAGTATCCAACAATAGCAGAACGTTATCAGCGAGATTAAAGACATGCTGCATGTTTTGCTGGAATTGAAAAAGACAAGGTTGAAGAATACATCTGCACAGAAGCCACCCCATGACCCAAAAACTGACAAGGAAAAGAGGGCAGAAGAAAAGGGCCATACTCTTCGCATGAATGAAGAAGAAGAAGAAGAACATCATTAGGATGATGACAATCGTTCCACACATCAGGAAGGGAAAGCGAATACCATATGGATGGAGAGTTTCCAAAATCAACTGAATGCCCTCATGCATAAGAGTGATTTGCAAGAGTTGGGCATTGTAAGGCCATACCCGGTAGAATGGAAAAGCATGCCATTCCTAGAAAGCTACAAGCCATTGAAGCTCAAGTCATTCGATGGTAAATGATCGCCGAATCAGTACCTTTACTATTTCAAGTCGCAAATTGGACATTTAGCTGGAAATGACCCCATCATTGCGCAAGTATTTGTTAGTACTTTGATAGGACTAGCTTTGAGTAGTTCAGAAGGCTAGAATCGGGAACCATCAATTTATGGAACGACATGGAAAAGACCTTCCTGACTAGGTTTTATGAAGACGATATGGAAATGTCAATGCTAGCGCTTCTAGCCACTAAGCAGAAGCAGGAGGGTCAGTTCGAGACTTTATTAAAAGGTTCCAGAATGATTCTCTCAGATGCCCACACGGGATGCAAGAGAAGACTCTAGTAGAAACCTGTCGGCATAACCTCTCGACTAAGGTTCTAGCCAGGATGGGAGCAGTAAAGTTCTCGACTTAGAAGGATCTCGCCCTACAAGCTGAAAAGGCTAAGGAAATAGCGCAAAGGCTTGAAGAAGAAGGTGGTGAGGAGAAACAGATGCGAAATAATGACAACAACCATAAACCTCGGTCCCGAGGATATTAGGGGAAGGAAACAATGGTGGCTGATACTCCGCAGCCCACAAAATCTTCTCCGAAACTCCCTCCTCAGTCACATGTGTGCCTCAAAAACAATATTCTTTCAAAGACGAGCATACGAAAACCATCTTCAACCTCCTCATGACTAAGAAGATACTGAAACTGCCAGAATTCAAATGTCTAGAAGAAACAGTGAGAGTTAATGATTCTAATTATTGTGTCCACCATAGGATTATTAATCACCCTACTCAGAACTGTTACATTCTCAAGGATAAATTCAAGCCTTAGTGGACGCTAAGTTCATCAAGCTCCAGGAGCACCAGAAAAAGGTGACTGTGAATATGGTGACTTTCAAGTTCGGTAAAGCACCTGACTGGATAGAGTCAACAGTTCAAAATAGAGTGTAACCCATTCCTAGAGGCACGATGCAGGTCATGAATTTCGATCCACATCAACAACAGGACAAAGGATTATCCCCCTTCAAAACTGATAGATGGGAGATAATATGGGTGCATCCAGATCTTCTTAATGATGAATAATGGACTTCCATTTCATCTAGAAGGAAGCGAAAAGGAAAGATTCTTACTTCTAACGTCATCCCCATAATTTCCGAAGATGACAAGAGTACTCCTACTCTAACAGATTTGGAAGAAGAAATTGGAGACTCTCTGGTGGTTTATGCGGATCTACCTCCCTCTGGAGCCCGTTCAGGAAAATATTACCTGAAGAATTATGGGCAGGCTGCGGAATCCTGTCCACTTCCAGAGAAGATCATACAAAAAGAGCTTAAGTTTGATAAAGCTCTGAAGAAAAAAAAGGGAAAGAGCCTGCGGAAGATTTATAGAAGTCGTTTCAATTCGACATCTTAATGCAATTAGCTAATATTCCCGCAAGAATAACCTTGTATGAGCTCCTGAAGCTTTCTAAATCAACTAGAGAAGCTTTGAGAGAAGCTCTGCAAGATTCAAAGGTATTCCTAATGCAGATACCAGAAACAGTCGAGAAAGAAGAATCTTTTTGTGCGACATGTCACCAGACCTCTAGTAAAGACATCCCTTGCATCACTTTCTCTTCGGAAAACATGCAAGTTAGAAGCGATAAGCATCACCATCCTTTGTATTACAAAGGGTACATAGGATCAGTAGAGATAGATCACATTCAAGTTGATCCAGGCTCAGCCTTAAGTATCATACCACGGAGGATGCTATGGTACCTTGGAGTCTCGATGAACAGGTTAGCAGCAACCAGTACTACTATCTTTGGATTCAATACCAATGGTAGTAAACCGTTGGGTAAGATAAAGCTTAAGTGCCAAATCGGCGACCTGAAGACGAAAGTCACGTGCTATGTGATAGATGCTGACACGTTTTACAATCTGCTACTGGGGAGACCCTGGATCCATAACAACCTCATTGTGCCATCCACACAACATCAATGCATGAAATATGCAGATAAAGACGGGAACGTAAAAATGCTGGTTGCGGAAAAGCAACCCTTTAAAGGAGTCAAAAACTACTTTACTAACACGTTGCTTTATCAAGATGCATTCAATGCCTCAAATCAGCCTGCTCCAGACGCCTCTGATAGAGGTGATGAAGCCAATACAGAATTAGGATCCGAAGATTTGGAATCCGAGGATATAATTTGGGACGGTGAGCCCATTGTAATAAGCCTTAAAGGCCTTGATGTAAATAACACTGTTCACTCTGTTGGTGAATGGGTGATAAATGAAAATTTAGAGTTTGCTTATTCTTCTGGTATTGATTCTGAATCCTCAAGTACTAGCATTGATGCGTTCAGCGATTGTTTAGATAAAATATGCTCTCTGGCTTCTTTCCAAGCACCTATCCGATCGTCCTTTCACGAACTGAGTGGTGATGATGAAAATGCCAACAAAGCAGTTTTTGAGATTCCTCTAAAGGACGGAACTCAGAAATTCATAATATTCGGAAAGGCAAGTAACAAAAGCAAAAAGAAATGCTTAGATTCTGAAGAAGAACAGGAAAATATTGAGTTCTTCCACTATGATGTAAATTATCATAAGCTAATAAAGAAAATGGGGTATAACCTAGCCAAAGGCAGGGGGTTGAAGTTCGGAAAAGGAAGAAGTATAATTCTCTGACCCTTTGTCCTAGAAGGGAAGATGCCAGATTATTTTCAGAAGACCGGCAGGGGGTTGGGATATGTTACTGTAATACCCCAAATTTCGAGCTACCTGTATTGCAAGTGGTGCCAAATAAGTCAACCGAAATCAATTTTGGACACCGAAATAACTTTCGGTTAATATAACTTTAGATCCACAAATCCAAATGACATTCGGTCTTCGCGATTATTAGTTTTGTAATATTTAGGATTTTTAGAGATTTTTCTTACGAGGCCGAAAAATACTCCCAAAATTGCTAATTTAATAAAATTAAATTATCCTTCTAATTATTACGGAATTTCGGTTCATTTATTTCGGATATCGAAATAACAAATAGATAATTTTGTAGTGTTCCCCTCATCGAGCACTACGTCCTACATAAATTTGATAGTATTTAGAGAATGTTACACGAAACCAAAATTATTAAATTATTAAATAAATAAATTAAAAAAATAAAATAAAACAGTGAATCATGTGTTCATGTGTTGTGCTGTCGTGATAAAAGGGGAGTGGCAGTTAGGTGGCAAAGCCGGTGAACTGGGAAGAAAAGAAAAAATAAAAAAATAAAAAAATAAAAACCTCTCCCTTATCTCCCTCCCTCACTCCCTCACTCCCTTCTTGCTGCTCCAACTCCATTCTCACTCTCTCTGCCTACACCAATAGAACCGAACCAAATAAGAAGGAAAAAAATAATGAGAGAAGAAGAAGAAAGAAAATCAAACCGAACCGAGAAATCGAACCGAATATTTGAGATTCAGCCGAGGCAAGTAATACTATTATTTTCGTTCATTTCGTTATTTTATTTTTATTTATTTGTTTATTTATTTAATTTTGTGTACCTAAATTATCTCGTAAAAATGCTTAGTTCATATTTTGGACCATTAACTGATATTGAGAACTGAACCGGGTCAATTTTTATATATATAAATATTATTACGTTTACTTATTTTTAGTTTAAAAAAAAAAAGAAAGAGAAAAAAATATAACATACGTGAAATCATAGGCATGCAAAAATAAAAAAAAGTTACATGAAAAAAATAATAATAATTTTGCTTTTGGGCTGAGAGTTTAGAAAGAAAAAGAAAAAGAAAAAAGTAAAAAAGGGTAACTAGGCCTGGCCCAGCCCAGAAGAAAAAAAAAGGAAAAGAAAAAGAAAAGAGAAAAAAGGGTAACTGGGCCTGACCCAGTCCATGAGAATTTAAAAGGAAAAGAAAAAGAAAGATGGGCTTGGATTTAACTTGGGCCAGAGAAAAAAAAATAATAGTCTGGGCCGACCAGCCCAGTCTAGTAAAAGAAAAAGAAAAAGAAAAAGAAAAATGAAATGACATTGGGCCTGATCTGGGCCTGACAGATAAGAAAAGAAAAATAAAATAAAAATAAGTAGGGATTTAGTGGGCTTAGGCCTGGACTGGACAGAAAAGAAAAGGAAAAATAAAATTAAATAAAAATATGAAAAAGTAAAAATTTAGTAGGCTTGGGCTTGATAGATTAAATGATTGAGAGAATTTAATTAGTCTTGGCTTGGATTAATTGGACATAATTGATAAATTAATAATAGTAATAAATTAGATTTTAATTAAAAAAGAAATGCATATTAATATATATAATTGAGCCTAGAAATGTAATAAATGCCTACGGGGTTTAAAAATAATGCAGTTTTATTATATAATTCACTTGATTCCCAAATTGGGTTATTAATTGACACTGAGAATGAAACTAGATTATTGTAATATTTTTGATGATATGCATTGTGGTACAATTGTGCACTAATATCTATCATGCTACAAGTCATGTGCCTTGATATTACAAATCATGTGTACTAATATATCATGCGTTAATTTATCATACTACAAGTCATGTGTTTTACATGTTATGATTTTTGATATTATAAGTCATATGTTTTACATGTCATGTGCTTTAATATTACAAGTCATGTGTTTTAATATTACAGATTATGTGTTATGATACTACATGTCATGTGCAGTCATGAAAATGCAAATATGTTATCATGAATTGAAAAACAATTAAAGAAGGGTTATAAAAATTTTTCATATATATAATTCATTATGAACACGGGGATGTGAGAAACTATATGATGGATAAGAACTGTATTGTATAAGGATTTTGTTGGCCAACTTTTTGATTGAGGTGCTGAGGATTTTTACTACAGCAGTACTGGGTGGTACTGGGCCACCGTCTGATACATGAGTCACTATAAGAGTGATGTCCGTTACTGTTTCACAGTACGGGGTTTGGCTTGAACACCTAGCAGTATGTCATGGTTCAGCGCTATGGGTTTGAGGCCGGGTCCCGGGTATGCACGGGCACTTGTACAATACGGAAACTGCACGCTATTTTATCCATTATTTAGTTTCAAATGCTAATAAAGATTTGACTTAGACTTGACATGTTTACAAGATATAATCTTTATATGATATTTACATATTATTTGCAAATGACATATATAATCTTGCTGTTATATTTTTCATTATTCACGTGACTTTTCCATATTATCACGATTTAATTTTATTTTTTTGTTTATTAAGGGATACTCCCAATGAAAGCATTTTATTCATTTGCATACTTTTATCTTTAGTATTGTAATAGTACACATATATTTTTTTTGTATTACTTGCTGGGTTTAATCTTCTAGGTTTCGAACTTAGGTTTAGAAGACCAAGAAAGAGAACCAGCCTTGACTAAGGATCCGTATTTCATCGATCAGACCAAGCAATATTAAGTAGTGAAGTACGTTTCGAAAAATCTTGTATCGCTTTGTCTAGACACTGCTTTTCTCATTTACTTCTTTTATGTTCATATTTAGAGCAGTGTGTCATTTTATGTAATAAACTTTTTGTATAAATGAAATCTTTTCAGTTTCAGACATGTTATTTACTTATCTGATTGTGGTAGTAGTTACGGTTATTCTAAGATCCTGTGATTGTTAGGTTATCTAGTAGAAATAGTAAGTAACGTCCTCTGTTTGGAAAGCAGCTGAAAACGGGGGCGTTACAGGGTGGTATCAGAGCCTAAATTTAGGTGGAAGACCATATGACTACTGCCACATAAGAACATGTCTGTGATTTATTCATAATAATTGTTTCTTATTCTTTGATAGCTATTAGATCTAGTATCGTGCATATCCTATTATTTTCTATTCGTTTGAGGTATCTATCTTGAATTCTTTTTATTGATTCTTATCTGGTTCGTTGCAGAATAATGTCGACCCGATCTTTTTCGAGTATGAGTGTAGGTCTGATAGATGATACGTTTGATTTTAGGAGCCATGAAAAATTGGCATGCAATCAAAATCGGTGTCTAAGATTTGGAATTTTCTGGGATGGCTGAGTATTATTGAACATTTGTATAGAACTTTATAAGACCTTATCACTTTAAATAAACAGATCAGAAAATGAGTTAGAATATGTCTGAACAAATGAACATAATAAATCATTTGAGAAAATAAAAATCCTAGGAAAAAACTAAAGATCCTAGAAAAACACAAAAATCTTCTAACCCACTCCTAAACTTGTGTTTGCCCTCATCATTCTCCTATAAATTGCGAAATTACTTTTTTACTTCTTATGCCATACTCGCTTTATCTTTGTCCACATATAAGTATTAATAATTGAGTTAAATAATTCTTTGTTATAAACCTACCAATCATCGTTAGTAACAAGCACACATATAGAAATATCGTGGGGGTGTGAAGAGTGCAATATGATCAAGTAAACCAATTATGAAGTGTGGTGGCTCTTCTAACTCATGAAGCAATGCAGCTCCTCTGCAAACAAATCCTCAAAAGTTTGCTCATAAATAAATAGCACACTTTCACAAGTATCATCATATATAGGTTAGTATATGCCAATTCATCTAGTAGCATGAGCTCATCTTCGAAAATTTGCTCAAATGATAGTTCATCATCAGCGCAAGAGGTAGAATGAGACTACAAACTGTTAATCATATTTACCTCAATGAGAGAGCTCATTGTGTGCTCATCCATATTGAATATGTTCAATGCCACAGTCATATTCCCAAATGATAGCTTCATGAGGTCACTTTTACAATTAGTTAATACATTTGATTTGTAAGGAATGATCTGTCCAAGAAAACGGAAATTTAATTCCGTAGATTGAAAATCGGTTCAGTTTCTAAGATAATAAAGTTTATAGGAAAGATAAACTCACCGACCTTGATTAGCACATCTTCAACCATATCAAGCGGTCTCTTATTTGAATGATCAGCTAGCAGTAATGTTACCTTAGTAGGTTGAAGTTTTTTGAACGCTAGTTGTTGATAAATAGTGTAAGGAACAAAGTTGACACTTGCCCCTAAATCAAGCAATGCTCTATCAAACATAGTGTTCC
The DNA here is from genome assembly GCA_036321105.1 of Dracaena cambodiana. Classification (NCBI taxonomy): domain Eukaryota; kingdom Viridiplantae; phylum Streptophyta; class Magnoliopsida; order Asparagales; family Asparagaceae; genus Dracaena; species Dracaena cambodiana. Next base: position 7,456,550 of record JAYEPQ010000006.1, on the reverse strand, counting down.
CAATGGTGCATGAGATTGTGCGGGAATCTATATCTTTGTATTTGATAGGCAAAAAGTTAGAGATCATTTGCGATATATTTGCAGCAAGAAAATATTTCTCAAGAATGTTTCTTACTCATTTCTTAGTACACAAATTCTTGAGAATCTTGGCATAAGTGGGATCCTATTGTATAATATCAAGGAGTGGAATATTAATATTTACCTATTGAAATGTTTCAAGAAACTTTCCTATTTGCAGTGAAGGCTTCCTAAACCAATTGGAATATGGTGCTTTCGGCTTAGGAACAGCTTCTTCCGAATGAACATGTGATGGTAATGGAGGTGATGGAGATGGACGTGAAGAAAGATATGGAAACGATGGTATAGCCTGCGAAATAGTAGGAGTGAGATCAAGAGGCATGGCTTCATTATTGTCCACTTGCTTATTAGGTCTCAGCATGTGAATGACATCGTAATAGTGAACATGGGATGAAACAGACTTAAATAAGTTAGAGTTTGGGTTCATTATTGGTTGGCTCGGAAAGGTACCGAGCCCCGCTCACTCAATTGTGTAGCTAACTATCCAACCTATTGCTTTATATTCTTGATCGATTGCTGTAACAACCTAATTTCTATCATAACTTATGTTCCTGATGTCAAATATATCCAAGAGTGAATTTGTTGTATTCGTCTTTTTTTTTCTATATTTTTGGTGATTTGTTTTTGAAATTTTTAGGATAATCATTTAAAAATATTATTTTAATCACCGATGAGCCCTACACATATTTTAACTAATCTCTCTTTTTTAACTTGTAAAGATGAAGTTTGACTTTATTTGGGTTAGTTTAATTTAAAATTATAGCCTTAAACAACTCTAATAACCTATTATTAATAGTCATTTATTTTATGCCTAATTTGTCTTTATTCACCCATACCTTACTTTCATCATGCTTGTCTTTTGGCCAAGCATGACAAACCATCATCTTACCCCATATCTCTTCTTTGTCTATATCTTTTTCTTCCCTTCCTTTCATTTATTTTCTCTTCTTCATTTTTCATTCCTCTCTTCCTTTTATTTTTTCCCTCCAACTTAAGAGAAAAAAAAAAGGGAAGAAGAAGAAAAGGAGAAGAAATTTTTTAGTTTCAAAATAGACTTATCTTCCTACCCATCAAGACAAGTAAAATTATATCCACTCTCATATTTTTTCAAACTCTAATTATTTATAGTTAACTTAAAATCTTGATTTGTTAAAACTTAAAAAGATAATGTTTCTATACAAAAATCTCAATGATTATTGTAGAAAAATAAAAATATGATTTTTACACTTTACTCTATATTTATGTAACAAATTTATCATTTTATTTATAATCTCTCATTCTTAAACTACAAGTTGTAAAGTTAAACTATATGCTTAATTTTTAAATTATAAAAATAATACCTTTATGAATGTTCATCATATTGGATATAAATTTGAAGTTTTCTACATAAATTCTTTGTGTATAATACAATGATTTAAAAATTATTTTTCACTTGCCAATAGAAAATATGTATATATATATATATATATATATATATATATATATATATATATATATATATTTATTATCATGTTTTAAAGAGAGAGTTTCATATAAGTTTTACATTAAATTTACTAAAATATTTCTTTTATGCAAGCTATTATATTAGGTCATGATTCCTTTATGCTAATCCATGTTCACTTTAAAAATATATACATTAATAAGCTTTAATAAATTTGCTACTTTCCATACCATGAAATTATACTAGAATTTGGAAAATTCATATGTTGTTAAAGTAATCGTTATAATAGTGTTAAGCCTATTTAATTTCTATTTTTACACTTTAATCCTTGCCAACCTGCTTGATATGCATGTATACCCATACTTGATATTGTTACTTGATTGTTTAATATTTTTCACGCATGCGCATACTTTCATATCCACATTTATATCTTACCTATTTGTTGATATTACACGCTCCCTACTTTTTATTGTTTTAGTTGCCGCGTTTGATCCTGAGTTCCTCCACATGCTCAGGTACTGAAGATGTGAGCAATGATCCGCCATTGCACGACCCGTACTTTCTAGAGTAAGCCGAGCAGCAGTAGATTCCTAGGCCTCCATTTTTTGTATCTTCTGAATTTGGTATGTATACCTCTTTTTAGGGCTTAGTTCCCAACTTCTGTATTAGTACCTAATTATTGCTTTCTATTTTAGATATGTATATCTTTCTTTCTATATGGCAGTAGACCAACTTTCAAGATCTTGCTAGATGAATTGTATTTTAACTTTATTCATTCCTACTTTTACATATTCATTGGCCTTGTGCACGTCAATTCACACGTGCCCGCCAGTGACACACTCCGTTCCGTGTTTAGTGAGGAGTGAGGCGTTACAAAGTGGTATCAGAGACCTAGGTTGATTTAGGAAGACCTTAGGACTACTGCCATATGTGTGTATATATATACATATATGTATATACAAAAGAACATGTCTACTAACAGCATTTTTTAATTTCTTTTATTCAACATCTGTTCCTTGACTCTCTTGTAAGTTAAATATCTAACATATTCCTTTCTCATTTCTATTCTTGTTCAAATTTCAGGGAGATGCCACCTCGTCGTCCTCCTAGAGTTGGTCTAGCTCAAGCACGTCTGCACGGAGCTGGTCCAGCTAGGCCACATGATCCAGTTGCAGAGCTTAGAAATTTAGTTATAAAAGTTGTCCAGGCCCAACAGACAACGGCAGCAGTGCTGAAGCGCATGATAGGATCCCATAGACAAGAGAGACCCAAGACAGTATCAGATTTTCGTCAGCTTCAGCCATCTATATTTTTGGGTACAGGAGACCCATTGGAGGCAGAGCAATAGATTGTTAATATGGAAAATCTTTTGAAGGCTGCTAGGATTCCAAATGAGAGTTGTATTGATGTTATGCAAATCCAATTGGTGGATATTGTGCGGATTTGGTTGTTAGCAGAGGAGAAGAGACATGTAGGGCCTGTAACATGGGTGGAGTTCATTGAGGCCTTCTATTTCTATGACCGTTTCTTTCATCCATCGGCTCGACGTGAGATGGAGAGGCAGTTTATGGTTCTCCAGCAGGTAGATAAGATAGTTGATGAGTACACAGCAGAGTTCGTCAGATTGAACAGGCTTGCTTCGAAGTTGGTTGAGATCGAGGAGAACAAATCTTATAGCTTCTAGCAGCGACTGCGTTATGACATCCGAGAGCATCTAGAATCGCAGATCTTCGGTTCATACTGTGAGGTATACAGTGCATCCTGTCAACAAGAGCAGGTATTTAGGGAGAAGAGGCCTCAGGTCGCAGCACCGAAGAAACAATTCCACCAGATCGCAGGACACTCAACTCGATATGTTGGTGCTCCTCCAACCAAGAGGCCAATGGGGCTTGCACCGGGCCAGATAGTGTGCCGCTTCTGTCACATACCAGAGCATATGCAGAAGGATCGTTGGAGGGCACAGGGATTATGTTTGGCTTGTGGATCATCGGACCACCAGATATCCACATGTCCAAATAGACAATAGTCAGTAGGTAGTGCCAGTCAACGATTCGAGCGATCAGGAGGCGTGTATCAGGCAGCACCAATGCAGACAATGACAGTACCACCAACTCAAAGGCCCTAGGAACCAATTCAAAGGAGACCGTTGGAGCTCAGACTGGAAAGGACAAGAAACCGGGACAAGTCCGATTGATGATGACCAAGAAGGCTCAGACTTTAGGAGGGGTTGTGGCAGGTACGCTTCTCGTAGGCTGTGCTCTAGCTCATGTATTATTTGATTCAGGTGCATCTCATTATTTCATATCATCGGGTTTTGTTTTGCGTAACTCAATTGATTTTGTTGATTTATCTGTTGGGTGGGATATGAAGATGGGAAATGGTAGAGTTATATCTAGCCGAGAGTGTCGATTGTGTCCCGTGGTAGTTAGTAGCCGAGAGTTTTATGCTAATCTCTTGGTGATAGATAACGGTGGATATGATGCTATCCTAGGGATGGATCAGTTGAGTACTTTCTATACAGTGATTAACTGTCATTGCAAGAAGGTGATATTTCAAATTTCAGATCATACTTTGAATTTCTTAGTGGAAGTAAATCCTTCGAGCCAGCTGGGCTCAAGGGGACACCGAGAGGTGGAGTTCTTGATGCCATAGAGATATGTGAGGTGATGATTTAAGTAATATCAGAATATTTAGATGTGTTTTCTGAGGAGTTGCCAATATTCACCATCTGCTAGCAGAATGCCTAGCTCTTCCTGGTACAAAGCCTGTATTCAAACCACCATACCGAATGGGTCGAGAAGAGCTAGCAGAAGTCAAGAGACAGGTTGATGAGCTACTAAGGTTTGGATTTATCAGGCCTAGTGTTTCTCCCTGGGGAGCTCCAGTGCTGTTGACAGGAAAGAAGGATGGTAGCCAAAGATTATGTGTTGAGTATAGGGATTTGAATGCAGTCACCATCAAGAATAGATACCCTTTGCCAAGAATTGTGGACTTGTTTGATCAACTAGACGAAGCTCAGGTATTCTCTAGAATTGACTTTCGTTTTGGTGTTCATCAGGTGCGAGTTCGAAAAGACATTCCAAAGACAACATTTAGGGTGCGGCATGGATATTCTAAGTATCTAGTGATGCCATTTGGTGTGACCAATGCTCCCGCAGTCTTCATGAGTTTGAAGAAACTAGGTGTTCATATAATATTTGGATCAGTTTGTAGTGGTGTTCATCGATGACATTCTCTTCTACTCTCAGAGTAGGAAAGAGCATGCAGAGCATTTGAAGATAGTTTTACAGACTCTCACACAACAACAATTGTTTGGCAGACTGAACAAGTGCGACTTCTGGTTGGACAAGATCGCTTTCTGGGGCCATGTAATAACTGGAGATGGTGTGTCAGCAGATCCCGAGAAAAATGGTGGCCGTACTTAATTGGCCGATTCCAAAATCTACTTTAGAAATACGTAGCTTTCTTGGATTAGCTGGATACTATAGGAGATTCGTACAGGATTTCTCTAAAATAGCAGCGCCACTAACAAAGCTAACGTGGAAAGGGGAGAAGTATGAGTGGACCACGGAGTGTGATAGTGCATTTGAAGAGTTGAAGTGCAGATTGACTATAGTACCAGTGTTAGCAGTTCCTAATGATTCATGCGGTATGAGGATATACTGCGATGCATCTAGCAAAGGGTTGGGTTGCGTACTTACGCAGAATGGTCAAGTGATCGAGTATGCTTCCCTACAACTTAGACCTCATGAGCGAAACTATCCTACACATGATCTTGAGCTAGCGGCAGTAATACATGCCCTTAAGATTTGGAGGTATTATCTATTGAACAAAAGAGTAAAAATATACACTGATCATAAGAGTCTTAAATATATCTTCACTCAGAAGGAGTTGAACATGAGGCAACGCAAATGGTTTGAGATTGTAGCAGATTTTGACTTGGACATCCGCTATCATCCGGGAAAAGCCAACATAGTGCCAGATGCGTTGAGTAGGAAGCCGATGGCTATGTATTTGACTCGATAGAAAGAAATCTTAAAAGACATGAAGAAGGTGGAATTAGAAGTTCTATTGTCAGGAATGACAGCAGCTCATGGAGTTACGATTTTGATCTACACTGATTGATAGGATCAAAGAAGCCTAGAATAATGATGGGAGATTAAAAAGGCTTAGGAACAAGATGGAAGCGGGCAAGAGACCAGATATCCTAGTGCATGCAGATGGCTCACTTCGTCTCGCTGGTAGGTTGTGTGTGTCCAGAGAAGAGGTTAGAGATGAGGTGTTAGCAAAAGCTCATAGATCAACATATTCTATTCACCCGGATAGTACCAAGATATATAGAGATCTGAGACAACACTTCTGGTGGCCAGGAATGAAAAAGGAGATTGCTCAATATGTATCAAAATGTCTTATTTGTCAGCAGGTGAAGACCAAGCATCAGAGGACTGTAGGTTTGTTTCAACCCATACCTATTCCGGAGTGGAAATGGGAGAAGATAGTTATAGACTTTGTGACGGGTCTTCCTAGAAGTCTGAAGGGTAATAATGCAGTTTGGGTGATTGTAAACCGCCTGACGAAATCAACCCATTTTATTCCTTTTAGTGTGGATCAGTCAACAGAAAGGGTTGCAAGGAGATTCATGCAAGAAATAGTGAGATTGCATGGAGTTTCAGAGTACATTGTTTTAGATCGCGATACTAGGTTCAGATCGCACTATTGGACCTGTCTGATGAAGAGTTTGGGGACTCATTTAGATCTTTCTTCGGCGTATCATCCTCAAACAGATGGACAATCTGAGCAGACCATTCAGACCTTAGAGGACATGCTGAGGGCTTGTGTGCTAGATTTTGGAGGTTCATGGGAGGATAATTTGTATATGGTAGAGTTCTCCTACAACAACAGTTATCACGTGAGTATCAAGATGGCTCCATTTCAAGTTTTGTACGGCAGGAAGTGCAGATCGCCCTTGTGTTGGGATGATATTGGAGAGCACAACATACTAGGACCAGAGATAGTCACTCAGACGATAGACCAAATAAAGGTCATCAGGGAGTATTTGAGGGTTGCATAAGGCAAAAGAAATGGACAGATCATCACAGAAGGCCATTGGAGTTCAAAGTTGGAGACAGAGTATTATCCAAGATTTCACCAATGAAGGGAGTTGTTAGATTTGGTAGGATAGTGAAGCTCAATCCTAGATATATTGGTCCTTTTGCTATTGCCGAGAGAGTTGGAAACTTAACTTATCGACTTGACTTGCCATCAGAGTTAGATGCAGAGCACAATGTATTTCATATTTCTCAATTGAGAAAATGCATTGGAGATGAGAACCATGTTGTAGATCCTTCCGATGTGGAATTAGGAATTTTGACTTTTGAGAAGGAACCAATTGCCATCATTGATCGACAAGAGAGAATTCTGAAGAACTGCACGATTCCTCTCGTTCTCGTGTCAAGGGATAGTCACTCGGTAGGAGAATCTACCTGGGAACGGGATGATGATGTTCAGAAGAAGTATTCCCGCTTGTTTGAGTGATCACGTCAGGTATCGTATTCATAATATTATTATCCATTCTCGTCTGCATGTGCATATATCTGAACTTATTGTATTTATTCTTTTTTCTCAAAAAAAATTAATTTCGAGGACAAATTTTTTTTAAGGAAGGTAGGATGTAACAACCTAATTTCTATCATAACTTATATTTCTGATGTCAAATATATCCAATAGTGAATTCGTTGTGTTCGTCTTTTTTCTCTATATTTTGGGTGATTTGTTTTTGAAATTTTCAAGATAATCATTTTAAAAAATATTATTTTAATCACCAGTAGGCCCTACACATATTTTAACTAGTCTCTCTTTTTTAACTTGTAAAGATGAAGTTTGACTTTATTTGGATTAGTTTAATTTAAAATTATAGCCTTAAATAACTCTAATAACCTATTATTAATAGTCATTTGTGTTATATGTACTTTGTTTTTATTCACCCATACCTTATCTTCACCATGCTTGTTTTTTGGTTAAGCATGACAACCCATCATCTTGCCCCCATATCTCTCCTTTGTCTATATCTTTTTCTTCTCTTCCTTTCATTTATTTTCTCTCCTTCATTTTTCATTCCTCTCTTCTTTTTATTTTTTTACTCCAACTCAAGAGAAGAAGAAAAGAAAAGAGAAGAAGAAAAGGAGAAAAAGTTTTTTAGTCTCAAAATATGTTTAGCTTCCTACCCATCAAGGCAAGTTCACATCCACTCTCATGTTTTTTCTAACTCTAATTATTTATGGTTAACTTAGAATCTTGATTTGTTAAAACTTAAAAAGATAATTTCTCTATACAAAAATCTCTATGATTATTGTAGAAAAATAAAAATAATTTTTACACTTTACTCTATGTTTATATATCAAATTTATCATTTTATTTATAATCTCACATTTTTAAACTACAAGTTGTAAAGTTAAACTATATGCTTAATTTTTAAATTATAAAAATGCTACCTTTATGAATGTTCATCATATTGGATATAAATTTGAAGTTTTCTACATAAGTTTTTTGTGTGTAATACAATGATTTAAAATCATTTTTCCCATTAGAAAATATGTATGTATGTATTTATTTATTTATTCATTATCATGTTTTAAAGAGACAGTTTCATATAAGTTGTATATTAAATTTACTAAAATATTTTTTTATGCAAGCTATTACATTAGGTCATAATTATTTTATGCTAATCCATGTTCACTTTAAAAATATATACATTAATAAGGTTTAATAAATTTACTACTTTCCATACCATGAAATTATGCTAGAATTTGAAAAATTCATATGTTGTTAAAGTAATCGTTATAATAGTGTTAAGTCTATTTAATTTCTATTTTTACACTTTAGTACCCACCTTCTAATATGTCTTTATATGCATAATTGTATATGTGTGGTATCCACGCGAGACTAGGTGCGAGGCTCGACCCCGTTTATTTTTTTAATTTGTCAATTATTATTATTATTAGGATTCAGATTTAGATTTGGATTCCTATTCAGATTTTGGATTTGGATTTGGATTTTTATTTTGGATTCGAACTTGGATTATTTTTATTGTTCTACAAGACCCCTCAAAAGTTTTTAAAATTTTGTCTCTCCATTTATTTTAGCAAAATTTTAAAATACTTTGGATTTTTCTTTTGAAATTGGTGGATGAATTTATGGAGTTGGAATTTGCTAAGAGTGCAGAAATAACTTAACAAGTTGAGTATTTTGACTGTGATGGGACTCGTTTGGGTTGCCAAACAGAACCGATAACTTGCCGACAGACAGACAGAGCTGATGATTATTTTTGAATTGAGATTGAAGAATCATGAGCATAGGTGCTTAGAAAACGTACTCATAAAACTTTGGCAGAGGTATACTGCTAAGCATATCAAGATTGCTTGGTATGTTCAATGGGACACCTCTTTCCTTTGCCTTTCGGCATCGGATTTTTCGTACCCTCAGTATGATAAGGCTGGTCGAGAATTTTAGTTTTCTCTTGCCCCTTGCCTCAAGGGTGCTGGGCTGTCCACACATTCTTTTTTATCATAATAGGTATCTATTCAATAGATTATTGGATTGTGACCGAGTGAGAGTTAAAAACGATGGGCAGATATGTTTAGAAAATGTACCGAGGTGATCGAGTTAGAATCAGATAACCATGAGTAGAGGTGTTCAGAAAACATACTCATAGGGTCTTAGCAGAGAAGTTCAGAAAATATATCAAGGGATTTCGACAGAGGTGTACTGTTAAACATACTGAAAGGGTCTCAGAAGTGGTGTTCAGAAAATGTACTGAGGTGATCGTATTAGGGTGGGAAAATCACAGGTAGAGGTGTTCAGAAAATGTACCCATGAGGTCTTGGCAGAGGTGTTCAGAAAACGTACCGAGGTGACCGTGTTAGCTTTAAAAACCATAGGCAGAGGTGTTCAGAAAATGTACTCACAGGGTCTCGGCAGAGGTGTTCAGAAAACGTACCAAGATGACCGTGTTAGGGTCGGCAACCATAAGCAGAGGTGTTCAGAAAATGTACTCATAGGATCTTGGCAGAGCTTTTCAGAAAACGTATCAAGAGATTTCGGCAGAAGTGTACTGTTAAACATATTGAGGAGATTGGATTTATATTATGGAGTAGCTGGCTTGGGTGACGGACAAAGCTGGTGACTCACCTGGTTGACAGACAGAGTCGGTGATGTGTTGGGATCATAGGACATATTATTTGTGTGATTGTTCAAATTTCGCTACCAGAAGTAAGATCTTAACATGACAGGTTTGATCATTTTTTGAGATGAGATGATTTGAATCTCGCTTGTCAGTGGTAAGAGTTTATCATGCCATATTTGGTTGTAATGAGTGAAATGATTTGAATCTCACTGTAAGAGGTAAGAGATTAACTTGACAGATTTGATTGTTTTGAGGTGCGATGATTTGAATCTCGTTGTTAAGTTTAACATGATAGGTTCACGGGATTTTTAGCAAATCCCCAACTATCAACGAATTTGATATGCCTTTACCAATCGCCGTTTGCGTTGGACTAGCCATGCTATTTCTCTCAGCATGATGAGTTGTCGAAGGTCTTGTTTTAGCTTAGATGCCAAATATTCCTTCTCCCCTTTACTTTTGAAGTATTGGGTTGTTCATACTTTTCTCTCAGCATGAGGAGTTGTTGAGAATTTGAATTTCTCTCCTCTTTGTTTTTGAATCATTTGGTCACGAGTATCCTTATAGGATAACGTTATGACAATCTTGTCATAGGATTTTTAGCAAGCTCCCAACTATGAACGGATTTGATGTGTCTTTACCAATCGCCATTTGTGTTGGGCTAATCATGCTATTTTTTTCAGTATGATGAGTTATCGAGAGTTTTGTTTGAGCTTAGATGCCAAACGTCCCCTCCCCTTTACCTTAGTGGCTATGGGGCTATCAGTTTCATACTTTTACCCCCAGTGTGATAGGGTTGGCGAGAAATTTTCGATTTATCTTCCCGTTACTTTTAACAGTATTGGGCGGTTGATTCATTAGCCTTCCCTTCAGTTTTTTAAGGTGACTAGATATAGTATTTCTTTAATAATTTGTTGTTGATAGGCATCAAAATCCTATTACCGTCTTGATTGATCAGGCGATAGGCTCCATTTGAGTAGACGGTTTCTACTATAAAAGGTCCTTCCCACTTGGGTTCAAATTTTTTCTTAGTCTTGTGGGTCAGAATCATTGGTCTTTTGACAGTTAAAATCAAGTCTCCCCTTTTAAAAGTTCTTCGTTTAACTTTCTTGTTAAATTCCCTCAAGATGCTCGCTTGGTACAACTCGATTTGTTGCTTAGCGTTCAGGCGTTTCTCGTCCAGAGCTTCTAATTTTTGGAGTCATTTTTTATGTTTTTCTTTAGTCATCATCTTTATAGCCAGTGCTACCCGCAGGGATGGGATTTGGATTTCCAATGGCAATACAGCTTCGCAACCATACACCAAAGAGAAGGGCATAGGTTTGGTTGGGGTTCACACCGTTGTATGATAAGCCCACAAACACTCGCCCAAATTTTCATCCCAATCGCGATGACTCGAAGAAACGAACTTTTGTAGAAGTTTGACAACAGTCTTATTGAAAGTTTCGGCTAATCCGTTGGTTGCCGGATTATAAGGCATTAAAGCCACATCTTGAATTCTGAATTTATTGCAGAATTTCACGAGGCCTTAACTAATGAACTGAGACCCATTGTCATGGATGATCCGTCAGGGCATATCAAAACGGTAAATTACATGGTGCTTGATGAATTTGACCACACTTATTGTCTTTACTTCCCTCATGGGGACAACTTTTACCCATTTGGAGAAATAATTGGTTATTACCAATATGAACCGCTGTATTTTGGAGGATGGCGAAGTGATTGGCCCGACGACATCCATTTCCTATGTCTCGAATGGCTAACTAGAAGTTGACGTATGTAAGTACTCTGGAGGTTGGTGTATGAAATTAGCATGGACTTGACAGGCATGACAACACTTTGGATATGTCACTGCATCTATGACCATCTTGGGCCAGAAATATCCCAATCTTCTAATGCAGTCCCAGAGTTTCGGTCCAGATTAGTGGGCCCTACAGGTCCCATCATGGATTTCATTAACCACTTCCTGAGCTTCGCTATTTAATAATTAACAAAGTATGATGCCGTCGTGAGATCTTTGATAGAGTCTGGAGCATGGCATTGTAATAAAATTTTGTGGTCTTATTTCTTATGGAAGCGGCTTTTTTAGGGTTCTCGGGAGGATACCGTGCAATGCATAGTCCACAAGTGGAAAATGCCAGTCTCGTGGCTCAAACTTTATTCCAATTTTGTTCGCTTCATCTGCTTTCATGATTGCTTCCGGATGTAGGAGCTCGCGATTTCCAATGGTAACATGCTTAGTTGACCCGCTTGGTACGGTGAGAGTCATAGTCAACGATGCAAGGGCATTGGCATATGTGTTCTCGTATCTTGGCATATGGTCGATATAAAATTCTTCGAATTTGTGTGCTTGTCGCATTGCTGTTTGATGATACGGTATAAGGGATTCATGCTTTACCTCATATTCGCCGGTCATCTGGTTAATGACTAGCATTGAATCACTATATGCTTCAAGATGCCAAACCCTCAGTTGCCAAGCTATCTGGAGGCCAGTGATAAGGGCATTATACTTTGCTATATTAATTGTACAGGATCTGGTTAACTAGTATCCTTGGGGTACTACATGTTTGTGGGGAGATACTAGGACGAACCCCATACTGGCAGCATCTCTTCTTACTTCCCTATAAAAAAATAGTTGTCACATCTATTCTTCTGAGGCTACATTAACTTCCACAACTTCATCTGCGATGTCGACCTAGAGTTTAGAGTTTTCTAGAATTGGGTATTCGGCGAGAAAGTCTACTATGGCCTGACTTTTCGTCGCTTTCTAAGACACAAAATTCATGTCGTAGGGAAACAATAATAACGCCTAATTGGCAAGCCGGCCATTTAATGATCCCAGCTTAGTCATGAACAATTTCAACGGGTTTACCCGAGAAATGACATGTATTGTTTTGCCGACCAAGTAGTGTCGCATCTTTTGTACCGCAAACACTAGTGCTAGACATTATTTTTCGATTGGGCTGTACCGATGCTCTGCACCAATCATTATCCGGCTCAAATAGTAGATTGCTTGTTCTTGGTCTTGATCATTATATTGAGCCAATAGAGCCCCTAATGTGTGGTCCATTGCTCACACATAGATAAGAAAAGACTTCCCTGAGATAATCTTTAATGTTCTCAAAAGCTCGTTGACAATCTTAATCTCAAACGAATGAGACTCCCTTTTTCATTAACTTCGAGAACGGCTAGCACCTCCCTAACATATTTGCTATAAACCGTCAGATATATGTCAGCTTGCCTTGCAACCCTGAGTTCCCTCAAGTTTCACAGTGGCTGCATTTCTTTTGTTGCTTTGACCTTATCAGGGTCGAGGTGGATTCCTTCTGATGTCACACAAATCCCAAGATTTTTTGGCTTGATAGTCCCAGAAATGACTTGGTAGGATTAATCTTCAGTTGATACTTTCTCATAATATCGAACATTTCCCTCAAGTCTTGCAGGTGATCTTCTTTCCTTTTTACTCTTAATGATGAGGTCATCTACAGAACACTCGACTGTTTTATGTAAGTGTTCTTGAAAGATGACGCTCATAACACGTTAGTAAGTAGCGCCGACATTTTTTAATTCGAAGGGCATTACTGTGTAGTAGTATATTCCGAGCAGAGTTCTAAATGCTGTATGTTTCTTGTCTTCTTGATACATTTTGATCTAGTTGTATCCTGAAAAACTATCCATAAAGGACATCCACTCAAACCCGCATGTATTATCAATAATGACATCCATGATGGGAAGTGGGAATATTTCTTTTTGGCATGCAGTGTTGAGATCTCGGAAGTCTATGCATATCCTTATCTTGCCTTTCTTCTTGGGCATCGGCACGATATTTGCTATCTAGTCAAGGTATTACTCTTTGCGGATGAATTCTGAGTCTATTAGTTTCTTCACTTCAGACTCTATGGCTTCCATCGATTTGGGCTTGAAGAGTCTTTGTTGCTACTTTACAGATTTAGCATCCGGCTTAATGTTGAGTTGGTGCATGGCAACCTGTGGGTCCAAGCCGGGCATGTCTTCATAGCTCAATGCGACGACGTCGATGTATTCTCTTATAAGGAACACGAGATTCTCTTTCTTTTGAGGAGTGGGACTCTCACTTATAAAGATAGGTTTCAGGTCTTCTTCAATCCCCATATTGACTTGAATCACTTGGTCTTCAATTAGCGATTCTCGCTGTTCAAATCTGATTTCCCATTGAATATCCATGTGTTGTGCCCAGGCATCATTTCGTTCTTCATGGCTTATTGAAACCATGTTTGTAGCAAAGGCCTTGAATATTACACTTGTAACGACATCATAATCCCAATCTACTATTTCTTTAGGATTTTCTTATTCAACTGAGTCTATGTACTCTCTTCCCGAGGATTTGGAAGAAGTAACATATCCCAACCCCCTGCGGGTTTTATGATAATAATCGGGATTCTTTCCTCGTGGGACAAACGAACGCAAACTGTTTTGTTGTCCTCTTTCGAAGTAATCCCTGCTTGCGATTGAAATTGTAACCCATCTTCTTCATCATTCGATGGAAAACTAATTCGTAATGGCCAAATTGAGGTGCCACTTGATCATCGTTTTCACTATTTATGGTAGGCTCGGGTCGCGACTCAACTTGCCCGAATATTATTGGCTATTGGTCAGGCCATCGAGCGGGCACCTCAAAAGTAGACCTGTCTGTATTGTGAATTTTGGTCTGCCCAGCGAACAACGACCGTATTGGCAAATAGAATGCTGCTAAAGTCTCCCATTCAGATATACTATCCACTTCTGTACTTGTACAAGATGGAGTAGAGTCCAAAGCAAAAACAGGAATATAAGCAAAACCAATATTTTTATTGATAATCCACTCGGTCGCCTCATCAGTGGCATTAGTTACATCAAAATCATTAATATTGATTACAAAAGGATTTATTTCAAACTCGCAGTCCTCTTCATCTGATGGCTCGAGCTCAGTGTCCGCATTGTTACCACTATCGTACTCTCCTTTGGTATTCTTTGCTGATTCTACAGACGCCTCTGTTGTATCTCTATACAGCATGGCATTTGTAAAGTAGTTCTCTATTCCTTTAAAGGGCTGCTTTTTGGGTGTGGACTGTCCCCAGATCATCACAATATTGCATGCATTGGTGGAGAATAGAGGGCACCATCATGTTGGAATGAATTCAGGGACGCCCTAGAAGCATGTTGTAAAAAGTGTCGGCATCTATGACATAGCACGTCACCTCTGACTTCAGACTTCCAATCTAGCAGTGAAGTCGAATCTTCCCCAAGGGATGGCTTTTATTAGAGTTAAAGCTAAAGATGGAGGTGTTGGTGGGCGTCAGTCAGC
Organism: Dracaena cambodiana; assembly: GCA_036321105.1. NCBI lineage: Eukaryota > Viridiplantae > Streptophyta > Magnoliopsida > Asparagales > Asparagaceae > Dracaena > Dracaena cambodiana. Next base: position 7,441,529 of record JAYEPQ010000006.1, on the reverse strand, counting down.
TAACTAAGATCCCAAGCATCTGCATCACTCTATATGGGATAATGCTTAAGATGAACCCTGGGTTTATAAGAATTCGGTCTATTTTAGGAGAGCCCATGTATTCCGTATAATGAAAGGGTCTATTATGCTTAAACTTTTTGACCTGCATGTCATCTGGCGAGAAGGTAATGCATGAAATCTGCCTCGTCACTTGGTTGTAGTTAGGGCAAGGTTCCTCTGTGGCATAGACGGCTCTGAAATTTGAGCCAAAAGGGTTTTGGAGTTAGCCAGAGCTTCCCTTAATGCGTCTCTAGTTGTCTAGGATAATCGCAACAACTCATAAAGAGTTATGCGAGCCGAGATGTTGGATAGCTGGGCAAGCACATCAAATTTAAATGGTACACTAGCTGCCTCACTATCCTTTCTTATCCGTTTCTAGAGGTGGAGTTCCTTCTGCTCGGATAATGGCTCTTCATTCGTCATGGCGGATTTGTCAGGCCGCGCTTTGGAGTAATCTTTGAGATTGCTTCTCCCCGAGCGAGTTTCTGACGGGCCTGCCTCATCATGATAAGTGCCAAAGCTGATACTTCTATTTTTGAGTCTGTTAACATACTTTCTTCATCATGGTCTTCCTCGATGATTGCAAAAACCATGTGACAAGTTTTTCCTTTGCTCAGTTTCTATTTGTTTGATGAAGACTATTGCTCATCATTCAACAGATCCGAATATAACCACATAATTTCCTCTTTCTTCATGGTGACTAGGGAGATACCTTTCTCCTTCATATTATGTGGATCGTAATTAACAAGCACCATCTTTCCAGCAGGCAGTGGAGATATTCCTGAAGAGAATTCATTAGTTCCAATCGTTAGAGTGACCACGTTAGCCATCAACTTTTCTATTCTGATTTTTAGTATGATTACTTTGGCTTCAATTAGTACTTAAATCTTTCTTTTTAGTGTGTAGCAGTCTTTTGTAACATGCCCTTAGTTCTGATGATAGAGATAGTACTTAGGGTCGTTGGTCTTCCCCGCTTCCTTCGGCCTCGGATTGGAGGGAAACTGGAGCATCTCTTTCCTATTGAGCAAATTGAACAGCAACACTGTTTGCTCGTCTTTGAAGTCATAGATAGGTGCGGGTACTGCTTGGACGTGTCTTTCCCTTTCTGATCTTTGGGCTTCTGTTGCGGAGGCGTTCCCACTACCATAGCCTCTTTTCCTTTCGATCGGGAGTTTTGAGGATATCATTGTCCTTCCGAGACGTTTCTTGTGAGGCGTTGTTCTGCCAAGCGGCAAATGAGATTTTCAAGTAGTTCACCTTACTTGACTAGCTCTCTAACTTTTAGATCCAACTACTCCTATTTTGACCAATATCTCGGTTTGCAAGTTGTGCCTACAAGTCTCCACTGATGTCTCCTGTGAGATGCCATATGGGCATCGCATTGACATCTCGCGAAAATGCTCGATGAAGCTTTTAACCATCTCATCCTCTTTTGCTTATTTGCTAGAAGAGAGTGAATGGATATTTTGGCGTTATCTTTGAAGAAGCGAGATATGAACTCTCTCTCCACGTCAGACCAGGCATTGATGATTTCCAGGGGCAATTGAATAAAACAAGTGAATGATGGCCCTCGTAGGGTACTCGCAAAAATTTTTATCATCACTGGGTCATTGTCCATGAGATGGCCAGTCTGTGAAAGGAAGTAGTATATATATTGATTCAGAGATCTCTTTCCATCATATGACTCTAGTTTGAGAGGCCTGTATTTTGCTGGAAATGGGGCAGACTCCCACTCTATCGGGTAGGGTCTCGTAATCACTGTTTCTTACAATCCTTTACGGTGCATCAAGACTTCTATCTGGCTTTGAAGCTTTGCCATTCTTTCAGTGTGAGGATCAATGAAGTATTCTTCCTCATTGCCTTTTCCCCAGGTGTCTTGGTTTGGTTCGGTTTCATTTTTCTTAGTCTTGTCATGGTTGGATTCAGTTTCATCCTTTACTTTATTAGTTTTATCAGAAGAGAAAGAACTGCTAGCTCTGTCTTCTGTGTTTTTTAGATTGTTTTCCAAGACCTTCGCAAGCATCGCCTTGAGATCTTCGATAATTTTTTGTTGCTCCTGGATGAGGCGTTCTTGTGTCTCAATTCTCTATCTCATCTCGGCCGACGGCTCAACCATATGAATTGTTCCCCTACCGGACCGAGAAGAAACATATGACCTCGGCGTTGCTATGGCCAAGTGATCGCTAAGCTCGTCATATTCCTCATCAAAGTCCCCAACCAGATTTTTGTAATTGCGAGGAGCTATCACACCTGTCTTGAGGCGTGTATGATGATAGGTCTTTTCTGTCTCGATGTTAGAGACATACCCTTCTGCGATTGGCTTCTTACCTTTATTCATCATATTTGATATGAAAATGGGCAATTCTTGGTCTGAGTCTGAGTCTCGTCTCTGCAGTTGTCTTCTTTTCAAAATGTAAGATTCTGGTGCTGACAGTCGGCTGAACACCAACATTCTCGGGGTTTCATAGCGTCAGTGTTTTCTCACTGCGGCGATTAATTTTTCGCAGTAGCATGACCGATGGAGCTGTGTGGCTTCCCTTTTGCTCATGAGATAACCCCATAAATCCGAAGTTTCTTCTCGTGGTGCAGATATAACCATCTTTTGGGAATGGGACCTGCTTCTTGAGTGTTGTCTATTCGTCTAGACAGATGGCTCCGAGAAATCATATAAGTTATATTTCTCAACTCCAAGTCTGATTTGATATTCACAATTAATTTTGGTATGTCTTGCATGACTCTGCAGAGTAGCCTTACATCTTTTTGTTCTTATGCAAGGCTGATGTTTGACTCTAGCCTTTAGCATTGGATGATCCTCGTATATTGGACAAGCCTGGTGTACTGATCTAGCCTCGCACGCTGGTTTAGTTGAACTAGTCTCGTGTGCTAGCTTAGACTTAATTTGGTCCTCAAGTTTACTTGTGTTAGGCTGGCATTTAGTCTTATTCATGCCAGGCTGATGAGTGCTAGACTAATCAGCTGATGGGTGCTAGACTGTTTTTTGCCAAGCTGATGAGTGCTAGGCTGCCCAAGCTGGTAGGTGCTGGGCTGGCTAGGCTGATGGGTGTTGAGTGGTCTCCTACCAGACTGCCAGACTGATGGGTGCTGGGCTGACCAGGCTAATGGGTATTAGGCTGTCTCTTACCAAGTTGATGGGTGCTAGGCTGGACTTTGCCAAGCTGGTGGGTGCTAGAATGATTTTTGCCAAGCTGATGGGTACTAGGCTGGTTTTTACCAAGCTGATAGGTGTTAGGCTGGCCTTGCCAAGCTGATGGGTGATAGACTGGCCTTTGCGAAGCTGGTGGGTGCTATACTGGCCTTTGCCAAGCTAGTGGATTCTAGGCTAACCTTAGCCAAGCTAATGGATACTAGGTTGTTATTGAGCCTGACATCCTCCTTACTTCATACTAGGCTGATTTTGAGCCTATCATTCTTCTTGACTTGTGCTCGGCTGTTTTTGAGCCTGGCATGCAAAATAAGATTTGAGTGCTCTACGGAGCGCCCTTGATTCCGATTGCAGATTTGGGTTTATTTTTGTGCCACAATAGGTTCTCTTTTGGCGTCATATGCAGTGAGCTCCCTGAACATTGGGAGAAGCACAGTTGATTTTGACGGACCATAATTCAGAGATCCAAGGGGCTATTGATGAATCAACGTCTCCTTGTCATCCAAGGTCATGAAGTCCTCTTTTTATTTAGAGTTAGTTTTTTCGTGCTTTCACCGTGTAGATATCTTGTGGCGTGGATCGATGAGTCCGAAAATATGTAATCTTCATATTTTTATTGGTTGATTTTGATCACCAGCATCTCGACCGTCTCTCCAATCTTGTTCACGTCAGATTGGACCACTATCTCCTCTTCAGTATAGGAGATCTCTCCCGCCGTGGTCGCCAGTCTGTTTTTGGGAAAAATGGGGAATCTTTCTATTGCCATTGAATTAGAGAAAAATTATAGATTATCAAAATTTCTCTTTTTTTCGATTTGATTACAATGAAAAGAAATAAAGAAAAATAGACAGAGAGAACTTATAAAACACGTCGCCGTCTTTTTACAGAAGATTTGTTGGATTCGAGACAGTTATAGGGATCGGTCCTTTCCACATTAACGATCTGGCATCGATGATTGGAGGCGAACTCGTTCTTCTTCTCTTCTGATCTTGGAGGAAGCATGAACTTTTGTGCGGGAGAGAGATCTGGCTAAAGATCCTCTTTTAGTTCTCTTGAGGGGTATTTATAGGCCCCTCGTTATTGAAGAGATTTTCTTGTAAATAGGAACAAGGTTTGGTTTTCTTGTAGATAGAATCGAAATCTCTTTGTAATCTTAATGAGATATTCGAATCTTCTCTTGATTTGATTTGCTCTAAATTTATTGAATCGGGTCTTGTTTCTACACCCCATATCAATTAACTCAAATTAGAATTTGTAAATTATCAAACTCAAACATAATTAAATTAAAATCCTGCACCCAAAAATTAATTTGAGTTTGATTAGAATTTGTAAGCCTCGCCGGCACGAGGCTGGACAGAGGGCCTCTTCAATTTTTTTTGTTTCTTTCGTTGGCCTCCCTAACCCTCGCATCCAAGCCTCGCGTGGGTGCGTGGCTAGGCCTCTAATTTTTTTTTTTATTTCTAATCTCCTAAGCCTTGCATCCACATGAGGCTAGGTAAAAGGCTCGGCCCCTTTTATTTTTTAAATTTATTTATTTTGTTAATTAATTTATTATTATTATTATTATTAGGATTCAGATTTGGATTCGGATTCGGATTCAGATTTTGGATCCGGATTCGGATTTTGATTTTGGTTTTGAACTTGAATTTTTTTTTTTTTTGGTTCTACAGTAATGTTAGGAAAGCTAGATACAAGTTGTCAAAGATTCTACTTCTACCCAGAAGGAAATAAAACGGGTCATCTTAAAAGACATTTAGAAAAATCACATCCACCAAATGAGTCACAACAAATACAATTAAATATATATGGAGGAATTTTAAGAATGTTTAAATATAATCTTAAATGTGGTAGAGAATAATTAGCAATATATATAGTATATAGCAAACAACCATTCTTCATGGTCGAAGACCCAAAACTTGAAAAAATTATAAGAGCGGTACATAACCCTGAATTTAAAAAAGTTCTACGTTCAATATGTAAATCTGATATTGTAAAAATATATAAATATAAGAGACAAATTTTAATTAAAATTTTAACTTTGATAATTTATAGTTGGAATAATCTCCGAATGTTGGGAGGCCTTAAATGGTAGCCATTATTTATGTATAATGACCTACTACATAGCAAGATTGGATAATACAAAAAAGAATAATAGGGTTTAGGAGATTAGAATTTCCACGCAACGCACATAATCTATTACAATCCTTACTAAATGTTTTTTCAGCATTCAGAATAGAAAGAATTTTTTCTATTTTTTTCGATAATGCTTCTAAAAATACAAGCACAATAGAAATTTAAAAAATATTATTAAACTGATTTTAGATGGAAAATTATTTCATATTTGGTGTATTTGCCACATTAGTTAGTGTGTAAAATTGATTAAGAGGTGATTCAAATAACTAAACTTAGGAACATAATAGCATTTGTAAAATATAGTGGGCCATGAAAGCAAATATTTAAACAAATATATAATAATTTTAAAATCTCACTAAAAATTTTACCTCAAGATATAAGAATAAGATGGAATTCTATATTTAAAATATTATAAGAGGCAATTAAATATAACGATGTAGTAAATATGTTTAATAAAATAAAATTACAATCTTGTAGTCTGGATTTTAATGAATGTAATCATTTGAATTGCATTTATACTTTTTAAGTAAGTTTGAAAATGCAACTAGAGCACTTTCGGGCACGTACTACCCAACCACACAAATTGCACTTCATATTTTAACCGAAATTAGTTTGGTTTTTAATAAAAATAGAAATAACCCATTTATTGAAGATATTATAAAGCCAATGGAAATTAAATTTAGTGAATATTTTAGAAATTTTTCATACTTATTATATTTTGTTACTATTATAGATCTACATTGTAAATTAGATGGAATGAAAATTTTAATAGACTTATCAAAAAAATATGTATTATACAAATAATGTTCAAGATTTAATTAATGATATTAAAACATATTTAGATAGTATGTACCATACATATAAAGATATATATGGTAATAAATCACAAAATAAAAAGCAACCCATTATTAAAGAACCAATAATATCATCTATATTCCACCATAAAAATCCTAGGTAATCTAGTATTTCTTTCAATGAACTTTACTATTATTTAGAAAAAGACCAACGTAGATATTTTATCGCCTGACCGTTATGAAAATTTTGATATTTTGGACTAGTAGAAATCACATGAGAAAATATATTTTGTACTTTTCAATATGGTCTATGATCTACTAACCCTTTGGTGTCTACAATAGTATCGAAGTCTGTTTTTAGTGCAGGTGGTCGAGTGTTAACGAAATAGAAGAGCTCAATGATAGCAAACACATTGGAGATGTTTGTTTACATGAAGCACTAACTCGACATTGAGCAAAAAGATCAAGAAAGATATAACGAATTGGATTACGAGAACTCACCTGAGAAGGAATGAAAATTGAATGCTTCTAAACTATTAAGTTTTCATTTTTTTTCTCTCATGATTGTAATTTTTTTTTCATTTCAAATTCTACAATTGTAATTATTTCATGTATTTTTTTTAAAACTCATAATTTTTTTGGAAAAAATACTAAGAATAAGTTGAGGGTAATGGCCACAGTCCTCTCCCCTCTGTTCGAGTTTTGTATACTTTTCAAAGAGATTTATCGAGTTATTTTGCTAATATAATGAGATTTTATATAATAAAATTTATTTTCACAATATTTTCTACTTGTTAGAACTAACTAAATTTATTAAAGTAAGTTAACTAACTAACTAAACTAATCAAAATTGTAATTATATATTAAAAAAAGGGGAAAATCCCGGGCCGACACGTGCAAGCACGTTCCTGGCGTGTCATGCCCGGACGGGATGTGCCGTGTCTAAGGACGTGCCGTGCCAAGCATGGCATGCCCGTGCTCGAGCCGTGCCTGGTTGCCACCCCTAGATTCGACGGGATCGGTTAAAGCCCCTAGACCACTCTTCTATTTGAGGTCCCCAGATAGCTATAACTCCAGCTCTCATAAAAGATGTATACCAACATTTACTCAATTCCTTCGAATGTAATCAGTCAACATCCAGCTCTTTATTAATCTATTCAGGAAGCACGTAAAACTTGTAACTCGACGTGCCGTTACAGTCACTCATATGCTACCCCTCTCACAATAATAAATATTTCGCTACATTCGTGGGGTCAGCAAAAATTATGTAACGTAGAATATAAATTAACTACCCCAACCCAACCCGACACACTTGTCAAAATGCACACGCAATCACCACAAATAATTCACAATAACAACAGCTCATATGTCGTGTCCCTTTTCTGCCACTCCTTCGTTTCTTTCTTTTTACCCCAAGGATGATAAATTTGTTTTACCCGGCCCATTGTTTGACTTTGAATCTTAACATAATTCCTCAGCCAAAAAAGTTCATCTTTAACTTCGTCAAATTCTCCCGGCCGTATAATATACATATTCCGAATCATTACATTAGCATTTTACAATATCATAGAAATGTTAGCATCTTACAAATGCAGCACATATTTCCTATCCAAAGAGTCTCAAGATGAATTTTTTTGTTTAGTCTAAAATCAAACTTCAGGGATAAACGAAATTTTGATAATTTGTGCACTCTCAAGAACTCAATATATTCATACCAATTGAAGTTTGGTACATACACATGAACAACATATAGTAAGTAGTAAAATATTTTTTTACCCAACCAAAAACATAAAAAGCACGACAAATTATTGCAATATTGAATGTCGATCATAACCAATTTGGTGATGGGCTTGATATCTTTCATCAACTTGCAAAGAATATAAACCAAGACATATGTATATAAGATCTTAATGGTGCAAAGGATTCGGGCCGGTGGGGACTAATCTCTTCTCAATGCCGTACCGGGGATCAATCTCATTGCCATCGTCAACAGGACTCGGGCTTGCACGGACGACTACTTGCCCCGCCTGAGAGGAATGCTTCAAATGGTGTGCATGATGGTGGTGGTGGTGAGGGTGATGACGGTTGGATTTACTTGTTAATGCTCTTCGGGCAATAAACATGTAAGAAGGCCAATATGTTGTTTTTGCCGACGGGTCCACGAAGCTCCAACCACGGATCATGAGGAAGAGGAGGATGAACCACAACAACAAAGGTCTCATAGCCATGGAGGAGGAGAGGGGAAGTGGCGATAATTTGGTGAGAGAAAAGGAGTCATGGGGGAGTTTAAGGGAGTCGGAACAATTGACAGCTTGAGTCGTAGCTGGTGAGTAGTATAGAGCAAACGAAAGGAAAACAAAAATGTTGTGTTGAAAAATGCAAGCATATAGCTAGCTTGTTGGGGTTGGCTTGAATGGGTTTATTAAATGGATTTGTGGGAGAATTTGGGGCCGCTTTATGCGGAGAGGGGGAGCAGAGGCCTGCATTGGTCGATCCTTTTCCAATGGGGACATCCTTTACGTACAAGGAAGTGATTGGGGGAATCAATCGCTACCATGGCTAATAAATAGCAGTGCTAACTCAAGTGTCAACTCCTCGAGAGAGGATTTCAACCTAAAAGGTGGAGGGGTTGAGCAAAAAGTTGGTGGACTTTGAAATCAGTGTTGTCAAAGTCTCATCTAGACGATCTCACATGGAGAACTTGGTAAAGCAGTCGAATGAAGTAAGAATGCAGTTTCGAATGCATCTAGTGCCGCTAGATATGGTACGAAGGTGCTTGAGCACTTTTGATCTTCTCTATGTCTAGAAAATTATAAACAAATGACAACGGGTACACAAGCTTAATACATATCTTATCAATCAATAATAAGTAGTAGTAGTGTACACCAAGAAACTATTTCTTTATAGTTAATTAGATGCAAAATGTGAGAAAGATTTCTGTCTAGCTAGCTGATAGAGGGGTTTTGCCATTTCCATGGGCACGATGAAAAAAGGGAGGAAAAAAAATAAAAATCCTCCTCTCTTTTATCTTTTACTGACATACAGCATACTTCCAGTTAATGCAAGCATCACAATCAAAGTAGTCACTGTGATTATGTCATGATTCATCTCAATAGCATTGTGAAGAGTTAGCTCTTTCTTGATATTGTTAGAAATTAAGTCGGCTGAGCATGTTACCTCTAATTAAGTCGCACTCTAGTCCCTTTACTCAAAGGTCGGATAAAAGGTTAGTCCACACTTAGTATGTGCTACTCATCCTTACGAAGAATATAAAGATACTTTAACATAAAGATACTTTTGCGGAGCAAAAAAAAAAAAAAAAAAGGCTATGCAATCTTGCTACTAGATTTACTTCTCCCCAGCAAATCAAGCAAATCTGGTGTAAATAAACTCGTGTCAACCCTCAAACCTCATTTAGTATTTCCAGAAGCAATGAGTACTTCCTTTACTAGAGCCACCATGCATCCAAATGGATTAGTCACTTGGCTTGCCTTTTATACCAAAAGGTTTCAAGTCGTAAGTAACTTGTAATAAGTACCCTAATATACCAAACGAGATATGCACAATTGGTTCCTATATCCTTATTCAAAGACGCAACGAAGTTTTAATATAAGCAATGATTTAGGTCTACGACACATGCGTTGCAGGATGACGAATTAGAACATCTAAGTAATAATACTGCTTTTGGGAGAGAACTTTTAGAGAACTTTTACGATTAGTAGTTTCGCCTCCTGTTAAGAAATATCACTAATATCACTACCTGTGTTGTTTGGTATCTATAGCGAAAGCTAAATTATTGCATTTTCTTTATATAAAAAAGAAACTAGGTGAACAGAGCTGGTAAAGTAGATCGCCAACACCACTTTCGTGGTTCTTGTCTCCTCTCATTTTTATGCCTCCCTCTTCTTCTTTATGCCTCCCTCTTCTTTTCTTCGGATGTCTCGGAAGTGACCTCCCTTACTTTTTTCAGATATAGGCTTCCATGTTTTCCTCCACTTAAAATGGAGGAATTCCCAATGAAGTAATTGTTAGGTCTATTACACATCTATATGCCTGCTAACTCACAAATCAAACCAGCCAGTGAGATAATGTCATCACTTGCTTATTTATGCAGTATGGGATATGACAACTAGCCCAAAGAGTTTGGGATATGACACTTAAAGAGACAATTACATCATCCTCAGCAAAAACTTAGTAATTGGTTCAAGATATTAATGCTTCCTTCATAGAAAAATGGCCTTTTATGCTGAAGGGTAGCACAAAAATTTGGCAGCTACTTTATAGTAATATTCATGTTTCAGCATAAATAGGCATTTTCTTTGAGAAAAAAAAAAAAAAACAACAATTTGACTGCTAACGAACCATCTCAACTAATATCTGTGGGATGCCAATGCCAATTTTCCAGTGTCATTTCCTACATCCTTTCATCGTTTGTGATTTGAAAAGAAGAATCTTTTTGAACGAACTATAGTTTTGATTTCGGTTGAATCTGACCATTCCTTTCTTTTTTTTTGCAGTTCTCTTTGTTTTTGCTAGCTCATCTTCGAGTCTAATTATTTCACATCCAAAAATATATCAGTATATTTCTGCAGGATTCAAGTAAAATGTAGTGGTCTGAGGCCAAGGTACTAAAACTTCCAGCAGATGTGCAGAAAATAACATTATCAGGCCCAAAAATCTAGTCCATAATGTTGATTTTGTCTCGATTTTTTTTTTGAGAGGTGCCACTGGTGGCACCACAAAGGGACCATCTACGGTAATCCTTCGAAGGACCTAGCAAATCCTGTGGTGAAGGGTCAATTCTGGTTGACCCGTCATCGATGGATGTTTGGACCCATCAATGAAAAGAGTCGCAGGTTCAGGTTTGGCTTCGAATTTGGACTCATGAACTGTGAAAAGGATCTTTTTGCGGATAGGGTAACCCTAAACAATACAAGGGTGTCAGGAACATATTTTATAAGTAGCTTTTAGGACTTTTGAGAATTCTCTTCTGGAATCTTTAAGAGTTTGTAGCCGTTTTCTTGGCAGTATGAGATTTCTTTTGTAACTTTGCAAGATTAGAGAGACCAAAAATTTGTATTTGCAAAACATAATCACTAGTGGAGTTTGTTTTGGCCTGTTGACGCACTAGTACTTACTTCAAACCATGTTAGATTATTAGCATTCTTTGAGTTGATTTATTTGATTTGTTGTATTTCTCATAGTTTTGATTTTGATAATTTATTCCTATTATCTCTTGACAAGTAGAACTTCGGTGATCTTTAATCTATTTGAAAGACTTCTATCTGTGCACCTATGATTTGTCGCAAGCAATATCAAAGCACACTAGGTTTGATTCCTATGATTTTGAGATTATAATTTATTAGAAATTCCTAAAGACGACATCTTTATTGGAGAAGATTTCAGAAGATTTAACTTCAAATTTGTAGGCACCATCATAGTCTCTGATAAAGTCATCTAAGTTTCAATGACTACATGTTCTATATTGGCAAACGCTGTATTCGAGTGTTGAGAAGTTTGGTGGTACCAATAGCTTTGGTATGTTTAATGTAAAGTGATGGATGTCTTATATAAATAAAATATGCAGATAGCATTGGAGAATGATAAGTCAGAATATATGTTAGAAGTTGAATGGCATAAAATAAATTGCATGGGAGCAATTAGGCTTTGTCTTGCAAGGGACCAATAGTTTTTTGTGATAACAGAGATGATAGCAAGTAACTTTTGGTAGAACTTGGAAGGTAAGTACACAACAAAAAAATACAGAGAATTGTTTCTATTTGAAGAAGAAACTTTTTTAGTTCCCACATAAATTAGGTATTTTTTAGTTCCCACATAAATTACGTACTTTTAGATTAGAACACCTAAATAAATTTAACAAAATACTTGCTGACTTGTAAAATTATAATGTCAACATTTTAGATTTTTTTTTTTTTTTTTTTGCCTAGACAAATTCGCATGCGCGCGCGCGCGCACACACATATATATATATTGCAACATTACTCAAATCGAGTCCCCACCGAGAGTCAAAATCAGAACCTCTCGTAAATAAGAGAGGGATTATGCCACTTGAGCTATGGCTTATTGGCATCAAAATTTTAGATGAAGATAAACCTTTATTGCTATTGAAATTTCTACTTTATAGTTATTGAATTCTCTACATGATTCTTGTGAACACTTTACTACCACCTTACTATATGAAAAATTTAAACTCAAATTTGATGATATTTCTAATACCTTTAGGAATAATGAACATTATAAGCACGATAAAAAGATTCATCATTTATGTTCAAATGCTTTGGTAGTAGAGGTAGAGGTTGAAACACGAATCAAGATGGACAAAGAAAAACTCGTTCTAAGTCTAAGAAGAAATATCATGATAATGTTTAATGCTCATGCTATCGTAATAGAGGCAATAGAAGAAATATTGTTCCAATTTGTAATTCGCACAAAACTTGATGATTTTAAGATTTTTATAATTTATTACGAAAAAAAGGAATTATCTAATTTGAAAGATATTTTAATTAAAACAAATATTTGGCTTTCTTTTGATTATTCTATCCAGCATAATCTAAACAGTATTCTAAAAAGATATTTTAAATAATTTAACTTTCCTAACTAACAATATCTCTAACTAATTAGATTCTAATTGGATTCTCACATCCCTACCAAAAGGAAACCCAAGTTGAACCCTTTGTTTCTTTCCCATCGTAGACAAAAGAAAGAGGGCAGAGAAAAGAAAAGAGGAGAAAAAGGGAAGAAAAAAGAAACTTATTATGCATCTTAATTCTTGTTAGGAATTCATATGTGAGTATAATTCTATATCGGATAGAACAAAAAAAGTTCATGAGCTTAAATGCAAAGTTGAGACCATTACCTTTTAACTTAAGTTTTTGAGTTAGATTGATTTTCAGTTTTGTATTTAAAGTCGATCATACCCTCAGGAGGCCAGACATTTATCTTTAACAACTAGTATCATAGCCCACTTTTGGGAGTGAAGCTGGTGTGACGTCCAAAATGGTCGGATAGCACAAGTAACTTTGGGCTTGATTTTTCACTGTCCTCCATAAAGGAAGAGATTGTTAGGATATTATATGTGAGTATAGTCCTAAGGAAAGTTGGTAGAGCATCAACGACAAATATAACAAGAAGAAAAAAAACCATCTTGGTACAATCAGCAATAGGCATGACTGCAAGCTCTAGAAATGTATACCAAAAGGAGTGGATGAGAGCTGAGATGGATTCTGAGTCACATATCAATGGTTGTGGTTGATTGGAGCATGGATCGAGCAATGGATGTCGATTTAGGTGATCCTGGAGTCGAATCCTATGTTTTCAGCATTTCAGAGGCAGTGGTGAATATAGATTGGGAAAATCCACTATTGTAGCAGATATGGTGTAGACCAATGGTTATTTACAGTGATCAAGAGGTTATTGACCGAGGTGATCGATGCTTGATGGTTGATTGATTGTACAATGATAAAGTACAGTGTAGTAATTCATGGTTATGGATATGGTTGATTCGGAATATAAAGTAAGCATATGGTAATATATAATCCAATGTTTAAAATACTGATAACGGTAACATAGCGTTTTGTCTTTATTATGTTATATCGCATATAGTGTAACGCATAACGTATGTTATGCAATTTCTATTTATTTTAAAAAATAAATATGAAACTATATAAAATAAATTTTATAAATTAAAAATTGATTTAAAAATTCTAAAAGAAAATATAAAAAAATTTATATCCAAGTTTTAATTCTAATTTTCTAACAAGTTTTAAAATAATTTTTGTATTTATTTTCATAAATTAAATTAGAGTTAGTTGATACTATGATTAGAAGGAGAGTTAATATTTTGTGCGTGTAGGAGACTAAGTAGGTAGGTGAGAAATCTAAAGTCATAGAGCCTTAGGGTTATAAACTTTGGTATACGGATAGAGATAGAAACCGTAATGGGGTAGGTGTGATCATAGATAAACAATTACTTGGGGATGTAGTGGAGGTTAAGAGGAAGGGTGATAGAATTTTATTAGTCAAATTTATTTTAGATGGAGAGATTTTTAATATCATTAGCTTCTATGCACCACAAGTAGGACTCGATGAATCCAGTAAATTTCAATTTTGGAAGGATCTAGATGAGATAGTATAAGGAATACCCGCTAGAGAAAAACTATTTATTGGTGGTGATCTCAATGGGCATATAGGAACTAGTCCTAATGGGTTTGATAGTGTAAATGGAGGATTTGGTTTTGGAGAAAGAAATGAAACAGGTAACTCAATTCTAGATTTTGCTTCGTCTTATGATTTAATTTTAGCGAATACTTGGTTTAGGAAGAGAGGTTCTCACTTAGTTACTTTTAAAAGTGGATCGAATGCAAGCCAAATAGATTTCTTTTTAACTAGGAGGGTAGATGGAGCTAGTTGTATCAATTGTAAGGTAGTACCACGTGAGAGTATAGTTATCCAACATAAACTCTTAGTTTTAGATATTCAGATTAGACAGAAACTTAGAAAAATTAAGTGTAAATTAGATCCTAAGATTAAGTAGTGGCGATTAGAAGTAATCAAAAAGTTTTTGTAGATAGAGTAGTATAAGAAGCAGATTGGAGAGACCATAATGATCCTAATATAACATGGAACAAAATGGCTAGCTGTATTAAAAGGATAGCTAAAAATATATTCGATGAGTCGAAGGGTGGTGCTCCACCATGTAAGGATATATCATGGTGGAATGAAGAGGTAAAAAATTCTATTAAGATCAAGCGAGACCTTTATAGAGATTTGTAGAAGAATAATAATAATAATGGAATAAGTTTTGATAAGTATAAATTAGCAAAGAAGGAGGCTAAGAAAGCTGTTCGGGATGCAAAAACTAAATTATATAAACAAGTGTACGAGAAGTTAGATAATAAAGAGGCAGAAAAGGATATATATAGAATTGCTCGAATAAGAGAGAGAAAGTCTAAACACTTATGTACTGTAAAGTGTATTAAAGATGAGGATCAGACGGTTCTAGTTCGAGACGAAAAGATTAAAGAAAGATGGAAAAATTATTTTGATAGATTATATAATGGTAGTTTTTCTCAAGATTGGGGAGATCTTACTATTCAATATGAGAATATGAATCGTAGTTTTATGTGCAGAATCAAAGAGTCTGAAGTAAAAGAGGTTTTGAAGAGGATGAAATCAAGAAAAACTGTTAGTCCAGATGAGATTCCTATAGAGGTATGGAGATATTTAGGAGGGATTGATGTGAGGTGGCTAACAGATCTTTTTAACAAGATTTGGCAAACTAAGAAAAACCAAATGAATGGAGGAAGAGTACCCTAGTACCTCTGTATAAGAATAAGGGCGATATTCAGAGTTGTTCTAACTATCGGGGAATAAAACTCATGTGTCATACTATGAAACTTTGGGAAAGGGTAATTGAACATAGATTGCAAACTGTTAAAATATCGGAGAACCAGTTTGGATTTATGCCGGGGCGATCGATGACAGAAACTATTCATTTACTTCGTCAAGTTATAGAGCTATTCCGTGAGAAAAATAAAGATTTGTATATGGTATTTATTGACTTAGAGAAATCCTATGATAAAGTTCCACGAGAGATACTTTGGTGGACACTGATGAAGAAAAGAGTTCCCATCAAGTATATCGATATAATTAAGGACATGTATGATGGAGTAGTGGCCAATGTCAGAACATGTGGTGGTTTAACTAGTGATTTTTCTATCACAATTGGATTATATCAAGGATCTGCATTGAGCCCATTCTTATTTGCTATAGTAGTGGATGAGCTTACTAAAAGCATTCATGATGAGATACCTTGATGTATACTATTTGGTGATAATATTGTCTTAGTTGATGAGATAAGAAAATGTGTAAATGCCAAGTTAGAGTTATAGAGGCATACATTAGAATCTAGAGGTTTTAGATTGAGTAGGTCTAAAACAGAGTATATGGAGTGTAAATTTAGTAAATGACGGACCATAAACTATAATGCTGTAAAATTAGATAGGCAAGAGATACAAATGAGCAGTCAGTTTAGATATTTGGGTTCTACTGTTCAGAATGATGGAGAGATCGATAATGATGTTAACCATAGGATACAAGCTGGCTGGTTAAAATGGAGGAGGGCAACGGGAGTTTTATGCGACCGTAACATTACGTTAAGAGTGAAAGGAAAATTTTATAGGACTGCTATTAGACCAACTTTATTATATGGTACGGAATGTTGGACTATAAAGAAACGTCATTCACAGAAGATAAGTGTAGCAGAGATGCGCATGCTCCGTTAGATGTGCAGCAACACTAGGAGAGATAGAGTAAGAAATGAAAATATTCGTGCTAGGGTGGTGTAGCTCCCATCGATGAGAAGATGCGAGAAAATCGCCTACGATGGTTTTGTCATGTGCAACGTAGGCCTACAAGTGCACCAGTTCGAAGAGTGGAGTTTATCAATATAGGACAAGTTAAAAGAACGAAGGAAAGACCGAAGAAAACATGGGTAGAGGTGATACGCAAATATATGGAGTCTATAGGTTTAAATAAGAAGATATTACTTGATAGAAATGAATGGAGAAGGAATATCAAAGTGATCGATCCGGCGCTATTCTTTTTTTGGTTCATGTAGCCTACCCCAAATACTTGGGATAAAAGGCTTAGTTGTTGTTGTTGTTGTTTCGTAAATTAAATTATATTTATACCCATAATTTCAATCATCATCTAAATAAAAAAAGATTTCAAATTTATTTTCAATTATTATCAATATTATGATTTATATTTTGCAATGCCCAATTTATGTTATCTGTAATTGCTTATTTTAGATTAGCTGAGAATTCAATTTAATCAGTAAATAACAAATTTTAGTAATTGTAAAGGAATTATAACAAATAAATAAGGATGTAACCACAAACTAGAAAATTAATAAGGCCACAAGTAATTAAATAATAAAACAATAAATCATCAAGTGAAAAACTTACAGTTATTCACTAACAATCAAAATAAATAACCGACATCAATATAAAAATTATTTAAAAAATTATTGTATGTAACATAACATAACACAATTTAACGCAACATAACGTAAAATAACAAAAAAAAATATACATTGTTATGATGCATTGAGTTATTTTCGACTGTTTAGTAATGTTGGCTTCCTGTTAGGTTTCGTAACGCAACATAACAAGTTTCATAACGTGTTATTTTTAACATTGGTATAATCATTTATATTTATCTCTGGAGATGGTCATGTTTTTTGGATCAAGGTGGTGTATAGTGTAATGATTACTTTTATTTGGTGCACTACATGAGAAGTGATTATGAGTAATCAGGTGGTCTAGGTGTTTCGACCGAGATTGAGTACGATGTAGTGATTATGAGCACTTGATGAAGAGTATGATGTAGTAATCATGATTGTACAATGAAGCATAGTTTAGAGATTAGGAATGCTTGGAAGAGATCATAGTTTAGATATATGAGTGCTCAAGTTGGAGAGAGTGGTGATTATACAAGTTGTTCCAGGCAGATAGAGCATGGTAATTATGCGGTGGATGTCTACAAAGTGGATGGTGAGAACAACAGAGTTTCTCCAAGTTGCATAGTTTATTAGATATGAGCTAAGGTGGAAATTGTTGGGTTTGTATCTCACATTCGTTGAGTATCCAGATGTAATAGAGGATCATAAGAAATTCAATTGGACTTGGGTCAGTTACAGTATCCTAATTAGATTGGAATACCAATTAGACGATGATAGTGATATCCTAATATAATTAAAATAGTAGCACTATATATATCTTTTATATGTAATATGAGAGAGGTGAACAAATTAATAAGAGAGAGGGTTATTGTTATTATAAGAGATAATGAAAGGTAGAGATATAATTGGATCTCTTATTTTAAATTTTTCCTTATAATAAATCTCTCTTAATGTTCCTATAGAGATAGGTCAAACTTGATCGGCCAAACCATGTTATTTTTTTATATTCTTATAGTGATGTATTGTTTTATTTATCTCTATGGTCACATTTTTTGAAGATTCCCTTTTCTTGTGCATGGATTCATGGACACAAACCACTAAAACCAGGTGAGTTCCTAAAACTCACTATAAATCATGCTAGATTTTGTATTTGATTTATTTTTTTATTATTGATTGAAATAAGTTTAGAAAGATTAATTGTCTTCATTAAGTTTAGATTTATTTTTAAACTTATACTTAATATGATAAGAATTTATTTATAAATCAATTTTAATTATACACAAATCATATTGAAAATATTGCCAAAGTTCATGAGATTTGGAACTTATAAATAAACAAAAGGATTACAATAGATGTGTCACTTAAAAGAAGAAATTATTGCATGGAGGGCTCATCGATGGTAAGTGGGGCGATGGCCATTGATGGCATCATTGACAAGAACTATAGTAAAGGGGCTACTCAGTCTAGACTTCCATTGATAACGAGCTTGGCCCCATCGATGGTGAAGCCTTTCAATATGTACTTATATATATTTTCCATGATCTAATCATATTTTAATGGAAAGCATTAAATACCTATAAGCGATTAGAAATTATGATTAAAATACCTATATGAATGAGAATTACTGTAAGAGTTATCTGGTTATATTTCACGCTTAAGACATTGAATTGGATTAAATGTGAAATTGTGAAATGAAACCAAAATAATGTAAGCGATGATTGGAATTTAAAGAACCATTGTTATTATATGGATTATTGATAATGACATTCACTATTATTACTATTAATATCAACTAAAATAAAAGACTGAATTGAAAGTCTGAAAAGAATGATTACGTTTAGTCTTATGGGAAACTAAGAAAAATCATTGTAAAGTATGTACTTACAATTGATTGCCATTATTATCCCATATATGAGGGTGAGATAAGCTCTGAATAAAACACTCTGATGTTTTTTAAGGATTTATGGGATACTTTTACTACTATGTCATTTTTCAGGATTTTACAGGATATATACTAGCATTGTATATATTTCTAAAGTTTCTAAATACCACAATACAAATAGATGAAATATAAATATTTGACATTAATAAATGGGTAAATCATTGTTATCTACTATTTACATTATTTAACTAGTTGCTTACTGTTATTCCTATATTTATAAAGATTTATTGTTAATGGTTGTATTCTTGATGACTATGAAAATGTATGTTCAGACTTAACAGTGGACCTACCAAAGTCAGAGAAGAATATGACCAACTTTGAGAAGCGGACACATTTGTAGGATTAATCGACCGTTAAACTATTCCTTCTTAGTTTGGATTCTTTTTTTAGTTTCTAGTAAAAATATAATAAGTGTAAGTCGCACACTTAGTTACTTCTAACTTGAGATGATTATTGGTTTTGGGATTACACCAAATAGCTACTTTCTTTTATCTTGTATGAATAAAGTTATTACTTTGATTAAAATTCAGTTATTTTAATTGAGACTTGTATTTATTTCTATTGATATTGATTGCAAAGAATCTAAGGTTAGTCATACTATCACGTATCACTGAATGACGCAGCTATCTAGATATCGAATAGTGAGGTGTTACACAATATGGCAAAGAGACAAAGAAGTAGCATTCAATAACAAATGTTTAACACACTTGAGATGATGATTTAATATTGCTTTGACAAGTTCATTGGCTTTTGGCTTCAAGGATGAGTGATTATGGACTCGAATTACATTTACCACATTTTTCCCAGTAGAAAATTATTTTCTAGCTTGGTAGAGTTAGAAGATGGAGTTATTTACATAGGGAATAATATACCATGTAAAATTAGAGAATAGGCGAAGTTCAATTATTAATGCACGGTAGACTAATTAGAGGTATGAAAAAGTTCGGTATATATCAAACATGAAGAGAAATTTAATCTTAGTAGGAGTCCTAGTAGCAGGGGCCTAGACACTAGCTTAATTAATTCAGTTTGAAGGCTACTAAGTTGACTTAGTAGTAAAGAATGGCATCGGGAAGAAGAACTTATTATATGCACAGGGTAGTATAGTTAATGGTGGAGTACCAGTGATTATACATATGCTCGGTGCAGATGATGACACCTCTAGATTATGGCACATGAGGGTACAACATATTAGAGAAGGGGTTTTACAAGTTTAGTAAAGCAAGCCTACTTAGAGGAATAAAGAAAAATTAGAATTTTGTGAGTATTACTTTAGTGGAGAACAATAGAGTCAAGTTTCGTACCCTAGTTCATTAGATTGAGGGAATTCTGGATTATATGCATATGGACATGTAGAACATTAAAAAAGAAAAAAAAATCCCTCACGGGTGTGAGGCTAGCAGCCATGCCTCGCATGGTGAGACCGGTCGCCCACCTCACGCAGCGAGGCTGGTCGACCATTTTGCGTAGCGAGCATAGCCTCCTTGCGCAAGCCCAGCCTCTGTTTTGCGCAGTGAGCCTAGCCTCCATCTCGCACAGTGAGCCCAGCCTCCGTCTCGCGTGGCGAGCCCAGCCTCCTTGCATGAGCTTAGCCTCCGTCTCGCGTGGTGAGCCTAGCCTCCGTCTCGCGCAGTGAGCCTAGCCTCCGTCTCGCGCAGTGAACCTAGCCTTCTTGTGCGAGCCTACCCTTCGTCTCGCATGCAATTAAAGTGGGCCACGCCCCCGGACTATTTTGTATATTTTACAAATTCTAATCCGAATCTAATTAATTTTTAGATGTATTAGGACTGAATATAACGAATCTTAGAGTAAATCTTATTAAAATAAAATTCAAATATATTGTCAAGATTACAAGAAGATTCTATTTCTATCTACAAAGAAACCCGCTCAACAACTTGGAGCCTATAAATACCCCTCCTGAGAGACTCAAAATGTACCTTTGGAACCTTTGGCTAAATATCTCTCCCGTGCAAGTGTCTGAGTTTCTTCCAAGATCAGAGAGAAGAATGAGCTCAAAAAATCTCCACCGCCGCCAACCGTCGATGTCGGATCGTCAACGAGGAATGGATCAACCCTCATAGCTGCCTCGATCCCACGATCTTTTGTAAAAAGAGAGCGACATGTTATATAAGTCCTATCGTCTGTTTTTAATTTTCTTGAATCATTTCATTGTAATCAAAGAAAAAGAAAAAGAAAAAAAAAATCTAATCTTTAATTTTTCTCAATGGCAATGGAAAGTTTTCCAATTTTCTCCAAAAATAGACTAGCAACCATAGTGGAAGAAATCTCTTATACTGAAGAGGAGATGGTGGTCCAATCCGACGTCAATAAAATTGCAAAAACGATGGAGAGGTTGGTGATCAAGTTCGACCAACAAAAATACAAGAATTACATAGTCTCAGACTCATCGCGACGAGTACACAAAAAAGTTGTAAACTTAAAACATTCGAAATCATCTGAACAAAAAAATAACCTGATAGTTTTGGATGACAAGGAGGCATTGATTCATCAATAACCACTTGGATTTTTAAATTTTGGTCCATCAAAACAAACAGTGTCCCTTCTAATATTCAAGAAACTTGCTGCGATCGACACTAAAAAAGAACCTATTACGATGCAAAGATAGACCCAAATCTGTAACCGGAATCGAAGGGCGCACCATAGGTTACTCAGAGCCCATTTTGCATATCAGGCTCAAAATCAGCCTCGCACAAATATGCCAAGCTCAAAATTAGCCTAGCATGAAGTAAGGAGGATGCCAAGCTCAAAATCAGCCTAGCACAAGTCAAGATGAATGCCAAACTCAAAATCAACTTAGCACAAATTAAGGTGGATGCCAAGCTCAAATTCAGCCCAGTATGAAGTAAGGAGGATGCTAGGCTAAGGCTCAGTCTAGCACCAATCAGCTCGACAAAAATTAAACTGATAAAAGTCAGCCTGGCAAAAATTAGCTTGGCAAAAATCAGCTTGTCAAAGCTCAGCTTAGCATATCTCAGCCTGGAAAAGATCAGTCTAACACTACTCAGTCTAGCACATTTCAGCTTGGCAAAATTCAGCCTAGTACATCTCAGTCTGGCAAATATCAGCCTAGCACTTCTTAGCCTAACACAAATCAGTTTGGTAAAAATCTGCTTAGCATGAACAAAGGTGGATGCTGGGTGGGTTTACAGCCTAGCATAAATAAAATTAGATTCCAGCCTAGCATAACTAAAATTGAAAATCAAATTAAATCTAAGTCAGTACGCGAGGCTAGTTCGAATCAGTCAGTGTGCGAGGCTAGATCATTATGCCAGGCTCGTCCAGCATGCAAGGATCGTCTAGTGCGCGAGGCTAAATTTAAGCCTCAGCATCGCGTAAGAACAGAAGAATGCAAAGTTGCCAAGCAGTTTCATGCAAAACATTTCAAAACTAATGCTGGACATCTAACTAGTCTAGGGGTTGACAAATATAATTTTTATGATTTCTCAAAGCAACATGCCTGGACAAATAGATCTCGCTCAAGAACTGAGCCCTGTCCGTGAAAGTTGGTTATATCAGCACCGTATGAAGAAACTTCGGATTTATAGAGATATCTCATAAATAAAAGAAGGATGACACGACCCCATCAGTCCTACTATTGTGAAGAGTTGATCACGGTAGTTTTGACTCACTGTCGCTGTCAAGCCCTAAAACCATCTATATTTAACCGGCTGTCATCATCGGGATTCGATATTCCAAAAAGAAGATGACTGCGAAAATAAAACTCTGACTCAGATCAAGTCTTGCCCGCTTTCACATCGAATATGGTGAATAAAGGTAAGAAATCAATCGTCGAAGAGTATATCTCTGATACGAAAGTAGAGAAAACCTATCATCACACACATCTCAAGTCAGGTGTGACGGCTCCTTGCAATTACAAAAATAGTTGCAGGGGGTTTGATGAGGAATATGAAGAGTTTAGTGAGCAATCGGCCATAGCAACGTTGCGACTGCATGCTTCCTCTTGGTCCGCGAGAATGACAGTTCATATAGTCGAACGGTTGGTTGAGATAAGTTAAAAGATTGAGGTGCAAGAACGCCTCATCTAAGAGCAGCAAAGGAGCATCGAGGAGCATCGAGGAGCTTAAAGCGATGCTCATGAAGGTCATAAAGAACACTCAAAAGAAGATAGAAGATAGAGCAGAGATTCTTCCTCTTCTGATAAAGAAAGAAGGATGAGACCAAATCCAACCCAAATGCTTAGAGAAAAGGCGGGCAGGACGGATATGTTATTGATCTCCATGCCGAAAAATTGGAGAATCTTCAAAGCCAAATGAAGTATTAATGCACCAAAAAGGATTGCATAAGATAGGGATTGCGAGACCCTACCCGATAGAGTGGGAGTCAACACCGTTTCTCGCAAAATATAAGCCTTTAAAGTTAGAATCATATGATGGAAAAGGATCACCAAACCAACATATGTACTATTTCGTTTCTCAGACCGACCATCTAATGGGAAATGACCCAGTGATGATAAAGATCTTTGCAATTGCCCTGCGATGGTTTATACGGCTGTCCCCGAGAACTATCAATGCTTGTCTGACGTGGAAATGGAGTTCCTAACCCACTTATTTAAAGACGATACCAAAGTATCCATCCACTCTCTTCTAGCAAATAAGCAAAAAGAAGACGAGATGGTTAAAAACTTCATTGAGTGTTTCCGTGAAATGTCAGTACGATATCCGCATGATATGTTGCAAGAAATATTGGTGGAGACTTGCAAACACAATTTTCAGACCCGGATACTAGTCAAAATGGGAGTAGAGAGTCCAAAATCTAGAAGGATCTAGTCAAATAAGGGCAATAAGTGGAGGACATAATCCGACATATCAATTAATACCATGCCTAGAGGAGGATGGCCATGAATCTGCTGCAGCCACAATCATCTTATACTAAGGGAAATGAGGCAATGATTACCAGACCTGCTGCAAATAAAAAATCATAGAATAATCAAGATTTTTCTAGATTGCAACAGAAATACTATTTTAAAGATGAACAAGTAGTCACATTATTTCACCTACTGAATAAAAAGAGGATGCCCAAATTACCCGAAAATCAAAAGCTAGAGAAGCTAAAAAAAACAGATGATCCCAAGTTTTGCCTCTGCCATCAAAATATTGGGCACCTAATCAAGGATTGCTATGATCTGAAAGATAAAATTCGGGCACTCATTGAGACAAATGTGATCCAGTTGAGAGCTGAATAGAAGATGGTGTCCGCGAGTGCAACGACAGTTACCATGGGATCCTTGAAAATTTCAGCCAATGCAGATCTGATCCGTGCGGGCAGGATGGCAGTAAAAAAACTATGATCCGCAAAATTTGATGGCAAAATGACTGCCATAAAAAAACAAACAACCAAGAAACACAAAAAAATGAAAAAAATAAAATGACAGCAGAAAATAAATTAAAAAATCCAAGTATGATGCTCAGATACTGTTAAAAAAAATTCGAGATGAATACATTGACGTATGATTCTCGGATACTTTTTTAGAAAAAAAAACTCTTAAGGGCGATGATATTAATGTTGATAACATCCCTGAAGTGGTGATCATAATCCCTTATCGAAATAAT
Organism: Dracaena cambodiana; assembly: GCA_036321105.1. Taxonomy (NCBI): domain Eukaryota; kingdom Viridiplantae; phylum Streptophyta; class Magnoliopsida; order Asparagales; family Asparagaceae; genus Dracaena; species Dracaena cambodiana. Next base: position 7,416,883 of record JAYEPQ010000006.1, on the reverse strand, counting down.
AGACAAATACCGAAAATATATGATGATTCTATCTCATCTTCATTAAGACAAATGGCTGAAGGACACCTTGGAGGACAAATTAGGCTTACGGCTGATTATGGATTCAGTCATCAGTGTCTTACAGTTAACGAGGCAATATGACGTGTCGAGGCTGTGCATGCAATGTATGAGGTTATTGTACAAATAATTCACTGTAGTTTCTCCAAAATTACAACACTTGCCTCAAGATAGAAATTCTCAAGTTCATGGAGAAAGATGACATAAAGCAAAAGACGCGAAAAAAGTTGAAAGAGCTCAAAAAGCAAACTCAGAATCACTGCGAGAGGAGAAAAAACATTCAAGGCCAGCGATGAATGCAGAATTGAGCTTGATGCGAGGCTAAATCATGCGTACAAAGCGAGGCCAAGCCAGCTTAAAACCAGCCAAATGCAAAGCTATGCTTGCAAGTGAAACACAAGACTTATTCAGTGCACAAGGCTAAATAAGTGCATGAGTCTAACTCAGTGTGTGAGCTAAGACAAGGCACAAGTCTAAGCCTGTATATAACGCGAGGTTAAATCATCATCCAAATGCGAGACTTATTCAGTGTGTGAGGCTAAATTAGTGTACGAGTCTAGCTCAGTGTGCGAGGTTAAGCCAGCGCATAAGTCTAAGCCCGTGTATAACGCAAGGTTAAATCATAATTCAAATGCGAGACTAAGCTTACTAAAGCCATCTAGAATGCAAGGGTATGCCCGCACCTAAAACGTGAGGCTAAGTGTCAGCCTTGCATAAACGAACAAGAACGCTAGGCTAAGTGTTAGTCTTGCGCAGAATTGCCAAAATGCGAGGCTGTGCCCACATACAATGCGAGGCCAAATCAGCATAAAATTATTTAGATGCGAGACTAACTCAAGACCAAGCCAGCGTAAAGTCGTCTAGAAGCGAGGCTAAATCAAGGTTATGCCAGCGTAAATTCTTTCAGACACGAGATTATGCCCACACAAGAAGAGCAAAGGTTAGTTTCGTCTTACACAGAATCATTAGAATGCGAGGCTAAGTTTTAGCCTCGCACAGAATAACCAAAACGCAAAGCTAAGTTTTAGCCCAACACAAAAGTGCCAGAATATGAAGCCAAGACTCAGCTCATGTAGAAGTATCAGAACGCGAGGATAACACTAAGCTCTGCTTTGCATTTGAGATTTGAAGCGTCAAACTAACCATGAGCCTCACATAATCTATAATGAAGATGGAAGTAATATATGCCCTATGATGGATTCCCTGACTAGCTAAATGAGACCTACACAGGATGTGGGACCCACAACCAGAGAACCTCGCGTATGATGCAAGCTAAGCCCAAAGTAAGAATGTGAGGTTATGCCTGCATACAATGTGAGGCTAAACCAGCATAAAATCATCTAGGATATGAAGCTAATTCGAGACTAAACTAGCATAAAATTATCCAGACGCAAGCTTAACACGAAACTAAACTAGCGTGCATTGTTATACTAGTGCACGAGCCTAAGTCAGTGCCAAGAACTCATCCATAGTATAAAAGTGAACAGAAATACAAGACCAAGTTTCAGCCCCGCATAATCTATTACCAAGAAGAAAGTAGTCTATTACTGCATGCCGAACTTCACGAACAGTCAAATAAGTCCCGTGTAGGGGTGGGACCCATATCCAACCAAATAAGGATATGTTTGAAGGCAGCGTAGAGAACACACAGCTAATACCTGGGAATGAAGCAAGACTATACAAAGCAAAGTCAGCAAAAATGCAAAAACTTAAAAAGGCTAATTTGCAATCTTGCGTAAAATAGTTGAAACGTGAGGACGACACATACGCGAGACTATCTGGCAAACCGCGTGATTTTCATTACTGGAAGAGTGCAGGATACATGGCAAAGCAGTCAGGTATAAAACTCTTAATACGCAAAGATAAGTCAGTATGCGACAAACACAGCACGCGAGACAGATCCAAAGCACGAGTCTAATCCAAAGCACGAAGAAGTCCAAAATGTGAAGCGAACTCTCAGTTCCGCATAAAGGCGGTCAATTGAATTACAATGCTCACCATAAACATTCAAATGTGGCCCACACAGAGGTTGGGACCCACACCAATAAATCTTGTATACAATGCAAAGCTAAACTCTACATACAATATGATGCTAAGCTAGCGTAAAGTCATCTAAACGCGAGGCTATACTCACGGCCAAAATAGATGCTAAACTCTCAGCCTCGCATAAACTTCAAGAAACAGAAGGCCAAGATCTGTGTTAGAGACTTAAGGTGCTAGGCCAACTAGCAGTCTTGCATAATATCTAATGAAGAAAAAAGTGGCCCATTAACTTACAATGGGTCGTAACCAATCAAATAAGGCCCACAAAGGGGGTGGGATCTGCATGCGGTTAAGCCTGCATAAAGCGATCAAGACGCGAGGCTAAGCTCATGTAAAGTAACTCAAGCACAATGGTATACTTGCATTGAGTGCAAAGTTATGCTCGCGGTTAAATTTGAATCTAAGTCAGTGTGCAAGGCTAAGTCAGTGCATGAATCTAACTTAGTATGCGAGGCTAAACCGGCACACAAGTCCAACCCCGCGTATAGTGCGAAATTATACTAGCCCAATCGCAAGGTTATGCCAGCTTAAAATGTGAGGCTAAGCTCGCGATTATAGGGCTAAGCTTGCAGTCTGCACGCACAACAACAAATTGAGTTGTACTAGGAGCACATCTCGAAAGTGTTTAACAAAAAAATTAAATGAAGAACTTTCAAAGAGTAAGACTTGGTCTTGGCTGTCAAAAGACCAATGATCATAACCCACAAGACTAAAATAAATTCGAACCCAAGTGGAAATGACCTTTTGTAGTAGAAACTGTCTACTCAAATGGAGCCTATTACCTGATCAATTAAAAGAGCGACAGGATGATGATGCCTATTAACGGAAAATTCTTTAAAAAATACTATATATAGCCACCTTAAAAAAAAGAGGAAGGGAAGGCTAATGAATCAACCACCCAATGTTATCAAAAGCAACAAGAAGATAAATCAAAAATTTCTTGTCAATCCTATTTTACTGGGGGTGGAAATGACCTGATGTCGAAAAAGCAAAGGGGAGAGGGAACGTTTGGCATTTAAGTCCAAACAAAACCCTTGATAACTCATCATGTTTAGAAAAATATCATGGCTAGCCCAACACAAACGGCAATTGGTAAAGACATCTCAAATCCGTTGATAGTTGGGGATTTGATAAAAATCCCGAAACAAACTTTATCATAATAAACCCATAGCCACTAAGGCAAAGGGGAGAGGAATTCAAAACCCTCGATAACTCATCATGCTTAGTAAAATAGCATGGCTAGCTCAACATAAATGGCGATTGGTAAATGTATGTCAAATCCGTTGATAGTTGGAGATTTATTAAAAATCCCATGACAAATCTATCGCAATACTATCCTACAAGGATACATCATTGCTCGATACCGAAAAGGCAAAGGGAAGAATGAACGTTTGGCATCTAATCACAAATAAAACCTTCAACAGCTCATCATGGTTAGGGAAATAGTATGGTTAGCCCAACGCAAATGGCTATTGGTAAAGGCATGTCAAATATGTTAATAGCTGGGGATTTGTTAAAAATCCCGTAAATCTATTATGTTAAGCTCTTAGCTCTGACAGTGAGACTCAAAACATCTCATCTCAAATAACTAAATCTGTCATGTTAAACTCTTATCTCTAATAGCAAGACTCGAACCATTTCGTCTCAAAACTACCAAATCTATCATGTTAAACACTTATCTCTGACATCGAGATTCAAACTATCTCACCCAAATACAGATAAATCTGTCAAGATAAACACTTATCTCTGACAGTAAGATTTGAATTATCACACACATTACAACAAATAAAGTTCCTGATGATCCTAATCCGATCATCTTGACGTGTACAATTAAGTGTCTTCGCCAAATCTGAGGCATGTGTAATTAAGCACCTCTATTGAAATCCCATGGGTACATTTAACAGTACACCTCTTCCCATGATTTTTCGACCCTAACCCCGGTCATCTTGGTATGTTTAATAGTACACTTCTGCAAAAACTCTATGGGTACTTTTAACAGTACACCTCTTTCCATGGTTCTTCGATCCTAATCTTCTTGGTATGTTTAATAGTACACCTCTGCAAAAATCCCATGGATACTTTTAACAGTACACCTCTTTCTATGCTTCTTCAATCCTAATCTGGTCATCTCTGTATGTTTAATAGTACATCTCTGCCAAAACCCCATGAGTACGTTTAACAGTACACCTCTGCCCATGGTTCTTCGATCTCAGTTCCATCATTTCGGCTCTGTTTGTTAGCCAGGCATGTCACCCCTTAATATGAAAATAATCACTGACTCTGTCTATCATTTAGGTGAGTCATCGGCTCTATTTGGCAATCCAAACGAGTCATATCACAATCAAAACACTCAGCTTGCCAAGGCACCTCCACACACTTAGCAAGTTCCATCTTCCATGAAATCATCCACCAACTCCATTAAATCCATCCGCTAATTTCAAAATGATCACCCCATAAGCACGTCAGTTATACCTCTGTCTATGACTCCGTAATTCTGACTTAGTCATCAAGGCTTTGTCTATGATTCAAACGAGTAATCTCATAATGATCAATGAAACTTAGCTTGCTATGGCAACACCATATCCTTAGCAAGTTTCGTCTCACTAATTTCACTCACTCATCACCACTAACATGCTATATAAAAGACCAAGATGAAACAATGATTTAAATGAAACTAAAATATTTTTCTCATTGTTTATAAGACAAAAGGAAGAACTTTTCTTAAAGAGGCCCGTAACTCAAGTAGACGGACTGTATTAAGGGCGCAAATCTCAAGGCAAAATTAGCCACCCAAATACACAAAGCTATTGCATAATGAACACAAACACGAGGCTAGCAAAACCTCACGTCCAAGAAGCTTAAATAAATCGAAAGCTGAAGAAAAAACCAAAATATTTAAAAATTTTGCTAAACAATGAAGGAGCAAAATTTCAAAAACTTTGGAGAAGCTCTTGTAAAATATTAAAAAAAATCCCTCACGAGCACGAGGCTGGCAGCCGCGAAGCAAACAGCCTCGCCTCACACGGCGAGCCCGCGAACTTACCCTCCATCTCATGCGGCGAGCCCAGCCTCCTTGCGCAAGTCTAGCCTCTTTCTCTTGCAGCAAGCCTAGCCTCTTTCTCTTGCAGCAAGCCTAGCCTCCATCTCACACGGCGATCCTAGCCTCCTTGCGCGAGCCTAACCTTCGTCTCACATGCAGTTAAAGTGGGCTCCGCTCTGAACTGTTTTGTATATTCTACAAATTTTAATCTGAGTCAAATTAATTTTTGGATGCAGGATCAGGACCAGATACAATGAATCTTGGAGTAAATCTTATCAAAAAGAAATTCAAATATCTTGTTAAGATTATAATAAGATTATGTTTCTATTTACAAGGACTCCCTCAACAATCTGGAACTTACAAATACCCCTCTAAAGGAACTCAAAAAGGACCTTTGGAACTTTTGGTCAGATCTCTCTCGCGCAAGAGTCCGAGTTTCTTCCAAGATCATAAAAGAAAAATGAGCTCAAGAAATCTCCACTGTCTCCAACTTTCGACGTCGGATCGTCTACAAGAAACGGATCAATTCTCGTATCTGTCTCGATTCCACGATCTTCTGTAAAAAGAGAGCGACGTGCTCTATAAGTCCTCTTATTTATTTTTTTATTTTCTTGAATTTCTTCATTGTAATCGAAGAAAAAGAAAATTTTCTGTAATTTTTAATTTTTCTCAATAGTAATGGAAATGTCTCCGATTTTTCCCAAAAATAGGATATTTAGAGACGACCAAGACAACTTTATTGAAAGGTCCACATTAGTTTGTATAATTCGTGCATGATTACTTGCAAAGAGCCCACGTACCTGATATGTAACAAATAAGAAGTTTTAAACATAAATCTGAAGTGGAAGATGATTGTCAAAACTTAAACTAGAAAGAAGATAAAGTGGCTTAAATCTGACAATAGAGGTGAAGTACAAATTGGATCAATTCATTGAATTGTGTCAGGAAAAAGATATTGTTTGACACTTCACTGTTATATAAACGCCACAAAAGAATGGAGTTAGGTCAAAATTAGAACTGGGACACATGTAGGAGAGCCCTCGGGTGGTGTCTGAATTACAGAAGTTTAGGTCATCTAATAATTTTTATTAGTGGGTATCCTCCCTGAAGCTCCTGACAAAGCTCTTTATTAGTATTGTATGCTTGCCTCAATTGTCAAATGAATTATTATTATTGTAAACTATTATTATTATTATTACTACTACTACCGTTGAATGGAAAACAAATTGTCTGATACTTTGTATTCAAAATGCTGCAATCAATACACATCAATGCCATCTTAAGCAATCTGTGTAAAATATGAACATCAGGATACTTCCAAGTTACAGGAGTCCTAATAAGGGATCGGAATCTCTCTCCCCTCAATCAGTCACAAGAAATAACTAGCAAAGCAAGATCCCACGCATTGGATCGAAGAAGAGCATCTCTTGAAGCGATCCTTGTGAGGAATAAGTTGAATGCACTCTTCTATGGTTTGAAAGGCGTAAAAACTACAACTGAATTGTGACCACCAAAGCCAGAGGAATTCGAAATAGCTGCCAGCGTGTGTACAAATGAAAATGTTAGGATTCTTAATTGTATCAACTGTCACTGAAGAAATTTACTATCATGAGAGATTTATTTGAAAATTCTTCTAAGTTATTACATTAAGAATGGCAGAAATTTTTTTGATGGCTTACTTTCGTTCCGTTCATTTTCAGTTCCGATGTGTTATGTCCTTGAAGACCTTCTTGATGGCATTAATTTACCTCTGCCAGGTCTCCAGCAAGTGTTGACGGAGCATGACAATTAGCATAATTCACCTGGAAATTAAGGGCTCGGAATTCCTCAACCAGCACACAAAGATCGTACAGTATCCAGGCATGGAGGAGTAATTACCTCGTCACGGGAAACTCTGGCAACTTCCAAGCTCTTTTCAATTCAAGAAGAAACTCCAAGACCATCTTTCCGGGGGTCCGTCATATGATGAGCATCACAAGTTATGGCACCTCCAAGGTACTCTGCGATTATCGTTGCTCCTCTCTTTCTTGCATGTTCCAAGCTCTCCATAATCTACCTCCAAAATTCTTTTTCTTATTAGAAACAAACTTACCAAGAAGAAGATAGCAACCAAGCGAAGGGTAAGCAAACTACCAGCACACCAGAACCCTCCCCCATGACGAAGCCATCCCTGCCCGTGTCCCACGGCCTAGAAGCTTTCTCTGGCTCATCATTTCTCTGCAGAAGCGTCCTGCACGCAATGAAACCACCAATGCCAGTCGGCAGAATCGCGGCTTCTGTCCCTCCAGCGACCATAATATCAGCTTCTCCCCTTCTGATCTGATTGGCTGCGGCATAGAAGCAGTTGTTTGCAGTTGCGCACGCAGTTGAAATGGAGTAGTTTGGCCCCATGAGGCCTGTGTCGATAGCTAGCAAGGCTGACCCCATGTTGGTGATGGAGTAAGGAATGAAGAAGGGGGAGATCTTCTTGTACCCCTTCAGGACATAGGATTCGACTCCGGTTGTGAAGGCACTTAGACCATCCATGCCTGATCCGACTAACACTCCAATTCTTGATTTGTCCATCTGATACAAGAAATATTTTGTCATGGATTGCTCTAAAATTTCTCGCTTTCACAACAAGTATAGAATTTTTGATGCTCTTGTGATATCTTTGTTAATTGGAGCAAAGATATGTCAATAAAACATTTACATTCATTAGTTTTTCTTTCTTCAGGTTTTCTCCAAAAATAATCAGTGTTGAATTTTAAATTATTTACGTACTTTTTGCCGGCTTAGTCTGTCAAATTTTAAGCTCTGTTATATCTTATATCGTAGAATTGGTAATATGATGTTATTACTAATTGGGCATTTCTTTGTTCATACGGTTCAAAATGTTCATGTCATGTTTCTCAAAATATAACATAAATATATCAGTTATTTACATTTTCGGCATAAATATATCAGTTTTTAATTTACAACAATTTACGTTAGCAGTTTCATTGAATTAGTTTGAAATCAGCATTTTTTTCAATCATAAGAAGAAGTTGTGACATTAAGAGTGACAGTAACTCTAACAAGATCTGCAGGAGCAGTCAAAGGAGGGAGGCGATTTCCGGCCAGGTAAGGAAGCTTTCTCCGGCAAGGGAAAAAAAAAAGAGAGGAGGGAAGGGAAGAGAATTTTTTGGAGAAGAACCAAGTGACCTCATATTATAGTTTCATCATCGGTCGCTTACCATCACGGGAGGCAAGGAAGGAGGTTGTTGTTTCGACCTATGACCACTCACCAACATTCGACGATAGATTTCGGGTGGAACTGGCTAGGAAGAGGAAAAAATGAGGAGGAGAATAGCAGCGAGGATGATAAGAATCCAAAACACAGAAGGAGAAGCTGGTCGAAAGTGGTAAAGGGGTCGGCAGAAGGCGGGACAGGTGATCGCAGGGGGACAACAATCCCAATTAAGTCTAGTGCAAGCTATACTAGAAAAGATGTTCTGGCAATACTGATAGCAGCCAAATAAGTGGCTAGAGGAGCAACAAACAAGTTCTCCAAGGAGGAGTCATGGAAGGCTCTCCAAGGAGGAGTCATGGAAGACAGTCAAATCTGGGGCGACCATCAAGAAGGAAAGAATGGCAAATACAGTAGCATCAAACATGGAGTAGAGGGGAATAGAAAGATGAAATTCTCACCAATGTGGAGACCACTCTTAGAAAGTCCGGAAACATGCTGAATTTGTGGCAAGAAAGGACACTTCAAGGACGAGTATTTATTCATCCGTTGCAGGTTCTGTAAGGGACTGGGCCATAAGATTGAAAAATGCCCTATTGCTCCAAAGAGAGAGTAGAAGCCAAAGCTTAAACTCAAGCCCAGGGCGCTTCCTTCGCAGGCTACTATGGGGCAAGGAATGGTCCCAAAGAACCCAAGTACAAATTTAGCAAGAGAGGAGGACATCAACGTGGATGTGGGAGCTCTGGCTCCTCCACCACGAACAAAGCCTGCAGCCTTTATTCTGACCTCGGACCATGTAAGGGATGAATAACAACAACTATCCAAAATTCTAGGGGTACTGTATCGTGGGTATGGAAACCCTTTGGTAGAGGACATGAGGGAGGGACGAGCGACACTGTCAGGAGACTCTGTCGAGTACAGATGGATAATTCATGATGGTGGAAATAAATTTTGACATATTTTTCCATGAAGGAGGTTTTATCATAGCAGCAAGTAAGATTTCAATCCCATGCCGGGAGTACAAGGCAGGTTTCAAGGTGTGCAGATGGACGGGAGAAGAAGAGGATCAATTTTACTATTTTCCGATCATGGCGTAGATGGAGATCAGAGGTTTACCAATACACCACTGGAATAGGGTGGATATCAGTAAACTGATGGTCAAATTTACACATATCATAAACATTGATGAGGATACCAGCCAGAAAATCAAATTGGATTGCGCTAGAGTCAAGGTGGGGTGTGATAATCTCACCGCGATTCTGCAACAAATCAATGCGGTTATGGAGGTTGATGCTATTCAACCAAACTCAAAATAGTTCAAAATTATCGCACGAGTTCATTGGTGGGTCTTGAGGGTGTTTCGATCACCGGTAAGATCAGTTCAAATCAGCCATTGACCGTGATAGTTAGTCTTCCCGCTGGCAATTGGCGAAGCTACACATGGAAAAGAATTGACAGGGAGATGAAGTAAGGGAACACAACAGTGCTGCCACCGATCAACCGAAGCATGGGACTACAGGACAAGAGTCAGATCCAAACAGGAGATGTTGAGGAAGGAACAAAATTAACCTACGGGGTGGATAGGGAGATCAGTCCGAAAAATGAAAAACATAGGGGTGAGAGCCTTACTTCCGCCGAAAGGCATGCAGGAGCTCTCTGCCCAAAAATACGCACTACTAGAAAGTCAAAGCAATACCTTTTTGATGCAGTTAGCAAGTACGCCGCTGAAGGGGAAATAATTTGGATGGAGGAGGATCCGTTGGTCATCAACGAAAAAGGTTCCAACTTTAGAATTTTGAGAAGAGATGAAGCGGGGAGACTTTCTATTGATACTAAAGAAATCAGAGAGCTTACCTGTTTGGGAAAGGCAACGAAGTTACCTGCCGAAGGGGGAGTGAACAGAAAGAAGTCATATCTAAGCAAAGCGAGAGAGTTGAAGAACTCAGGAGTAGCCAGAGGTTTGTGTTTCGAGAAGGTGGCCAAAATATGGGAACGATAAGGCGAGTGCCTAGAGGGGAAATTGATGGGGACAGGATGAAGGAGGGGGAGGTGTTAGGTGAGAGAAGGAGATCTTTCTCCTCTTTACCAGAGGAATGAAAGAGAAGTGGGGCACTGTAAGAAGAAGAAGCGTCTCATAGGGGCGAGCTGTAACGACCACCTTTCGATTATTGCATTTAATTCAATTCTAATAATAATAATAATAATAATAATAATAAAATAAATTAAAATAAGTTAAAATCTGGAAAAATAAATAAATAAATAAATAAAAGGGGGATTTGTTTAGGATGAGAATTTAGAAGCGGTTGAGATCAAAACGAATTCGAAGATTTACCTTATCCAAAAGATTTGTTATTAAAATCTTCAACCAATAAGATTGCATCTCAACCAACAATATCATATCTCAACCTTCCAATCCTTTTAAATTTTAAATAAAGATAAACTAAAGCCCCTCTCCTCTGGAACGCAGAAGAACTTCAGAACGTGCGGGAAGGAGAGAGAAAGGAACCAAGGAAAGAAAAAGGAGGAAAGAAGAAATTCAGCCAAGGTGAGTTATTAAACTCATTGAACATGCTATTCCTTATATTTATTTTTATAATTTGACATTAACATCACAGTTGTGAAAATCAAATCTATATTGAGCATCAAAAGAGACTTTTTTTTTTTTATGTTGGACAGTTCCCTTATTTCTTTCAACTGATTTTTAACATGGTCGCAATTTACTAAGAACATTATGCTAATGGAATTTAACTTACTTTGTAAATCACAGTATTTGTTACATGTAAAACATCGTTTGAAAGGAATGCAACTGGATATATCACTAAGTGTTCTTTTTACTTGTTTCTTGAAGTGTGGTGTGAGTTAAGAATGATATTAATCTTTCTTTAGTTCTAGAGAAGACAAAAAGTGATTAAGAATGATATTAATCTTTCTTTAGTTCTAGAGAAGACAAAAAGCTTGTTCCTTGGACCATCTTGGAGGCGAAACTTGATTTAATGTCTTCTTTTAGCCTTGCAACTTTAACTGATTTTAATAAGAAACTCTATATAAAGAACAAAGGTAACACTTAAGTTTGTCTGATTGGTAAGGATTACGAAGATATCTGGAATAATGGATTCATTTAATTCTCATTAATTAGTGTCTTTATTTTATTTTTTTTTTTATCTTTATATGACTCTGTCATGACATTCTTGTTAGTCTAGGGTGGTTCTTAGAGTTATGGAATGATTTGAAATATTTCATACTAAACTACTAAGGGAATACACATCAAATGCTACTTTCCTATGAGAACATGCAATGCAATATTGATTTGAATCGAGATCCATATCTTCAGATGTTCTTTATCAGAAGCCTTAATTTGATCAGAATCTATTTGCTTTATAGTTATGGTTTCAGATGTATATTTGAGCATATTGAAATTTCCTTGAGCCAACCAGCTTCTAGAATAATATGTCAGCTATTATGTGTTGCATCATACGTGGTCAATTCTGAGGTTCAGGCCTTCCTCAGTTAAAATTGTTCCAAAGAACTGGGAACCATTCATGGAAACATACGGCCACAAATCGGGTCCGTTGCAGTGAGCTATCTGCTTTTGTTTCCTGAATAAGGGTTGAATAAGGGTTAATCTGGTCTAGCTTGAGTTGTTTGTGCCGGGAAACTTAATTTTAATTTCGAAGCCTGTCTTTTAGTATTTGGGTGATTGCCTATGTAGAATGGTCTTTTCGGTCCTGAACTAATGATTATTTTCTGACTAAAAAAAAAAAAAATTCAATTTTGAGGACTTCTACATTACCATGGGAGATGCAAATTCCTAGTGGTCTTGGTACTGCTTTTTGCTAACCCTACACAGGTCTGCTCTAAGTTCATTAAGCTTCATCTTATGGGAGTGCTCCAGCTTCTTCTTCTTTTTCTGCTCCAGCTTCTGCTGCTTCTTCTTCTTCTACTTCTGCTTCTTATTCTTTTCTGCTTCTGCTACTTCTTCTTCTGCTCCTACTTCTGCTTCTTCTTCTTTTCCTGCTTCTGCTTCTTCTTCTTCTTTTCCTGCTTCTACTACTGCTTCTTCTTCTGCTTCTGCTTCTGCTTCTTCTTCTTCCTTTCCTGCTTCTGCTACTACTTCTCCTTCTGCTTCTGCTTCTTTTTCTTTTTCTGCTTTGGGTTCTCTTCTCCTTTCCCTGTTCGGTTGCAATGACAGGGAAATTTAAGTAAATTCTAAGTGTGCACATATTACTAGTGAGCACCATTTCCCCCTAAAGTTGTAAATCACTTTACTAAATAGTTTGTGGTATGCATGTAGAACTACCTGGTTGTATGGCAGGTAACTTTATGTAGTTCTAAATGCGCACATATTTCACTAGTGAGCACCATTTTTCCTATGTTGTAAATCACTTTACTATACATCATATTAGAAATAAAGCCCGAAAAGACACCAAAAATTATGAAATTGGTGATAGATCATTAACTCTGGCATTGTACATTATTCTTTATTGTTACTATTGTTACCACAGAATATTGAAATTAATGATGATCACCAATCCATTAAGTTAAAACGAATGACGTACACTTGAATCGTCATACACTGGGATTTGGGAAAAATTTAGGTTCAAATGAATTAGATAGCTGGACGTAACTGTGCGACTGTTTCCCATTTTGGGAGGATCGGGATAGGCTCCGATCACCACTGCGCCACTATTTCCCATTTTGGGAGGATCGGGATAGGTTCCGATCAAAATTACTGTTCCGTTTTTCCGGGGGTAGACGGGGATGCGTTCAGACCAGCTATATTCATATTTTTCCTGAATTTTCAAATACCATAATTAAAAGACATCAACTAAAAAAAAATAATAACAAAAATGTCGTCTACCCTTATTTGTATGTCTGTCCCTGATATTGAGTTATTATTGTTATTTGTTATGTTAGATCTCTTTACTGACGATCCTGGTTATGCATGACTAGATGCAGATATTTATCAAGAAGTAGATCCTCCAGAAACAGAACAAGATGTGGCATACTTTAAGGAACAGACCGATCTACAGGAGTGATGAAATTTTTAGTTAATTGCTTTCATTTTAGAAACTGTAATAAGTGCATATGACACTTCATTTGGTTTTATTTGAAACAGCTCTTTTATTCATGAATAATTTATTTGTAGTGACATTTTGTTGATTCTACTTAGAGAAAGTTTGTTATCACTTTGATTTAAAAAAAATATATCATTTATTTCTATATGTTATTCAATTTAAATTATACTGCAACTGTAATGGTTTGTTTTGAGGGTTGTTGAGTAGTCACTCGACGCCGAACGTTTCAGCTTTCCACACTACGGAAAGTGGAGCGTTACAGGTGGTATCAAAGCCAGGTTTCTTTAAGCCTGTTCAAGTGATTTGAACAGACTTGAATATCATTACAGTCTGCAAATAAATAAATAAATATAATAGTTTAATTTTTACTAAACTATTTAAGGTTCAATACAGCTATATAGATATATACACATAAATATGTTTTTTTTCTAAATATATCTATTTGCTTTTATTATGTTTATTAAAGTAATACTTACATTATTCCGTTTCCTCAGAAAGATGGCTCGACAGACTAATAGGAATGGAGCAAATTCCGGCTCGACCTCGAACACCACCGAAGCCAATGAAATGATAGGACTGCTTAGTAAGATGGTCGACGCGCAACAACAACAGGCCGAAACCTTTCGAGCAGGAGTGATGGCGGCCTTAGATCGTGTGGCAGAACCGAGGGACCAGCGCCCTGGAGGGATATCTGATTTCAGACGCCTTCATCTATTTACATTCTCGGGAACAGTAGGAGCCTTGGAAGCTGAACAGTGGCTCTTGCAGATGGAAGACTTATTAAGAGCTACTAGGATTCCAGATGCTGACAAAGTAAGTGTCGTCAAAATTCAACTGACGAATATAGCAAGGACTTGGTGACAATCAGAGGAGAACAGACTATCCCAGCCAATCTTGTGGGATGCTTTCACAAAGAGTTTCCTTGCAAGATTCTTTCCTAGAGCAGCCAGGAGAGAGATGGAGCACCAATTCATTAACTTGAGGCAGGCCGGAATGACAGTAGAAGAGTATGCATCAGAGTTTGTTCGCCTGAGTCGATTTACGCCATACATGGTATCAGATGAGGCAGATCGTGCTCATCGCTTCCAGCAGGGATTGAGAATAGATATCCAGAAGTATTTAGTAATCTCCAGAATGGAGACCTATGCTGAAGTTATTGATGCAGCTCGAGATATAGAGCAGGTGATAAATAAGGAAAGGAGGGTTCAGTCTTCTGCACCCAAGAGGTCGGCCAGTCAAATGTTGGGAGGAACTTCATCCAGGAATACTGAGAAGCGCCTGGTCATTTCTTCGCAACAGAAGGTTACTTGCACACATTGTCAGAAGCCAGGACACACTATCAAGGAGTGTCGGTATGCTAACAATTTATGCCTAGCATGTGGTTCAAGTGAACATAAGATCGGGGATTGTCCACGCAGGAGGAACATGGGGTCAACGCCTTGCCTCCCAGTTCTTCAACAACAACAGCAGACACAGAGGGATCAGAATGACAATCAGAATAGGCGACCACTTCCACCTCAGAATAGAGCTTATGAGCAAGCTAAGAAGAATAAGGCCGTGGACATGGGACGTGGACAAGCATATAACCTAACCACAGAGCAAGCAGAGAAGTCAGATGACGTGGTGGCAGGTATGATACTAGTCAATCATATACCCGCATCAGTTTTATTTAACTCAGGAGCATCACATTGCTTTATTTCCTCTAAATTTGTGACACTACATGCCATACCTTATGAGAACCTGAACATTAGATGGAAGATAAGTACGGGTAATGGGGGTATTATTTCTACTCAAATGTGTAGATTGTGTCCTGTAGTAATTTGTATAAGGGAATTTTATGCTAATTTCCTGATTATCGATACTCACGGATTTGACGTGATATTGGGAATGGATTGGTTAAGTACCTTTCATGCAATTATTGACTGCCGGAGGAGAAGCGTTGTCTTCAGGATACCGAATCACCCATAGTTCGAGTTCATCGGGGGCAGCAGCACCAAGGAACCTGCAGAATTTAGAGCTCGATCTACGGAGGGAGTCATAATCCAAATGGATGCCATACCAACTGATATCCCAGTGGTGTCAGAGTTTTTGGACATCTTCTAGGATTTTTCAGGATTACCACTAGACAGGGCAGTGGAGTTTGCTATTGAACTTCTTCCTGACACTTCACCAATCTCCCTAGCACCATATCGAATGGGTCCAGCAGAGCTAAAAGAAGTGAAGATGCAATTAGACGAGTTGGAAGCTAAAGGTTTCATTAGACCAAGTACTTCCCCTTGGGGTGCACCAGTACTATTGACTGGGAAGAAAGATGGAGGCAAAAGATTATGTATTGATTACAGGGGATTAAATAGGGTCACTATCAAAAATCGATACCCACTACCGAGGATTGATGACTTGTTCGATCAGCTTGGTGGTGCTAGAGTATTTTCCAAGTTGGATCTTAAGTCTGGGTATCACCAAGTGAAAGTGAATGAGTCGGATGTTCCTAAAACAGCATTCCGGACTCGATATGGGCATTTTGAATTCTTAGTGATGCCATTCGGAGTGACGAATGCACCTGCAATTTTTATGAACTTAATGAATCGAATTTTCCTTCCATATTTGGATAAATTCGTTGTGGTGTTTATAGATGACATATTGGTGTATTCAAGGACCGAAGTGGATCATACTAAACATTTAAGGATAGTTCTGGAGACACTAAGGAAGGAAAAATTATATGGGAAGCTCAGTAAATGCGAATTTTGGCTGAAGAGTGTTTCATTCTTGGGACACATTATTTCTCAAGATGGAATCTCAGTCGATACTGGCAAGGTTTCAACAGTGGAGGTTTGGCCGATCCCGAAACATGTTTCAGAGGTGAGAAGCGTTCTGGGATTAGCAGGTTATTATCGAAAGTTCGTGCAAGACTTTTCTAAGATTGCAGGACCCCTGACCAAGCTCCTGAGGAAAGGAGAGAGGTACGACTGGACAGTTGAATGTGATGCAGCTTTCAATGATTTGAAAAGGAGGCTCACAACAGCACCAGTATTAGCCGTACCAGAAGGGACCGAAGGAATGGTTGTATACAGTGATGCGTCCGGCAGGGGGCTAGGTTGTGTGTTGATGCAACGAGGACGAGTGATAGCTTCTGCTTCTAGACAATTGAGACCGCATGAGAAAAACTATCCCACACATGATTTGGAGCTTGCAGCTGTGATTTTTGCATTAAAAATTTGGAGGCATTATTTGTTAGGTAGCAAAGTGGAGATTTATACAGACCATAAGAGTCTTAAGTATATCTTCATACAGAAAGAACTTAATTTGAGACAGAGAAGGTGGCTCGAATTGATGGCAGATTATGACATCAATTTGCAATACCATCCTGGTAAGATCAATGTGGTACCTGATGCCTTGAGCAGAAAGCCTATGGTAATGGTTCTAACTCAGCAGAAGAAGCTACTCGAAGAAATTATGCAGTTAGAATTAGAAATTACCTTACCCGGTGCCGAGGCACAAATACTGGCTTTACAACTCCAACCGCCATTGGTAGAAAAGATTAAAGAAGCTCAGAAAGATGATCCTCAGTTGCAAAGATTCCGAAGACAAGTAGAAAAAGGACAGAGGACAGATGTATGTATCCACGCAGATGGGTCTCTCCGATTGGGCAGTAGGTTGTGTGTGCCCAAAGGAGAAATTCGATAGGAAGTATTATCAGAGGCGCATAGTTTAGTTTACGCTATCCATCCTGGAGGAACAAAGATGTATCAAGACCTGAAGCAGCATTTTTGGTGGCATGGAATGAAGCGTGAAATTGCCAAGTTTGTATCCAAGTGCTTAACTTGTCAGCAAGTTAAAGCAGAGTATCAAAGAATGCCGGGACTTCTTCAACCTTTACCCATACCCGAGTGGAAATGGGAAAGAGTTACAATGGATTTTGTTACCGCATTGCCACGTAGTCCCAAGGGTAATAATGCAATTTGGGTAATTGTGGACCGCCTCACTAAAGTAGCGCATTTCATACCATTTCGTGTAGGACAGTCTATCAAAATTTTGGCAGAAAAGTATATGCTTTAAGTGGTAAAATTATATGGTGTGCCGGTTAGCATTATATCAGACCGAGATGCTCGTTTCACCTCTCAGTTTTGGAAGAAACTGCAAGATAGTCTGGGATCAAAACTAGAGTTCAGTACAACATATCACCCAGAAACAGATGGCCAGTCAGAAAGAACTATCCAGACATTGGAGGATATGTTGAGGGCTTGTATGCTTGACTTCGGAGGATCATGGGAAGATTTCCTACATCTGGTAGAATTCGCCTACAATAATAGCTACCAAGCAAGCATTAAGATGGCACCATTCGAGGCTATGTATGGAAGAAAATGTAGATCACCGTTATATTGGGATGACATTGGAGAAAGAAAATTACTTAGGCCAGAAATGATTACCCAGACAGTAGATAAAATTAACTTACTACGGCAACATCTGAGAGCAGCCCAAGACCGACAGAAGAGCTGGGCAGACCACCGACGGCGGTTTCTGGAATTTCAAGTAGGAGACTCAGTTTTCTTAAAGGTTTCGCCCACACGTGGGGTCATTCGTTTTGGCAACCGTGGGAAGTTAAGTCCAAGATTCATCGGCCCCTTCGAGATCTTGGAACGAAAAGGCAAGGTCTCGTATCGCCTAGCATTACCGTCTACACTGGAACAAATACATAACGTTTTCCATGTCTCACAATTAAAACGGTATGTACATGATGAGAGGCATATCGTGGACTATTCAGGAGTGGAGATCGGACCAGACCTATCATATTCAGAAGAACCGATCGCCATACTTGACCGTATAGAGAAGACTTTGAAGAACAAAGTAATTCCACTTGTATTGGTTTCTTAGAATCGACATTCCAACCGGGAGGCAACCTTGGAACGAGAGGAAGACATTCGAGAGCGTTTTCCTCACTTATTTGAGTAAAGGTATAACTCCTCTACATCATTTGAATTTAAAGAAATTTCGAGGACGAAATTTTTCTTAAGGGGGGTAGAATATAACAACCACCTTTCGATTATTGTATTTAATTCAATTCTAAAAAAAATAATAATAATAATAATAAAATAAATTAAATTAAAATAAGTTAAAATCTGGAAAAATAAATAAATAAATAAAAGGGGGATTTGTTTAGGATGAGAATCTAGAAGCGATTGAGATCAAAACGAATTCGAAAATTTCCCTTATCCAAAAGATTTGTTATAAAAATCTTCAACCAATAAGATTGCATCTCAACCAACAATATCATATCTCAACCTTCCAATCCTTTTAAATTTTAAATAAAAATAAACTAAAGCCCCTCTCCTCTGAAACGCAGAAGAACTTCAGAACGTGCGGGAAGGAGAGAGAAAGGAACCAAGGAAAGAAAAAGGAGGAAAGAAGAAATTCAGCCAAGGTGAGTTCTTAAACTCATTGAACATGCTATTCCTTATATTTATTTTTATAATTTGACATTAACATCACAGTTGTGAAAATCAAATCTATATTGAGCATCAAAAGAGCCTTTTTTTTTATGTTGGACAGTTCCCTTATTTCTTTCAACTGATTTTTAACATGGTCGCAATTTGCTAAGAACATTATGCTAATGGAATTTAACTTACTTTGTAAATCACAGTATTTGTTACATGTAAAACATCGTTTGAGGGGAATACAACTGGATATATCACTAACTGTTCTTTTTACTTGTTTCTTGAAGTGTGGTGTGAGTTAAGAATGATATTAATCTTTCTTTAGTTCTAGAGAAGACAAAAGCTTGTTCCTTGGACCATCTTGGAGGCGAAACTTGATTTAATGTCTTCTTTTAGCCTTGCAACTTTAACTGATTTTAACAAGAAACTCTATATAAAGAACAAAGGTAACACTTAAGTTTGTCTGATTGGTAAGGATTACGAAGATATCTGGAATAATGGATTCATTTAATTCTCATTAATTAGTGTCTTTATTTTTTTTTTATCTTTATATGACTCTGTCATGACATTCTTGTTAGTCTAGGGTGGTTCTTAGAGTTATTGAATGATTTGAAATATTTCATACTAAACTACTAAGGGAATACACATCAAATGCTACTTTCCTATGAGAACATGCAATGCAATATTGATTTGAATCGAGATCCATATCATCAGATGTTCTTTATCAGAAGCCTTAATTTGATCAGCATCTATTTGCTTTATAGTTATGGTTTCAAATGTATATTTGAGCATATTGAAATTTCCTTGAGCCAACCAGCTTCTAGAATAATATGTCAGCTATTATGTGTTGCATCATATGTGGTCAATTCTGAGGTTCAGGCCTTCCTCAGTTAAAATTGTTCCAAAGAACTTGGAACCATTCATGGAAACATTCGGCCACAAATTGGGTCCGTTGCAGTGAGCTATCTGCTTTTGTTTCCTGAATAAGGGTTGAATAAGGGTTAATCTGGTTTAGATTGAGTTGTTTGTGCCGGGAAACTTAATTTTAATTTCGAAGCCTGTCTTTTCGTATTTGGGTGATTGCCTATGTAGAATGGTCTTTTCGGTCCTGAACTAATGATTATTTTCTGACTAAAAAAAAAAAATTCAATTTTGAGGACTTCTACATTAGCATGGGAGATGCAAATTCCTAGTGGTCTTGGTACTGCTTTTTGCTAACCCTACACAGGTCTGCTCTAAGTTCATTAAGCTTCATCTTATGGGAGTGCTCCAGCTTCTTCTTCTTTTTCTGCTCCAGCTTCTGCTACTTCTTCTTCTTCTACTTCTGCTTCTTCTCCTTTTCTGCTTCTGCTACTTCTTCTTCTGCTCCTACTTCTGCTTCTTCTTCTTTTCCTGCTTCTGCTTCTTCTTCTTCTTTTCCTGCTTCTTCTTCTTCCTTTCCTGCTTCTGCCTGCTTCTGCTACTGCTTCTTCTTCTGCTTCTGCTTCTGCTTCTTCTTTTTCTACTTCGGGTTCTCTTCTCCTTTCCTTGTTCGGTTGCAATGACAGGGAAATTTAAGTAAATTCTAAGTGTGCACATATTACTAGTGAGCACCATTTCCCCCTAAAGTTGTAAATCACTTTACTAAATAGTTTGTGGTGTGCATGTAGAACTACCTGGTTGTAGGGCAGGTAACTTTATATAGTTCTAAATGCGCACATATTTCACTAGTGAGCACCATTTTTCCTATGTTGTAAATCACTTTACTATACATCATATTAGAAATAAAGCCCGAAAAGACACCAAAAATTATGAAATTGGTGATAGATCATTAACTCTGGCATTGTACATTATTCTTTATTGTTACTATTGTTACCACAAAATATTGAAATTAATAATGATTACCAATCCATTAAGTTAAAACGAATGACTTACACTGGAATCGTCATACACTGGGATTTGGGAAAAATTTAGGTTCATATGAATTAGATGGCTGGACGTAACTGTGCCACTGTTTCCCATTTTGGGAGGATCGGGATAGGCTCCGATCACCACTGCGCCACTGTTTCCCATTTTAGGAGGATCGAGATAGGCTCCGATCAAAATTACTGTTCCGTTTTCCCGGGGGTAGACGGGGATGCGTTCAGACCAGCTATATTCATATTTTTTCTGAATTTTCAAATACCATAATTAAAAGATATCAACTAAAAAAAATAATAACAAAAATGACTTCTAACCTTATTTGTATGTATGTCCATGTTATTGAGTTATTATTGTTATTTGTTATGTTAGATCGCTTTACTGACGATCCTGGTTATGCATGACCAGATGCAGATATTTATCAAGAAGTAGATCATCCAGAAACAGAACAAGATGTGGTATATTTTAAGGAACAGGCAGATCTACAGGAGTGACGGGTATGCTGATAACACTAAATAGATTTGACAAAGATTTTGTGAGGGACACTATTGCTAAACTCCTCGAGAGTGATGTGTGTAAAGAAATTAGGAGGCAAATTAGGCGTGTTAGGAAGAGGCAACCATTCAGATTACCGAAGCATATCAGGGAGATAAGAAAGATATTGTATGGTGATGTGTAAGGGATAGAGACCATAGAAAATGAGACATCCGGAACAGGAACGATGCAAGACTGGATAGAGGCACCAGAGGCTCACGTACAATGTGGGGGAGCGTACAAGAGAAGGGGAGCCAGGCTAAGGAGGACATAGTGGGGGAACTACCAAGCCAGGGTGATGTTACAACATCCTTGATAATGCCGTCTAGGAGAAGAAAATGACTGGAGGAAAAAAGAGGTGGGCAACAATACCAATTGGGACAGATTGCAATATCAGCCACTAAGCGTAAGGTGGTGCAGACAGACCCTCCTCAAGATACATCTATCCCAGAATTTAATATTCTTAATTGTGTGCCTGATAATGTGTTAATTGAGTTAGCTCATACATGTGATACTGATTTGGGGGTGGAAAGCATGGACCAATTACACAATCTCACATTGTTAAAAAATCTAAATGGTTCATCATTAGAATACCGGAGTGGGGCCCAAATACCATAGAAATACTGGTAGAGGGTTGTGGAGAAGAAATTAGGGATATCGATAAATTATATTTTTTGGAATGTTAGAGGGCTGGGGAATGCAGCTAAAAGAAGAATTGCGATGCAAGTGATACGCAATAATAAGATTAACATTATATGTATGGAGGAGACAAAATTAACAGACCCTGACTCCTGGATTTTGGGATCCATTGCTTCTAGAAAAATTTTCGACTTATGTATCTTGAATGCAAGGGGAGCATCTGGGGGGATTTTGATTGAATTCAACAAAAATTATCAGATTTTGAATTCCTAGTCCGAGGAGTGTTCACTATCAGTTAGACTTAGAAGGATCATAGACGGATGGGTGTAAATAGTGACGGCTATGTGTGGACCACACAAGAGAAGACTACGCTCCCAATTTTGGAAGGACCTCACAAAAGTTAGAAACAACTATGATGATCCATGGATTTTGGGGAGATTTTAAAATTACTAGTTTGTTAGTGAAAGGAGAGGGGAGGATAGGTCGTCTAAGGACGGGGAGGAGTTCAATGATTTCATTAATCGGTTGGACCTCATAGACATGCCTTTAGTGGATAGGATGTTCACATGAGGTTCAACCCGACAATGGCTAAACTTGACAGGATATTTGTCTCTGAAAATTGGGACACCAATTTTCCTTTGGCAGAGATCCAATCACTTCAGCACCCGACCTCGGACCATATCCGATTATCACTTGATTCCGGAGAGAGGAAACAAAAAACAGACAAGCATTTTCATTTTGAGAAATGGTGGCTGAAACACGGAGAGGTTCATGACCTAATTAGGGAAAGTTTGTCTCAGCGCACGAGAGCCAATGATGCAGCAGTAAATATAAGTATTAAATTACGCCGATTACAGAAGGTAATGAGGAAATGGGAGCGGAGGTTTAATAACAAAGGAAGGAATGAGAAGGAGGCCATATTGAAGGAACTGGAGACTTTGGAAAAACTTGAAGAGAGCCGCAATTTGTCTCTGGAGGAGAATGGTAGAGTGTTACAACTAAGATGGAAGAATTAGGAAATATATAAGAGGGAGGAGCTATGGTGGAATAAAGAGCACATGCTAAGTGGCTGAAGAAGGGGGTTACTAACACTACTTTTTTTCACAAATGGACAAGTATACGACATAAAACGAACAAGATTCATCACCTAAGGGTGGGGAATTCACAAGTTAGTGGAGAATTGCTGAAGGAGCATGCATACCGATATTTTAAGAAGTTGTTTGGTAGGAAGAACAGTTTTCGTGCTCGCTTAAGAGAGGGTGCCTAGGAGAATGAGGTGGAACTCTCTGATCTTGATGAGGAGTTTCAGAAGGAAAAGATCAAGAGAGCGGTATGGAAGTTAAGACAGGTCAAGGTGTCAGAGCCTGATAGATTCTCACTATTTTTCTTTAAAACCTTCTGGGAGGAAATAAAAAGGGATCTAGTTTGGCTAATGGAAGAAGTATTTGATTAGTATCATATATTATATTTTTCCTCCCATATTTTATCTATTTTTATATATAAATAAATACTACTCGGATATTTTTAGTTTGTTTTTCAGATAATCCTATTCATATGATGTGATATTTACTGCAAGCGCACAGTGTCGGTGTAGCGCTATACAGGTCGTCCCACAGGGATCTAGGGTGCTTTTGCGATTCTTACTTTTTCCTCAGTCTAACGGACTAACCAAAGATTTTAGTTTGAAGTCGGATTAATCTAAATAGCCTAGGATCTAAAATCCACTAGTTTCCAACCATGTTCTTACTTCTATTATTTTCTTCTATCATAAAAATTTGATCTTTTTAGTTTAATCTTTACTTCAAGTGCCCTAAGTATGAGCTATCAAGTTGTGTGCAAGCATAACTCATCAAAAATACTACTTTTCATAAAGACAAACTAAATCTTTAGATAGTTCGATGAAAAAGATAAAATCAATAACCCCAAACCCTAACTAAGTATAGGCTATCAAGAAACCTAATTCAAGTATAACCTATCTAAGTCTTAATCTTCGAATTCTTGTATTTTATTCTTTTCATAGAAAAATCATGTTTTTATTTATTTTATTTAAGAAGAAAAATATTAGAAAATAATTACATGGTGGATCCTAACTTCATCTATATCCTAGAGCTAAACTATAGCTACTCATATTTTTAATAAGCAAGATAAAATTTTTATTCATGAATATGATTTAACCCTAATCTAGAAAGTGGTAAACCTAAACTAGAAAGTGATAAACTCTATCTAGAAAGCAAGTAAAAATCTCAAGAAAAATGGTTTATCTCTTGAACACGGTGTTGTGGCAGCCAACCTTCAGCAAAACCCTAAT
Source organism: Dracaena cambodiana (assembly GCA_036321105.1). Lineage (NCBI taxonomy): Eukaryota > Viridiplantae > Streptophyta > Magnoliopsida > Asparagales > Asparagaceae > Dracaena > Dracaena cambodiana. The sequence continues at coordinate 7,392,648 of JAYEPQ010000006.1, read as the reverse complement.
TTTATTAATTTCAAAACGAGTACAAAAATTCCGGATTCTCTTTAGAATACAAGGATACGTCCAATATATAGGCTTCGAAAATCAAACCCTAATTCTAGCAGAACTACAAGACCAATAAATTACAGCGAAGCCGTGTGAGAAAACTCAGCTATTGAGCCCATATTGGGCCGCCATTTAGTGGCAAAACCCGCTAATTAGCGGCTCCATAAAGCCAAACTTTGTTGAAAATTTTTGCACGTGAAATTATTGTCTTGGTTGTTTGATATTCCTAACTGTATTCGACTTTAAGTCTCTACAGAATTGTAATCTCGTAGTCTTGCCCACTTTAGAAACTTTTCGGACTCTGATTTCCGATTCCAACTCTGATTTCATACCATCTCCTTGTACGAATTAGATTACCTGAAAAGACACTAAAAATACCCGAGTAGTATTTATTTATATACAAAAATAGATAAAGTATGAGAGAAAAAATACAATATATGATACTCATCACACCCCCACACCTATCTTTTGCTAGTCTTTGAGCAAAACCTAAACCTAAAAAGAAAAAAAAATCCTAACTCACTTTTGCAGGAATCGCGATTGCACTTAGCAGGTGCAACAAACTTTTAAACCCCTAGGTTACTCTAGTAGACGAGTATTGTCTCGTAAGGGTTTACAGTGAATATACCCACAAAATTCATGAAGAAAATAGGTTAAGGAATAAAAAAAAAGAAAAATAAGGATAACCGAAAATCAAGAAAAATAAAAATTTTATATAAAAGATAGAAAAAAAAATTTATAATATTTTCATCAATTAGTCTCACTAATATACAAACTCAAGAACGCATTTAGATTATCAATTTCAAATCAAGCATCATATCAGATACACTTATTATTTTAATCAAAAATTTAAATCCTATTTTTCAATACCTACTAACAGATAATCCATTGGCTCCTATACATCTACGTGCGCGTGTGATAGTCTAATTCGGTTTTGGACTAGAACTCTAACTCATGATTCATCTCCTCTCTCATAACATTTTGTTTCCTTTTTTTCTTTTTTAAGAATATTTCACCTTTCATGCGAATATTCACGCTTACTTAGGCGCAACGTACCCGATTACTTGGTTCATACTCTTTTCTTTTTTTTAGAATGTTTCACCTTTCATGCGAATATTCACGCTTACTTAGGCGCAAAATACCCGATTACTTGGATCATACTCTTTTTCACTCTTGAAGCTATTGCCTTAATACCCGGCGCTCCCATTATTTTATCACTCTCGAGCCTATTGCCTTAATAACAGGCTCACCCCATTATTTTATTCTCACTTTATTTTTGTTCAGAGAGGGAAGACTTACTCAATCATTATCATTTTTGTCCTTAACCTAATAAATTATTGTGAAATAAAAAATAGATGTATACTTACCTCAAAACTACTGTAAGCGGTATTTATTTTCAGATTTTAATTTTTTCATAAAATTCAAAGTGTATCGTCCAATCTACTCTCCGATCCAGTTTCAAATCTAAATTTTTTCCTTTATCTGTAGTTAGATTGATTTATTGATAAAAATACATAAATTTGTTGTTAAAAATTTTTTTGTCTCGTGAGGGTTTACAGTGAATATACCCACAAAATTCATGAAGAAAATAGATTAAGGAATAAAAAAAGAAAAATAAGGATAACCGAAAATCAAGAAAAATAAAAATTTTATATAGAAGATAGAAAAATCTTTTTTTATAATATTTTCATCAATTAGTCTCACTAATATACAAACTCAAGAACGCATTTAGATTATCAATTTTCAAATCAAGCATCATATCAGATACACTTATCATTTTAATAAAAAATTTAAATCCTATTTTTCAATACCTACTAACAGATAATACATTGGCTCCTATACATCTACGTGCACGTGTAATAGTCTACTTTCGCTTTGGACTCGAACTCTAACTCATGATTCATCTCCTCTCTCATAACATTTTTTTTCTTTTTTTCTTTTTTAAGAATATTTCACATTTCATGCGAATATTCACGCTTGCTTAGGCGCAACGTACCCGATTACTTGGTTCATACTCTTTTCTTTTTTTTCTTTTTTTAGAATATTTTACCTTTCATGCGAATATTCACGCTTACGTAGGCGCAAAATACCCGATTACTTGGATCATACTCTTTTTCACTCTTGAAACTATTGCCTTAATACCAGGCGCATCCCATTATTTTATCACTCTCGAGACTATGGCCTTAATACCAGACTCACCCCATTATTTTATTCTCACTTTATTTTTGTTCAGAGAGGGAAGATTTACTCAATCATTATCATCTTTGTTCTTAACATAATAAACTATTGTGAAGTAAAAAATAGATGTATACTTACCTCAAAACTACTCTAAGCGGTATTTATTTTTTGGATTTTAATTTTTTTCATAAAATTCAAAGTGTATCGTCCAATCTATTCTCCTATCCAGTTTCAAATCTAAATTTGTTCCTTTATCTGTAGTTAGATTGATTTATTGATAAAAATACATAAATTTGTTGTTAAAAATTTTTTTTCCAGTTAGTTATCTTAAAAACTACCCAAAGTGTAAAATAAAGAAACCCAAAAATCTAAAAAAAAAAATCCTATAAATAAAAAATAAAATTCTAAAAATCTCCTAAAAACTGCTCCCTGCACCTAAACTTGTGTATGCCCTCATACACAAATCAAGTGTGGTAAAATAAATATGAAAACTATTATACAAATACTATACAAATAATGAGTCGTAAAAATTACGATCTCAATATTATCACCCTATTAACGCATGGAAAGCGGTTACGACCTCTCGATCGCTTCCCACTTTCAAAGTGTGTGTGTTTTAAACGTGAAGTGGGTGCGTTATTATATCTCATCAACCTCTTACAAGTCACGAAATTACCTGTCTGCTTCTTATATCGTTCTCGCTTTTTCTTTGTCCACATGTAACCATTAACAATTGGGTTAAAGAATTCTGTATTATAAACCTGCTAATCATTGTTAGTAACAAGCATACATGTAGAAATATCATGAGATGAGAAGAGTGTAATATGATCAAGTGAACGTGGTGGTGGCTCTTCTAACTCATGAAGTAATGCGAGCTCCTCTGCAAACAAATCCTCAAAAATTTGCTCATAATTCAATGGCACACTTGCACAAGTATCATCATATATAAAATCAGTATGTGTCAATTCTTCTAATAGTATGAGCTCATATTTGAATATTTGCTCAAATGAGGATTCATTATTAGTGTAAGAGGTCGAATGAGAGTGCAAACCATGAATCATGTTGACCTCAATAAGGGAGCTCGTTGCGTGCTCATCCATATTAAATATGTTCAATACCACAGTCATATTCCCAAACGATAACTTCATGAGGCCACTCCTACAATCAATTAACGCATTTGATGTTGCAAGGAATGGTCTACCCAAGATAATATGAATTTGATTCCATGGATTGGAGATCGGCTCAGTTTCTAAGACAATAAAATCTACAAGAAAGATAAACTCGCCGACCTTAATGAGCACATCTTCAACCATACCAAGTGGTCTCTTGATCAAACGATCAGCTAGCTGTAATGTGACCTTGGTAGGTTGAAGTTTTTCTAACTCCAGATGCTGATAAACAGTGTAAGGAAGCAAGTTAACACTTGCTCCTAAATCAAGCAATGCCCTATCAAATGTAGTGTTCCCAATGGTGCATGAGATTGTAGGAGAATCTGGATCTTTGTACTTGATAGGTAAGGAGTTAGAGAGGATATGTGATATATTTGAAGTAAGAAAAACTTTCTCGGGAACGTTTCTTGCTCGTTTCTTAGTACACAAATCCTTGAGGAATTTAGCATAAATAGGAATATGTTGTATAATATCAAGGAGTGGATATTAACCTTTACCTGTTGAAATGTTTCAAGAATCTTTTCTACTTGCGGTGAAGGCTTCCTAAGCCGATTAGGATATGGTGCTTTCGGCTTACGAACAGGTTCTTCTAAATGATCATGTGACTGTAATTGAGGTGATGGAGATGGTTGTTGAGAAAGGGGTGGAAGAGATGGTGTAGCATGCGAGATAGTTGAAGTTAGATCAGGGGGCATGGCTACCTTATTATCCACTTGCTTGCCAGATCTAAGGTGTGAATGGCATTGCATTGGTGGACATGCGACTGATTGGAGTTTGAGGGTTAATGGGTTGACTTGGAAAGGTACCCTGGCCACGTTCACTCATCTGACTTGCTAATTGTCCAACCTGCTGCTCTATATTTTTTATAGATTGAGAGTCACAAGCAGTTGCTGACCTGTACTTTGCATAAAGTCAGTTGACACTTTCATAAGATTTTGCATGTGTGTGTCAAGATTGGACATATGCGTGTCAAATTTGGAATGAGACTTGAGAAGATTTTCAACGTGCTTCTCAAGTGACTGAAGTCGCTTTTCTTGATCAATATTAGACCCCTGTTGTGGATGTGAGTGGTTTGTGCAGGTGGTCTATTCTGGTTGTTACCATAATTTGAAGTGTTTGGGTGTTGATAAGCACCCACATTTGGTCTTGGAAACTGACCAGTAGCTGGAGGCTGCATGTTAGGGTTAGGGGCCCCCTGATATTGCTCTTGACCTCATGATAGATTTGGATGATTCCTCCAGCCAGGATTGTATGTAGGAGCGTAAGGATTGTTCATGGGTTGTTGATATAAGGCGTTAGCCTGCTCAAGTGTGTGACCCATGGGATTCATTAATAATGGACACTCCTCCATAACATGATTCAGAGTTGCACAATTAAAGCATGTGGGAACTTGAATTTAATTTATTTGACCCACTGGTGGAGCACTAGGAGTCTCTAGTGCCTCAATTCTCCTCACAAGGACTGCCATCTTAGTTTCAGCAGCTATAGAGCTGTCGACGCTGTGAATCTCACCCATATGTGTAGAAGTTGATGCACTGGACTTCTCAGCGGGACTCTCCCACTGCATAGTCTTCCACGATAAATCCTCAAGAAAGTCCCATGCTTCATCCTCATTTTTCCTCATAAACTCCCCCTGACACATGGATTCAAGAAGAGTTTTGGATGTGTAATCGAGTCCTTCGTATACTATTTGACATAACCGCCACTTTTCTATCGCATGGTAGGGGCACTGAGCTAAAAGGTCTTTAAACCTTTCTAAGTTTTTTCAGAAGGGTTCTCCTGGCACTTGACGGAATTGATTGATTTGATTTCGTATTCTTGCCGTCTTATGCGTGGGATAATACTTCTTAAGAAACACCGTAACAAATTCATCCCAAGTAGTGATTGAATCAGTAGACATACTGTCCTTAAGTGCAAAGGGGATGAAGCGGAGCTTAATTGCGTCCTCTGATAAGTGTTGCAGTTTTATCATCACGTATATTTTCTGAAATTCACTAATAAAGAGATATGCATCTTCTGAATCAGAACCAGTGAATTTAGAAAACATACTAATGTACTGCGGCTTCAACTCATAGTGATTACCCACTGCGTGTGGAAGTTTTATGCATGATGGAAGTGATGTGAGCAACGGGTAGCATCGATCCTGAAGGATTGGGATCGGTTAGTCCATCTTAGCTCCCATGAACAAATCTGATCTCACAAGTCGACCAAATTGATCACGGGTCCAATGTGGCATGAACCAGCGACCGTGAGTGTATGCGTGAATTTCCTAAACTAATGCAAGAAGTGGGGTGGAGTGGAGAGATAAAACGGTGTAATAGATATGATCAAATAAAAAAGTGATTTCTACTGTTCCTAATTTTTTTATTTTGTTTTTTATTTTTTTTAAAAAACCAGGGACACAAAATACAGAACTAGAGAAAATTTGGGACTCTAATTTACCTCTTTGGCCGCTAAATAGCGGTTTTGGCCGCTAAATAGCGACCAAAACAGAGAGTCTGACTCTCTGGTTTCTGCTACGCGGATCTGAGACTTCTTAGATCCTTTTTGTCTTCCTGTATCTGTACTTTATATTCTCTACACACTCAACACATACTGTTAACCCATAAAACGTCAGAAAAAATAAGAAAAATACCGACGATCCCCGGCAACGGCGCCAAAAACTTGATGTGATATTTACTGAAAGCGCACAGTGTCGGTGTAGCGCTGTACAGGTCATCCCACAGGAATTTAGGGTGCTTTTGCGATTCTTACTTTTTCCTCAGTCTAATGGACTAACCAAATATTTTAGTTTGAAATCGGATTAATCTAAATAGCCTAGAATCTAGAATTCACTAGTTTCCAACCATGTTCTTACTTCTATTATTTTCTTCTATCATAAAAGTTTGATCTTTTTAGTTTAATTTTTACTTCAAGTGCCCTAAGTATGAGCTATCAAGTTATGTCCAAGCATAACTCATCAAAAATACTACTTTTCATAAAGACAAACTAAATTTTTAGATAGTTCGATGAAAAAGATAAAATCAACAATCCCAAACCCTAACTAAGTATAGGCTATCAAGAAACTTAATTCAAGTATAACCTATCAAAGTCTTAATTTTCGAGTTCTTATATTTTATTCTTTTTATAGAAAAATCATGTCTTTATTTATTTTATTTAAGAAGAAAAATATTAGAAAATAATTACATGATGGATTCTAGCTTCATCTATATCCTAGAGCTAAACTAATTAGCTACTCATATTTTTAATAAGCAAGATAAAATTTTTATTCATGAATATGATTTAACCCTAATCTAGAAAGTGGTAAACCTAAACTAGAAAGCGATAAACTCTATCTAGAAAGCAAGTAATAATCTCAAGAACAATGGTTTATCTCTGGAACACAGTGTTGTGGCTGCCAACCTTCAGCAAAACCCTAATTTTTCTAATTTCAAAACGAGTACAAAAGTTCCGGTTCTCTTTAGAATACACGGATACGACCAATATATAGGCTTCGGATATCAAACCCTAATTCTAACATAACCACAAGACCACTAAATTACAACGAAGCCGTGTGAGAAAACTCAGCTATTGGAGCCCATATTAGGCTGCCATTTGGCGGCAAAACCGCTAATTAGCGGCTCCTTAAAGCCAATATTTGTTTAAACTTTTTCCACATGAAATTTTTGTCTTGTTTGTTTGATATTCCTGACTGTATTCAACTTTAAGTCTCTGCAGCATCGTAATCTCGTAGTCTTGCCCACTTTAGAAAATTTTCGGACTCTGATTTCCGACTCCAACTCTGATTTCATACCATCTCCTTATACGAATTGGATTATCTGAAAAAGACACTAAAAATGCCCGAGTAGTATTTATTTATATACAAAAATAGATAAAGTATGGGAGAAAAAATACAATATATGATACTCATTATCATACAACGAGATGGCATAAAATTAGAGCCGGATTAGGAAATAAAGCCTATAAAAGAGTTCAAAGAGAGCAAAACTACAAGATTAAGATACTTCAGAGAGTCAAAGTGAAATACAGTCAGGAGAATCAATAGAGCAATACATGTGATTCATGCAGAAGAAAAATCAGAATTTTTCTCCATATTATTGCCGAAATTTTCTTTGATGGCTTCGTCGTAATTTTGTAAGTTTCCAGTTTTATCAAAATTAGGGTTTGATTTCCGAAACCTATATATTGATCGTATTCTTGTATTCTAGAGCTTTATTTAGAGATTAATCATAAAGAAAGCAGGAGATAATTTGAACTCGGATTTTAATTAATAAAAATCGTAAAGATGTACTCATTAAGATTGGCGAGTTCATATTTCATATAAACTTCATTATCTTAGAAACTGAGCCGATTTCCATTCCACAAAATCAAATTCTCATTATCTTGGATAGACCATTCCTTACAATATCAAATGCATTAATTGATCGCAGGAGTAGCCTCATGAAGATATCATTTGGGATATGACTCTGATATTGAACATATTCAATATGGATGAGTACACTATGAGCTCCCTCATTGAGGTAAATATGATTCACAGTTTGCACACTCATTCTACCTCTTACACTGATGATGAACCTTTATTTGAGCAAATTTTTGAGGACAAGCTCATATTATTAGATTAATTGGTACATACTGATTTTTCTACATGATCATATAGGACTCTTCTCACCTCACGATATTTCTACATATATACTTGTTACTAACCTGATTTGCAGGTTTATAATGAAGAATTCTTTAATCCAATTATTAATACTTACATGTGGACAAAGAAAAAACGAGGGCGATATAAGACACACACAGGTAATTTCATGACTCGTAAGTGGATTATGAGATACAATAATGCAGCCACTTCACGTTTAAAATGCACGCACTATGAAAGTGAGAAGCGATTGAGATACCGTAACTGCTTTCTTTGCATTAATAGGGTGACGATATTGAGATCGGAACTTTTTACGATTCTCATTATTTGTATAGTATTTGTATAATAGTTTTCATATTTATTTTACCATCCTTGGTTCGTGTATGAGGGCATACATAAGTTTAGGTATGGGGGAGTGGGATAGGATATTTTTGCTTTGTGTTTTCTAGGATTTTTTAGTTTTTTTTAGAATTTTTATTTTTTTAGATTTTAGGGTTCTTTATTTTATACTTCGAGTAGTTTTTAGGGTAACTAACTAAAAAAATTTAAAAAAAATAAAAGCTAAAAAAATATATAATTTCATCAATAGATCAACCTAATTACAAATAAAAGGATAAATTTAGATTTGAAATTTAATAGGAGGGTAGATTGGACGATACACTTAGAATTTTATGAAAAAAATTAAAATCCGAAAAATAAATACCACTAACAGTAATTTTGAGATAAATATACATCTATTTTTCACTTAACAATAGTTTATTAGGTTAAAAACAAAAATGATAACGATTAAGTAAGTCTTCTCTCTCTAAACAAGAAAAGAAAAAAAAGTGAGAATAAAAATTAGGTCCTGGTATTAAGACAATAGGCTCGAGAGTGATAAAATAATGGGGTATACCTAGTATTAAGGCAATAGCCTCAAGAGTGGAAAAAAAAAAGTATGATCCGAATAATCGGGTTCTTTGCGCCTAAGCAAACGTGAATATTCGCATAAAAGGTAAAATATTCTTAAAAAAAGAAAAAAGAAATAAAGTAAAAAGGAAAAAAAATTTTATAAGAGAGCAGATAAATTATGAGTTAAAGTTGGATTTCATGCCGAAGTAGACTATCACACATGCACGTAAATGTATATAAGCCAATGAATTATCTATTAGTGGGTATTGAAATATAGGATTTAAATTTTTGAGTAAAATGATAAGCGTATCTAATATGATGCTCGATCTGAAAATTGATAATCTAAATGTGTTATTGAGTTTGTATATTAGTGAGATTAATTGAAGAATATATATTAAAAAAAAGAGTTTTTCATTTTGTTGTATAAAATTTTTATTTTTCTTAATTTTTGGTCATCCTTATTTTTCTTTTCTTTATTCCTTAATCTATTTTTTTCATGAATTTTGTGAGTATATTCACTATAAACCCTTACGAGACACAACTCGTCAATTAGGATAATCTTGGGGTTTAAAGGCTTATTGCACATGCTAAGTGCAATCGTGATTCCTACGAAAGTGAGTTAGCTTTTTTCTTTTTCTTTTTAGGGTTAGGTTCTGCTAGAGGACTAGCAAAAGATAGGTTTAGGGTGTGATTAGTATCATATATTATATTTTTTTCTCCCATATTTTATCTATTTTTGTATATAAATAAATTCTACACAGGTATTTTTAGTTTGTTTTTCAGATATTCCTATTCATCCAAGGAGATGACATAAAATCAGAGCTGGATTAATAAACAAAGCCTATAAAAGAGTTCTAAGAGAGCAAAACTACAAAATTAAGATATTTCAGAGAGTCAAAGTGCAATAAAATTAGAAGAATTAAAAGAGCAATATGCGTAATTCATGCAGAAGAAAACTCAAAATGTTTCTCCATATTATTGCCGCCAATTGGCAGCATTTTGCTGCCATTTGGTGGAAAAAAGATGGGCCCACATGGTGAATTTTCTTTATGAGCTTCGATGTAATTTTGTAGGTTTTCATTTGTATCAAAATTAGGATTTGATTTCCGAAACCTATATATTGACTATATCCTCGTATTCTAGGATTTGATTTCCAAAACCTATATCTTGGTCGTATTCTTGTATTTTAGGGTTTCATTTAAAGATTAATCATAAAAGAAGTAGGAGATAATTTGTACTCAGATTTTAATTAATAAAAATTAGGGCTTGCTGAAGGAGTGACGGGCACAATACCGACCCAGACGTAACATTTGTTGTTCTTCAATTTTTCTTAACTAATTCTCTTTTAATTGCTTTCTAGTTTTGATTTATTTGATTTTTAGATTATATTTATTTGCTTTCATGAAAAAAAAAATGGATTTTGCTTACTAGAATTATGAGTAGCTAATTTAGCTTAGCTCTACAATGTAGATGAAACTAGAATCCATCATGTAGTTACTCTCTAATATTTTCTTCCTAATTAAAATAATAAAGATATGATTTTTCTATGAAAAGATTAAAATACAAGAACTCGTAAATTAATACTTTGATAGGTTATATTTAAGTTAAGTTTTTTGATAGTCTATTTTTAGTTAGGGTTTGGGATTGTTAATTTTTATCTTCTTCATCGAATTATCTAATAATTTAGTTTGTTTTTATAAAAAGTTGTATTTTTGATGCGTTATACTTGCACACCACTTAATAACACATGCTTAGGACACTTGAAGTAAAGATTAAACTAAAAGATCACTTTTTTATGATAGAAGAAGATAATAGAAGTAAATACATTATTGGAAACTAGTGGATTATAAATCCTAGGCTAATTTGAATAGCTCTCAAATCCGACTCCGTTAGACTATAGAATTAGTAAGAATCACAAAACACCTGAGATCTCTGTGAGACTACCTGTATAGCGTTATAACCGACACTGTACACTTGCAGTAAATTATCACATCAGTATTCAAAGGAATAAGCAGACTTGATAGGATAAACTTTTCGGTCATTACTCTAATACCGAAGAAGTGTTCTCCAGCCCAAAATGGAGACTACATACCAATAGTATTGTTGAATAGTACAATTAAGATAGTATCAAAGATATTAGCTAATAGATTGACACCGAAACTTAAACTATTGGTAAAGAATTACCAGACGGGTTTCATTGCTAGTAGAAGCATATTAAAAGGGGTGGTCACGACGTATGAAGTTATGCACCAGTGTAAGAAATCCAAAATAAATGGATTCATGTTGTAGTTGGATTTTGAAAAGACTTATGAGATGCATGGTTGATTGGGACCTAATGGAGACTCTTAGACTTAGGGGCATTGGACCAAAATGGAAAGTATGGATTGAAAACTGGTTATGCTTTGGTAAAATGCAAATACTGACAAATAACACAGTGGGGAAAGAAATAATTTTGAACAAAGGCTTGTGACAAGGATATCCTTTGTCTCCATTATTGTTTGTCTTAGTGGGAGACGGTTTAAATTCCATGCTACAGAAATTAAAGGTTAAGGAGGAGATAGAAGGTCCCCTGGAGGCTCCAAGGTCCCCTGGAGGCTCCCGACATATCTTTCATTAACCTACAATATGTAGATGATATACTCTTTTTTTATAAGAAAATATAAGAGAAACCATAACCATCAAATGGGCCTTATGCTGCTACGAGACATGATCAGACTTAAGAATTAACTTTGCCAAGAGCTCACTGGTTTGTTTGGGATCAAGAAATGTATCATTGAAAGTAATCATGGAAGTATTTCATTGTAAAGAGGAACAATTTCCGATCACATATTTGGAAATTCCGGTGAAACCAAAAAAGCTTGCGAAATAGGACTAGTTTCTACTTATTGATTGTTTCGAGAAAAAACTGGAGGAATGGAAAGGAAAATATTTGTCCTTGAGAGAAAGGTAGTTATACTCAATGCAATACTTTCTTCACTACCACTATACTATATGTCTTTCTTCATCGTGCCAAAGTAGATAAGAGAAAAAATTGACTAGATCAGGAAGAGATTTCTTTGGAACGGAGTGGATGCATCATCCAACAAATACCATCTACTTCCATGGAGACAGATATATAGACCAAAGGAGGCCGGGGGACTTGGAGTTGTGGAGCTAAAGACATTTAATATGTCCCTGATGGCTAAATTGTGGTGGCATCAGCTACCCATAAATAGGGGTCATTTTAGAAGTTACTGCTCAAGAAATATGGGCCAAAAGAAGGTACGATGTACGGGAAAATAAAGAAAAAGTCTTGTACCTTAGTTTTCTGGAGAGAGATGTTAGTGACGAAATATTTAGTCTACCACAGTTTGGAATATAAACTAGAAAGAGGAGACAATATAGCTTTCTAGCATGATAGATGGTGCTCACAAATCTCACCATGATACTTTTTTCGGATATCTTCCAAAAAGCAAGGGACTAGATCCCCTCTTTGATATAGGAGGACAGACCAATTGGGACGTTCGAGATGGAGATGTAACTCAATGGTATTGTCTAGACAGGATCTTGCAAGAGTAAGAATGCTTAAACAATTTCTGAGCGACTGGATCCCCTCTTTGTTAGAGTTGGACAAACTAATTTGGAGGTGGGAGAAGGATGGTAATTTCACGATTAAATCCACATACCTCTATTTCATAAATGATGGAGTCATCTCAATAAACAACAAGTGGCTTTAGAAAGCTAAATGTCCCCAAAAAGTTAGATTATTCGTATGGCTCATCTGCAAAGACGCTCTCCTCACCTAGCAGAAAATGCAAAAAAGACGTTAGAATGGTCCTAATATTTGCATTTTGTGCAAGAGGGAGTGGGAATTGACCGAGCATATTATGTTTAATTGCTCTATTCCAAAAGTATGTGAGAATTATGTACTAGGTCGTTAGGGGTGAATATTAACATAACCCTAGACGTAAATTTAGGGAGAAGACTTGATAAGGGGGGTAACGTAAACGAAAAGATTAGGACAATTATTGCTGCATTTTGTTGGACCATCTGGAGAGAGAGATAATAGATTATTTAATGATAAATATCATTCTGTGTATTACTGCATGAGACTTACTGTTCGTGATTATATTATTTGGACAGGTATCCCGTCAGACGATGAGAGCCTCCATCTATCAGATGACGACTTGGAAAACAAGATAGAGGGCATATCACCACAGGAGGAGTAGGGAAATATTTCGGAGGCCTGATGGGTGATGGACTGACAGTGTACCCATTGCTTAGGTGTAGGAGTGTTGTGCTTTTTTCGGTTTATCATTTTATTGCTTGCTTTTCTATGTACTATTAGTTAAATGCTTTGATATGTAAATTTATTAGGTCCCTCATACTGATGGACCAAGACTATGACTGTTCTACTATTATCTCTTTAATGGAATGCGGAGGGATATAGCCTACCATTTAACGTCAAAAAAAAAGAGAAGAAGTTGTGACATTGCTTACAATGTCCAGGACTTCTTTGCCAAGATTGGCATCATCAAGAGCTCTTCTACCAGCAACTAGGCAATATCTCCATGCATCATCAAGCCTACGATTGTTCTTGCCATCAATGTACCCCTTGCTAGAGAAGTCACGAACCTGACCCGCAAACCTTACAGAGAAATATGAGGCATCGAACCTATCGATCAGGCTGATCCAGCTTAGCCCTTCCGATAACTTGTTGTATAATGTACTAATGTCACTTCCGAAAACTGAGACCAGTCCCATTCCTGTTATTACAGTCCTCTTCTTGGGATCAGTCTCTCGTTTTGGAGCTGCGATTGTGGGGGAGGTTATTGCTCTGACCTTTTGGCACTTTTGGCCTGGAGAGGGAAAAAAACAAATCTATAATCATCATCATATGCATTATCATTTGAACTAATAATCATCATTTCTTTCTGTTATTAATAAAAAAAACTTGTTCTCTCTTCACATTTCACAAAGAAGAATGAAACGAACCCCCAAACTGATGGACTAAGACTATGATTATTTTGTTATTATCTGTTTAATGGAATGCGGAGGGATATAGTCTACCATTTAACGTCAAAAAAAAGATAAGAAGTTGTGACATTGCTTACAATGTCCAGGACTTCTTTGCCATGATTGGCATCATCAAGAGCTGTTCTACCGGCAACTAGGCAATATCTCCATGCATCATCAAGCCTACGATCGTTCTTGCCATCAATGTACCCCTTGCTAGAGAAGTCACGAACCTGACCCGCAAACCTTACAGAGAAATCTGAGGCATCAAACCTATCCATCAGGTTGATCTCGCTTTGCCCTTCCGACCGATAACTTGTTGTAGAATGTATCAATGTCACTTCCGAAGACCAAGACCAGTCTCATTCCTATTATTACGGTCCTCTTCTTGGAATCAGTCTTCCTTTTGGAGCTGCAACTGTGGGGGAGGTCATTGCTCTGACCTTTTGGCACTTTAGGCTTAGAGAGGAAAAAAAACAAATCTACAATCATCATCATATACATTATCATTTGAACTAATAATCATCATTTCTTTCTGTTATTAATATAAAAAAACTTGTTCTCTCTTCACATTTCACAAAGAAGAATGAAACGAATTGCGTATCTTCTTAGGTAAATAGATATATTATTGAGAATGGGACTTAACAAAATATTGCATGAATGAAAATGTGGTTAAAACCAAAAAAAGAAAAATTAATAGAAAAACATATAGTATTACTATCACTAGTAAGCTACACTTAGAAGACTCTTTTTAGTGTTGTAACATAGAGAGTTTTATAAAGTACCATTTTGATCATTGCTTCTATCCCTAATTAACTATTAGGAGTCCATATGAGAGTATTATTCTATATCGGATAGGACAAGAAAGATTTATTGGTTTAAATACAAATTTGGAGTTTTTTCCTACCAGCTTAAGTTTTTTGGATTGGGTTAGATTAGTTTTCGACTTTTTGTTTAAAATCCATCATGCTTCGGTGTGGGGGGGGGGGGGGCGCCTAACGTTTCTCCCCATCATTAAAAACTATAATTTTTTCCCATAGCAATATTATACATAGTAATTCAAACTTCTAATTCTAGAGCAAAAGGGAAGTAGTAACAAAGATTTTGAAAACAATTTATGTCATTACAGTCTAATGTACTCACTCTTTTGTGAAGACGAGGACCCAGTTGGCTTTCCTAAAGAAATCTGTTTTGATCCCAGAAATGGCTAGAGCCCACTGTACTACTTCAGGTTGGGTGAAAGAGCATCTCTGTCACCAACTGACGCTCCACTTGAGCTGCAGGCCCCTGTAGCCACTGAAGCCATCTTCACCCTCTTTTTTCTTATCTCGTTCACTTATTGGTTTAAGTTACTACAATAATGGGTTTAAATGGAGAGGGTGATGGAGTTCTCAAGGAGGTCGTTGGTCTTAACATTGATTCCTTCGTTCGAGAATTCCGTCACCTGCGCCATTGCGCCAAATGCTAAGAGGTCACGGTTATTGCAATGTTGTTGGTATGGCCAAAATTTTGGGGCCCACATTTACTAAATAGTGTAAAAGAGGTGAAAGTATGCTTCTGACTGCTGAGAATTTTATGTATAAACAAGTTAGTACAATTTCAAACTTAACTAGCTAGTTAGCTAGGTTGGTGAAAATCCAATTGGAGATTCTCCGAAGTGTCAAGGCTTATTTAAGTAACTACCTTTAAAAAACAGTCTCGTACACACCAACCAGTTAGCCAAATTGGAAATTTAATTTACCATTCAATTACCTGTACTATTGAGCTCAAAGATACTTAGAGGCCAATGTCTAATTATTTTAGTTAAGTTTTAGGCTGGTTAATGCTGATTAAAGAAGTGGTATCTAGACTAAAAAAAGCCGATGAAATCCGTACTTCATCTTGTTCATTGGGATATAGCCTTAATTTAATTTAAGAATACAGGTGCAACATACTAATATGTTCCAAATAAATTTTAAATCCTAATTATATGCACGGAAACAGTTGAACAATATGCACCATACTCCAATAATCACTAACAAAAGTTAAGCATGAAAGTCTAAATAATATTTTTAATTATTTCTTTATTTTGTTATCTTCTAAATTTTTTAAAGTTTTTTTTTCTTTTATCATTGTGAGAAGGGGTACTGTTCGCAGCAAAAATTTACTTTCCTTCTATTGAATACAGCTTAGATTACAATGAAAGAGAACAAGAAAAGAACAAACGAGAGGATTTATAATCTATCGTTCTCTTTTACAATGAAACGTGGGATCTCGTAGCGATGAGATCTAACTAGTAGTTCCTTTTGACGATCTGACGATAATGATCTTCTCTCTTGAAGATGACGGTGGCCGACTTGGATCTTGATCTTCTTTGGTCTTCACGAATTCAAGGCTCTCACGCATAACTCGAATTCTCTAATATGCGAAAAAGATTTCTCTAGGGCTTCCTTAAAGGGGTATTTATAGCCTTATGATAATATGAGAGTTTCTATTTAAATAGAATTTGTATTCATCTAGGATTCTAATCAAATATCTTAGTTTTGATTTAAATCTCTTGATTTAGAGTTCTGATTGGACTTAATTTGGATATTTGGATAAACCAAATCTTAATCTCAATAATTTATAATTCTGGTTATCTGCTCACGTGGAGCTAATCGCATCAAAACGCGGAGCTAAGAAACCAGAACGCGGAACTATTGAATAGCTCCGCATTTTGTTCAAACGCGAGGCTAAAATAGCCAAATGCGGAGCTACTAAGTTAGCTCCGCATTCTATTGTGAAAAATCTCTTTTTACTTAGAAATTTTCACTACCAACAGAACCCCCTCCAAAGTTTTCAAAATGTTTTAGAATTTTTAGCCAATTTTGAAATACTTTGGATCTTTAAACTGGAACGCGGAGTTTAAGACACCATGTTATCTTCGCGTTATGTATGTCACGCGAAGGTAATAGCCCCGCATTTTAGTGGGTAACCGCTCAGTAATTGCCCTGATTCTCGCTCCGAATACTAAGAGGCGGGTTTTTTCATTTAAATAGAGTCTTTAACTCTTCTTCTCCCTCACTTCATTTCGAAGGGATTCAAGAACTCCAGAGCTCACGTGATCAGGCGATTCAGGTGACCAAGCAATTTTTGACCAATTTTTTTTTCAAATTTCTCGTCGATTTTCACCATTAGAATGGCACCCAAGAAAAGCACGACCTCGCGCGCCTCCTCACCATTGGCGGTCGGCGCTAGCAGCGGCGGCAACGGCCGAGGAAGTGGCCACAGTGGCGAGCTAGTCCATGTCGCGCCCATTGGAGGTAAAAATTTCAATTTTTGGACTCTTCAGAGCAACTTTGGGGTGATTTGGCTTGGTTTTAACCTACCAATCACTTCTTTACCGGCAAGATCACCGTTTTCCGGCCGTACGGATTGGAGAAGAAGAAAGGCCTCTGGTCTTTTTCTACGAGAAGCTATCGCGTTATCTTCGCGTTTGGAAACGCGGGGTTATCTCTGCTAGCTGTCGCGTTCCAACGCGAGGCTATGAGCTTTAGCTTCGCGTTTGTAAACGCGAGGCTATTAGCTCCGCGTTTTACATATCACCGCAAAGTTACTTTTTAGCTTCGCGTTTTGTAAACGCGAGGCTATCTCCTTAGCTTCGAGCAGAGTTATTTTAAGCTTCGCGTTTGTATACTTAGAAGATTTTCTAAGTTTTGTAAAACTTTTTTCTAACTCTTGATTTCTCTTTTGCAGTGGGGTATTCGGTGGACGCTCTCCCTCATAGACACTACTTTAGATATGCTGGGGGTGCGAATCTGATGGCCCAGTTTTGATTTACTACTGATCTTCCGGCCTACAAGCCAGATTTGAGGGAACACAGGGAGAAGTTGATTAGGAACCACCTTGCTACTGCAAGGGAGGTCATCACTGATACTGCCTTCGAGGCCATCAATCGAGAAGTGTTGGAGAAGCCCGCATTTCTTTTTGGAGATATAATGGGGCACTCAAACCTGATCCTCTTTGAAGAGGAGTGCATGTAACTCTACCAATCTGGCGACTTGCTGATATTTCTACCCAGCATGGAGCGCAGCTATCCCCTGGTCTATCTTCAAAAGCTAGCCATGCACCGATCTTTCATCAGCGAAAGTAACTCTAAGGAAGTCTAAAGCATATGCAGAATAATGCTTTACAATATAGTTGCAGGTTTCAAGCTCTGGATCCACAAAGTAAACTTTTGAAGGAGTTACAAGAACCCTGCGGCAGCTCATTAAGTTTTCTTGAGGACCATTTCTGTTAGATGACAATCTCTGTTGCTTTTCAAAGTGATAGAGATGATTATGAATGAAATATAAGGGCTACAAGGGCTTGTTGCATATCGAATTCAATTTGTGCATCTTCATTAGGATTCTTATAGTAGTATCTTCAGATAATCCACTAAGAACTTTAAACAGATCTTAGTTGACATTTGCAAAGGAGATCTTTTGCATGTGAACTAGGGAATTGAGCTAAAAAAAAAAAGCATCTCGTATGGCACAGTACAATCAACAGGACAGTTCAAAAAAGGAACGAGTTCTGATGACGAATACAACTGTTCTCCTTGCTTGAGGATTAGATTACCCAACTCCCAAAAAAAAAGCAGAGTCCTTAGAATTTTTGAACATGACAAGCCATTTGCAAGTTCCAAACAAAGGTAGCAAGACCTCCCAATGTTGTCCAGTTATCTGGACAATAATGAAAAGATTGGAGGACATGACCGAGCAGCTCCTTATCGGGCCCGCTTAGAAGTCTTAGAAGAATAGGTGCAGACACTGAACACAGTTCGCCAAGCAGATGTGGAAGCGATCACCGAGATCGAATTGGAGCTAACAGCTCGTCAAGAGGAGCTGAAGCGACAGGAAGAAGGATGGTCATAGGAGTTAGCAGAGGTACAAGCCAGTTAGGAGTCAGTTCTTAGGGGGCTGGAGATGGTGGACTTCGAGATCAAGGGGAGCTAGGGGGCCATTCTAAGAGCCCAGGAGACTATCGCTAAGGCTCAGGCCAGTGAGTCTTGGCTAGGGGAGTCCGTCAGCAAACGGGAAGAGCAGGTCCTTCAACAAGGACAGCTTGAGCAGGAGGGCATAATAAGGAGCCGCGCTATTGAAGAGTCTCGTCAGCGGTTAACCCAGTAACTCACAATAAATGACGATGATTTGCGCCGGCAAGCTCAACATTCTGTGGAGGAGACTCGTCGTCGAGTTATTGATGAGACGACGAATAAATTGAAGCTTTTGGGGAAACCCTAACTCCCTCTAATTTCATTTGTTCTTTATTCTTTTGTAACTTTATTCTTTTGATTCGTGAATAAAGATCATCCTTTGTTTTTCTCTTTTTATCTGTTGGCTACAAATTTTCCTTGCACAACAAATAACTTGTCATAAAATAGCTCATTGTTTTGGTAAAAACAATCCAAGGCTCATCTGTGTAACTTAGACTGTTAATACCGACTGGGTTACAATTATTAACCTCAGTAAAGCCCTTTGAACAGAGCTAAATGATAGTTTAGTGAAAGCGTTTAACTACTTACACTAGGATGATCGGATCAGGATCATTAACTTAGACAAAAACGCCTAATTGCACATGCCTTAATTTGATAAAGAAGTTCAAGCGCTCATATGCGAAACTTGAACAAGTAGATGGTTATACTTCTAGGGATATGAACCATATGTGATAGTAAATAATATCCTTTTTTTTAAGCATAGTATTTCTTTAAAAATTTGCCATTGATCGGCATCATCATTCTATTACCATTCTCGTTCATTAAGCGATAAGCTCTACTAGAGTATACCGTTTCCACGATGAACGGTCCTTCCCACTTGGGTTCAAATTTACCCTTAGTCTTGTGGGTTAGAATCATTGGCCTTTTGATAGCCAGAACCAAGTCTTCTTACTTAAAGGTCCTTAGTTTAACGCTCTTATTGAACGTTTGCGAGACTCGGGCTTGATATAACTCAATTTGTTGTTGAGCCAAGAGGCGTTTTTCATCCAACGCTTCTAGTTCTCGCAATCTTTGTTGATGGTGTTCTTCTGTCGTCAATGATGGTATCTGGACTTCAAGAGGCAGGATGGCCTTACTTCTATAGACCAAGGAGAACGGGGTAGTTTTTGTTGGGGTGCGAACGGTGGTGCGATAAGCCCACAAACACTCTCCTAACTTTTCATCCCAGACTCGTTTGTTGGAGGAGACGAACTTCCGAAGGAGTTTAATAATTGTCTTGTTGAAAGGATCGGCCAATCCATTTGCCGCAGGGTTATATGGTGTTGAAGCAACATCTTTGATCAAGAACTTATGACAGAATCTTGAGAACCCCTGGCTGATGAATTGTGGTCCGTTGTCATGAATAATTTTTCGGGGGACGCCAAAACGGTAAATGACATGATGCTTAATGAATTTGATAACATATGTTGTCTTTACCTCTTTCATGGGCATGGCTTCTGCCCATCTTGAAAAATAATTGGTTATTGTGAAAACAAACCGATGTCCCCTAGATGATGGGGGAGTTATTGGTCCCACAATATCCATTCCCCATGCTTCAAATGGCCAGCTAGCAACGGTACTGTGTAAATATTCTGGGGGTTGATGAATAAAATTAGCATGTACCTGACATGCATGACATCGTTTAGCGTATGCCATTACATCGGTAATCATCTTCGGCCAGTAGTATCCTAGCCTTCTTATGCGGTCCTCGAGTTTTGGGTCGGGCTGATGAGCACCACACACTCCATCATGCATTTCTCTCAGCACTTCATCTGCTTCTGCTCTTGATATGCAGCGTAGAAGGAGACCATCACTTGACTTTCCGTATAAAGTTTGAAGCGTATGATCATAGTAAAATTCTTGGGTCTTCCTCTTTATCGAGGTGGATTCCTTTGGATCCTCTGGCAGCATCCCATATAAGGCATAATCTACAAACGGAAATCACCAATCACGGGGTTCCAGAGTTAAGCCTGTCTGGCACACTTCCCTGGCTTGGAAGACAGTATCCGGATGGAGAAGTTCTCTACTACCAATAGTGATACTTTTAGCTGTACTCGGCGGGATTGCCAATGTTGCAGCTAGTGCGGCAAGGGTATCCGCATAGTCATTCTCGTTCCGAGATATGTGATAGATATAAAATTGTTCAAAGTATCATGCTAGCTCAATGGCTAGTTGATGGTAAGGGATGAGGGCTTCATGTTTGACTTCATACTCACTCGTCATCTGGTTGACGATGAGCTTAGAGTCTCCATATGCCTCTAGATAGTTCACCCCCAGTTGCAGAGCCATTTTTAAGCCAATAATGAGTGCGTTGTATTCTACCACATTGTTTGTACATGGCTCTGTTAATGAGTAACCATTAGGCAGTATGTGTTTATGTGGGAAGATCAGTATAACCCCCACTCCAGCAGCAGACCGTCTGGCAGCACTATCAAAGAACATCTGCCATGGTTGTTCTTTGCTAATTGTGTTAACCTATGACGTCTGTTTAGAGCTGGACCAAATTGGATGATCTACCAGGAAATCAGCGATCGCTTGTCCTTTCATTGCTTTTTAAGGAACGAAGTGTATATCATATGGCGATAGCAATAATACCCATTTCGCCAATCAGCCGTTTAAAGACTCTGGTTTGATCATTAGGATTTTCAAAGGATTAACCCGTGAAATGACATGAATTGTTTGTCCTGAAAAATAGTGTCGCATCTTCTGAATGGCGAATACTAGGGTTAAATATTTTTTTTCAATCGGAGTATACCGATGCTCGGCCCCGATCATTATCTGGCTTAAGTAATAAAGGGCGTGTTCATGGTCGTGCTCATTATACTGAGAAGTAATGCTCCTAACGCATTATCCATGGCCTTTACATATATGAGGAATGGTTGCCAAGGGACAGGTGCCATGAGGACGGAAGGTTTGGTAAGATATTCTTTGAGATCGTCAAACGCCTGTTGACATGCCTCATCCCATACAAAAGAAACCCCCTTTTTTATGAGTCTAGAAAACGGCTAGCATCGTCTTGATAGGTTAGAGATAAAGCGCCGGATATAGGCCAGTTTTCCTTATAACTCCCTTAATTCTTTAAGATTGCGGGGAGGCGGCATCTCGTTGATCACTTTTACTTTTTCAGGATCAAGGAAAATTCCTTTTGAGATAACTATGAACCCAAGGAATTTCCTGCTGGACACCCCCATGAAAGACTTGGTAGGGTTCATCTTCAAGTGATGTTTTAGCATAAGATCGAAGACTGTTTTTAGATCCTGAAGATGGTCATCTTTGTTTTTTCTTTTTACTGCCAAGTCATCCACATAATACTCTACCGTTTTGCACAGATGTTCTTTGAATATAATGCTCATTGCACATTGGTAGGTGGCACCAGCATTCTTTAGCCCAAAGGGCATTACTGTATAACAGTATACCCCCAGCGGTGTTCTAAAAGCCATGTGCTTTTCATCATTTGGGTACATTTTGATCCGATTGTAGCCTGAGAAGCTATCCATAAAGGACATCCTCTCGTATCCGCAGGTGCTATCGATCATTACATCGGTAATCGGGAGTGGGAATTCATCCTTGGAGCATGCCGCGTTTAGATCTCGAAAGTCGATGCATATCCGAATCTGGCCATTTTTCTTACGAACTGGCACTATATTAGCCACCCAATCAGGATGTTGCTCTTCACGGATAAATCCTGATTTTATAAGCTTATTAACCTCAGTGACTATCGCCTCCATCAATTACGGTCGAAAACGCCTCTGCTGTTGCTTGACTGGCTTGGTGTCCTCCTTAATATTTAATCGGTGCGTGGCGATTTGAGGGTCAAGCCTGGGCATATCTTCATAGTTCCATGCGAACACATCTATATACTCCTTGACAAGGGATATAAGTTCCTTCTTTTCTAAAGGAGTTAGCATGTCACTTATAAAAACGGGCTTCGGATTCTCTTCCGTCCCCATATTAACTTGTACCAGTTTATCTTATGTAGGTGGGTCACGCTGTTCAAAACGGACATCCCAGAGAGTATCTATGTGTTTAGCCCAGGAATCATATTGCACATCAATTGGTTCCTCATCGCTTTCTGGTACGGCTGAAACCATGTTTGATGTTAGAGATTGAAACTAGGCGCCAGTACTTAGATCTGAATCATGGTCGTGCGGATGTAAATCTTCATCGGCCGAAGAGCTCTCTCCGTCTCTATATGACGTAGAGGGAGGGGTGGACACATATCCTAACCCCCTTCGAGTTTTCTGATAATAATCAGGATTCTTCCCTCTTGGTCTAAACGAAAGTATGAGATTTCGTCGCCCTTTTCCAAAGTTCAATCCCGATTTTTGGGTAAAATTATAACCCATCTTTTCCATCATCTGTCATAATTTCTGTTCATATAAGTGAAATTGAGGTGATGTTTGCTCATCACTTTCACTACTTTGTCTTTGGTTAGGCGACGCGACACTTTACCGAAGACAATCGGTTTATGCGATACATGTCCCGGAGGTACTTCAAAGAAGTGATCTCGTTATTTTGTTATTTTAGACCGAGAGATGAGAGACGACCTTATTGGCAAGTGATATGCCGTCAAAACTTCAAGCTCGGATAGGTCATCTACCTCGGTGGAGGTACAAGAAGGGTCAGACTCTGTAGGTACGGCAGGCTCGTAGACTAATTTTATATTTTCATTAATAATCTGCTCATCCTCTGCTACATTGGCTACATTATTATCAAAATTCACTCTAAAATCTATGTGTGGGTTTATCTCATAGTCACCCCCATCGTCCTCTTCGGGAGGCTTGTACTCAGTATCCACCTCATTGCCGCTTTCGTCGGGTTCTTGAGGCTTTTTGTAGTCATTATTGGAGATTTCATGGACCGACTTGTAGAGCATAGCATCCGTGAAGTAGTTTTTTAGCCCTTTAAATGGCTTCCTGTCTGTAACTAATATCCGGACTTCTCCTTGTTCATCGCAGTATTTCATATATTGATGGAGAGTTGATGGGACTATCATGTAATTATGAATCCATGGGCGTCCTAGTAGAATGTTATAAGCTGTGTCTGCGTCAATGACGTAGCACGTAACTTCTGTCTTCAAATCTCCGATTTGTCATCGAAGTCGGATTTTCCCGAGGGGACAACTATCATTAGCGTTAAACCCGTATATTGTAGTATTTGTCGGTGTCAAATGATGGGGAGAGATTCCCAATAACTGCATCAGTCTTCTGGGAATAGCGCTTAATGCAGACCCCGGATCGATTTGAATACGGTCTGTTGGCAGTGAAAATTTCTAAGTAAATAGAGTTTTCCACAACAGAACACGGAGCTAACTCCGCAGCCCTGCGTTTGGCTACTTTAGCCTCACGTTGAACAAAACGCGGAGATGTTTAATAGCTCCGCGTTCGTTCCGCGTTCTGGTTCCTTAGCTCCGCATTTTGATGCTATTAGCTCCACGTGAGTAAATAACCAGAATCTCAAATTGATTGAGATTATGATTTGGACTTATCCAAATACTCTGAATTGAATCCAATCAGAATTCTAAATCAAAAGATTTAAATTAAAACTAAGATATTTGATTGGAATCCTTGATGAATGCGAGTTCTATTTAGATAGAAACTCTTGCATTAACCTGGGGATATAAATACCTTCCTGGTGAAACCCTAGGGATCTTCTTTTCGGCAATTGAGATCTTTTCCTCTTGGAGAATTCAAGTTACGCACAGAGCCTTGAATTCGTGAAAGACCTGAGAAGATTGTCTACAGTCGGTCGCCACCTTCAAGAGAAGAAGAGTTCGACATTCGATCGTCCAAAAGAACTACTATAGATCCCATCGCCACTGATCCCACAAATTATTGTAAAAGAGAGAGATTGAAATATAAAATCCTCTCGTTTGTTCTTCTTTTTATCTTGTTCACTTCTATTGTAATCTAAGTTGTATTCAATGGGAGAAAAGCAAAGAATTTCTGCTGCGAACAAACTGGTGACCACAGTGGGAGCCATCTCTTTCACTGATGATAAGATTGTGGCGCAATCGGACGTTAACATGATCGGATCCGAAGTAGACACGCTGGTTGTTGAAATCGACCAGCAGAAGTACGAGGAGTTCCTCTCCTCTAAATCAGGTGACTTGAACGAGACACGACACTATCGTCGCATGTACTTCAATACCCGAGCAACGGGTAAAAAGGTATCCACCAAGATACGGGGATCCTTGGAGACTGCGGCTATAGGGCCGATGCTCGGACAGGAAGTCCTAGCAGGGGATGAGCTTCCTACTGCCAAAGAAGACCTGGGAACTGGATTGACCAGAACCCAACTCCGAAATAGGAATCGGAAAATAAGGCAAAAAGCCCTCAAAGCCTGCCTCAGACGCAAGGCTAATGGACGCGAGGCTATGGTCCCTCGCAAACTGGCTCGCTCTAATTGCGAGACCGATTATTATTGCGTTAAACGCGAAGTTACGACTTGCCTTACAAGCAAGGGAAAGCAAGCGTGTGATCTTCCACGCGAGGCTATTGCTGAGCCAGTGTGTGATTTTCCGTGCGAGGCTATTACTGAGCCTAGCGAGAGATGCGAAGTCAGCAAGATTTGCGCTAGTCGCAATATATCTGACACTCGCGAGAAACGCGAGTATAAAAATTCTTTCAAGCCAGTGTGTGATTTTCCACGCGAGGCTATTATTGAGCCGAGCGAGAAACGCGAGGCTAGTAATATTTGCGAGAAACGCAAAACTCTTGACACTCGCGAGGAACGCGAGTATAAAAATTCTTCAAAGCCAGCGTGTGATTTTCCACGCGAGGCTGATATTGAGCCAAGCGAGAAACGCAAGGCCAGTAATACTTGCGAGAAACGCAAGATCCTCCGTGAGAATCGCGAGGAAGATTGGTAGATCGTTGTTAATCTTAAGAATCGCGCTAGGCGCGAAGATATGACTTGCGTTAATCGAAGAGGTAAGCCAGCGTGCAAGAATTCCATTTCACGCGGGGCTACTATTCCAGAAGCTAAACTTCTGAAGACACGCCAAGCCAGCGAGAAACGCGAGGCTAATATGACAAAAGGCAGCGCTATTCTTCAGTCCCGCGAGACAAAATGCGAAGCTATTTCTAAGCCTCGCGAAAATCAACCCGACTGCAGAATCAATACTGATCCTCGTGTCAGTAGACCAGAGCTGGGCTCCGGTGATCCTAAGAAGCTTCAGTGGGTTCCTAAAACTTCTAAACAGTTGAACGGGCCCCACAACCCCATGACTAAGATCACTGATCTCAGGGAGTATCTGTCCAGGAAGCGAGGCATAGAACAAGTTCAAACTGAACCTGTCTATCACTGCCAGCAGCTTATGACAGCAGTATCCGCTGTAATGGACAACTGTGGCTGCAACAAGAGCAGGGTATCAGTGTTCGACCGATTAAACGAGTCAGACAAGACCTACTAAGAAGATAAGAACCGCTTCCCTAAAAGAATGGAGGGCTGTAACTTCCAACATGGTGGGAAAAGGGAAGAAGATTATAGAGACAGAAGATGATTCAGAATCGAGTGACGAAGAACCTCATCATATCACTCGACTTAAATCAGGAGCCGTCCCGCCTCGAAACTTTAAGAGACTTATAAGAGGTTCTTATGACGATGACAACGACAATTCAGCCATAGCTTCACCGCCATCCTCTACGTCATCTCGGCCACAAAAGGCAGCATCACACATGGCAGATAAATCTGAAGATATCAATCAGAGATTTGAAGCTCAAGAAAGAATGATTCGAGAGCAACAAAAAACGATTGAAGACCTTAAAGTGATGCTCTCAAAATTTGTTGAGGGTAAAAGGGGCAAAGAAACTCTCAACGAAGAGGAAAAAGAAGACAAAGCCCACTCAATGTACGAGGACGAGGATAGATTTTCTTTCCATGATCCGCATGGAGAAAAGATAGAAAAATTACAAAGTCAACTCGAAGTTTGGATGCATAAAAAAGAGTTGAAAGAGTCAGGCGTCTCAAGACCATACCCACCTGACTGGGATGTGGTACCCTACCCCCAGAAGTACAAACCGCTCAAGCTAGAGCCATATGATGGGAAGGGATCGCCCAGTCAGCACATTTATTACTTCTTGTCCCAAGCAGGACATCTGATGGGTAATGACCCGATTATGACCAAAGTATTGCAAGTATTTTGCGAGGGCCTGCTTTTACTTGGTTCATGCAGCTGCCCCTAAGTACTATTAATACCTGGTTCGATGTTGAGAAATTATTTCTCTCGTATTTCTTTGAGGATGATACTGAGATCACGGTTCATTCCCTCCTTGCAACTACACAAGGGGAACAAGAAACTGTAAAAGATTTTATAGAAAGGTTCCGGGAGAAGTCTGTGCATTGCAAGCATGGAATGGTCCAGGAAACTCTAGTCGAAACATGTCGACATAATCTTAAGACTAATGTGCTCCTAAAAATGGGGGCCGTAGAGTCTAAAATATGGAGGGATTTGCTCAAACAGGGAGAGCAGGCCGAAGACTTGATTCGTCGAGTTGAAGAATCTCGTGGATCAAGGAGTACTGGAAGTAATAGGCCTTATACCCAGAATAATAGTAATAAGAACAAAGGGAAGGCGGTAATGGCATCAGAATCTGCTCCGCAAAAGACAAATCCTCCTCCGAGCCCAAAGCCCCAAAATCAGAAGGGCACCAGACAAAGTAGACCTCAGTAGGAAAAGACTTATACTTTTAAAGCAGAACAGACGTCTACACTCTTCCACCTTCTCATGAGGAAGGGAATGTTGAAACTTCCGGAGAATAGGAAGCCAGAGGACGCTGGTAAGACCAACGATCCTAATTACTGTCTTTATCACCGGAACGTTGGACACCCTACTAGGGATTGTTATCCCCTTAAGAATAGAATCCAAGCGCTAATAGAAGCTGTAGTTCTGACACTTAAAGAGGAGCAAAAGAGAGTCACCGCCAATATGGCAACAATAGTGGTTGGAACCCATGAGTTCCCCGCAGGGATGACCCCAATTTCAAAAGGTAAGTTGGCTACAAAGGACCTCGATCTTCATAAGAAGCTCAAGAAGGACTTGTCCCCGTAACAACCCAGAAGGGGAAAGTTATGTGGGTTCACCCTGACTTGCTAGAAGATGAGCAGTGGACTACCGCAGGTCAAGAGAAAAAGCGGACTGTTAATGCCATTTCTGCGGAGATAAGGGAAGAATATATAGTTTCGGGAGCCTTCACAGATTCTGAAAAAGAGCCCAAAACTATAGCCACTCATCAAGATGGGGCAGGCCCTTCCGGTACTCGATCTGGGAAGACATATCTTAAGGACTACGCCAGAGTAGATCCAAAAGACATATATGCGGAACTTTTAAAACCGGCAAAGCAAAAAGAACTTCACTTTCAGAAGAATCCTATTAGAGATAAAGGAGCCAAAGAGACTACCTTCAAATTTGACATAATAGCTCAGTTGGCAAACATCCCAGCACGAGTCACGCTATACGAGTTGTTATGCTTATCAAAGTCAACTTGTGAGGCGTTGAGAGAGGCATTGGCAGACTCTGAGTTATTCCTAGCTCAGATTGTTGAGCCGGCCGAGGAGGAATGGGACTCTTGCCCCCACTGTCATCAAGTGAGGAGGTAGATATCGCAAATCATTTTCTCTCCGGAGGACATGCAGGTAAGGAATATAAAGCATAATAGGCCTTTAGATTTCACCGGATATGTTGGGTCTACAAAGGTGGATCGAATTCAAATTGATCCGGGTTCTGTACTAAGTATCGTACCCAGAAGGTTGATGCAGATGTTGGGGAATTTCGTTTATCGTTGACGCCTACAAACACCACTATTTACGGATTCAATGCTAATAACAGCCATCCTCTTGGTAAGATCCGATTGCGGTGCCAAATTGGTGACTTGAGAACGGAGATCACATGCTGCGTTATTGATGCAGATACCTCCTACAATATTTTACTGGGACGGCCTTGGATTCACGCTCACATGATAGTCCCGTCGACTCTTCACCAATGCATGAAATATTGCGATGAGGAAGGAGACGTCCGGACGCTAGTTGCAGATAAGCAACCATTCAAAGGGCTGGAGAATTACTTCACAGATGCTGTACTCTATAAGCCAGCCCATGAAGTCTCCAATGATGATCCTAGCAAGCCTCCAAAGCCTGACGAAAGCGGTAATGAAGCCGATACTGAGTACGAGCTTCTTGAAGAAAACGATGGGGGTGGTTATGAGATCAACCCTCACTTAGATTTGAATGTGAGTCTTGATGATAATGTAGTAGATATAATAGAGGAAGAGTGGATTATAAATGAAAATATAAAGTTAGTCTACGAGCATGCTGTAGCTACTAAATCTGAACCCTCTTGTACTTCCACTGAAGTGGATGACCTATCCGAACTTGAAGTTCTGGTGGCATGTCATTTGCCACTTAGGTCATCCCTCCTCTCTCGGTCCGAAATAGTTAAGGAGAAAGGTCACTACTTCGAAATGCCATCTCGACAAGAGTCCCAAAAGCCGATCATGTTCGGCAGGGTAATTACATCACCTCAACAAAGACAAAGCAGTGAAAGTGATGAACAAACATCACCTCAATTTCACTTGTATAAACAGAAATTCCGACAAATGATGGAGAAGATGGGTTATAATTTTACCCAGAAACCGGGATTAAACTTTGGAAAAGGGCGACGGAATCTTGTACCCTCATTTAGACCAAGAGGAAAGAGCCCAGATTATTATCAAAAGACTCGCAGGGGGTTGGGCTATATATCTACTCCTCCCTCATCACCATCTGGACAAGAAGAGAGTTTTTCAGCCAAGGAAGATACATCTTCACCCAATCATGACTCGGATCAAAGTACTGGCGCTTGGTTTCAATCTTTGACAGCCAACATGGTTTCAGCCGCACCGAAAAGCGACGAGAAACCAATTGATGTTCAACATGATTCCTGGGCTAAGCATATGGACACTCTCTGGGATGTCCGCTTTGAACAGTGTGATCCGCCCACAGAAGACAAATTAGTACAAGTCAACATGGGAATGGAAGAAAATCTGAAACCCATCTTCATAAGCGACACGCTAACTCCTGTGGAAAAGGAGGAACTAATATCTCTTATCAAAGAGTATATAGAGGTGTTCGCATGGAGTTATGAAGACATGCTCAGGCTTGACCCTCAAATTGCCACACACCGGCTAAATATTAAAGAAGACGCTAAGCCTGTCAAACAATAGCAAAGGCGTTTTCGACCGGAATTGATGGAGGCAATAGTTGCTAAGGTCAACAAGCTTATTAAATCCAGATTCATCCATGAAGAACAACATCCTGATTGGGTGGCTAATATAGTGCCGGTTCGTAAGAAGAACGGCAAAATCTGGATATGCATCGAATTTCGAGATCTGAACGCTGCATGTCCTAAGGATGAGTTTCCACTCCCCATCACCGACGTGATGATTGATAATACTTGCGGTTATGAGAGGATGTCCTTTATGGATGGCTTTTTAGGTTATAACCAAATTAAAATGCACCCGGATAATAAAAAGTATACAGCTTTCAGAACGCCACTGGGGGTATACTGTTATACGGTAATACCATTCGGATTGAAGAACGCAGTTGCCACCTACCAACGCGCGATGAGTTTCATATTCAAAGAACACCTGCACAAAACAGTGGAGTGCTATGTGGATGACTTAGCGGTCAAAAGTAAAGACAAAGGAGATCATCTTTATGATTTAAGAGTGGTCTTTGATTTTATGCGAAAACATCATTTGAAAATGAATCCCACTAAGTTATTTATGGGGGTGTCCAGCGGAAAATTCCTTGGGTTCATAATAACTTCAAAAGGAATTTTCCTTGACCCTAAAAAGGTAAAAGCGATTAGCGAGATGCCACCTCCCCGCTATCTTAAGGAATTAAGGGGGTTACAAGAAAGGCTCGCCTATATTCGACACTTCATTTCCAACCTATCTATTTGGACGATGCCAGTCATTCTCCAAACTTATGAAAAAAGAGGTGTCTTTCGTATGGGATGAGGCATGTCAGCAGGCATTTGATGACCTCAAAGAGTACCTTACTAAGCCTCCTGTACTTATGACACCAATCCCCGGGCAGCCTTTCCTTATATATGTAAGGGCCATGGATAATACTTTAGGAGAGTTACTTGCTCAATATAATGAGCACGGCCATGAACATGCCTTCTATTATTTAAGCAGAACAATGATCGGGGCTGAACAGCGATATACCCCAATTGAAAAGGAATGTTTAGCCCTAGTGTTCGCTGTTCAGAAAATGCGGCACTATCTTTCAGGGCAAACGATCCATGTCATATCACGGGTTAATCTCCTGAAAATTCTGATGACAAAGCCGGGATTCTTAAACGGTCGGTTGGCGAAATAGGCACTGCTACTATCGCCATATGACATACACTTCGTTCCTCAAAAGGCCATGAAGGGACAGGCAATCACCGATTTTCTTGCAGACCATCCAATTTGGTCCAATCCAAACAGACGTCAGATGTCAATACAATTAGCAAAGAACAACCATGGCAAATATTCTTTGATAGTGCTGCCAGACGATCTGCTGCTGGAGTGGGGGTTGTACTAATATCTCCACAAAAACATATATTGCCTAACGGTTATTCATTAACTGAACCGTGTACGAATAATGTGGCGGAATACAACGCGCTCATTATCGGCCTGAAAATAGCTCTGCAACTGGGGGTGAACCATCTAGAGGCATATGGAGACTCTAAACTCATAGTCAAGCAGATGATGGGTGAGTATGAAGTCAGATATGAAGCCCTCATCCCTTATCATCAGCTAGCTATTGAGCTAGCAGGCTATTTCGAACAATTTTACATATATCACATATCTCGGAATGAGAACGTTTATGCAGATGCTCTTGCTGCTCTAGCCACAACATTGGCGATCTCGTCAGGTGAAGCTAAAAGCATCACCATTGGTAGCAGAGAACTCCTCCACCCAGATACGGTATTCCAAGCCAAAGAGGTGTCCCAGACAGGTTTAATCTTGGAACCCCGTGATTGGCGATTTCCGTTTGTGGATTATGCTTTACATGGGATATTACCAGAAGATCCAAAGAAAGCCACCTTGATAAAGAGGAAGGCCCAGAGATTTTATTATGACCATAAGCTTCAGACTTTGTATAGAAAGTCAAGAGATGGTCTGCTTCTACGCTGCATATCAAAAACAGAAGCAGAAGAAGTGCTAAGAGAAACACATGATGGAGTATGTGGAGCTCATCAATCCGGTCCAAAACTCGGAGACCGCATAAGACGGTTGGGTTACTACTGGCCAAATATGATTACGGAAGCAATGGCATATGCTAAATGGTGCCATGCATGTCAGATACATGCTAACTTCATCTACCAACCCCCAAAATACTTGCACAATACCGTTGCTAGTTGGCCGTTTGACGCATGGGGAATGGATATTGTGGGGCCTATAACTCCCCCGTCATCCAGAGGACATCGATTTATCCTTGCGATAACCGATTATTTTTCAAGATGGGCCGAAGCCATGTCCATGAGAGAGGTACAAACAACAGATGTGATTAAGTTCATTAAGCATCATGTTATTTACCATTTTGGCATCCCTCGAAGGATCATCCATGATAATGGACCGAAATTCGTTAGCGAGAGGTTTTCGAGATTCTGTGATAAATTCAGAATCATGGACATCGCTTCAACGCTATATAACCTCACGGCCAATGGGTTAGCCGAAGCCTTCAACAAGACGATTATTAAGCTCCTTCGGAAGTTCGTCTCTTCCAATAAACGAGATTGGGATGAAAAGCTAGGAGAGTGCCTGTGGGCTTATCGCACCACCATTCGCACCCCTACTAAAGCTACTCCATTCTCTTTGGTCTATGGAAGCGAAGCCGTCTTGTCTATCGAATTCCAGATTCCATCACTAAGAGTGGCGTTAGCCACAAAGATGACGACAGAGGAGCGCCATCAACAAAGACTGTGAGAATTAGAAGCGTTGAATTAAAAGCGTCTCAGGGCCCAACAATAAATTGAGTTGTATCAAGCCCGAATCTCGCGAACGTTCAATAAGAACGTTAAACCAAGGACCTTTAAACAAGGAGACTTGGTTCTAACTATTAAAAGGCCAATGGTTCTGACTCACAAGACTAAGGGTAAATTTGAACCGAAGTGGGAGGGACCGTTCATCGTGGAGACTGTATACTCCAGTGGAGCCTACTGCTTAATGAATCAGAACGATGATAGGATGATGATGCAGATCAATGGCAAGTTTTTGAAGAAATATTATGCTTGACGAACTAAAAATGGTGACAAAATAACTGTCCCATCTAGTTCAGAAAATTTGGTGTGCCAAGTTCAAGTTACGCAGATGAGCCTTGGACCGCCTCCACTTGTTCAAGTTAAGCAGATGAGCACTTGGACTTTTTCTTAGACATGTGCAATTGAGCGCCTCTGACCTAAATTTGATGAATCCTAACACGATCATCGTGGTGTGCCCAGTTCAAGTTATGCAGATGAGCCTTGGACCGCCTCCACTTGTTCAAGTTACGCAGATGAGCACTTAGACTCCCTCTTAGGCATGCGCAATTGAGCACCTCTGACCTAAATTTGATGAATCCTAACCCAATCATTGTGGTGTGCCCAGTTCAAGTTACGCAGATGAGCCTTGGACTACCTCCACTTGTTCAAGTTACGCAGATGAGCACTTGGACTCTGTCTTAGGCATGCGCAATTGAGCGCCTCTGACCTAAATTTGATGAATCATAACCCGATCATCGTGGTGTGCCCAGTTCAAGTTACGCAGATGAGTCTTGGACCGGCTCCACTTGTTCAAGTTACGCAGATGAGCACTTGGACTCCTTCTTAGGCATGCGCGCCTCTGACCTAAATTTGATGAATCCTAATCTGATCATCGTGGTGTGCCCAGTTCAAGTTACGCAGATGAGTCTTGAACCGCCTCCATTCATTCAAGTTACGCAGATGAGCACTTGGACTCCTTCTTAGGCATGCGCAATTCAGCGCCTCTAACCTAAATTTGATGAATCCTAACCCGATCATCGTGGTGTGCCCAGCCCAAGTTACCATTGGACCGCCTCCACTTGTTCAAGTTACGCAGATGAGCACTTGGACTCCTTCTTAGGCATGCGCAATCGAGTGCCTCTGACCTAAATTTGATGAATCCTAACCCGATCATCTTAGTGTGCCCAGTTCAAGTTACGCAGATAAGCCTTAGACCGCCTCTACTTGTTCAAGTTACGTAGATGAGCACTTGGACTCCCTCTTAGGCATACGCAATTGAGCGCCTCTGACCTAAATTTGATGAATCCTAACCTGATCATCGTGGTGTGCCCAGTCCAAGTTACCCTTGGACCGCCTCCACTTGTTCAATTGCCCAATGCTGTTATAGCAGCGGGATGAGGAGATTAAGTTCCTCGCCTACCCTATCATACTGAGGGTAAAAAGTATGAAATCAATTGCCCAATGCTATTATAGCAACGGGAAGAGGAGATTAGTTTCCTCGCTAACCCTATCATACTGGGGGTAAAAGTATGAAATTAACTACCCAATGCTGTTAAAAGCAAATGGGAGAGGAAATTAATTCCTCGACAACTCACCATGCTGAGGGGAATAGCATGGCTAGCCCAATGAAAATGGCTATTGGTAAAGGCTAATTAAATCCGTTGATAGCTGGGGGTTTGCTAAAAATCCCATAAAACCTGTCATGTTAAATCTTTACCTCTGACAGTATGATTTGGACTATTTCCATCTCCGTTCAAGATATGCAGATGAGCCTTGGACTGCATTACTTAAACAACTAAATCATTTTGATAACAAGTTATCTGTTGTGCAAACAAATTTTGTAGCCAGCAGGTAAAAGAATCAAATGATTGTCTTTATTTCATCGATAAAAAGAATGATTTTACAAAAATTCCCTCTTTTATTACAAGTTCTTATTACAAAAAAAAATGAAGAATAAAAGAATGAAAGAAAGCTATGAATCTCCTAAATGCTTCAATTTATTCATCGCCTCGTCAATCACTCGACGACGGGTTGCTTCCACGGAGTGTTGAGCCTGCCGGAGTAAGTCATCATCATTTATTGCAAGCTGCTGGGTTAGATGCTGACAAGACTCTTCTATAGCACGGCTTCTTGTTGTCTCCTCCTGCTCGACCTGCCCCGTTGGAGGATTAGCGCTTCCTGCTTCTTAACAGATTCCCCTAGTTCAAGCTCGTTGGCTACTAAGATCGCCCGAGCTCTAGCAATGGTCTCCTGGGCTTTAAGGATGGCGGCCTGACTCCCCTTAATCTCGGAGTCCACCACCTCCAAACCGCTAAGAATAGACTCCCGACTAGCCTGGAACTCTGCCAGCTCCCGAGACCATCCTTCTTCCTGTCATCAATTCCTCTCGACGCGCCGCTAACTCCACCTGAAGACGCGCCCACTCGATCCCAGGGATCGTCTCAACATCCGCTTGGTGAACTGTGTTGAGTATGTTCACCTGCTCTTCTAAAGCTCTAAAGCGGGCCCGATAGGGAGCTACTCGATCATGTTCCCCGATTTTTTCAATATTATCCAAATAGCTGGATAACATCGGATGGTCGAGGCTAAAGAAATCTATTCCGCCGGAAATCATCTCGATGCATCTTCTTAGCAACCGCATAAAATCGTTAATGCTGTAATTGAAGAGTTTCTCAAAAAGATCCACGGTGTCTGCAGTTAAGGCAGGTAGCGCTAAAGAAGATGTCGCTGGAAGAGGTGCAATATCCACTGGAATTGAAGAAGAAGAAGCTCGTCCCTGTACCAGGCTCATAATATGCAGGGCCAGTAAGGCCAATGCAGATCTAGCGGAACTAGGAACCTGATGAGGAGTGTTGCTAGTACAAATCACCCGGGCAGTGCCACCAACAGGAGAAGATGAGGGGGTGTTTCCACCAGAAGCTCCTCCGGTGGCAGAAGTAGCTTCAAATAAGAACTTTAAATTTTCCTCATCCCCGCTGGAAGACTTGGAGCTGGAGGAGTTGCAGGTGTTTCCACAGCTATTATGGTAGAAGGCGTTAGGATTGCTAGCTGAGGAGCAGAAGGCACGCCAACAACTATTGGAAAAGTCTCTTCGGAGCAGATATTTGGTGTTGGAGACGGCAAACTTGGAGACAGAGTAGCTTCTCTTGCCGCGGCTGTGACAATCAACTCTGTCCTATCATCGCTCCCAAGATCATCAATTGAGAGAACCGAATAAGGAACAGAAAGAGGAGTTGTCGCAAAGTAGTCTGCGTTAAATTCATTTGCAGAACTACTTAATCCACCCACTGAGCCAGTGGTGCCCGAATAGTCTACCCTCTCCTCGGACTCCCCCTTGGTGGTCGAATGCATCGGCAAGAGGAGATGGCCACCTGTACCTCAGAAAAGAAAGACAAAGAGGGTTGCATACAAATACAAAAAAATAAATAGAAGACAGAGTATAAAAGCTGAAAGAACTATACCAAGAGATACAAGTCCAGTTGTCGGACTTGAAGGGGGAGCCGCTGTTGTCTCCAGAAGTGTACCCGTCTCACTACCCAGTGGTAGCGTCGCAGGGTGTTCGACAGTTTCCACCGTCGGAGGAGCCGGAACCTCGGGAGCAATTGGAGCCCCAGCAGATCCGCTCTCCCCTACCGGTGCTGGAGGTAGAGTTGAAGCCAGCAGATCCAAAGCGAACTTAACAGCTGCTTCTTGCGGGGCTACTAGAGTTCCCGGAGCCAACTTCTTCTTCTTTTGGGCAGGCCCCTACTTTGGGGCACCGCGGCGTTTGAGGGTCGGACTCCAGGAGCGAATGACGACAGGTTGGGGAGCACCTCCAATATCAGTGTTGTCATCATTATTATTATCATCTTCATCGCCAGACTCGCTGACGTCTGATGGTTCGGCCACGGCGCCAAGGAATTCATCCATTCCTTTTACTCTAACTCTGGAAGCACCTTGGCGGCTAATGTAGAAAGCCTCAATCTCCTTGCAACAGTTTTGGTTGATCGAGAAATGAGGCACGTCAGCATTTGCAATACTATATCAGGTGCAAAAACTGAGAGTCATGGCCAATTCTGGCAACTTCTGGGGAAGGGCGAATTCAGCTCCGGTCCCACCAGCTGCAAAATGAAACCAGCCGCGGGCACCCTCGTACAAATTTCCCTCATAGGCTAAACTCTTGTTTGAATTACCCACATAAAGTTGGGAATATCCAAATTGGCGAGCAAAGCGACTCGGGATGTATAGTTCGATAAGACATTTACCATCTTGACGATACACCAGGTGCCCGGGTCGGATGTTAAGGAGCCACCAAAATGCTCCCCGAGATAAGGTAGTAAAGTTATCTGCTCCTGCAATATCCTTCAACTTTAACCCGTATTCTCCACCAGGAAAGTCAGGGAAGCACCGGAAGATCTCATAATTTTGGTGGTGCCGGAGAGTCTTCCGGATTTGGGACATATAGTGGTGCTTCCATGAAGAGTGCTCGTATAGCTCCACAAAGTAACTCTTGTCACCAGAGCGGCGTGAAGCAGCACTCATCAGAGACGGACAGTGCATAACGAGACATGCCATCAAATAAGTATAAGGAAGCTCCACTCTAGGGTTCAGAGTCTTCACTTGGGCGATCTCTTTCGAATTGTCTTTCCCTTTCCCCTTGCCCTTATCGGCAGGGATGAAGTCATTGCAGAGTATTCGCAATCCATGCTGTAGATTGCACACCATGGCGAGAAGAAGTCTAAAAGGTCGGTCGTATGCAAGGAGGACTGCTGGATATACCACAGTCATTGGAATTGCCTCTTTTGGCAATGACGGCACGACACATCTCTTCAACCACAACATCAAGAACCCAGCAATAAGGCCTCTGTTGGACACCGGGGACTGAGCCTGATAGTGGTAACTTTTGAAAGAGATAACAGGATCGAATCCACCTTCGTTGGATTCAGTGGTATAATACATTAGCTGGGTCTTGGCGATGCGGCAATCGATCTCTGTGATGTAGACAGAAGCATGGCCATGGATAGTTGTTGAACTATCCTTAGAATTCAAACTGGCGAAGAGGTAATCGGCCCATTTCTTGTGGCCGATACCTTGGTTACGCACACCTGCTAAGTCAGCACAGATGTGGTAATGGCACATCATCTCCCAGTATGTGGCATAGATGCGCTCGTCCTTCGCCAGTAGCATGTTCAACTCCTCAGTAGTGGGGATATACTTCTCGTAGGGGACTTCACCCATGGAAAGCCCAGATACCTCGAACATCTCATGAAGAGCGAACTCTAGCTCACCCACTGGCGTAAAAAGAGTGCAGGTCTCAGAGTTGTACATCTCCAAAAAGCAGAAGAAATGATAAGCACTCTGAGGAAACCCAAATTGAACATTTCTGATGGCCTTGAATAAACCAATCTCCTTCAGAATGGGTTCATGAGAGTCCAACATATATTGAACAAGGCGGGCCCACCACATGTTGCCAGAAGAGTAAACTCAGCCAGGCATCCTAAAGTCGCTAGCCGGGTATTGGCCTTCTTTCGCCAGGAACTCACTTAGAAAAGTTCTTGCGCTGATTGGAACCTCTCCTACTGGGAGCTCCTTACCAAAACGGCCTGGAAGCAAATCAGTAATACATCTAATGGGGATATCTTGATAAGCCCCATATGCGCCCAATTTTCCCGTTGGGACGCCATCCTGTTCTTGAGTTAACCCCCATTTTAACTTATGGGGCATCGCCAACCTCTGAAGGTAGATCAGGGGATAACCACGCTCCATTCTGGGCAGAAACATTAAGGTTTCGCCAGAATTATAGAGCCACTTGCTTTCCTCTTCAAAGAG
Source organism: Dracaena cambodiana (assembly GCA_036321105.1). Taxonomy (NCBI): domain Eukaryota; kingdom Viridiplantae; phylum Streptophyta; class Magnoliopsida; order Asparagales; family Asparagaceae; genus Dracaena; species Dracaena cambodiana. Next base: position 7,353,958 of record JAYEPQ010000006.1, on the reverse strand, counting down.
GATCTGGTCTGATTGCTCCATTATATCTCCGAAGAGAAATGCGGGCTTCTCTAGCGCTTCTCTATTTATGGTTTCAAAGGCCGCATCAGTTATAATTTTCCGTGCAGTAGTGGGATGATATTTGATTAATTTCTTCCTGCGCTCTCTCGAATCTGGTTTGTACGCGGCTAGGATGGTGGTGAAGCGAAATTGAGCTGATGGATCCGAACCCTCGGCAAAACCAAAGTAGTGCTTATGGGGAAGAGCCTCCACCGAATACCCTACTGCAAAAGGGAAAATCAAAGTTAGAAAAGTTTCTACAAAATAGAAAATTTTTCTAAAGTATGGAAACGCGAAGCTAAAATTAGATTGCTCGAAGCTAAAAGTAACTCCGCGCGAAGCTAAAAATTAGACCGCGCAAAAATCAAAATAGCCTCGCGTTTCAATGCGATTGCTATTCAAAATAGTCTCGCGTTTCAACGCGACTGCTAAATTAAATAGCCTTGCGTTTCGACGCGACTGCTACTCAAAATAGCCTCGTGTTTCGACGCGACTGCTACTCAAAATAGCCTCGCATTTCGACGCGACTGCTACTCAAAATAGCCTCGCGTTTCAACGCGGCTGCTAATCAAATAGCCTCGCGCTTCAAAAAGCGAGGATGACGCGATAGCTTTGCGTAAGAAGAAAACCAGAGACTTTTCTACTTCTCCAAGCCATACGACTGGAGTACGGCGATCTCGCCGATAAAAGAGAAGATTGGTCGTTTAAAGCCGAGCCAAATCACCCTCTAAATGTTCTAAAGAGCCCTAAAAGTGAGATCCTTACCTTCGATGGGCGAAACATGGACTGGCTCGCCGCTGCCACCACTGCTAGCGCCAGTCGCCAACGATGGGGCTGCGCGAGAAGAGGCACAAGTCTTGGGCGCCATTTCTCAAAAAGTTGAGGAAAATCGACGGGAAATCAGGAGAAAATCGGTTGGAAAATGCTCGGGTCGCCTGAACTCTGATCGCCTGAATCTCTAAGGTCTCTGGAGAATTCTCAAGTGAAGTAAGAAGGAAAAGAAATAGAGACTTCATTTAAATGAGAGAAACCGCCTCTTGGAGTTCGGTGCGAATTTCGGAGAAAAAGACTGATCAGTTACTCTCAAAAAACGCGAAGCTATTTGCCTCGCGTAATAATGGAAAACGCGAAGTTATTAACTTCGTGCAACTCCGCAAAACGCAAGGATAACTCGGTGTTTTAGCTTCGCGTTCCTATGAAGAACTTGGGTTTCTGGCTAGTGCAATTAGGCACTTCCACCTAAGTTAAGATGATCTTTAACCGATCATCTTGGTACTAATAGTCTAAGTTACGCAAATAAGCCTTAGATTATGTTACCAAAATTATAAACCATCTGTTTGTTGAGCAGGCAAGATTCTTGAAGCCGATAGACAGAGAGGAAAATATTTGCCTTTATTTCATAAAAAGAAAAAGATTACAAAAGAAGAGGGAGTTATAGCGCTCCCAAAAGCTTCTACATCGACTCATCAATAACCTAACGGTGAGACTCCTCCGAGGGGTGTTGAAGTTCAATGTCAGGGTTCACATACAAGAGATCTCCTCTGCAAATGTCAACTATGATCTGTTTAAAGTTCTTAGTGGATTATCCGAAGATACTGCTACAAGAATCCTAATGAATATGCACAAGTTGAATTCGAAGTGCTGCAAGTCCTTACAGAGATTGTCATCTAACAGAAGTGGTCCTCAAGAAAACTTAATGAGCTGCCGCAGGGTTCTTGTAACTCCTTCAAAAGTTTACCTTTTCGAGTCAGGGCTTGAAACCTGCAACTATGTTGTAAAGCATATGCTTCTGGCTTCTTTAGAATTACTTTTGTTGACGAAGACTGGTAAAGCCACATGCATTCCTCTTCAAGAAGAATCTGGTTCAAGTACTTCACTGCAAAAGGAGAATCAAAAGTTAGACAAAACTCGAAAAATCTTCTAAGTATAAAAACGCGGAGCTAAGCTAACTCCGCGTGTAGCTGAGGTAATAGCCTCGCGTTTCAAAACGCAGAGGACGACGCGATAACTTCGCGTAAAGGAAGAACAGAGTTTCTCTCTGCCATCCCTTTTCTTTCATAGCCTCGCGTTTCAACGCGACTGCTAATCAAAATAGTCTCGCGTTTTAACGCAACTGCTAATCAAAATAGCCCCGCATTTTAACCGCAGGGATGACGCGATAACTTCGCATAGAGAAAGACCAGAGTTCCTCTCTGTCTTCTCCTTCTCCTTTAAGCCTTACGGCCGGAGAACGGCGATCTCGCCGATGAAGTAAACAATTGGCTGGTTAAAAACCGAGCCAAAACATCCCAAAATGGTTCTAAGGAAACCAAAAAGTTAAGGTTTTTACCTTCAATAATCACAGCATGGTACGCCATTGTGTCTACTTCCACGGCCATTGCCGTCGCCGTTAGCGCCGGCCGCCGTGCACGAAGCCGTACTCTTCTGGAGCGACATCCTAATGATGAAAATCTATGGAGAGTCGAACGGGGATCAATTGAAGATCGTTCGTCGACATCGCTCACTCGGTTGCCGGAGCTCGAAATTTTCTAACTTCTCAAAAATGAAGAAGAAGATGAGTCAAAGCCTCTATTTAAACAGGATGATCCGTCGCTTGGTATTCGGCACGGAAATTCAGAGTAATTAATGAAACAATTACTCATTCCACTGAAAAAGAAGCTATTAGCTCCGCGTAGGTGAGCACAAAAACGCGAGATAAAATTGGTATTTTAACTCTGCGTTTCCAGTTTGAAGATCCAAAGTATTTCAAAATTTGCTAAGTTCTAAGCCATTTTGAAAACTTTAGAGGGGGTTCTGTTGGCAGTGAAAATTTCTAAGTAAATAGAGTTTTCCACAACAGAACGCGGAGCTAACTCTGCAGTCCCGCATTTGGCTACTTTAGCCTCGCGTTGAACAAAACGCGGAGATATTTAATAGCTCCGCGTTAGTTCTGCATTCTGGTTCTTTAGCTCTGCATTTTGATGCGATTAGCTCCGCGTGAGCAGATAACTAGAATCTCAAATTGATTGAGATTATGATTTGGGCTTATCCAAATACCCGAATTGAATCCAATCAGAATTCTAAATCAAGAGATTTAAATCAAAACTAAGATATTTGATTGGAATCCTTGATGAATGCGAGTTCTATTTAGATATAAACTCTTGCATTAACCTGGGGATATAAATACCTTCCTGGTGAAACCCTAGGAGTCTTCTTTTCGGTAAATGAGATCTTTTCCTCTTGAAGAATTCAAGTTACGCACGGAGCCTTGAATTCGTGAAAGACCAGAGAAGATCGTCTACAGTCGGCCGCCACCTTCAAGAGAAGAAGAGTTTGACATTCGATCGTCCAAAGGAACTACTATAGATCCTATCACCACTGATCCCACAAATTATTGGATTGAAATATAAAATCCTCTCATTTGTTCTTCTTTTTATCTTATTCACTTCTATTGTAATCTAAGTTGTATTCAATGGGAGAAAAGTAAACATTTTCTGCTACGGTCCGCCTTTGTGGATCTGACATATCCGGTAAAATATAAAGGCCTATTATACTTTATATTCCTTACCTGCATATCCTCTGGAGAAAAATAATTTGCAGGACCTGCCTCCTCACTTAATAATAGCCGGGGCAGGAGTCCCGTTCTTCGTCGGGTGGCTCGATAATTTGAGCTAAGAAAGATTCAGAGTCTGCCAAGGTCTCTCTTAATACTTCGTGAGTTGATTTTGACAATCGCAGCAACTCATAAAGCGTAACTCGAGCTGGAATATTTGCCAGCTAAACTATTATATCAAATTTAAATGCAACCTCTTTGGCTTCTTCATCTCTTGCAGGATTTTTCTGGAAACGAAGCCCATTTTGTTTTAAGGCCTCGCGAGTTCCCCGTATATATTCTTTGGGTCACTCTAGTGTAGTCTTTGAGATATGGTTTACCAGATCGAGTTCCAGAAGGGCCCGCCTCATCTTGATGAGTGGCCATAGTTTCGGCTCTTCTTCAGAATCTGTGAAGACTCCCGAGATTATGTATTCTTCCTTTATTTTTGTGGAAATAGTATTACTAGTCCGGTTTTTCCTCTGGTTATTTGAGGTGGTCCACTGTTCATCATGTAATAGATCATGGTGGACCCATATGACTTCCCTTCTTTGAGTTGTTAAGGGGACAAGTCCTTTCTGTACCTTTTTATATGGGTCATGATTTTTCATGACCAGCTTCCCCTCTGGTATTAGGGTCACTCCCGCGGGGAACTCATGGGTTCCTACCACTAGAGTTGCCATATTGGACAGTGATCTCTTTTGTTCCTCTTTTAGCGTCAAGACTCCAGCTTCATCAATACTTGGATCCTGTTCTTCAGAGGATAACAATCTCTGGTAGGATGTCCGACATTCCTGTAGTAGAGACAATAGTTGGGGTCGTTAGTTTTGTCAGCATCCTCCGGTTTTCTATTTTCTAAAAGTTTCAGCATTCTCTTCCTAAGGAGCAGATGAAAGAGTGTAGGCGTCTGTTCCGCCTTAAAGGAATAGGTCCTCTCTTGCTGGGGCCTATTCTGTCTCGTGCTTTTTTGATTTTGGGGTTTCGGATTTGGAGAGTTCGTATTTTGTGGAGCGGATTCTGATGTCATCACTGCTTTCCCCTTGTTTTTGTTATTGCTTTATGTGTGCGGTCTATTGTTCCCCAGATTTCTTGCTCCACGAGATTCTTTAATTCTGCGGATCAAGTCTTCGGCTTGCTCTCCTTGTTTGAGCAAATCCTTCCAAGTCTTAGACTCTACGGCCCCCATTTTTAAGAGCACGTTGGTCTTGAGATTATGTTGACACGTCTCTACAAGAGTTTTCTGGACCATTCCGTGTTTGCAATGCACAGACTTCTCTCGGAACCTTTCTATAAAGTCCTTTACCGTTTCTTGTTCTCCTTACTTTGTTGCAAGGAGGGAATGAACAGTTATTTTAGTATCATCCTCAAAAAAATGTGCGAGAAATTATTTCTCAATGTCAAACCAGGTATTGATAGTACCTGGGGGCAGCTGCATAAACCATGTGAAGGTAGACCCTCGCAAGGTACTTGCAAATACCTTGGTCATCACTAGATCATTGCCCATTAAATATCCTGCTTGAGACAAGAAGTAGTAAATATACTGACTGGGAGATCATTTCCCGTCATATGGCTCCAATTTGAGCGGTTTGTATTTTTCAGGGTACGGTGCCAAATCCCATTCAGGCGGGTATGGTTTTGAGATCCCTGATTCTTTCAACTCCTTTTTTTTGCATTAACGCCTCGAGTTGGCTTTGTAACTTCTCGATTTTCTCTTCATGAGGGTCGTGGAAAGAATACTTATTCTCGTCTTCATGTATCAAGTGAGCCTTTTCTTCTATATCTTCCTCATTCATTTTGTTGAACGAAGTTTCTTTTCCCTTCTTAGTGTTATCCTCGATAATTTTTTGAGTATTTTCAACTACTTTTGAGAGCATCATTTTAAGATCTCCGATCGTCATTTGTTGATCTCGGATCATTTGTTCTTGAGCCTCAAATCTTTGGTCGACATCGTCAGATCTATCCATCATATGCGATGCTGATTTCTGCAATTTAGACGATGCCGAAGAACGATGAGAGGTTATGGCCGAGTTATCACTATCGTTGTCATAATAGCCTTTCACAAGTTTCTTATAGTTTCAGGCCGGGATAGCGCCTGACTTAAGTTGGGTAAAATGATGAGATTCTTCATCGCTTGATTCTGAATCACCATTCTTTTCTATGATTTTCTTTCCCTTTCCGACCATATTAGAAGTTACAACTCTCCATTCTTTTTCTCGGAGAGCAGTGTTTATCTTTTTAGTAGGGTTTTTGTCCAACTCAGTTAATCAGCCGAACATCGATTCCCTGTTCTTTCTGCAGCAATAACTGTCCACTACAGCAGATGCTGCTGTCATAAGCTGCTGGCAATGACAAGTAGGTTCAGACTGAACTTGATTCATACTCCTTTTCTTGGTTAGATATTCTCTGAGATCAGTGGCCTTAAATATGGAGTCGTGGGGCCCACTCATCCATTGAGAGGGTACAGGGGCCCACTGGAGCTTCTTGAAATCAGCAGTGTTAAGTTCTGGTTTAATAGGATAATTATCAATCCTGATTTTGTATTCAGATTGATTTATGCAAAGCTGAGCAATGGCTTCGCGTTTTGAGTCGTGGATTTGAAAATTAGTTTCGCATTTTGATACGCTAGCCTCGCGTTTTGATATGCTAAGCTCACATTTTGATACGTTAGACGCTGGCTTAACGTTTTTGTAGAAATTTATCTTCTGGTATATTAGCCTCGCGTGGAAGAAGATTCTTGCACACTGGCTTATTCTTGCGATTAACGCAAGTCATAACTTCACGTTTAGCGCGATTTTTGCGATTAACGCAAGTTTGCCAATTATCTTCGCGATTTACGCGAAGGTAAGGAGGTCTGCGATTAACGCAAGCCTTACTAGTTTCGCATTTATCGCTAAGCTCAGTATTAGCCTCGTGTAGAAAATCACACGCTGGCTCTAAAGAAATTTTATCCTCGCGATTAATGCGAATATCAGAAATCTTGCGATTATCGCAAATCTTACTAGCTTCGCGTTTATCGCTAAGCTCAGTAGTAGCCTCACGTGGAGAATCACACACTGGCTCTCAGAAAATTTTATTCCCGCAATTAACGCGAGTATCAGAAATCTTGCGATTATTGCAAGTCTTACTGGCTTCGCGTTTATCGCTAAGCTAAGTAGTAGTCTCGTGTGGAGAATCACACGCTGGCTCTAAGAAAATTTTATCCTCGCAATTAACGCAAGTGTCAGAAATCTTGCGATTAACACAAGTCTTAGCTTCACGTTTATCACGATACTGGCTGGTCTTGCGATTAACGCGAGCCAGTTTGCAACGGGCTGTAGCCTCGCATTTTGTGAAGTTAGCCTCGCGTTCAATGCGGGCTTTGAGGGCCTTTCGCCTAGCTCTCCGATTTCTATTTCGGAGTTAGATTCTGGTCAATCCAGTTCCGAGCTTTCTTCGACAGTAAAGAGGCCATCCTCCACTAGGGTTTCTTACCCAAACGTCGGCTCTATGGCAACGGTCTCCACGGGTCTCCGATTAACGGTGGATTCCCGATTACCCGATCCTCGAGTATTAGAGTGCACGCGACGATAGCGTCACGTTTCGGTCAGGTTACCTAACTCAGAGAAGAGATACTCCTCGTACTTCTGCTGGTCGATCTCTACGACTAGCATGCTCACGTTGGATCTGATCCTCTCGATGTCAGATTGCACCACGATCTTCTTTAGTGAAAGAGACTTCTCCCACTACGGTCATCAGTTTATTCGTAACAAAAATTTGCTTTCCTTCCATTGAATACAACTTAGATTATAATGAAAGTGAACAAGAAAAGAATAAACGAGAGGATTTATAATCTATCGCTCTCTTTTACAATGAAACGTGGGATCTCGTAGCGATGGGATCTAACTAGTAGTTCCTTTTGACGATCTGACGACGATGATCTTCTCTCTTGAAGATGACGGCAGCCGACTTGAATCTTGATCTTCTCTGGTCTTCATGAATTCAAGGCTCTCACGCGTAACTCGAATTCTCTAAGATGCGAAAAAGATCTCTCTAGGGCTTCCTCAAAGGGGTATTTATAGTTTTAGGATAATATGAGAGTTTCTATTTAAATAGAATTTGTATTCATCAAGGATTCTAATCAAATATTTTAGTTTTGATTTAAATCTCTTGATTCAGATTTCTGATTGGACTTAATTTGGATATTTGGATAAGCGCAAATCTTAATCTCAATCAATTTATGATTCTAGTTATCTGCTCACGCGGAGTTAATCGTATCAAAATGCGGAGCTAAGAAACCATAACGCGGAGCTATTGAATAGCTCCGCGTTTTGTTCAAACGCGAGACTAAAATAGCCAAACGCGGAGCTACTAAGTTAGCTCCACGTTCTGTTGTGGAAAATCCCTTTTTACTTAGAAATTTTCACTGCCAACAAGTACAAAATGAGAAAAATTAACTATGCGACTAGAAAAAGAATTATGTTCAAAATTCTTACCATAGACTCTACCTAGTAGTCCAGGCTATTAGCTGGCGATCAAATTATGAAGCTACGATCGCTACTTTTTGTAGTGTTTTACCTTATCTCTAGATAATCTTCTCCAGTTTCAAATCTTGTTACTTAGTTTCCTAAAATACCAACGAAAAAAAATCTAGTACATGAATTAGAACTAAATAAAATGTCATCTTCCTCGCCAATGGCACTGAAAGCTTGATGTACAAATTATCATTATTGTAAGTACACAACGTTGTAAAAGTACTATATAGGTCCATTCACATAGAAGATGCTTTAGCTAGTTATTAATCCTACCTATGCATAATAACCTATCAGTTTAGAACTTAATTAATAAGATTAATTTAATACATCAAGATCTTCCCTGTTTGACCAAACAACAGTCATAAATTATTTTCAATTAAGAATAAATAACTATTTAAGTTAATGCATATTCTACCAAATTGGATTTACCAAAATGAGTTTATCTGTAGATTATTATTAAATAAGATCTAAATGATCTTGATTTTAATAATGAACATGTGAGAGAAAATAATATGTCTAATTTTATCATCCTAAATATCCTATAATTTTAGTTGTCAATAGTAAATAAGAAACAAATACAAAACAAATCTCAATACGGAGTTACCATGATGATAAACCTACACTAATAATGCAAAATCAAAAATTTCTTGTATAAGAGAAGTTAGATCTACAACTGAAAAATCATCACAAGTGAAAGACAAAAAATATTATTAAATAATGAAATTTATTATTAATTAATTACAAAAAAGAAATTCACAAATTTACAACTCTTAGCAATTAGAACAAAATTTAAAGTGACCAATAATCTAAAAACTGGACATTCCTTTTACAAGTAAAGTTTTGTCTTTTTTATAAATGAAGAAAATAATAAATCATGCTATAAACCACTAGAACAAACTACCATCTCATTATATCACTTCACAAAAAATATCAACACTAGCAACTTCAGGATGGTTGTTACCTGGCGTCAGGTACTACTAGCTTGTGGTCCAATCTAGACCATTGATTATATGCTTTTGATAATTGGATCATCTTAACATGGCATTTTTCTCATAGTATCTATTCTTCTGAAATCTAAAAGATTGATCTATCACATTGTTTGAATCTATATCTATTTAATAGTTATATCTTCTATTAATTATCCTTTATCTTAATTTGATTAATCCTTACATTTCACCTGATTATAGAGTTGAATTTCCCATGATATAGTTGGATCTTGGCTTTCGATTTTGGTCTTGTAACTTTAACTTCCTAGATTTTACTTTGTATTCTTATCAAAAATCTTATTTTCAAAAAAAAATATACAAAAAATACCCAAGTAAAAAATTTATTTATAAACATATTTAGATGAATAACACAAAGAATGTTAGAAAATTATGCTTATTAAGTATAATAAATTCCTAAACTCTTAGGTCTTACTTTTAAATCTGAATCATACCTGATAATATTGAGACCTGGTCTAGGTTTGAGTATATATTAAAGATCTTAACTCGTACTCTAATATAAAGCGGATCGAGTACTAGCACGGATCAAGTCCGAATGTTATAATTTTATTACTTTTTTATATATTTTTCTGTTAATATCTACTTGTTTGATCCCAGATGAGTAACATTTTAAGAGTTATCACAATTTTAAGAACTCAATAACTATTATTTCTTTTATCTAAATAGAAAATGAAAGTTCTAACTAGATCTCTTCCTCGAATCTCAATAAAGACACATTATTCTTACTCATTTATATAACTAGGGATAAAAATGTGTACTAATTAATTAGTGTCTGGCCTTTTGTAAAAAGTAACTTGTTTGGAACCAAAAGAACTTGTATAAAATGTTACTTATTTGGGACTATATAGAACTACATATCATCACAGTAAATGAATGGGTTCAGGTCATACTCAAGTCTATTTCAATAGTATTAATCGAATACAATTATGACTCCAATTTTAGATTTTAGAAACTATCCATTTGGAAGGAGTCGAACTCATAATCTCTCGCAAATTAAAGAAGCGTGATGCAATTTGAGTCAAAGCTCATTGACGAATCTAAAACAACCTGCAATGGTGGGCTAAAATTGGGCTTAGCCCGAGCTATCCAATCCAATTTATGGCTAGGTTTTTTAAGGAAAAACCCAAAAAAATATTTTTAAGAAAATCAAAGTCTAGAATTCCATATTAGTGTTGACTCTATAAATCAAATTTGAATTATCTTCTATTCAATATCCTTTATACTCTCTTCTGATCTCTCTCCTATAAATCGTTCTTAATCCATATGTTTTGCAATTAATTTTTCAAATTTTTTCAAGTGAAGGAATTTTACAAGGTGAAGGTATAAATTACATATGAATTCTTTACTACTATCTATAGTGGTACGACTGATTTTTTTTTTGTGTTAGATCCATATATCTTAATTCTTAATTTTATTCTGCAAAGTATTTTTTTAATGATATTAGAACAATAATAGAAAGAATGAGAGATATTATTTATTTATTTCTAGTTCTACAAGTAAGATAAGAATGCATAAAAAAATTTGTAAAAGAAATAATATAAGAGCTAAAAAATTTTCATAAGATGTTGAATATAAATGGAATTCAACTTTTATTTATTGAAATATACAACAATTAGAAATGAATATATTATGCATTATAATCATGAATATCCATCTACTCCTTCAACTATGGATACAAGTGTTGATGTTGAATGAGACATTGTTATTTGTCATAAAAATGCTATAAATTTTTTATGATACTACTATTCTTTTAATTGATCATTATTATCCAACCAAAAGATAAGCTTACTTGCAAGTATTACATATTCAATTTTTTATAAACAATTTTGGTTGATATTACTTTTTAAAATATGGTTACTTTTAAAAATATCATTATCCAACCATAAGATGAGTTGTCTTTTCTCTACGAATCTAGTTACATCTCTTTGTAGATCTTCTATGTGTGTTCTTTACTTTATTATTATCTAATAATTTTTTTGCAGATTTCAATTTAGCTCATCACCTGGTTCTCATCTTGATCCTTTAATTCCATTATCTTAACTGACCAAAATTTGCATGCAACACCAATGTGGACAAACAAACTAACAAACTAATAAACAAACAACTCTCAATCCCCATTACTTCCCAACCAAATAGAGGCACAGATCCATTCCTTTGCTACCAACACCCACCTCTTTAGAATCCTCTCCTTCCTCCTCCCAATCAAGCAAGCATCCTAAGAAATGATCCTCTACGCCTGCGTCGCCTCAGCCGCCGGCGAAAGGATCTTGGTGGAGCACGAGCACGAGCACGACGGAACCGCCACCCCCCTCTCCCCTCTCGCCGCGCAATGCCTGCGCGCCGCCCCCAGGTTCCACGCCCTCTACACCCACACCACCCGCGGCCGGATCTACGCGTTCCTCATGAACCCAGAAACGCAGAAGCAAGTCCCAAGAAATCAAGAAGACGAAGGTACAGATTCACTCGTGTTCTTCGCCATTGCCGACGAGGCCCTCGGCCGCGAGAAGACCCTCCTGTTCCTCCGCCGCCTCTGCGATTCCTACTGCAAATGCAGGAACCGGAAGGGGTTCGACATTTCGCAAGTCGTCAAAGATGTAGCCGGGACGACGATGCGGACGGGGTTGGCGCAGGCTCCGTTGCCGCGGGATTTTGATTTGGGCAACGGAGGCGGCGAGAGTCTTGGGGGAGAGAAGGAGGGCGACAGGAGGAAGGATGGGGAAGAGGATCCGTGCAGTTCTCAGGATGGGCACGAGATGGAGATTGATGTTGCAGCCGACTGCAACCGCGACGGCCGCCATCATCCGCGGCCGCCATTCAGTAAGAGATTGATGGAGAAGATTTGGTGGCAGCACGTGAGGGTTGTGATCTTGCTGGATTTGGTGATCTGCTTTATTATGTTTGGGATTTGGCTGACGGTGTGCAGGGGGTTTCAATGCATTGCTGGTAACTGAAAAAAAAAAAAATGGCAGCAGATTGATGGTAATTTATTTATTTATTTTTTTAAACTGTGAATTTTCTATGATTACTAGATTATGTGTAGAGTACTTGTGAATTTGTAAAGAATTAATATACTAGATTCACATTTTATCCGTGTCGATTTTGGTATCTATCTTTGCATTCTATAGTTTACAACTTAGTAGATACTATGCAGATGAGATTTGATTTTTCCTGTTCGCCCAAACTAATGAATCATATTGGACCGGAAAATGTTTGCATTTTCTGCACAATTTTACACTTTTTAAGCTCTTAATTGGTAGGATGTTCAATCATAGACGCAACTATGAAATGATTGGATTGTGAACAATAGTGCTCTCTATCACCAAACTGTCATTGTGTTTCTCATTTATCGGCACAATTTGCATCTATAAAGCATTATTATCATTACCCTTCTACTTGAAAGATGGTTTCCTGTCCTTAATGGATTTGTTATGAAAGTCATATATCCACAACAATTTCCTGTGCCACTATGTAAAATTTGCTGATATTGTACGATGGAAGGGTTTAAAGTCTTCCATATTTTTTCTTTTCCGACTATAGATGGTCTGTTGATATATGAGCTGAAAGTGTGATGCCATCTTATACCAATAGACACTCAGTTATCTTTGTACATATTGAGATTCTCGCTGTGCATTATCTTCTTCATATGTTTCTTCTGTAAAAAAGTAAAATCTAAGAATAACTTTAATATTGTTTTTATTCTTTCTTGTGACATATTACACAACCGTGATAATCCTACTATGTTAATATGTAGAACACAAAAACGACAGCTTGTGTTCAGACCTACAAGATTGTTTGCCCAAAATCTTCATAGTATTTCTCTGATGAATGGCACTCCTAGTGTCAAAGGGGATGGAATCTAAATACTAATGATACAAATGTTGGTTGGAATTATTGGTAATCGAAACACAATGCTGCAATTATTTGTCATTTCAATAATACTACTGGTTGATAAGGAAATGAATTCATATTGATTCCCCGACTAGTAAAATCAAGTTAGAGCATGTTGGTTTCTAAATGCAATTTCAACTTCTATTCCACTAGTAAATAAGACAGTGAAGACTGAGGTACTGATCTCGAATGATATACTGTAAGAAAATCCCAAAATAGGTTGATCTGAAACAAATGAATGTGACTGTAGTTTGAAGACCAATGAGACTGGTTGATTCAGATATTTGAAGGGATGAGAAGAACCAGGTTAGACTGTGAAGCCTGCATCCAAGAGAGAATATCTCAAGACTATCGAGTTTGAAATGGAGCGGAACAAGTTGAAAACTTCCAGAGCAAAGCTGAACGTGAGGGAAATTTTAGTAGTTGGAAGCCTAGTTTGTGAAGATCAGTTATTTGAGTAATACTACAGATGATTCTAAAGTATTTTTCAAACCAGAAGGCCATAGGGAGAAGGATAGGAGATATCCTCCTTTACTTTTAATAAGAAAGGAAGAAATTTAGGATGAGGATGATGAAATCATGGACATGCTGAACTATTAATTAGAAAGTTTAAGACAATGGGCATTTGACTGAAACCACAACCTCCCAACAGAAGAACCTTTGTTGACAGGCAAGGGATGAGAACTGCATAGAATAGCAAGATGTTTGTCTCAAATTTCAATTCTGCACCCCTTTCATTTTTTTTTTTTTTTTTTTTTTTCTGTAAATGGGGGTTTAATGCAAGTTCTATTAATATCTACTTTCAGAAATATTCAATCTATGCTTGTACTCTACAAGGGGCCCTTGTTCTTGTTTTTAGTTTTCGGTCTCCATTTAGACGTGTTCTTGGTTTTCCCATTTATATCACTTTTTTGAGGAAGCAATAAAGAACAGAAGAACGGAAAAAATAAATTCAGAAAGAAAGAAAAAGAAGTATTTTGCTCATTGTAAATGTTAGGATGTCTCAAGTCTTGGCTATCATTCTCAGCCTGTTTCATTTGCTGGGATGCTTTTTTGGGTCTTATTTGTATCCCAAACTTAATGAAGGTGAGGTATATTTTGGATATCATGTCGTGGAAATGAACTCTGAAACTATAAGGTTATTGTTGATCCGTAGTTTGTGAGACCTGATACATGATACGAGGACTTATTTTAAATTTCCTCTCTTCTAATTATTGTAATACAGACTATTTGTTGATACCCGTTGACATGTTTAGCCACGTTATTGTGTGTTCATTATCAAATGAGCAGAATTCCACAAATGTGGGAACCAGCAAATTGCCTTGTATCAATGCTATTGATTTCTCACCTGACGGAGTTTACAAGTCATTATAGTAAAGAACAAGTTGACGGAGGACGAGGAAACATTTGTGGCTGCCCCTGTTGGGGATGAATAAAGTGGGTCGACGTGAGGAGCTATCGCCAACCCCTTTGACGCCATGGGTCCATCAGAGCCCGTCACATCTTTCCCATTACCCAACTGATATCTCAGTCCAAGACAAGATCAGCTGGCAACTACAAACTAGTTTCACCAGCATCCGCAACTGGTTCCACTGACATCAGAAACTGTAATTCGTGTCTATGCCTTTGCAAGGAGAACATTTGCCGGACACTTTTTAAAATACGGGAATGTCGGGTCCAAATAAGTCGTTCTCTTTCAGTTATATGTGAATTCTCCATCTCCAGCATGAGAACGAAATATTAGAGTCTCACATGAAGGTTGAATGGGTTGGATTGCTTTGGTTTAGTAGCCATGTATCTTGGTTTTCTTTTATTACGTAGATGTTCGGACTAGAAGGAGGTGGACAAAATAGCTGAAGAGCTAGATAGGAGCTCTTCTTTCTCGTTTTGATTGCTTTTCCGAGTCATTCTATAGGGATACAAATTAGGGATGAGCAGAGTTTTGTTAAAACCAAAATAACTAATCGAAACCGACTTGAATAAACAAGGGAAACTGAATCGAAATAATTTGGTTGATTTTCAACTTCGAGTTTTGAAATCTAAAGCCACTTAAAGTTTATAGGTATGCACGAACATATATACATATCTATAAAGTATAGATATGCACCAACGTATATACATATCTACGTATATATATTGTTAATAATAAACTTAATATCAATTGGATTTAGATATATGTTTACTAAAACGATTAAAATTATAATTTTAAATAAGTTTTATTTAAAAATTATAATTTTAATATAACCTAATTAAGCTAAACTTAACCGAATTAGTTTGGTTCTATCTCGGTCTCCATTATTAATCGGTCCGGTTCGATTTTTTGAAAATGGGCTAAAACCTAACTGAAACCGATCAATCCGAACTCTCATGTTCGTCCTTGATTCTAATAATTGCTGGATTCAGAAGTACAAATAAAACTGCAAGGTAGTTGTATGATTCACATCTTATAAGTTGCAAATAGCAGTGAAGTAGAAAATAAATAAATGAAAAAAAAACAATTTCCTAAAGTTACGTTTGTAAATTTCTAAAGTCACAGTTAGCACATGTTTATGCCTAACTGACATTCTAAAATGAGCAGGCCCTTAAATGCCACTTAAACTAGATAATTAGCTGGAAGCTAGCTGTTATTTTATAGCCGTCATAACAAAAAAAAGTCAAGAAAAATAATAAAACATATATAAAAAGGAAAATTCTAAATGGACCCATCATTCCGTATCCTAAAAAGTTAAAAAATAAGTTTTTCTTTTTCCCTATATTCACCGTTATTTTTTTATTTTTTATTTTTTTCTTTTATCTCCTTTCTCTCTTGTTGTTCCCAACTGGCCTCCCCTATGCCTGAACCATTCATCAGTCTCCTCTACTGTTACCCAATCACCCACACTCTCTTAAAAACCGAGCCCATTCTTAAAAAATCTAAAGCCCACTCCAAAACTCTAGCTTCCTCTTAAAACCTTAGCCCTCTCTTCTAAAAAATAATTCTTTTAACTAATTCTAGTTTAATTGTTTAACTCCTTTTAACAATTAATTACTATGAATTATTAGGGTTTGAATTTCTTTTATTTTTAAAGTAATGAAAATTATTAAAGTTTTAATCCGAGAGAGATTAAGAATGAGTATGATAGAAAAAAGATGAAAATATAAATTTAGTTAGAAATGGAAATGGACAAGTATGAATCAATTTTTGACTCGTACTATTTAAAATTTTGAATTAAAAAATAAAAATTTTATTTTTATTTAAAGTTTTGAACATGGCAAACAAAAATTAGCTCTAATGAAAATGTGCATAGCGTGAATCACATAATGCAACAAGGGTAAAAAAAACTAGGGATCCAGAATTCCAATTGCGAATAGAGCAATCAACAAAGTAGGCATAACTACTTCTCAAAACATATAAAATAAATAAATAAGAATAACAATAAAATAAAATTTAACTTACAGTTTCAAGCTACATATCGACCTGTTTTTATCATTCAGGAAATTCCAGCTCGCAACCAAAGGGATGTAATAAATGACTTAACAACACCTTCTTTTTTCTTTTCTTTTTTTTTTTTTTAAAAAAAGAACATTAGCGCCGGGGATTTTTTTTTTTTTTTTTAATCAAAACGGCGAGTGGGTGGAAGCGCTTCAGAAATTTACAAAATTATGCAAATTAAAATTTAACATTAAGGTCATAATCCAGAGTGCACTAACTTATTCAATACCTATGAAACTAAGGATAAATCAATCACTGACAATAACAAATGCTATTTTTCTATGGCGAGCTTTTATTGGCACATCCAAAAATTCTATAGGCACTCACATGAGAAATTCTTCATCTTCTCAATGAGCACCATTTCCTTCGTTCAACTTGCCGTAATTGGGGAAATTCTATTTATACACGGAACGCACGGTTTTAAAATTTATAAATAATTATAAATTTGTCATTTATTTTTTTACTAACTTATCTTTTTAAATTCCAAATAAAAACTTTTTAGAATTTGGAACTACGACTCATCGTATTTCTTCTCTATTTTTTTTTCTAAAATCCTAAAAATTATTTTTTTAGAAGAATTTAAATAAAAAAGAAATATATCTCCCACAAACTCATCGATTTAATTTCTTAACCGTCTAAAACTTTTACATTCGCATTCATATAAAGGTTTGGAAGAATTTTAAATTGTTCGAATTCATTGCAACAAGTGAAATTAGGGTTTGAAATTTGAGTTTGAGTTTTTTTTTATTCAAATGGAAAATTCTAAACATGCAATTGGTATTGGAGAAAAAAATCTAAGGTACAATTTAAAATTAATTTTAGTTTTTTATGTGTATTTTTATTGTTATTACATCGGCTTCTGGACGGATTTTAATATCCGACCAAATGATTCTTTAGTCGGGTATTAATACCGGACCAACATATTTTTTGTTTGAGAATTAATATCCAACTCAAAAAATTTTGGAAAAATTTGTGATAGGAAGACATAATGGAGGGTTAAAATTGGAAAAAAATTTAGGCGCAAATAGTAAATTGGTGGTATTTTAAAATGGAAGTTTGGGGCAAAAAGAATAAAATGCAGTGTGTAAATAGAATTTCCATTGTAATTGTGGTATCGTTCGGCATTTAAAGGCCCAAAGAAATCCACAAGTATTACAAAATTACCCCTGGATTTGTTTTGACAATTTTACCCTCATCTTCTCGTCCTTTTATTCTACTGAACTTTGATGAATCTAATAATGTCTAAAAAAAATTGAAAATTAGTTCAAGGTATCCTTAAATTAACACATTCTCATCTTCGTCATTTCCGTTGAATTCTAGGAGGTACTCCAAATTGGAAAATTCTAAATGCGCACCACTTTGGTCTCACTCCAAATTGGAAAATTCTAAATGCGCACGACTTTGGTCTTAGTGCGCATCATAAGCTAACTTTAAAATAATTACAAATTTGATATTTTTTTTTTGAAAAAAATAACTTCCACTCTTTTCTTAGTGAGCACCATAATTCTTTTTCTTCCTTTCCTAATCCATTAGATCCACGCATCCAAGTACAAAAAAAAAAAAAAAAGTTATGTTTGTAAACCCCAAATCCTATTTTGACTCAATTGGGTGAACTTGTGATTGATTAAATTAATCATTTAGGAAGTTTTATTTTCTTTAAAAAAAAGCCCAGACAAGTTCCAGCTTTATTTTTGGGGATGAAACATTAGGTCGGAGTGTAGTCCCTGATCTTTACCTTAACCATCTGGATCAGCGTAACCAGACGGCTTATTATTTGGTTAGGAATAAGATTCCAACCAGGATTTTTTTGGCGAACGATGACGACAATTGCCACGATTAGGAGAGCCTATAGGTAGAGTGCCAGATGAGTTCGAGGTGATTGGGAGGGGTTTGGTGTGATTGGTGAATGATGAGAGAGAACCTTAATGAATTAGGTTTGATACTTACTAAGACGAGAGATTTAGAGAGGAAAATTGGTAGCGTTCACTAAAAAAACACACTTTTTTAAAAAGTTAAATGGTGCTTACTAAGCAGATCTTTCCGAGTGCTCACTAAGTTAGATGCGGTTAAAATAAAAAGATTGATAGTACTAACTGAGAAAAAATATATCGTTTTTAAAAGTTAGATGGTGCTTCCTAAGAATGTGGGGCTCACTATGAAAAGTGTGGTGCGCAGTTAGAATTTCCCCTCCAAATTTGCTTACGGAATCCTTCAATCTCCAAAGAGATAATCCATGAAATCTAATATTTTTCAAGGTACAATCAGTGGAGAAAGGGAGAAGCGCGTCTCATCCACAGTTTAGAGGTGCGAACACCAAAGGGCGTGTAGTGCCTTAGTTCAGCGGCATCGTTGGCAAGGAATAAGGACAGGTCGATGGACAGCTCCAGAATTCTGTCAGATAGTGACCATGGTGAAGGTGAGGGTCGCAATCTACGGAAGGGGGTGACCTACTTTGAGGTGGTCCGCTCTCAATCACTGGTTACTAAGAACAGTCTGAAGCCCGCAAAAGCTGGCTAATACTCCATGCTTTCCTCCAGTGAACCCCGCTAGGAAGGAGACAGGTAGAGGCAGCACCTCTGTTTCTCTCAGCTGCCACCGTAAACTACGACAGGAGCCACGCCACGAGGGAAGGTACTCCTCGGTGCCGGAACCCAAGCTGTTCAACAAGGCACAGATGTGTCTAGTGATAAGGGAGGCGTGAGGCTTGAAACCCACTGAGATGAGATGAGGTTATTACTAAATGAAGAAGGTTGGATGGTCTGACGATCAAAATATGCAAAAAAAAAAAAAAAAAAAAAAAAGAAAAAAAAAAAAAAAACCTGGACAATGATGGCAGAAGTTGGCAAAAAGAGAACAACGAAGCCTAAGCTGGAAATTCTTATAGGAAATTCTAATTGAGCACACAACTTGCCTTAGTGAACAACACCCTCTAACTGATAAAGAATTACAAGTTGTCATTTTTTAAAAACAAAGTTACCCTTCAACCTACTATATTCTTCCTCAATATATTCACTCTTTCCCTTCTCCAGCATACCCAAATCCAAAATTTTTTTGTGCTGGCGGAGAGAAGGGATGGGGAGGGCGACTGCTAAACCGAACAAGTGAGGGAGCGAGCAAGGAGCGAGAAAACCCTTGGGTTTGAAAGAATGCATGTGTGAGGAAATGGAAAACGCATGTGTGGGGAAATGACAAATGTAGGTTTGAGAGAGTAAAATTGGAAGAAGAGGGTGTTTAATAAGAAAATTCCTCTCCTTTTAAAATAGAGGTGGTGCTCACTAAGCAAATTGTGTTAGGTAAGGCTAGTTGTGTGCTTGTTTAGAATATCCCAATTAATACTAAAGGATGTTATGGCCGTGGAAAGCCTACACGCTACATCGCTTTATGACCAAAAGTTGTTGTTATTGCTGCAGTGGGCAAGAACATAGGCATTGGACTACCCAGGAAAGTCGAGAATCTGGTGTAACTAAGCTTGGCAACTAAACAAATCGGGCCAAAGCCCAACACCATTTTTGTAGGCTGGCTAACCCAAAGCACAGTCCGGTCCATTTGGGATTGGCCTGCACAAGACCCATCAGCCTGCCTCGCCTAACCGGGTCAGACCCCGCGTCGGGCTGGATTGGAACATAACTTTTTAATTTTTTTAAAATTAAATTAAATATTTAAAATATAAACTAAGAACCTTTAAAAATTGTTTAATGTTATGAAACAATTTAAAGATGGATGTCCATTAAGTTCTCTATGAGTTTTCATAGAATATGGAAGGACAAAAGAATAGAATAAATGCAGATGACTTTTTAACTCTCTCACTATTAATAGAATGAATGCGACTTTTTAGCTTCTCGAGGAGGCTTTTAATTTTCTGAGATTAGCTCCTCTATAAATAGAGATTATCCAATATATTTTGTTACTTACTTGATTATTTTAGAGTTAATGAAAGAATTATCTCTTCACTCTACCTCTTGTCCACTATTTCCTAAATTTTGTTATTCCACTAGTTTTATATCAGTGTTTTATAACACGTTATCAGCAAGTATTTGGCATCCATTTCTTCTTCAGGAAGAAAATAACAAAGAAAAAATAAACATTAATAAGGTGCATAAATTTCATAACTTATAAAGAAAATTACATTAAAGATGCAAACAAAATTCTAAGCAAATATGAGACATTTGACATCTGATTATTTTGCACCTTCAGGATGCTCAAAAAAATCAGCTACATCAAGATGTGTTATATCGGCATCATCATCATCATAAACATCCTCGTGATCAACAAGATTTGTCTCATTGATAGTGCTACTATGCACACTATACTTAAAAGTAAAGAGTAATTTTCTCATTTAAAAATGGGGAAAACTAATGTTAATACAATAAGTGGTAGTGCTAAATTGATTGAAGGCTCCGGAAGAGCTACTGTATTTCTCCCTGAAGGAACTAAATTTGTTATAAATAATGCACTACTATTTCCCAAGTCTCGAAGAAATTTGTTGAGTTTTAAAGATATCCGCCAAAATAGATATCATATAGAGACACTAAATGAGACAAATGTGGAATATTTATTAATTACAAGTACTATTTTTGGAAAGAAATGTGTGTTAGAAAAGCTGCCTTCACTCTCTTCTGGCTTATATTATACAAAACTAAGTGCACCTGAAACTCATCACCTAATAGACAAGAGGTCTACTAGTCCCAATAATTTTATGGTTTGGCATGATCGCCTTGGACATCCTGGTTCTATAATGATGAGGTGAATAATTGAAAACTCACATGGCCATTCATTGAAAAATCAAAAGGTGTTAAACTCAAATGAATTCTCATGTGTTGCTTGCTCTCAAGGGAAATTAATTGTTAGACCTTCACCAACTAAATAGGGACTGAATCCCTTGCATTTCTAGAACGAATTCATGGTGATATATGTAGACCTGTAGATCCACCATGTGGACCATTTCGATATTTTATGGTGCTAATTGATGCATCAACAAGATGGTCACATGTAAGTTTATTATCTACTCGCAACTTGGCATTTGCGAGATTGCTTGCTCAGATAATTAAGTTGCGAGCACAATTTCCTGATTATGCAATTAAGAGAATTCGTCTAGATAATTCTGGTGAATATTCATCATATACTTTTGATGATTATTGCATGTCCATAGGAATAACTGTTGAACATCATGTAGCTTATGTTTACACACAAAATGGTCTAGCCGAATCATTTATTAAACGGCTACAATTAATTGCTAGACCATTGCTAATGAGATCTAAACTTTCCTTATCTACTTGGGGACATACTATATTACAGGCAGCAACACTTGTAAGGATTAGGCCGACAAATTATCATACTTATTTCCCCTTACAATTAGCATTTGGTTATGAGCCCAATATTTCTCATTTGAGAATTTTTGGTTGTGCGGTTTATGTTCCTATTACACCTCCCCAACGTACTAAATTGGGCCCCCAAAGAAGATTGGGGATATATGTCGGCTATGAATCACCATCTATAATTGAATATATTAAACCATTGACAGGTGATTTATTTACTGCAAGATTTGCAGATTGCCACTTTGATGAATCATATTTTCTGACATTAGGAGGAGATAAAGATCAACCGAAAAAGGAAATCATTTGGAAAATATCATTAGATTTCCTTGATCCTCGTACAAAAAAATGTAAACTAGAAGTTCAAAGAATTATACATTTGCAATTAATTGCAAATCAATTACCGGATGCATTTAGTGACTCCAGAAGAGTTACTAAATCATATTTCTTGTTGAAAATGCTCTGGTCAGGATTAATGTTTATGAAGGACAAATTACAAGTACTAATGAGTATAAGGCACGCCTGAAGCGTGGGAGACCTCTTGGTTCCAAAGATAAAAATCCACTAAAGAAAAAAAAATTAAATAATGATAATAAAATTAAGGAGTCAAGATATAATGAAAGACTCCAAAGTACAGATAGTGAAAAAATTCAACCTCCTGAAGAGCATAATTCTGAAGAGAATGAAACTATAGAAACTTCAATAAATTTTGTCACTATAGGAAAAAGTTGGAACCGCAAAGAAATAATTGTTGATAATATTTTTGCATATAATGTAGCACTTGATATTATGAAAGAAGACGAGGATCATGAACCTAGATCGGTTGATGAATGTTGGCATAGAAATGATTGGCCAAAATGGAAGATGCAATTCAATCTGAATTGGATTCATTGGTGAAATGAAAAGTTTTTGGGCCTATAGTCCAAACATTAGAAGGTGTAAAGTCCAAACATCAGAAGGTGTAAAGCCAGTGAGATATAAATGGGTATTCGTGCAAAAAAGAAATGAGAAAAATGAAATTGTGAGATATAAAGCGCATCTTGTAGTCCAAGGTTTTTCACAAAGACCTGGATTTGATTATAATGAGACATACTCATCTGTGGTGGATGCGATTACATTTAGATATTTTGTGAGTTTTGCAGTGCATGAAAAACTTGATATGCGTCTAATGGACGTACTCACTGCTTTTATATGATAATCTTGACAATAATATCTATACGAAAATTCCTGAAGGATTTAGCATGCCTGAAACATGTAAATCAAATCATAGAGAAAGTTATTCTATCAAATTGCAAAGGTCCTTGTATGGACTCAAACAATCTGGACGCATGTGGTATAAGCGTCTTAGTGAATATTTAATTAATGAAGGCTACATCAATGATCCAATATATCCATGTATTTTTATAAAGAAAAATGGGTCAAATTTTTTACTTATTGCAATATATGTTGATGATCTTAATTTAATTGGAACTCTTGAAGAGCTCCAAAAAGCGGTTGAATTTTGAAAAAAAAAATTTGAGATCAAAGATTTTGGAAAGACTAGATTTTGCCTTGGATTACAAATTGAACATTTAGCAAATGGGATTTTTGTTCACCAAACTGCTTATACGCAGAAGGTATTAAAGCGGTTTTACATGGATAAAGCACATTCATTAAGTACCCCAATGGTCGTCCGAGCACTTGATCCTGCTAAAGATCCTTTTAGACCTAGAGAGGAAGATGATGAGATGCTTGGTCCTGAAGTAGCATATCTTAGTGCTATTGGTGCATTAATGTATCTTGCTAATTGTACACGACCTGTTTTATCATTTGCAGTGAATTTATTAGCAAGATTTAGTTCCTCTCCTACATGACGATATTAGAATGGTATTAAGCATATTTTTCGCTATCTCTAAGGAACAGTTGATCTTGGCCTATTTTATTCAAATAAATCTCGACATAAATTACTTAGTTATGCAGATGCTGGATATTTATCTGACCCACACAAGGCAAGGTCTCAAACTGGTTATTTATTTTCAAGTGGCGGTACAACCATTTCATGGCGATCTACAAAACAATCAATAACCTCCACTTCTTCGAATCATTCTGAGATAATAACAATTCATGAGGCTAGTCGAGAATGTGTTTGGCTAAGATCATTGACCCACTATATTCGGAAGAATTGTGGGTTATCACCTGAGAAAGAAAATTCTCCGACTATATTGTATGAAGATAATGCAGCGTGTATAACTCAATTGAAAGGAGGATATATTAAGGGAGATAGGACGAAACATATTTCACCTAAATTTTTCTTTACTCATGATTTGCAAAAGAATGGTGAAATTGATGTGCAACAAATTCGATCAGATAATAATTTGGCAGATTTGTTTACCAAGGCATTGTCGACTACAACATTTAAAAAATTAGTGAAAAATATTAGGATGCGTCTGCTAAAAGATCTCAAATGATGTTTAAATTAGGAGGAGAACTTAATACACAAGAATAGTGTACTCTTTTTCCTTCACTAAGTTCTTTTTTCCCACTGGGTTTTTTTTACTTAGTAAGGTTTTAACGAGGCATATTCTTTGTGTAATGGACATCCAAGAGAAGTGTTATGAAACAATTAGAAGATGGATGTCCATTAACTTCTCTATGAGTTTTCATAGAATATGGAAGGACAAAAGAATAGAATAAATGCATATGACTTTTTAGCTCTCTCACCATTAATGGAATGAATGTGAGCTTTTAGTTTTCCGATGAGATTTTTAATCTTCTAAAATTAGCTCATCTATAAATAGAGCTTATCCAACATATCTTGTAACTTACTTGAATATTTTAGAGTTAATGAAAGAATTATCTCTTCATTCTACCTCTTGTCTACTATTTCCTAAATTTTGTTATTCCACTAGTTTTATATTAGTGTTTTATAACATTTAAGAAATTAAGGAAAATTATAGCAATTTTCTATAAAATTATTAAAATTTTTTAATCTAAAATATCTTAAAAAGTTAAAATTAGCAAATATAACTAAAACTTATTTAATTTTGGTCAGTTTGTAATAATAATAAAATTAAATTTAAAACAAATTCATCACACTCAGAGTTTATAAATAATACAATTTGATTCTATAACAATTACGTAGAATATCATTGAAGACCGATGAGAGAGGAGAGAGCCCTAACCATCATCCTCAACTTGTTTCTTGTATTAAATCCTAGATCTTTTGAGTTCCGAGTAAGATATATAGATAAATAAATAAAAGTTACAAATTTATTACAAATTTATTATAGCATTTCCAGCCATATACTAAAGTATTTCATCTATATTTATCATCTGAGAAGTTTTTAGTATCGCGATCATTTACTCGGCGTTACTTTCTATCATCTGCATTAAACTAGTCCTTTAAATAGACACATATCTCCTACGTGCTTGTCCCCATTGAGCGTATTCACTCCCTCAACACTTGATCACCTGCATTTAAAACAGACTCCAGTGCTACTATAGACATGATGTTAGTATATCATGTGTTATGATAGAAAGCACATGATAAGTTTTTCCTATTAATATTTTGTCAAAGTATAAATCTCTTTTGCTCATTATTAAGAGCTTCAACATGATCAATATAATAGTGAATCTCATTAAATGATATGTGAGAAGTTTTTATTTTTTATAGCGATAATAAATCAAAAAATAATTTATTTTAACACTTGTACCCTAGAGGAAGCAGGTTGAGATATTGAGGTTGGGGGTTTATTTCCATATAAATATTCATATATAGAGTATATAATATAAACCTAAAACATCATTATCATATTCCATTTTTCTAAAAATTCTTGAATTACAAGGCCTGCTAATTTATAATAAGTATATGTAACAACTTATAAAAAAAAATGGAACTTTTCATAAATATTTGTTAAATTTAATTTTCATATGAACAACAATATTTTGAAGAAATTAATATTCTCTAAATTTTGAAAAAACTCTGCTATTTTCGGTTAAAATGTAAAGTGCTAATGTATTGAATTCGAAGCGATTCTTTTCTTACCTCCTGGAGTGATCGCTTCAGTATCATAGGTAAGTCAAAAATGGGTCTCACCTATTTAGACCTTCTTTGTGGTTCGATAGAACCATAAAACACTAGGTAACTCATCTACTCAACCTCCTTTTCACTCTCTAGCTTGCTTATGGAGGGCGTCTAAGATTTGCTTATTGCTATCTTGATGAGTCCATTAGACTGTGGGTGAGCCACAGAAGTGAAATGCACTCCTATATTCCAATTTACACTAAACTCCCAAAATTGTAGTTTTGTGTGTATTTGAAATATTCTATAATTTAAGGGTATGATTTGTATTTTTTTAGAAATTCATTTCAGGATTCTATTGATTGGATGCATGGAATTATAGTAATATGATCATGGAATAAAAGTTCAAATTATTTTTATTTCCAATCTAATATTTGATTAATTATAATCTTTGTGTATACTTGAAATAGTTTATATTTTAGGTTATGGTTCGTATTTTCTTTGAATAATTCAGATAATGATTATGGATATTGATTAGATATGCAGGATTATGATAATATAAACATAGATAGAAAGATCAAGAAGATAATTTCTAACATTTAGACAATCAAAGTAGAGAACTAGCGATAAATCTGAAGTCTTAACCACTTTTCTTCTTGATTTTCTCTCTCTCAAATAACTGCTCTTTTCTCTATTCTTATTCCATCAACTCGTATTTTTTAACACTAAACTATTCTTATTGATTTAATTTTGTATTTACTAAGACTATATTACTTATTAATCTCTTACATTTGGAAGTGTACAATTTAGATTTGATCATAGTTTGTCCGGCTTCTGTTCTAGTACCGTGCATTTAGGGGATAAGTAATGCCTTGATGTGCTAAGATATTTCCTAGGTGAATTCCAAGAAATCAGTCTTGGTAACTAGGATGGATTGACCTTAATTTTTAGGTTGATGCGAGGAGCTTATAGTTACTCCGTCATACCTATTTGGAGGTTCTTTGTGACTTATCTGGTCGTTTGATCATGTATTGACCATGATTGAGTTGTTGAAATTCCTACATACGATGCCGAATGTTAGACCCGAAATTCACTCAAGTCCAGAATGGACTGATGTGAGCAAATCAACCAAAGACTACTGGACGAGTAAACTAAGAAAAGACAAGAGAGAGAGAGGGGAGGGACATGTGAGCTAATGTGGTTTGGTTGAGATGGACTTGAGCCAGTGTTCTTGGACGAAATATGTTGCTTGGCGAGCGTTTTATTTATGAATAAATTGCAAACACTCGGCCTCTCTTATCTCTCGAGCTTAGAAGCTATGAACCCCTCTCTAATGGATAGGGTCATCATTTTTGGAGAGGATTGTCTGAAGGAAAAGAATTAACATTCTCCATTCTCTGGAAGAATGAGGTATTTTGTGACGCCCTGCATCACACTAGTGGGCTTGAGTATGTGTTTCAATAATAGATAGGGTGTCACTGACGGGGACTCTCAATACTGGAGTGCACGAAACCATCATACAATCAAGTGCAAGAGATATTGAATTGCACAAATATGAAATATTTACCATAGATCTGAATATATCTATCACAACTTTACAGATATGAATGTAGCAATATTTAAAAATAGGTACATGAAAATAATAAGCAATATTTATAATAAAATGTTACTCATGTAAACACAAATATAGTATCAAGACAGAGTTTTATAAGTGCTGAATATGTACAAGAGTGTCAAAATACCATAGACAGAACTAAGAAATAGCATACATATACATATACAAACCAAAATGATAAATATAAAAGAGGAAGATCCTATGAGAAACGGGCTACTGACGCTTGATCTACTCCTGAAAATATGGATCCTTGAGAGATGAGTTCTCCTCCTTGAGCACTGCAATCACGACAACTGGATTTGAGGTGTGATAAACCCAAATATGAATACAAATCCAACCTCATGCAATGTTATACAAAACATATCAAGATGCAGCATGCTAGTAGGAGCAATGTTAAAAATGTATGTATATGAATCATGAAATACATGATATGCATAATATAATATGAATTATGAAGTACATAATATATATAATATAACATGATCACTCATATAGGCTATGGAGTATAAGGTATGTATAAGAAAATATAAATTATGAAGCAAATTGTATATATAGTACAATATGATCAAGCAAATAGATACACATTCTTTCCTATTAATTTGAAACTGAATGGTATGAGTATTCATATATTTTAGAAGTGTACTATTCATACCTAGTACCACGGCTACAAATACCGGTCCTCACACAAATTGGATGACCACTACTAGGCATATTGGATATCCCATGTATATTCAGAATCACAGCCTCAAGTACCAATCTCTGCATGAGCCGGATAACTGTCTCTAAGCAAACTAAGAAATCGATACTGCTAGTACACATATTAGTAGATGCGTTTCAAGTAAGACAAGAAACTCCCGTAATACTTGTTTCATTCCACTATTTATTTCTCCTAGATATACAATGTAATAAATAATAAGTATCAATGTATCAAGGTGCTTATATATTATAGAAATTTTGCATATTGATCCCTTAATTATTCAGTCATTGCATATCAGTTCCTGAAAACTTCATATTTTAATATTAGTTTTCCAAAATATTTAATTTACTCCGATTCAGTCCTCCTAGGTCACTTTTATTAAGAAACTTAACTTTTTGCCCCCTTTCTCCTCATTATACCCCTGTGCTTGGACATAGAAGGGAGGGAAACAACTATTAATTTTCCTTCATTCTTTTCTCCTTTCCTCCTTCTTTCTTCCTCTCCCCTTAGTTGGGTTTATCCCTTCATCCTCATCATCTCTTTCTTTCTCAATGTTCTCTTCAAATAATGGTGGGCAATTTTTTTTTCTACTCATAATCTCTCCTCTCTCGAACTCTAACTTCTCTCTCCTCTCTCTATCTTGTCTTCCCCAAATCCTCCCCACCAAATCCAAACCCTAGCTTCTTATATGAAATAAATACTAAATTTATAAAAAGAGAATCACAACACATTGAAATCCTCAAAACTTTTAATTTCAATTTAGACAAAAAGACAATATTTTTTCGTAATGAAATTCATTAGAAAGTAAGAGAAAAGATCACATGAAGTCTCAAAAAGATGATATTTTTAGGTAAATTACCCATGCTCTAGTGACTATAACTAACAGAACCATAGGCTTTCAACTCCTATGCCAATCATTCTTATGTTCATTTTTCCACATATCTCTTCATCCTCCATTGATCCCTTAACTGTTTTTCTTCTTTTTTTCTACTTATCTCTTTTAACTTTAGTCTTCTCCGCCTCTTCTCTTCTTTCCCCTCATCCCTCTTTTTCAGTTCTCATCTTTTCCTGCTTCTTTCACCCTCTCTATGTTCTCGACTTCCACATGCTAGTTTCAACATAAGAAGATAGCAAAAACAACAAACATATTATAACTTATTTGAATTCTCATTAACAGGTATTGGCTATTCTTTCTTCGCACCCAAATTCTCTATTGTCATCTCTTCTAAATCCTTGCCTTCCCGTGACTCATTTCCTACAATTCTATTGATACCACCACCTTTCTCAGAAGGAACCTCGATATCACCATCCACAAATTTCCTCACCCAAAACCTCGCCCTATCTCACCCTTTCTAACTTAATAAAGAGTACTCAGGTTATTTTACATATATATAGAAAATAAAGAAATAAGAACTACAATTTATTTTGACAGAATAGATAACAGAGGGACTGAATCGGAGTAAATTAAATGTTTTGAGTGCCTTGTATCGAAATATGAAGTTTTCAGAGATCAATATGCAATTATTGAAGAATTAAAGGATCTATATGAAAAACCCCTATATTATAAGGATTCATATATCAATAGTCATGTGTATGAAATAACACACACAACGATATGGCAAGTACAAGAGCTAGAACATGTTTATGTGCGTAAGATATTATTTCTAAAAAAGAATAACATGTACAACTAATAATAGCATAAATAAACATGTGTCAATGTATATTATATATTAAATCAAGTGTTATACGCACTAATATGGCATGTATGCCTAAGCATGAGGTATGACATGTCTAAACTCAATTTATACACATAATAATAAGAGTGATTAAATATGTGTACATATTTATCATATCATAAGTCAAGCAGAATCTGCATGGACATAACATATATGCCTATATTGCTGCAATTCGGTAGACAGTCAAATTTCTAGTTCTTATTTAATTAGGGTAAAAATGGAATTAAAGGCTAAAATTTTGAAAAGTTGTAGAAAATTTAATTATTTTTCAAATAAATTTCAAATGAACTTAATTGGTATTCTAGAACCAAAATTTTGGTTATTTTACCATGGACCAGCTGCTGCTATTATGGCTCTGGTATAGCTAAGAATTTTATATTATTTTTGACCAAGACAAAACTAAATTTAGATTCTAAAATTTTAATTAATTCTAGATAATTCAATTATCTTTTCTCTGAACCTTAAATGAGCTTAATTAGAGTCAGAGCAATAGTTATGGCAATTTTATCCTAGACCTATTGCTGTTGAGCTGCTGAGCTCTTATAAGCAGTTATGATGTAACTTCATATTATTTTTTGTTAGGAAAATGGCTAAATTAGAAACCGCTATTATTGGCAAACTTGAAATTAGAGAATTATGTTTCTAATGACATTATAATAAGACCAATCAGAGTTAAAATACAAAATTTGTACCAGTTCTAAGATGGACTGTTGCGTATATTTGGACAACAATTTGGTATGTGTACATATAATATGCATGGTGTGACACATACAATCAAACTCAAGATAAATACAAATTAAAGCATATAAAATCTAATGCATCTTGTATCATATATGATGAGATTGTATCAAGAAATCATAAGTTTAAAGGATATGAGAATATATTTTTACATCTTATTAATTCTATATCGGAAAAGAACTGATATTATTGTGATTGTTATTCAAAAATAGAGAAATTTTCCAAAACTTACAAAAGGGAGTAAGGACAGGTGCTAGAAAAGGTTTTTCTATGTTTATGATGAAGTATATAATTTATTTAAAGATGTTAAACTAAAGAGTGAAACTCAAATAATTATCTAATAGATTTCCAGCTTACTCGTAGGTTGATTATTTGGTGATTTATTTGAGAAAATTTAAGAAAAAATTATGATCGAGCTATGAAGAGAAAATAAAGAGGAACATGAAATGAATAAGTCTGATTTTTTACATATTTTTTTGAATTTATTATGGGGTTAAATAACTACTGGAAGATATACTGCATTGTCAAAAATTCTTATACTTTATCTTAATTACCAAGTTACTATTGTGTCAATTTCTTTCAAAAATTGGTCAAATAAGAATGGGGTTATTAGTGATAAAATTGAAATAGAAAAAAGGTTAAAATTAAAAATTTATATTTAAAATTTCTATCCCAAAAGTCGGTCGATCTGGAATGTTAAAAAAAATATAAAAAAAAAATCCAAAATACTAAAATAAGTGGTATCTACTCAGCGAAATTTGAAATTGAAAACTAAAAGAAAAGATATAATTCAATTTACTCAGTTTTTGCCTGTATTAGTATTTAGACTACCGAACTGATATGGATGATACGGAATAAATCAATATAAGGGCTTGAGAATTAGGGTTGTTACATTCTACCTACTTGATGAAAAAAAATTTCTTCAAAATTTAAATAAAAAGCAAAGGATGATAATGAGTTAAATAGTGAGCACTGATGGATTAATAATAAGTTTAAATTCTACGGTAGTGCACATGTCTTCTGAATACTCGGGTAAGTAGACGAAGTTTTCGTTAAATATAACATGATAATATTATCCCTGTGGAGTATTCAATCCCTATGTTGTGCAATATTAATATTTGATAAAACTAATTAGTGAAAAATTTTACTTATTATGAAAATATCCTGTAATCCAGGGACTATAAATCTTTTCATGATAGAAACTAGAATTTTATATCATAGTATAACTTGGAATATCAAGTTATAGCATGAGCTAGAATATCAGATCATGGCTATAAACTGGATTAACAGCAACAGGAGGCTGTGTCGATCGATCAATTTTTGGTTTTTCGAAGCATTGATAAATCCATCTTTCAGAATATCTTTCTTAATCACTCAAATTTGTTACTAGCATAGGCCTTCTATTGTGAGTACCAAGATCCTAAATATAGAATATCGGGATCATATCGGATGGATAATTTTCCATACACATAGCAGGGTATTAGATATGCCGAGCATACGAGCAAATATTAGATTTTTATATCGTATCGATAGTCCACCAAAATAATATATTGGACGATATGTTATTCATCACCACTGATATTTAGAACAATAGCAATTACGCAATCTTTCTTATTATTATTACATATTTTTTCAATTAAACCCCTTCTATAGCATCTTAAATTTCTCCAAATCTAAATGTTCAAGTTAACTAATATCTCTAATGACTTAAAATTATATGTTAAATTCTCGATTACCTGTATATCACTAGTATCACAGATATGATTGATATTAAAGGAAATTAACTTATACAGACTTTGTAAGCCAATCCACTATCGCTCATAACCTTGATGGTGGTTTATGACATTAAATAATGAATGTTTTGTTTGATATATATATATATATATATATATATATATATATATATATATATATATATATATATATATATATATATATATATATATATATATATATATATATATATATATATATATATATATATATATATATATATATATATATATATATATATATATATATATATATATATATATATATAGTGCAAACATATGTGTTTCTATCTAGATATCATCAGTATATATACCTTATTTGACTATATAGACATTTCAAATATAAAATATATTGATATTTCAATTATGCATGCTTTAATTGGATATCAAGGTCTATATTTCAATATACCTAGGGATTACCCATTTAAATCTAGAACCATATATGTTAAAGTGGTCACTAAAGAAGGTATTTTGATGCAGAGACGTAATATAGTCTCGAACAATGAATATGAGGATTCACAGGAATTGATAATTAAATTTGAATTTTAGATTATAAATAAAATTTTGAGGACTATTATGTTCCAATAATTCTCATGATGTGAAATTATGCACTTCCCTTATATATTCTGATGAAACTAATATAATTTTAAACGAGTAGTCCTTATAATTAACCATAATACACATTATCAAAATGTCATAGTGAAACAAGAAAATCATGTTTCAATTAGTTTGTCATGTGTATTAATGGTCTTGAATCCAAACTCAATTATATTTTAACCTAGCCACATTATCATCGGTATATATACCTTATTTGACTATATAGACATTTCAAATATAAAATATACTGATATTTCAATTATGCATGCTTTAATTGGATATCAAGGTCTATATTTAAATATACCTAGGGATTACCCATTTAAATCCGGAACCATATATGTTAAAGTGGTCACTAAAGAAGGTATTTTGATGCAGAGACGTAATTTAGTCTCGAACAATGGATATGAAGATTCACGGGAACTGATAATTAAATTTGAATTTTAGATTATAAATAAAATTTTGAGGACTATTATGTTCCAATAATTTTCATGATATGAAATTATGCACTTTATTTATATATTTTGATGAAACTATTATAATTTTTAAACGAGTAGTCCTTATAATTAACCATAATACACATTATCAATATGTCATAGTGAAACAAGAAAATCATATTTCAATTAGTTTGTCATATGTATTAGTGGTCTTGAATCCAAACTCAATTATATTTTACCCTAGCCACATTATAACGTAACTATATTTCATGTTTTAAGTTATGAATATTAACTTTGTATATCATATATACAAAATTCCATTCAGGTATAGTTTGTGAACATAATCTACAAGTATGGTCTTGTTTTAATTGGATATTTAAATGAATTTACAGCTCCTGTGCTACCCTGGATCCACCATGTTATCCAGATATTATCATATTGGTGTTCTTATATGTAACTATTCGGTAAGGTATGTCATCGGTATTTTGGCATATCTGATAATTTGCTACAAATTCCTTTCAATAGAATAATAAGCATATGTTGCTCATAAAGGACGAAGACAGAATCACGACTAGAAATAAAGAATATAATATAAAGCACTATAAGAAATTAAGAAAATATTAATGGGTATTGTTTGCATAAATGTGGCAGAATCATAAGGTCATTAGTCAAATGATAAAAATATGGCTGCTCTGATACCAACTCTATAATGCCCCGAATCACATTGGTGGTCCTGAGTGTCTGTCCAAATAATGGGTAGAATGTCACTCGCGGACTCTCTAAATACCGGAGTGCACGAGACTGTTATATCATACAATTACATGCAAGAGATATGGAAGCATTCAAATATGATATATATATATATATATATATATATATATATATATATATATATATATATATATATATATATATATATATATATATATATATATATATATATATATATATATATATATATATATATATATATATATATATATATATATATATATATAGTATCTATTGGCCACAACATCACATGCATGAATATGACAATATTTAAACACATGTATATAGTAATAGTAAGTAATATGTACATCAAAATATTGCTCATATAGAATCAGGTACAGTATTATAACAAAGCAATATAATTTCTGAATATATACAAGAGTATCTGAATATCATGGATAGAACTATGAAGTATGATACATATGCATGTACAAGCCAAAATAATAAAAACACAAAAGATGTGAAGATCCTATGAGAAATGGGCTACTAGCGCTTGGCCTGCTCTTGAGAATATAGATTCTCAATGAATGAGTTCTCTTTCTTAGGCACTGCAATCATAATTGCTGGATCTAAGGTATGATAATTTTAGGAGTCATAATCCAAATAAAAATACAAATCCAAGCTCCCGTAATGCTATAGAAACCATATCAAGGTACAACTTACTAGTAGTAGCAATGTTAAAGATGTATGCATGTGAATCATGAAATATATGATATGCATAGTGTAACATGAGTTATGAAGTACATAGTATATATAATATAAAATGATCACACATATGGGCTATGAATTTCAAAGTATATATAAGAAAACATAAATCATGAAGTAAATGATATATGTAGTATAGCATGATCAAGCAAATGAATGCACATTCTATCATATTAATTTGAAACCGAATGGTGTGAGTATTCATGTATTATAGGAGTGTACCATTCATATTTGGTACCTAATGAATGCCATATATTGCATATTTATTTCCCTCATTTTCATCTATTTTTGTAAATACGTGTATATTTAGTATATTATTAAGAAAAATCTAGTGCTACAAGTATTTGGTATGAGATCCATAGAAGATTGCGAAAACCGAGTTCAGAAAGAGCATAAGAGAAGAAAACTATAGAAGCACAGAATTAGAAACCATCAAAGTGGAATTTAGTCACGCAAAAGAAAAGAGAAGAGCTAGATGACCTAGTGTTACAAAGCAGAGGACCAAATTCTATAATTTTGCCACTATTTAGAGGCAATCGCCACAATTTAGTGGAAAAGTGATCCGTTTGTCTCTAGATTTCTTGTACTGACTCAGATGCGGAGTTGGACTCTTTTAACAAAAATTGGCTACTGCTATTTGGTAGTCAATGCCACTATTTGGTGGCAAAAGTAATGATCAGTATCTAGAAATTTTATAAGGATTTTGTTGTAATTTTGTAGTCTTAGTTTTATAACTGAATTAGGGTTTTAAGATTCCGAGGTGTATATATGGGTCGTGTCCTTGTAAATAAATGTTTTCTATACTTTATTGAGATTAATCAAATTAGAGGATAAACTCTAGGAGCATACCAGAGCTCTGAAGGCTATTTCTTATTGTTTATTGTTGTTCTAAGTAGGTAAATTTATTTAATTGCTTTTTAGTTAATTTTTATTGCTTTCTAGACTATGATTTTACTTTCTTTGTAGTAAAAATTATATTTTAATAATTCTCATGTATAAAAATATCAATTTGATTAGTAAAACCATGAATAACTATTTTTTTCTTAGTTTTAGGATGTAGATGAGCCTGGGATCAACCGTAGTATATTTTTTTATATCTTCTTCATAAAAGAACTAAAAAGACATGATTTTTTTATGATAAGTTGAAAAATAATAATTCATATATCTAATACTTTGATATGTTATGCTTAGTTTATTTTTTGACAGTCTATGCTTGTTAGGTTTGGAATTACTACTTTTAAATTTATTTGTAGAAGTCTCTATTGATTTAGTTTATTTTTATAAAAAGTCATCAACTTTGATGAGTTATGCTTAAACGACACTTGATAATTCATGCTTATGGTGCTTTGAATAAAAGTTAAACTAAAAGATCATCTTTTTAATATAATCATAATTGTTTATGTTAGAAAGATAGGACAATAATAAAAAGAGTGCTCAGTTGTGAATGAGTAGATTTAATATCCTAAACTAATTTTATAATAACTAAAAAAACCCTCTAGACAATATTAGTTAACTTGCTAGGATAATAAAAAAAGCTAAATTGCAAAACATCTTAGATTCCTGTAGGAATGACCTATTTGTGCTATACAACATTGTGCACTTACAATAAATTTATCACATCTAATTTTAGGCACCGTTTTTGGGGATCGATGATGATTTCTTATTTTTTTCTTGTATTTTACGAGTTAATAGTATGTGTTGAGTGTGCAGGGATCTAGAAATATAAGTACATGGAGTTAAAAAGGATCAGAGGAACAACATAGAGACACTGCAAAAACCAGGGAGCCAAGCCCCTTAGTTTTGCTGCCAAATAGCGGCCAAAGCCACCATTCAATGGCAAGTAAGCCCCTACTCATGCCCATTTTTTCTCTTGTTCTGCGTTTTTGGTTTCGAATTTTATAAAAAAGTAAAAAAATAAATAATAGGAGCATCATATTTTATTTGACCATATTTCTTTCATTTCTCATTTGACCACACAACATCTGACACATCTTGTTTAGAAAACTTATGCATTCATCCACATATGTTGGTTTATGCCACATTGTACCCATAATCAATTTGGTTGACTCGTGAGATCAGGTTTTATCATGGGTGACAAGATAGACCAACCAATACCGATCCTTCAGGATTCTTTTTACCTATTGCTCAGATCACTACTATCATGCATCAAACTTCAACAAGCCGCAGGTAATAACTTTAAATTGAAACCACAGTATATCATCATACTTTCTAAGTTCACTGGATTTGATTCCAAGGACGCCCACCTATTTATCAATGAATTTCAGGATGTGTGTGATGATTATACTACACACTTATCGAAGAATGCAATAAAGCTCCGCTTCATCCCACCCTAAAAGATAATACCAAGAGGTGGTTATATAACATGCTTATTGATTCAATTACTACTTGGAATGAATTTATGAAAATATTTCTTAAGAAGTATTATCTTACACACAAGATAGCTAAGATAAGAAATGTCATTAATCAGTTTTGTCACGTGTAGGGAGAATCCTTTTGGAAGTATTTGGAATGATTCAATAACTTATTAGCATAGTGCCACCACTATGCAATAGAAAGCTGGCGGTTGTGTCAAATCATATACGAAGGATTCGATTACACTTCCAAAACTCTTCTTTAGTCTATGAAACATGGGGAGTTTGTGAGAAAAAATGAGGATGAAGCAAGGAAATTCTTAGAAGACCTAGCATAGAAAACTATGTAGTGGGATGGTTCTGCTGAGAAGCCAAACGCATCGACTTCCACAAGTA
The DNA here is from genome assembly GCA_036321105.1 of Dracaena cambodiana. Lineage (NCBI taxonomy): Eukaryota > Viridiplantae > Streptophyta > Magnoliopsida > Asparagales > Asparagaceae > Dracaena > Dracaena cambodiana. The sequence continues at coordinate 7,316,328 of JAYEPQ010000006.1, read as the reverse complement.
AGGGCGGAATTCATAGCGTCAACAACTCTATAGCTGCCAAAGCTAAGAGTGTGGCCCTTATAAGGAGAATCGAGGTGTTGTAAATTCATAGTACTTCGTAGATAGCTTAAGCCAATTAATTGTAGACTCTCACATACTTCAATTGCAGAACTCTGAGTCACGTCATGGAGTGTTGACTTTTAGTGAATCCTATAGGTCTGATACCTGAGTAGGCTACTACTTTATATTAAAGACTCATGAACAATCTATACACTCTAATATAAAATCCTAGATGGAGAAATCATCCAAACTATTTATGGAATCAAGAGCAATATCAGGGAGCTCCAACTCCAATATGTAGCCTCTAACCATTGGTCAGTTGCTTAGACCAAATATTGGTGACTATCAACACCCAAATGCCATGAACCATGGGAAGAACAAGAATAGACCACCTACACCTATTCAATCCTGTCCACAATAGGGGTTTAACAGTGATTACAGTAGATGACTAACGTCACTTAAGAGGAGTGTGGATAATCTTCTCAGGACAATGTCCAATATAAATATACACATGCAAAATCTAATGAAAGTGTCTACTGAATTTATATAATAAACCTACCAGCAACTTCTTGCAAATTTTCAGTCGATTAAGAGTCTAGAATAACAGATTGGACAGTTAGCCACACTGCTGAAGGAGCGGTGGTCGGGTACGTTTCACAGCGAACTAATATGAATCCCAATTCCAACTTATCTCAGTCATTCCATCTAGTATTCACAATGCAATTCCATTCATATACTCAGATCTAGAAAGAAAGTGAATAATAATATTGCCATGTCCCTTGATTCCACTCATACTTTTTCTAGGCTATACTATCTCTTCCTTCTCTTTCTCCACATCTATTTTTTGTCACCTTCATTGTCATCACACACTTACTTAGACGAACATGTTTCTAAGACGAAAGCACTATATCCCAATTGGTTTACGAAATTTTCACCACTAGTAGATAAGATTCTCCAAATATTTCAGTAAGTGAAAATTAGCATTCCACTCCTTGATATCATACAATAAGTTCCCACTTATGTCAAATTTCTCAAAGATTTGTGCACTAGGAAATGAGTTCGAAACATACCTTAGAAAGTCTTCATTTCTGTAAATATATCTTAAATCCTCTCTAACTTCTTGCCTATCAAACACAAAGATCCAGATTCTTCCACAATCTCATGCACAATTAAGAACACTATATTTGACGGGACATTGCATGATTTAGGGCCACATGTCTTCTTTACTCTGTTTATCATCAACTAGGGTTATTAAAACTTCAACCTACCAATATCATGTTACAGCTAGCTTATCATTTGGTCAAGAGATCACTTGGTATAGTTGAAGGTGTGCTCATCAAAGTCGGCAAATTCATTTTTTGTAGACTTTACTGTCTTAGAAACTGAGCCGACCACCAATCTATGAAATCAAATTCTTGTTATCATAGGCAGACCATTCCTTACAACTTCAAATGCATTAATCGACTGCAAGAATGTCCTTATGAAGTCATCATTTGAGAAAATAACTGTGACATTGAATATATTCAAAATGGATAAGCATACGATGAGCTTCCTCATTAAGTCTAACATGGTTCACAACATATACACTCATTCTATATCTTGTGATGATATTGAACCCACATTTGAGTAAATTTTTAAAGAAAAGTTCATGTTAGTAAATGAATTTGTATAAACCGACTTTATATATGATGACACTTTTTCAAGTGTGCAATTCACTAATGAGTAAAGGTTTTAGGATTTGTTTATAGAGGAGCTCGCATTACTTCGTAAGTTAGAAGAGCCATCACACTTCACAGTTCATGACTCACTTGATTATGGTGCACTCTTCACTTCCACGATATTCCCATGTGCGTGCATGATGCTAATGATGATTGGAACATTTACATTAAAAATTTATTTAAACCAATAATTAATACTTACATGAGGAAAAAGAGGAAGCAAGGATAACATAAAAAATACAAAGGTAATTTTGTGACTTGTAGAAAGTTGATGAGACATAATAATGCACCCACTTCACATTTAAAAAACACACATTATGAAAGTAGAAATTGATCAAGATAGAAATCGATCAAGATGTCGTACTCACTTTCTATGCGTTAATAGGGTGATCTTTTTGAGATCATGATTTTTTATGATTCTTATTTTTTGTATATTATTTATACAATAGTTTTCATATTCATTTACGGTCCTTGGTTCGCTTATGAGGGTATACACAAGTTTATGTGTAAGGGAGGCTTAGGAATTTTTGTATTTTCTTTCAAGAATTTTTATTTTTTATTTTATTTTTAGTTTTTAGGATTTTAGGATTTCTTTATTTTAGACTTGGAGTAGCTTTTAGGGTATTTTGAAAAAAAAAAGGTAAAAAATTTAAAAATTATCTTCTACAATAAATTGAGATAATTATGAATAAAAGAATAAATTTATATTTGAGATTTAATAGTAAAAATAAATTGGATAATACATTTAGAATTTTATGAAATAGATTAAAATAAAAAATAAATACCACTAATTATAATTTTGAAGTAAGTATATACTTGTTTTCTACTTCACAATGGTTTATTAGGTTAGAGATAAAAATAGTAATAATTGAGTAGTCCTTGCTCTCTGAAAAAAGAAAAAAATAAAAAATAATAAAGAGGTGAGCTTAGTAATAAGGCAATGATCTTTTCAAAATAAATAAATTTATTAGGAATTACTAATTAGTTGGGTATTTTTACCTAAATAAGTGTGAATATTCATATGAACGATATTTTTAAGAAATAAAGTCTGATCCGAGTAATTAGGTATTTGCACCTAAGCAAGCCTAAATATTCGCATGAAAAGTAAAATATTTACAAAGAAACAATAAAAAATAATTCAAAAAATAGGAATAAAGAATAAAAAAATTTAGAGTGAAAGATGAATCATGAGTTAGAGTTTGAGTCCAAAACTAAAATAAACTATCAGACGTGCATGTAGGTGTATAGGAACCAAAGAATTATTTATTGGTGGTATTAAAAGATAGGATTTGAGTTTTTGATTAAAATGATAAGTGTATTTGATATGATACTTCACTTGAAAAATTAATAATCTAATGCATTCTTGATTTTGTAGATTATTAAGATTAATGATAGAAAATGCCAAAAATATTTTTTTTCTTTCTTCTATATATAAAATTTTGTTTTTCATGATATTTGGTTATCTTTATTTTTTTCTTTATTCCTTAATCTATCTTCTTCATAATGTTTTAGGTAATATCGCTGGAAACCCTTACGAGACACAACTCGTCGATTAGAGTAACCTAGAAATTTAACGTTTTGTTGCATATGTTAAGTGCAATCACGATTCTTGCAAAAATAAGTTAAGATTTTTTTTTTTTTAGATCTAAGTTTTACTCGAGAACTAACGAAAGATAGGTGTGGAGATATCAGGAATGTCATATATTACATATTTATATCTCTCATCTTATCCATTTTTTGTATGTAAATTATACTACTAGGGTATATTTAGTGTATTTTTCAGGAAAAGTCTATTGCTATTAGGATTTAGCATGAAATCAATAGAAGATCAGGAAAACCAACTTAGTGCTACTAAGCAGAGGACCAAATTCCCTAATTTTGCCACTATCTAGCAGCAATTTCTAGTACTTAGTGGCAAAGTGGGCCTCATTTGGCTCTGGATTTCTTATACTCAGATGCGAAGTATGACTCTTTTGACAAAATTGACCACTGCTATTTTACGGTCAACGCTATTATTTGGTGGCAAAAGTAACGAGTCTGTATCTGGAAATTTTATGAGGGTTTTGTTGTAATTTTGTAGTTTTAATTTCGTGACTAGATTATGGTTTTAAGATCCCGAGGTGTATATATATATATATATATATATATATATATATATATATATATATATATATATATATATATATATATATATATATATATATATATATATATATATTGGCTGTGTCCTTGTAAATTAGGATTTCCTCTGTTTTATTGATATTAATAAAATTAGATGATTAAATCGTAGGAGCATATCAAAGCTCCAAAGGTTTTTTCTTGCTTTTCATTTATGTTCTAAATAGGTTAATTTATTTAATTGCCTTTTAGTTATTCTTTATTACTTTCTAGATTAGGATTTTACTTGCTTTGCAGTAAAAGTTAAATTTTTAATAATTCTCATGCACAAATATATCAATTTGATTAATAAAACTATGAGTAACAAATTTTGTTTAGTTTTAGGATAGATGAAGTTAGGGATCAACAGTAGTATAATTTTTATTTATTTTCTTCTTAAAAGAACTAAAATGACATGCTTTTTAATGATGAAATTAAAAGATAATAATTTGTAGATCTAATAATTTGATAGGTAATGCTTAAGTTTATCTTTTGAAAGGTTATGCTTAGTTAGGGTTTGGAATTATTACTTTTGATTTTTATTTATAGAAATCTCTATTGATTTACGTTACTTTTATAAAAAGTTATGAGTATTGATGAGTTATGCTTGCATGACACTTGATAATTCATACTTAAGGTGTTTTTAATAAAAGTTAAACTAAAAGATCATCTTTTTAATGTAATCTTAATTGTTTATGTTAGAAAGATAGGAGGAAAATAATAAAAAGAGTACTTGATTGTAAACTAGAGGGTTTGATGTCCTAAACTAATTTTAAAGTAACTAAAAAATACCTTTAGATAATATTAGTTAGCTTGCTAGGACAATAGAAAAACGAGATTGCAAAATATTTTAGATCCTGTGAGAACAATCTGTTTGCGCTATAATAATACTGTGCACTTGTAGTAAATTTATCACATCAGTGACCATAAATATCGGTCCTTACACGCATACTTAATATTCCGTGTATACCCGAGATCACAGCCTCAAGTACTGGTCTCTACATAACCGAATAAGCGCCGCTATGCAAACTAAGAAACTGATAGTGCGAGTACACAGATCAAACGATGCATCCTAAGCAAGATAAGAGACTCTCACAATATGTGTTTCATTTCACTATTCATTTCTCCCAAACTTACAATGTAGCAAATACTAAGTATCAACGTATCAAGGTGATATATGTTATAATGATTCATATATAAATAGCCATGTGAATATGAAACGAGATACGCGACGATACTAGCAAGTATAAGAGTTATATAACATATTCACGTGTATGAGGTATTATTCCCAAGCAAGAATAATATGTACAAATAATAACATGCGTAAATAAACATGTGTACATATATATCATACCTTAAATTAAGTGTTATATGTGCCAATGTAGCATGCATGCCTAAAAATGAGTTACGACTGTCTAAACTCACCATGTACTGATAATAAAAAGAGTGATTCAACATGTGTACATGTGTATTATATCATAAGTCAGACGAGAGCTGCAGGAACATAACATATATACCTATGTTGCAATTCGGTAGACATTCAAACTTCTAGGCCTTGTTTACCTAGAGTAAAAATAGAAGTAGAGGCTAAGATTTTGCAGAGTTGTAAAAAATTTAATTATATTTCCAACAATTTTAAATGAGCTTAATTAGATTTTAGAATAAAAGTTATGGTTGTTTTATTATGGACCAGCTGCAGCTGTTATGGACCTAATATAACTGAGATTTCCAGGCTATTTTTGACCAAGATAAAATTAAATCTAGAACTTAAGTTCTTAATTAATTTTAGAAAATTCAATTATCTTCCTAATAAATTTTTAATTAGCTCAATTAGAGTTCTAGAGTAAAAGTTATGGTTATTTTACCATAAACCTATTGTTGCTAAGCTGCTGAGCTAGTACAACAGTTACGATGCAACTTCTAGATTATTTTTTGCTAGAAAAATGGCTAAATTAGATCTGTTGTAGTTGAAAAATTGAAATTTAGTGAAATATCTTTCAAATTCATTAGAATGAGACCAATCAGATTTAAAATGCAAAAGTCATAGTAGTTCTTAGATGGACTATTGCATATGTCTGGACAGTGATATAATATATGCACATTTGTAATATAACTCAAGATAAATGTAAGTTAGAATATGTAAAATCATGAAAATGGGTTGACAATGCATCTGGTATCATATATGAGGAGATTGTATCAAGAAATCACAAGTATTTTGCTTCATGTTGAGCCCAAATTAGAAAAGAACCGATATTAATGTGATAACTCTTCAAAAGTAGAAAATTTTCCAAAGAATCGGACTAGGAGCAAAGACATGTACTGAAGAAGGTTGCTTCATATTTATGGAGAATTTTAGAGTTTATTTGAAGATGTTAAAAACAAAGCTAAAGTAACTATTTATAGATTTTTAGCCACTCTAAGGCTGATTATTTGGTGATTTATTTGAGCGAATTTGAGAAGGAATTATGGTTCAAGCTCTAAGAGAAAATGAAGAGAAACACGAGATGAGTAAGTCAGATTTTTAATATTTTCTTAATTTATTTGAAGGATCAAACAGTTGCTAGATGATAGGTTTGTTGCATTGTCAAAACCCTTAAATCTTATCTTAGTTACCAAGTTGCCATTAGGTCTAATTCTATCGAAAATTGGTGAATTGAGGATGTTGGTTGCTGGAGATAAAACTAAAATAGAAAATAAGATCGTTACATTCTACCCACCTAATAAAAAAATTTTGTTCTCAAAACATAAATAAAAACAAAGAATAATAATAAGTTAAATAGAGAAGCACTAATGAATTAATAATGAGTTTAAATCCTAGGATGGCCCATGTGCCTCCTAAATACTCGAGCAAGCAGAGAAAGTTCCCGTTAAATATAACGTAACAATATCATCTTTGCAGAGTATTCAATTCCTATGTAGTATAATATTAACGTTCAATGAAACTGATTGGTGGAGAAAATTATTATTATGGGAATATTTCGTAAATCTAGGACTACAAATTTTATCATGACAGAAACTGAAATTTCAAGTTACAGTGCAAACTGGAATATTTGGTCATTGTTAACAAAATTTTTAAAAGAAATCAAAGGGATACCTTTATCAAGTCAAAACGCAGAGCTTTGAGAGTTGCGTTTTGCTTTTACAACATCAAAAGATAAAATATCTTTTCAAATACAAGTAAATGTGGACCCTGAGGGTCGCGTTTTTCTCTTACAACATCAAAAGATAAAATATCTTTTCAAATACAAGTAAATTCGGACCCCTAAGCGTCGCGTTTTGCTCTTACAACATCAAGAGATAAAATATCTCTTCAAATACAAGTAAACACAGACCCCTAAAAGTTGCGTTTTATTCTTACAACATCAAAAAAAAAAAATATATCTCTCCAAATACAAGCAAATGTGCCCTAAGGGTCACGTTTTGCTTTAACAATATTAAGAGATAAAATATCTCTCCAAATACATATAAACGCAACCCTCAAAAGCATTAAAAATAGCTAAAGAGCCAAAACATGGATAATCATCTAGAGGGACCTGCATTTTAAGCTAAAAGGGCTAAAGAAAAAAGCTCAATTGAAGATCAAATGGCGGGCCCTACAAGGTCGCGTTTTGATTTTAAAACCTTAAAAGTAAAAGTTGTTTCTATTTGGCCCCACATGCAAGCTTCGTAGGGTCGTGTTAGACATCTTTATTCAAACACAGATCTAACCCGCGTTTCAGAGGTTTTTAATGCAGGGTTACGTTTTGAGTCCACACTTGGAACTAAGTATGGATAAAACACGAAACTATTGGGTCATGTTTTCATTCCATAACTTCAAGAGATAAAAATTATTCTTATTTGAACCCAACGGCGGGTTTGAGCATGACATATGAGCTACAAAAAGCTAAAACGTGGATCTAAAAACTAAGATCCATGTTTTAGTTACAAATCCATAAGATTAAAAATTATAGTTACAAATTCAATGGGTTAAAAGTAAGAAATTATCTCTCAATTAAAGAGACTATTAATTGGACAGTTACTCTAATTCAAATACCCCAAAGCCCCTATAAATAACTAAGTTATGGGCTGAAGAGGGGGTTGGATTATCTCTATTTTGAGCACTTGTACTAATAATCCAGAGATAATAGGAATTCTTTCTGTTCAAACCTTCTCAATAGCTACCAACTCGGAGTTCATGTTTGGAGTGTCAATGAAGAGTAAGATTATCGTCCATGGCAACAAGAAAATCTCGGTTTTAAACAAAGAAGAAAATTCTTTATTCATTTTCTGTAAATGGAAAACCATTCATATTATGACTTTTCTTCAAGTTCAATAAGAAATCAATTTTTGTCGCAAACAAAAGATTAGCGACTCTGCTGGGGCGTCCTATCAATTTCGATGATACAGTTGTAGCCCAATCGAACTAGGTCTCTATTGGCACCATGGTCGTATCTCTTGTCATTGAATTCGACCAAAAGAAGTATGAAGAGTTCCTCTCTTTTGGCTCTAAGAGCTCATGATCTCTGCAAAAATGCCGCAAGATCTCAATAAACTTAGTCTCTAATGAGGCTAAAAACTATAGTCCGAGACAATTTGCCTAAGGACTCTCAAGATCTCTCTGGTCTCAAATGAGAAATTTTCTCCCCTCCATTACAAGACCCAGGGTCGGTTTCACCCAAGACCCATACTTATCTCAAGGAGATAGATTGGAATTCCAACAACAACAAAGGGAAATGACCAATTTTTGAACTGTAAGTAGATAATCCTGAAGAGAAGATTTCTCTTACTCGCACCATGAAGAGGCATCTGAGAAGAAGTAAGGCACGTGCCTTCTGCAGGACTATGAAAGAAGAATTAATTACAGTTGAACCACACGAAACTCCAATTCACGTATGGAGACCGAAAATTGAAGTAACGGTCCCCAATAAGAAGTTGAACCAAGATGTGGATGGGTTCATTTACATTTTTTTTTTCAAGAAACTTTGCTCACCTACCAAGTTCATTTTTGATGCCAAACACGGATCTTACATCCTCGTTCCACAAATGAAATGCAGGCCTCAAGCTCGCTATTTAGAGACTAAACGCAGACGTCAAAATCGCATTTCTGAAGACAAATGTAGGTCTCACGCCCGCATTTATGAACTCAGGCACAGATCTCATATCCATGTCTTAACTGAAAAACATGACCCTCAGGCTTGCGTTTATGCAAAGAACAATTTAGCCTCTAACATTCATGGACTTTCAGTTCCAGTCACTTCAGTTTCATCAAAACTCACTCTTCAACTGCAATAGCTAAAGTTAAGTTTGTCCCGACAATTTTCAAGAAGGTAGATCCTCGTACCCCAAAAAATTTATTCGGAAGGGATATTGCCTCTGCCACGAGTTCCAATGTAGGCGATCTTAGGGTCTTTCGCAATCAAAAAGGAGAAAAATTCCAAGTTTCTCACTGTCATTGTGAACTGTTAATTAATGCAGTGCTTTCACATGCCACTGCATATCTCAAATAAGGCCATCTGTTTTCAACATACTCATGTCGTCTCCAGTACAAACTTCAAAGCGCTAACGATGCAATGAGAAACAATAATTTTAGAACAAGAATACCATGAAATATCATCTAATATGATAACTTTAGGGAAGAAAAGAAGAAGACAAAGAAGGCTTCTCGATCAAACTCTTCGGACTCTGAACATTTCTCTGGCTTGAAGGGACTGTTCAATGAAATTCATGGCATTTTCTAGAACACACAAATTCAAAAAGGAGTTGCAGTACCCCTAGACTACCGGAAGCTAGCTAGAATTTCCTCTAATGAAGAAGAGGGAACAAACTCAGCTATAGCAGAGTCACAATTTTATGACTCATTTTTAGAAGATAGTGTTTCTGTGTACATGGCATAAGAAAATCCGGAGGAGTTTAGGAAGAGAATGGATGAGCATGAAATGATCATCCATAAACAATAAGAGTCCATAAGTGAGATCAGGAGATGCTTCAGTTCTTAGTTAAAGAACATATGAAGAAGAAAGGAGAGTCTTCTTCCAGAGGTTTCTGCATCCTGAGTAAGGATAAAGGAAAAAGAAAAAGAAAAAGAAAAAGAAAAAGAAAAAAACCTCATACTCCTCCTGGGAGCACTGGTGGCGAAGAACATGACAACCATTCTAAAATTTTCCATCATTAATTTGAAAATTCAGAACAAGAAGGCAACCCATATGTTGCCCTCATGGAGAGTTTTCAGAACCAATTCAATGCTCTTATCCAAGAGAATGACCTGTAAGAACTGGGGGTCATAAGGCCCTATCCAATGGAATGGGATAATATACTATTCTTTTGATGGTAAAAGATTGTCAAATCAGCACCATTACTACTTCAAATCACAGACATGATATTTGGCTGGGAATGATACTATTATCAAGTGAGTTTTTGTTAGCACCTCACGGGTCTAGCATTTGAATGGTTTCATAGATTAGAACCAGGAATACGTCAATTCCTGAAATGATATGGAGGACTTTTTAGCAAGGTTCTATGAAGATGACAGAGATCTCGATACCGACACTCCTTGCTACAAAGCAGAAGAAAGGGGAGTCGATCTGAGACTTCATTAAAAGATTTCGCAATGTTTCTTTGCGATATCTGCATGGGATGCCACAAAAATCTTTAGTGGAAACCTGCAGACACAACATATCAGTGAAAATTCTTGCCAGAAAGAATTAGCAACACAGGCCAAAAAAGCCAAAGAAATCACACAATGGCTTGAGGCCGAAGGAGGAAAGCTAAGAAGAAACAATTCAGGAATACCTTAATTGTCTTGACCCAAAGGAAAAGAGACAATGACAATCGATGCTCTAGATCTCGCCAAGCCTCCTCCTGTGAGAACTCCATCATCAAGAGTTTCTTAGAAATAATATTCTTTCAAGGATGAGCATACTATCACAATTTTCAACTTGCTCATGAAGAAAAATATGCTAAAGCTTCCATATGCCAAGCACCCTGAAGAGATAAGAAAGGTTGATGATCTCAACTACTACCTATACCATAGGATCATTAACCATCCTGTCAAGAAATGTAGCATCTTATAAGATACGATACAACTACTGGTGGATACAAATGTCATCAAACTATTAACAAAGCAAAAGAAGGTGACTGCGAACATAGGAAAAGCTCCAGATTGGACTAAGTCGACCATACAAGATAGGGTGAAGCCGATTTCCAAAATGATGTGAATAATCTACTGCAAGCGTACAGTATCGGTTGTAGCGCTTTACAAGTCGTTTCCACAGAAATTTAGAGTGTTTTTCTATCTCACTAATTCTATTATTCTTACGAGATAACTATGAGTCTAGATTGATAATTTGTAATTCTAATTAGCCTAGTATATGAAATCCACTTGTTCACAACCATTATCTATTTTGTCTTATTTCTTCCATAAAAATATGATCTTTTAGTTTAATTCCTACTTAAAGCATCCTAAGTATGGACTATCAAGTAGTATGCAAGTATAATCTATCAAAGAAATTACTTTTGAATAGAAATCAACTAAATCATTAGATTAATTCAACAAAACGAATAAAAACTAACAACTTCAAACCCCAACTAAGTATAGGCTATCAAAATACTTAAATTATGCATAACCTATCAAAGTTCTAATATATGAGTTCTTATATTTTTATTGTTTTAAAGAAAAATCCTACATTTTTTATTTTTATTTTAGAAAAAACACATATAGATTACTATGAGGTTGATCCTAGTGTCATCTGTATTCTAGGACTAAGCTAATTAGTTACTCATACTCCTAATTAACGAAATCCTATTTTTATTTATAAAAGGCATAAAAAAATTCTATTTTTTTAGAAAGCAAGAGAAATTTATACTACAAAGCAAATAAATTTATATTAGAAATTAATTAAATCTATCTAAAAAGCAATTAAATATTTCTACTTACTAGAAAGAACTTACAAATAATAGAGTCACCTCTGAAGCGCAGTATGGCGACCGTCACCCCTTCGGCCAAATCCTAATCTTTTATTAATAATCAAAAGTACAAAATTACATCATAATCTTAGGTTACAAGAACACAGCCAATATATAGGTCTCAGAGAACTAAACCTTAATCCGAGTACAAGTGAGTAACTATAAAATTACATTGAAGACCCTGTAAAAATCTCATTCAATGTTAAGCCGCCAAATAGTAGCAAATGCTGCCAACTAGAGTCAAAATTGTAAACAATTGGCCTCAATTTTTTTCTGCATGAGTCTCTAATCCTTTTAATCTGAATGACTGTAATAGACTTTTGTTCACTACAGCTTCATGATTTTATAGCTTTGCTCACTTTTATCTCTTTTCTAAACTTGGTTTTCTAATCTGGATCTGAGTTTATGCCTTTTTTCTTGTAGGAATAGCTTTCACATGAAAAACACACTAAAAATACCCGAGTAGCATTATTTAAATATAAAAATAGATAATATGGATGCTATAAATATGCAATATATAACACTCATCACACTCCCACACTTATCTTTGCTAGTTCTCGAGCAAAACCTAGATCTAAAAAGAAAAAGAAAATTCTAACTCAATTTCGCAGGAATCGCATTTGCATTTAACATGTGCAACAAGCTGTTAAACCTCTAGGTTACCCTAGTGGACAAGTTGTGTCTTGTGAGGGTTTGCAGTGAATATACCCATAAAATTCATGAAGAAGGTAGATTAAAGAATAAAGAAAAGAAAAATAAGGATAACAAAAAATCAAGAAAAACAAAAATTTTATACAAAAGAAAAAAAATCTCTTTTTTATATATTTTCTTCAAGTAATCTCATTAATATACAAACTCAAGAATGCATTTAGATTATCAGTTTTCAAGTCAAGCATAATATCAAATATACATATCATTTTAATTAACAATTTAAATCCTATCTTTCAATACACACTAATAAATAATTTATTGGCTCCTATACATCTACGTGCACGTGTGATAGTCTACTTCAATTTTGGACTCAAACTCTAACTCATGATTCATTTCTTCTCTCTAAATAATTTTTTTCTTTTGTCTCTTTTTTTTCTTTTTTTTGTAAATATTTCACCTTTCATGCGAAGATTCATGCTTGCTTAGGCGCAAATACCCGATTACTCGAATCATACTCTTATTTTCTTTTTTTATTTCTAAAGAACTATTGCCTTAAATACTAGACTCATCTCTCTTTTTTTCTTTTTTTTAGGATTATTATCTTAAATACCAAGCTCATCCCCTTTTTTTTTTTTTTCTTTTAAAGGACCATTACCTTAAATACCAGGTTCACCTTTTTTTATTCTTTTTCTTCTTGTTTGGAGAGAGAAAACTACTCAATCATTATTATCTTTATGCTTAACCTAATAAACTATTATGAAGTAAAAAAATAGATGTATATTTACCTCAAAATTACTATTAATGTTCTTTATTTTTTTGGATTTTTATTTTTTCATAAAATTCTTTGTGTATTATCTAATTTACTCTCCTATCAAACTTTAAATCTAAATTTATTCTTTTATTTATAATTAGGTTGATTTATTGAAGAAAATATTTTTGTATTTTTTAACTTTTTTTAGATTTTTTTTTGCGTTTTTTAGATTTTTTCAAATTTTTTACCCTAAAAACTATCCAAAGCGTAATATAAAGAAACCAAAAAAAAAACAAAAATCCAAAAATATAATAAAAATCCTAAAAAAACTAAAAATCCTATAAAAACACAAAAACTAATCTCCTACCCTACTCCTCCATACCTAAACTTGTATATGCCCTCATACACAAATCATCGGTGTCGTCCTCTCTGCCTCCTACTCGATTCTCCCGGTGCACGACATGCACGTGCATTGGAATCCTCTCCATGGTTAATTTATTTCAATTGATGCTATATTTTTCCAAGACCACGCCAGACAACATTTATCTCCTCAGTGGGATCCGCTGGCAGGTCTAGGTCAAAAAAGGTATCATCTTCCTCCTCTTGTGTTAAATTGTGGCATATATATCTTCTTCAACTGTGTTTCTGTTCCAATCTTCTAGAACAACAGCATGATATGTTACCGATATGTGCTCCATAGCTATGGACACACATGAGAATGCATATGCATCAAATTCTGTAGCTGATATAAATCTGCGATACAATTGTGTAATCAGACACGGTAGAGGCAAAGTAGTCCTTGACCGCATCTCGACATCTATAATGATATCAACTAATTGTATGCATATACAAAAATAAGTGCCCTAACATATGATGCAATCAACAATATGTAACGTGTGTGTATAAAATGAAGACATATGTGTAATCTCCATTACATTAGTGTTGATCCAGCAGCAAATCATGTGTACATTGCGATAAAGTGTCTTTCTGTTGATCCCTCTATCACATGTCAATGTGCTATTAGAACCCATCCGTGTAAGATATTGCTCAATCGCATCCAGGTTTGATTCCTAAAGTGAAGGAGGATACTAATAAATGCAGAGATAGAAGCTGCATGCACATCATAGATTTATCCATGCCAGTGGAGTTTAATGGTTTTGCGATTCTCCGAAATATTGGATTTCTCAAAACTCACATAAAACTCTTTTACTAACTCTGGGATGTAAAAAAAAGTAAGCGTGTATAACAGGTAATTCCATCCTAAAGTTTCTATGGTGGATAAAAATATACCGAAAACGCAGCAAAAATCACACCAAAATATTTCTCACAAATAAATCGTGCCATTGGACTTTACTAGAGATAACAATTTTTTTTTGATTTAACAATAAATAGAGAATCCTGAAAACTCACCTCCCCTAAAGTTTCAAGGGGAGAAACCCAAATTTTATCGTTGATTGGTGGTTTTGGCCGCTGATTGGTGGCAAAATGGAAGGATCTAGGGCACGACTACTTGGAGGAGGAAGCTGAAGAGGAGATCTGCTCTCTGGTCACCTCTAATTTGAGCAAAAACTGAGAAATCTCTGCAGATCAGAAAAAATAAGCAAAGAGGACAATGGGGGTTTTGGGGAAGATGAAAGAAGTTAGGGTTGGTTTGGGGTTGGTTTGGGGAATTTATAGGCGGTGCCCATTTTGACCAGCCCCTCTCCTTTTTTAATTTTGCTTTTCAGCCCTCAACTTCTTTTTTACCTTATATCATGTTAGAAATACACAATATACATTCTAATATACAATTGAATACATGCCCCTACACATAAATTGGATCGTGCAGTATCACGACCTCTACATTATTGCTAGCTCGAGTTTTTAAAAATGATTTTAATCTCTAACCATTCACTTTAAATAAATCACCGTTTTTAGGGTTCTCGAGATAGATTGCGCTGTGATGGTGCACAACCCTACTATATACGGTCCACTCCATCTTGACCTCAATTTTTTTGAGAATAAATGTAACTTTGAATTATACAAGAGAACTTTATGGCCTAGTGTAAATGACTTGTGAATAATCACTTTGTCATGAAACACTTTAGTTTTCTCTTTATAAATCTTAGCATTCTCATATGCGTCCCTTCTAATCTCATCAAGCACATTAAGTTATAGTCTCTGCTGTTCGCCAGCTTTTTCAAGCTCAAAGTTAAGAAACTTAATGGCCCATAAAACCTTATGCTCAAGCTCCACTGATAAATGACATGCTTTTTCAAATATCAACTGATATGGAGACATGCCTAGATTGATCTTGTAAGCGATATGGTAAGTTCATAATGCATCCGCTAGTTTACATAACCAATCTCTTTTGTTGTGTTGCACCATCTTCTCTAAAATTAGTTTTATTTGGTGGTTAGAAATTTTCACTTACCCACTAGTTTGAGGGTGTTACAGTATAGCTAACTTATGGGTAATAAAGTATTTCCGCATGAGCGTCTCAAATGACCGGTTAGTAAAATTGATACCGTTCTCACTAATGATAGTTCGAGGAATGCCAAATCGAGTAAAGATATCTTTTTCAAGAACTTGATAACAACTTTGTTGTCATTCGATTTTGCGGCAATTGCCTCTACCCATTTGGAAACATAATCAACAGTGACCAATATGTATTGGTTTCCAAATAAGTTGGGTAACGGTCACATAAAATCTATACCCCATACATCGAATATCTTGACCTCAAGGATAGGTTCAAAGGCATCATATCACGCCGTGAAATTTTACCTATGAATTGACATCGTATGCATGTTTTGCAATATTCCATATCGTCTTTGAAAAGATTTGGCCAATAAAAACCACTCTGCAACACCTTTTCAGCCGTTTTCCTTAGACTAAAGTGTCTTCCACAAGTAAGATCATGACAAAAAAGAGAAGACACTTTGTATCTCATGGCCAGGTATGCATCGACGTATGATCCGGTCTGCAAAACATTTAAACCGATATGGTTCATCCCAATAAAAAATTTTACTTAGGACAAGAATCTATATCAATCTTGTTTGTACCAATGGGATGGAATCTCTTTGGTCACAAGATAGTTCACAATGTCGGCAAACCATGGTTCGCGCGTTAATGCAAGCAATTGCTCATCAGGAAATGATTCATTTATGGGTAAGAATTAATTAGAGCGTTGGGCAGGCGAGACAAGTGATCAACTACTAGATTATTAGGACTTTTCTTGTCTAAAATCTCAAGATCAAACTCTTATAATAAGAGGATCCATCAAATGAGCCTTGCTTTTGTGTCTTTCTTGGTCAACAAGTATTTCAAAGTAGCATGATCAATGTAAACTATAATCGTGATCCAATTAAGTAGAAACGAAACTTCAAGTTAAAAGACGATTGCCAGAAACTCTTTCTCTATGGTAGAATAGTTCAACTGGGTGTCATTGATTGTCATACTTGCATAGTAAATCACATGTGGCTGCTTATTAATATGTTGTCTAAGAACGACGCCGATAGTATAATCAGATGCGTCACACATAAACTCAAAGGGCAGACTCTAGTCTGGCGCATAAATGATAGGAGTGGTGGTAAGCGCCTTCTTAATTTACTCAAATACTCTAAGACAATCAGGTGTGAAATTAAATAGCACATCCTTGGCCAGTAGATGTGTCAAAAACCTAGCAATTTTGCTAAAATTTTTGATAAATCTTAGTAGAATCTAGCATGGACAAGGAAGGAGCGCATATTTTTCACTGATCACAGAGGTAGAAGATTCACGATGAGGTCCACCTTGGCTTTATCATCTTAATACCATCCTTCGAGATGACATGCCCTAGCACTATGCCATTTTTGACCATGAAATGACATTTTTCCAAATTGAGTGTTAGATGTTTCTCATGATAATGCATGAGAACTAATTATAAATGATGCAGATATTTTTATAGTGAATCTGTGAAGATGGAGAAGTCATCCATGAAAACTTTAAGAAATCGTTCAACCATATCAGAAAAAAATACTTACCATGCACCTTTGGAATGTGGTAGGCGCATTGCATAACCCAAAAGGCATGCGTCTATATGCAAAGGTGCCAAATGGACACGTGAACGTGGTCTTTTCCTGATCCTTTGGAGAGATAAAAATTTGGTTGTAGCCAGAATATCCATCTAAGAAACAATAGAACTCATGTCCGGCCAACCGTTCTTACACCTGATCAATAAAAAGCAAGGGAAAGTGGTCCTTCCTAATTGCAGCAGTCAGCTTCCTATAGTCGATACAAACTCACCATTCTGTCTACATACGCGTCGGGATAAACTTATTTGCATCATTCTTGACTACAGTGATTCCGGACTTTTTAGGCGCTACTTTTACCGGGCTCACCCATACACTATCAGAGATAGGATAGATGATCCCATTATCAAGGCACTTAAGAATATCCTTCCTCACAGCTTCTTTCACTACTATATTCAACCTACATTGAGGATCTCTTGTAGGTCATGTATTATCCAATAAATGAATTCTATGTTGTACTATAGATGGACTAATCCTCTTTATATCAGCATACTCTAGCCTATGGCTCCCTATGTACTTTCAACACTGATATGAGTTCTTTCTTTTGAGCTTCAGTCAAATCTGCAAAGATAATGACTAGTAGTGTGTCGTATTCATCCAAGAAAGCGTACTTAAGATGACTCAGAAGGGTTTTCATCTCAAACTCAGGTGGACACTCACTAGATGGTCACAACTGAACTCGTGGTTCAGTCATTAGTGGCTCAGGAGGAAGTTCCCATCTAGTGGAAGATACATAATTAAATGACTCATCGAGCGTATCCAAGAATAAGCTCTCATCAACTAAACTATTCAGCTCGTCAGAGAATTGCTCCTCTTGGTGCTCACTAGACAACCCTTAGATCATATCCACCTCTAGGGGCTCATTATGTGGATCATTCGGTTGGAGCCCTAGATTGAATATATTCAAATCAAGTGTCATGTTTCCAAAAGAAAGTCTCATTGATCCACTCTGGCGATTAATGACAGCATTAGAAGTGGGCAGAAATGGACGTCCCAAAATAACTCGGATACAATATTGTGGGTCACCACAGGTTGAGTCTTGAGAACTATAAAATCGACTGGAAAAATAAACTCTCCAATCTTAATCAAAATATCCTCAATCTCTCCCATAGGCTTCTTCACAGATCTATCGGCTAGCTGTAATGTAATATTTATAGGTCTCAACTCTTCTAGTCTTAACTGCTGGTACACTGAATAAGGAGCAAGTTGACACTTGCTCCTAAATCTAGTAAAGCCCTTTTGTTGGTGAATTTTTTTTTATTGGGATCATCTTTCATAAAGAGAGATCCACGTATATAAACTATAAAAGAAATAAGACGTGGTTTTCATATAGCTGTGCTTTATTTTTTGTAAAAGATGAGATGCGATCTTTGATTCGTGAATGAAGTTGAAGTGTGAATCTCTTTCTCTAAATTTGCAAACTTAATAAAGAGTGGGCCCTATAGGGTCTCATCACCGTGCCCAAGTATATTATGCAAACAACAAATATGCTATCACAACAAAGCCGCGAATTTAAAATTTGAGATTCGTAGTCCAACAAATTTGCGAATCTAAAGTTTGAGATTCACATTTCAGTTGCAGTCCGAAAGAACCGCGAATCTAAAGTCTGAGATCTGCATTCCAGTTATAATCCAAAGGAGGTGCGAATTTGAACTTTGAGATCCGCATTTCAGTTGTAATCACATCAAAACTGCGAATCTAAAGTTTGAGATTCACATCCCAGTTGCAGTCTGAAAGAACCATGAATCTAAATATTGAGATTAGCATTCCGATTGCGGTTAAAGAAAATGTGATCTAAAAATTGAGATTCTCATTTTGCCTCTCAGTTACGATCCAGAGGTTTCAAAATATCAGTTACAAATTCTGGAGAATTAAAACAAATCCACCGGACCAAAAAGCGAAGAATTAATTATCAGATCGTGGAGGCCAACAATTAGACAGTTACATCAGCTCAAGAGTTTCCAAACCTCTATAAATAGCACGAGCCAAGGCGGGAAAAGGCATCTGGAGATCAAGATAAAAAAATGATTCATTTTCTAGCTAAGTGCTGGTGCTATCAAGAGCTCTAATTTCTTGCCTACTCAAAATTTTATACAGAGCGCCAATAGAAAGCAGGATCGTCCTCCATAACTACTTTAAAACCTAGCTTCAAATAAAGAGAAAATTAGATTTTTCTCTTTTTTTGTAAATGGAAAACTGTTTATAATTGTAATCTTTCATTGAAAAAGTCTAATAAAGAATCACTTACAATTTTATGGCCCACAGAAAATTGGCGACTCTACTAGAGATACCTATCATTACTGATGATAAGGTTGTAGCTCAATCTGATAATATTTCAGTTGCCAGTATGGTTGAATCACTCATCATTAAGTTTGATCAAGAGAAATATGAAGAATTACTCTCTTCTGGCTCCAAAAGCCCTAATTTCTTACGGAAATGCCGTAAGATTTCTAACAACTTAGCCTCTAAAGAGTTTTCAAAGACAGCAGTCCAATCAAAGGACTCCTCAGACCAACCTGGTCCCAAAGGAGAACCATTTTCTTCACCAGCACAAGACTCAGAATTTGTTCCAACCAAGACCCATGAGGATCTCCTCGAGAAGATGGATCAGGATCCTCATAATAACAAGGAGAAACGACTATTTTCTGATTGTCAAAAAGATGACTCAGAAAACAAAGTTTCTCTCACCCGCACGATGAGAAAGAACTTACGAAGAAGCAGGGCTCGTGCTTTCCGCAGAGCCATGAAGCAATAAGAGGCTATTGAACCACAGTTGCGAGGATGTACAGTTCAAGTATGGAGATCAAAGAGCAAAGTAGTGGTCCCAGATGACAAAAAGAAAAATCAAGATGCAGATGGGTTTATTACAAAAAACACCGTACACCAACCAAATTTATTTATAATTATAAATGTGGAGTTTACATTCGCGTTCCACAAATCAGACGAGGGCCCCACCCTCATGCCTTGGGAGATAAGCGTGATTTTCAGATCGTGTTTTATAAATGACGCCAACTACAAATTTGCATGCCAACAGAAAAGCACGATTTTCAAAATCGCACTTCTAAAGAAGAATCAACTTCTAAGGCAGAAGCTCATCCATCTACTGCTCCAGCTACAGTAAAATTCGCTCCTGGAATCTTTAAAAGAATAAAGACTCCTATTCAAAAGATGTCTTTTGGAATCAATGCCACCACCACTAATCAAATGATGGGTTCCAATACAAGAGATCTCAGGGAACTTCTCAACAAAAAAAGAGAAGAATCCCGAGTATCTCAGTGTCATTGCGAATAATTAATCAATGCAGTGTTATCGCGTTGTCACTGTGTGGCTACTCCTGCCAAACAGTCAGTTTTTAATCGACTTACAATGTATTCGTCTCAACCATAAAAAAAGAGATGACGTAAAAAAGCAGGAATTTTCTGAGCCTGAATACCCCGAAATATCATCTAATATGATAAGTTTTGGGAAGAAAAAGTAAAAGAAAACAAAGAATTTCTCTACAAAAGATTTTTCTGATTCTGAACATTATTCAGGCTTGAAGAGTGTATTCAGCGATATGCGGGGTGTTTTTCAGAATACTCGACTCAAGAAAGGAGTGATAGCACCAGTAGATTAAAGACGAATGGCTGGAGTCTCTTCCAATGAAGAAGACACAGTAAATTCAGCTGTGACCTAATTCCAGACATCGGACTCATTATTTGAAGACTCTGTATCCATGTATATCGCACAAAATACTCCAAAAGAGTTTCATGAGGAGAATTGATGAACAAGATAAGACCATCCAATATTAGCAAAATACTATAAATAAAATCAGAGATATGCTTCATGTCTTGTTGGACTTGAAAAAGTAAGAAGAAATGATAAAGGAGAGTCTTCTTTTAAAGCTCTATGCAATCCAAGAAATAACAAAGGGAAGAATACAGAAGAATCATCTCGCGTTCCTCCTAGGGATGAGAATGAAAATAATGAGGATCGTCGTGAAGAAGAAGATAATCGCTCTGTACATTCCCATTATCAAGAAGAAAATTCGAATCAAGAAGGAAATGTAAACATTACTTGGATGGAGAGTTTTCAAAATCAACTTGATGCTCTCATACATAAGAATGATTTGCAAGAGCTAGTAGTTGTAAGAGCATATCCGATAGAATGAGAAAGTATATCATTTCTGGAGAATTACAAACCATTGAAGCTTAAAACATTTGATGGTAAAGGGTTGTCAAATCAGCATCTTTACTATTTTAGATCTCAGATAGGACATTTAACTGTAAATGACCCAATTATTACACGAGTCTTTGTTAGTAGCTTAACAAGTGTAGCATTCGAATGGTTCCGAAGGTTGGAATCGGGAACCATCAATTCGTGGAATGACATTGAAAAAGTCTTTTTAACAACGTTTTATGAAGATGATATGGAAGTTTTAGTGCCAACACTCCTAGCTATAAAGCAAAAGAAAGGAGAATTAGCTCGAGATTTTATAAAAAGATTTAGAAATGATTCTCTGAGATGTCCACATGGGATGCTAGAGAAAATATTAGTAGAAACTTGCTGACACAATCTCTCGACCAAAGTTTTTGCTGGAATGGGAGCTGTAAAGTCTTTTACCTGGAAAGATCTTTTGTTATAAGCTGAAGAAGCTGAAAAAATTATACAAAGGTTTGAAGAAGAAGGAGGAGGGAAACTAAGGAAAAATAATAATTCTAGATCGCACCAATCTTCTCGACCTAGGAACACAAAGGTAAAGAGATAATGGCGATTGATACACCAAATCCTACAAAAAAAATTTCCCAAAGAATCCTTCTCAACTGCAGTTTCCTCAAAAGTAATATTCTTTTAAAGATGAGCATACTAATACTATTTTCAATCTACTCATGAGTAAGAATATGTTGAAGTTACTAGTATTCAAGTGACCTGAAGAAATTGGGAAGGTTAATAATTCTAATTATTGTGTGTATCATACGATCATTGATCATCCTACTAAAAAATGTTATATCCTTAAGGATAAGATTTAGGTTTTGGTGGATGTTAAGATCATCAAATTATGAGAACATCAGAAGAGAGTAACCGCAAATATGGTAACTGTCAGATTTGAAAAAAGCTCTAGAATGGTTAGAGTCGACTGTTCAAGACAGAGTTCAGTCTATTCCCAAAGGCACAATGAGGATTATGAATTATAATTCTTATCAGTAACAAAAGAAAGGATTGCATCCTTTTGAAACTTCAAAAGGAGAGAAAATATGGGTACATGTAGATCTCCTTGAGGACAAGCAATAGATTTCAAATTCATAAAAGAAGAAATTAAAAGGGAAGATTTTTTACTTTTAATGTCGTTACTGCAATTCCTAAGGATGATGCAGAAACTCTCTCTCTCTCTCTATCAGACTCAGAAGAAGAAGAAGAGCCAAAGGATTCTTTAGCAGTTAACATAGAACAACAAAAGCCTTCTGGAACTTGTTCAGGCAAAGAATACTTCAAAATTATGAGCAAGTAGCAGAGCTTGAGCCATCTCCAGAAAAGAATAAGTCAAAAGAGCTTAAATTTAACAAAGCTCTTAAAAGCAAAGATGAAAGCCTCGCAGAAAGTTCAAAGAAACCTTTCAAATTTGATGTATTGGTGCAATTGGCTAATATTCCTACAAGAATTACTTTGTATGAGCTCCTTAATCTCTCTAGGCAAATTAGAGAAGTTTTAAGAGATGCTCTGCAAGATTTTGAAGTGTTCTTGGTTCAAATTCTTAAGGCAATTGAAGAAGAAGAAGTTTGCACAGTATGTCATCAAATTTCTAAAAAGATTCCTTGCATAACTTTCTCTCCAGAAGATATGCAAGTGAAAAATAATAAGCATCATCATCCTTTGTATTAAAAAGAATACATAGGATCATCAGAGATCAACTGAATTCAAATTGATTCTAGATCCACCTTAAGTATAATGCCAAGACAGATGTTGCGATATCTTGGAGCCTAATGAGTAGATTGGCATCAACAAATACTATCATTTTTGAGTTCAACATTAATGGTAGTAGACCACTCGGCAAGATAAAGTTGAAATGTCAGATTGGAGATTTGAAGACAAAAATCACATACTACGTGATAGATACTGACACGTCTTATAATCTTCTACTCGGAAGACTGTGGATTCATATCAACCTTATTGTCCCTTCTACACTTCATCAACGCATGAAATATGCAGACAAAGATGGGAATGTGAAAACTCTGGTGGCAGAAAAGCAACCTTTTAAAGGAGTAGGAAATTACTTTACTGACGTATTGTTGTACCAAGACAAATTTGATGCAGCTAAGCAACCTACTCCAGAAGAATCTAATAGCGGCAATGAAGCTGACATTGAATCAGGATCCAAAAATTTAAAATTCGATAATAAAATCTAAAAAATAGATCCTATTGTAATAAGCCTTGAAGGCCTTGATGTAAATGACACCGCCAATTCTGATAGTGAGTGGATAATTAATAAAAATATAGAGTTTGCTTATTCTTCTCGTATTGATTCTGAACCCTCAAGTACTAGTACTGAATAAGATATATTCTTTAGTTTCATTTCAAGTACCCATTCGATCATTCTTTTACATACAAAGTGATGACGATGGAGATGCAAATGAAGCTGTTTTTGAAGTTCCTTCTAAAAATAAAAATAAAAAACCTATGATATTTGGAAAAGCAAATAATAAGAATAAAGAAAAATATTTAGATTCTGAGGAAGAATAGGAAAATCTCGAGTTCTTCCATTATGATGAAAAATTTTATAAGTTAATGAGAAAAATGGGATATAATCTAGCCAAAGGTACAGGGTTAAATTTTCAAAAAGGGAGGAAAGCAATCCTTCAACCTTTTGTTCCGAAAGGAAAGATGCCCGATTGTTACGATAAAACTGACAGGGAGTTAGAATATATTACAACTTTTGAAGTCTTTTGGATATAAAATCTAAAAAAAGACAGCAAACTCATTCATCAGAATCATCATGTTGGGATTCAGATGTAAGCATTGGTGCTATTTTTTAAGAAGTCTTTGTCAATATAATATCTGCAGACAAAGAAAAAGAAGATGATGAATTATCACCAATCAAAGATGACCCTTGGGAAAAATACCTCAATATGAAGTAAGAAATCCAATTTGAACAGAGAGAACCTCCAACTGAAGATAAAGTGATCTAAATAAATATGGGTGATAAAATTAATCATAAACCCATATTTATAAGTGAAAATTTATCTTCAGAAGAGAAAGAGAAGATGATTTCTCTTATTCGAGAGTACATTGATGTTTTCTCTTGGAATTATGAAGATATGTCAGGACTTGACCCAAAGGTCATGGTTCATAATTAAATATTCGGTCAGATGTAAAGCCAGTAAAACAACATCAACAAAGATTCTGTCCTAAAATTATGGAGGCAATTGAGACTGAAATTAAAAAGTTATTTGAATCAGGCTTCACTCGCGAAGAATAACATCCAAATTGGGTGTCGCAAATATAGTCCCTGTAACTAAAAAGAATGGAAAGATCAGGATCTGCATTGATTTCAGAAATTTGAATGAAGAATGTCCGAAGGATGAATTTCCTTTACCTATTTACGGACGTCATGATTGATAATACTTGTGGTTATGAAAGGATGTCATTTATGGATGGATATTCTGGATATAATCAAATTAAAATGTACCATGATGATGAAAAACATACGTCTTACTATTATACAGTCATGTCATTTGGTCTGAAAAATACTGGTGCTATATATCAACACACCATGAATATGATATTCCAAGAATATCTACGAAAAACAGTGGAATGTTATGTAGATAATCTGGTAATTAAAAGCAAAAACAAAAATGATCATTTTCGTGATTTGAGAACGATGTTTGATCTTATGCGGAAACACCAGCTTAAGATGAATCCTACTAAATCTTTTCTGGGATTTTTCAGTGGAAAATTTCTTGGCTTTGTAGTCACTTCTCAGAGAATTCATCTTGATCCAGACAAAATTAAAGCAATCCAAGATATACTACCACTAAAAAATTTCAAAGAATTGAGAGGATTGCAGGGTAGGGTGGCATATATTCGCAGATTCATATCAAATTTATCTAGAAAATGTCAACCTTTTATACAGTTGATGAAGAAAAGAGTATCATTCATTTGGGATGATGCATGTTAGAAAGTATTTGAAGAAATCAAGGAATATCTTAGCAAACCACCTGTTCATGTACCTCTAGTTTCAGGAATATCTTTCCGGTTATATGTGAGAGTTATGGATCATTCATTGGGAGCTTTATTGGTGCAAAAGAATTAATTAGGGTATAAACAAGCCATTTATTATCTCAGTAGAATAATGATTGGAGCTTAACATCGTTATAATCCAATGCAAAAAAAATGTCTAATTTTAGTATTTTCAATACAGAAAATGCGATACTATTTATTGGGACAAACAATTCATGTTATATCAAAAGTTAATCCCTTAAGAATATTAATGATCAAGCCGGGGTCATTAAATTCCAAATTATATAATTGGGTTATTCTACTCATAATATGATATGCATTTCATTCCAAAAAAATCAATTAAAGGACAAACTATAACCAATTTTCTAGCTGAACACCCAATTCCAGTATCTTCAAAATTGTATGAGGATATCCTTGGTGAAGTAGGTGAAGGAAATATAATTTCAAAGAAAATATTCAATAAGAAACTGCTGAAGTACATGCTGTTATAGATGTATGACAACTTTTCTTTTTTGGCGTTTCTAGAGTGAGATCTTAAGGAAAGATGATAGCATGAGTGGGAGGTTGTTTTTATTTCTCCCTATAACCATATTATTCCTAGAGCATACTCATTGACAAGTTCATGTTCTAATAATGTTGCTGAATACAATACCCTAATAGTTGGTTTAAAAATAGCCAGACAGTTGGGGTGAAGTATTTAGAAGTATACGAAAATTCCCAACTTGTTATAAACCGAGTTAGAGGAGAATATGAAGTCAGAAATGAAAATATATTGTCATATTACCAAGCAATAATAAAAATGGCTGATAACTTTAATGGTTTATATATCAATCATATACCGCATCACCAGAATGATTATGCAGATGCACTAGCTTCCTTGGCTGCTACTTTAGCGTTACTCAGAAACGCTAGCAAACATGTAACAGTGGGAAGTAAGGAATTGTTTTGCCCAAAGTATGAGCTTGAGGTGGAACTAAATTCATATAAGAAACAAGAAGCAGATGAAGTATATACTCTTGAGTCTAATTTTGAACTAAGAGACTAGAGATTTTCTTATATAGATTATATTTTTTATGGAATATTACTAGAAGACCTTAAATAAGCAACAACAATTCGAAGAAAAACTGTTCGATTCTATTATAATATTGAACTTCAAATATTATATAGAAAATCTTATGATGAGATTCTACTTCGTTGTCTTTTTAACAAAGAAGCTCAAGAAGCACTTGAAGAAGTTCATAGCGGCATTTGCGGAGAACATCAAGCAGGACCAAAACTCTAGGATAGACTCCGAAGAATGGATTATTACTATCCCAAAATGATAATAGCCACAGTCATTTATGCTAAGAAATGTAGAGCCTGTCAGATACATGCGAACTTCATACATTAAGCTCCGGAGCATCTCCACCTAATGGCTACATCATGGCCATTTGAACAAAAGAGAATGGACATTATTGGATCATCTCCCTGCCTTCAACGAGGGGCCATCGATTTATATTGGCTATAATAGATTACTTCTCAAAGTGGACTGAAACTGTTGCTTTAACTGAAGTAAAATCTTCAGATGTGATTAAATTCATCAAATGTCATGTTATATATCGCTTTGGAGTACCAAGGAGAATCATTCATGACAACGGACCTTAGTTTGTAAGTCAGTCATTCTCTAGGTTTTGCAATAAGTATCAAATTGAAAGTGTAGTTTCGTCTCCATACCATCCTGCAACCAATAGTTTAGCAGAAGTTTTCAATAAAATTATTGTGAAGCTTCTTAAAAAGTTCGTTTCATCCAACCAACGAGATTGGGATGAAAAACTTGGAGAATATCTTTGGACTTATCGAACTACTATCAGAACTCCTACAAACGCTACGCCATTTTCTGTGGTGTATGGGTCTGAAGCAGTATTTCTTTGGAAATTTAAATTTTATCATTAAGGGTCGTGATAGCAACCAAAATG
Source organism: Dracaena cambodiana (assembly GCA_036321105.1). NCBI lineage: Eukaryota > Viridiplantae > Streptophyta > Magnoliopsida > Asparagales > Asparagaceae > Dracaena > Dracaena cambodiana. Next base: position 7,288,853 of record JAYEPQ010000006.1, on the reverse strand, counting down.
ACACAAAAAGAAAGATATCAACAAAGACTTCTGGAGTTAGAAGTTCTTGATGATAAGCGTTTAGAAACTCAACAAAGTATTGAATTTTACCAAGCGTGAATCTCCAAAACCTTTAATAAAAAGGATAAACAGAGAACTTTCAAGAAAGGAGATCTGGTTCTTTCAGTAAGAAGATCAATCATAACTAATCAAAAATCCAAAAGAAAATTCCAGCCAAACTGGGAAGGACCTTTCGTCATTGATACAATCTATTCTAATGGTGTATATTGTTTGGCAAAACCGAATGGTGATAAAATAATGATGTCAATTAATGAAAAATTTCTGAAGAAATATTATTCTTAACTTTCAATTGAAAGGCTAAAAATCCCACAAACTTGTTCTTATTTGAGACTCACGATTCTAGAATCAGAATTTCTTAAAAAAATGCGAATTTCATAAAGTCATGTTGTAAGAAGCTCAGATACATAGCGTGAATCTTTGCAAGGTTATGTTTGACAAATCTAAATTCCATTTCCACCATAATTTGTCAAGTTAAAAATTATCTCTGACAAATCTAAATTCTCATTCTTCAAATTTTGCTAAGTTAACAATTCCTCTAGTAAAAGTGCAAATTTTTGTAAAGTAGCACTCATTTTCTTTTTCTCCAAATTTGCAAAGTTAAAAATTACCTCTGGCAAACAAAAATTTATTTTCCTCCAAATTTGCTAAGTTAAAAATTATCTCTGGCAAACAAAAATTTCTTTTCCTCTAAATTTATCAAGCTAAAAATTACCTCTAACAATTCAGAAACTGTTATACTATAAGTCACTAAACAGTGCAGATTTTAACTTATTCAGGAAAGTTTATAGTTACTTATATCCTGATTCAAGAAACTTATTTATTCGCAGCAAATTTTATTTTGGGCATTTGAATAATGACTTTATATTGTCAAGTTAATAATTACCTCTAAACAATATTCTGGAGAGTAAAAATGTTCATCAAGTTAACAATTACCTCTAATGATCAAAATCAAAATGTTCATCAAGTTAACAGTTACCTCTGATGATCAAAATCAAAAGAATCATCATATTAACAATTACCTCTGATGATCAAAATCAAAATGTTCATCAAGTTAAAGTTACCTTTGATGATCAAAATCAAAAGAATCATCAAGTTAACAATTACCTCTGATGATCAAAATAAAAAATGTTCATCAAGTTAACTGTTACGTTTGAATGAATGATAACAAAGTTCTTGAAATGAAAAATTTTATTCATTACCAAATCAATATTACAAAGAATTCCTTGATATCATACAATGAATAGAAATAAGTACAAATATTTGAGTCAAGAGAACGTTAATTTTTTTTTTGTCAATATCTATTATCCCAAATAAGTTGGCTTCATAAGTAAAAACAAAAGCTTACTTCTGTAGTCTCCTCCTGCGGACGGTTGAGAACTTCAACTTTGTTTGCTTAGCTATGATTAATATTACTAATGACTTGATTAGTTCAAAACTGGGTGTACCAGATGTATGTTCCCAAGTATACAACTTGCAGAACTACTGAAATTGGGGATTTCTGATAACCATTTATCATCCTTATGTTTAGGATGCTACACAGGAAATAAACAATATCACACACCCGAAATTTTTTATCTCATGAAAAATACATGAGATCTTCTGGTTATCCATAGATATTAGAAAATTTTGAAATTAGACGGGTGTGGGTCATTGTTAAGGACAATGACTATGGTTATATCCTGTAATAGATCCAAAATCTCATTAAGAAACATAAAATAAAATACCTAATTTATATTCGTAATGAGAAAACCTACCATAGTTAAGAAAAATGATTACGGTTATAAGGATTTTTTTCAATGAGATATTTCTTCTCTAACAAACCTGGCAGAAGACCAGGCACAAATAGATCAACGTTATCTGGAGGCCTTGTGACATGCCAACCCCAGTCCATTACCTCGATCAAGGAAAGGGAAGAGGAACAAAACTCTATTATAGAATTGGATTTGGAGAGGAACTTTAGAAAAGTAGAGAAGAATTCTCAAATCAGGATAGTTTTTTGAAAGAAAAGCTGGGCGCTTTATATAAAGGATTTCATGATCGAAATCTTTGACCAAGAGATTTTATCGACGAAATCTTCGGGTGAGATGTTTGACTCGAATCTCAATAAGATTTATTATTATTGCATGAGAGCTTAGGTATCTGACCAAAGGAAATGAGATTTTCAGCTGAGATCTTTGATTAAAATTCTATCATTAATGGATGCATGCAGCGCTTAGATTTTAGCACCAAAATATCAATCAAGTTAGTGGAAGTCATTCTGTATATGTAAACCAGCTGATTTTAATGCAGGGTTACACTTATGTGTAAACCTGTGAATTTTAATGCAAGGTTACACTTATATGCGAACCCGTGAATTTTAACGCAGGGTTACACTTATATGAAAACCTGTAGATTTTAACACAGGGTCACACTTATATATAAACCCGCAGATCTTAATGCAGGTTTGCACTGATCACAAATCAAAGTTCAAAATCTTATTCATATACAAGCTCATAGAGTTTGACTAAAAAAAACTCACGGAGTTGAACTCAGAAGTTATAGACACATAAATCGAAATGCAGGGTTGTGTTTCTTAAACAAACTTGCAGATCCAGATATAGAGTCGCATTTTGAGCACAAATTAAAGTCTGGTATGCAAATTTGTCAAAATTAAGTTCAGAGATATGCAAAGGTTAATTAAGCTCAAAATTTTAGTGAGATGACAAATAAAAATTGTTCTTTGAACAATATCATAAGGAAATATTACATCCATGAAACTAACTCGAGTTTACATTGTCAAAATGAGAAGATTACAAGAGTTCTTTGGACAATATTTAAATTTTTTACAACTTAATGATTCAAGAAATTCTTAATTCTTTCTTCTACATCACTGATCTCCAACTGAATGGCCTCATAAGCCTGAATAGTAGCTTGCTTGTGCAGTTCCTCCTCACTGACAGTTATGTTGCCTCCTAAAGCAGATTTCAGAGTTTCCAATTCTGCTTGATTAGCCAAATGAGCTTTGATTACGCCATCCTGTTGTCTTGACAAAGCAGTAAGATTTTTCATTGTCTCCTCACGCTCTTTAGAGAGTTGTTCAAGAAAAACTTGAGTCTTGGCAATAGTTTCCTGAGCTGGTAATGGCTGCATCATGACCTTTGATAGTTGTAGCAGTATTTTCTATCTGAGCAAATAAAGATTGGCTAGTTAATTGATTTCCGTTAACACAGGCTTGACAAGTATCATCTTTTTCTTTTATTTCCTTTTGGAGCTTGCATTGTTCCTCTATTAGTTTCTGGAAAATGGTCTCAACCATTTCTGACTTATATGCATTATGGATCTTCAATAAAGATTCAGCATGAGTTTGAAGTTGAGTCACCATTAGTTTATACGGAGCTGCCTTTTCTTCTCCCCCAATGCTTGCTATGCCGGTTGCATAAATATTAAGAACATTGGCAATTGAGGAGAAAGAACTCCCTTTCAGAATTTTGTCAAAACAGCGGTCCAGAAAGTCAAGAAAAACTCTAATAGTATGTTGGAGTAAATCTGCATTAAGAGCATCCACTTCCGCACAACTTGTTGATGAAGAAGTAACTGTAGTGGAAGTAACAATTATAGCAGATGCGGATGGTACCGCACTCCGGGGTGAAGAAACAATAGTTTCAGTAAGTGCAGCAGGTGCAATAGTTCTAACTTCAGAAGGAACAGAAGTTTCAATAGCTCAACTTCAGCGGAGGCAGTAGGCTTAGTATCCTCAATAGGTGTAGCAAGATCAACAGTTTCAACCTCAGTAACATTAGTGGCTTCAACAAAGTCAGTAGCCACAACAGCTTCTGGTGTAACTTCTGGTTGAATTTTACTATCAGCAAATGAAGTATCACCTTCAGGTACATACTCCGAAGTTGGAGTAGAAGGAAACATTTCTAAAGAAAATGATTAAATGATGACAAAAGAAATAAAAGATGATATAATTGAGTTAAGTTTAGAATAGACCTTGAGGTTGGGAACTGCACTCTCCAGGTCCATACACCTTAGCTCTCTCTTCTGCTATTAGAAATGTATATTTACCATGGTCTGATAGAGGAGTAGAGGAGCGAATGATATCACTATCATCATCATCACTCATAACCTGAATTACTGAAGGAGTAGGGGCAGCAGATTCTTTTTGTACCAATTGAAATGGTTTTTCTGAAGAAGACACAACAATAGGTAGAAGCTCAATTGCTGGTGTAGTATAAGAAACCTATGTGATAGGATCGCTGGAAAAAATAGTTCCTTGACTCCAACCTTTTTTTAGATGAGCAAGGAAGCAAATTCGCATCATCATTATTTTCTTATTCCTCCTCAGCATTTTCAAAAGCTGAACTAAGTATTGTTGCGCCAGTTTCAGTTAATGCAGCTTGTGGAATGATTGGCAAGTCACTAAGATGCCTCAACCTCTTCCATTTGTAAGAGAACTTCTAAGGAGAAGATTTTGATTTAGGAAAAGTTGAAATAGGTCGATCTATTGGGACTATTGCAGTACTACTTTTGATAATATTTCTTTGATGTCAAACTCTTCTATGCCAGCTACTTTAGTGCTACCCGCCTCTTTCTTTTGAGCATACCATACTCTAATGTCTCTCAAACAAGTGAAGCTTACGTTAAAGTTATGAGGTAAGGAATGGACAACATAATACCATTTGCAAAAGCTGAAACTTATAGATGAATTTGGGGTCTTGAGTGAAAGATTGAACTTGGCTTTTGTACCACTAGAGATGAAATGAAACCAAGCTCTGACCCCTTCGAAAGATTCCCAATAAAACTCATATTTGTATTTCGATTTCTAATATACAAATGATCATACCCAAACTGTCGAGAAAAGCGACTTGGGTAATAAGGTTCAATATAACAACGGTTCCCTAAGCGGAGAACCAAGTGTCTTGGACGGATACTTATTAACCACTAGAAGCATCCAAGAGATAGAGTCATAAATTTATCAGCACCAGCTACATCTGCGAATTCATCTCTATATTCAGTATTTGAATAATAAGGAAACACTTGAATAATTCATAATTAGCATGATATCGAAGTGTTTTGCCGACCATAGCCATGTAACCTCCTTTCCAGTGGGATTTCTCATAATGCTGAACTTTTGGAGAGCTCAAATCTACTTGAGCATCAATTGGACTTATCAATGAAGGGTAGTGTAGAACTATCTAAGTCATCAAATAAGTATATGGAAGTTCCACCCGCGAATTTGGAGTCTTGACAATTAGTTTTCCTTCATTATCATGCTCCTTCTTGACATTGCATAATCTAGTAACTAATTTTCTTAATCCACTTTGGATTCCACAAACCATCGCTGGTAATAAACTGAGTGAATAACCGAATGCTAGTAAGACTACTGGATACGCCACTCCGATTGATAGGACTTTTTATGATAGAATTACACACTTCGTCAACCATAACATCAAGAAACCCGCCAACAAGGCAGGATCTGATATGAGTTGTAAAGCCTGATAATGAAAACTCTCAAAAGATGTCCCGGCCTTGAAGACATCATCGTCTTATTCAGTAACATAAGCATCTGTTTCACATTGAACAATTCTCTCTTCAACCTCTTTCTCAGAACTGGAGAAAGACGAGTTAAGTTAAGATTGTTCTTTGAAAACTTTGGAAAAAGATACTGCAGTCACTTCTTTTGCTTCATATTTTGAGTATTAGATATGTGAGCATAAATGTGATAGTGACAAAGCAATTCTCAGTAAGTGTCAAAAATCATGGGATCCCGAGTTTTCAATAAATGGAGTTCTTCTCTTGTGGGGACATATTCTTCGTAAGGAATGTTTTCCATAGGTAGTCCTGAAATTGCATACATTTTATAAAGGGAAGGCCCTAATTCATCTCGGGGTGTAAAGAAAGTGTAAGTATCAGGGTTATACATTTCCAACAAGGAAAAGAAATAAAACATACTAAGAGAAATTCTATGTTGGACTGCTTTTATGGCGCGATAAAAATTTGTGTGCTTTAATTGATCCTCAAAAACTCATAAGAAAATTTTTATCAAGATCGCTCATTTTCCCTTAGGAGAACAATGGATCCATCCAGCAGGATAAAAGTCTTGGACTGGAGATTCTCCATGTGCATCAACAAAACGGTGTAAGAAAATTCGGGCAATCATTGGAGTCTCACCCACATGGAGGTCTTGCTTAAAAGATTCTAGAAATAATCCGCAAAATTTTTTTTCAATAGAATGAGGAAATGCAGCTTGTGCACTAAATCCACCAAGCATAACACCATCTTGCAGTTTGTTTAAGTGTCAATCCATGGTTCTGGGAATAGAAAGGGACTGAAGATACAAGAATGGATAAGACTCTCTATGTCAGGAAGAAATACGTTACGACCATAACCAGACAGAGCCACTGTAGATCTCATCATCTAAGAAGTCATCAGGTATTGGGACATGATCACCGAACAAAAAAGGAGGCTTGTTCAATAAATTCTTATCATTTCTCTCAAAAGGGGCAGTAGTCATAAATTTTTGTAATGTAGGGAAAGTAGGGTTCAAGATTCTACTCTTCCTCTCAGCCATCAGATGTTGCACAAGGTGGAAAGACTCGACCGAACCTAAACTGCTTTTCACCATCGTATCCTCCTGTATGGCCAAAATAATGATCTTTCGACCAAGGGTTTAAGGCATAATTCATTGTGTGAAGAGAAGAAAGAATTAAAATAAAATTATGAAAAGAAAGTTTTTTTAGGGTCAGAATATAAAATTGCAAATAAGATAATCATTTCCAACCAAAGGTTCCTGTCGAACTACTATAGAGCTAGAAGTAGCCTGAGAATTTTGAGAACCACTGCCAGATAGACCAGAGGATGAAGTCTTCTTTGTCATTTTCTTAAAATTCTTAAGAAAATTGAGGATAAGAAGAGTTTGAAGACGAAGGGTTTTGAAAGTTTAGAGAAAGTCTAAAGTTCAAATTTTTTCAGAAAGTCTTGAAAAATATTTTAAATGATGAGTTTGAGATTTTATAGCAGATGATTTGATGGATGAGATTTCTGTCCCGAATCTCGTGAGGATCTCCCTATTAATGAATCTCAAAAAATATCTCGATCTCTATGCAATAAAAGTAGTAACTTTTCGGATATACCGCAAAAAGTACGAGATCCGCAACTCTAATATAGAGTCATGCTCTATGCAAAAGCATGAGATCCGCGGCTCCAATGCAGAGTCATGCATTTCCCAAAAGCGCCAAATTCGTAATTATGATACAAAGTCGTATTTCCTCTCATAATGCAAGGATTGTATTTCGGCCAAAATTATCCAAAGTATTTCGAAACACTTCTAAAACCATAGAGTTTTGAAAACTTTGGAGGGGGTTATGTTGGCGGAATTTTCTTTTATTGGGATCATCTTTTATAAAGAGAGATCCACGTATATAAACTACAAAAGAAATAAGACGTGGTCTTCACAGAGGTGTATTATATTTTCCATAAAAAATGAGACGCGATCTTTAATTCATGAATGAAGCTGAAGTGTGAATTTTTTTCTCTAGATTCGCAGACTTAATAAAGAGTGGGCCATGTAGGGTCTCATCATCGCGCCCAAGCTTATTATGCAAATAGCGAACATGCCATCACAACAAAGTCGTGAATTTAAAGTTTGAGATTCACAGTCTAATAAAGCTGTGAATCTAAGTTTGATATTTGCAATCCAGTTGCAGTCCGAAGGAACCGTGAATCTAAAATCTGAGATCTGCGTTCCAGTTATAATCCAAAGGAGTCACAAATATAAAATTTAAGATCCGCATTCCAGTTATAATCACACAAAAGCTGTGAATCTAAATTTTGAGATTCGCATCCCAGTTGTAGTATGAAAGAACCGTGAATCTAAAGTTTGAGATTTGTGTTCCAATTTTGGTTTAAAGGAAACACGAATCTAAATATTGATATTCACATTTTGCCTTTCAGTTATGACCCAGAGGATTAAAGACGTCGGTTATAAATTTTAGAAAATTAATCCAAATCCACCAGACCAGAAAGTCAAGAATTAATTCTCAGATTGTGGAGGACAACAATTAGACAGTTACATCAGCTCAAGAGTCTACAAATCTCTATAAATAGAATGAGCCAAGGTGAAAAAAGGCATCTAGAGATCAAGATAAAATAGAGTCATTTTCTAGCTAAGTGTTGGTGCTATCATGAGCTCTAATTTCTTACCAACTCAAAATTTTATACAGAGTGTCAATGGAGAGCAAGATCGTCCTTCATAACTACTCTAGAACCCAATTTTAAATAAAGAAGGAATTAGATTTTCCTCATTTTCTGTAAATGGGAAACAATTCATAATTGTAATTTTTCATTGAAAAAATTCAATGAAGAATCATTTACAATTTTATGGCCCACGCCTTTCAATCACTGTAGTTCCTATGTTACATGAGACAATAGGACTTCTAAAGTCTTTGTACTTCACAGGTACTGGCTGAGAGAGGATGTTAGAGATGTTAGCCGCTAGGAAGACTTACTTTGGAATATTTATTGTTCTCTTCTTCGTGCATAAATCCTTTAAAAAAAATTCATAAGCAGGTACTTGTTGAATTGCATCAAGAAGAGGAATATTGACCTTAACTTGCTTGAATAACTCAAGGATGTGCTTAACTTGAGAAGAATTTTTATTTAGTAGATTTGGATAGAGAGCCTTCAGTTTATAAGCATGGTCGATAGGAGGATCAGATTCAGAGGGGTCAGACTCTTCTGTCATGCTAGTGGATGGATCGTGGGATGATCGAGATGATGATGGTGATGAATTATGAGGTGATGATGGAATTGTAGAATCAGAGAATGTAGCCTGCTGTGCACTAGCAGTGGAATCAGGTGGCATGAATACATAATTATCAACTAGCTTACCTGAGCAAAGTGTGTGAATGACATTAATTTGGTTTACATGCGACTGATTAGAGTTAGAGGAACTGATGTTAGGGTTTGTTAAGGGTTGACTTAGGAAAGTACTCTTATCACGTTCACTCATTTGACTCGCTAATTGCCCAACCTGTTACTCTAAGTTTTTAATAGCTTGAGAGTTCACGAGCAGGTGCTGATATGTTCTTTGAATAAAATTAGTTGATACTTTCATGAGATTTTGCATATGTGTATCGATTTTCAATGCTCTTCTCAAGTGACTTAAGTCGCTTTTCTTGATCATTGTTAGACCCCTGTTGTGGATGTGATTGATTATGTGCAGGTGATATATTCTGATTGTTCCCATAATTTGAAGCATTTGGGTGTTGATAAGCACTCACATTTAGTCTTGGAAACCGACCATTGGTTGGTGACTGCATGTTAGGGTTGGGGCTCCCTGATATTGCCCATGACCCCAAGAGAGATTTGAATGGTTCCTCCAGTCATGATTGTATGTAAGAGCATATGGATTATTCATGGATCTTGGATATAAGGCATTCGCCTACTTAAGTGTTGGACCTATGGAATTCACTAACAGTGGACACTCCTCCATGACGTGATTTGGAGTTTCGCAATTAAAACATGTGGAACCTTATATTTGATTGACATAACCCACTAGTGGAGCACTAGGAGTTTCTAATGCCTCAATTCTTCGCATAAGAGCTGCAATCTTAGCTTTGGCAGTTATTGAGCTGTCAAGATATGGATCCCACTCTTATGTGTAGAATTTGATACATTGGGTTTCTCAATGGTACTCTCTCACTGCAAAATTTTTCACGATAGGTCCTCATGGAAGTCCCACGTTTCATCCTCATTCTTTCTCATAAATTTCCCTTGACACATGGACTCAAGAAGAGTTTTGGATGTGTAATCGAGTCCTTCGTATACGATTTGACACAGCTGCCACTTTTCTATCGCATGGTTGGGGCACGAAGCTAACAAATTTTTGAACCGTTCCAAGTATTTTCATAAGGGTTCTCCTGAACTTGACGGAATTGATTCATTTGATTTCGAATTTTTGTCATCTTGTACATTGGATAATACTTCTTAAGAAAAACTGCAATGAATTCATCCCAAGTAGTGATTGAATCAGTAGGCATACTGTACAACTACTTCTTAGCATTATTTTTTAGAGTCTATGGAATGAAGCAGAGCTTAATTGCGTCATGCAATAAGTGTTGCAGTTTAATCATCATGCACACTTCTTGAAATTCACTGATAAAGAGATATGCATCCTCAGAATCAGAACTAGTGAATTTAGGAAGCATGTTGATGTACTGTGATTTCAGTTAATAGTGATTACCTGCTATGTATGGAAGTTTTATGCATGACGGTAGTGATGTGCGCAACGGGTAATATCGATCCTGAAGGATTGGGATCGGTTAGTCTATCTTGTCTCGCATGAACAAATCTGATCTCACTAGTCAACCAAATTGATCACGGGTCTAATATGGCATGAACCAGCGACCATGAGTAGATGCGTGAGTTTCCTAAACTAATGCAAGAAGTGGGGTGTGGTGAAGATAAAATGATGAAAGAAATATAATCAAAGAAAAATGTGATGTTCTACTGTTCCTATTGTTTTTATTTTTTTAATTTTTTTACAAAACTAGAGAGCCAAAACACAAAACTGAAGAGAAATTAGAGTCAGAACTCACTAGGGCTGCCGCTATTTGGCGGTTCTTGCTGCCAGTTAGTGGCAGAACTAGAGAGATTGTCTCTCTAGTTTCTACTACGCAGCTCTGAAGCTCTTTTGATCTCTTTTACCGTCCTGTATCTACACTTTCAGGTCTCTGCACACTCAACCCGTAAAATGTTAGAAAAAGTAAGAAAATATCATCGATCCCTGGTAACGGTGCCAAAAAGTTGATGTGAATAATCTACTGCAAGCGTACAGTGTCGTTTGTAGCGCTTTACATGTCGTTTCCATAGGGATCTAGAGTGTTTTGCGATTTTGCTAATTCTATTATTCTGACGAGCTAATTATGAATCTAGATTGATGATTTGCAATTCTAATTAGCCTAAGATATCCAATCTACTAGTTCACAACCAACTATTATCTATTTTATCTTCTTTCTTCCATAACAATGTGAACTTTTTACTTTAATTCCTACTTAAAGCATCCTAACTATGGATTATCAAGTGGTGTGCAAGAATAATCCATCAAAAAAATTACTTTTAAATAGAAATCAACTAAATAATTAGATTAATTCAATAAAACGAATAAAAACTAATAACTCCAAACCTTAACTAAGTATATGCTATCGAAATACTTAAATTAAGCATAACTTATCAAAGTTCTAATCTACGAGTTCTTATATTTTTATTATTTCATAGAAAAATCCTATCTTTTTTATTTTTATTTTATAAAGAACACAAATAGATTAATATGAGGTTGATCCCTAGTTTCATCTACATCATATGACTAAGCTAATTAGTTACTCATACTTCTAATTAATAAGATACTATTTTTATTTATAAAAGCCATTAAAAAAATTCTATTTTCCTAGAAAGTAAGAAAAATCTATACTACAAAGCAAATAAATCTATATTAGAAAGCAATTAAATGTATCTAAAAAAATAATTAGATATTTCTACTTATTAGAAAGAACTTGAAAACAATGGAATCACCTCTGAAGTGCAGCATGGCGGCCGTCACCTCTGCAGCAAAACCATAATTTTTTATTAATAATTAAGAGTACAAAATTACATCATAATCCTAGGTTATAAGGACACGGCCAATATATAGGCCCCGGAGAACCAAATTCTAATCTAAGTACAAATGAGTAACTGCAAAATTACATTGAAGACTCCGTAAAAATCTCATCCAATGTGGGCCCCATTGAGCTACCAAATAGCGGCAGATGCCACCAAATAGCAGTAAAAGTGTGAACACTTAGCCTCAATTTTCTTCTACATGAGTCTCTAGTCCTTTCCTTTTGATCTAAATGATTGTAATAGACTTTTGTTCTCTGTAGTTTCATGATCTTATAATTTTGCTCACTTTTAGCTCTTTCTAGATTTGATTTCCTAATCTGGCTCTGAGTTTGTGTCATCCCCTTATAGGAATATGTTTCACCTAAAAAAACACACTAAAAATACCTGAGTAACATTATTTAAATATAAAAATATATAATATGGAAGCTATAAATATGTAATATATGGTACTCATCACAAAGGTATTGTAAATTATGATCCTCATCATTAATAAAATAAAGGATTATCTCCCTTAGAAACACCGAAAGAAGAGATAATATAGGTACATACAGACCTCCTCAAAGATGAACAATGGACTTCAAATTCATCCTAGAGGAAATCTAGGGGAAATACATGCACTTCCAATACTAACATTGCAGCTCTTGAAGATGAAACATTAGTTCCTCCTCTTATAAATTTAGAAAAGGAAATAAAAGAATCAATGGCAGTTGGTGAAGATCAACAACAGCAATCCACTAGAACCCGTTCAGGAAAAAAACTACTTGAAGAATGATGATCAAGTGCTTGAAGCTCAACTTCCAGAGAAGAACAAGTAGAAAGAGCTTAAATTTGACAAAACTTCTAAAAGCACAGATAAAGAAGTAACGGAGGGCTCTAAAAGTCTTTCCGGTTTAATGTGTTGGCATAATTGGCTAATATCCCTTCAAGGATCATCTTGTATGAACTCCTAAAGCTATACAAGTAAACTGGGAAAGCCATAAGAGAAGCTCTACAAGTTTCAGAATTATTTTTGGCTCAGACTCTAGAGATGATAGAAGTTTGTGCAACATGTTATCAAACTTTCAAAAAGATACTTTACATAACTTTTTCTCCAGAAAATATACAAGTGAAGAACAATAAGCTTCATCGGCCTTTATATTATAAAGGCTACATAGGGTCAATAGAGATAGACTGAATTCAAGTTAATCTTGTATCCACTTTAAATATAATGCCAAGAAGAATATTGCAGTATTTTGGGATCCCCACGAATAAACTGGCAGCCACAAACACAACTATCTTTGGCTTCAACACAAATAGTTGTAAGCATCTGGGAAAGGTGAAACTCAAATGTCAGATTGGCAACCTAAATATAGAAGTCACATGCTATGTGATAGATGTTGACAGGTCTTATAACTTGGTGCTTGGGAGACTGTGGATCCACCTCAACCTTATCGTTCCTTCTATACTTCATCAATGCATGAAGTATGTAGATAGAGATGGGAACATGAAGACCTTGATTGCAGAAAAACAATCTTTCAAAGGGATTGAAAATTATTTTACAGATGCACTACTTTATCAAGACACCTTTGAAGCAGCTAAACAACATGCCCCAGATGAGTTGGATAGTGGCAATGAAGCTGGCACTAAATCAGGATCTGAAGATTCGAGATCAAAAGACAATGAAGAATGGTGTGTAGAACTAATTATAATAAGCCTTGAAGGCCTTGATATAAATGGCACCGCCAATCTTGATAGGGAGTTGGTTATTAATGAAAATATAGAGTTTTCTTATTTCTCTAGTGTTGATTCAGAAATTTCAAGTACTAACTAATGCGATTAGTAATCAACTAGATAAAATATATTCTTTAGCATCATTCTAAGTATCCATTCGCTCATCCTTAATATACAAAGTGATGACATAGAGATGCAAGTGAAGTGATCTTTGAAGTCTCTCCCAAATGTAAAGGTCATAAACCTATCTTATTTGGAAAAGTAAACAACAATAATAAAGAAAAATGTGTAGATTCCGAAGAAGAACATGAAAATCTCGAGTTCTTCAATTATAATAAAATTACCCATAAAATGATGAAAAAAAAGAGATATAATCTAGTTGAAGACAGGGGTTAAATTTTGGAAAAGGAAGAAGAATAATGCTTCAACCTTTTGTTCCACAAGGAAAATTGTCGGATTGTTATGATAAAACCGGCAGGGGGCTGGCATATGTCATAATTCCTGAAACTCTTTCATAAACAAATTCTGAAGAGGTCCAATATAGTCATTCATCTGAATCAATATATTGGAATTCAGATGCAAGTGTTGGAGTAATTTTTCAAAAGGTTTCCATTAACATGGTCTCTACAGACCAGAAAAAAGAAGATGAAGAACTACCACCAGTCCAAGATGATTTTTAGGTAAAACATCTGAACATAAAATGGGAACCTCAATTTGAACGACGTGAACTTCTAACAAAAAATAAAATGATCCAAATAAATATGGGCGATGAAACCAATTCTAAACCTATATTTATAAGCTAAAATTTATCTTTTAAAGAAAAAGAATAGTTAATTACTCTTATTTTAGAAAATATTGACGTCTTTGTCTGGAATTATGAAGACATGCCAGGACTAGACCCGCAAGTGGCGATGCACAGGTTGAACATTTGACTAGACCCGAAACCCATTAAACAGCAACAACGAAGGTTTCCTCATAAAATAATGGAAGTCATTGAAGTAGAAATTAAAAAATTAATTGAATATGGCGTCATTTCTAAAGAGCAACACTTTGATTGAGTGGCAAATATAGTCCTTGTGACTAAGAAAAATGGAAAAATTAGAGTTTACATCGATTTCAGAGATCTAAATGAAGCATGCCCGAATGATGAAATTCTACTACATATTATAAATGTCATGATTGACAATACTTGTGGCTTCGAAAGAATGTCATTCATGGACGAGTTTTCTGGATACAATTAAATTAAAATGTATCCCGACGATAAAAAGTATATGTCTTTTCAAACAGCACTGGGGATGTACTGTTACACAGTTATGCCCTTTGGTCTAAAGAATATTGGTGCCACATATCAATGTGCCATGAATACCATCTTCCATGAACACCTCTGAAAAACTGTGGAGTGCTATGTGGATGATTTAGTTATCAAGAGCAAGAGCAAAGATAATTATCTTCAGGATTTGAGAATAGTGTTTGATCTCATGTGGAAACACCAGCTTAAAATGAATCCAACGAAATCATTCTTGGGAGTCACAAGTAGGAAGTTTCTTGGATTTGTGGTTACATCTCAAGGAATTCATCTCGATCCAGATAAGATTGAAGTGATTCGAGATATACAACCACCTAGGAATCTCAAAGATTTGAGAGGACTACAGGGGAGGTTAGCATATATATGTAGATTCATCTCAAACTTATCCGGGAGATGTTAACCTTTCATACTACTGATGAAGAAAGGAGTATCGTTCATCTGGAATGATACTTGCCTACAGGCTTTTGAAGAAATCAAAGAATATCTTACGAAACCACCTGCCCTTGTAGATCTAATTTTAGGAATACCCTTTTATTATATGTGACAGCCATTGACCATTCTTTAATAGCCCAAAAGAATGAACTAGGACATGAACAAGTCATCTCCTATTTGAGCATAATGATGGTCAAAACTGAACATCGATATAACCCAGTGGAATAGAATGTCTAGTTTTGGTGTTTGTAGTACAAAAAATGCAACACTATCTGGTGGGACAAACTATCCATATTATATCGAGAGTTAATCCAAAAAGAATATTAATAACTAAAGCAGAGTCATTAAATTTGAGACTATCTAATTGGGCTATCCTGCTATCGCAATATGATATGAATTTTGTCCCACAAAAATCAATTAAAGGTTAAGTTATAGCTGACTTTTTAGCTGAGCACCCATATCCAAAGTCCTCAAAATTATACAAAGGCGTCCCAGATGAAACAATGGAAGAAAATGCAATCCCAGAAGATGGTGCTCGATATGAAATCTCTGAGGCACATGCCACTAGAGAAGAAGTCTGGCATCTTTTTTTGATGGTGCCTCAAGAATGGGATCTAAAAGAAAGATGGTAGTAGGAGTGGGGTTGTCTTTGTTTTCCCTTGAAATCATATCATCCCTTGAGCTTGTTCATTAACAGAATCATATTCCAACAATGTCGTCAAGTATAATGCCTTGGTAATCAGTTTAAAGATAGCCAAACTGCTGACCTGAAATATTTAGAAGTATATGGAGATTCTCAACTGATTATTAACCATGTAAAGGGAGAATATGAAGTCAAAAATGAAGATCTTTTGCCATACCATTAAGCAGTCACAAAAATAGCTGACAACTTTAGTGGCTTTTATATCAACCATGTACCACACTATAAAAACAGTTATGCAGGTTCATTAGCTTCTTTCACCGCTACCTCGGCGTTGCTTAAAAATTCCCATAAATGCATAGCAGTAAGTTGAAAAGAATTATTTTGTCCAAAGTATGAACTCAAAATTTGAGTTAAACTCAGGTAGTAAGTAAGAAGCACATGAAATACATTATGTTGAATCTGATTTTGAACCAAGAGATTGACGATTTTCTTATATCGACTATGTTCTTTATAGAATATTGCCAGAAGATCCTAAAGAAGCAGGAATGATTCGAAGAAAGTCTATTCGATTCTATTATAATGTCGAAGTTCGGACATCATACAAAAAATCTTATGATGAAATCTGGTTTTGCTTCATTTCTAAGAAAGAAGCCCATGAAGCACTTGAATAAGTTCATAGTGACATCTGTGGAGAGCATCCTGTCTGGGACAGGAACTGCAGCACTCACTCTGATTTCTGAATCCCTTGTTGAGGAACCCGAGGAGGAGGAAGATGACTCATCTTTGATTCTCCGTTCCCTTAAGAGGCGTCGGAGTCAAGGACCTGTTCTCTGCAGTGATCATATTTCTGTTACTCAAGAGGGTTCTTCTATTGGCCAGGCCGACGTTGAAGGTAGTGCTCCTTCGGCTTCACCAGAGGGCTCTGTGGTTCCTGTTGCTCAGGCACTGCTGATAAAGTGCAAATCATTGGGGAGACCCGTGCGCCAGACTCTCCAAAGGCAGCACCCCTTTCCGAAAATAAAGATGAATGAGGCGACGATGATGACGTCAGTAGTGACAGTTTCCGCTCTTCCACACCTCCTTCAGATCATGGTAAATATGTCTTTTTGAGCGAGGAGGTTCGAGCCGAAGTATACGGGCCCGAAGTGTTTGGTCCTGAACTGTATGAACTTGGAGAATCCAGCGTCCAACCTTCAGGTCTCCATCTTCTTTCTTCAGCAATTATGCTATCTTATCAAATGATACTGTAATACTTAACTGTCAATTTTCTCCTTCTCTCTTTTTTTTTGCTAGCTCCAATTTTGACTCCGGGCTTAGAGTACATGGGCGCGAAGGTGGCTTCACCAAATAATACCATCGCAGAAGCTGACACTGGTGGAGCGACCGAAGTTACTACTGTCGCTGTTGACACTTTAGAAACAGTGATTCCCGAGGCTGCTATGCCTACGACCTTGGTCACGACAGCTCCTTCAACTGATGCTGTAGTCCAGGAGGCTGTGATTGGTAGCTCCACGGAAATCTCTAGAGGTGTCATTCCTCCTGTTGCAGATCAACCCGCTTCTGCCTCATCCAGTATTACTCCTTCTCATGTAGAGATTGACATGCTTGAGAGTGAGTTGCCGAAGGACACGGTGGAGACTTTCCTTCAGTTTCTGGATCGCTGTATCGATAAAGTACTAAAGGGGGTTCCTTTTGCTTCGATCGCCAATGTTCTCAACATTTATCTAACTGGTATTGTTAGCATTGGTGGAGAGGATAGAGCTGCTCCTTTTAGTCTTATGATAACTCAGCTTCAAAGGCATGCTGAATCTCTGTCGAAGGCCAGAAGTGCTGATAGATCTGAGTCAGTGGAAATCATCTTCCAGAAGCTGAGAGAGGAACAGTTTAAGTTCCAGAAGGAGACTCGAGAGAGGGTAGATGTTTGCAAGGCCTCTTTAGAAAAAGGCCAATCAGATCGCGAGTCTCTGGTTCTTCAAGTAGAAGCCGCTACTTCGTTTGTCAAGGGCCATGATCAAGCCATTGCCAAAACTCAAGCTTTCCTAGCTAAGATCACCAAGGAGCGTGATGAGTCAATGAAGAATCTGGCCGATTTGTCGCGTCGGAGGGACAATGTATCCAGGGATCTCCAAGCAATGCAAGCTGAATTAGATTCGCTGGAGGCTGCTGCAGCACAGAACGTTATTGCTAGTAACGAAGAACTGCGTCGCCAAGCTACTGTTCAAGCTTATGAGATCCTTCAGTAAGACATTGATGACGCAAAGGAGAAAATAAAAATTCTCTTGAACCATTGAGTTGCAGAACTCTTGTGTACACTGCTTTAGGTTCCTCTTTCTTTTCTTTTTTTTTGTAATAGTTCCCTTGTCGTTTATGGAGAACTTCATTTTGGCTTTGCAAGGCGGGATTTTGCAATTATTCTTCAAAGACTTGTAACGAACTTGCCATTTTTTTTTTGACTGAAGTTTGCGAACCATCGTAAAATTCTGGTATCTGTATATCTGTTACGCGACTCTCTTTTTTTTTAAGTCACGTGAATTTTAGAGATTAGCAGATTTACACCATCCATATCTGACCCGCGACCCGGGTTCCGAAATTCTGGTCCGCGATGCTTCGTCTGGAGATTCACTGAATAGACCATAGATTTTTCAGAATTTGTAGAGACTTCTGCGAGCCTTGGGATGCAGCCATTTGGTCATGGAATTCCAAGCGTTGCATGCCTCTATTAATGACGATATCTCCGGGTCGTGATAACTAAGCGTCCTATACAACAACAATAAATTCTGTTGAGATCTGAACTAAAAATCTTGACCGAAGATCTCGGTCTTATCTCTTCTAAACTGGAGATCACAGTTAGCAGCTCGCCTATATAAGGCACATGTTCTCTTCAATGAAGGATCATTCAGCCATGAGAAGATTTCTTCTTGACTCTCTTCTCTTTCTCTCTTTTGTAGTCGATCCACCAGCCCAGCTATACTTTCTTCTTCTTCAATCGGAGTGATGGATGAGGGTTGGCATGTCATAAGGCCTCCAGACTATATCAAACTAGAGGGGTGTCTCACCGACAAGGTCCTTCTGACCGTAGTCATTTTTCTTAATTAAGGTATAGCTCTTCTTCTGATTTATGCCCTCCTCTTCCTTCTTTTCTTTCCTTTTAACAAAGATTTATTTTAGCTGCAGAAGATAACCGTAGTCATTCTCCTTAACAATGGCTCAGGCCCAATGAGCCCGTAATTGCTTCCAATGCCTCAAGGGGCTTGGAAGGTCTCATGTATCTTTCATGAGAGAAAAGATTTCAGGTCTGGGGCATTATTTTTCTTCTTTCCTAGTATCCCACAAGGTTGGGGTACTAATGACCAGGACCTTGAATTTGCGCAACCCATCAGCTATATAGCTGGGGTTCGCATTCGGTATGCCCAGTTTTGAACTAATCAATTTACTGGCATCATCCCTGGGAGAGCCAACCAGGAGGTCCTTGATGTGGTCGGAAAGAAGAAACAAGATTATACTTTTTAAGCCATCCTAAAAAAAAGGAGGCTACAAGAGCAAATTGGAAGTGGAGGCCAGGGAGCAAACTTTTTGATCTGAACCATGCCGAAAAAGGCGGTTACAGAAGCAAGTCTGTCATTCCAGAAGAAGGGCCTGCAGGAGTAAACTTTTTGATCTGAACCATGCCGGAAGAGACGGTTACAGAAGCAAGTTTCCCCCCTTTTTTTTATATTTACTCTTATTGGCTGTATAGCACTTAGAGAATTCTCTGTAATTTTGTTCTGATGATAAATAAAGAAGTTCTTTTCTGTCTACGTAACTGAGAGTATCTGAAAGATGATTCTGATGTTGATTACCAGAGATAACTGTTAACTTGATAATTTCGAAATTGATCAGAATTTTCTAAGTACCCTAAACTACTATGAATGAATGAATTTCTTTGTTGATAAACTTGATTCGCCGAATGTGTTATTGGCTTGGCAAATCTTGGTGGATAGGAAAATCTGATTCGCCAGAGGTAATTTTTAACTTGGAAAATTTCGGAAAAAGGAAATCTGGTTCGCCAGAGGTAATTTTTAACTTGCCAAATTTTGGAAAAAAGAAAAATCTGGTTCGCCAGAGATAAATTTTAACTTGGCAAATTTTGGAAAAAAAGAAAAATCTAGTTCGTCAGAGGTAATTTTTAACTTAGCAAATTTGATATGAAGAAATCTGGTTCGCCAGAGTTAATTTTTAACTTGGCAAATTTCATATGAAGAAAATTTTGTTCGCTAACTAAAGGCTTCTTAGTCCGGAACCGAGAACTTTCACTAACGAAGTTCTGCTTACAGAGAAACTATTTGCTCATGACTAGTATAGAACTGCCCAAGCCGTATTATGACTGGTGTTCTGCAATTTTGCTAAGGATAATACTTCTTCAAGAACTTGCCATTGATTGGCATTAGGACCTTGTCACCATTAGACTTTGTCAACCGATACGCCCCGTTGGAGTAGACCGTATCAATGACGAAGGGTCCCTCCACTTTGGCTGGAACTTTTCCCTAGGCTTCTGGCTTGTTATGATTGGTCTTCTAACTGACAGAACCAGATCATCTTTCTTAAAAGTCCTTCATTTAGCCTTCTTGTTAAAGGTTCTGGAGATCCGCGCCTGGTATAGCTCGATACTCTATTGAGCTTCTAAGCGTTTGTCATCCAAGCTTCTAACTCTTGGAGCCTTTGCTGATGCTTTTCTTCTCCTGTCATCCTTATTGTTAACGCGACTTGTAATGAAGGGATTTGGATCTCCAAAGGCAAGACCGCTTCTGATCCATATACCAAGGAGAACGGAGTGGCATTGGTGGGAGTTCGGACTGTGGTTCGGTATGCCCACAGACACTCTCCGAGCTTTTCCTCCCAATCCCGTTGATTGGATGACACAAACTTCTGAAGAAGTTTTATAATGGTCTTATTGAAGACTTCTGCTAGACCATTGGCTGCAGGGCAGTATGGCGATGAAGCTACATTCTCGATCCTGTATTTGTTGCAGAATCTGAAATACACTTGGCTTACGAACTGAGGTCCGTTGTCGTGAATTATTCTTCTAGGCACCCCGAAGCGATAAAACACATGGTGCTTGATGAACTTGATAACATCTGACGATTTTACTTCGGTCAGGGAGATGGCCTCAGTCCACTTTGAAAAGTAATCAGTTATGACCAAAATGAACCGATGTCCTCTCGTTGATGGCGGAGAAATTGGCCCTATGATGTCCATACCCCATTGCTCGAACGGCCATGGCGTAGCCGTTGGGTGGAGATATTATGGAGCTTGATGTATAAAGTCTGCATGTATTTGGCAGGCCCTACACTTCTTGGCGTTGTTGACTTTTCTATCATCATCTTAGGCCAATAATAACCCATCCTTCGGATTCTATTCCAGAGTTTCGGTCCTGGCTGATGTGCTCCGCAGATGCCAGCATGAGCTTCTTCGAGTACCTTTTGAGCTTCACGGTTGGAAAGACAGCGAAGTAAAACTCCGTCATAGAATTTTCTGTACAGCGTCTGGAGTTCCGCACTGTAGTAAAACCGGATGGCCCTTCTCTGAATGGCTTTGGCTTCTTTTGAACTTTCAGATAATATCCCGTAAAGGACATAGTCTATATAAGGAAAACGCCAATCCGTTGGCTCTAGGCTAGATGTGCAAGCGTCAGCTTCGTTTTCTTGTGGCTTTTTCGCTTCTTCTTTGAGCTCATCCTTTGAACAGAACAACTCCTTGCTGCTTACCATAATTTGCCTTTTAGCATGCTTGGGCAAAGCTAATGTAGCAGCCAAGGAAGCCAGCGAATCTGCATAACTATTGAGGTGGCGCTTTATGTGGCTGATGTAGAAACTAGTGAAACCGTTAGCGACCTTGATCACCGCATGATAATACGGCAGGAGGTCTTCATGTTTGACTTCGTACTCCCTTTTTATTTGATTTACAGCGAGTTGAGAATCCCCATATGCCTCCAAATATTTGACCCCCAGTTGTTTGGCTATTCTTAAGCCGATTAGGAGAGCGTTGTATTCTGCGACGTTGTTGGAGCACGAGCTTGTCAACGAGTAAGCTTGAGGAATGATGTGGTTGCGATGAGAGACGAGAACAACTCCCACCCCCGCTGTCGTCTTTCCTTTGGATCCCAATCGGGAGGCACTATCAAAGAAAAGTTGCCATACACTCTTCGAAACCGTATTTGATTCGGAAGACTTTCTCGAACCATTTTTTTCTGGAATTAGATCTCCTTCCTCCAATTCTCCTGGGATTTGTTCATATAACCTCGAGGATGCCGGGACTGGATGTTCGGCCAAGAAGTCGGCCACGGCATGTCCTTTGATAGACTTCTGTGGGACGAAGTGCATATCATATTGTGATAGCAAAATAGCCCAATTGGATAGTCTTGAGTTTAATGACCCGGGTTTAGTCATTAATATTCTCAGAGGGTTAACTCTCAATACAACGTGGATAGTTTGTCTAACTAAATAGTGTCGCATTTTCTGTATTGCGAACACCAGCGTTAGACATTCTTTTTTTACGGGATTATACCGGTGTTCCGCCCCGATCATCATTCTGCTGAGGTAGTAAATGGCTTGCTCGTGGCCTGACTCATTCTTCTGCGCTAACAAAGCGCCCAATGAATGGTCCATAGCCCTTACATATAACTGGAAGGGCCTTCCCGAAACTGGGGACACGAGCACTGGTGGCTTCATGAGATATTGTTTGATCTCTTCAAAAGCCTTTTGGCATGCATTATCCCAGATGAACGACACTCCTTTCCTCATCAATCTGGTGAAAGGTTGACATTTACCAGATAAATTTGATATAAATCTGCGAATGTACGCCAGCCTGCCTTGTAACCCTCTTAACTCTTTGAGGTTACGGGGAGGTAGCATGTCTTGGATGGCTTTAACTTTGTCTGGATCAAGATGTATTTCTTTCGAAGTTACAACAAAGCCGAGGAATTTGCCACTAAAGACCCCTAGGAAAGACTTAGCTAGATTCATCTTGAGCTGGTGCTTCCTCATGAGGTCAAACACTGTCTTCAAATCTTTTAAGTGATCTTCTTTATTTCTGCTTTTAATTGCTAGGTCATCTACGTAGCACTCTACTGTTTTCCAGAGGTGCTCCTGGAAAATTGCATGCATTGCACGTTGATACGTAGCGCCTGCATTTTTTAGGCCAAAGGGCATGACTGTATAGAAGTATACTCCGAGTGGTGTCCTGAAGGACATATACTTCTCATCGTCAGGATACATCTTTATTTGATTATATTCCGAAAATCCATCCATGAACGTCATGCTCTCATACCAACAAGTCTTATCTATCATAATATCAGTGATGGATAATGGGAATTCGTCTTTGGGGCAAGCCTCGTTCAAATCCCTAAAGTCTATGCAGACTCGGATTTTTCCATTTTTCTTGGTCACGGGAACTATATTTGCGACCCAGTCAGGGTGTTGTTCCTCGCGAATAAAGCCTGACGCGATCAACATTTTGATTTCAGCTTCTATAGCTTCCATGATCTCTGGGCGGAATCTTCGTTGTTGCTGCTTTACTGGCTTAGCTTCTGGTCGGTTCTTCAATTTGTGAACAGCCACGCTTGGATCCAACCCTGGAATCTCCTCATAACTCCAAGCGAAAATATCAATGTATTCGCGGACGAGGGATATCAATTCTTTCCTTTCTTCCGAGGGTAGGTTCTTATAAATATGGGTTTAGGATTCTTTTCATCTCCCATATTGATTTGGATCACTTTATCTTCAGTTGGGGGCTCTCGTTGTTCAAACTGAATCTCCCACTGTATATTAAGATGCTTGTTCCAAGGGTCGTCTCTTACTGGCGAGGTTTCTTCCAATTCTTCGTCTTCGTGGATCGCGGAAGCCATGTTCGCGGATACCTCGCGGAAAATCACACATGTGCTGACATATGAATCCCAGCATGATGATTCTGACGAATGATCGTACTGTCTTTCCTCAGCTTTGTCGTTTGAGGAGGCCTCGGAAGTGGTGAGCATCCCAACTCCCTGCCAGTTTTCTGGTAATAGTCTGGCATCTTCCCTTCGGGGACAAAAGGTTGAAAGATTGTCTTCCTTCCTTTTTCGAAATTCAATCCCCTGCCTTTGGCCAGATTGTATCCCATTTTCTCCGTTATTCCATGGGAATTTTCATCGTAATGGAAGAACTCGGGTTTTCCCTGTTCTTCCTCAGAATCGGAACATTTCTCTTTGTTCCTATGACTTGCTCTTCCAAATACTATGGCCTTTTGGGTTCTGCTTCTGGGAGGGACCTCAAAAATAGCTTGGTCAGCCCTTTCAACGTCATCACTTAATTCATATAAGGATGATCGGATAGGTGTTTGAAAGGAAGTCAGAGAATATATCTCATTTACACAGTCGCTAAATGCATCTGTGCTAGTACTTGAGGGCTCAGAATCAACACCAGAAGAATAAGCAAATTCCAGATTTTCATTTATCACCCATTCACCATCAGAGTGAAAGGCGTTATTTACATCAAGGCCTTCGAGACTTATCACAATGGGCTCACCATCCCAGATTACATCCTCGGATTCCGAATCTTCGGATCCTGATCTGTATCAGCCTCTTCGGCACTATCAGAGTCATCCTGAACGGGCCAATCTATGACGCCAAACGTATCTTGATATAGTAACACGTCAGTAAAGTAGTTTTCAACACTTTTGAAGGGTTGTTTCACCGCAATGAGTGTCTTCACGTTCGCGTCTTCGTCGACGTACTTCATGCATTGGTGTAACGTAGAGGGCACGATTAGATTGCTATGGATCTAGGGTCTCCCCAACAGCAGGTTGTATGACGTGTCTGCATTTATTACATAACACGTGACTTCCGTTTTCAGGTCGCCGATTTGACACTTGAGCTTTATTTTACCCAAAGGTCTACTACCGTTAGCATTGAGCCCGAAGATGGTAGTGTTGGTTGCGGCCAATCTGTTCATCGGCACTCCAAGATATCGTAGTATCCTTCGCGGCATGATGCTCAAAGCCGAGCCTGGATCAACTTGAATATGATCAATCTCCATACACCCTATGTATCCTTTGTAATACAAAGGGCGATGATACTTATTACTTCTGACTTGCATATCTTCCGGAGAGAAGGTGATGCAAGGGATGTTTTTACCAGAAATCTGGTGACATGTCGCGCAAAGAGACTCTCCTTCTTCGATCGTCTCTGGTATTTGTGCCAAGAACACCTCTGAATCTTGCAGAGCCTCTCTTAAAGCTTCCCTAGTAGATTTGGAGAGCTTCAGGAGCTCGTACAAGGTTATCCTTGCAGGGATATTGGCCAACTGTGTTAGGATGTCGAACTGGAATGACTTTCGCGAGTCTTCCGCAAGTTCTTTTCCCTTCTTCCTCAGAGCTTTGTCAAACTCTAGCTCCTTTTGCTTGACTTTCTGTAACAACCTAATTTCATCATAAGTTACATTCTTGATATCAGATTTATTCCAAAATAAATGCGTTGTGTTTGACTCATTTTTCTATATTTTTATGATTTTCTTAAAATTTTTAAGATAGTCACTTAAAATAATATTATTTTAATCACCGGTGAGTCCTACGCATATTTTTACTAGTCTTTCTTTTTTGACTTGTAAAGATGAAGTTTGACTTTTTTTTGAGTTAGTTTAATTTGAAATTATAATCTTAAACAACTCTAATAACCTATTATTAGTGTTCATTTGTCTTATATCTATTTTGTTTTATTCACACCCATACCTTACTTTACCATGCTTGTCCTTTGAACAAGCATGACAACCATCATCTAATCCTCCATATCCCTCATTTATTATATTTTTTTCTTCCCTTTCATTTGTTTTCTCCCCTTCATTTTTTATTCACCTCCTTTTTATTTTTTTACTCCAACTCAAGAGAAGAAGAAAAGAGAAGAAGAATAAGAAAAGAGAAGAAAAAGAAAAGAAGAAGAAGTTCCCTAGCCTCAAAATAGGCTTACCTTCTCTAACCAATCAAGGCAAATAAAATCACATCCCCTCTCATGTTTTATTTCTAATTCTAATTGTTTATGATTAACTTAGAATCTTGATTTGTTTAATTTTAGAAATGTGATATTTTTATACAAAATTCTCTATGATTATTTTAAATATAAAAATATGATTCTTACACTCTACTCTATGTTTATGTATTAAATTTGTGATTTTATTTAAGGTCTCCTATGCTTAAACTATAAGTTACAACTTAAACTATGTTTTATTTTGAAATTACAAAGAAACTACCTTTATGAATGTTCATCATATTGGATATACATTTGAATTTTTCCATATAAGTTCTTCATGTATAATGTAATGATTTTAAAATCATTTTCCACTTGCCGTTAGAAAATATGTATATATATACATTTATTTATTTATTCATTATCATGTTTTAAAGAGAGAGTTTCATATAAGTATTACATTAAATTTACTAAAATATTTCTTTTATGCAAGCTATTATATTAGGTCATAATTACTTTATGCTAATTCATGTTTACTTGAAATATATATACATTAGTAAGGTTTAATAAATTTTGCTACTTTCCATACCATGAAATCATTATAGAATTTGGAAAATTCATTCATTCTAACATTTTTTACTCCATCATACTTGCATTGACACATGCATACTAGTTACTTGTACAACATATACGAAATTATGCCGGACTTTCCTTATTAGTACATACACGTTTTGATAGTGCCATGGATCTTGACTTGCCTGTTAACTTGATTTTGACATTCCATCATATTTACTTCGACGTATACATACTAATTACTTGTTCAAGATACATGAAAATATTCCGGATTTTCCTTGTTAGTATATACACATGTCTTGATGGTGCCATGGATCCTAACTTGCCTGTTAACTTGATTTTGACATGGACCACATCTTGCTTGTTACTAGACATGTATATGTATTAATCTTGACATGATTAGTTTATCATATTCCGGATTGATTTGCATGTAAAATAACTTGAAATCTTGGGTTATGGGAGAACTAAAGGGTGGACAAATATTGTATCGTGAAAGGTTTAGGATAGGTTGCGCAACCGAAATAGGGGCCCATCCGCGGGGGCGCCCGGGTGGTACTGAGCCATCATCTCTTGTTTAGTTCATGTTGATGGGACGACCGATTACTCAGTAATCGGTATCTGCTTGAGTGCTTAGCGGCACGGCTGGTTCAGCGCCAGCATCTTGGCCGGGTCCCGGGTATGCACGGGTACTTTCACGATACGAGTTATTTCTTCACCAGTTAGTTCAAATATAAACTAAAATATGATATTAACTTAGACTTGATATGCATTAGTCTCCGTACTTGATATCGATCACATACGATACAGATTTATTTCTTCACCAGTTAGTTCAGAATATAAACTAAAATATGATATTAACTTAAACTTGATATGCATTAGTCTCCGTACTTGATATTGATTACATACATGTTTATTTCTTCACCACTTAGTTCAAAATATAAAATAAAATATGATATTAACCTAGACTTGATATGTATTAGTCTCCGTACTTGATATCGATCACATACGATACGAGTCATTTCTTCACCACTTAGTTCAAAATATAAAATAAAATATGATATTATCTAGACTTGATATGTATTAGTCTCCGTACTTGATATGTATTAGTCTCCGTACTTGATATCGATCACATACGATACGAGTCATTTCTTCACCAGTTAGTTCAAATATAAACTAAAATATGATATTAACTTAGACTTGATATGCATTAGTCTCCGTACTTGATATCGATCACATACGATACAGATCTATTTCTTCACCAATTAGTTCACCATGCATTACATCAATTCATATTTTACTTGTTAATACATATTGCATGCTCTCTACCATACAAGTCTATTTATTCACCATTAGTCTCCATACTTGATGGCATGTACATTCTTTCTTGATATCATTACTTGATCGTTTAATATTTTCCACACATGCGCATAGTTTCATATCCACACTCATATCTTACCTACTTGTTTATATTACACGCTCCGTACTTCTTATTATTTTACTTGCCGGGTTTGACCCTGAGCTCCCCCACACGCTCAGGTACTGAAGATGTGAGCGAGGATCTGCCACTGCATGATTCGTACTTTCTAGAGCAGACCGAGCAGCAATAGATTTATAGGCCTCCGCTTTTGTATTTTTGGTTTGGTATGTATCACTCCTTTGGGACTTTATTTCTAACTTTTGTATCAGTATTGTACTTGTTGCTGCTTATCTTAGACATGTATATCTTCTCTTTTATATGGCAGTAGACTAACTTCCAAGATCCTGGTTGATTACTAGTATTAAATTCCATTCATTTCTTCTTTTACATATTTATAGGCCTCGTGCACGTCGACTTACACGTGCCCGCCGGTAACGCACTCCGTTTTCGTATCTCTCCGGAAAATGGGGCGTTACACTTTCTCTGGAGATGGTTGAGAATCTGTTATTTGGCCATAATTCTTTAAGTAATCTTTTCCCGAACGGGTCCCCTTGGAGGGAGAGTCTGCATCGGCGACCAAAGAATTTCCAATTTCTTTTTCCGAATCGGTCAGAGCAGGAACGATCTCATCGTCTTCGGAAATTACGGAAATGACGTTGGAGGTGAAGACCCTCTCTTTTCGCTTCTTCCCAGATGAACTAGAACTCCATTATTCATCATTTACGAGATCAGGATGTATCCGAAGTATCTCCCCCTATCAGTTTCAAAGGGGAATAGTCCTTTCTTTTGCAGTTGGTGTGGGTCAAAATTTATGACTTGCATCGTGCCTTTATGGAGGGGCTGCACTCCATCTTGAACTGTTGACTCTATCCAGTGGGGCGCTTTACCGAACTTGACGGTCACCATGTTCGCAGTCACCTTCTTCTAGTGCTCTTGAAGCTTGATGACATTAGCGTCCACTAAGGCTTGAATTTTGTCTTTAAGGATGTAGCAATTTTGGGTGGGGTGGTTGATGATCCTATGGTAGACACAGTAGTTAGGATCATTAACTTTTCCAGTTTCTTCTGGACGTTTAGACTCTGGCAACTTCAGCATCTTCTTACTCATGAGAAGATTGAAGATAGTCTTCGTATGCTCATCCTTAAAGGAGCATTGCTTTTGTAGCATTCGCGTCTGAGGATGAAGTTTCGGGGAAGTCTTCGTAGGTTGTAGCGCGTCAGTGATCATTGTTTCCTTTCCCTTATATCCTCGGGGTCGGGACTTATACCTGTTATCACCACTTCGCTTTGGTTTCTCCTCGCCTCTCTCTTCTTCAAGCCTTTGCGCAATTTCTTCGGCTTCTTCAGCTTGTAGGGCGAGATCCTTCCAAATTGAGGACTTCACCGCCCCCATCCTGACTAGAACCTTGGTCGATAAATTATATCGACAGGTTTCTACCAGGGTTTTTTCTGGCATCCCATGCGGACATCTGAGAGAATTGTTCCGGAACCTTTTGATGAAGTCCCGGACTGACTCTCCTTTCTTTTGTTTAGCGGCTAGAAGCGCCGGTATTGATATCTCCATATCATCTTCATAGAATCGAGTGAGAAAGGCTTTCTCCATGTCGCTCCAGGAATTGATGGTTCCCGGTTCTAATCTCCGGAACCATTCAAAAGCTAGCCCGGTTAAGGTACTAACAAATATTCTTGTAATAATAGGGTCATTTCCGGATAAATGCCCTATCTGCGACTTAAAATAGTAGAGGTGTTGGTTTGGCGATCCTCTACCATCAAAAGATTTGAGCTTCAACGGTTTGTAGCTTTCTAGGAACGGCACCGTTTCCCACTCCATGGGATATGGCTTTACTACACCCAGTTCTTGTAGGTCGCCCTTATGCATAAGGGCGTTCAGTTGGTTCTGGAAGCTCTCCATCCAGACAGCATTTGCGTTTCCCTCCTGGTGCATGGAGTGATTGTCATCATCTTTATGATGTTCTTCTTCTTCTCGATTGTTATGAGGACCATGACCTTCTTCTTCGGTCTTCTTTCCCGTATTCTTCAGTTTAGCTTTTTCTAACTCCATCAGAACGTGTAGCATATCTTTAAGCTCGCTGATGGCGTTTTGCTGTTGCTGGATATGCCTATCTTGTTCCTCCATTCTCCGCATGAACTCTTTTGGGATATTGTTCTGCGTCATATATGCAGAGGCGGAGTCTTCTAAGAATGAATCGGACGTCTGTGATTCAGCCATAATAGACTTGGCTATATCTTCTTCATCAGATGAGATCCCCACCATTTGTCTATAATTCATAGGGATTGCCACCCTACTTTTGAGTCGAGTGTGCCGAAAAACTCCTCGCTCTTCGTTGGGTGGGTCTTTCGAACTCGAAGAGAACTCTGGGTCAGAAGCTTCTTCTTCGGAGACTTTCTTCGCCTTCTTTTTCTTCTTCTTTTCTCCAACGCTTATCATGTTGGAGGTCATCGCGGGGTATTCCGCCGCGTCGTCTCCTTTTTGCCGATTGGGATGACGATATTGATGGAGACGATAATCGACAAAACACCGAGGATCGGGCATGAGTTGAACAATGACAGTGAGACAGTACTGTATTGATCAGTCGTTCACAGTGGCATTAAGATACATGGGATTCTTCTCTTCTTCTGTTTAGAAGTTCCCTAAGATCTCTTACACTGGAGTCCCTTGTGATGGACTCATTTGTGAGATAACATCAGGGGCGGTGGAGTTTCAGCCTTGCGGATAGGTATGCACTTTCTGCGAATTTGATGTTCGCGAGCTTATTCAAATTTTCCCCTTGGGACACGAATGTATGCTCCGCGTTGATTATGGACAACTTTGACGGGTTCACTCCGCTTCCTATAGGAAACGTAAGTGAATCTTTCTGCATCTTGACCAACCTCGCCCTTAGGCTTCCATATTTGGATCTGCCGAGACGAGTTGGCAGTTTTCTTTTGTTGCGCGTTCATGTGAAGGGCACGAGCTTTGCTTCTCCTCACGTTTCTCCTCATTGTACAAGTGAGAGAAACCTCCTTCTCCGCATGGCAGCTTTGCGGAGCGGGTGGTGGTCGCTTCCCCTTATTGAAGCGAGAACTTTGGTCCACTTTGCTTAAGAGATCAAGAGTCTTTATCGGAACTGGCAAAGAGCCCAGGGATTTCGGACTATCTTGGTCCGTTGATTCCCTCAACTGGGCTATTGTCCTCTCCTTGGGGATGACCCCTTGGAGATTTTATGATATCCCCTTAGGGAAGTAGGGCTCTTGGAGCCTGAAAAAAGAAATTCTTCATACCTTTGCTGGTCGACGGAAATGGTGAGCGAGTCGACTATACTACCAACTGGAATGTTGTAGGATTGAGCTACCACCAAGTCACCTGAGGTAATGGTAGTCCCCAGCGGAATCGTCAACCTTCTGTTCTCCATAAAAATTGAATTTCTCTTTACTGATAATCTTTCAATAAAGGATTACAACCTAACGGTTTCTCGTTTTACAGAAGATGAGGAAGATGGACTTCCCCTTTATTTAAGGCTGGGTTTCTAGGTAGCTATGGAGGACGATCCTGCTCTCCGTTGACACTCCGTACAATCTCTCTCAGTTGGCTAAAAGAAAGAAAGAAAAAGGGGCTCTTTACTCTTGATCACAAGAGATAATTTCTGGGAGAAGACGTCTGTATCAGTCTGCGTCTGTAGAGTGTCCGTCTCTCTCTGTCTGTTCTCGTGTCTCTTTCGCTCCTCGCCTTTTATAGGGGGCTTGGAGTAACATCCCGCTATATTTGCTCGACCGTTAGCTCCCACTACTCGAGAAGTGCCGCCATATTCGTTAGGCGGTTGCTCTCACGACCGAAGTGACGCCGCTGCATTCGTTTGGCAGTTAGCCCCACGATCCGAGGTGGCAATTTTGCTATTCGAGTCGGGTGACTTTGTATTAAACCCCTATCCGAAAACTGTAGGTAGTATCGCGAATCTCAACTTTAGATTCGCAAACCTGTTCTGTCGTCTGGGTCGCGAACCTCAGTTTCTTAGGTTCGCGGTCCTCAGTTTCTTAGACTCGCGGATCTCAGTTTCTTAGATTCACGGATAAGATGAGTTGCGGGCTTCCGTCTCTGAATTCGTGGATCTGCTTTGCTTTTCCAGAATTTTTCGTCGACAATTACCAAGTTGCTATTAGATTAAATTCTATCCAAAATTGGTCGAATAAGGATGCTGGCTACTGCAGATAAAATCAAAATAGGAAATATGTTAAAATTGGTAATTTAAATTTAAATTTATTATTTTAATTGGGTATTTGCCCAGAAGTCGGTCGATTGGGAATAATTCAAGAAAAATATGGAAAAAATCCAAAATAATAAGATAAGAGGTCCATGATTTACAGAATTTAAAATTGATGACTAAAAGAAAAGATATAACTCAATTTACTAAGTATCTTCCCATATTAGTGTCCGGACTCCCGAGCTGATGTGGATAATACAGAATAACCAATACAAGGGTTTAAAAAATAGGGTCGTTACATATTTATAGTGGAGGTCCTTTTAGGGGTTGAGATCCTCCAAGGTCATGTAGTTACGCATTACCTAGTAGAGAGATAAGGAGGCTTTAATACAAGTACCGATTTGGCGACTTTTTGACCAAATGAGGAATCTAGTGAATTTTCATAGTCAGAGAAGCTGGATGGATCAGATCTAACTTCTTTATTCAGAATACCTAAGATGACAGAGTTATGAAGATTATCAGCACGAAAACTTGCTGAGCTTCTTATCTTGAGCACTCTTCGAGAAGGACAAATTTGGACTCAACACAATCCAACACATGATCCTGCAATTCTTTTTCCTTCTTTCCTTTTACGAAGTTTCATAGAATTGTATTTCATGAATGCAAGGTCTTCATCATGAGCAAAGATCGAATGCTAAATGCCAATCTCTGGGAAATTCTAAATGAGCACACAACTTGACTTAGTGAGCATCATACCCTAACTTGTAAAGAATTACAAGTTTACCACTTTTTTGACAATGTTACGCTTCATCTTGGTCTCGTTCGCGTATTTTATTGAATATGTAGAGTGCGGTGAGATCTGAACTCATTTAGGCATTTTATCGGACACAATGAGTTTACTAGCGAAGTCCCCGCACTTGGAATACATTGTGATGAGAGTGTTGGAGACAATGACAAGTGAGGAGTGGAGATTATACTTAGTGAGAGAGGCATAGAACTGGCAGAGTATGGTTGGTCGGTTTAGCTGAGGGGCTGGCTGATCTATTGAGTTGGTGAGCGAGAGAAGGGGGCAACCACTAGACCGAGCGTGGGAGGGGTGAGGCAGAAGAGCGAGCAGAGAGAGAGGGAGAGATAGGGGAAGAGCAATAGATTTGAGAGGATGCGGGTGAGGAAAAAAGACAGTAGGAATGAAAGTGTTAAAATTGGAAGAAAATTGGTGCTTATAAGAATTACCTTCTCTTTTAAAATAAAAGTGGTGCTCACTAAGCAAATGGTGCTCAGTATAGGCCTGGCAACCGAGCATGGCTCATGCGCAGCCTATGCCAGGCACGACCTGGGCACAGGCCCGGGCATGGCATGTCGACACGACCCTCTGGGCATGTGCCATGCCCGTGCATGCACATGCCGGCCAGGGATTTTTCTTTTTTCTTTTAATAAATTACAATTTTGGTTAGTAAGTTAGTTTAATTAGTTAGTTAACTTAATTTTATAAGTTTAGCTAGTTCTAACAAGAAAAAAAGACTATGAAAATAAAATTTTATTATATTGGCTATCATTACATTAACAAAATAATTCTATAAATATCTTTAGAAATCATACAAAGCCCGAAGAGAGAGAAGAAAACCCTGACCGTCAAACTCAGCTTGTTCTTAGTATTTTTCCAAGAAATTTATGAGTTTTAAAAAAATTTCACGAAAAATATTACAATTGTAGAATTCGAAATGAAAAAAAAAATTACAATTGTGAAGAGGAAAAAATAAAGACTTAATAGTGTAGAAGCCTTCAATTTTCATTCTTCCTCTAGTGAGTTCTCGTACTCCAATTTGGTAGATCTTCCTTGATCTCTTTGTTCAGCGGCAAGTCAGTCCTTCAAATAAACACACATCTCTAATGTATTTACTACCATTGAGTTCCTCCAATCCGTTAGTACTCTACCACCTGCACTAAAAGCATATCTCGATGCTACTGTAGACACCAGAGGGGTTAGTTAATCACGGGCCATATTGAAAATATAGGATATATTTTCTCCTGTGATTTTTATCAGGTCAAAATATCAAAATTTTCATAACGGTCAGATGAATAATTATCTGCATTGGCCATTCCTAAATAGTAGTGAAGTTTATTGAAAAAAGTACTGATTGCTTAATTTTCATACGCTAGAATACGGATGACATTATTGGTTTTGTACTTTCTTGAATAGTGGGTTGCTTTGTATTTTGTGATTTATCACCCTACATATATTCATATATATGG
Organism: Dracaena cambodiana; assembly: GCA_036321105.1. NCBI lineage: Eukaryota > Viridiplantae > Streptophyta > Magnoliopsida > Asparagales > Asparagaceae > Dracaena > Dracaena cambodiana. The sequence continues at coordinate 7,254,648 of JAYEPQ010000006.1, read as the reverse complement.
TACGTAATATCTAAACATATTTTAATATCATTAACTAATCCTTGAACATTATTTGTATAACACATATTTGTATGAAATAAGTCTATTAAAATTTCTATTCCATCTAATTTACAATGTGGATCCATAATGGTTGCAAAATATAGTAAGTATTAAAAATTTTTAAATTATTTACTAAATTTAATTTCTATGGGTTTTACAATATCTTCAAGAAATGGGTTATTCTTATTTTCATTAAAAACCGAACAAATTTTGGTTAAATATTAAAGTATAATGTGTGTGGTTGGGTAATAAGTTCCCAAAAGTGCTCTGTTGCATCTTCAAATTTACTTAAAAAATTATAAATATAATACAAATTATTCCATTCATTAACATCCAAAATACAAAATTGTAATTCCATTTTATTAAACATATTTACTACATCTTTATATTTAATTATCTAATCTAACATTTTAAATATAGAATTTTATCTTATTCTTACATCTTGGGGTAAAATTATTAGTGATATTTTAAAATTATTATATATTTTTTAAGTGTTTGTCTTCTTGGCACACTACATTTTACAAATGTTATTGTATTCCTAAATATAGTTATTGAATCATTTATTACTCTTATCTTGCACTCATAATTATGTGATAAAGATTCCGAATATGAAATAATTTGCCATCTAAAATCGGTTTAGTAATATTTTTTAAAATTTATGTTGTGACCATATTTTCGGAAGCATTATCGAAAGAAATAGAAAACTATTTCTTTTTATTCTGAACTGTAAAAAAATACATAGTAAGCATTGTGAACAATTATGTGTATTGTGTGAAAATTCAAATATTCTAAACCCTATTATTCTTTTTTGTATTAATCAATTTTGATCTATATAGTCGGTCGTTACACATAAATAATGACTATCATTTAAGGCCTCCTAACAATCAGAGTTTATTACAACTCTATAAATTATTAAAATTAAAATGACAACTAAAGTTTGTTTCTTATCCTTATATATTTTTATAATATCATATTTACAAGTTGCATGTGGGATTTTTTTTTAAATTCGGGGTTATGCGTTGTTCTTATAAATTTTTCAAATTTTGGGTATTCGACTGTGGAGAAGAGTTGTTCGGCGTACACTATATATATTGCTAATTGTTTTCTATCAGATATATAATTATATTTAAACGTTCCTAAATTTCCACTGTATGTGTTTAATTATATTTGTTATGGCTCATTTGGTGGGTGTGTTTTTTCTAAATGTCTTTTAAGGTAACCGGTTCCACTTCCTTTAGGAAAGGAGTGGAGGGTCTTTGACAATATTTACATCTAAATTTTCTAATACTATGTTGTATAAATTTTTTAAAGTGATTCCACATATCCGATTTGAAACCCTAATGGAGATCGTTGTTTGGGTTTCGGGTATTGTGATTTGGATAGGCTCTTCTTCAGGCATATTAGAGTACTCTATATTTTAGTATGATTGTGGCGCAAATGGTATTTGTGGAACATGCTCTAATGGTTCACAAAGACGTCAGTATTCTTCGTTTAATAAAAAAAAAGGAAAAAAACTATTCTCAGCTTGAGAAGAAGAAGCACCAGACTAGTATAGATCCATTTTTAAAAAACCACAAAAAATCGAATAAAAATAAAATCAAAATATAAATTTCTCAACGCCACAAGCCGAAGGGAGTGTTTGAGAGTTGAGAGTTGAAACCGAAAATTGATTTTTGATGCTTGAGAGTTGAAACCAAAAATTATTTTTTGATGCTTGAGAGTTGAGAGTTGAAGGTGAAAATTGATTGCTTGGGAGATCTCTTCTTGATACTTGCTCTTGAGTTTTGAATCTTGGAAGAATATGGATGAAGTTTTGTAGGATAATTTTATATTTGCAAATATTAGAGAGAGTTGAATATTAAAGAGAGTTTGAAAGTTGAGAGGAATAATGAAATTGGAAGAATGATGGGGTATTTATAGGAGGGAGAAAAAGATTTTTTGCCAAAAAAAAAAAATTTTAAACAACCCCCACGGCTATTTTGACTGTTGGGGGTTTTATGCAAAAAAAAATTTACGAAACTCCCAAAAACGGCTATAAACTGATATATATATATATATATATATATATATATATATATATATATACATGGTACAATCGTGCTGCAACACAGCGGCCCAACCACCTCAGCTCGTGCACGTGTCAAGGGCCAGGCACGGCACGCCTAGGACACATGCCCTACATGTGTCGGGCCGGACAGTCTTCCTATATGTATCGGGCTGGGCATGCCGAAGGACTGCCGAATCCGTTTACCACCCCAAGCTCAGTAAGTCAAACAAGGTTCTGCTTAAAATTTTCCTCAATCTCTTCACTCTTTTATTTTTTACGTTTTGCCCTTTTACCCCTTCCTCTAAATATTAATTAATACATGTGATTCCGCTTCAATATTTTCAAGTTCACTTTTTTCGTACCATCTATTCAGTGAGCGAGAAAAGTTCAGCAAGAAACTCATTGGCTTCCACTATTGGTCCCCACTCTCCCCCCACGCCAATTGCAGAAGCTACCACACAAATCTTCTTATATCTAAGCTCTGCAAGCTTCAAGGGAGATTCTAGAGGAGCACACCCTTTTTCCGAGTAAGCCCTTTTGGATAGCACTACAAAGTAGGCTCACAAGGAAAAATGGTGTGCTCATTTAGAAACTCCCAGCTTTTATAGCAGAAATTTTAAGATCTCGTTGCGGACTCTGAGTGTTATTGACTCCTCTAAAGTGACATAACAAAACTCAAGTACGCTCAAAAGAGAAGTTCAACTCAATGCCTACAAGTACTCCCTTGTCAACTACTCTAATGTTCTATATAGAGAGAGAGCTTCCTCTTTAGCATCACTATACTGTCAACTGCCCCATATGGAGTTTTATGGCAAGAACAAGGCCTTCTGGAGCTTCATAGAAGAAGACAAGAGAGGCCTTCAGCACTCCCCAACCCATCCCCATCAATCTGTATTTGAACCGGACCGACAGAGCCTCTCCCGGCCTTCTTCAGCTACTACTGTAGCCTCCCTCTCGCCGTCGAGCCCTGGCTGCGGCTCGCCTTGGACCCTTTCACCGCTCCACCGGCCTTCATCACCCTCCCCTTCTCTTCTCTACCATTGCCTTGCCACTCTTCAGCGCCAGGACGGGAACGTTCTGTCGATTACCGTTGCCAACGGCCTGGTTTTCACTGGCTCCGAAAGCGATCGAGTGCGCCTCTGGAAGCAACCGGAGTGTATCGATCGTGGCCATATCCGAACTAACCATGGGAGGATACAAGCCATGCTAGCCCATGGCAACACCCTCTTCACATCTCACAAAGACCACCGCATCCGAGCCTGGTCGATCCTCAGCACTCCGGACAGGCTTCGGTCCAGGAAACTTGCCACGCTTCCTGTATCGAAATCTTCCTTCTTCCCCTTCTCCAGAAAAACCTCTCAACGCCACCAGGACACCATAACTTGCCTTGCCCTCAACCATGCAGAAGGCCTTCTTTACAGTGGATCGCTCGATAGAACAGTGAAGGCATGGAAACTGACGGAGTCGACGCACTTCTGCACCGACGCTTTCCTGGCGCACGATGCGCAAGTCAACGCGATGGTGGTAAATCAGCAGGACGGCTGCCTATTCACCGGATCGTCGGATGGGTCGGTCAAGATATGGCGGCGGGTCTACGGGGACAACTCACACGCAGTCATATTGGTGCTGAGGTTCCAATCCTCGCCAGTGAACGCGCTTGCACTGAGCTCATCGTCGTTGTGCCTCTATTCCGGATCGTCTGATGGGTACATCAACATATGGGAGAAGGAAGAGGTTGGGACTGCAAGGTATCGGCACGGAGGGTTTTTGCAGGGCCATCGGTTCGCAGTGCTGAGCTTGGTTTCGGCAGGGCGGCTGGTTGTGAGTGGATCGGAGGATGCAACTATAAGGGTTTGGAGGAGGGAGGAGTGCGGGGCTCATGTGTGTCTAGCATTGATGGAGGGGCACGGAGGGTCGGTAAGGTGCCTGGCAGCGAGCATGGAGGTGGCCGAGGAGGAAGGGGAGGGACTCCTGCTCTACAGTGCGAGTTCGGAGAGGATGGTGAAGGTGTGGAGGGTGAAGGTGGTGGGCAGAGGAGGGGAGGAGATGATGAACCCCGTGCTGTCTCCACTGTGGGTAGAGAAGAGAATACAAGGGAGGCATTTGGATTGAGGAGGGCAAGGAGATTTGAGAGCTGATTCAGATTTTCACCGGTTGTTGAAATTAATTATCTTGATTCATCGTATTATTTCTTGAGAATCTAAGGAGTTACAAGAGTTAATGCCTAAATGACTATTTAGAATATTAAGAGTCATTAGAAAAAGAGAACATGTTTGCATTTAATTAGGAAGGTGAAGAATTATTTGTACCACGATACATATGAATTGATTGTATTACATTTGCTGTGTACTAAAAAGTTCAATAAAAGAGAATTTATTTCCTTGTCTTCGTATTTCCACCTATATAATATAACTTTATCTATTTCTTACCAGTTGTGTCGTTTACTGGGCTATTTTCTGATGCTGCAATTGTTGAAGGATAGCTGCAGTGAGTTTCAGGATACAGATGATGCTGACTTGGATAATGTAGCAGTTTTTTTTTTTCTTGCCTCGATAAAAAAGTTTGTCGAGTAATACATTTATATTGAAATGTAAGAGAGATGAAAGCAACATTCCAGCATTTTAGGTTAAGGTCTCTGTGTGAATCAATTAAAATGTAGTTGCACTCAGGCTCATCATGCAACAGCCCAGCGGTGTTAAACTCATGCTTATTCATTTAGTACATAGTTCTGTTACTATTTATTATTATTATTATTATTATTATTTTTAAGTAGTAAGCCTATGTCATGAAACCCATTAAAGGGAATAACCCAGCTCAGATGAAGCCCGATAGCACATGATATATATGAAATGTAATTATAGAAATACAGATTTGAAACCAATATAATAAAATATTAGGTGAAATCAAACACTTACTAATCACTAAAAATAAGAAAAGCAGATCCCAAAATAATACTAAACTCTATCCGAAAATATGGCAGTTGAGGAATTTGGAATCGATTACTACTCCTCTTCTCCATGAGTCCTCTAGTATAAATGACTCCATCTTCTACGAGGAAGGGGATGGTTCTTCAGATATTAAGGAGAACCTAAACCTTATTGCACACAGAGAAAGATCTTGAGAGATTGTAATTTTTTTCGTCTTTAATACATTGCTCACCACAAAGCTAATCATCCTGAGATATAGGTCCGAGATCCTTCTCAATCGAACCTTATTAATTGTTTGCTCTCTGTCTGATCCACTTCTATTCATCCGTTGAACTAAAGATTTGTATGTCATCTAGTCCAAGCAATCTAGTTGTGCTATTTTTTGATAAACAGCTGGCGTGGTATGTGGAAACTGCTATTTGTCATCCATGGTAAAAATACATTCAAAAAATCTGCAAAATTAATTATCTTCCCAAGGTGAATTAAGGCAAGCAACAAATACCATGCCACAGCAAAATTCAAATAACCCAGTTAAGTAAAATTCTGACTTCTGGCGGACCAAATAGCAGAGTTCACTTGGTTAATGCATAGAGAATAATCTACCTATTCGGAACCATCCCATGGTGAGGGTCCCAAGAAGACACTGGGGAAAAGATGAGAACAACCTTGTACTTTCCAATCTCGATGGAAGCACAAGGGCCAGGGCAAGATCAAATGGAAGCACAATGATCACGGTGATGAAGTATCTATGAAGTATCTACTTCTTATCAAAAGAGCACCAAATCCTCCACAAGTGACAAGTTTTTTGGGTATTGTGAACCACTTTACAAAGCAATACTCCATAAGGAGTTCAAATTTAAATTTCCTAACTTAGGTTAAAAATACAATGGTTCTAGTGATCCCTTTGATCACATTACCAACTATCAAGAAACCATGTATATGCAAGGAGTGGCGGATGAGATTATGTACTGTGCCTCTTGCCATGACCTCAAAAGGAGCTGTGTACCGGTACCACAATCTCTCCCCCTCCCCACCCCAGCTCAATTGAGGAGTTTTGCCAATTCACACAATAATCTTTTGCAACTGAGAACACTACTAGAAACATCACATCCACCACAGTGCTGATAAAAAATAGGATGAGTCCCTAAGAGATTTCATAAAGAATTTTAATAAAGTAAGTTTCTAAAAAGAGAATTGTTTGCTCTACATAATACTGATAGCACTAGTTCATAGTGTCCGCCATATTCATCTAAGACTTTGTATAGCCAAATACAGGCCCACCTCTCTGGACAAGCTCCTCAAGTACATAGATAAATGCATTACTAAAGAGGAGTCCAAAGTGGTTTTTAAGGATCGTGATTCATGAAGGACGAAAAAAAGTCATCTGATCGGAAATGAAGGAAGCGAGAAAAGATATGGGGCCCATTAAGATACATGCAGAGTACCATCACTAAGACTAAAGGACGAGTATATTCCCCTCAACACTTTCCAAACTCATATTCTCAAGTAGATCCAGAAGAAAAGTTATCTCTTGCAAACTCCTCACCACATCAAGAAACCTATGGAAAAGAGAGACTCGCAACAATTCACATGCCCCTATAATGAAGTAAAAGTTGTTTGTGTTGCTGAAAGCCGGGAGAAAAGGTGAAAGCTTTGTGATGCCTCAATTTACACTTTAAAAATTTTGCCAATATATTGCATTTATAGGTGAGACATTACTAGCGAGTACCCCAAAAAGGGTATACAAGGCCTTTAATAGTAAAGAACCACGAGTGCACAACTATAAGGAATTATATTATTACAATCTAAAATATTATATTGCATTATCTAAAACAATTCTGAAGAAGAATACATATAGATGATTATAAGGAATATTACCCATAATAGATTTTTATTACAACAAAATAAGGGCAACTCGTTGAACAAATGAATACAAGATAAACTAGTTAAGTCTGTTACAAAAACTAAGATGATTACATTGAAAAAAAAGTGTTCAACAATCGACCAGAGATCTGCTTTCTTCCTAGGAGTGTGAACCTTCAGTTGGCTAGCCCTCCTCGAATTTTCTAACACCTGAGTGTGTGGGGTAACCCATGGGTCAGACTTAGCAAGAAATAGAATCGGGCACATAACAGAAATTAATATTACACCTGAGTGTGTAAATTAAAAATACTTTTACACAGGGTATGATAGAATGGTCTCAGAGATATGTCATAATAAATAAAATCATAATACTCATGCAAAGCAAAATGCAGATGTAACGTATAACAAGATATACAATAGCATGCCATTAAATTAATGCTTGTAATACTAAGTCTTAGGATGGCCCACATGTCTTCTGAACACGCAAGCACGCAGAGCAAGTCCCCATTAATTATACCTTGGCAATATCATTTTCGCATAGTATTTATCCCTATGTGGTACTAAGTTAATGCTTAATAGAATTGATTGATGATAGATCGTATGTGTTCTATAATTGTACCGTGCATACCCGATACTACTACCAAGATGTTGATCTCACTTGAACTAACCATACCGCTAAGTACTAGTTTTATCATGTGTATACTCGGGATCATGCCAAGATGTTGTTTTCCAACGAACCAACTGCACTGCTAAGTGCTAGTATTATCCCATGCATACACGGGATCATGACCAAGTTGATCTCCTACGAACCAACTGCACCACTAAGTACCAATATTATTTCTTTCATATCCGGGATCACGACCAAGACATTGGTCTCTCTTGAACCAACCGCACTGCTAAATGCTAGTATTATCAGGGAATAGACATCGACAACATAGAGCCGATGTGGTTGTGCAACCTAACTTTCACAATACATATTACATTCTACCATTCAGTTCTCTCGCACCCCTTTATTTTGTATATATTTTTTAGGAATCAAGTCATGTTAAGTTATGGGTAGTATCATACAGGACCAGTATGGGAAATTCTATTTGCACACGGCATTTTACTCTTGATGCACAGTTTTAAAACTTATAAATAATTACAAGTTTGCCATTATTTTTTTGGACTAAGTTATCCTTATAAATTCCAAACTAAGACTTTTTAATATTTGGAATTACAACTCATCGTATTCCTCTTCTATTTTCTCTCTAAAATCATAAATTATTTTTTTATATTTAATAAAAACACATTTCCTACAAAATCAACTATTTAATTTTTTGACCCCTTAAAATTTTTTACATTAATATTTCTGCAAAGATTAGAAGAATTTTAAATTCTTCGATTTCACTGTGATAAGTGAAATTTGAGTTTGGAATTTGTATTTGAGTTTTCTTATGCAAATGGAAAATTCCAACATGCAATTGGTGTCAGAGAACAAATCTAAGCTACGATTTGAAAAATATTTTAGGTTTTATACGTATTTGTTTGAAATTTATCGTTTATTAGTTTTTTTTTAGACTTCGCTTGCTGGTCGGGTATTAATACCCGACCAGCACATTTCTTGGTCGGGTATTAATACCCGACCAAAATAATTTTTTGCTAAACGAAATTGGCCGGGTGAGGAGTTAGAGAAAAAAAGGAGGGGTATTTTTGAAAAAAAATTTGGATGTGTCGGCGAAAAATTCTAGAATGCAAAGCAGATCCGCGGATTTAAGCTTAGAAGTTCGCAACTCAACAGCTCCGCTAACCTGAAGATTGAGGTTCGCGACCCAGACGACAGAACAGCTTCGCGAATCTAAAGTTGAGATTCGCGACACTACCCATAACTTTTGGGTAGGGATTTAACACAAAGTCACCCGACCCGAATAGCAGAGTTGTCACCTCGGATCGTAGGGCTAACTGCCAAACGAATGCAGTGGCATCACTTCGGTCGTGGGAGCAACCGCCTAACGAATATGGCAGCACTTCTCGAGTAGTGGGAGCTAACGGTCAAGCAAATATGGTGGGATGTTACTCCAAGCCCCCTATAAAAGGCGGGGAGCGAAAAAGACACAGACGGACAGAGAGACAAAGACGGACATCTTCTTCCAGAAGTTACCCCTTGTGATCAAGAGTAAAGAGCAATTTTTCTTTCCTTTAGCCAACTGAGAGAGATTGTACGGAGTGTCAACGGAGAGCAGGATCGTCCTCCATTGCTACCTAGAAACCCAGCCTTAAATAAAGAGGAAAAGCTATCTTCCTCATCTTCTGTAAACGGGAAACCGTCCGATTGTAACCCTTTTATTGAAAAGACTTCGATATACAGAGCGTGCAACTTTCATAGCGAACAGAAGATTGGCGACTCCGCTGGGGACTACCATCACCTCCGGTGACTTGGTGGTGGCTCAATCCGATAATATTTCAGTTGGTAGTATGGTCAACTCGCTCACCATTTTCGTCGACCAAGAAAGGAATGAAGAGTTTCTTTCTTCAGGCTCCAAGAGCCCTACTTCTCTAAGGGGATACCATAAAACCTCCAAGGGGTCAATTCCCAAGGAGATGGCAATAGCCCAGTTAAGAGAATCAACGGACCAAGATAGTCCGAAATCCCCTTCCTTAACAACGGGCTCTCTGCCAGTTCCCACAAAGACTCTTGATCTCTCAAGCAAAGTGGACCAAAGTCCCCGCTTCAATAAGGGGAAGCGACCACCACCCGCTCTGCAAAGCTGTCATGCAGGGAAGGAGGTTCCTCCCACTTGTACAACGAAAAGAAACCTGAGGAGAAGCAGAGCTCATGCCCTTCATAGAAACGCACAACAAAAGGGAGTCGCCAACTCATCACGGCAGAAACTACCATCCAAATATGAAAGCCTAAGGGCGAGATTGATCAAGATGCAGAGAGATTCACTCACGTTTCCTACAGGAAGCAGAATGAACCCGTCAGAGTTGTCCATAGTCGACGCGGAGCATACATTCGCGCCCCAAGGGAAAAATATGAAGAAGCTCACGAACTTCAAATTCGCAGAAGGTGCATGCCTATCCGTGAGGCTGAAACTCCACCGTCCCTGAAGTTATCTCTCACAAATGAGCCCATCACAAAAGACTCCAGTGCAAGAGATCTTAGGGAACTTCTAAACAAAAGAAGAGAAGAATCCCATGTATCTCAATGCCACTGTGAATAACTGATCAATACAGTACTGTCTCACTGTCATTGTTCAACTCATGCCCGATCCTCTGTGTTTTGTCGATTGTCGTCTCCGTCAACATCATCATACAAATTGGCAAAAATGAGACGACGCGGGCTCGAGTTTTCTGAGCCAAAGTATCCCGCGATGACCTCCAACATGATAAGCGTTGGAGAAAAGAAGAAGAAAAAGAAGGCGAAGAAAGTCTCCGAAGAAGAAGTTTCTGACCCAGAGCTCTCTTCGAGTTCGAATGACATATCCAACGAAGAGTGAGGAGTTTTTCGGCACACGCGACTCAAAAGTAGATTGGCGATCCCTATGAATTATAGACAGATGGCGGGGATCTCATCTGATGAAAAAGATAAAGCCAAGTCTGTTATGGCTGAATCACAGACGTCTGATTCATTCTTAGAAGACTCCGCCTCTGCATATATGACGTAGAACAATATCCCAGAAGAGTTTATGTAGAGAATGGAGGAGCAAGATAGGTATATCCAGTAACAGCAGAATGCCATCAGCGAGCTTAAAGATATGCTACACATTCTGATGGAGTTAGAAAAAGCTAAACTGAAGAATACAGGAAAGAAAACCGAAGAAGAAGGTCATGGTCCTCATAACAATCGAGAAGAGGAAGAACATCATAAAGATGATAACAATCGCGCCATACATTAGGAGGGAAACGCAAATATTGTCTGGATGGAGAGCTTCCAGAACCAACTGAACGCCCTCATGCATAAGGGCAACCTACAAGAACTGGGTGTAGTAAGGCCATATCCCATGGAGTGGGAAATGGTGCCTTTCCCAGAAAGCTACAAACCGTTGAAGCTCAAATCTTTTGATGGTAGAGGATCGCCAAACCAACACCTCTACTATTTTAAGTCACAGATAAGGCATTTATCCGAAAATGACCCTATTATTACAAGGATATTTGTTAGTACCTTAACCGGGCTAGCTTTAAAATGGTTCCGGAGATTAGAACCGGGAACTATCAATTCCTGGAGCGACATAGAGAAAACCTTTCTCACTAGATTCTATGAACATGATATGGAGGTATCAATGCCGGCGCTTCTAGCCGCTAAACAAAAGAAAAGAGAGTCAGTCCGGGACTTCATCAAAAGATTCCGGAAAGATTCTCTCAGATGTCCGCATGGGATGCCAGAAAATACCCTGGTAGAAACCTGTCGACATAATCTATCGACCAAGGTTCTAGCCAGGATGGGGGCGGTGAAGTCCTCAACTTGGAAGGATCTCGCCCTACAAGCTGAAGAAGCTGAAGAAATTGTGCAAAGGCTTGAAGAAGAAGGAGGAAAGGAGAAACCGAAGCGAAGTGGTGATAACAGCTATAAGTCCCGACCCCGAGGGTATAAGGGAAAGGAAACAATGGTCACTGATGCGCCACAACCCACGAAGACTCCCCTGAAACTTCATCCTCAGACACGAGTGCTATAAAAGCAATACTCCTTTAAGGATGAGCACACAAAGACTATCTTCAACCTCCTCATGAGTAAGAGGATGTTGAAGTTGCCAGAGTCTAAACGTCCAGAGAAAGTTGCGAAAGTTAATGATCCTAACTACTGTGTCTACCATAGGATCATTAACCACCCCACCCAAAACTGCTACATCCTTAAAGACAAAATTCAAGCCTTAGTGGACGCTAATGTCATCAAGCTTCAAGAGCACCAGAAGAAGGTGACTGCGAATATGGTGACCGTCAAGTTCGGTAAAGCACCCAACTGGATAAACTAAACAGTTCAAGTTGGAGTGAAGCCCATCCATAGAGGCACGATGCAAGTCGTGAATTTTGATCCACACCAACAGCAAAAGAAAGGACTATTCCCCTTTGAAACTGATAGGGGAGAGATACTATGGGTACATCCTGATCTCCTAAATGATGAACAATGGAGTTCCAGTTCATCTAGGAAGAAGTGAAGAGAGAGAGTCTTCACCTCTAATGTCGTTTCCGTAATTCCCGAAGACGATGAGATCATTCCTGCTCTGACCGATTCGGAAAAAATCGGAAATTTCTTGGTCGCCGGCGCAGACCCTCTCTCCGCAGGGACCCGTTCGGGAAAAGATTACTTAAAGAATTACGACTAAATAACAGATTCTCAACCATCTCTAGAGAAATTCTAGCAAAAAGAGCTGAAGTTTGACAAAGCTCTAAGGAAGAAGGGAAAAGAACTTGCGGAAGACTCGCGAAAGTCATTCCAGTTCGACATCCTAACACAATTGGCTAATATGCCTGCAAGGATAACCTTGTACGAGCTCCTGAAACTCTCCAAATCTACTAGGGAAGGTTTAAGAGAGGCTCTGCAAGATTCAGAAGTGTTCTTGGTGCAAATACCAGAGATGATCGAAGAAGGAGAGTCTCTTTGCGTGACATGTCACCAGATCTCTGGTAAAAACATCCATTGCATCACCTTCTCTCCAGAAGATATGTAAGTCAGGAGTAATAAGCATCATCGCCCTTTGTATTATAAGAGATGCATAGGATCTACGGAGATTTATCGTATTCAAGTTGATCCAGGCTCGGCCTTGAGCATCATGCCGCAAAGGATACTACAGTATCTTGGAGTGCCGATTAACAGATTAGCCGCAACCAACACTACTATTTTCAGGTTCAATGCTAACGGTAGTAGACCCCTGGGTAAAATAAAGCTCAAGTGTCAAATCGGCGACCTGAAAACGGAAGTCACGTGTTACGTGATAGATGTGGACACGTCATACAATCTGCTATTGGGGAGACCCTGGATCCATAGCGATCTAATCGTGCCCTCCACGTTACACCAATGCATGAAGTATGTCGACGAAGACCCGAACGTGAAGACGCTCTTTGCGGAAAAACAACCCTTCAAAGGAGTTGAAAACTACTTTACTGACGCGTTACTGTATCAAGATGCATTTAGCGTCGCAGATCGGCCCGTTCAGGATGACTCTTATAGTGGCGAAGAGGCTGATACAGAATCGGGATCTGAAGATTCGGAATCCGAGGATGTGATTTGGGATGGTGAGCCCATTGTGATAAGCCTCGAAGGCCTTGATGTAAATAATGTCGTTCACTCTGATGGTGAATGGGTGATAAATAAAAATCTGGAATTTGCTTATTCTTCTGGTGTTGATTCTGAGCCTTCAAGCACTAGCACAGATGCATTTAGTGACTGTATAAATGAGATATATTCTCTGACTTCCTTCCAAGCACCTATCCGATCATCCTTATATGAATTAAGTGATGACGTTGAAAGTGCTGACCAAGTTATTTTTGAGGTCCCTCCCAAAAACGGAACCCAAAAGGCTATAATTTTTGGAAGAGCAAGTCAAAGGAATAAAGAGAAATGTTCAGATTCTGAGGAAGAATAAGGAAAACCCGAGTTCTTCCATTATGATAAAAATTTCCGTAGAATAATAAAGAAAATTGGATACAATCTGGCCGAAGACAGGGGGTTGAATTTCGGAAAAGAAAAGAAGACAATCCTCTAACCTTTTGTCTCCGAAGGGAAGACGCTGGACTATTGCCAGAAAACTGGCAGGGGGTTGGGATGCGTTACCACGTCCGAGGCCTCCTCAAGCGACAAAGCTGAGGAAAGACAGTATGATCATTCGTAAGAATTATCATGCTGGGATTCAGATGTCAGCGCAGGTGTGATTTTCCACGAGGTATCCGTGAACATGGCTTCCGCGATCCAAGAAGACAAAGATTTGAAGGAAACCTCACCAGTAAGAGACGACCCTTGGGATAAACATCTTAATATGGAGTGAGAGATTCAGTTTAAACAGCGGGAGCCCCCAACTGAAGATAAGGTGATCCAAATCAATATGGGAGATGAAAAAAATCTTAAACCCATATTTATAAGTGAGAACCTATCCTCGGAAGAAAGGAAGGAATTGATATCTCTCGTCCGCGAATACATTGATATTTTCGCTTGGAATTATGAGGAGATGCCAGGGTTGGATCCGAGCGTGGCGGTTCACAAATTGAAGATCCGACCAGAAGCTAAGCCAGTAAAGCAGCAACAACGAAGATTCCGCCCAGAGATCATGGAAGCTATAGAAACTGAAATAAAAAAGTTAATCGCGTAAGGCTTTATTCGCGAGGAACAGCACCCTGATTGGGTCGCAAATATAGTTCCCGTGACCAAAAAAAATGGAAAAATCCGAGTCTGTATAGACTTTAGGGATTTGAATGAGGCTTGCCCCGAAGACGAATTCCCATTACCCATCACTGATATTATGATAAATAATACTTGTGGGTACGAGCGCATGATGTTCATGGATGGATTCTCGGGATATAATCAAATAAAGATGTATCCCGATAATGAGAAGCATACATCCTTCATGACACCACTCGGAGTATACTGCTATACAGTTATGCTCTTTGGCCTAAAGAACGCAGGTGCTACGTATCAACGCGCCATGAATGCAATTTTCCAAGAGCACCTCCGGAAAACAGTGGAGTGCTACGTAGATGACCTAGCAATTAAGAGCAGAAACAAAGAAGATTACTTGAAAGATTTGAAGACAGTGTTTGACCTCATGAGAAAGCACCAGCTCAAGATGAATCCAGCTAAGTCTTTCCTGGGGATCTCTAGAGGGAAATTCCTCCGCTTTGTCGTAACTTCGAAAGGAATGCATTTTGATCTAGATAAAGTCAAAGCCATCCAAGACATGCCACCTCCCCGTAACCTCAAAGAGTTAAGAGGGTTGCAAGGCAGGCTGGCGTATATTCGCAGATTTATATCAAATTTATCTGGTAAATGTCAACCTTTCACCAGATTGATGAGGAAATGAGTGTCATTCATCTAGGACGACGCATGCCAAAAGGTTTTTGAAGAGATCAAATAATATCTCACGAAGCCACCAGTGCTCGTGTCCCCAATTTCGAGAAATCCCTTCCAGTTATATGTAAGGGCAATGGACCATTCATTGGGCGCTTTGCTAGCACAGAAGGATTAGTCAGGCCATGAGCAAGCCATTTACTACCTCAGCAGAATGATGATCGGGGCAGAACACCGGTATAATCCCGTAGAAAAAGAATGTCTAGCGTTGGTGTTGGTAATACAGAAAATGCGACACTACTTAGTTGGATAAACTACCACGTTGTATCGAGAGTTAACCCTCTAAGAATATTAATGACTAAACTCGGGTCATTAAATTCAAGACTATCCAATTGGGTTATTCTGCTATCACAATATGATATGCACTTCGTCCAAAAGAAGTCTATCAAAGGACAGGCCGTGGCCGACTTCTTGGCCGAACATCTAGTCCCAGCATCCTCGAGGTTATATGAACAAATCTCAGGAGAGCTGGAGGAACGGGATTTAATTCCAGAAAAGGATGGTTCGAGAAGGCCTTCCGAATCAAATACGGTTTCGAAAGGTATATGGCAACTTTTCTTTGATGGTGCCTCCCGAATGGGATCCAAAGGAAAGACGACAGCGGGGGTGGGAGTTGTTCTCGTCTCTCCTCACAACCACATCATTCCTCAAGCTTACTCATTGACAAGCTCGTGCTCCAACAACGTTGCGGAATACAACGCCCTCCTAATCGGCTTAAGAATAGCCAAACAACTGGAGGTCAAATATTTGGAGGCATATGGGGACTCTCAACTCGTTGTAAATCAAATAAGAGGGGAGTACGAAGTCAAACATGAAGACCTCCTGCCGTATTATCATGCGGTGATCAAGGTCGCTAACGGTTTCACTGGTTTCTATATCAGCCACATAAAGCGCCACCTCAATAGTTATGCGGATTCTCTAGCTTCCTTGGCTGCTACATTAGCCTTGTCCAAGCATGCTAAAAGGCAAATTATGGTAAGCAGTAAAGAGTTATTCTGTTCAAAGGATGACTCAAAGAAGAAGCGAAAGAAAACGATGCTTGTGCATCTAGCCTAGAGCCAAGGGATTGGCGTTTTCCTTATATAGACTATGTCCTTTACGGGATATTACCCGAAAGTTCAAAAGAAGCCAAAACCATTCAAAGAAGGGCCATCCGGTTTTACTACAACGCGGAACTCCAGACGTTGTACAGAAAATCCTACGACGAAGTTTTACTTCGCTGTCTTTCAAACCGCGAAGCTCAAAAGGTACTCAAAGAAGCTCATGCTGGCATCTGCAAAGCACATCAGCCAGGATCGAAACTCTGTAATAGAATCTGAAGGATGGGTTATTGGCCTAAGATGATGATAGAAGCAGTCAACTACGCCAAGAAATGTAGGGCCTGCCAAATATATGCAAACTTTATACATCAAGCTCCAGAATATCTCCACCCGACGGCTACATCATGGCCATTTGAGCAATGGGGTATGGACATCATAGGGCCAATTTCTCCGCCATCAACGAGAGGACACTGGTTCATTTTGGCCATAACTGATTACTTTTCAAAGTGGACTGAGGCCATCTCCCTGACCGAAGTAAAATCGTCAGATGTTATCAAGTTCATCAAGCACCATGTGCTTTATCGCTTCGGGGTGCCTAGAAGAATAATTCATGATAACAGATCTCAGTTCGTAAGCCAAGTGTATTCCAGATTCTGCAACAAATATAGGATCGAGGATGTGGCTTCATCGCCATACTACCCTGCAGCCAATGGTCTGGCAGAAGCCTTCAATAAGACCATTGTAAAACTTCTTAAGATGTTTGTGTCATCCAACCAACGGGATTGGGACGAAAAGCTCGGAGAGTGTCTGTGGGCATACCGAACCACAGTCCGAACTCCCACCAATGCCACGCCGTTCTCCTTGGTATATGGATCAGAGGCGGTCTTGCCTTTGGAGATCCAAATCCCTTCATTACGAGTCGCGTTAACAATAAAGATGACAGAAGAAGAAAAGTATCAGCAAAGGCTCCAAGAGTTAGAAGCCTTGGATGACAAACGCTTAGAAGCTCAACAGAGTATCGAGCTATACCAGGCATGGATCTCCAGAACCTTTAACAAAAAGGCTAAACGAAAAACTTTTAAGAAAGGTAATCTGGTCCTGTCAGTTAGAAAACCAATCATAACAAGCCAGAAGTCTAGGAAAAAGTTCCAGCCAAAGTGGGAGGGACCCTTCGTCATTAATACGGTCTACTCCAACGGGGCGTATCAGTTGACAAAGCCTAATGGTGACAAGGTCCTAATGCTAATCAACGGCAAGCTCTTGAAGAAGTATTATCCTTAGTAAAATTGCAGAACACCAGTTATAATACGGTCTGGGCAGTTCTATACTAGTCATGAGCAAATAGTTTCTCTGTAATCATAACTTCGTCAATGAAAGTTCTTGGTTCCGGACTAAAAAGCCTTTTAGTTCGCGAATCAGATTTTCCTTCTATCGAAATTCGCCAAGTTAAAAATTACCTCTGGCGAACCCGATTTACTTTTTCAAAAATTTGCCAAGTAAAAAAAAAATACCTCTGGCGAATCAGATTTACTTTTTCCAAAATTTGCCAAGTTAAAAAAATACCTCTGGCGAATTGGATTTTACTTTTTTCGAAATTTGCCAAGTTAAAAATTACCTTTGGGGAATCAGATTTTCCTTCTATCGAAATTTGCCAAGTTAAAAATTACTTTTGGCGAACCAGATTTTCTTTTTCCGAAATTTTCCAAGTTAAAAATTATCTCTGGCGAATTAGATTTTCCTTCTATCGAAATTTGCCAACTTAAAAATTACCTCTGGCGAACCAGATTTCCTTTTTCCAAAATTTGCCAAGTTAAAAATTACCTCTGGTGAATCAGATTTTCCTTCTATCGAAATTTGCCAAGTTAAAAATTACCTCTGGCGAATCAGATTTCCCTGTCCATCAAATTTGCCAAGTCAATAACACATTTGGCGAATCAAGTTTATTAACAAGAAGTTCTTTCATTCATAGTAGTTTTTGGTACTTAGAAAATTGTGATTCATTTTGAAATTATCAAATTAACAGTTACCTCTGGTAATCAACATCAGAATCATCTTTCAGATACTCTCAGTTACGTAGAAAGAAAAGAACTTCTTTATTCATCATCAGAACAAAATTACAGAGAATTCTCTAGGTGCTATACAGCCAATAAGAGTAAATACAAATCGCTAAAAAAAAAAGAGGAAATTTGCTTCTGTAACCGTCTCTTTCGGTATGGTTCAGATCAAAAAAGTTTGCTTCTGCAGGCCCTTCTTCAGGAATGACAGACTTGCTTCTGTAACCGCCTCTTTCGGCATGATTCAGATCAAAAAGTTTGCTCCCTGGCCTCCACTTCCAATTTGCTCTTGTAGCCTCCTTTTTTTTTAGGATGGCTCAAAAGGCATAATCTTGTTTCTTCTTTCCGACCACAATCAGGGATCTCCTGGTTGGTTCCCCCAGGAATGATGCCAGTAAATTGATTAGTTCAAAACTGGGCATATCAATGCAAACCCTAGCTATATAGCTGACAGATTGCGCAAATTCAAGGTCCTGGTCATTAGTACCCCAACCTCGTGGGATACTAGGAAAGAAGAAAAATAATGCCCCAGATCCGAAATTTTTTCTCTCATGAAAGATACATGAGACCTTCCAAGCTTCTTGAGGCATTGGAAGCAATTACGAGTTCAGTGGGTCTGGGCCATTGTTAAGGAGAATGACTACGGTTATCTTCTGTAGCCGAAACAAATCCTTATTAATAAGAAAGAAAAAGAAGGATGAGGAAGGTATGAATCAAAAGAAGAGGTATATCTTAATTAAGGAAAATGACTACGATCAGAAGGGCCTTGTCTGTGAGACACTCCACTGGATTGATGCAGTCTGGAGGTCTTGTGACATGCCAACTCTTATCCATCATTTCGGTTGAAGAAGAAGAAAACATAGCTGTGCTGGTGGATCGACTACAAAAGAGAGAAAGAGAAGAGAGTCAATAAGAAATTTCCTCACGGCTGAATGATCCTTCATTGAATAGAGCATATGCCTTATATAGGCGAGCTGCTAACCATGACCTCCAGTTTAGAAGAGATAAGATCGAGATCTTCGGTCAAGATTTTCAGTTCAGATCTCAACAGAATTTATTGTTATTGCATGGG
Source organism: Dracaena cambodiana (assembly GCA_036321105.1). Classification (NCBI taxonomy): domain Eukaryota; kingdom Viridiplantae; phylum Streptophyta; class Magnoliopsida; order Asparagales; family Asparagaceae; genus Dracaena; species Dracaena cambodiana. The sequence goes on along the minus strand of JAYEPQ010000006.1, from coordinate 7,235,568 downwards.
ACGCTTAGATATCATGACCCGGAGATCTCGTCATTAATAGAGGCATGCAACGCTTGGAATTCCACGCTCAAACGGCTGCATCCCATGGCTCGCGGAAGTCTCTACAAATTCTGAAAAATCTACGGTCTATTCCGTGAACTTCCAGATGAAGCATCGTGGACCAGAATTTCGGAACCCGGGTCGCGGGTCAAATATGGATAGTATAAATCTGCGAACCTCTAAAATTCACATGACTTAGGAAAGTTGCGTAACAAATATACAGATACCAGAGTTTTACGATGGTTCGCAAACTTCAGACAAAAGATGGCAAGTTCGTTACAAATCTTTGAAAAATAATTGCAAAATCACACCTCGGAAGGCCAAAATGAGGTTCTCTATAAACGACAAGGGAACCATTACAAAAAAAAAGAGGAACCTAAAGCAGTGTACACAAGAGTTGTACAACTCAATGGTTCAAGAGAACTTTTATTTTCTCCTCTGCGTCATCAATGTCTTGCTGAAGGATCTCATAAGCTTGAACAGTGGCTTGGCAACGCAGTTTCTCGTCACTAGCAATAACATTATGCACTGCAGCAGCCTCCAGTGAATCCAATTCAGCTTGCATTGCCTGGAGATTCCTGGATATATTGTCCCTCTAACGAGACAAATCGGCGAGATTCCTCATTGACTCATCACGTTCCTTAGTGATCTTGGCTAGGAAAGCTTGGATTTTGGCAATGGTCTCTTGAGTCCTAGTAATAACTTGATCATGACCCTTGATAATTGAAGCAGCGGCTTCCACTTGAAGAACCAGAGACTCGCGGTCTAACTGACCCTTTTCTAAAGAGGCCTTGCAAATATTTGCCCTGTCCTGAGTCTCCTTCTGGAACTTAAGCTGTTCCTCTGTCAGCTTCTGGAAAATGATTTTCACTGTCTCAGATTTATCAGCACTTCTGGCTTTCGAAATAGATTCAGCATACCTTCGAAGCTGAGTTATCATAAGCCTAAAAGTAGCAGCTCTATCCTCTCCACCAATGCTAACAATACCAGTTAGATAGATGTTGAGAACATTGGCGATTGAAGTAAAAGGAACCCCCTTTAGTATTTTATCGATACAGCAGTCCAGAAAGTGAAAGAAAGTCTCCACTATGTCCTTCAGCAAATCACTCTCAAGCATGTCAATCTCTGCATAAGAATGAGTAATACCGGATGAGGTAGAAGCATGTTGATCTGCAACCAAGCTAGTACCAGGAGGAATGGTACCCCTGGAGATTTCCGCGGAGCTACCAATCACAGTCTCCTGAACTACAGCATCAATTGGAGTGGCTGTGGCCAAAACCATAGACATGGCAGCCGAGAGAATCACTGCTTCTGAAGCATCAACTGCAGAAGTAGTAACTTTGGCCATCTCACTCGTGTCAGCTCCCGCGATGGTATTGTCTGGTGAAGTCACCTTCGCGCCCATGCACTCTAAGTCCGGAGTCAAAACTGGAGCTAAAAGAAAAAGAGAAGAAAAATGATAGTTAAGTATTACAGTATCATTTGATAAAATAGCATAATCGCTGAAGAAAGAAGATGAAGACCTGAAGGCTGGAAATTGGATTCCCCAAGTCCGTACACCTCAGGACCAAACACTTCAGGCCCGTATACTTCGGTCCGAACATCCTCGCTTAAAAAGACGTATTTACCATGGTCTGAGGGGGGAGTAGAAGAGCGAAAACTGTCACTACTGGCGTCATCATCATCGCCCCATTCATCTTGGTCTTCAAAAGGAGGTGCTGCTTTTGGGGGATCTGATGCACGAGTCTCCCCAATGATTTGCACTTCATCATCTGTAGTGCCCTGAGTAACAGGAACCACAGAGTCCTCTTGTAAATCCGAAGGAGCACTAACTTCAACGTCGGCCGGCCAATAGGAGGAATAGAATCCCTTTGAGTAACGGGAGCAGGGTCATTGCAAAGAATAGGTCCTTGGTTCCGACGCCTCTTGAGAGAGAGGAAAGTTAAGGAGGAGTCATCTTCATCCTCCTTGGAATCTTCAGTGAGGGACTCAGCAACCGGAGTGGGTGTTACAGTTCCTGTCCCAAACAGGGTGCTCTGCGAATCAGTTCCCTGCGAAATGGTAGGCAAGTCGCTAAAATGCCTCAGTCTCTTTCGCTTGTGTGAAGATTTCTCGGGAGAAGACTGTGATGGAGGAGAAGTCTGACTCGACGTCGGATCAGGAGAAGCATCAAGGGAGGCAACATGAACCGGTGCATCAGTGTTCTCTTCCCTTTATTCTGATTTATTAGATGTGCTATCTCCCATGAAATCCTCCATCCCTGCCACTTTCGTGCTGCCGGTCTTCTTTTTCTGGGCATACGAGGATCTGATCTCTCGCAGACTGGTATAGTGTATATTGAAATTCTGGGGAGCGGAATTAGCATCCGCAAACCATTTACAGAAGCAGAAGTTCATACTCGAGTTCGGGATCTTGAGCGGAAGATCAAATTTGGCTTGAGTTCCACCTGTGACAAAGTGAAACCAAGCTCGAGCTCCCTCAAGAACATTCCCAACAAAGCTTAATTCTCTATTGAGATTACCAACATAAAGCTGATCATACCCAAATTGTCGAGCAAAGCGACTTGGGTAGTAAGGTTCTATATAGCAAAGGTTCCCCAAACGAAGGACCAGATGCCCTGGACGGATGTTTATCAACCACTAGAAACATCCCGAGGATAGGGTAGTAAATTTATCAACACCAGCAGTATCCACAAATTCTTCCCCGTATCCAGCATTCGGGAAGTATGGAAAACATTTGAACAACTCAAAAGTTAAAAAATGGCGAAGGGTTTTGCGGATCGCGGCCATATAGCCCCCTTTCCATTGCGACCTCTCGTAGTGCTGCACTTTGGGAGCACTTAAGTCAATCTGCGAGTCTGTAGGACTCATCAAAATAGGGCAATGTAGTACCAGCCAAGCCATCAAATAAGTATAAGGGAGTTCTACATGCGAATTAGGAGTCTTGATGACAGCGTCTCCTTTCTTCCTCTGCTCCTTCTTCACATTGCAGAATTTATCAGATATTCTTCTCAATCCGCTTTGGATACTGCATACCAAGCGGGCAACAAACTGAGTCACCTACCCAATGCCAGTAGAACGGCTGGGTATACGGCCCCAATGTGTATGTTTTCCTGCGAAGGAATAACACACTTTTTCAACCAAACCAGCAAATAACCCGCCAAGAAGGCAGGGTCAGATAAAAGTTGAAGGGCCTGATAATGAAAACTCTCAAAAGACATCCCAGTTTTGAAAACGCCCTCGTCAGCCTCGGCAACATAAGCATATGTCCCGAAGCTTGCAATTCTTCTCTCAACCTCCTTTTCAGAAACTGGAGGAAGGCGAATGAAGTTCGGATTACTCATAGAAAAATTAGGCAGAAGATATTGTAGCCACTTCTTTAGCTTCAAACTACGGGTGCCCGATGTGTGGGTACATATATGATAATGGCAGAGCAATTCCCAGTAAGTATCATAAGCCAAAGGGTCCTGAGTCTTTAGCAGATGGAGTTCTTCTCCAGTAGGGACGTACTCTTCATACGGGATGTCTCCCATAGGCAAGCCCGAGACCTCATGCATCTCGTGGAGGGCGAAACCCAATTCGCCTCGAGGGCAAAAGATTGTACAAGTATCAGGATTATACAATTCCAATAAAACAAAGAAATGGAATCTGCTGGCGGGAATGCCATGCTGAACAGCCCTGATGGCATGATACAGCCCCGCATGATAAACCTGATCTCTAAATGATCGCAGAAAGAAGTCAGTCAAGACTGCCCACTCTCCTTTCAAAGAACAGTGAACCCATCCAGGGGGACGAAAGTCCTGAACAGAAAACTCTCTTTGTGCATTGGTAAAACGGTGCAGGAAAGTCTGCGCGATTATAGAACCTCGCCTCTGGGAAGATCGTGTTTAAGCAATCCTGATAGCAATCCACAAAAGCTCTTCCCAGTACCACGAGGAAAAGCACCTTGAGCATTGAAGCCCCCCAACAGGATACCGTCTTGTGGCCTGATACCGTCTTGTGGCTTGTTTATGTGCCAGTCCATTCGTCTGGGCACAGAAAGGGACTGAAAGAATAAGAATGGATAAGATCTCTCCATATTGGGGAGAAACAAGTGGCGACCTTCAACTTGGCGAAACCACTTGTAATCGCCATCTTCCAAACCACTGTCGGGCATTGAAATATGGTCTCCAAACAAAAAGACAGGTTTGAGCAACGGAGACCGATTATCTCCTTCGAAAGATACATTGGTCATCAGCTCTCGCAATGTTGAGCGAGAAGGGTGGAGAATCTTGTCTTCTCTCTCTTGGTTATCTGAGGCTGTACAATGGGGAAAGACATGTCCAAATCTGAACTCTTTCTTCCCATCATAGCCGTCAGAATATCCGAAATAATGATCCTTTAGCCAAGGATTCAAGGCGTAATCAACTGCAAAAAAACATTTAGATTCAGAGGTAAGAAGATAAATGAGAAAGGAACTGCCTTTCGGCTTTTTACCTCCAATCAAGGGTTCCTGCCGAACCACTATCGAGCTAGATGCAGCTTGAGGATCTCGACGACTCTTGGCAATGGCGTCGGAAGAAGAAGCTTTCTTCGGCATCTTTTTGCGGAGGGAGGAAATCTCTTTCACGGAGAATCAGATAGAAGATTGAAGACGAGAAGTCTAAGGAGTCCAAATGAAGAACTCAGATTTCAAATTTCTTGAGATAAGGGCAATCTCTCGTAAAATGGAGGTTATATAGCTGGTGATTTGATGGCCAAGATCTCTGAACAGACGTGAGATCCGGCTTGAATCGCATGGATACCTTTTCACTTAATGCGGCTCAGAAAAATGCCTCGAATCTGACGCCATAAGAAAACAACCGCCTGCCAGCCTTCCCGCAAAAGTCGCGACCTTAATACAGAGTCGGTTTCTCCTCAAAAAGTGAAGTTCGCGACCCTAATACAGAGCCGCTTTCTTCTCAAAAAGCGAAGGCTCGCGACCTTAATGCAGAGTCGCTCCCCTTCCGAAAACAATTCGTGACCCTAATACAGAGTCGGTTTCTCCTCAAAAAGCGAAGTTCGCGCTATTACAGAGCCGCTTTCTTTTCAAAAATCGAGAGTTCGCGACCCTAATACAGAGTCGTTTTCTACTCAAAAATGAAGGCTCATGCCCCTAATATAGAGACGTATTCCTTCCGAAGCGAGGGTTTGCGACCCTAATACAGAGTCGTTTTCTTCTCAAAAATAAAGGCTCGCGCCCCTAATACAGAGACGTGTTCCTTCCAAAACAAGAGTTCACGACCCTAATACAGAGTCGTCTTCTACTCAAAGATGAAGGCTCGCGTCCCTAATACAGAGACGTGTTCCTTCCAAAACAAGAGTTCGTGACCCTAATACAGAGTCGTCTTCTATTCAAAGAGGAAGAGTCACGCCCCTAATACAGAGACGTGTCTATTCAAAAGCAAGAAGCAGTAGTGGCGCTAATACAGAGTCATAGACTTCAAACAAAAGCAATGGAAGTTCTGATACAGAACAATTATATCCAAAGTATTCCGAAACTCCTCAAAGAATCATGAGGGTTTTGAAAATTTTGGAGGGGGTTTTGTCGGCGAAAAATTCTGGAATGCAAAGTAGATCCGCGGATTTAAGGTTAGAAGTTCGCAACTCAACAGCTCCGCGAACCTGAAGATTGAGGTTCGCGACCCAGACGACAGAACAGGTTTGTGAATCTAAAGTTGAGATTCATGACACTACCCATAGCTTTCAGGTAGGGGTTTAATACAAAGTCACCCGACCGGAATAGCAGAGTTGCCACCTCAGATCATGGGGCTAACTGCCAAACGAATGCAGCGGCGTCACTTTGGTCGTGGGAGCAACCGCCTAACGAATATGGCAGCACTTTTCGAGTAGTAGGAGCTAACGGTCAAGCAAATATGGCGGGACATTACTCCAAGCCCCCTATAAAAGGCGGGGAGCGAAAGAGACACAGACGGACAGAGAGACAGAAACGGACATCTTCTCACAGAAGTTACCCCTTGTGATCAAGAGTAAAGAGCGATTTTTTCTTTACTTTAGCCAACTGAGAGAGATTGTACGGAGTGTCAACGGAGAGCAGGATCGTCCTCCATAGCTACTTAGAAACCCAACCTTAAACATAGAGGAAAAGCTATCTTCCTCATCTTCTGTAAACGGAAAACCGTCCGATTGTAACCCTTTTATTTAAAATACTTCGATATAGAGAGCGTGCAACTTTCATAGCAAACAGGATGCAGAAAGTAAAATGGTAGTAGTTTAAAATATGAGTTTGGTGTAAAGAGAAACCATGGTGTCAAGAGTAAAATGCCGTGCACAAATAGAATTTCCTGACTAGTATTACGGTAGTATATTACACAAGTCGAATTACATCTAAAGATGGAAACATTACAAGCAAGTAAAGATCCAATTATATGTCCAAATAAAGAAAGAGGGGCACTAGTGATATACACATGATAAGAGTAAAATAGTTATTGGACAAGCAGCATGTTATGATATTATATGAACGAATTAACATATAGTATAATGATTTGTCAAGTAAGGTATAATCATTCATATCAACTCTGAGTTGGATTCTAAAATCAAGTAGATTATTAACCAAATAAAACAATTAAAGTAACAATTAAATGAATTATGCATTTATGTAATCAAAATATTATGAAACCGAAGATTGATAAAGTTGACGGATATGATAGATTAAATTTCATGAAAGAGCTAGGAGACAGAGAAAAGTTACAAGGAAGGAATTTGGAGAGATAGAGTTATCCGTAGATGTGAGTTAAGTAGAGTAATGGTTGTGGGAATTAGTATTGCCGGCGAAAATGAGTAGTGTTGGTAGAGGTTAGTAGTAGTGGCGGAGTTGGTGAAAATGGGTCTACTTGGAGAACTCGTGAGGTTAGAAAAGAATCAAAATAATGTGAAAATCATGCAAATAACACTAAGATAGAGTCCATAAGTATGGTTTCACAGTTAGACAAAATTCGAAAAGGGGAACAGGAAGCTGTTAGGAGTATCAACAACTCCATCATTGTTTACTCATCTTATCAATGCTGAGATCTTAAATAGTTTTTGTCTTTATATTTAATTAGAATTAAAAAAGTTTAAATAAAAGTTGTAGAAAATAGAGTTTTCTTTCAAACAAATCTAAGATGGATTTAATTGGTATTTGGGATCAAGAGGTATCATGGATTTGCCAAATATGGCATGAAAACTTTACTATTGTACAATAACTTCGACTTTAAATTAAGATTTGACTAGATATAGTCGATACTAGAAGGAAAAAATTATAGATTTGTAGATCATTGAATTCTCTTTCTAATAAATCTAAGATCATCTCAATCGAAAGTCTGAATCAAAAGTTATAATGATTTCAGTAAACTAGTGTGCAGGTAGATTAGAAACGTGGATCGAGTCTAATTTCGCAGGTTGGATCTGAACACGGATCAAGTGATCCGTATTTGGGTAGATCCAAAAGTGGATCAGTTGTCCCGCTTTTGGCACCTAAATGGGTCATGGACCAAATGCGGATCCGCATTTGGTCCAAACAGGTCAGATCCAATCACAGATCAAAATTTTGATTCGCATTTTGCAGTAAGATTCAATTTTAAACCCAATTTTGAAAGTGCTATAGATATAACTAAGAGACATATTATATATAAAAATTATAGAAATTTGAATTATCTTTTCAATGAAACTAAAATCAACTCATTTGGAGTTCTATCAAAAGTTATGACTGAAAAACTGAAGATGTGTATAAATGATAGTAGACCTATATTTGTACAAACATCAAATTTGGACTTGATTTCGAAAGCCTTATTTGCAGAGTTAGAAGACAAGTAATATATGAAATTATAGAGAATTAAATTATATTTCCAATAAGGGCAAAATAAACTCATTTGGAATTATCTATAAGAACTTATAAACAAAAAATCAAATGTATATCCATATGACTACAGATCTGCATTTGGGCAAGCCCTAATTTGAACCCAAATTTAAAGGGTTAGAGATAAAGTTAGGAAACAAATAATATATAAAATTGTAGATAATTGAATTATCTTTCAAGCCAAGGAAGATTCAATTTAATTGGGCTTATAGTTTGAATCATGTAACCATTTTAGTAAGCACTAGCACTGGACAACAAGGTTTCTTACCACAGAAATATAAGTGTGCATAAAATCTTGTTAGAAAGATTTTAGATATATGATTTCTTTGCAAAAAGAGAGTGAGAAGTGTGATTTCTTGTTAGAGAATGGGATGAGATATATAATTTCTTGCCTTATTCCACCAAAAGATAAGTTCTTGGAGCATGATGTACTAAAGAGATTAAAACTCTTGCTGGTAAAGACCAATGCTCTAATGAAACAAATAACTATCTAAAGACACAAAATCTTGATGAATGAGACTTTAATGAAAGTTTTGAAGAAAATCTTTTTCTTGTGGAAACTTTTTCTCTTGTAGTTAAAGCTTAAAGTTTTAGACAAGATGAGGAAGAGAGTAGAGAAGAATGAAGAGGATGAGAGGAGAAATTGAGAGGGGATGAGCTGAGTTTCATAGAGTCAAGTAAGGAGGAGTGAAGGGAGAATGTATGCATGAAAGGAGTATGGGAGGAAGTCCTCTTCCAACCACCCCTGTTAACAAATTGCAAGTATGTACTCAAGTCAAAATATTTTATCCTTAGGAAAAATTTTAACTTAGAGGAATAATGAAAATTAGAGAAAAATATAGGTGGTGAATGTCAGAATCGTTACATTATACCCATTTTCTCAAGGAATTTCTTCATCAAAATTCAAAGAAAGATGTATGATTGGATAAGGATGCAATAATCATGGACAAATGAGCATGTCTGGATCCTAGATAGAAATAAAGTGAAAGGAGGATGATGTCAGTGAAGAAGAATGATATGACAGGGTGCTATAAATCTATTTATATCTTATGTCTTTCTACTTAAGTCTACAAATATATTACCAACTAAAAGATAAGTCTATTTCACTCGATATCACACCAGTACAATGGCCTAAATCCTAAATCGACACAATTGATATAAAGTAAACCGACAAAAGAGATGTAATAATATTGGATCAAGACATCCTACCTACCTTATAAATTTATTTATTTTTTTCTTTTTTTATTTTTTTGTCCGTAAGATTTAATTTGAAGAAGAAGGAAAAGATGTTGATAAAACTAATCTGGATCAATAATGGTTACAACCTGTCAGTTGTCGTGCTACCCATTATCCATGACACTTAATAAATATCTAGCACGATTCACTCATAGAGGTTTTAACACCAAGATGCAATAGTCTCCAGTACTGATTACAACTCATTATTTCCATGCTGTGGGTCAGAACTCTACCTGATGAAAGATGCTTAATAAGTATTAAGGATTGGAAAATTCAAGTTTCACAAGAGGTTTGGTTGAGTGCACAATTATGACAAAAAAGGGATTCAAGATGAGATTACTATAGTTACTAAGTACAGAAGACTAAGAGGGTGGAAAGTATGATAAGATAGTTATAAATAGACTGAGCATAGCACTGTATACACTGTATTTGAATGATTAATATTAACTGGTGAATTTGCCACAATCTTACAAGAAAAGGCTCTTTCATAAACCTAATATTAACTAACATGTGGATTGGAATATTTCTATTATGATTGTACCTATTGTGCTTGTTGTTATACTAATATGTTTTTTCGGAAGTGACTAAGCATTTCTCCTAATGTTGTTCTCTACTGTTTTTTTTTTTTTTTTTGCAATCACTTTGACTTCAAATGGTATGTTGCCCCCACAAATCAAACACAAGTTATGGGCACTCTTACACTCTTTCTTAGTATGTCCACATGTGGCAGTAATTATAAACCATTGGTGATAGAGATTTAGAAGTAACTAACTTACATTCCCCTAGAGGTGTCCTATTACCTGTCTCTCTTGTCATCTAAATCATGGTGCTTCCTAGTCTTGGACCTGCTCGCTATGCCATATCTCCCTCAAGTGTTCTAAATTACCTCCACCATCACTATGGTCATGTGTTTTTATTTTAGTCTAGTTGGTTTTGTTGTTTTGGTTGTCCAACTAGTCAATTGATCTGTAGTGTTGTTGTACTACTGTTGTCTCACATCCTAAAATAGCTCAAGGGCCTTCCTACTCTGGATGTGTCCTAGTATGAGACAGAAATTATAGAATATATCATATGATAGGATTACTATATTGACTTACCATGCTCCTCTTGATATTCTGATTTACTAAGTCCTTGGTGTTGTTGTGGTTGAATTGGTTTATTGCATCTTTATTGTTATTGGTACTGGTGATGAAGTGATTATATTGGCACTGTACTATTTAGCATATCATGAGGAATTTTGCGGAGATAATATTTTAACCAATAGCTTGTTGGTCTGCAAGCCAAGTATAAGTCCAAAACTTTCCTACAAGTATCATAGGATATGCCTATAGATCTAGCAGATGTTGCAAACTATTACTGTCATCTTCCTTGAAGTGCTCACTTTGTGCTTAGTCAATGGGGTCCTAATACTGATAGTTCTGATATCCAACAAAACTTGCACATTGTTGAGATTCTGAATACTCTTCTTCATGTCTTTCAAATAGTCTTAGTACTTGATATCCCTAATTCTTAATTATTAGGATATGTCTGAGTGCTGGTCTCTCACTCATTCTTATTAGGAACTTATTTTTGCCTCCTAACGTTACTATTGTCCTCATTATTGAAAGTAACTAAAATATGACTTTGTCCAGTCATTTATTAAAGGACAGAGATGGGAAATCAAATTTGAAATCAAAGGATTAGTTATGAATTCAAGGAGTATAATATGAAGGTGAAAATTTATCTATTGGATAATGTAATAGATGTAGCAATCTCCTTATATTACAACCAACCAATCCACAAATTAATAAAAACACTTAGACTAATTTGTGAAACCTAACCTTTGTCACTTTGTAATGCTCCAAACTACACCCCAAAAGTTTTAGCGATGTACCCGTTTATGGATAAGGTATTACAGATAGGTACCCCAAAAATGGGTACACGAAGGTTTTAATGACAAAAAACCACGCAATCAGAGTGCACAATTGGAAAAAAATTTATTACTAAAATACAAAATATTATATTGCATTATCTAAAACAGTTACAAAGAAGATTACATATAGATTGTTATAAGGAATGTTGCCCATAATAGATTTTTATTACAACAAAACAAGGGCAACCCATTGAACAAATGAATACAAGATAAAACAAATTTAATTTGTTAAAAAATCTGAGATGATTATATTGGAGAAGAAAGTTTTTAACAATTGACTGGAAGTCTGCTTTCTTCCTACGAGTGTGAACTTTCAATTGGCTGGCACATTTTGAATTTTCTAACACCTGGGTGTGTCGAGGTAACCCAGAGGTCAAACCTGACAATAAATAGAATTGCACATGTAATAGAAATTAAGATTAACATGAATTATAAAATAAGAAAGCATAATATATGCGTAAACTAAAAGTACTTTTATGCAGAGTATGACAGGATGGTCTTAGAGATATGTCATAATAAATAAAATCATAATATCTATGCAAAGAAAAATGCAAATGTAATGTTTAACGAGTAGCATATAATTAAATTAATACATTTAGTGCTAAGTCCTAGAATGGTTCACATATCTTCTGAGCACTCAAGCAGGAAGTCCCCATTAATTATAACATGGCAATATCATTTTCGTGAAGTATTCAATTCATATGTGGTACTAAATTAATACTTAATGGAATTGATTGATAGATAGATCACATGTGTTCTAGAAGTGTACCGTACATATTCGACACTACGGCCAAGACCTGGGTCTCTCTCGAAACAACCGCACCTCTAAATACTAGTTTTATCCTAAGCATACGGGAGATAATAGCTGAGATGTTATTCTCCCAAGAACTAGTATTATCCCGTGCATATCCGAGATCACGACCAAGATATTGATCTCCTATGAACCAACCACACTACTAAGTGCTAGTATTATCCTGCACATATCCAGAATCACGGCCAAGATATTGGTCTCTCTCTTAAACTAACCGCACCACTAAGTACTAGTATTATCAAGGAATAAACATCGACAATACGGGACCAACACAGTTACGCAATCTAATTTCCACAGTACATGTTCATTCCACCTTCAGTTCCCCTGCATATGCTATTTTATTAATATATTTGTTCAGGAATCAAGTCGTGTTAAGTTATAGGAAGTATCATGTAGGACCAATATTATGGTAGCATATCACACAAATTGAGTCACATCCAAAAATAAAAATATTACTAGCAAGCTAAGATCCAAGTATATGTCCAGGTAAAACAAGTGGCATATTGGTGATATGATGCATACACATGATAAGAGTCAAGTAGTTAGCAGGCAAGCAGCATGTTATGATAAAATATGAATGAACTAATATATGATTTGTTAAGTCTGGTACAATCATTCATATCAACTCCGAGTTGGATACTAAACTATCAAGTAGATTATTAGCCAAGTAAAACAATTAAAGTAACAGTTAAATGAATTATGCGTTTATGTAATCAAAATATCATGAAGCCCAAGATAGATAAAGTTGGTGGATATGATTGATTAAATTTCAGGAAAGAGTTAGCAGACAGAGTAAAGTAATAAGAAAGGGATTTGAAGAGATAGAGCTATCTATAAATGTAAGTTAAGTAGAATAGTGGTGGTGGAAATTAGTAGTACTGGTAGGACTGAGTAGTCTTGATAGAGGTTAGTAGTATTGGGGAGCTATAAAAGGGGTTTAATAGGGGAACTCGTGAGGTCATAAAAGAATCAAAATAATGTGAAAATCATGCAAGCAACACTAAGTTGGAGTCCATAAGCGTGGTTTCATAGTTTGACGAAATTCAAGAAGGGGAACGGGGAGCTGTGAGAAGTTTTAACAACTCCGTCGTTGTTTAATCTTTTTATCATTGATAAAACCTAAAATAATTTTTCTCTTTTTATTTAATTAGAATTAGAATAAAAAGTTAAAATAAAAGTTGTAGAGAATATAGTTTTCTTTCAAACAAGTCTAAAATGGGCTTGATAGGTGTTTAGAAAGAAGAAATATCATGGATTTACTAAATATGACACGAGAACTTTATTATTGTGCAATAACTCTAGGTTTAAACTAAAATTAGACTAGGATATAATGGGAATTAGAATGAAAAAAATATAAAATTGTAGATCATCAAATTCTCTTTCCAAAAAATCCAAGATCAGCTCAATCAGAGGTCTGCTTCCAAAGTTCTGATGATTTTAGTAAATTGGTGTGCAATTAGATCAAAAATATGGATCGAGTCTGATTCGTGTCAGGTCCAATGCAAGTTGGATCCGAACCCAAATCAAGTAATCTGCATTTGGGCTAACCCAAGCACGGATCAACTTGTCTGCATTTGGCACCCAAATGCGTTACGAACAAAATGTGGATCTGCGTTTGGTGCCCAAATAGATCGGATCCAAACACGAATCAAAGATTTGATTCGCATTTTGCAAATGGTTCATTTTTTTAATCCAATTTTGAAGAGGTATAGATAAAATTAGGAGATAAATTATATATGAAATTTGTAGAAAATTGAATTATATTTCCAGTGAGACTAAAATCGACTCATTTTGAAATCTGTATCAAAAGTTATGACTGAAAAACTAAATATGTGTTTAGACGACAGTAGACCGCATTTGTGCAAATATCGAATTTGGACTCGATTTTGAAAACGTTATTGGTAGAGTTAGGAGATATGAAATTATAGAGAATTAAATAATCTTTTCATGAGGGTAAGATCAATTCATTTGGAGTTATATATTAAAAATTATGATAAAAAAACCGAAGGTATGTCCAGATGACTATAGATCCGCATTTGGACAAGCATTAATTTTGTACCCAATCTTAAAGGCTTAGAGGTAGAGTTAGAAAATAAATAATATATGAAATTGTAGATAAATGAATTATCTTTCAGGCAAAAAAGATTCAACTTAATTGAGTTTACAGTTTGAAAGATATAACCATTTTAGTAAACATTAGCATTGGACAACAAGGTTTCTTTATAAAAATATAAGTATGCATAAAATCTTGTTAGACAGATTTTAGATATATGATTTCTTTGTAAAGAGAGAGTGAGAAGTGTGATTTCTTATTAGAGAGTGGGATGAGATATGTAATTTCTTACCTTGTTCCATCAAAAGATGAGTTTCTGGAGCTCAATGAGCTAAAGAGATTAAAACTGTTGTGGGTAAAGAGCAATACTCTAATGAGGCGGATAACTATCTAAATATATAAAGTTTTAAAGGAGACTTTGATGAAAGTCTTGAAAGAGATCCTTTTCTTGTGAAAGCTCTTTCTCTTAGTTAAAACTTAAAGCATTAGGCAAGATTAGGAAGAGAGTAGAGGAGAATAAAGAGGATGAGGGGAGAAATGAAGAGGGGGTGGATTGAGTTTCATATAGTCAAGTAAGGAGGAATGGAGGGGGAATAGTGTGCATAAAAGGGGTATGGGATGATGTACTCTTCCAACCACCCCACTTGCAAAATTGCAAGTATGTCATTATCATATTTTGATTCAAGTTAAAGGATTTCATCCTTAGAAAAAATTTAAACTTAGAGGAGAAATAAAAATTAGAGGGAAATCTAGGTGGTGAATGACATAGTCGTTACAAGTTTGCTCGAATCGGCCCTTTGATAAGGTTAAGAGTAAGGTATAATCATGTAGATGCAAAGTATCACTTTTTAAAGGAAAGCGTGGGGAAAGCAAAGTGTGGAAGACATCCATATATCAGAAACTAAATGGCATATCTATCTATTAAAATAGAGGTAGATGCCTCATATATTGATATGTTTGACTTCCCACACCATAGTACCTTCTTATACCTATGCCAGGATTAGGGGTTATCCTCCTCTATAAGATCCATATTGATATTTTATTGAGCGACTATCTCAAAAAGATCTGCAGCTTGAGAGTTTCTTATTTGGCCTATAAGAAGTACGTGAAATGTGTCAAAGCAGCTAGGACGTAACCCAAAGGGGTTCAAGAGATAGGAGATAACTTTCTCGCTCCGAGACCTCAGGGGAGTTAAAGTCCCTCATGATAATGTTGTTATCACAAATAACATTGAAGGTGCATAAGTGAGAAGGATTCTGGTCAACATAGGGAGTTCATGTGACATCCTCTTCATCAGTATGTTCAAACAAATGGGGATTGGCAAAAAAAAAAAAAATTAGACAACTCAATTGGATCCTTGATAGGGTAATGGTACAAGGAACTTTGCGAGCATATCTAGCTCCCTCCATACTGTAATGCCTCTAACTCGGAAATTGGGTAGCAGAACGTCAGCAATATACTCGCTTAGGAACATGCTAAGTCTCTCTGGTAAAATAACATGAATTAAAATAATTTATAATTAGTCATGTAATTTTTTTCCCAAAAAGACTAGCTACTATTACTTTTATGGTATTATGGAAATCATTATAAACAATTTTTTCTCATATTTCATATCTGATGTCGGACTAATAAGATAGAAATATTATATTCTCCCCCTTTTAGGATATGATGTCCTCGTCAGAGGGGCTCAGTAATACGTTAATACTGCACCAGGCGATGTGGAATTCTAGAGATGACTCCTATGGATTCTAGAAGTGTCTCCCTACGGATTCTAGAGGTGATTCTCTACAGATTTAAGAGGTAGTCTCCACTTTTATATGGTTAGAGGTAGCCTCCACTTTTATATGGTACTTTGTTTTGAATAGCATTTAGTTCTATATGACACTTAATTTCGCAAACTTTCGACTGGTGTTTGATTTTAATATCACTGGTAATGCCCCACTAACTGTAATATGGATAGCTGGAACGCTGGGTGTCAAATGATAATTTGACAAGCCTCAACAATCATTGCAGTCATATTACAATAGAAATATGGGCAATAAATAACAATGAGTAATATTTTTCAGTCAAAATAATAATAATAATATTTTTCATTACATAAAATTCAACATAATGTAGCTACGAACTAAATAACATGTAATATACACTTGTACATCTTCTAATAAGTATTAGTCTATAAATAAGAAAATAGTAAACTAGAAAAACCATCAATCATGTAGTTCTGCTTGCTCTTGAAAGTATATCTTTTAATTACGTTATTTAGAAATTTAGGAAGATATGGACTTGGTTAGTTTGAACACATTTCTGTGTACCCTCAGGAAAAAGATCAATAAATTTAATCGAAATCTATCTCGATCCTCCTTTAAGGAAAATAGTGGCAATTTTTTATCGAAACCTATCCTGATCCTCCCAAAAAGAAAGACAGTTGCGTATTTACGTTCAGCCATCAAATTATATAAATTCTCAATTTTTCCCATAAACCCATGTATATCAGTTTCAGCATCAATTATCAATTTCAGTAAATTCAGTTTAGTATATGAATTGATGATAATCATTAAAGTTTAGTATTCAGTAACAATAACAGCAACATTGAAGAACAATATAAATATAATAGTATAATAGTTAATTATCTATAACCAATCAATATTATAACAGTTTGTATTCAATTGGTGTCTTGCTATGTCTTATATTAGTGTTTATCTTCCTTTTTTATTATATAAATAAAAATAAATGAATTAGAACTTATAAAATATCATTTTGAATGATATATTTATATTTACATAAGAATATGAACTCTAAAAGAAAATATTCTTACTTGATATTATAAGAATACACACATGAATTCAAATAAAAATGATATTTAAATATATAAATATTTAAATTACCAGAAAGTAAATAAATCATTTTGAAATATTCAATTTTTTCTTTTTGTTGCTAGAACATGGAGACAATTACTATGCAAAAATAAAAAAATAAAATTAAAACTACAATAAAGGTATGTGGATTTAGATTTTGAAATTTGTAATAAGAAATGAATTCGAATATGAAAATAAATCAAAAATAAATGTCATATTCATATCAAGATGTAGTAAGAAGATATCTTTTCAATTAGGAGTTAGTTAACTGAGGCAGTGAGAATTAGCCACCCACTAGTTATAATTAATATTAAATATGGTTGTTATGTTTTGGTCATTGTACCTATTTTGTGCTTAGTTTAACGTATATATTTGTATGTGATTAGTTGTTCATAAAAGTTAAAATTTGTTTATGCAATATTGCCTTTAATATATATTCTCTGTGTGTTTATATTAGCAAATGTTAATGGATAATTTTGGATCACCTATTTGAATGGCATAACTTGGTTAATTGATAGAATTTTTCTTATCATGATGTTAGAAGCTAGGGATGTGAGGCTTTGTCATGATGTTAGAAGACATGGATGTGTGGCTTCGTCATTTTTTTTTTCAAATTTTAATCTATTCTAAAATAAAATTAAATTAACAAGAATAAATTAAATCAATAAGAATTTAGTGTATGGGCAAATATACTTGGTGATCAATTTTATTTATTTATTTTTATCGCAAAAAAATATAAGAGAATAATGCATATATGCAGGTAATGGAGCAATAGAAAAATATTTTACCAATTAGCTCAATGGAGATGGAAGAATAGATAAACTTTAAAACTCATAAATTTTTTTTTACCTAAATAAGACAAGAAATATTTGATCTAATCATGCATCATCTAAACTTTTAGGTATAATTCAATAAGAATATATTCTCTACAATTTAACATAAAAATCAATCCGTACATCTGCATATAAACATAATACATATTGTTAGCATATTTGTGAGTGAGTCCAACTCATAAGCATGGTAAAACAATATCCTACAAGTATTCTTCAGTTAGAAATTGGGCTTTTGTTGAACCACCTCAGGAAGTCCCCAATGGACTTGCCTTGTTTTGTTCAAGACCGAGGAGGGAGGCCACCATCTTCTTGGTAATTTTGCTAATCGAGAATTGTTATATAAACGCCTGTCTGATCTTGTCAGATTCCTCGATTGACTTAAAAGCGAGATTGTGGTATCACGCGCATGCCTCTTTATCCAAGATCATCGAGAAGTCTTGACACATGATATCATCAGTTGTTCTTGCCAGTACATAGTGCCATGAAAAATTAGTAATATAATGTTAAGGATCACTCACCGCATTGTACTTCTAACCTAGGTTTGGGAGTTTAAATCTAAACTCTCGCTAAAGGATCTCCTTGAAAGGGATTCATGATATGAGAAAAAGCGTGTCATTCTAAACCGACAAGTTGTTTCTTTGGTGAGAGGAGGAATCTTCATCGTCTCGATCTTCGTGCTTGTGTTTTTTCTCCTTTTTCTAGTCACAAGATCGGGAGGTGCAAGTTTGGTTTTTGCCCCCATTGTATTCCTTGATGTTCTTCATCATGTGATTGGTCATCCAAATTGACTCGTTTCCTTGGGTTATGTAGGCTAGCATAGCTATCTAGTCGGCGAATATCTTTAAGTGGCCGAGGGTGGTTGGGACGTCCAAATTTGTTTGTAGGGTGGCAATCCCCTCACACCTTAGGTCACCTCGAGAAAATGACGGTTTTTGTGGATTTTATATTTTTTAGAAATATGTGTTTATTATGGTTGATGATTTGCATTCCCACATACAGTGCCAAATCTTTGCATAGAAAGTCGTCTGACTAGATTACTTGGACCGAACTCTTAGTACAAGCTGGATAACTGGGGTGAAAAGAAAGAAGATACGAGAGACATAAGAATTATGAGATTCGATTAAGGGGGCTATCGATCTATATTTTTGGCAGTAATTTCTTTTTGATGTGCACTTGTATTGAGGTAGAGAAAATAAGAATACAAAGTTTCTCTCTTCTTTCTCTTTCCCCTTGAATACAGGTTATTCTCTTGGTGAAAAATGTGTCCTCTTAACTTCCATTGGTAGGACTATATTTTTATGAACGAATCTTTTTTTATAGATAGAGGTAAAAATAGATCCCAAATTCCTCACTTCCCTATATGGAGATAACGCTTCTACGTGAATGGATGGGTGAGATCTGCTAATTCATTGTGGCAGTTTTGACATGTGAGATTTTGATAATTACTTGATTTTTTTTTTTAATCTAGGATTATATTGTTTTTTGAGTAGATTCTTAGCTTGCAGCGTTTGCCAGCTTGTGGTTCTCATAAATTGGGTCTTTATTCAAGGGCTCTAAAGCTGAGTTCGAATCACACAAATTATGAACTTATTTTATTCAAATTGATGTTTTAATGGAAGTGCTCTCAAGCTCATATTTACTTAGGCTTATAATAATTTTCCATGAAGAGTTTAAATTGTTGGACAAAGAATTCTTAATATATTTTTTTCTCTAAGGCTGTTTTTGGTTTGAAAGAAAATGAAGAAAGAAAAAGAAAAAAAAAATGAAAGAGAAAAGAAAAGAAAATGGAAACTGGTTTTTACTTGCATTTTTTTTCTTTTAAATTTTCTCTCAAACCAATTGAATTTTTTTTTCTTATTTTCTTTTCTTTTTCTTCATTTTTCCTCAAACCAAACAGAGCCTAATAAAGGATTTGTCACGTTCTTTTTACTTTTCTATGTTCTATGCTTCGAGCCAGCCCAAGACCTTTATATTATTATCTATTTTTCCAAGTACTTTCCCGTAAATAATTGCAAAATTTCTAAAATCATGCATGAATGATCCAAGTGGGAAGGGATGCACGTCAATGATCCGCGTTTCATTTTATCACAGATCCTACACGGGTCCTTCCGCGTGTATGAGACTCACACGGGGTAAGGCGGGCCCCGGTCAGCAACGCGCTGCGGTTTGTTTCCCTGCGCGGACTCCACCCCGACAACCTCCCTTCTTCCCTCTTACCCCAAAAATTAACCAAACTCCCCTCCCAAAATACCATCTGATCCTTCTCTCTGTAGGATTTCTCTCCCTCTCACCCCCAGCAGATCCAAGACTCGATCTCTGAGGAATTCTTCTTGATTGAATTTCTAGGGCTCGGGATCAGGTGGGATCGGCATGGATTCGAGCAGGCGAGCAGTGGAGGCGTACTGGAGATCTCGGATGGTCGACGGAGTGACGTCGGACGAGGACAAGGTCGCCCCCGTTTACAAGCTGGATGAGATCTGCGACCTGCTGAGGACTTCTCATGTCAGCATCGTGAAGGAGGTCTCCGATTACCTCCTCAAGCGCCTCGATCACAAGAGCCCCGTCGTCAAACAAAAGGTCTGAACTAGTTCTTTTTTTTTTTTTTTTTGACGTTTGTGTTTTAAATCTTTGATTGTTTTTAAATTTTTTAAATTGTGTTGATGTTCTCTAGTTAAAGATCTTGGTAGCTTAATTTAGTGCTTGCATTGAGCTGCAGATTTAGTGAAATTGTGGTTATATGATAGTCCCTAATTTAAATTTTCTCAAGCAAAGAAAGAATTGAAACTCTTTTTGTTTTTTAATTCCTAAATAGCACAATTATTTATGCATGCTATAATTTAGTGTTTGATGCATTGTCTGAAGCATCTAAGTTCTCGAGCGGAAGCTCTTAGTGCATCCTGTGATTGGTTGGCGGAGCCTTTTATAATCAGGCAGCTGATTTTTGAAGAAGTTGTAATAGTTAGGGCATTTCATTGCAGAATATTTTTAACTCTTTGTTTTAATGCACAACATAGAACTTGCTTAGCACAATTTTTTAAGACTCGAGCATGAGCTTTCACTCTAATAGAACATAATTGTTTTTCTTTTATGTTCCACTGCACTATCATTTCTTTCTGTATGTTACATTTTCCAGCAGAATGGTTTTTTTAATCAACTTATCTATTGCCTTTGAACAATTAACGGATGCAAAGCATTACATTTAGCTCTGTCTGTGTTGCTCATAGGCTCTACGGTTGATAAAGTATGCAGTGGGAAAATCTGGCACTGAATTTCGTAGGGAAATGCAACGCCATTCAGCAGTAATGCGTCAGCTTTTTCATTACAAAGGCCAGCCGGATCCCCTGAAAGGGGATGCCCTCAATAAAGCCGTCCGGGACACAGCTCATGAGGCGGTCTCAGCTATCTTTGCTAACGATGACAACAAGCCAGTTGTACCTACAGAAAGTGTTCAAAAACGTATTCAGGGTTTTGGCAATACAAACTATGAGTTGCCCACGGAAGAGAAGAAGTCTTTTTTCAGTGAAGTGGTGGGTATAGGACTGAGCACCATTGCTGCTGCTAATTATATTAGGAAAAGTGACAATGGAAGTTACAAGAGCCCCAACCTGCAGAGATCTCTAACTACAGAAATAGGTGGCCGGGATAGATATGAAGGAGATGATTATCATAGTGAAAACCATCTTTCTTCCGGATATTCAAGAAATGTGGCTTCAGGAACATGGGGCCAACATGTGACGGCAACAGTGGTTGGTGCAGCATATAATGAGGATACTGCTTCGAGTCATACAGGAATTAAGAGTCGTGAAGAGAGGCTTTTGGAGACCATTGTCACGTCTGGGGGTGTACGTTTACAACCCACTCGTGATGCTATCCAAGTTTTTCTTTCAGAGGCAGTGAAACTTGATCCGATGGCTATGAGTCACGCACTTGAGGGGAAACTCCAGTCTCCCTTGTGGCAGGTATGTTGTCTTTGATTTGGATCTTCCATGGCTGCTGATAGATTTGAAGGTTAACCAGTAGCAACAAGATAAATCGTGATGTGTATTTTTTTATTTTTTTTCTGGTTGAATCATGAAAATATAGATGCAAAAGCAGTTGCCTTTTTATGTTTCTCTCTCTAAATTTCTAGGTGCAAAACAATTCTTTTTCCTGAAATGTCGGTTTTCCTTGTTTCACCGTCTTCTTTACATGCTTGATTAGAAGTGTATTCTATCTAAATCCCAATCCTTGATCACATCTTTTGGCAATGTTCCAGTGACATTCACAAAGCTAGGAGAGCTAGAATTCAGTAGTTTCGGTGGTATTATATGATCTCCTTCTACATAAAGAACTGATAGATGTATTTAGGGTGTAGGCACTCATTTTTTTGACAAAATAAATAACAGTACCTTATATAGAAAAAGCATTTCAAGGCTTCTATCTAAAAGTATTATTTAAGAAGTAATTACATAGAAGAAGAAAAAAAAATAGAAGAGAGATTTTTTTTCCATGACCCCAAAATTTTGGCCAACTTACTCTTAAAGCTTCATAGTTTCATAAAATTATAAAACTTGGCATTTGTATCTTATATCTTGTAGAGACTTAGACTAGAACTCATATGAGCCACAAATACCTATGGCTAAACGATTAATGGGTACTCATATGTAGAGCTCCTTCACATATCTACTCTCTGTGAGGATGAGACCATATACAATGTTTTAATAGGTCTGGAGCGTGACCTGCCTAGGCAGAAGCTTCGGCTGCCTCATTGTGGCTATAGGCATCCTGTTAGGCGCTACTTGAGGAGAAAAAATTTCTTCTGTGCTTATCTATTTTCCATCAGCATTTCACCGTCTTTTGTTGAGGCCTTTGATGGGTAGTTACAGCCACACACTGCCATTCTTGCCTCGTTATGGCCTCACATTGCTTCTGTCGAGCCGCATATTGCTTCTATCGAGCTGCGATTCTTTTATAGATTAGGTTTAGACCCGCTTTGAGCAAGTTAAATCAAGACACAAGTTGTTCTTTTCCTCATGTCTGTCTATTGCTCTCTCTCTCCGTCTGCTCTCTTCGTCTTTTCTTTATTTGAACAACTACTGTCTAGACAGTATGTAGTAGGCCCTAGATCCAACGCCTCGAAGCGCCTTCTAAAACACTACCCATATGTAAGATTTGTATACCCACCTTTATCTACGTAGATTTGCTAGCGCATTGCTCTCACTGAACCTCCCAATTAGCTCAAGATCATAAATTTAATTTATCATATAACTAATAGTTGGGGCCTAGGATTTCGGTGTGTTTTGGATGTCCCAGACATTAGCGGCCCAGTTTTGAGAGGGAGCTGTCTGAAATATCTTATTAGAATTAGTTTTTGACAAGACTAAATATATAGATTCTAACATCAAAAAAATTTAGTAAATAAGCCGAAAAGGGGAAGGCAACAAATCGAATTAGTGTTGCCTTGAAATTAAAGAAAATAAATAAATGGGTTCAACAAGAATATCAAAATGTGAACGAATATGTGGGAAGTAACAATGGTAAAACCTTGAGAATGAATGTCAATACGTACTTCAGGACAACATGTTTTGCTATTCAGGATCAAGCGTTTATTAACATGGTGAGATCGAGACAATTGTGATTCCTTGAATCAAAATGGAATTGTTAAAGTGGAGGATTTATGGGGCCGTATGCTACAATATAATATCAATGATCTTAAAGGGAGAGAATTCTATAGCCTGGCTATGAAACCAGTTTTGCTTATAGTTTGGTCTGAATGGGAGTGGATTTAGACACTAGAAGTTGCTCTTATTTTTAAAATAAGGGAGATAAATTGATGGCTTGGGCATATTTGGTGGAGGCCAATAAATGTGCCAATTAGGATAAGTGATATCATGGTGGTTAATGTAACAGAGGAGATATTATTTATGAGAGCTTATGGAAGAAAAGAATTCATACCGTAAATGTTTGGGATAAAGGCTCCATTACTGTGATTTTTGTAGGGAAACCAAAGCATAAGACAGTGATCAAACAATTATGATTCTTGTAATATCGAATATAAGAAACTTTAAATCAATTGGTCTACCTAAAGTATGGAAAGGAGGTTATAAAGCAATTTATCTGTGAAACTATAAATCATATTATAGAAAGGTTTGATGTATCAAAATTGATATCGGTTGAACACTTGTGATGTCGAAATTGGCATAATGTATCTGTAATATTGAAAATATTAATAATATCATATGGTATATCACATAATGGATATCGTAAGATCCAATACTATATATGCAATATATATTAGTATCTACTGATATTTAAAGCCTTGTGTTATATGTAGGTTTCTGTTTGAATATTAGATAGACATGTTGGTAATGTGAAAACATGTTTTAGACATGGATTGACACAGTGTCATGATATGGATGGGGGTCACAGCTACAATTTGTTTTGTTTTTGGTTTTTGGGGAGGGGGTGGGGGTGGTTGGCAGCAATATATATTTAATTTTTTTTTTAATGTTGCCTAATTATTCAAAGAAGCTATCAATGACTTACTACCAAAGAAGTCATTGCTGCTGAAAAAATTAATTTCCTCTTGGTAATTTATGTGGTTTTTATTCTTATTTATAATAGGGCTAGATATTTAGCCATTTATTTTATACTATTAGGTATGCACAATAGTGGGATTCATGAATGATGTATATAACACATTCCTCTGATTATTACGTAAAAAAAAAAAAAATTTAAAAGATGGAGAAATATATAACACAATGTTCAAAATATTGATGGAAAAGGAAATAAAATTGGAAATGGACATTGCATAGACATAAAAGCTTAACGAAAATATTTACATTATGAGATGCAGTACATAGATATTGTTACCCTTCTAGGCTTCTAAAATTTATACAGGGGTGCATTTAAGTGTTGAGATGGCTTAACATTTGTGGTAGGCATGAATCTTATGAAGTCTGTCAATTTCCTACTTTTTGAGGAACTAGTTGAGTAGTGGATTACCATTCGCCCATTAATCTTGCACTGTTATATTGCATCCCTATATCATCCTCATCTAATTGAACCTGATGTTTGAGGGGTAATAGGGAGGTGGGACCAAGTGCTTGGCTGGTGACATCTGAGTAAGCAATGCAAGAAAATTAATGAAGCTCGGGGGCTTTTGGAGCCTGCAAGTCCTTCATTGGCTCTGTCCACCAAATTTTGCTAGGAAGAAGAGTCCTGCACACCAATGGAAATCCTATATAAAACCTTTGTCATGGAAGAACTTTCATTTATGTATTGTTCTTAGCGTTAACTGAACAGGAAAAAGTTTGTGAATTTGTTCTTTTTGTATACTGTTTCCAGTTTGCATGGTGGAGGGACTCTTGTACTTTCTGCTAATTATCTTTAGTATTCATCATGGAGTTGTATATGGACCACATCACTCCGTGAAATATTACGTGGGACAAAAATTGATCATTGTTCGTCATTCTGATTTCCTCTTGATGCCTTTTTTTATTATATGTCTAGCATTATTTCTTCAGTGGTTATAATGTGGTCTATATATATTAAGCATTTCCATATATATATGAAGCATTTCAATAGGTGATTCATTCCCATTTCATATTTGAATCTGGCGAGTAGGATCAATGAGGTGACTTATTCTTTGAAATTACAGAAGCCCCTGAAGGTTTACTATATTCTCACATGTTTTACTTGCGGTAGTTTATCAAGCACCTCAAATCCTGGTTACTTAACCTACCCAAGTAACTTTTAATTCAAGCCCCTGAAGGTTTACTATATTCTCACATGTTTTACATGCAGTAGTTTATCAAGCACCTCAACTCCTGGTTACTTAACTTACACAAGTAACTTTTTAATTCATAAATCTTTATGCTTCTTTCACTTTTTTGTATGTTTGTTTCATGCATCTTTGATTTGCCTTGCCTTTTATGTTGAGTGTTCATGTGACTTATAGTTTTTAACATACAGAAAATGTATAAGCCAATTTGTGGTGTTTGCCAAAGAATTTATTTGGTATTGTTGCTTTGCAGATCAACACCAAAGTTGCAGGC
The DNA here is from genome assembly GCA_036321105.1 of Dracaena cambodiana. Classification (NCBI taxonomy): domain Eukaryota; kingdom Viridiplantae; phylum Streptophyta; class Magnoliopsida; order Asparagales; family Asparagaceae; genus Dracaena; species Dracaena cambodiana. The sequence goes on along the minus strand of JAYEPQ010000006.1, from coordinate 7,209,918 downwards.
TTTGATGTATAGAGTGGAAGCCCAAGTATTGTAGGCATGCAACTTTTGCCAACAAATCTCACTTTAAGTATTAGTGTAGATGTAGCTGTTTAGTGGTTGTCACGCCCCGCTTCCGATATACGGTATATAAGCACGTGTAGCAGGTACCGACAACATATTCGTTATGAATATGCTAAAACCTCAATTATAATATCACATCCATAAAGAATAATTACACGTAGATAAATAAACTGACATTCATTAAGCCATGAAGTTTAATACATAAAAACAGAAGGACGATTCTGGATAATTTAAGATAACATCCATTAAGAAATGATAGGTTCAAAGACATGAAAAGACTATTTTAATATAACTAAGTACATAATAATTACTGATGTTCGGTCACTTTAGCAAAGTACTCAATGTTTTCCGCAGTAGGATCAACAGAGTTCAACTCAGTCACTGGACATGCATATCTAGGTCGTCAGATAGCGACCAACACAATAAATACAGAAAAAAATATGTGATGTAACAATTATGTCTAACATGGTAATAATGCAAGTCTTAGAAAACATTAAATTCATAATTAACGATAATATTAAGTGACATAGGTTAAAGCAAATATCTTTTAGTATGGTCACAATTATAGCAAGTTTATTTAGGATGTCATGTAATTGGAAAAGCTAACTGATGGGATACCACTACTTCGATTGTTTCCTGTACAGACCCAGGAAATGGTCACATGGATTGTCCGGTGCTGAATTGGATCTGCCCGTCAGGCAAATCTGAATTATAATCAGGTATGATCCATTAAATCATCACGCACCCATGGTGTGCGAAATATTCAGTTGTACAACTCAACAAGTTTACAGCCGAAACAGAGCATATTTTCATCATTCAGTTTCTCCCCCAACTCAGTGTCATTTAAGTATAGTACATGCAGATCTAAATTCTGATTTTTATAACTTATATATTGAATCTCGGGTACAATATTTCAATTAGATTTTGTTAATTTGTTAACAATATAATTTATAGAGTCCGTTCAGTTTATATTTTATTCAATAAATTACAATTGGTTATATCAATAATTTACTGATTTGAGATATCATACAGATATTGGCCAGGCTAGTGTATGCATGCTGGGAGGTTTTTCGTACATTGCACGTTTCTTAATTAGAGAACCAACATACAAAATAACTTTTCTAGACACCGATATAAAATGATATCGCAAACAGTATTTTTCCACGATTATAGCCCTTTTCATGATTTATTCAAAATCTAAGTATATTCTGTAATTTAACAAGTATTCATTTAATTTCTAACAGTATAAAGAAATAACAGAAATGTCAATGATTGCACTTGTAATAACACATTTAGTTTCTACAAATTAAATTATAACAATATAAAGAAATAGTATTTGTAATAAAAAATTTAGATGATATAATTGAAGTAATATTTCTATAAGAAAAACTAACATGTTTAGTGAGTCCAAAAAGAACTCACATCGATTTGCGAAAGTCTACCAATTAGCAATCACACGAAGCAATTTACATATAAAATTATAATATATTTGTTAAAAATTGGTCATCATAAATTCAGGTAATTTTTAGGGAATTTCTAATTTTCATAAAGCACTTAGTATTGATTTTAAAGTTAAATAATATTAGTGTAGAAAATTAACTTCTAATATTGTCCTAATAAGCTGTTAGTTACATATTTTGTAAACAATTGAATTGGTTAATTCTCATCGAACTACAATTTTATTTGCTTGACAAGAGGTTTATAAGAGGTGTAAGGTGGGCTCAGCTGGGCATATACTGTATTAATACTAATCTTGAAGTTTATGTCAACAAAGAAATATTAATATAATTTAACTCTTATGTGGTTATATTTTTGTTTGATTTTATGTTTGTTGGATTTATTGGATAAGTTTAGCATATAAAGATTTAATTTAAATGATAAATTATTTTCCTCCTATTTTATTTTATTTTATATTTATTTTTGAGAAGAATCTCCTAGTTGATTTATACATAATGTTTTGGCCTAAAATTGTAGGATCATCCTAAATTCTATTTGAAATCAATAAATGAGTTTGAATCCATCTTATTGGGTCTATAAGATGGTGGATATCGTTTATTAGGTCGTTAGATAGTGTGAGAGCTAATCCTAGGGTCCAATTAAATAAATGCAATAGGAATTTATGAAAGTAGTTTAACAACCTCAAATAGCAAAGTAAGGGAATGAAGAATATAGGAGTTTTTTTTGTCAAAACTTCTGCGAGGCCAACGACAGCGATCCGATGAGACACTCCAACAAAGTGAGAGGGGAAGAGAAATTTTTAGAGAATGAGTATAAAATTGAATTAGAAAAGAGGTTGGGTTTATATAGTGTTGGATTTAGAAGTTATAGAATGTGAAGGGTTTAGCGAGTTATGGAATTCAAAGGATTTGAGGAGTTATGGAATTTAAAAGGTTTTGAGAGTTATGGAATTTAAAAAGTTAGAAGAATGAATGAATTTGGAATGTTATAAAAGAGAGAAGATGAATAGTTTAAATTATTATGTTTATTTGTTTATTAATTTTGTTATGGTAAAAAAATAATTAAGGATTATTACATTCTATCCTCCTTAGAAAAATAATTTCGTTCTCAAAATTAAATAAGGGATAGAACAATATCAGAAGTCTTAATTAAAAATGTGCGGATACCATTCACGGATATCGTCTTTCCATTTCCAGGTTGTTTTTTAGGTGATCGATGATTCTACCAAATTAGAACGAGATGAATGACTTTGCTCTTCAAAACTTTCTCTCGTCGCTCGATGATAGCTATTGGTGGTTCTTGATAGGAGAGGTCTACTCTGAGCTCTAACTCTGAAAAATCTAGTATATGATTCTTGTCCCAAATATATCGTTTGAGTTGGGATATATGAAACACATTATGAACACTTTCCAAGGATAGGGGAAGTGCTAGACGATATGATACTTTTCCAACTATCCACAATGTCAAAAGGACCAATAAATTTTGGGCTAAGCTTTCCCTGCGAACCGAATCGAATAACGCCTTTACATGGTGATATTTTCAAGAATACTAAATCTCCAACTTGAAATTTCAAAAATTTTCGATGAGTATCCGCCCATTTCTTCTGCCTGTCTTGAGCAGTCTTTAAGTGCTTACGAATCAGATTGTCTTTTTCCACTGTTTGAGTAATCATCTCTGGCCCCAAAAATTTTCTTTCTCCAATATCGTCCTAATAAATCGGTGATCGACATTTCTTTCCATATAATGCTTCGAATGGCGCCATCTTGATACTTGCTTGATAGCTATAGTTGTAAGAAAATTCAACAAGATGAACGTGGTCTTCCCAAAACCTATCAAAATCTAGCATACATGCTCTAAGCATATCTTCTAAGATCTGGATAGTTCTCTCTGATTGTCTGTCGGTTTGAGGATAATAAGCACTGCTAAACTTAAGTTTAGATCCCAAACTTTCTTGCAAATTTTTCCAAAAGTGAGATCTAAATCTAGTATCTCTATCTGATACAATACTGATTGGAACACCATGAAGTCGTACAATCTCATGCATGTATTTCTCTGCTAATGTTTTCGTCGACTATCTAACACGAAATGGGATAAAATAAGCCGATTTCGAGAGACGATCCACAATAACCCATATGGCATTATTACCCTTAGGACTTCGCGGCAAGGTCGCAACGAAATCTATAGTAATTTCCTCCCGTTTCCATTTGGGTATTGGCTAAGGTTGTAAAAATCCCGGCGATCTCTGATGTTCCACCTTTACCTGTTGGCATACCAAACATTTGGATACAAATCGAGCAATTTTTCTCTTCATTCCGTGCCACCAAAAGTGTTGCTTCAAGTCTTAGTACATCTTCGTGCCTCCCGGATGTATTGAATATATTGAACTATGAGCTTCTGAAAGAACTTCTCGAACATTTCCCTTTGGTACACAAAGTCTGTTCTTAAATCGAAGTGATCCATTAGCATGAATGTTTAAGTCTGATCTCTGTCCAGATTCAACTTCACTTCGAAATTTCTGTAGTTTGGGGTCGTCTTTCTGATCTTTTTTGATCTTCTCAGTTAATGATGATTGGAGTTGTAAGGCCATAAATTGTACTTTTGATTTTGGCAAGATGACTTCTAAGTCAGCCTCCTCATCTCTTCGAGCAATTTCTTTTGTTGGGTAAGATACATCGCCATTGGTTTTCTATTTAAAGCATCAGGAACTACATTAATTTTACCGGGATGGTATTGTTAGTTGATGTCATAGTCTGCCATTAGTTCCAACCATCTTCTTTGCCTCATGTTGAGCTCCTTCTGAGTAAAAACATATTTAAGGCTCTTATGATTAGTATAAATATTCACACGATCTCCAAGTAAATAGTGTTTCCAAATCTTTAAGAAAAAATCACTGTTGCTAACTCCAAATCTTGCGTTGGGTAGTTCTTCTCATGAGACTTCAATTGACAAGATGCATAAGCAATCACTCGCCCATGTTGTATTAACACACATCCTAGTCCTCTTCCAGATGCGTCACTGAATACAACCATTCCACCTGTTCCATCTGGAATTGCCAAAATTGGTGCAGAAGTAAGTCGAATCTTCAACTCTTCGAAAGCTTCATTATATTCACTTGACCACACAAACTTCTTGTCCTTTTTCATTAATTTGGTCAAGAGTCTTGCGATCTTCGAGAAATCTTGAACAAATTTTCGATAGTAACCAGCCAATTTAAGAAAGCTCCTAACTTCGGACACATTCTTCGGGACAGGCCAGTTTTTCACTGCTTCGATCTTATGCAAATCAACCGAGATTCCTTCTCCAGAGATGATATGTCCCAGAAAAAATACACTTTTCAGCCAAAACTCGCACTTACTAAGTTTGTTGTAGAGTTTCTCTTTTCGAAGAGTCTCTAACACAATTCTCAAATGTTCGGCAGGTTCTTCATTGTTTTTGGAGTATACTAAAATATCATCGATGAATATGACTACGAATTTGTCCAGGTATAGAGCAAACACTTAGTTCATCAAATTCATAAATACAGTCGGTGCGTTTGTCACTCCAAATGGCATTACTAGAAATTCATAATGGCCATATCGAGTTCGAAAAGCAGTCTTCTGTATATCTTCCTTCTTGACTCTTACTTAATGATATCCTGACTTGAGATCCAATTTATAAAAAACTTTAGCTCTCCCGAGTTGATCTAATAAGTCATCGATTCTAGGCAAATGATATTTGTTCTTGATCGTGACTTGATTCAATCTTCGGTAGTCGATGCAAAACCTCTTACTTCCAGCTTTCTTCCCCGTGAGTAAGATTGGTGCTCCCCACGGCGAAGTGCTGGGTCTAATGAATCATTGATTTTCAAGCTCCGTCAATTGACGTTTCACTTTTGCCAATTCTGCTAGTCCCATCCGGTATGTGCTTTAGATATAGGCATTGTACCGGGAATGAGATCAATAGAAAATTCTACCGTTCTCTCAGGTGGTAATCCAGTAAACTTATTTGCAAATGCATCAAGATATTCTGACACCACTGGAATATCTTCATCTTTTTTGTTCACCATGTTGAAAATTTCACTTGTTGATCTAGCTCTAAATTTTGATGACTCTAGTGTCTTACTACCTCTAAGAAATTCAAATTCGGGGTGATTCGGAATTCGAAATATAACACTTTTCTTTCGACAATCAATTACTGCATGGAAAGTACTAAGCCAGTCCATTCCAAGTATAACATCGAATCCACTAGGTTCGATTATAAGAAAATTGGCTTAGAACTCCCTTCTATATACTACAACAGAACATAGTCTACACACTTTACTAGATATTATAGCTCCATTACCCATATTAATGTTCCAATTAGATGTCAAAATATCACATGGAATGTCATGACGGGATACGAAAGCAGACGAAATGAAACAATGCGAAGCTCCAGAATCAAATAGTGTAAAAGCTGGTGTACCATGTACTAAAATTGTACCTGTCACCACATCATTGGAATTTTCAGCCTGTTCTGCAGTGAGATTGAAAGCTTGACTTTGACCATGGTCCACTTTATTATTTTCCAAAACTTGCTGAAACATCTTCTTTTGAGAAGTAAGAGGTTGTTTGTCTTGATTGAGTCCTGCATTCCTTTGTTGTGGGGGAATAGCAGGTCGAGACACTTCTTCATTAATTCTCCTCTTTGGACAATTCATCAAAAGTATGTTCAGCCGATCTACAGGCCAAACATAGTCCATTAGCAGCTCTGTAGTCCTTCTTGAGATAACCAGGTTTCTGACAGAAATTGTATATGAGCTTTTGAGGATGAGGGATGGAAGGTCGCTTCTCGGTAGGACCTGTTTTGGAAATAGATCCTCCAGATACTTGATTGATAGACCTCTTCGATACTGTCTGAACTCGCTTCTCCTTGTTAATGACTTGCTCTACACCTCTCGTAGCATCAATCACATCAGCATAAGTCTCAAATTTGGAAAGCATCAAATACTTCTGGATGTCCAATCTTAAACCTTGCTGGAATCGATGAGTTCGATCTTCTTCATCAACAACCATGTATGGTGCAAATCGGCTCAAACTGACAAATTCAGCTGCATACTCATCTACAAGCTTTCCTCCTTGTTTTAGGTACTGTTGTTCCATCTCCCTTCGAGCTGCCTTTGGAAAGAAGCTTGTGTAAAAACTCTTAGTGAAATCTTCCCATACGATTAGTTGTTTCAGTCGGTCTCCTTCAGTTTACCACCAGGTTTTAGCTATATCTGTAAGCTGGATCTTCACAACATCAATCTTGTCCTCCTTAAGAATTCATGCAGTTGTAAGAAGATCCTCCATCTCGGCTAACCACTATTCAGTTTCAAGCGGTCCAATTGTTCCAGAAAAAGTTACAGGATGAAGGCAACGAAAATCAGAAATGCTCCCAACTCGTTGTGGTCGAGGCGCATTGATTTGTTCTAATGCTGCTGTTATTCCGGTACGCATTATCTGAGTTTGTTATTGTTGTGCTTCCATCATTCCACGAAGTACTCCCAACATCTCTTCGGCATTAATTGAGTTAGTGTTCGAGTTCGATCCAAATTCATTATTTTGTGCCATCATACTAAAAAAGATAAGGAAAATGGAATCAAAGAAAATTTGAATCAAAAAATATAGTAATGAAGTCTTCAATATCTACATTTATTCATATGGCTGTGATCTCAAGTTTAGGATCAATTCTAAGTTAACTCAATATCGTTGGGTCAACTCATTTTTGAACCTGGCTCTGATACCACTAAAATACCTGTCACGCCCCGCTCCCAATATACGGTCTATGAGCAAGTGTAGCAGGTACCGACAACATGTTCGTTATAAATATGCTAAAACCTCAATTATAATATCACAGCCATAAAGAATAATTACACGTAGATAAATAAACTGACATTCATTAAGACATGAAGTTTAATACATAAAAACAGAAGGACGATTCTGGATAATTTAAGATAACATCTATTAAGAAATGATAGGTTCAAAAACATGAAAAGACTATTTTAATATAACTAAGTACATGATAACTACTGATTTTCGGTCACTTTAGCAAAGTACTCTATGTCTTCCGCAGTAGGATCAATAGCGTTCAACTCAGTCACTGGACATGCATATCCAGGTCGTCAGATAGCGACCAACACAATAAATACAGAAAAAAATGTGATGTAACAATTATGTCTAATATGGTAATAATGCAAGTCTTAGAAAATATAAAATTCATAATTAACGATAATATTAAGTGGCTAAAGCAAATATCTTTTAGTATGGTCACAATTATAGCAAGTTTATTTAGGATGTCATGTAATTAGAAAACTAATTGATGGGATACCACTAATTCGATTGTTTCCTGTACAGACCTAGAAAATGGTCACATGGATTGTCCAGTGCTGAATTAGATCTGCCGTCAGGCAAATAGGAATTATACTCGGTATGATCCAGTAAATCATCACGCACCCATGGTGTGCGAAATATTCAGTTGTACAACTTAACAAGTTTATAGCCGAAACAGAGTATATTTTCATCATTCAGTTTCTCTCCTAATCCATTATCATTTAAGTATAGTACAAGGTCTAAATTCTGGTTTTCATAACTTGTATATTGAATTTCGGGTACAATATTTCAATTAGATTTTATTAATTTGTTAACATAATTTATAGAGTCCGTTCAGTTTATATTTTATTCAATAAATCACAATTGATTATATCAAGGATTTACTGATTTGAGATATCATATAGATATCGGCCAGGCCAGTGTATAGATGCTGGGAGGTTTCTCATGCATTGCACGTTTCTTAATTAGAGAACGAGTATACAAAACAACTTTTCTAGACAACAATATAAAATGATATCGCAAACAATATTTTTCCACGATTATAGCCTTTTTCATGATTTATTAAAAACCTAACTATATTCTATAATTTAATAAGTATTCATTTAATTTCTAACAGTATAAAGAAATAACAGAAATATCAATGATTGCACTTGTAATAACATATTTAGTTTCTACAAATTAAATTCTAATAATATAAAGAAATAGTTTTTGTAATAACAAATTTAGATGATATAATTGAAGTAATATTTCTATAAGAAAAACTAGCATATTTAGTAAGTCCAAAAAGAACCCACCTCGATTTGCGAAGGTCTACCAATTGGCAATCACACGAAGCAATTTACACATAAAATTATAATATATTTGTTAAAAATTATTCATCATAAATTCAAGTGATTTTTAGAGAATTTCTAATTTTCATAAAGCACTTAGTATTGATTTTAAAGTTAAATAATATTAGTGTAGAAAATTAATTTCTAATGTTGTCCTAATAAGCTGTTAGTTACATATTTTGTAAACATTTGAATTGGTTAATTCTCATTGAACTACAATCTTATTTGCTTGGCAAGAGAGGCTTATAGGAGGTGTAAGGTGGGCTCAGCTGGGCATATGCTGTATTAATACTAATCTTGAAGTCTATGTCAACAAATAAATATTAATATAATTCAACTCTTATGTGGTTATATTTTTGTTTGATTTTATGTTTGTTGGAATTATTGGATAAGTTTAGTATATACAGATTTCATTTAAATGATAAATTATTTTTCTCCTATTTTATTTTATTTTATATTTATTTTTGAGAAAGTCTCCTAGTTGATTTATACATTATGTTTTGGCCTAAAATTGTAGGATCACCCTAAATTCTATTGAAATCAATAAATTGGTTTGAATTCACCTTATTGGGTCTATAAAATGGTGGATATCGTTTATTAGGGTCGTTAGATAGTGTGAGAGCTAATCCTAGGGTCCAATTAAATAAATGCAATAGGAATTTATGAAAGTAGTTTAACAACCTCAAATAACAAAGTAAGGGAATGAAGAATAAAGGAGTTCTTTTGTCAAAACTTCGGCGAGGCCAACGACAGCGATCCGATGAGACGTTCCAACAAAGTGAGAGGGGAAGAGAAATTTTTAGAGAATGAGTGTAAGATTGAATTAGAAAAGAGCTTGGGTTTATATAGTGTTGGATTTAGAAATTATAGAATGTGAAGGGTTGAGGGAGTTATGGAATTCAAAAGATTTGAGGGGTTATGGAATTTAAAAGGTTTTGAGGGTTATGGAATTTAAAAGGTTAGAAGAATGAATGAATTTGGGATGTTATAAAAGAGAGAAGATGAATAGTTTAAATTATTATGTTTATTTGTTTATTCATTTAGTTATGGTAAAAAAAAAAAAAAATTAAGGATTATTACAGTGGTGTTTCTGGTCTATCATATTCCATTTCCATTTTTTATGTCTCTCCTCACATAATACCTGCTGTTCCAGGTACTAGGAGGTTAGAGGCATGAAATTAAATCATTAAATGTATTTGCTAATGTTTTGTTGGAAGTGACACCTCAAAATTTTTCCCAAAATTTTTTCCGTGTTCTTTTCATGGTTCTTGACTACTTTTGGCAATGCATGAGGATTGTTTCCTTTTTTTCTTGTAATATACATATGAGGTTTCAGTGCGTGCAGCAGTTTCATGTGTTTTTTGTATGACAATGTAATTTGAATGATGTAATAGGGATTCACCTATTGTTACTAAAACTATATTTTTATTCAGGTTCGGATGAAGGCCTGTTGTGTCTTGGAATCAATTTTGAGGAAAAAGGATGATGAACATTTTTCTATTATAAAGTCTTATTTTAGTGAAAACAGAGATTCTTTGGTCAAATGCTCCGGATTACCCCAAGTTTCTCTGAGGGAAAAGGCGAACAAAGTAAGTAACCTTTTAATTGTTATTATTATTATTCCAAATGTTCTTATGAAGTTTCTATCTTGTTAAAGTCAATGTACAAGTCAATCTTATCGTTGCTTGCTCCTCAGAGTATTAAGTATTCTTTTCTCACTTGTTATTATGAAGATATACTTGTATCATTGCTTCCTCTTAGCCTAGAGTCTTCATGTTAAAAAAAGGTAAGTCTGATTCACATATCGTTTATTAAAACTTAATGGACAGACACGATAGATTCTATCAATTTTGTGTGTTGATGGGGAAAACTGACTGTGGGTACTATAATAGATCTTAGAATCATAAATATTTTCCGCACTCCACTTTTATTATACTCTCTTTAAGTATCACATAGAAGAGGGGAATTGCAAAACATTATTTCTTATTCTTATATCTTAAATATTTACTCTTACCATTTACATTTTACTTAGTAGTGTTTTGTGTAGCAGCCTATGTGGCTGGTATGATGGGTGCTGTAGACTTTGATTATTCATCTCAAAGTGCTATGTAGGAGTAGCATGGAGAAAATGCTTTGTTACATTGTGGGGACTGCAGAGTAGCATGCCATGTTATATCAGCCCTGTATATGGGTAAAAAAACAGGTGCAGTACTTATACTTGACTGTAGTCATACCTGGTTTTAATTTTTGATGGGAATGAATGGAGAAGGATTATCAACATGATCGATCCGGCGTGATTCTCTTTTGGTTCATGTAGCCTACCACCAAGTACTTGGGATAAAAGGCCTAGTTGTTGTTGTTGTTGATAAATCTGCATCCAAAACCCAAATCCTACAGACTTTATTCATGTAAAGGCACAGAAGCAACTACACCTTATCTTTTCCATTGTGGATCCTAAGCAGAGGGGAGTGGTCTCCTGTGTGTGTGTGGTAAGTGGAATTTAGAAAGAAAGTGTATATTCTTTTGAGTTTCTAATTATATGGGGAGTCAAAGAAAGTTGACATTCTAAACTAGTTCTGTTGGTTGGCGTATGAAAACTTTGTAATGTCCCGTTTCTTCAAGGTGTATGGAAACGGAGAGCGCTACTAGCGGGTACGTATAATACGACATACACGAGGCCAAAATGTAATAAGGTAAGCATAGCAGGAATTAAGCGAACAATAATAAGATCTCACCAAAATATAAGGAAGATAGTTCTATAGCCATATAAAGAAGGTACAACGTATCCACAACTGAATTAAAACAAGCACAATCTTGAATAGTACAGATATAAGGTATAGGGAACAATGTGAACAAGAATATATAAATCATGAATTCATGTCTTTTACAAAATACACCAAAATATAAAAGAAATCCTAGGAGATTTCTACTGCTCTGCCTACTCCAAAAATTACGGGTCGTCAACTGTCAACACCTGAGCTTGTGAGGTAGCTCAGGGTCAGACTTGGTATGTAACAAAAATCAAGATCATGCTCAGGACAATAAATGTACAATGGTACTAGCATAATCATGAGGATCTATATCATGCATGACAATTAACGAATAGTATATAACATGTAAGGAAAAGTAGTAAATGCAATCTAACAATCATGACAATAAAGAAAACAAGTAATGATAACTTCTAACAAGTCTACCACACGTATCTTGTATATCCATGAGAGAACCAGAGGAAAACACTTAGCATATCCGTGAGAGAGCCGGAGGAAAACACTTATGCATACCATACTACATAATGTGCTGAACATTTTAGAAGTGACTCCCACATACTCAAATATAGTAGCCTACATACATCACTACGACAAATAAAAATGAACTTATTGCAGATCCTTTATGCAATCCAATTGTGATAAAAAAATCACTTGTTAGGCGGCCACAAGTTCTGATATTTGCCTCTATTTTATTGTACATATCTTTAATTATGTCAATATATCTGAGTAGGACTCTTTTTTGGTTAATGTCCACCATAATATCTTTCTTGATATCTTATCACGAACTTTCTTAAATTAATAAAGATCATATGTAAATCTCTACTTTTCTCTCAAATTCACTATATAAGTTGAAGCAAATGAATAGCTGCTGTCATCGATCGACCCAACATAAACCTAAACTGGTTCTCTGATACTCTTGCCATTCTAGCTTAACCTATATTCAGTTGCAACCTTCCCAAAGATCCATGGTAGGACATATAAGTTTTATTCTGAGGTAGTTAGAACAATTCTGAATATTACTCTTGTTCTTAGGGTACTCTTGCTTCACTAATTAAGCATCTTTTTGGTTTGCAAAATATGTTTAAAGTGGTATGTTAGTGATCTCAACCATCTCTCTTAGATATCTCCATATTTCAATAAGAATTCTATCTTGACTAATAGCTTTTCATAATTTCATCAAGATCCAACTAAATTCTTAATCTAATCAAATCAAATCCAACTAAATCCAATCTTATCTCTATCACTATACGTATTCCGATTTGACAACTTTGATCTAGCAGCAGCATTGCCAGTAATTCGTAGATATTCAATTGACTCTTGTTCACTTGTTACATTCTCCATCTCCTGAGCCATTTAGCATGAGCCTACGAAGATAAAAATTGGTTCAACACTTAGTATTCAGTAAAATGTAACTCACCTTATGCGGATTATTATTACTTCCCCAACAAAACTGAAAAAAAAGGAATATCAGTGGAAACTTGGAGCTCAGGTCAAACATGTTTTTTGGGAAACTGTGGCATAGAAAGGCAAACTTGGAAAATTAGCATTCAATATCATGGGAAACGTTTGTGCTTTCGAATGTGATGCCCTCCGAATGCTCCTGTCATTCAAGTCACTTTCGCACCTTTACATTCCTCTTGTAGTCCGTGCAATATCTTTTGTTATATATATATATATATATATATATATATATATATATATATCTATATATGATACAAAATAAAAAAAAACTCAATCCGCAATGTCGAATGAAAGGTCAAGTCAAAGAATAAAGAGAAAAACGAATCTGTGCACACTTCATCAGAACAGTCTCTGATTCAGATTATATATATATATATATATATATATATATATATATATATATATATATATATATATATATATATATATATATATATATATATATATGCGTGTGTGTGCAGAGAATTGACAGTGATACAGCTGACCAGCTGAGGAAAGACCCTTTACTAAAAAAAAAAGGTTGGCCTTCTGTCTGCAGTTCCCTTCTGTGGCTGCAGGCCTGCTGAGGTACACATAAACAGACACCACCCATAAAAGTAAACAAAAGAAAATCCCCAGTAACCACCCAAAAAAAAAAAAAAACAAAAAAAAGAAACAAAACCAAAACAAAAAGAAAAGAAAAACCCTAGAGACCATTATAAAAAAGAAGAAAGACCAATAGTGTGCTTTGATTTATAGTCAAAATCATAATTGTTCTGATTTTTATCTGATTTCTGCAAAGATCAGTCTGTTTTCTTAAATTGAAGTTATTGCATAAGATATGGAAAGCCCATAGTTTCTTAAGTTGTGAACTTGTAATGTCCAAAAGCATTCACTTTGAATAGGAATTTCCAATTTCTTGATTATGTGTTCTAGTCAGATAGAATTGTCTAGTTTTACCTGGTTCCTGAACAGTGCATCAATGAACTTTTTGAAAATTAGGCAGCTGAAATTGAATTAAAGAAACCCATAACTTCTTCCCAACCATTCTAATACTATTTCAGTAGAAAGCTTAAATTTTTTGAAGTCAGAATAGTTCATTTTCTTTGAAGTTCATATGGATATTTTTCATAGCCAGACAACTAATGAATATTCTAAATCTCACAAAAGGAAAGCAAAAAAAGAAAAGAAAAAAAGCATGGAGTTTAAGCAGCTTAATTTGTGACTAGCCTTGTCATCTCTTTTCCTTTTCATGTTTATTTTCCAACAGTTTTTAAGTTTGATTTTTCATTTTTGTTGTTAATTACCTTACTTTCTTTTCGCATTTTCTTGTGAAATTTGGTGATACACAAATCTTTATTAGAATTTTGAACAGATGCAGCTCTGTTTAATTCAGGTGTGTTTCTTTTTTCGTAACTTAGTATGAGTGACTTTGCTGGTTGTTGTTTAGGTCATAAGTCTTCTGGAAGGTGGCCAGAATGGAACAGGAAAACATGCAGAGTCATATAGTGCAAAACCCGCACCGGTTTCTGCTGTGCAGATGCCGGACCTAATTGATACAGGTGATTCAGATGATTATGGAACTGAATCTTCACTGCAGAAGACTGTTGACCAAAACATTGGGAATCTGATGTCATCTGGTTCTTTGGTTGATGATCTGTTTGGGGATAGCCCTGTAGTTGATCCAAGCAACAGTGGTGGTAGAAGTGAAGATGACCCATTTGCAGATGTTTCTTTCCTTGTGACGGAAGAGAAACAACATGATGACATATTCTCTGGCCTGACAGTTGATGATAAAAGATCTGATCATGAGCTAAAAGTTAGTAAAGAGTCTGGATTACTTGACCTTTTCAGTTCGAATGCCGATTTATTACAAGAAACAGAAGCCTGTAAGAGGAATGTGCATGACATGATGGCTGGTTTTTCTCTTAATGGAACAGCCCAAGGGAAGGAGCAGACTGGAGCTTCTGCAGTTTCCTTCATGGGAACTTCCTTCCTGGATGGGATCAATCAATCTGGCCAGATAGCTACGGATCAATCTGGCCAGATGCCTGCAAATGGTTCTTCGAATGGAAGCGTTGGTTCAAACTCCAGTTTTCCTATGGCTCCAATTCAATATAATATGGCCCCAAATATGATGTTCAACCCAGCTTTTGCGAACCAGCCAATGAATTATGGGTCTATGGGTGCTTTTATTGCGCAGCAACAATTACTGTTTCAAAATCTTGGAAACTTCAACAGCAGTTATGGGCAGCCTGTTGGGACGGCAATGGGTGAAGGTCATTCTTCTCCACTGCCTGACATTTTCAAAATTTCCAGCAATCCAGTACAAAACCATGCTGTGGCAGTAACCAGCTCAAAACAAGAGGACACAAAAGCTTTTGATTTTATTTCGGTGAGTTAGTCTTTCTTTTTATTTTATTATTTAAAAGTGTTTTGCTTTCTTTTCGTTCTTCATGCCATATTAATAAATGTTGTGCTGTTAAGTACTTGGAACTGTAACTATTATCGTTTCGCACATGTTATGCATGTGAACATTAAAGTTGGAAGTTTTTGGATACCAATTAAAGTTATGGTATATTTGTAAATGCACAATACTTTTTGGATATTTTCAATAAAAATTTGCAAGTGAGGGTCCACGGTTACCAGAAACTACAATACTGCAGATACAAGTGAAACATGTGTGTGCCCATTCTGATGCCAACACCATACAGTGTCCTGAAAATATTGATAACTGTTTTGATACTCTTAAAAAATTTGACCCTTTAAAGACACTTATTAGGCACTTCAAGGATGATATCCGTTAATAAAGTTTAAGTGTTGGGAACTTTAATGGAAATGGTATTTATATAAACTTTATAGTGTATGAAACTTATAGGAAACCATATTACTTGGTAAGTATCACATGTCCAGTACTTTTGAGGATGATATCTTTATTTGTATCGATTTCTTTTTGAAAATGATATCTTACATTTGAATACATTTTTTTATAGAAATAGTACCTTTGCAAGGACATTTGTTGGAAATCATATTAGGAAAATAGAAAGAGGATATGTGAGATTTATGAAATTTATTATTGTATTTTCTTGAAAAAAAAATTATACAACAACAACTAAGCCTTTTATCCCAAGTATTTGGGGTAGGCTACATGAACCAAAAAACGAATCACGCCGGATCGATCACTTTGATAGTCCCTCTCCATTCATTTTTATCAAATAGTATCTCCTCATTTAAATCTCTAGAATCCATATCTTTTCGTATCACCTCCATCCATATTTTCTTCGGTCTTCCCTTCATTCTTTTAACTTGTCCTACATTGATAAACTCCCCTCGTCGAACTGGTGCATTTGTAGGCCTACGTTGCACATGACCAAACCATCGTAAATAATTTTCTCGCATCTTCTCATCGATGGGAGCTACACCTATTTTAGCATGAATATCTTTTTTTCTCACTTTATCTCTCCTAGTGTTGCCGCATATCCAGCGGAACATGCGCATCTCTGCTATACTTATCTTCTGTGAATGACGTTTCTTTATAGTCCAACATTCCGTGCTATATAATAAAGCTGGCCTAATAGCAGTCCTATAAAATTTTTCCTTCAATCTTACCGGAATGTTACGGTCGCATAAAACTCCCGTTGCTCTCTTCCATTTCAACCAGCCAGCTTGTATCCTATGGTTAACATTATTATCGATCTCTCCATCATTCTGAATAATAGAACCCAAATACCTAAACTGACTGCTCATTTGTATCTCTTATCCATCCAGTTTTACAGCATTATAGTATATGGTTCGTCGTTTACTAAATTTACACTTCATGTATTCTGTTTTAGACCTACTCAATTTAAAACCTCTAGATTATAATGTGTGCCTCCATAACTCTAACTTGGCATTTACCCCTGCTCTTGTCTCATCAACTAAGACAATATCATCAGCAAATAGTATACACCAAGGTATCTCATACTGAATAGCTCTAGTAAGCTCATCCAGACTATAGCAAGTAAGAATGAGCTCAATGCAGATTCTTGATGTAATCCAATTATGATAGAAAAATCACTTGTTAAATCACCACATGTTCTGATATTGGCCATTACTCTATCATACATGTCCTTAATTATATCAATATACTTGATGGGAACTCTTTTCTTCATCAATGTCCACCAAAGTATCTCTCGTGGTAGTTTATCATAGGATTTCTCTAAGTAAATGAATACCGTATGCAAATCTATATTTCTCTCTCGGAATCGCTCTATAAGTTGAAGTAAATGAATAGCTTCTATCGTCGATCGCTCCGGCGTAAATCCAAACTGGTTCTCCGATATTTTAACAGTTTGTCGCAATCTATATTCAATTACCTTTTTTCAAAGCTTCATAGTGTGACACATGAGTTTTATTCTCCGATAGTTAGAACAATTATCACCCTTATTCTTATACAGAGATACTAGGGTACTTTTCCTCCATTCATTTGGTATTTTCTTAATTTGTCAAATCTTGTTAAAAAGATCTATCAGCCACTTTACACCAATCCCTCCTAAATATCTCCATATCTCTATAGGAATCTCATCTGGACCAACAACTTTTCTTGATTTCATCCTCTTCAAATCCTCTTTTACTTCAGACTCATTGATTCTGCGCATAAAACTGCGATTCATATTCTCACATTAAATAGTAAGATCTCCCAAATCTTCAGTAAAACTACTATTATATAATCAATCAAAATAATCTTTCCATCTTTCTTTAATTTCTTCGTCTCAAATTAAAACTGTTTTATCATCATTTTTAATACACTTTACAGTACATAAGTCTCTAAACTTTCTCTCTCTGATTCGAGCAATTATATATATATATATATATTCTTTTCTACCTCTTTATTACCCAACTTCTCGTACACTTGTTTGTATAATTTAGTTTTTGCATCCCGAGTAGCTTTCTTAGCCTCCTTCGCTAATTTATACTTCTCAAAACTTATTCCATCATTATTATTATTTTTCTTCAAATTTTTATAAAGTCTCGCTTGATCTTAATAGCATTTTTAGCTCTTCATTCCACCATGATATATCCTTATATGGTGGAGTACCGCCCCTCGACTCACCAAATATATTTTTAGCTATTCTTTTAATGCAGCTAGTCATTTTGTTTCATGTTACATTAGGATCACCATGGTCCCTCCAATTTACTTCTTGTACTACTCTATCTATAAAAACTTTTTAATTACCTTCTAATCGCTACCACTTAATTTTAGGATCTAACTTATACTTAATCTTTCTAAGTTTTTTTTCTAATCTGAATATCTAAAATTAAGAGTCTATGTTGGGTAACTGCATTCTCATCTGGCACTACCTTACAATCGATACAACTAGCTCTATCTACCCTTCTAGTTAAAAAGAAATCTATTTGGCTTTCATTCGATCCACTTTGAAAAAAAAAATTATATTGCTTATAATAAATTATATACTTTCATTGGGGTACTCATAGAATAAGTTTTATACACACATATATGATGACCATATGATACTACTTTATAGATGAATAGTTATAAACATAACACTTTTTACTAAACATATTACTCAGTAATGAGTAAGTTGACTTTTACCTTTTAGATGCAAGAGCTTGTGCTTCTAATGGATGCTAGCTAAGGTACGTTGCTGGCTATATGATATTAAAAGGTGTAAACAGTTATGAACTATATGTTAAAAATCTTAATAAGTGATTAATATTTTTATAGAAAATTGCAATCGCAATTTCGTATATAAGTAAATTAAATGTATTTTAAATAACATCCTTTTGGTGTCATCGTTTCCTTAAAGTATTATATAAGTTTCTTAAAATTCTCTTTTTCCATGTCGCATAGTATCTTTTAGTGCTATAAATGTTCCTCACAAGTGTTAACTATTATTTCATTTTTAAGTTTCCTTTTTCATTTAAGTATCTCTGATATTTTTCTAGCGTATCAAATATAATCTCTTTAGTATCATGAAAGTCTCTTATCAACTTTCCTATTGTTTCTCTAAAGTTTCTTTTGAGTGTTGCAGTATCACGTTCCCTATGACTTTTTTGGGTGGCGTATTCTGTGTCCATGTCTTGTATTAGGGACTATGATGCACCTACACATTGAAGAGGGTGATATATATATATATATATATATATATATATATATATATATATATATATATATATATATATATATATATATCCGATACTGGATTCTTCTGCAATTCTTGGATTCTACTATATATTTTGGTGTGTACAGATCAACACAATCTATATATACGTGCTAGATATGTTTCAAATGTATTCTTACGTAATGGGGTACAAAGATGAGTCAAATTATAATTACTTAAATCATAACGATGCACTTATAATTGTTCAAAATATACAAAGTAAAATATTAATTAATGAATGTATATGTGGAGAATATGTATCCATATTTTTTAAGATTTTGTGCATAGTATCTTATCGTAGCTGATACTGGTGTCTGCATCTGTGCAAAGGTGAGGGACATATGAATGAGACAACCAATCCCAATGTAATTAGGCCCATTTGGAAGAAAGTTTAATTATCCTACCTCTATTTTTCTGGTAGAGGTAGGATTAACTTAACTCCAAAACCTCAGCTGAGGGTTCTTTGGAAAAACTTTGGCATTGAGATAACTCCAGTAATCTCAAACTTTAGAGATAACTCTGAAATAATGGCAGCAGCAAAACTGCACTCAAATATCTGTTAAAAAGCATCACAAATTGGTATTAGGAAAACTGGAGTTAGTGGCTTGCAAAATGAAGTTTACATAACAAATACCTCCACTTAAAATTTACCTCCAGTTTTATAGAGCCCATTCCCAAATAGGCCCTTACTAGCCCCCCAAGGGTTTGCATTTACTATAGCAGAGCAGATACTGACACCAAAATGTTTTGTTAGTTCATTTGGTACCTGATAGGGACATATTTCTGTTCTGCATCTATTTTTTGTATAATGCAAATTCATTTTCCTACAAACTTTTATTATCGTTAGTCAAGACAAAAAGTCACCAGTATGTACAGTCATGCATTTTAATTTAGTTACCTAAGTTCCTCCGATTTCTTACTAAAAAAAATACAAAATAACTATAGGCTTACATGATAGCCTCCATAGGTTGTTAAAAAATATATATAGAATGTTTTTTTTTTTTCTTTTAAAGCCAGAATGGGCACTTTTTTGTCCATTCTTGCTACATCATATTGTTCTTCCCAGTGAAATGTTACTGAGGCAAATACTGGATGGAGAGTTAGTAACTCTTCCCTCTTGATATTGATATGATGGTAAATTTACAGTATATTGTATCTGTAAGAAAACCCCTTGACCTTGTAAATTTAATTGGAGTTATTGTCCTTCCTTGCTTTCTTGTTCGTTCTTTCATATATTTTTGTTTTTGTTTTTTCTGTTTCCTTTAAATCTGCAGCATGAGCAAGCTCTTTATATTATTACAGCTTTGAAGGAATGGTTCTACTACTTGGGTGTTATTTTCTAATCCCTCGTTTTCTAGCTTTTGGTACTATGAACATTAGAATTGCAGGTTCTTAAGCCCTATGTGATATATATCTCAAGTATGATGCTGTCTACATTATTGGCTTATGTTGCAGGATCAGTTGTCTGCAGCTCGTGATTCAAAAAGAGTTCTGTGAATCTACTATGACGGTGAATAGAGTGGATGTTTCTTGCTAGGAGTCTCCATGAACTGAAGATATTTTATACAGATCCAGGGCCTGGCGAGGCAGTCTGAAGTTTTTTTTCCCGTCACAATAATGTATTCAGCTCCTCGAAGCTGCATGAGTTACCCCATCCCCCTCACCCACCCTTTCCTTATAGTTGGTTATACACTTTCCGTTATTAAAGAGCTGTTGTAATATATATATTTATGTAACGAAGGCCACATGTGCAATTTGCCAGTTGCTCATATACACTTCCATTTGTTTTTCTTAACATAATAATGGCTATGTTTGGGGCTTGCCTTGTAACATCTGCATGTGCCTCTGTTTTTTAATACAAAGTTCTCTATGGACCGCTGGCTTTCGCGCTGAATTGTGGATGGAAAGTCACCACCCTTGTTAAAAGCTGTTCACATTCTGTTTTTGATGCTTCGTCGGTTAGGAATCTAGTTCTTACAAGGATATATCACCTGTTAGTAGTCGGGCTGTTTCGAGCATGTTAGCCTCCGCTTCTACTCAATTTCTATTAAATGTCTCCATGGCCAATTACTGTGTTGAATCAGGGCCGTATTGTGAGAATGAGAGGTCTGAGGCTAAAGGAGAAGTGGCTCTGGGAGAAGGCATATGGTCTACAATCGTCGAGGTAATTTTTTTTTTATTTTTTTATTCCACTTCAATCAATGATGCTTGTACGTTCTACAGTGAATGGCTCCTCCATCAGCTCCTCCAACCACCATGGGACAGTAGTTTCTTGCCATCAGCTCCTCCAACCACCATGGGACGGTAGTTTCTTGGCAACCAATTCGTTTTAGTTACACTTTCTTGATTAATCGAACTTATAACCCAATTTCCTTCTCTATGGAAAGGTTCCCCTTCTTTGCTCTCTAGATGTGATTAGTGTTGAGTATAGAGAAGAGGGAGGAGAACAGAGCCACTATTACTGACTATACTACTACTTAATGTAGTTTAGCTGCACATATTAGCCACCTCTCTACTACTACCTAATGTAGTTTTCCTGTACATTTGAGCCACCTTTTTCCATTTCTTTTTAATATTTTATAAAACCATAATTATAACTACATAAAAAATACGATAAGTAAATCATCGAATTAGTTGTAGGTTGTATCAATATAAATAAAAAAAGAAAACAAAATGAAAAACACTGTATATAAAAAGAACTTTATACCAAAAATTAAGAACCGTACAAATTATTCTAATATAATTTTACTTATTACATACTTTTAATAATAATTTAAGATGAAGCTAATAAGCTCAATAAGATGTCAATCAATTCTAAAATAAATACTACATTCTAATAGGAATACAGAAAATTATAAAGTCACATCTCAAATATAGAAGGGCACACTCCACCTCTCACATTGTAGAGGGACCCACACACTCATATATGTGTGCTTATATATTTTGGTGTTCCTTTATAATTTTCTTAGGATTAGACCTTTATAAAAAAACAAAATTTTTTAGTTTTTAATATAAACTAGATTGATTACGGGTTAGATTTAGGTCTGTGTTGACACTCGAAGTAAAATAAATAAATAATTATAAAACCACATCCCAAATATCCAAGACCCAAGGGGAAATCCTTTCAACTGGCACACCACTCTATTTTTAATAGCATTAATATTCTTTAGGCATACCCTCTTTTTTCCAAATATCCTCTCCTCCCTAAAAACAAGCTCCCACTAAACCTGCCTATCGGGCCGTGCCCAGCCCAGTAGGCCCAAGCTCGGCCAGCCGGCACGGCACGGTGGGCCCGTGCCGTGCTCGTACCGGCCCATGTTATTTAAAAAAACAAATTTTTTTTTAAAGAGGATACTTAGCTTCATTTAACTAGATTTAATAAGAAGTAATAACAATAAAAAAAATTATATTATATTTAATCTCATTACATTCATATAATTACTCTATAAATCTCTTTAGAAGTTATAAAAAGCCCGAAGAGAGGAGAGAGGACCCTAACCGTCACCCTCAACTTATTCTTAATATCTTTTCTAAGAGATTTATGAGTTAAAAATTACAAAAAAAAAAATTAAAAATACATGAAAATCCTTACAAATTTAAATACTTTTAATCATACTTCATTTTCTTCTGATAAGTCTAAGGTCTCTAGTACAACTTCATTAGTCAAGTCTTGTTCGCTATCTTCTGCGTCGTATCAATTCTTCAAGCAGACACACATTTCCAATGTGTCCGATGCCATTGAGGTTCTCAAGTCCGTGAGCACTCTATCACTTGCGCTAAAAGCAGACTCCGATACTACAGTAAATACCGGAGGAGTTAGTAGATCACCGGCCATGTTGGAAAGTATGGGATATGTTTTTTTCCTGTGATTTCCACCATGCGAAAATATCAAAAGATTCATAATTTTCAGGGGATGCGTTATCTTCATAGTTAGCTCTCTCTAAATAATAATGTAATTCATTAAAATATGTACTAGTTTGTCTTACCTTTTTTCTGTGAAATACAGATAATATTATTGGATTACGAATTTTCCTAGTAGATGGTTCTTTTGTAGTTTGTGTTGGCACACCATACATATCTTCATATGTTTTCTACATAATATTTAAACATATTTTAATATCATTAACTAAATCCCTCACATTATTTTCATAAGACATATTTGTATAAAATAAATCTATTAATATTTCAAGTCCATCTAACTTGCAACGGGGATCCACAACAATTGCAAAATATAATAAGTATGGAAATTCTTTAAAATATTTATTAAATTTACTTTCCATAGGTTGAACAATAATTTCAAGTAGGGTAATTTTTACATTCATTAAAAACCGAACTAATTTCGGTTAGATAATATAATGTAATGTGTGTAATTGGGTAATAAGTTCCTGACAGTGCTCTAGTTGCAATTTCAAATTTGCTTAAAAACTTAGTAATGCAATGTAACTGGTGTCATTCATTATTATCTAAACTATATATTGGTGAAACCATTTCATTAAAAGTATTTATTACATTTTCATACTGAATAGCTATGTTTAATATTTTATATGTAGAATTCTATCTTGTTCTAACATCTATAGTACAATTCTAGGTGATATTTTTAGATTTTTACATATTTGTTTAAATACTTATCTTCTTGGCCCACTATCTTTAATAAAAAGTAATGTATACTTAAGTTTCATTAGTGAATCATTTACTATTTTTAATCTATCTTGAATGCATAAGTTTAGTATGTGGAAAATACACCTAACGTGGAATAATTTTCCATCTAGAATTGGTTTTGTAATATTTTTAAGAATTCTAATTGCGGCCGTATTTTCAGAAGCATTATCCAAAAAAATGGTAAATATTTTTTTTCTATTCCAAAAGCTGAAAAAACACTTAGAAGGGATTGTGATAAATTATGTGCATTGTGAGGAAATTCAAATACCCTAAACCCTATTATTATTTTCTGTATGCACCATTCTTGATCTATATAGTGTGCCGTTACGCATAAATAATTAGTCATATTCTTTAGCTTCCAACAATTTATATTTATAGCAACTCTAAAAATTAAAGAAGTAAAAATAGCTATTAAAATATCCCTATGCTCTTTATATAGTTTGAATATGTCGGATGTAAATGTTAAACGTGGGACTTTTTTATATTCGTCAGTAAATGCTGATTTACAAAATCTTTCAAATTTGCGATTTTTCGAAAAAGTAAATGATTGTTCGTCATGTATTATAAATCTTACTAAATGTTCTCTTGTTTTAATTGGATCATATTTACGTATACCTAATGATCCACCAAATGTGCTTATTTGTGTTTGATATGGTACATTTGGTGGGTGAGTTTTTTCTAGGTATCTTTTAAGATGACCCATTTCGCTATCTAAATAAAACGAAAAAATTTTATGACAGTATTTACACTTAGCTTTCCTAACACTATTTTCTATTATTTTTTCAAAATGTTTCCATATGTCCGATCTAGTAGCCCTAGTAGATGTAGTAGCTTGTATTTTGGGTATATTTGTATCAGTTGGTTCTTCCTCAGATACAAAAAATGGTACTTGAGGAGGTTGTTCTAAGAATTGATATATTTTTTGATATTCTTCATTAGTTAAAAAGGGAGTAAAAGAACCCGTGGTTTGAGAGGAAGAAACGCCAGACGAGTTTAGATCCATTTTAATAAAATCCCAAAAAAAACAAATAAAATTCTCAAAAAAACTTTAAATTATAAATACCTGTTAACCGGTGAACTATTTGAGAGAGAGAGTGAAATATCTAGTTAGAGAGATGAATCTGGAAACCGAAATAGCGAAAAAACCTTGCTTCAAGAAGAAAATTTGCTTGGATCTTATTTGGGAAACTTGCTTACTTGAGACTTCTTGATCACTTGATTGAAACTTGCTACTTGCTTTACTTGAGACTTTTTGAGACTGAAAAATTTTAGAAGATTTTTGAGAATGGATTTGGTTGTATAAGAATGATGAATGATAATAAATGAGATAATGAGATATTTATAGAGAAAGAAAGGTTTTAATTTGCAAAAAAAAATTATAAAACCCCCCCCAACAGCTATTTTGACCGTTGGGGGGAAAAATCTGCAATTTAAAATTGCAAGAAACCTTCGCAAAAAAAATTGCAAAACCCCCCAAATTTAGCCAACGGCTATTTTTTTAAAGAAAAAAATAAAAATAAAAATCCATGCCGGGCCGCACCGTGCCACCGGCACGGCTGGCCTGTGCTCGAGCCGAGATGCCAGGCCGGGCGTGCCCAACGGGCCACCCGGCCCAGTAAATAGGTCCAACTCCCACCACCATCTCCCATTTTTGACCACGCTCCATTAGCAACAACTGCTACCCCCAAACCCTCCTCCCTCCCTCCCTCCTCCTCCATCCTTCCTCCTCCTCCCCCCCCATCCCCCGGCAAATCCTCCCTCCTCCTTCTCTCTCTCTTTGTGAACCGTCACCCCCTCCCTCAACCCTCCTCCTCCCTCTTCTCTACAAACTTGTCACCACCTCTTCTCCCTCCTCCTTCCCTCTTTGTGAACCTCCCTCCTCCTTTCCTCTTTGTGAACCTCTCTCCTATCCCTCGCCTCCTCCTTTCCTCTTTGCGAACCTCACTCCTACTTCTCCTTCCCCTCCTACACACCCCCCCAACACCCCCCCCCCCCCCCCCCCTCTCTCTAACCCTAACATTAACCTTTTCCTTGTAAAACCCCTCCATTCACCGCTTATCCCAACCCCTTTCATTACTTGTTGTCCCTTACCTTGGTCACTCCTCTCAAAACCATCACCCCGACTCTGCTCATCACTGTCAGGCAGACCCATACACAATTCAAGGGATAGTTGCCGCCCATGAGTTTTTTTTAAATATAATATATGTTTTGATAATTTTTCAAGCATGCTCCTCTTAAAATCCTCAATTTTCTAATTATGCCCCTCTAAATTTTTAGTTCGCAATTATAAAGATCATGATGATGAGAGATGAATGGTTTAATAAGTGAGTAAAAAAAATTATATCTCATTTTTGAACTGAATAAAATATTTTGTTTAAACCCAAAAATATATGACAAAAATGTCTGAAGATGATATTTTTATTGTAATGTCTTAAATTATTTAATAGAAAATTTATATTACTATTGTAATACTATAAATTTATATATAAATATACAATAAAATATTTTGAGTTAGGGGCTCTGTCTTCACACCCTCGGTAAGGGCGCTTGGCCCCACACACTTATGACAAGCTCCCTAGATAACTCAACATCCGAATAACTTTGCCCTCTCTCCCTCCAGTTCGAATGTCCAAGTCTGTTGCTAGCTATTGCCAGTACCATCCCCACTCGACCTTACCTTAACCCTAACCTCTTAGAACTAAGATGAAAAAGAGGGTATATTTGTTAAAAAAAAAAAAAATAACAAGCTTATAACTAAAACCAATTCAGGTGAAGTGCACCATTAAATATTTGGAGTGCGCCTTTGTAATTACTCAAAATAAATTAGTTTTGTTTCTTGGACTACAACTAATAAAATCTATCTAACATCAGGCTTAAGGAAGAGCAAAAAAAAGAAAGAAAAAAAAATTGAGAGCCCTACTAAAAAGCGAGGCTCAAAGCACAGCCTCAGTGGCCTAGTAGTTGGGCCGAGCCTGACACCCCATAAGAGGAAAAGTATAAGTCACTATACATTATTAAATTAGTCCATAATGTCATGTTATAGTTCAATTCAATATCATTTCCTTTAAAATTTATAAATATATTTAAGTTAACAAATCTAAAACAGAAATTTTTCTTTAATTTTTTATTTTAACTGTAATATTGTCGGGCACCATGACCTCCTCCTAATAATGTCAAGGCACACGAATCCCACTTTTTCCATCTTATACACACACATACACATATATGTATACATATACATACACACATACACACACACATATATATGAGAAAATAGAAATGATCTGACAGCTCATGCAAGTTACCTGAGCTGCAGTTCATTTCCACTATTTTCAATAATTATTTTTTTTAAAATTCTTTTGGATTATGATCTCGACCCCTAGGGTTTACTCATACCCAATTTCGTGGGTTTTAGTTTTGATTTGATCCTCCATTAAATTGACACAATTTTTTAATGGTTTTCAATGAATAAACATTTTATACCCACTTGATAAAAGTTTAAATGAATTTCAAAATTCATGAAATTTAATCTTATTAAGATTAAAGAGATAGAGATTCTAATTCTAGAAAAAAATAAAGAAAAATTATTAGATTACTGTATTTTAGCCACTAGCTCACTCAATTTTTCCTAAACTGGCTGCTCACTTACAGTAATCCCCATATATATATATATATATATATATATATATATATATATATATATATATATATATATATATATATATATATATATATATATATAGGGATTACTGTAGGTGAGCCGCCAGCTCAGGAAAAGTTACATGAGCTAGCGACAAAACTATAATGATTAAATAATTTTTCTTCAATTTTTTTTTACAATTACTATCTCTACCTCCTTAACTTCTTTTGGATTAAGTTTCATAAATTTTGAAGTTCATTTACCCTTTCAACAAGTGCATACAAAATGTTTTATTCATTAAAAACCGTTAATTTTGTGTTAACTCGATGGAGGACCAGATCAAAACTAAAACCCAAGAAATTGGGAATGAGTGAACCCTAGGGGATCGAGATCATAATCCAAAAAAAAAATTTAAAAGATTATTGAAGATAGTGGAAATGAACCGCAGTTAAGGTAACTTGCGTGAGCTATCAGCTCATTTCCATTTTTCTCATATATATATATGTGTGTGTGTATGCGAAACAAAAAGTAAAAACAGGAATCAGAAAATTGCTTTAATGAGGGTTTAATGTTTGATAATTAAACAAGAATTGTTCTCATACATGCACAAAACTTACAACATTCTCTTCGATCCATGTTAGAAAAGAAACAACAATACTACATAGTGTGATTGCCGCATTTAAAATGACAGTAAGGAGTAAGGAGAAATAAGATATACTAAAACGGATGTAAAATCTTAGAGGACTATAATTAGATTTCACACCCACACACACACACCCCCCCCACCCTCCCCCAATTTTCTTTGCCTATACCAAGGACTTAATCTTACATGTATTAATTTAATTGTATGTTATTCTATATCTCATTATATATGACATCTGTATGATATTACATATTTATTTATTATATTTTACATTTGAGACCATCTTGTTACACTCTGTATACAAGAAATTTCAGTTTATACATAAGTTATATATTATGTTTTTTTTTTTTTTTTTTTAACTTTTTCCTATTAATGTCAATTTCTATCACTTTGCGATTCTATTTCCTACTGGATCTGACCCTTGAGTTATCTTCACGAGCCCAAATGGTAGAAATTTTGAGAAGAACCTACTAGCTGAACGATCATACATCCAGGAGTAAGCCGATCTCCGGTCAATTATATAATACTTTATTTTCCGATGTAATCATCATAGATTTAGTAAAAGATATAATCAGTTTTAACTTATATTCCTGTTTTTTAACGAGCACTGTTCTTGTAATAATCTAAATGATAATTTTCTTTAGAATTGTTATGGATTGTAGCAATTTAGTTTCTTCCTGTTGTATAATCTGATTCTGTGGTTTTTTGTTATTAAAGGTCTCGCATACATTCTTGGGTTACCCGCTAGTAATGACTTACCTATATATGAAATACATTGTTAAAACTTATGGAGTGTAGTTTGGTGCGTTATAGGATGACCTTACCATTTGTTATTAGAGTATGAACCATCATTTTATGTGCATAATTGAAGAATATGATATAAAAAAGGTCTGAAAAAGACTAAATTTAATAAAGTTGTTGGTCCATACGATATTTTTGTCGAGCTATGCATATACTTAGAAGTGATAGGCGTGAGATGATGCCTCTTTAATAAAATTTGACAAACTAAAAGTGCCAAATGAGAGAAAGAGTATCGTGGAACAAATGTGATATTCAGAGTTGGTCTATTTATTATGAAAAACTCATGTGTCATCCACTATGAAATTTTGATAAAGGGTAATTTAAAAATATTAAAGCATAATTTTAAAAATTAGAGAACTATTTGAGTCAATGGTGGGGCAATCGTCGACATTGCCTATTCATTTGTTTTGTCAACATATAAAATGTTATGAGAGAGAATTATAGATTTATATATGATCTTTATTAATTAAAAAAAAACTTATAATAAAGTACTGAAAGCAGTGTTATACTTGACATTGATAAAGAAGTGAGTCCTTATTACAAGGACAGTTATAGAGTAGTGACAAGTCTCAACAAGTAATTTTTTTATCACAATTTGTTGAGTCAATGGTGGGCCAATCATCGATATTGTCTATTCATTTGCTTTTTCAACATATAAAATGATATGAGAGAGAACTAGAGATTTATATATGATTTTTATTAATTTAGAAAAAAAACCTATAATAAGGTACTGAAAGCGGTGATATACTTGACATTGATAAAGAAGTGAATCCTTATCACAAGGACATTTATAGAGTAGTGACAAGTGTTAAAACTTGTGCTGACTAAATAAGTAATTTTCTTTATCACAATTGGATAGTATCAAACGTATGTATTGAGTCCATTCATATTTGTTATAATATTGAATGAGATTACTAGAGTTATTTAGAATGAGATGAGATTACTAGAGTTATTCAGGATAAAACATCTTACTATATGTTATTTGCAGAAGGTATTAGGGGCGATAAAGAGTTATTTGCAGAAGGATAAAACATCTTCCTAGGCAATAGGGGCGAGCATCAATCTGTTCGGTTCGTATTCAGACAAACATTAGCTCTCATAAAACCAAATGAATTTTAGAAAACCGAACCAAAACCGATCAAATTTGATTCAAAATTGAAATCGAACCAAATTTTGGTTAGGTTTTGGTCAGTTTTAGTTTTTGGGCCATAAGCCCCATGGTAAAAAATTTCAATAAGGAAATACTCTTGGTCAATAACTATATAGTCCCCTAATATAAACCAAAAACTAGAAATAAATATGTCCATAAGTATACTTTAATTAGTTATTAAACAAAAATTTACTATTTAAAAAAGTTACCTTCTCAAAATTTGAAATATATGAAATAATAAAAATTCATATATTTTGTTTTTTTTCTCGATTTCGGTTTTATACAAAAGGATTCTGAAACTCATGTAAAAATTCGGTATTCAAATCAAACAAAATCGAAAACCAACTTATCCGACCCGGTAGGGTCAGCTCAATGGTTCTTAGATTTAGTTTGGTTTTTGCAAAATTTAGCTCAGCCTTACTAAGAGATGAGATAAGAGTATGGGTAAATATTAAAACTCGAAATTCTAATTTATGTAGGTCCAAAACAGAGATGTAGAGTCTAATTTTATTAAAGGGAATATTCATAACTATAGTGTTGTCAAACTGGACGAACGAGATACTGATGGACAATTGGCTTAGGTACTTCTGTTTTTATCATCCAAAAAGGATTGGGAGATTAATGTTGTCAACCATAGAACCCAAATTAGCTGGTTAAAATAGACGAATGTAAGTCTGCGACTTTATTATTTCTTTAAGGCTGAAGGGAAAGTTGGATAGCTGTTAGGTTAGTTTTATTATATGACACAGATATTGGACTATAAAAAGATATCATGCATAGAAAGATGTATGTAGCATATGCATACTTTGTTAGGTGTATGGTAATACTGGGAGAAATAAGTGAGAAATTAAGGCATTCCAGTTAAGATAGCAAGCCCTTTTGAAGAGAAGATGTAGCAATTGTGCCTACGATGATTTGGTCATAGGCAATATAGACCTACTGATACATCAATTTAGAGAGTGGAGCTTATTAATAGAGAGCATGTTAAAAGAACAGAAGGACCAACGAAGAAAAATATATAGTTTAAGACATCACCATTGTTTCATTACAACTGATATAGGATCTCTTCCTGCTTTACGAGGAAATGTCGATCTTGAGTTTTAAATCTCATGGGAGAGTTTAGCTTCTTGTTCGCTGCCAGGTTTTGATTACTCTTTGTGGCTTTACTCGCAAAATTCCGAGTCATCAACTTTGCGGAAATTATTTATTCATTGATTGAGCCTAGGATCAAATTCTAATATTTTCTCACTAAGACTGCACACTATCTGCTTGATGTTCTCCTCTCTTTAATCTATGCTTTGTCTTGGGGACAGAAACACTATTGGCGGAAAAAAAGTTATTATAATTCAAGCCCGAAAATGAGTTTAAAAAGAGCAAAACTAGAAGATTAAAATACTTTAGAGAGTTAAACTAAAATACAGTGAGGAGATCCAAGAGTACAAGATACAAAACTCATGCGGAAAAAAATTCAAGCAATGTTATCATAATATTGCCGCTAAATAGGCAATTTGCTGCCAATTGGCGGCACAAATAGCGCTTCGCATGCTGAGTTTTCTTCGTAGGCTTTGATGTAATTTTATAGTTTTTTTTTTTATATTAGAATTAGGGTTTGATTTCCGAAAACTATATATTGGCCGTATCCTTATAGTCTAGGGTTTTTTTATGAAGTAGTTAATATAGAATTACGATATAGTTTGTACTCATTTTTAATTTAATAAAATTAGGATTTTGCTGAAGGAGTGACGACCACAATACTGGACTCCAGAGCTTATTCTCTTTGCTCTTCAATTTTTCTTAGCTAATTTATTTTAATTATTTTCTAGTTTAGATTTATTTGCTTTATAGATTAGATTTAATTGCTTTCTATGAATAAAAATTTGATTTTGCTTGTTAGAAATATGAGTAGCTAATTTAGCTTAGCTCTAAGATGTAGATGAAGTTAGGATCCACCATTTAATTACTCTCTAGAATTTTTTTCTTAAATAAAATAAATAAAGACATGATTTTTCTATGAAAAAATTAAAATACAAGAACTTGAAAATTAATACTTTGATAATTATACTTGAGTTAAGTTTCTTGATAGCCTATACTTAGTTAGGATTTGGAGTTGTTGGTTTTCATCTTATTCAAAGAAATATCTAATGATTTAGTTTATTTTTATGAAAAGTAGTATCTTTGATGAGTTATACTTGCACACCACTTAATAGCTCATGCTTAGGGCATTTTAAATAAAAGTTAAACTAAAATATCAAATTTTTATGATAGAAGAAGTTAATAGAAGTAAGAACATGGTTGAAAACTGGTGGATTCTAGATCTTAGACTAATTAGAATAACTCTCAAATTCAACTTAGAATCCTTTATTAGTCCGTTAGACTATAGAATTAGTAAGAATTACAAAATACCTGAGATCTCTGTGGGACGACTTGTATAGCGCTACAACCGACACTGTGCACTTACAGTTCAATTTTCACATCAAGTTTTTGGTGCCGTTGCCGGGAATTGACGATATTTTTCTTGCTTTTTCTAACGTTTTACGGGTTAATAGTGTGTATTGAGTGTGTAGGGATCTGAAACTTCAGATACAGAAAGCAAAAATAGAAGAAAGGAGTCTTGAAAGTGTACTGCAAAAACTAGAGAGCTAAGCTCGTTCGTTTTGCCGCTAAATAGCGACAATTGCCGCTAATTAACAGCAATTTTAGAGACTTTCTCCCCCAAATTTTGTCTGATTCTGTGTTTAGTGTCCTCGGTTCAGTAAATAAATACAAAAAAAATTAAAAAATTCAATTTTTTTATTTTTCTTTTCCATCTCTTTCCCTCTCCACCTTCTTCAAAAAAAAAATAAAAAAAATGTTTCAAAATCAAACTGGTTGCTATCATTATCGTGATCTATATCATAATTATTATCGGTGTCCTTGGATAGGAAGCTCGCTAGGACTAGGTCATAATCAAATTTAAACCATATATAATGAACCTACGAGTGCTTCCTATACACAAAATTATAATTGTGAATGGATGAATCATTCTAATTTTGCATATAATCAAGAGCCGTACCAAGAGAGCCCTCCATCTGATCGTTTCTTTATGAGCTATTCATCTTCATGTTTTACATTCAATCATGAACAAAATATTCAATTGAACATGCTAGATGAAAAATTAGAAAAATTAGAAGTAAGGTATGCATGTCATGAGAATTTACCTACAACCACTTCATATCTGTTATCAAATATGTAGACAGATCTATCATATCCATCATCAAATTTCACTCATGATCTCGAGATGCAGTCATTTGAGGAAAATAAGAAAAATTACAATTATAAGTCTGAGGAACGAATACGTAGAATAGAGGAAGGTATAGAAGGTTTGCTAAAATCATCCTCTCAAACTGCATTTTGTATGGAAGATTTGCTCAAAACGATTTCTCAAACTAAACTTTTTGGAGATCAACCATCTAATAGTTTGAACATATCTTACTCTAACGAACAACCACTTCAGTTATCTTTTGAAGTAGATATGATTCAAAATGAGTTAAATAATTTTGTGCATGATGAGTCTATAATTCAACATTGTGATCAACCTATTTTAGACCATTGTAAAAATAATTATAATAAAACTAGTGATAAAGAAAATATTTTTCTTGATGATTTGCCTCATGATGAGCTTGCTAGTGACACATTATTATTTCATTCTTTTGATGAAAATTGTGAAGAAATTTGGTAAGAAGAACTTTTATCCCTTCATAATAACTTGACTAATAATAAGTCCACTAGTATGATATTTTCTTTTGAGAATTTTGATGACAAATTTGAAGAAAATTTGCATAACGAGCCCTGAATATTAGAAGAATGGAAAGAACCTCAAAAGAAAGAGGTCATGGTACCTAATGATTTGAGAGAGCCATTTAAAATCGAGCTCATTATTCCACAACACCAAATTGAGTATATTATTTCACATGTTGATAAAACCAAAATACTTATTATTATGAAAAATGCTCGTGAGTCAAATATGGACTATAAAGGTACGATTTCCAACTTCAAAATTTTATTATTGAATAAAAGAAAGAAGGGTAGGAATAAATTAAGAAAAATAAAAAATAAGATGGAGAGATTAAATGAAAAATTGACAAAAAAAGCTAAGTTCATCTATATCAAAATATAAAAGGACACATTATGAGAGTGGAAAGCCATAAAGAGGTCGTAACCGGTGTAAATTTTTTAGTAAGTGTATAATATTTATATAATAGTTTTTTTATTTATTTTACCACTCTTGGTTTGTGTATGAGGGCATAAACGAATTTAGATGTGGGGGAGTGAGTTTGGAGATTTTTCTCCATATTTTTTCTAGGATTCTTATTTTTATTATTATTTTTGAATTTTTATTTTATTTTTAGATTTTTGAGGCTTCTTTATTTTACACTTCGGGTAGTTTTTAGGGTAACTAACTAAAAAAAAGTAAAAAAAAACTGAAATAAAAAAACCTTTGATTTTATATATTTTCATCAGTAGATCAACCTAATTACAGATAAAGGGACAAATTTAGATTTGAAATTGGATATGAGAGTAGATTGGATGATACACTTTGAATTTTATGAAAAAGATTGAAATCTGAAAAATAAATACCGCTAATAGTAGTTTTGAAGGAAGTATACATTTATTTTTCACTTCACAATAGTTTATTAGGTTAAGGACAAAGATGATAATGATTGAGTAAGTCTTCTCTCTCCAAACAAAAACAAAAAAAAAAAGAAAAAAAGAAAAAAAGTGAGAATAAAAAAAATAGGGTGCGCCTAGTATTAAGGCAATAGTCTCGAGAGTGATAAAAAAAATGGAGTGCATCTGGTATTAAGGCAATAGCCTCAAGAGTAAAAAAAAAAGAGTACGATCCAATTAATCGGGTACTTTACACCTAAACAAGCATGAATATTCGCATGAAAGGTAAAATATTCTAAAAAAAGAAAAAAAAGAAAAAAAATTATGAGAGAGGAGATGAATCATGAGTTAGAGTTGGAGTCCAAAACCGAAATAGACTATCATACGTGCACGTTGTTGTATATGAGCCAATGAATTATCTGTTAGTAGGTATTGAAAGATAGGATTTAAATTTTTTATTAAAATGATAAGTGTATGTGATACGGCGCTCAATTTGAAAATTGATAATCTAAATGCGTTCTTGAGTTTGTATATTAGCAAGATTAATTGAAGAAAATATTTAAAAAAAATTCTTTTGTATAAAATTTTTATTTTCTTAATTTTCGGTTATCCTTATTTTTCTTTTCTTTATTCATTAATCTATTTTCTTCACGAATTTTGTGGGTATATATACTGCAAACCCTCACAAGACAACACTCGTCAACTTGGATAACCTAAGGGTTTAAATACTTGTTGCACGTGCTAACTGCAATCACGATTCCTGCGAAAATGAGTTAGAATTTTTCTTTTTCTTCTTAGATTTAGGTTTTGCTTGAGGACTAGCAAAAGATAGGTGTGGGTGTGTGATTAGTATCATATATTGTATTTTTCCTCTCATATTTTATCTATTTTTGTATATAAATAAATACTACTCGGCTAATTTTAGTTTGTTTTTCAGGTAATCCAATTCATACAAGGAGATAACATAAAATCAGAGCCGGATTATGAAACAAAACCTAAAAAAAAGTTTAAAGAGAGCAAAACTACAAAATTAAAATATTTCAGAGAGTTAAAGTAAAATACAATGAGGAGATCCAAGAGTCCAAGACACGACACTCATGTGGAAAAAAATTCAAGCAATGTTATCATAATATTGCCGCTAAATAGTAGCAATTTGCCACCAATTAGCGCACAAATAGGGCTTCACATGCTGAGTTTTCTTCGTGGGTTTTGATGTAATTTTATAGTTTTTCAATTGTATTAGAGTTAGGGTTTGATTTCCAAAGCCTATATATTGGTCATATCTTTGTAGTCTAGAGTTTTTTATGCAGTAGTTAATATAAAATTAGGATATAGTTTATACTCGTTTTTAATTTAATAAAATTAAGATTTTACTGAAAGGGTGACGGCCAGAATACCGGACTCCAAAGGTAATTCTCTTTGCCCTTCAATTTTTCCTTAGTTATTTTATTTTTATTGCTTTCTAGTTTAGATTTATTTGCTTTCTAGATTAGATTTAATTGCTTTCTATGAATAAAAATTTGATTTTGCTTATTAGAAATATGAGTAGCTAATTTAGCTTAGTTTTAGGATGTAGATGAAATTAGGATCCACCATGTAATTACTCTGTAGAATTTTCTTCTTAAATAAAATAAATAAAGATATGATTTTTTTATGAAAAAATTAAAATACAAGAATTTGAATATTAATACTTTGATAGGTTATACTTAATTAAGTTTCTTAATAGCCTATACTTAGTTAGGATTTAAAGTTATTGGTTTTCATTTTATTCAAAGAAATATCTAATGATTTAGTTTATTTTATGAAAAGTAATATTTTTAATGAGTTATACTTGCACACCACTTGATAGCTCATGCTTAGGGTATTTTAAATAAAAATTAAACTAAAAAATCAAATTTTTATGATAGAAAAATATAATAGAAGTAAGAACATGGTTGGAAACTAGTGGATTCTAGATCCTAAGCTAATTAGAGTAACTCTCAAATCCGACTTAGAATTTTTTGTTAGTCCGTTAAACTATAGAATTAGTAAGAATTGCAAAACACCTGAAATCTCTGTAGGACGATCTGTATAGTACTACAACCGATATTGTACGCTCGCAATTAAAATTTTACATCAATGTGCAACAAGCCGTTAAACTCCTAGGTTACTCTAGTGGATGAGTTATGTCTTGTGAGGGTTTGCAGTGAATATATCCGCAAAATTCGTGAAAAAGTTAGATTAAGAAAATAAGAAAAGAAAAATAAGGATAAACAAAAATCAAGAAAAAAATATTTATACAAAAGAAAGAAAAATCTTTTTTATATTTTCTTCAATTAATCTCACTAATATACAAACTAAAAAACGCATTTAGATTATCAATTTTCAATTCAAGTATCATATCAAATACACCTATTATTTTAATCAAAAATTCAAATCCTATCTTTCAATACTCACTAATAGATAATTCATTGGCTCTTATACATTTACATGCACGTGTGATAGTCTACTTCGATTTTGAACTCAAACTCTAACTCATGATTCATCTCTTCTCTCTAAACAATTTTTTTGGCGAATATTTTACCTTTCATGCGAATATTCAAGCTTACTTAGATGCAAAGTACCCAATTACTTTGATCATACTCTTTTTTCATTTATAAGACTATTGCCTTAATACTAGGCTTCTTTTTTTTCATTTCTAAGACTATTGCCTTAAATACTAGGCTAACCTTCTTTTTTTCTTTTTTTATTAGGATTATTGCCTTAAATACCAGGCTCATCCTTTTTTTTTATTCTTTTTTTCTTATTTAGAGAGAAAACTACTTAATCATTATCATCTTTATTCTTAACCTAATAAACTATTGTGAAGTGAAAATTAGATGTATGCTTAGCTCAAAATTACTATTAGCCGTATTTATTATTCGAATTTTTATTTTTTATAAAATTCTAAGTGTATTATCCAATCTACTCTTTTATCAAACTTTAAATCTAAATTTATTATTTTATTTGTAATTAGATTGATTTATGGAAGAAAATATTTTTGAATTTTTTTTACATTTTTTCAATTTTTTTTCAGATTTTTAAACTTTTTTTCAAATTTTTTAAATTACCCTAAAAACTATCTAAAATGTAAAATAAAGAAACTAAAAAAAATTTAAAAATAAAATAAAAATCTTAGAAAAAACTAAAAATCCTAGAGAAACATGAAGAAAAACTTCCTAACCCAGTCCCCCACACCTAAACTCGTGTATACCCTCATACACAAACAAAGGGTGGTCAAATAAATAAGAAAACTATTATACAAATATTATACACTTACTAT
The DNA here is from genome assembly GCA_036321105.1 of Dracaena cambodiana. Classification (NCBI taxonomy): domain Eukaryota; kingdom Viridiplantae; phylum Streptophyta; class Magnoliopsida; order Asparagales; family Asparagaceae; genus Dracaena; species Dracaena cambodiana. The sequence continues at coordinate 7,172,034 of JAYEPQ010000006.1, read as the reverse complement.
AAAATTCAAACCAGTTACGACTTCTTGATCGTTTCCCACTCTCATAGTGTATCCTTTTATGTTTTGATATGGATGAACTTAACCTTTTTATCAATTTTGCATTTATTCTCTCTATCTTATTTTTTATTTTTCTCAATTTATTCCTATCGTTCTTTCTTTTATTCAATAATAAAATTTTGAGGTTGGAAATCGTACTTTTATCGTTCATATTTGACCCACGAGTATCTTTCATGGAAGTAACTATTTTGGTCTATAGGATGAGTATAGAAAAATCCTATCTTTTTTTTATTTTTATTTTAGAGAGAACATAAATAGAATAATATAAGGTTGATCCGTAGTTTCATCTATATCTTAGAGCTAAACTAATTTAAACAACTCATGGTTCTAATTAACAAGATCCTATTTTTATTTATGAAAAGAATTAAAAATTCTATTTTTCTTGAAAGGAAGATAAATCTATACTACAAAATAAATAAATTTATACTTGAAAGCAAAATAAATCTATATTACAAACCAAATAAATCTATACTATAAAGCAATGGAATTATCTCTGGAGTCGGTATGGTGGCCGTCACCCCTTCAGCAAAATCCTAATATTTATTAATTAAAAGTATATCCAAAAAACTCTCCTTAATTATAAGGATTCATATGGTTACAATTCTGCTCCTACTCAAACTCAATACAAAAAATGTCATGTTCATCCAACACAAACTAATCTCAAAATATATAATTTTAATAATCCATAGGTATTAGAAACTAATATTTGAGATTAGATGGCATAAAATACTAATTTTCAGGTCGAAAACCCAAAATTAAGTTCGGCACACCCACAGCCCGCTGGATTGGATTTTTCATTCTACAGTGCTTCAGTAAAATGGTCATAACTTTTACATCCGAATTCGGAGTGAGCTGTTTTTAGGCTTGTTTCAAAAAAATTTCCGAAATCTACAAATTTCTCCTACACAAAGTGTTTCAGTTTAAGCTTTATCTTGGCCGAATATGCTCTTAAAGTTGCTAGTGCCTTGAATTTCTGTCTTCACCAAAATTGACTTTCTGTGCTCATATTCTTGACAAATTTGCATATTTTTCTTCTCTTCCTTGAGAATCCTTTGTTACCAATAAAAACGCATTAAATATACCTGAGTAGTAATTATTTATATATAAAAAATAGATAAAATATGGAAGGAAAAATATAAAATATGATACTAATCAATAATCAATCGTACCTTTGATGTACCGAAGAATCCGTTTTGCGGCTTTGAAGTGTGTCATGGTTGCTATCTCCATAAACCGACTAATGAGCCCAACTCCAAAAAGTATATCCGGTCATGTGAAAGTCAAGTATCTCAAACTTCCAATTAGACTCTTGAAAGTCATGGAGTTTACTTATTCTCCTTCTTCGTTCTTAGACAATTTAAGTTCACATTCAATCGGGGTGTTCACGGATTGACAATATTCCATTTTGAACTTCTTAAGGATCTCCTTGGTAAATCCTTCTTGAGAAATGAAAATTACATATCCATTCGCTTGATCTCAATGCCAAGATAATAAGATATGAGACCAATATCAGTCATCTCAAACTCCCTAACCATTGCTTGCTTAAACTCTCCAAACATACTTGGGTTATTACCCGTGAAAATTAAATCATCAACATATAAGCAAACAAATAAAATGTCTCCATTTTCACGTACCTTGGTATAGAGAGCATATTCATGTGGGCACTTAGTAAATCCATTCTCTTGGAAATACTTGTCAATCCAACTATTCCATGCCTGTGGTGCTTACTTCAAGCCATACAAAGTTTTCTTCAATTTCAGCACTTTATCTTCATGGCCTTTAATCACATAGCCTAGAGGTTGTTCAACATAAACCTCTTCTTCAAAAATGCCATTCAAGAAATCTGACTTCACGTCTATTTGATAAATCTTCCACTTCTTTTGAGTTGCAAGTGAGACTCTCATTCAGATGGTCTCTAACTGAGCAACGGGTGCAAAGACGTCACCATAGTCAATTTCAGGACGTTGGCTATAGCCCTTGACTACCAACCTTGTCTTGTATCTCTCCACTTCTCCTTTAACATTCTTCTTCTTCTTGAAACTTTACGGCTTTTCACCTTCCCTCATGGTTGCCAACTCCCAAGTATTATTTTTCTCAATTGACTTGATCTCTTCATCTATGGCAATTCTCCACTTCTCATCCTTCACCGCTTCTTCAAACACTATAGATTCACAATCGGCAAAGAGAAAAAAAAAGAGTTGGATCTTAACTTAAATTTTTTGTTACCTCATAAAGATCTTGAATACTTCTCATTCTTGGTTGCCTTTCACCCGAGCTACCACTTGATGAAGATGATGCACTTGAAGAAGATGTAGAAGGTGCACTTGGATTGATTGGTGATTGAGGAGGTGTCGTTGGCTCTTGATAAATTTCTTCTATTTGCTCCTCCTCATCAAGAAATAGAAAGAAGTCATATCTCCCTTTATCTTCAATGCTCCAATTACATGTATCTTCTTTATCGAACTCAACATCTCTACTAATGATTGTCTTGCCAACACTTGGATTGTAAAGTTTGTAGCCTTTAGAACGTTGATCATACCCAATGAAGATGTGCTTCTTACTTTTGTCTTCAAGCTTTGACCTCTCTTGATCGGGTACATGCACATAACCAATGCATCTAAAGACTCTCAAATGGGATGCACTTGGCCTTATTCCGCTCCATGCTTCTTGAGGAGTCTTGTCCAATAGGCTTCTTGTTGGACACCGATTGGATAAATACACTGCACAATCAACTGCTTCTGCCCAAAACTCTTTTGGCATCTTCTTTGTCATCAACATGCTTCGAGCCATATTGAGGAAGCTCTTATTCTTTCTTTCAACAATGTCATTTTGTTGAGGAAATCTTGGTACGTTTAAGAACCGTTTGATGCCATTTGCTTCACAAAACACATTGAACTCGTTAGAAGTAAACTCCCTACCTCTATCAGTTCTCAAGGACTTAATACAATAGCCACTTTATTTTTCTACAAGAGCTTTGAATTTTTTGAAAATACCGAACACTTTAGATTTTTCTTTTAGGAAATAAACCCAAGTTTTTCTACTAAAATCATCAATAAAGAGTAGAAAATACTAATTTTTACCAAAAGAAGATGGCTTGATTGGTCCACAAACATCGGCATCAACAAATTGAGTGGCCATGTGCTCTTGAAGTAGTTTCTTTTAGAAAACTCTTTGGAAATTGCTTGCCAACAAGACACCCTTCACATAATTGATCTGGTTGGTCAATGGACGGCAATACCTTTAACACATCTTTTTGAGCCTACAACTTTAAACTCTAAATTTTATATGCCCAAACCTTAAATGCCAAAGCCAATAAGCATCTTTAATACAAGTTTTGAGATATTTAGCAACATCAGTTTGGATATCAAGCAAAAACATCATACTCTTTGTCATAGGCACCTTAGCTATCACATTCTCCCAATCATCTTGAAGTAAGAACTACGATTCTTCATATAAATCTCGTAGTTCTTCTCCAAAAGTTGTTCCAAACTCAAAATATTACTCTTCATACTTGGAACATAATAAATGCTACTTATAAATTGATGACCACCATTCTTTATACGAATTAAAATCTTACTGTTGCCTCTAATTGGAACTTTAGAGTTATCCCCAAAAGTGACAAAGCCAGTCACCGACTCATCAAGCTCCACAAACTTACTTTTTATCTCCACACATATGATTGCTTGTTGCATTGTCAAGATACCACACATCCTCTTTTGTTTTTCCTTTTCCTTTGTAGGCTAGCAACAAAGTGGCCTCCCTTTCTTTGTTCTGAACATAGTTGGCCTTCTCTTCAACATTACTAGGTGCACTCCAACACTCCTTAGCATAGTGACCATACTTTTTGGCAATTGTAACATCGAAGTTTGGACTTATCTTGCTTTGAGTAATTTCCTCTACCACGTCCTATTGAGAATTTATTTCTTTCATCATTATTGGAGTTTTGGTTGTCATGTCCACCTCTTCCTCTTCCTTCTCTTGCTTAGCCTTGTCCACGTCCACATCCTCTTCCTCGTCGACTTTTTTCACGACCATCTTCTTTCTCTTTCACTGAGAGCTTGGTGGTAGAACTTGCTCGATCGACTCATCTTTCTTCTTATTGATTCTCTCTTCATGGGCCTGTAGAGTACTCATAAGTTGATCAGCCGTCATAGTCTCCAAATTTTTGGACTCTTCAATGGCGATAACAATATGATCGAACTTTGAAATTAACGAGCGAAGAATCTTCTCAATGATCTGGACTTCCTCCAATTTTTCTCTATACAGCTTCATTTGGTTGACTATGGCTAATACCCTTGAAATGAAGTCCGCAATAGACTCAGATCCTTGCATCTGCAAACCTTCAAATTCTCCTCGCAACAATTGAAGGTGCACTTTCTTAACTTTATCAACCTCTTGATTGGAATTTTATAAGATCTCTCATGCTTACTTGGCAGTGGTTGCATTAGCCACTCTCTCAAGCATGGCTTCATTCAGACATTGATGGATGAGAGTGAGAGCTTGTTGATCCTTTTTTTGCATTTTTTGTGGAGCCTCTTGTTCGCAGCAGAAATTTATTGCTTTCCTTCCATTGAATTCAGCTTAGATTACAACGAAAGAGAACAAGAAAAGAACAAACGAGAGAATTTGTAACTTATCTCTCTCTTTTACAATGAATCGTGGGATCTGTGTAGCGATGGGATCTAACTAGTAGTTCCTTTGGACGATCTGACGACTATGGTCTTCCTGCTCTTGATGAAGAAGATGCCGGCCGACTTTGGATGATCTTCTCTGGTCTTGATTCGTTCAAGGCTCTCACGCGTAACTCGAACTTCACAAAAACTTCCAAAAGATCTCCCAAGGGCTTCCTCAAGAGGGTATTTATAGCCTTAGGATAATTTGAGAGTTTCTATTTAAATAGAATTTGTTCTCATCAAGAACTCCAATCAAATATCTTAGTTTTGATTTAAATCTCTTGATTTAGAGTTCTGGTCGGACTTAATTTGGGTATTTGGATAAGCCCAAATCTTAATCTCAATCAATTTAAAATTCTGGTTTATCTGCTCACGCAGTGTTAATCTCACCAAAACGCGGAGCTAAGGAACCAGAACGCAGAGCTATTAAATAGCTCCGTGTTTTGCTCAAATGCGAGGCTAAAATAGCCAAATGCGGAGCTATAGAGTTAGCTCCACATTCTATTGTGGAAAATCCTATTTACTTAGAAATTTTCACTGCCAATAGGACCCCCTCCAAATTTTTCAAAATGGCTTAGAATTTTAGCAATTTTTAAAATACTTTGGATATTTAAACTGAAACGCGGAGTTAGAATACCAAGTCATCTTCGCATTTTGTTCACTTGCGCGGAGCTAATAGCTTCGCATTTCAGTGAGTAACTGCTCAGTAATTACTCCGAATCTCGTGCCGAATACCAAGGGGCAGGTTTTCTCATTTAAATAGAGTCTCTTCTTCTTCTTTCTCACTTCATTCAAAGAGATTTCAAGAACCAAGAGATCAGAGTTCTCAGGCGACCGACGACCCGAACGACCCGATCGACTGATTTTCCTTCGATTTCACCAAGATTCCTCGAAGATCAATGGCGCCCAAGAAGATCGTGACCTCGCGCGCCTCCTCACCGTCGACGACCGGCGCTAGCAGCGGCGGCAGCAGCCGAGGGAGTGGCCGCAGCGGCGAGGGAGTCCACGCTGTGCCTATCGACAGTAAGAATCTTTATTTTGGACTCTTAGGAACCATTTGGGAGTGATTTGACTCGGTTTTAACCAGCTAATCATTTCTTTCACCGGCGAAATCACCGTACTCCATCCAAATGGCTTTGGAGAAGAAGGAGAAGATCTCCGGTCTTCCTCCACGTGAACCTATAGCGTTATCTTCATGTTTTGAATTGCGAAGTTACTTTTACTAACTGTCGTGTTTTTTACGCGAGGTTACAATTTTAGCTTCGCATTTGTAAACGCGAAGTTATCAACCTTAGCTTCGCGTGTGTAAATGCGAAGTTCTCGAACTTAACTTCGCGTGTGTAAACGAGAAGTTATCTTAGCTTCGCGCGGAGTTACTTCTAGCTCCGCGTTTTTATACTTAGAAAATTTTTCTGATTCGCAAAAACTTTTCTAATTCTTGATTTTTCTTTCTTTTGCAGTTGACTATTCAGTGGACCCACTCTCCCAAGGGCATCACTTCGGTTTCGTTGGTGGTGCAGACTCAGCAACTCAGTTTCGCTTCATCACTGTTTTTGCTGCATACAAGCCAGGTCTTAGAGAGCACAGGGAGAAACTGATAAGATACAGCCATGCGACTGCGAGGGAGATTATCACTGATGCTCCTTTTGAGGCAATGAACTGAGAGACACTGGAGAAGCCCGCATTCCTCTTTGGAGATACGTTGGAGCATTCGGGGGAGATCCTCTTTGAAGTAGAGAGCAAGTGGCTGTACCAGGCTGGGGATCTGCTCATGTTTCTGCCTGACATGGAGCGTAGCTACCCTTTGGTATACTTCCAGAGGCTATCATCCCGTCGTGAGCTAGAATGGGAGCTAACTCGTGAATATGACGGAGTTGTGACCGGCAAGTTCGACGCAAATGGGGCCTTTCAAGATGGTCCCCCTAGATGTGTTACGGGGCTGCTTCCGGGCAGAGTCACCAAGGAGCACCCGTTGGCGAAGTTCCGACTCGTGCCAAGACCTTTCTAAGCGAGTTCTCGGCCAAGGGTGGTCAGTACCCTACCAAAGATTTTAGAATGCCCGGGTGGGTCCATTCCTCGGGCAACATGTGGTGGTTCAGGCTAGTAAAATATGTGCTGGACACCCATGAACAGATTTGGAAGGAGATTGGCTTATACAAAGCCATTAGGAGCGTCCAGTTTGGCCTACCTCAGAGTTCGTTTTATCTTTTCAGTCTACTAGAGATGTACAATTCTGAAACCGGCACCTTCTTTACATCAGTGGGTGAGCTGGAATTCGCTCTCCAAGAGACGCTCGAAGTGTCAGGGTTATCAATGGGCGAAGTCCCTTATGAGGAATATATCCCCACCGCTGAAGAATTGAAGATGCTAAAAGTGAGGGACGAGCACATCTACCAAACTTATTGGGAAATAATGTACCACTATCACATTTGTGCCGACTTGGCCGGGGTGAGGAACCAGGGAGTTGGCTATAAGAAGTGGGCTGACTATCTCTTTATTAAGTTGAAGGAGAGTCTCCCAATGGTTCGTGGACGCCCACCTGTTAGTGTTGAAGAAATAAAGAAGCGTATCTCCAAACTGGAAGCCACGACTTATACGACTGACTCCAATGAAGGGGGATTCAGTCCAGACACTATTTTTCAAAGCTTCCATTACTAGGCACAGTTCCCAATTTCAGATAGAGGTCTGCTTGCGAGTTTCCTGATGCTTTGGTTAAAGAGATGTATTGTTCCTTCACTACCCAAGGAGGCCATCGCAAAAAACGTCGTCTATCCTGTCATCTTATTGGCTTACGGGCGACCGTTCGGGCTATTACCAGCAATGGTTGCCAACATCCAAAGTGGACTCCGGGCCCTCTACAACAGCTTCATGCCAGCACAGAAGAACAAGGGCAAAGCTAGAAAGGGTAAAGTAACCAAAGAAGCTGCTACGGTGAAGACACTGCACCCAAAGGTAGAGATGCCCTACACATATTTAATGGCATGGCTAGTCATGCACTGCCTATCGCTGATGAGTGCTGTGGATTATCGCCCGATCGACAAGCCGTTCTTCATGGAGAAGTACGAGCGCTCTGTATGGAAGAGCAATTATATGTCGGTAATCCATAAAACACTCCGTCATCATCAGAACTATGACATTTTTCGCTGCTTCCCAGACTTCCCTAGAGGAGAATATGGATCTAACTTTAAAAATATTTTGGGAGCAAACAAGTTCACCAACTTATCTTCAGGGGCCTTCTGGTGGTTGCTGAACATTCGCTCCGGACACTTGGTGTACAGGCAAAACACTATGTGCTATATAGAGTCGTATATCCCCAGCAGATTTGCTCGTCAATTCGGGTATACGCAGCATTATATAGGAAATCCTAATAAAGGGCTGGCGTACGAAGGGAATCTATACGCAGGGGCACGGGGCTAGTTCCATTTCGTTGCTGGAGGAACCGGAGCAGAATTTATGCTACCCCTGAAATCGCCAGAGCTAAGCATGGTGTTAAGCTTCTGCACCTGGTACAGCATTGCCAATGTTGATGTGCCCAATTTCTCTATCAACCACAGCTGCTGTAAGGAGATAGAGGCCTTCTACTCTAGCCGCAAAGGGGCTAAAAGAGTGAGGGTAAAAGGGATGGATGAATTCCTTGGTGCGATAGCCGATCCATCAGATGTTGGCAACTCTGATGGAGATGACGATGATGGTGATTACGATGACGCTGACATAGGAGGTGCTCCCCAACGTGTAGTTACTCGCTTCTGGAGTCCGACTGTCAAGCGTTGCGGAGCCCTAAGAGAAGAACCTGCCAGAAAGAGGAAGAAGTTGGCCCCGAGGACCCTGGTATTCCCCCAAGAGACAGCTGTTCAGTTTGCTATGGACCTACTCGCCTCAACTCTATCTCCGGCACCAGCAAAGGAGAGTAGACCTGCTGAAGCCTCAGGTGCTACTGAGGTCCCGGCTCCTCCAACCACAGAATCTGTCGAACACACCGCGATGCAACCTCTGGGTAGCGAAACGGGTGTGCTTCTGGAAATAGCGACGGCTCCTCCTTCAAGTCCGACCACTGGACTTGTATCCCCTGGTATGGTTTTTATATTCTATCTTCTGTTCATTATTCATTTCATTATTATATGTAACAATCTTTGTTTGCTTTCTGAGATGCAGGTAGTCAACTCCATTCTCCTATGCATTCAACTACCAGGGTGGAGTCCGAGGAACTGGTGGATTATTCGGGCACAACTGGGTCCGTGGGTGGATTGGGTAGTTCTGTGAATGAGTTTGACGCAGACTACTTCACTCCAGCCCCATGCTTGGTTCCTTCATCAACTCCTATTGATGAATTAGGGAGTGATGACAGGACTGATGCTGTCGCGCCCAGGGCTGCTCCTTCATCTTCGAGTCTACCGTCTCCAACTTCAGCCGTCCACTCTGAGGATACCTTCCCCATTGCCGTTGGCGTACCTGTTACTCCTCATCCTGCCGTGCTAACACCATCAACGATAGTGGTCGTTGAGACACCGGTGGCTCCTCCTGCTCCAACTTGCTTGCCAAAAGGGGATGAGGACAACCTGAAGTTCTCGTTTGAAGCTACTTCTGTTACGGAAGGAGTTTTCGGCGAAGACACTCCAACATCTACCCCTGCTGGCAGAGTCACTCGACCCACTAGTACCAATAATATTCCTCATCGGGTTTCCGATTCTGCCAAGTCACTATTGGCTTTACTGGCCCCGCATATTATGAGCCTGGTACAAGGGCGAGCTTCTTCATCGACTCCAACGGATGCCACTCCTCCCCCAGTGACATCTTCCTTAGCACTGTCTGCTTTAAACACAGATACTGTGGACCCTCTCGAAGAATTCTTCAACCACAGTGTTAATGATTTTATGCGGTTACTAAGAAGATGTATCGGGATGATCCTGGACGGAAGAGATTTCTTTAATCTTGGACGTCCAATGTTGTCCAGCTATCTGGATAATATCGAAAGGATTGGGGGACGTGACCGAGCAGCTCCTTGCCGGGCCCGCCTTGAAGTTTTAGAAGAGCAGGTGAATATGCTAAACACAGTTCGCCAAGCGGATGTGGAAGCGATCACCGAGATCGGGCAGAATTGACAGCTCGTCAAGAGGAGTTGAGGTGACGGGAGGAAAAATGGTCGCGGGAGTTGGCGGAGCTACAGGCCAGCCAGGAGTCAATTCTCAGGGGGTTAGAGATGGTAGATTTTGAGATTGAGGGGAGTCAGTGCGCCATCCTTAGAACCAGAGAGACTATCGCTAAGGCTCGGGCTATTCTAGAAGCCAGCGAGTCTCGGCTAGGGGAATCCGTTAAGAAACGGGAAGAGCTGATCCTTCAACAAGGACAGCTCGAGCAGGAGGGCATAATAAGGAGTCTCGCTATCGAAGAGTCTCATCAGCGGTTGACCCAGCAACTTGCAATAAATGACGATGATTTGCGTCGGCAAGCTCAACACTCCGTGGAGGTGAGTCGTCGTCGAGTTATTGATGAGACGACAAATAAGTTGAAGCTTCTGGGAGATCCATAACTCTCTTTCATTCTATTCTTTATTCTTTATTCTTTTTTGTAATAAGAACTTGTAATAGAAGAAAGAACTTACTGATTCTTTGGATTCTTTTGCAACTTTATTCTTTTAATTTACGAATAAAGATAATTCTTTTGATTCTTTTATCTGTTAGTTACAAAATTTGCTTGCACAATAAATAACTTGTCATCAAAATAGTTCACCGTTTTGGCAAAACAATCTAAGGCTCATCTCGTAACTTAGACTATTAATACCGATCGAGTTACAATTATTAATCTCGGTAAAGCCCATTGAATAGATCTAAATGATAGTTTGGTGACAGTGTTTAAATACTTACACCAGGATGATCGGGTCAGGATCATTAACTTAGACAGAGGCACCTAATTGCACATGTCTTAGTTTAATGGAGGTAATTCAAGGCTCTGATGCGTAACTTGAACTGCACATGCCAAAATAATCTAGTGATGATTATCAGATTTCGGCAGAGACACCTAATTGCACATGCCTTAGTTTTATAAAAGAAGCTCAAGTGCTCATTTGCATAACTTGACCCGTCCACTCCAAGATGATCAAATTAGGATCATTAACTTAGACAGAGGCGCCTAATTGTACATGCCTTAGTTTAATAAAGAAGTTCAAGTGCTCATCTGTGTAACTTGAATAAGTGAATGGTTATACTTCTAGGGATATGAACCAAATGTGACAATCACTCTGTCACCATTCTGGTTCATTAATCATAGTATTTCTTCAGAAATTTACCGTTGATCGGCATCATCATCCCATCGCCATTCTGGTTCATTAAGCGATAGGCTCCACTAGAGTATATTGTCTCCACGATAAACGGTCCTTCCCACTTGGATTCAAATTTACTCTTAGTCTTGTGGGTTAGAATCTTTGGCTTTTTAATAGCCAGAACCAAGTCTCCGTGCTTAAGAGTCCTTGGTTTAACACTCTTATTGAACGTTTGTGAGATTCGGGCTTGATACAACTCAATTTGTTGTTGAGCCCGGAAACGTCTTTCATCCAACGCTTCTAATTCTCGCAGTTTTTGTTGATGGTGTTCTTCTGTCGTCATCTTTGTGGCTAGGGCCACTCTTAATGATGGTATCTAGATTTCAATAGGCAAGACGGCCTCACTTCCATAAACCAAGGAGAAAAGGGTAGCTTTTGTTGCGATAAGCCCACAAACACTCTCCTAGCTTTTCATCCCAATCCCGTTTGTTAGAAGAAACGAACTTCCGAAGGAGTTTAATGATCGTCTTGTTGAAAGCCTTGGCTAATCCATTTGCCGCGGGGTTATATGGAGTTGAAGCAATGTCCTTGATTCTGAACTTATCACAGAATCTTGAGAACCCCTGGCTGATGAACTGTGGTCATTATCATGAATGATCCTTCGGGGATGCCAAAACGGTAAATGACATGATACTTAATGAACTTAACCACATCTGTCATTTTTACCTCTCTCATGGGCACAGCTTTGGCCCACCTTGAAGATAAATTGATGTCCTCTGGATGATGGGGGAGTTATCGGCCCCACAATATCCATTCCCCATGCCTTAAATGGCTTGCTAGCTACAGTACTGTGTAGATATTCTGTGGGTTGATGGATAAAGTTAGCATGTACCTGACATTCATGGCACCGTTTAGCGTATGCCACTGCTTCTGTAATCATCTTTGGCCAGTAGTATCCTAGCCTTCTTATGCGGTCCCCAAGTTTTGGACCGGGCTGATGAGCTCCACACACCCCATCATGCGTCTCTCTCAGCACTTCATCGGCTTCTGCATTTGATATGCAGCGTAGCAGGAGACCGTCACTTGACTTTCTATACAAAGTTTGAAGTGTATGATCATAGTAAAATTTTGGGGCCTTCCTCTTGATCGAGGCGGCTTCCTTTGGATTCTCTGGCAGTATCCCATATAAGGCATAATCTATAAATGGAAATCGCCAATCACAGGGTTCCAGAGTTAAGTCTGTCTGGCACACTTCTTTGGTTTGGAATACCGTATCTGGATGGAGGAGTTCTCTACTACCAATAGTGATGCTTTTAGTTTCACCCGGCGGGATCGCCAATGTTGCAGCTAGTGCGGCAAGGGCATCTGCATAGACGTTCTTATTTCAAGATATGTGATAGATATAAAACTGTTCAAAGTATCATGCTAGCTCGATGGCTAGCTGATGATAGAGGATGAGAGCTTTATGTCTGACTTCATACTCACCTGTCATCTGGTTGACAATGAGTTTAGAGTCTCCATATGCCTCTAAAGAGTTCACCCCCAACTGCAGAGCCATCTTTAAGCCAGTAATGAGCGCATTGTATTCTGCCACATTATTTGTACACGGCTCTGTTAATGAGTAACCGTTAGGCATTATGTGTTTATGTGGGGATATCAGTACAACCCCCACTCCGGCAGCATATCGTCTTGCAGGACCATCAAAGAACATCTGCCATGGTTATTTTTTGCTAACTGTATTGACTTCTGATGTATGTTTAGAGCTGGACCAAATTGGATGATCTGCTAGGAAATCGGCAATCGCTTGTTCTTCCATAGTTTTTAGAGGAACAAAGTGGATGTCATACAGCGACAGCAATAACGCCCATTTCGCCAATCGGCCATTTAAAGATGCTGATTTAGTCATCAGGATTTTCAAGGGATTAACCCGCGATATGACATAGATCGTCTGCCCTAAAAGATAGTGTCGCATCTTTTGAACGGCAAACACTAGGGCTAAACATTCCTTTTCAATCGGAGTATATCGATATTCGGCCCCGATCATTGTCCTGCTTAAGTAATAAAGGGCGTGTTCATGGCCGTGCTCATTATACTGAGCAAGTAATGCTCCTAACGCATTATCCATGGCCCTTACATATATAAGAAATGGCTGTCCAGTGACAGGTACCATGAGGACGGGAGGTTTGGTAAGGTATTCTTTAAGATCGTCAAACACCAGTTGACATGACTCATCCCATACAAAGGAAACCCCCTTTTTCATGAGTTTGGAAAACGGCTGGCATCGTCCTGATAGGTTGGAGATAAAGCGCCTGATATAGGCTAGTTTTTCTTGTAACCCCCTCAATTCTTTAAGATTGCGGGGAGGTGGCATCTCGTTGATCGCTTTTACTTTTTCAGGATCAAAGAAAATTCCTTCTGAGGTAACTACGAACCCAAGGAATTTCCCGCTGGACACCCCCATGAAAAACTTAGCGGGATTCATCTTCAAGTGATGTTCTCGCATAAGACCGAACACTGTTCTCAGATCCCGAAGATGGTCATCTTTGTTTTTGCTTTTATCTGCCAAGTCATCAACGTAATACTCTACCGTTGTTCGTAGATGTTCTTTAAATATTATGCTCATTGTACGTTGGTAGGTGGCACCGACGTTCTTCAATCCGAAAGGCATTACCGTATAACAGTATACCCCCAACAGCGTTCTAAAAGTTGTATATTTTTTATCATCCGGGTACATCTTGATCTGATTATAACCTGAGAAGCCATCCATAAAGGACATCCTCTCATAACCGCAGGTGTTATCAATCATAACATCGGTGATTGGGAGTGGAAATTCATCCTTAGGGCATGCAGTATTTAGATAGCGAAAGTCGATCCATATCCTGATCTTGCCATTCTTCTTACGAACTGGCACAATATTAGCCACCCAATCAGGATGTTGCTCTTCACGGACAAATCCTGATTTTATAAGTTTGTTGACCTCAGTGACTATCACCTCCATCAATTCCGGTCGAAAATACCTTTGCTGTTGTTTAACTGGTTTGGCGTCTTCTTTAATATTTAACCGGTGCGTGGCAATTCGAGGGTCAAGCCCGGGCATGTCTTCGTAGCTCCATGCGAACACGTCTATGTATTCTTTGATAAGAGATATAAGTTCCTCTTTTTCTAAGGGAGTTAGTGTGTCGCTTATGAAGATGAGCTTCGGATTCTCTTCCGTCCGCATGTTAATTCGTACTAGCTTATCCTCTGTGCGTGGGTCACGCTGTTCAAAGCGGACATCCCAGAGAATGTCCATGTGCCTAGCCCAGGAATCGTCTTGAACATCGATCAGTTCCTCGTCGCTTTCTGGTGCGGCTGAAACCATATTAGCTGTCAGAGATTGAAACCAGGCTCCAGTACTTAAATCCGAATCATGATCAATCGGATATGGATCCTCATCGGATGAAGATCTTTCTTCGTATTTGCATGGCGGCGAGGGAGGAGTAGATACATAGCTCAACCCCCTGCGAGTCTTCTGATAATAGTCTGGGCTCTTTCCTTTTAGTCTAAACAAGGGTATAAGATTCCGTCGTCCTTTCCCAAAATTCAATCTCGGTTTCTGGGTAAAATTATAACCTATCTTTTCCATCATCTGTCGGGATTTTTGTTCATATAAGTGAAATTGAGGTGATGTTTGTTCCTCACTTTCACTACTTTGTTTTTGGTTAGGTGATGTGATCACTTTGCCGAAGACAATTGGTTTATGCGATACATATCGCGGCGGTACTTCGAAGAAGTGATCTCGTCCTTTCGTTATTTTAGACTGAGAGAGGAGGGATGACCTAAGTGGCAAATGATATGCTGTCAGAACTTCAAGTTCGGACAGGCCATCCACTTCAGTGGAAGTACAAGAAGGTTCAGATTTTGTAGCGACAGCAGACTCGTAGACTAACTTTATATTTTCATTAATAATCCACTCATCCTCTGCTACATTAGCTACATTATTATCTAAATTTGCTTTAAAATCAATGTGAGGGTTTATCTCATAGTCACCCCCCATCATCCTCTTCGGGAGATTCGTACTCCGTGTCCGCCTCGTTGCCGCTGTAGTCGAGTTCTTGAAGCTTTTTATGCTTGTCACATGGGACCTCATGGACTAGTTTGTATAGCCTGGCGTCCGTGAAGTAATTTTCTAGCCCCTGGAATGGCTGCCTATCTGCAACTAATGTCCGGACTTCTCCTTGTTCATCGCAGTATTTCATACACTGGTAGAGAGTCAACGGGACTATCATATAAGCGTGTATCTATGGTCGCCCCAGTAAGATGTTATAAGCGTATCTACGTCTATAACATAGCATGTAACCTCTATCCTGAAATCTCCGATCTGACATCGAAGTCAGATTTTGCAAAGAGGACAGCTGTTATTAGCGTTAAATCTGTATATAGTAGTGTTTGTTGGCGTCAGACGATGGGGAGAAATCCCCAATAGCTGCATCAGCCTTCTAGGAATAACGCTTAATGCAAACCCCGGATCGATTTGAATTCGGTCCACCTTTGTGGATCCGACATATCCAGTAAAATATAAAGGCCTATTATATTTTATATTCCTTACCTGCATATCCTCTGGAGAGAAGGTAATTTGTGGGACCTACCTCCTTACTTGATGACAGCGGAGGCAAGAGTCCTGTTCTTCATCGGCCGACTCGACAATCTGAGCTAAGAATGACTCAGAGTCTGCCAAGGCCTCTCTTAACGCTTCGCGAGTTGATTTTGATAATCGCAACAACTCATAAAGCGTGACTCGTGCTAAAATATTTGTCAGCTAAGCTATTATGTCAAATTTGAATGCAGCTTCCTTGGCCTCTTCATCTCTAGCCGGATTTTTCTGGAAACGAAACCCTTTTTGTTTTGAAGGCTTCGCGAGCTCCCCGTATATATTCTTCGGGTCTACTCTGGTGTAATCCTTGAGATATGATTTACCAGATCGAATATTGGAAGGGCCCACCCCATCTTGATGAGTGGCCATCGTCTTGGGCTCTTCTTCAGGATCTGTAAAGGCTCCCGAGACTATGTATCTTCCTTTATCTTTGCGAAAATAGTATTAATAGTCTGCTTTTTCCTTTGACCCCCTACGGCCGTCCACTGTTTATCCTGTAGTAAATCAGGATGGACCCACATGACTTCCCCCCTTTGAGTTGTTACGGGGACAAGTCCTTCTTGTGCCTTTTAATGCGGGTCATGATTTTTCATAACCAGCTTTCCTTTTGGTATTGGGGTCACCCCCGTGGGAAACTCATGGGTTCCGACCACTAGGATTGCCATATTGGCAGTGACCTTCTTTTGCTCCTTTTTTAATGTCAGGATTCTAGCGTCTATCAATGTTAGATCATGTTCTTTAGAGGGTAACAATCCCTGGTAGGGTGTCCGACATTCCTATGGTAGAGACAATAGTTGAGGTCGTTGTTTTACCAGCGTCCTCTGGTTTCCTTATCTCCGGAAGTTTCAACATTCCCTTCCTAAGAAGCAGGTGGAAGAGTGTAGGCATCTATTCCGCTTTAAAGGTGTATGTCCTTTCTTGCTGGGGCCTATTTTGTCTCATACCCTTTTTATTTTGGGGCTTTGGGCTCGGAGGATTTGTCTTCTGTGGAGCGACCTCTGACACCATTGTCGTTTTCCCTTTATTCTTATTATTATTTTGTGTATACGGCCTATTACTTTCAGTATTTCTTGATCCACGAGACTCTTCAACTCGGCGGATCAAGTCATCGACTTGCTCTCCTTATTTGAGCAAATCCTTCTAAGTTCTAGACTCTACGACCCCCATTTTTAAGAGCACGTTGGTCTTGAGATTATATCGACATGTCTCTACTAGAGTTTCCTGGACCATTCCGTACTTGCAATGCACGGATTTCTCCTGAAATCTTTCTATGAAGTCTTTTACTGTTTCTTGTTCCCCTTGTTTAGTTGCAAGGAGGGAATGAACCGTAATTTCGGTATCATCTTCGAAGAAACGTGCGAGAAATTGCTTCTCAATATCAAACCAGGTATTAATAGTACCTGGGGGCAACATCATAAACCAAGTGAAGGCAGGCCCTCGCAAGGTACTTGCGAATACCTTGGTCATTACTGAGCATTGCCCATCAAATGCCCTGCTTGGGACAAGAAGTAGTAAATATGTTGACTGGGAAATTCTTTCCCGTCATATGACTTCAATTTGAGTGGTTTATATTTCTCTGGGTATGGTACCAAATCCTATTTAGACGGGTATGGTCTCGAGACCCCTGATTCCTTCAAATCTTTTTTGTGCATTAATGTCTCGAGTTGGCTTTGTAACTTCTCAATTTTCTCCTCATGAGGGTCATGAAAAGAATACTTATCATCGTCCTCATGCGTCGAGTTAGCCTTTTCATCTCTATCTTCCTTGTTCGTTTTATTGAACGGAGTTTCTTTTCCCTTCTTGACGTTATCCTCGATAATTTTCTGAGTATTTTTTACCACTTTTGAGAGCATCATTTTGAGATCTTCTATTGTCTTTTGTTGCTCCCAAATCATCTGTTTTTGGGCCTCAAATATTTGGTCGATATCGTCAGATTTGTCCATCATATGTGATGCTGACTTCTGCAATTTAGCCGAGGCCGAAGAACGAGGAGAGGCTATGGCCGAATTATCGCTATCGTCGTCATAAGAACCTTTCACGAGTTTTTTATAGTTTCGGGCTAGGATAGCACCTGATTTAAGTCGGGTAAAGTGATGAGGTTCTTCATCACTTGATTCTGAGTTATCATTTCTTTCTATGGTTTTCTTACCCTTACCAACCATATTAGAAATTACAATTCTCCATTCTTCTCGGGGAGTAGTTCTTGTTTTCTTAGCAGAGTTTTTGTCCGACTCAGTTAACCATTCGAACACCGATACCCTATTCTTACTGTAGCAGCAACTGTCCACTACAGCGGATACTGCTGTCATAAGCTGCTGGCAGTGACAAATAGGTTCAGACTGAACTTGTTCTATACTTCTCTTCTTGGTTAAATGCTCCCTGAGGTCAGTGACTTTAGACATGGAGTTATGGGGCCCACTCATCCATTGAGAGGGTCCAAGGGCCCACTGGAGCTTCCTGGAACCGTTGGAGTCAGATTCTGGTCCACTAGTGTGATGAACAACCCTAATTTTGTATTCGGGTTGATTTACGCCGAGCTGAGCAGTAGCTTCGCGTTTTGACACGCGGAGCTGAGAAGTAGCTTCACGTTTTGATACGCGGGGCTGAGAAATAGCCTCGCGTTTGGATACGCTAGCCTCGCATTTTACGTTGGCTTGACGTCTTTGCAGAAGTTTATCTTCTGGAATATTAGCCCCGCATGGAGGAAAATTCTTACACGCTGGCTTACTCTTGCGATTAACGCAAGTCATAACTTTGCGTTTAGCTTGATTTTTATAATTAATTCAAATTTGCCAATCATCTTTGCAATTTACGCGGAGCTGAGGAGTCTTGCGATTAATGCAAGTGTTACTGGCTTCGCGTTTATTGCTAAGCTCAGTATTAGCCTCGTGTGGAGAATCACACACTGGCTCTAAGGAAATTTTATTCTCGCGATTAACACGAGTTCAGAAATTTTGCGATCAACGCAAATCTTACTGGCTTCGCATTTATCGCTAAGCCCAGTAATATCCTCGCATGGAGAATCACACGCTGGTTTTAAGGAAATTTTATCCTCGCGATTAATGTGAGTGTCAGAAATTTTGCGATTAACGCAAATCTTACTGGCTTCGCATTTATCGCTAAACCCAGTAATAGCCTCGCGTGGAGAATCACACGCTGACTTTAAGGAAATTTTATCGTCGTGATTAATGCAAGCTTCTCTGATTTTATGTCCAGATAAAATAGTCTCGCGTGGAGGATCACATGCTGGCTTGTCCTTGCGATTAAAGCAAGTTGCAGCTTTGCGTTTAACATAATACTGACTGGTCTTGAGATTAACGCAAGCCAGTTTGCGAGGTGTTGTAGCCTCGCATTCTGTTTCCAGAATAGCCTCGCGTTTAACGCAGGTTCTAAGTGCTTTTCGCCTAGCCCTCCGATTTCTGTTCCGGAGTTGGGTTCTGCTTAATCCAGTTCCCGAGCCTTCCTCGGTCATAGAGAGATCATCTTCTGCTAGGGTTTCCTGCCCAAACGATGGCTCTATGGCCGCGGTCTCTACGGGTCTCCGATTAATGGTGAATTCCCGATTACCCAATTTACGGATATTGGAGTGCACGCGATGATAGCGCCGCGTTTCGGTCAGGTTACCTGACTCAGAGGAGAGATACTCCTCGTACTTTTGTTGGTCGATTTCAACGACTAGCATATCCACGTCGGATCCGATCCTCTCGACGTCAGATTATGCCACAATCTCTTCTTTGGTGAAAAAAATTTCTCCCACTATGGTCGCCAATTTGTTCGCAGCAGAAATTTGTTGCTTTCCTTTCATTGAATTCAGCTTAGATTACAACGAAAGAGAACAAATAAAGAACAAACGAGAGAATTTATAACTTATCTCTCTCTTTTACAATGAATCGTGGAAACTGTGTGGCGATGGGATCTAACTAGTAGTTTCTTTGGACGATCTGACGACGATAGTCTTCTTGCTCTTGATGAAGAAGATGTCGGCCGACTTTGGATGGTCTTCTCTGGTCTTGATTCGTTCAAGGCTCTCACGCGTAACTCAAACTTTACAAAAACTTATAAAAGATCTCCCAAGGGCTTCCTCAAGAGGGTATTTATAGCCTTAGGAAAATTTTAGAGTTTCTATCTAAATAGAATTTGTACTCATCAAGGATTCCAATCAAATATCTTAGTTTTGATTTAAATCTCTTGATTTAGAGTTCTGATCGGACTTAATTTGGGTATTTGGATAAGTCCAAATCTTAATCTCAATCAATTTAAGATTCTGGTTTATCTGCTCACGCGGAGTTAATCTTACCAAAATGCGGAGCTATAGAGTTAGCTCCGCGTTCTGTTGTGGAAAATCTTATTTACTTAGAAATTTTCACTGCCAATACCTCTCTCTGGACAAGAGTCAACATAGCTTCCTTACGAGACTCGTCATAGCCTCTATCCATGATCTCCCACACATCTTGGGAAGCAAGCAAGGCCTTCATATGGATGCACCAATTCTCATAATTTTCTTTTGTAAATCGAGGGAATTAAAATGGAAAAGTAGAAGTGACCATCACCAGGATCACGAAACTTGGGCGCTGATACCAATTTGTAGAAAATATAGAAGAGCTTTATAGAGAGGAAAAACTTATGAAGAGACTTGAGGATGAAAAATTTTCTCTATTTTCTTTTAACTCTTACCTCATGTAAAACACTTACATAGATATTTATAGGACTCTAAGATACATGAATATCTCCCATTCATGAACTATATTAAATATTCATAGAAAACCCAAATACATGAACACATATAGAAAACCCAAATTTATGAATCACCTCTTCCCAAGGTGACCCTTCACACATGCATGAATCTTGGAAACTCAAAACGTTTAACTAAGTTTACCCTCCAACAGTTCTGAGCTATGGCTATTATTTCTAGGGAATGGGCGATAGTGCCCTCAGTCTCAACAATTTCAAGACTTGTCCTTTCCAACTCATCATTAATATTCTGCCAAGCACGCTCGATTTTAGCAATTTCAAGCATCCATGCCTCTTCTTTTTTCTTAAGCTCCTTCTGAATGTGAAATAGTTCAGCACGGACTCAGGCTACCTCTATTTCCATGATAGCAACAATATTTGCTTGATGCAAATTTTTCAGGATGATTAGCTTTTGATCCAATGCATCCAGTGTGCCCTATATGGAGCCGCACCGATCCTTTCAATATTTTCAATATAGTTAATCAGCATCAGACGGCCTAAGTCAAAAGAATCATGTTAATATATGGCCATTAAGACACAATGATTCAGACATTGATGAAGTCTTCCAAAAGGTCGTCCGGTAGAACAACGGTTGGAGCTGAGTGAGGCATGATGGTATGAGATGTACACGACGGTCTTAAAGATGAAGAAGGAATTTTGGAGCTTAATAGTCAGCCAGCAAGTGAAGTAAAGAGCCCACCGATACAGGAATAGTCACTAATATTGGAGCCTCACTCGAAACAACAGCGTCAACAGTGGGCATTGACTCCTCAGGAACTATCCTCAAGGATGTCACAAGTAGCAGTTGCCACTTTGATATAGAACATCAAGGAAGTATCTGACCCAGCTGGTTTTGCCTTCGGGAGGGAAACACTGGAAGCAGCCAATTGCGTAATCACGGCGACTGAAAGAGTGACAACGGCTGTGGCCATAATGGAGGTTGTTGGGGCCATGGCAGAAGAACCGCCAGATTCAAGAGACACTACAAGAGTTGGAGATGGTAGGCTCGTGAGTAGCTCATCTCTTGCAGGCGTTAAAACTATGATAAGATAAATTTGTTAAATTTGTGCATCTGTACACAACAAACTCATGTGAAGATAATTACTAATGCAGTTGGAGAAGTAGACAAAGACTCAGCTCTCTCAATGCTCATTGGTTCCAATTCTTTAGGTCGAAGGTGGCTTAGCAAAGTAGTTCTTCTCATACATGTTAATGTCGTTATTAGTAGTTGTGCCACCAACATTATCGATCTAATTGTTTGCCTCTGAGAAGTTGTCCAAATCCGATGAATCTAATCATGCACACCCTATAAGAACCTACCCTAAAGCGAGAAAAAGTTAAACGATATAATAATGAAATAAATTAGTATTACATTCTACCAAACTCAACTAGAGAGAGCAGTCCGATGGTAGTAGATGGCATCATAGTTGAAGGAGCTGGAGAATGAATTTCCACAATTTATGGGGTATCCTCAAGGACAACAACATCCTCATGTGAACTCCCCTTGTAGAATCAACAATGACTAGCATGATTACGGATGTAACCATCATTGAGGGCTCTAACTATGGCAAAGGCTCGTCAGTAAGCATTAATAGGGTGGGAGCATGATGAGGCTGCTTCTTTTGTCATTTGGAAGGGATAGCACTTGCCGATCATGTGTGTTTGGCCACGGCTTCATACATTTGCGTAATTGGCTCTTTGGTCCTTTCAATTCAATCATCCCTAGCCCTATCATCCTTATAATCAATGTCCAACATTCAGAAATTCATCCATACCTTAGATGCGAGCATGTTTGGCTCCCCTCTTATTGGAGTAGAAAGCTTCTTTCTCCTTCAAGCAGGCATGGTTGGGAGAAAAGCCTGTCAATGTAATATTCATATTGTGGTACCAAGTGCAAAATCCGAGCGACATAGAGAGGTCCAAAGTTTTTTAAGGAAGAGCAAACTGTATGTCAGTGCGCCCAACTACGAAATGGTATCATACCCATGCACCTTTGAATAAATTTCCTTGATAGTTGAGATGCAGGTTCCGAATGCTGACATAAAGTTGGGAGTAGCCAAATTGTCGAACAAAGCGATTCGGGAGGTAGGACTCCAAATAATAGGTCATTTCTTGGCAGTACATTAAATAGCCTGATCTGATATTCACTAGCCACCAGAAGTACACAAAAGATAGCAATGTGAAATCATCAGGGTCTTGAGTGTCTCTAAATTCTTCATCATAACTTCCATTTGAAAAGAAAGAAAAACACAAGTAGACTTGGTAATTCTGGTGACTGCGGATAGTTTTCCTAATGGTCAACATATAGTAGCCCCTCCACTCAGATTTATCGTATCTCTCTACTTATGATGGTTGGTTTGATCCATAAAAAGAGGCAGTTGTCATAAGGTTCGGACAGTACATCATGAACAGGCCATTAAGTATGTGTATAGTATCTCCACTCTGGGGTTAGGGGCTTTAACCTTCTCTTCCCTTTGGTTATCAGCCATCTTCGTTACCTTACAAAATTCTAATGATAATTCATGAAGGCTGCTTTTGTGAAAACACACCATTGCAGGCAAAAGTTCGAGAGGACGACCGTATGCAAGGAGGATTGCTAGATAAACAACATTGATGGTGATAGCTTCCTTCAGAGGAGAGAGTATTAAACATTTATTAAGCCACAACATAAGATAACCTACGTGTAACCCTCTATGGATAGTTAAGTCTTCTCCTGATAATGAAAACTTTTAAATCGTGTACCAGTTTTGTAGCCATCTTCATCCAATTCGGTGATATATGAAGTGGCTTCTAATTGGCGATCCTTTCTCTGATCACCTCCTTACTGATTGCTTCATGTCTGGCTACGTTGGTTTGGGTGTGGTCAAATTACGAAATAAAGAGTTAGCCCTAGTCATTTGACCAACACTTTGCATCTCATGCCCTAGACCTCAGAATAAATGTGGAAATGGCACATTAATTCCCAATTGGTCTCGTACACTTGTGTGTCTGGGTCTTCAACTAGTTTAATTCTTTTGTTATTGGCACATACTTTTCATAGGGGAGTTTCTAGATTGATAATAAGGAAATCTCAGATATCTCGTGGAAAGCGAAACTGAGCTCAGCCACTGGTGTGAAAAGGTAATGAAGTATGCATTGTACATCTCCAATATATTGAACAAATGATAGGAACTGTGAGGATATCAAATTGGACATTCCTTATAGCTCTTTATAGTCCGATGTCTTCTAAAATGGCACCAAAAGACTCCAGTACGAAGCCCACAACTCTACTTCACCATATTTTATATGTAGATTAAATCCATCTAGGGCTTATAAAGTTTTGCGCCAGCTATTGTCTCTTAACTATCAAGAATCTATTAAGGAAGGTGTTGGCACTTAATTAGATAGTCTTTGTTTATGCTGCTAGGGAGTAGACCAATCATGAACCTTCCGGAACCATCTTGGTAGGCCCCTTGGTTGCCAAAATTCCCAATAGCAACACCATCTTGTCCCCTTATGAGTCCCACTCCATGTCTCGAGGGATAGATAGTTTGTGGAGGTACAATAGGGGATAACTCTCTATATGTTTAGACGAAACATGCCGACACCATTACTTCACGAAGCCACTTACATTCTCCATCACACAAGACTTCATCAAAAATGATTATTGAATCTCCAAATAAGACTAACTTCTCAAGTTCCTAAGGTTTATTTCTTTGAAGGGTGCATCGGTGATTATCTCTCTTAGAATAGAAGGATTTACACCTTATGAGTCTCTCATTTCGTTCTTCACTACTGTCAGTAGTTAGGGATGAATACTAGTATGGGAGCCTAAAAACTGAACCTCACCTCATCATTTGATCTCTCTTGGGGTCCAAAGTAGTTGTGCTTGGATAACAAAGTTGTGGAGTAGTTCACTGCAAAAGAAGAAAATAGAAGAAAAAGAAAATAAGGAATAGAGTTCAAATAAAGTTAAGTGTCAAAATGTGAGGCTAGCATATAACCTCCTGTAATAAAGATGTGAGGTTAGTAGCCTCACGTGATGAGTACTAAGGCGAGGCTAATATATAGCCCCACATAATAAAAGATTTAGTAAAAATGATTAATGCAAGGCTATATAGCCTAACATAACAAAAGTTCAGACTGAAGCTAAAATTTGATGCAAGGCTAGATAACCCCCTGTGTTGCTAAAGTTCAAAGCTTATGAGAGAAGCTTAGACGCGAGTCTAGCCTCACGTTGCAAGAAGTCCAAAGGGCGTGTAACCCATGACTTTGCCAGTGTGGCAAAGTTTATGGCAACAACAATTGTTGATTGTCATTTATGTGAGTTCTGATAATGGAGACGACTCCATCAATGGTACATGGAAGACATAGAAAAGTTAAAGAAAGGCATTATCACTGATTAAGGGATCGATGTTGCCACCAGCGACCGCTGACAATCCTGAGCTAGAGGAGCCACTTCCTCAACTTGAAGAAGCACGTCTGGATGCCATATAGCATATAGTTTGATGGAACTCAAGGAAGAAGAAGACGAAGAAAAGAGTTAAACTCAGGAGTCTAAAGTAGTTATGGGTTTGAAGAAATTCTTGAAATCAACTTAGAAAGAGGAAGAAGATGAAGAATTCATCTTTAAAAAGAAGAGAGATGTGCGCCCTTTCAAATTCAGCAATTGAGATTTGAGGGGCAAATCTTGAAACTAAAACACGAAGTGAACAATTGGCTTCACATCAAAATTCAAATGATCGCAAAATAACCTTGCGTACACGAAGCTAGTTAGTTTTGCATTCCTGGATGGAAATACATGGCTAACTCCTTGCATTAGCAATTACAATTCAAGTTATTGAAGGAAAATCACCAAAGAAGTCCTAAGCCACCGTAATATTCAAGACTATTCTCAAGAAGTGCAATAAATATAACAACAGGATTCCGCAGACTACCACATTGCTGTTATAGAACAATTTATTGATTAATAGTCCATATTGGTTACAATTTGATAGCAAATTAGACGAGAAGTTTAAAGTATTTTGAAAATTGGTACAAACTGATTACGAGATTCTAAAAACTTTGGAGGAGGTCCTATAGAGTAAAAATTTTTATCAAAGACTCAACCACGTGAGGTTGATAAGCTCCTGACAAGAGCCACACAAGGCTAAAGAGCCTCGTGTACACTTTGTAGGCGAGGCTAACACTCTCATGTCCACTTTACACATGAGGCTAATATCCTCGCATTTGCTCCATGCACGAGGCTAATAGCCCCACGTCAACTGAAGATCTCAACAAAATCCTAACTAAACAAAAATTGGTTTTGACCCTGATTTAGGTTGTTAAATTAAATCCAAATACACCTAATCAGAAGATTCCAAATCTATCCAGAAGGGAACTAAATCTTTGAAAGTCGATTTCCATTCTAATCATCTATGGAAAGTGGTTGGATCACTCTTTGCATATAAATATGCATTAAAAGGGAGCATTTTGAATCATTTGGCAATATCAAGAGCTAACGCCCCGCGAGCACGTCCAAAGCTGAGGCCACCACCCCCTTTCTATCATTCATTCTCCCTCAATTACGATCACTTGTCGGATCATCAATGAGGCACAAGATTGATGCCTCATAGCTAAGTGAAGGACCCACAACAAACAAAAACAAAAGGAGATATTACGGTAACGTCTCCTTCTCTTATAATTATTTTTCCTTACTTTTCATTTGTCTACAATTGTAATTTGAGAAAATGGAAATGAAAATGAGCGATTTTTACACCAAACATTGAGAAGCTTGATTTGTTAGGCATTTTTATCCTAGTGCTTGATCTTCAAAAAAATAAAAAAAATACATTTAAATGGTGAATCTCATCCTACTTTTTTGTTATTCCTTTAACATTAAAAGGGAAATTACTTCTTCATTTGGAAGAAATAGATTTCTTGATCGTTTCGCATTTTTTTTTGCCTTAAAGAAGTCATCAAGAACAAACAAGTAGATTCTTGACTATGAAGAAAATTTAGTTGCATTTATTTGCAAATGGAGCTTAAAATCAAGCTTTAACCGAATTCATAAAAGGAAAAGTGTAACACATTCCAATGTACGGATAGCATTTAAAAACGTATTGTAAATGAATACATCAAGACTAAATTACAATTAATAAAACAAATATTATTCCCACAAAGTCATATATACAAATGCACATAATGAATAATAGAAAGATACAGAAATAATTTATTCCAATAAAATAATAGTTCCATCAAAGAACAATAACAAATTCAAAATTATAATAATACTTATTACAATTTTAGATTTCGAGTCTGGAAAACAATGAACTGAAATGAATGATATTATCTAGTTTAATGGAATAATAAAAAAAAAATGAAGATTCCCTAATAAGAGTCTTGCAGCGGAGAAACCTACTTATTACCTTCTAACTCCCTGAAATATTGTTCAAGCTGTAGTGTGTCCTCCTCCTCAGTAACCAACAAATTTGTGTCTTGCATGCTAAACTAGAAATGTTAGAATGACCTAGCAAGTGCAATAAAAAAGGGATAATAGCACAAAAGTATGCTTTGTATGATATATATATATATATATATATATATATATATATATATATATATATATATATATATATATATATATATATATATATATATATATATATATATATATATATATATATATATATATATATATATATATATATATATATATATATATATATATATATATATATATATATATATATATAGATACATACATAATACATAAAATATTAGTAAGTTTTGAATTAATCAGAGCATCTTTAAAAAAAAAAAAAATACTTGTAAAATGAATCGTGGATTTTATTATACTTGTTTTAGATATGATAATGATCGATGGATAATATATGTATGTTATGAATGATATTGTAGTAGATATTGAAAAATAGAAATCAACATGCATGTAAATCATCATATATCATATTGATATATATTGTAAATTAATTTGGAATTGTTAAGAAAAAAACAACATATTTTACGAGGGGCCCATACATGTCCAGGACCACGATCCCATAACTCCTATAATGCCGCAGAATGTATCATTAGGTACTTACAAATGGTGGATGAGTATATGCTATGAACTCGAATCCCTATAACATGACATCACGGTGATCTAATAATCACCCGGAACCTCCATAGTAGGTCTCTGAAATTTGACTGCGCAACCTAAAAATGTATACCTTTCAAAACCAGTATTCAAGTTCCTCCGTTTAGTTCCACCTTAACCCTAAAATTTAATTTAATATTCAAAGAGTAACAATTCTATATGGTACAATGTAAATGATAATATAAAATAAACACTAATATAAATTATTTTTGATTATGGTGGACAAAAGTGTCACAATATAAACTGGACATGTAACTGCACAAAGATAACACTAATCCATCCATGGCAATGCAAGTTAAGTATGTTCCATAGATAGGAATAAGGTAGAGAACTGTCAAAAAAATAATAAAAATATATCTCAACTACTACTATAGTTAACATTTCACTAGCAATCCTTAGTTTTGTTCCTTTATTTAGGTCAAAATAATACAAGCTGACTTTTTGGTGACATTTATTTCAGTAAGGAAAAAAATATATGTACAAGAAAATAACAATCGAATGTGGAAAAGGATAATTGTAATTTTCTTGCAATAATAATTTTATTATGGTTTCGAGTACCTGTCCTTTTTAATTATATAAAATTTTGTATAGTGGAAAAAAATGAGTAGGATTAAAGGTAAAAATATAAATGTCTAATTATTCAATGAAAATAATAAAAGTCATTTTTTATTGTAAATCTAATTAATAATTGGCTAATTCATCATCTCGATAAAATAATCACATATATTAGGGTTTTTTATTTTATTAAAAAATTTCTTTGTCCTGTTCAGCACTTGAACATCTTTTTTTTTTTAATTTGTTTTCTTTTTATTTTTTTTATTCCTGTTCTCTTCTAAACAGAAAAAAGAATAGAGTTTAATTTTTTTCTTGTTCTGTCCTGTCATGTGATTCACAGAAATAGTGAAAACCCCAATTTTTTTTTCTTTTTCTTTTCTTCC
This sequence comes from Dracaena cambodiana, assembly GCA_036321105.1. Classification (NCBI taxonomy): domain Eukaryota; kingdom Viridiplantae; phylum Streptophyta; class Magnoliopsida; order Asparagales; family Asparagaceae; genus Dracaena; species Dracaena cambodiana. The sequence goes on along the minus strand of JAYEPQ010000006.1, from coordinate 7,143,635 downwards.
CTTCTCTTTTCTCTATTCTACAAAGCTTTTTTAAATGTTTTTTTAATAGTGAATTGAAACTACCCAATTAAAACTAATCAAAATAGGTTACTGTATTATCCTTGCCAAATTGGTATGTTCCTCATTTAAACAAAATGTGCTTTCAAATTTAATCTTGCAAATTGTTTTTCTGAAAATATTACAATAAATATATTTTTCTGAAATATAGAAATTACTAAATTGCTAAGTAATAAATATAGCAGCTTCACTTAAATAAATAATCATAAAAAAATCATGATGATGGTCATGGTTGTCACATAAACATAAAACATCACACAAATACTTTAGAAAATATTTAAAAAAAAATATTACTTTGTTGAAATTGCTGATAAGATGAGATAATACTAAATAATGTGAAGCGAGTCTTCATAGGGTTATTATCACTACGAATGTGTAAATAAAACAAAAGAGGAAAATGGATTTACACTTTTTGTTTTCTTTTCCAAATAAAGTAAACAAAGGAGAAGGATGAAAATAGCATTTGTCTTGGTTGAATATCAAATCATCGAAAACTAATCTGATTAGTTCTTCACTCTGGAAAATTCTAAACTCAATTTTCTCCCTTTCTTTTCTTACCTTTTATTTTCTCTCTCTTTTTTTTTTCTCTCCTTCGTTTTTCTCCTTATTTATTTCTCTTCTTTTTTTCCTTTTCCTTCTTCTTCTTTTCCTCTCTTCTTCTTCTTCTTCTTCTTTTTTCTTCAATATTTTTTCTCTTTTCTTCTCTATCCAGCCTTGTAGCTGAATAGTTTTATTTTTTCTTTGGATGTTAAAATGTGAGGAGAGGAGAGTCTGTGCTTGCTTTTATTTATTTCTATATTTATTTATTTATTTATTAATATTAGATATGGTTGTTTAAGGTTGAGTTTTTCTGATCCAATCCAAACTCAATTATATTTTTTTAACTAACTAATATTTTGAGATAAGATCAGATAGTAAAATAGATATAAAAATTGGTTAGCAATAATAATAAATAATATTATTATCAATTTAAATTTCTTTAGATATTATATTTAAAAAAATAAATTAATTTTTCAAATATTATTTAGATAAATACAAAATATTATATAGGAGAATTGGGGTGTTATAAAAAAAACCAAAATACTTCTGCTCCATTCATAGATAGCACAAACTTTTTGCCAAATCTAGAAAGACATATAAGGATCTTTGGACAAACTTTAGCTCCATCAAACATAACATACAATCTGAATGAATTTATGATCAAATCTTAATATCCACCGCTAATATAAGAAAATAAATGTGTATATTATAGATTAATAAATGAGCCTAATTGTTGTAAGTCAACCGATTTTACTTTCCCTACCGTCCAACGATCATGGTGTCCTTAAAAAAAAAAAAAAAAAAAAAAAGTCGAATCCTAAAAAAAAGATCTCGCATCTTAACTTGAGCCCCAAGTCTCAAATACCCTAATCCGAGTGATTATTTGATCCCATCCCCAGACCGGGAACGAGATATTAACAATAAATTTCTAGAGAGAGAGAGAGAGATTCAAAATTAACAGCCCAGAAAATTCGGAAATACCCAAGTGGGCCCCACACCAAATCCCTCTCGGAGTCAAGCCTCCGTGTCCAATCTAAAGTCCCAAGCTCAACCACACTTCCACAGGATTGAGGCGTAGGAGAGAGAGAGTCCTTTTGGAAATTCGGGATTCGCGACTATTTCTCGGGAAATTCTAAATGCGCACCACTTTGTGAGCACCACATCCTATTTGTAAGTGATTAGCTCCGTAGGGGAAAATGGTGCTCTCTACGAGAAAGTGGTGCGCATTTAGAATTTCCCCTATTTCTCACTTCTGTTTGCTTTCTCCTTCCATTTCCCCAACTGCCATCATCTCCCTCGATTCTTCGCTCGCTGCATAAAAAAGCCTCGGCCGCCCTAATTGGATCCGGGTCGATCACCGATCTCCTCTCCGACTCGATATCCACCGCCACATTGCGTGCACCGCTCCGCTCTCATGGATTCCAACAACTATTCGACCCGCTACAGTACCAAGTGAGACAAATGACAAACTATTAATCGATCGATCGATCCCTAATTCTCTTTCTTCGCTCCCTCCGTTAATCTCTCCCGTTAACCGTGAGGTTTCCGTTTGCCGCAGGCACCATCTTTTCTCGGGCTCCGACATGACGGGAGGCTCGTCGACCTCCTCCTCGGCATCGTCCTGCGGCTCGGACACCAATCAGCAGAAGCGACAGCGCAGCAGCGTAAGATTCTCTGATTTTATCTTTGTTAGATTCTTTAAAGGGTTTTACTTTTAGGGTTTGATGTGATGCCCAATTGTGCGGTTTTTAGGGTTTTTATGTGTCGACTGTGGATTTGCATGTCGATTGCTTATCGAGTTGGGGAGTACGTGGATTCTGTTTGTGGAAAGATGAGATCTTATGGCTTTTGCGGTTGTTTGGGTTTTGTTTGGACTAGGGATTGAATTTGGGTGTTTTGAGTGATCTGATGCGGGGGCTAAATGGGAAGATTGATTGGTTTTAATGAGAATTGCAGTTTGATAATTTTTCCTTGTTTCTTTTATGGCCTTCGACAAAATTAAAGATGTGGATTAGTGTGGCTTTGGCCAAGATCTTCAATTAATTCAGTCATATGGGGGGTTATCTAAGACTAATTTGTCCATACGTTGTTTTTATATGGCAAATTGTGCATTGAGGCATGCTGCATTGAAGATGGCAATTAACTTGTTGAGCTTGTTTGGATCAGTTGGAGGTGCTTATTATGTAGCTTGTTTGTTTTGATTTGAGGCAGAATGATTTTAACTGTTTTGATTTGCTTCCAGTTTTAGTACTGCCTAAAGAGATGTATCTATGTGTTCGGTAAATCTACAATTTTTGACTAATCTAGATGCTGCTACGAGATTTGTTTTCCTCTTTTGTTCTCTTTGATATTTACAGTAAAAAAAAAAAATGAGGATTTTGATTTTCTTGGATTGATGGAGTTGTAGGAATGTAATACATGCTTGAGAAGGTTTAGGTGTGTGTGAGTTGTTGGATCCAATCTGGTCTGAATCTTTTCTTGAAGTTAGGGAGCTGGTCAGGGGTGGGGCAATGAAGAGAGAGAAGTGGTGGGTTATAGAGTTGGAAAGAGATGCATTCTAGTTGTTGTTCTTTTTAGAAGTGAACAATTAAAACCTTTAATAAAAGTTAAGTTAAAAAATATGGATAAATACATGAATAATGGAGACCGAAGGGAACTCTAAATTCCAAAACCCGGAGATGTTAGAAGTTACTTAAACTTTTCCCTTAATCTAAACAGAAAGGCTTTTCTACTATATATTTTTCATTGAATTTCGCTCATATGGTTCAATATTCATTCAGCAATTTTTTGTTGACCTTTTGCACTTTTTATCTGCGTGTTTCTTTCATTTTTCCATTGAAATTTGCTCATATGCATCTTTGTACAAGCCATCATTTGTGCTTGTCTTTTGAAATATTCTTGCCTAGGCTATTCATTCACTTGTGCTCCATCCGCTAATCCATCATCTGTGTATATCTTTTCCTTTCTTCTGGATTGTTTTTTTTTGAAACAATTGCATCGCGTAGGACATGGATATAAAGTTATCTATAACACGGGGGGGGGGGGGGGGGGGGGCATATTATAGTTTAGCATGTGTGTGTATGTGTATACACACACATATGTTGACATATTTAAGGATTTGGATAATAAGCTATAAGAATAATAATGTATGCAAATTGTAAAATATATTTACTCTAGTACAACTATATTGACATTTGTTAATTTTTATCTGAGAGAATTAAAATTCCTTCATCATAATATAAAATTGTCTATAATAGGGGGGATATTATCATTATATAAAATTGTCTATAATAAGGGGGATATTATAACGTATCTATAATGTCAGTCATTAGTTTAGTATAATTTTTTTTTATATGGTTAATGTTTGTATAATGTGCAGTGAGAATAAAAATCTATGCAGATTGTGAGAACATATCCACTTCACTACAACTATATTGGCATGTACAAATTATTGCTAGAGAAGAATTAAAAATCCTTAATGATTATTCATTGATCTCTCTTTTATTTCAATTGATTATTTAGAACACTTGTGTGTAAATTACTCTTATTTTATTTAATTATGTAAATGTTTAGATATCTGTTTCCTATTTGATGGATGCAAATTGTGATGCACAAATGATGAGGAGGATGGGCAGAAGTTTAGTTGGGAAAAGGAGGAAAACTGAGACTCTAAATCAATAATACTAATTTATATTTTACAAGAAATGGCCGCACAAGCTAAGAAACATGTTGCTTTACATTATCATTTGAATTTATTTTTGACAATGAGCAAACTTGACTAATGAAAATGATTATCTCACAGTCGAATTGAATTTATGTCTTAGTAAAATATATAATAGACACTAGACTGTATTTTATCTTTTGCACCGTGTTTGTTATGTTGTAGATGATCTTGTCTTGTCATTTTGCTGTTGGTGGCTCATATGATCTAGGACATACTTTCATGGAATGCAAAATCTTTGAAATTGAAATTCCATTATTCTCTATTATCTTCTTTATACTCTTTTCTAACTCATTTGGGGACTATATTTGGAGCTGCCATATGCGTATTTATTGTTTCCTCAGTAACTAGTTATAGATAAGCTTTAGAAGGAGAGAGGTATATAAAGCTTCATATTTGCAAACATATCACTTTTACACCGAAATTTGATTGTGATTACAGTCTTAATGCTAATTTGAACCTTACCTCTTACCATTGTTTACTTAGCATTCTAATTCACTTACTATGATTTTTTATTGCATTATGAAGATGGTGGAAAATTCATCTGGATACTGCTGGTCTTGCAATACGATACATATTGACTAGTTAATGTATACTTGATTATGTAATAATGTGCTGCACCATAGTCACATTACTTATCTTGGTTTAGATACTAAAATATGAAGTTTCAACAGTTTCAATATATTCCATTTTCTTGGTTTTAAATTTTGATCACCTGATAAGCAAACATAAAATGTTTAAAAGCTAATGATATTTTAAGAAAAAATCAAGTAACTTATAGTTTGAAAGCTATAATATGTAGTGCACTTCTTTTCAAACCAAAAATTGGCAGGTTTGATGTCGGACATGGCATCCATGTAGGAAACTTACAAATGTTTAATACTTAATATACCTTAACAAATGTACAAGATGGAGTGTGCTATGCTACCCTTTAGATGGAAACTAAGTGTTTTATGGTTCGTTTTACCATTTTCTCCATTTATCTGTGTGAGTAAATGTATTCTTTATTTGTTTTACGTATACATTTATTATGTGCATGTATGTATAACTGGGTCCTCATGTCTAGATATTGAGGGGCTGCTGTGTCTAACACTCTATTTCCATGCTGATGTGTGATGCTTGTGGCCATGCCTGCAATTCATAACTTTAAAGATATTGATGCACTATTTTTCTCCTTGCTTCTCCCTTTACTTTTGATATCCATAATATACATGAAGAACCTGTGAGTTTATGTTCCTCATTTTCCAGGGCACCTAGTTACCTGGATGAACTTCTTTGATGAATGTAGGATTTCATACCGTTGTTTAAGTTGTTTGTGAGTGAAACTGTTTTAGATGACACCATTATATAAGAGATCAATTAAAAAGTTGACATATCACGGGAAGGCTGAGAATTACAAAACTAATTAGCAGGAAGAAAATTACAGCACAAGTAATTTAGCTAGACCACAGGAAGAACTAATGGACAATTGTACTCTAAATTGCCGATGACGGAAATAATGAAATGTGACCAGGTCTGTTATTTGCAAACTATCAGATTGTTGAGGTGATGACAGCAATGACGGGGAAATAATCGGATCGACAGAAACAATCATTATCTGAAACTGTATTGTTGTGGGAGCTGTATCTGGTTTTTCTGTTACCAAGTAATAGGAAAGGTCTAGTCGAGATATCCTGGCAGAAAAGAGCCCCTAAGATACAATAGCTGCAATACATGCAGGTGGTATGTTAGGACATCTGTGGACATGACGAGTACGATGGAGAGTGTTCTGCTGTCTACATAGCTTGGGCTGTTGGGAGACAGGGGGCATGCTCTTGAGTGTGAGTGTGTGACATGAGAAATACTGGAGAGTTGTGCAGCTTTTTTTTTTTCCTTGGTGGGGTGCAACACTCTAGATTGAATAGGCCTCGATTGCTATGGTTGATGGGGTCTAATATTGGAAGTAAAGTAAGCTTGACAAAAAATATAAAACTGGGGAAGATACAAGAAAAGATAAAACTAGGACATTGTAGCTTAATAGCAAGATGAACAGGGAAATATTTGGTTATTTCTGTAAAATAAAGAATTAGTCATGTTTTATCAGCATACCTAACTTTAATGAAATAAGTATCCTAACAAATTACATCATAATCTGAAGCAACTTCGAGAATAACATTCAAGACTGCCTCTACACCGGCCAAAACATAAAACAAGAGCAGAACAAGAAGAAAATACACACATGCACTCACAAGCACCCAAACACTACCAAACTCAAAAACTACCAAACTGCTTTTGTTCAGGTAGGTTTCCCTGCATACCAACTGGCCAAAGCATTAAGTTGTTAAGAAGGCCTTAGGTCCAAGAATCAAGAACAATGGAGTTGGTATTAATGTTAGCAAACCAATCATGAAGTTGCATGGTTGAATTTGTTATTTTCTGTTATTGAAGCATCCCAATATGTTTGTCAAGTGACCTGTTATTTATGCAGGTAGGTTCCTACCTGCCAATCGGCCTAATCAATATTATGATAAGACCTTGTGATGGTTTGTATTCTGTAACTTTTACTGACTGAACCTGTTTCTCCATGTACATTACTCTTTCTTGTGATGTTGTTCCTTATGATTGCATCTGTAACTTAATGGTTAAAGTCATCAGTTTATTTTCTTATCCATACTGCAATAAGTATACCAATTTATCTTCCTGCCTCCCAATATGTTTGTCAAGCGACCTGTTATTTATGCAGGTAGGTTCCTACCTGCCAATTGGCCTAATCATTATTATGATAAGACCACTTTTACTGAGTGAACCTGTTTCTCTGTATACATTACTCTTTCTTGTGATGTTCCTAATGATTGCGGCTGTAGCTTAATGGTTAAATTCATCAGTTTATTTTCATATCCATACTGCAATAATTATACCAATTATCTTCCTTCTAATTTTCATGTATCCAGTGTCGTAAACTTTTCAGCTCCACATGTCTAAGTAAACTTGTAATATCATACGTTCTGGCTGATGATTTTTTTAAAGAACTTTCTGTTTGACGTTGTAGTCTGCCTCAGACGAATATGGAGATAATGAGCCAGCACCACCTGAGATCATGGCTAAAAGCACCTCAGACTACAAGAACAAGAAACCTATAGAATATGATACTGAATGGAAAAATGAAGTCCAGGTGCGATCAGGTTTTGCATGTTCATTAGAACCATTCTGCAATCAGCGTTTCCTTCATTTCTATTATGGTATTTCCAAATGGCTATAGGGACTCTATATCATATCTTTTGCAGGATGCTTTTCCCAAAATTCTGATGGGATCTAATACGGATAATGTCGTGGAATGTGATGCACTGGAAGATGCTGAAAAAAGTTCTCAGCCAGATGCTGCAGATTCTAATTCTAACCTTTCTGATATATGTGACGATTATTGTGAGGAGGACGATGATGAATATGAATATGATGAGGATATTATCGATAATGACTGCAGTTATGGTCTGGCTGCTAAATTTGATGATTTGGATCTACCTCCTGGCGTGGAGGCTACTGTTCCTTGGTTGCAGAAAACTGCCCCTGAGAGGCCGAGGAGTGATAAAGACATAGTCTTGGAAGGGGACATTGATGTAAAATTGAATTCTTTTAAACAATTTGATACTGTTGAGGATTACTCTGATCATTTCTATGCAAAAGACAGTAAGGACGTGAAAAAGGTATATCTATCGAATCATTTATCATGTTCTATTATTTTATTCTGTCTCTTGTATACTAACTTCATCTGATGCTTATTGTTAGCCCTCGAAAGATTGGATGAAGAAGATTCAACATGACTGGAAGCTCCTTGAAAATGATTTACCAGGTAATGTTTTTTCTCTCCTTTTTTTGGGTCTGACTTAGTTGCTGTGAATTATGAATTCTTTTCAGTTTCATCTAGTTGATAGTTAATGCTGACAAAATGTAGAGAATAGGACATTTCAGTTCTTCAAGTTACTATGGTCAGCTTTTGGATTCTGTTGACAGGATTTTAACCTATATCGATCAAGATGATTTGTTGGTTCTCTTACCCACAAATTAATTATTTATAAAATGAATCGTATACAACAACAACAACTAAGCCTTTTATCCCAAGTCTTTGGGGTAGGCTGCATGAACCAAAAAAAGAATCATGACTGATTGATCACTTTGATATTCCTTCTTCAGTCATTTCTATCAAGGAATATCTCCTTATTTAAAGCTCTAGACTTCATATCTTTGTGTATCACCTCCATCCATGTTTTCTTCGGTCTTTCCTTTATTTTTTTTAACTTGTCCTACATTGATAAATTCTCATTTTCAAACCGGTGCACTTGTAAGCTTACGTTGCACATGACCAAACCATCGTAAGCGATTTTCTCGCATCTTCTCATCAATGGGAGCTACACTTATTTTAGCATGAATATCTTCATTTTTCACTTTACCTCTCTTAGTGTTGCCGCACATCCAACGGAGCATGCGCATCTCTGCTACACTTATCTTCTGTAAATGACGTTTCTTTATAGCCTAACATTCCGTGTCATATAATAAAGCTAGCTAATAGTAGTCCTATAAAATTTTTCTTTCAATCTTAACGAAATGTTACGGTCGCATAAAACTCCCGTTGCCCTCCATTTCAACTAGCCAGCTTGTATCCTATGGTTAACATTATTATCGATCTCTCCATCATTCTTAATAATAGAACCCAAATATCTAAATTGACTGCTCATTTGTATCTCTTACCTATAGTTTTACAGAATTATAGTTTATGGTCCGTCGTTTACTAAATTTACACTCCATATACTCTGTTTTAGACCTACTTAATCTCAAACCTCTAAATTATAATATATGCCTCTATAACTCTAACTTGGTATTTATTCCTGCTCTTGTCTTATCAACTAAGACAATATCATTAGCAAATAGTATATACCAAGGTATCTCATTCTGAATGGTTTTAGTAAGCTCATCCATCACTATAACAAATAAGAACGGGCTCAATACAGATCCTTGATGCAATCCAATTGTGATAGAAAAATCACTTGTTAAACCACTATATGTATTAGCCACTGTTCCATCATACATGTTCTTAATTATGTTGATATACTTGGAAACTCTTTTCTTCATCAGTGTCCACCAAAGTATCTCTCGTGGAACCTTATCATAGGCTTTCTCTAAATCAATAAATACCATATGCAAATCTCTATTTCTCTCTCAGAATCGCTCTATAAATTGACAAAGTAAATGAATAGATTATGTCATCGATCGTCCCGACATAAATCCAAACTGGTACTCCGATATTTTAACAGTTTGTCGCAATCTATATTCAATTACTCTTTCCCAAAACTTCATAGTGTGACACATGAGTTTTATTCCCCGATAGTTAGAACAACTCTGAATGTCGCTCTTGTTCTTATACAGAGATAGTAGGGTACTCTTTCTCCATTTATTTGGTATTTTCTTAGTTTGCCAAATCTTGTTAAAAAGATCGGTTAGCCACCTCACACCAATCCCTCATAAATATCTCCATACCTCTATAGGAATCTCATCTGGACCAACAGCTTTTCTTGATTTCATCCTCTTCAAAGTCTCTTTTACTTCAGACTTTTTAATTCTGCGCATAAAACTACGATTCATATCCTCACATTGAATAGTAAAATCTCCCAAATCTTGAGTAAAACTACCATTATATAATCTATCAAAATAATTTTTCCATCTTTTTTAATCTTTTCGTCTCGAACTAGAACCGTCTGATCCTCATTTTTATTACACTTTACAGTACATAAGTCTTTAGACTCTCTCTTATTCGAGCAATTCTATATATTTATTTTTTGCCTCTTTATTATCCAACTTCTTGTATACTTATTTATATAATTTAGTTTTTGCATTCCGAACAGTTTTCTTAACCTCATTCTTTGCTAGTTTATACTTCTCAAAACTTAAATCATCATCATTATTATTATTATTCAAATCTCTATAAAGGTTTCGCTTGATCTTAATAGTATTTTTTACCTCTTCATTCCACTATGATGTATTCTTATATGGTGGAGTACCGCCCCTCGACTCACCGAATATATTTTTAGCTATCTTTTTAATGCATCTACCCATTTTGTTTCATGTTATATTAGGATCATCATGGGCCCTCTAATCTGTTTCTTGTACTACTCTATCTACAAAATTTTTTTAATTACCTTCTAATCGCCACCAATTAATCTTTCTAAGTTTCTGTCTAATCTGAATATTTAAAACTAAGAGTTTATTTTGGGTAACTACACTCTCATCTGGTACTACCTTACAATATACAAGTAGCTCTATCTATCTTCCTAATTAAAAAGAAATCTATTTGGTTTGCATTCAATCCACTTTTAAAAGTAACTACGTGAGAAACTCTCTTTTTAAACCAAGTATTCGCTAAAATTAAATCATAAGACAAAACAAAATTTAGAATTGAATTATCTGCTTCACTTCTTTCTCCAAAACCAAATTCTCCATGTACACTATCAAACCCATTACAACTAGTTCCTATATGCCATTGAAATCATCACCAATAAATAGTTTTTCTCTAGCGGGTATTTCTTGAACTATCTCATTTAGATCCTCCCAAAATTGATATTTACTGGATTTATCAAGTCCTACTTGTGGTGCATAGACGCTAATGATATTAAAAATCTCTCCATTTAAAATAAGTTTAACTAATAAAATTCTAGCACCCTTCCTCCTAAGCTCCACTACATTCCCAAGTAATTGCCTATCTATAATCACACCTACCTCATTACGATTTCTATCTCTACCCGTATACCAAAGTTTATAACCCCAATACTCTATAATTTTAGTTTTCTCACCTACCCACTTAATCTTCTGTATGTACAAAATATTATCTCTTTTTCTAATCATAGCATCAACTAACTCTGCTAATCTATCTGTAAGGAAACCTATATTTCATGATGCCAACTGAAATTTATATTTATGAGCTAAATTCTTTACCCCCATCCGCTCATTAAGATGTGAGAACGCTCTTATATTTGACACTACATCCCGGGTGCCAACGTGGCGCGTCGCTTCTGCATGACGACCTACCAACTCTCACATATTTGTCACTACACCCGGGCTCCAATATAGCATGTCGTTTAGTAGGAAATGCTCTAACGAAATTTGTATTTTGGCTCATGTCATAATATGAATGTTTTACGTTGGCTGTCATTGACCTATCACAACCCTCCTTTTTTATCCTGGATTGGGACAGGTAGTGCATAGCACTGGCAGAGTTTTATAAAATGAATCATATAATTAATAAAAATCTGATTAGAATTAAATTTTATTAAGAATTCCAAATCACTAGGTTGTTAGAAGTATTCTTAAGAACTTATAGCTTTAGTTTTTGGTAAGTTTTATCTGTGTATTATCACTGTCAATAATCTATATGCTTAATTTACAGGGGAATTGAAATAGATTATTTAGAACTTTCTTGGAGAGATAGGTTCATGATCTCGGAATCAGTATTGGCATCAGCTGCTGGTTTCCGATATCATTAGTCAGCAATATTTGCAATACCAGTACCAATGCTATAGGTCTATATCTCATCTGATACCTCAAAATCTGATTTGATCGTGATATATACAAGTACCTGCCCTATTTGAAACCTTGCTGGAGAATATGGCAGAAACCCCAAATAGGGGTGCTTCATTTTACGCATTTTTAATTTTTATGTCATAATTAATGTATGGTCTTTTAATTGCAAGAAATCATGAAGTTAAGAATGACGGAATTTGAACGCTGATGCTTGATTGTATCACACTCAATTCTCATCATTCTTTTGATTTTTGATGTATCAAACTATCTCATCTATCATCTTAAGAATGTGGTTGCACTTGTATATTACTAATTAACCTAAATGGGACGGCTTATCCTACCTAGCCTAATATAGGCACTTCCAACCTAGGGAAAACCTTGGTTTTCTTCAAGTCCAGGTTTACAGTTTATCCAGATTTCATCTTTTTCGTTATTTCTTGCTTGTGAAAGTACTATGTTAAAGATAAGAACATAATAACTATGAGAAGAATGAACACTGAAAATGGGACTTTGAAGGGAAGAATATGCTATTGAGACCTTGTCTAATTCTGTACTATTTGTCCTGTTAGTCTTGGAAACTCTTGTCTCGTTGTTGGTGTTTCTTTGGTGTCGCCGTTCATGTGATATTATATCCTTTTCACTCACAATATCACTTGTCTACTTTCTATTAATTGATATATGGTCTGCTGGGTTAATAAATTATCTTGTTTGCTGCTTTTGAATATAATATTATCTAGTACCTTTCCATGTTGCACAGAGACTATATTAGTTCGAGTTTATGAAGAAAGGATGGACCTCTTAAGAGCTGTTATAATAGGACCTGTTGGAACTCCATATCACGATGGTCTCTTTTTCTTCGATTTCCAATTCCCTAGCAATTATCCTCACGTACCTCCAGTATGTGAACCACCCTCAGACTTGGTTTTTTTTTTTTTTTTTTTTCTTTCCTTGAGGTTATTTATGATATGTTGACATTTTAGTTTCTATGTTTTCCTACAATTTGGTGCAGAAAGCACATTACCATTCTGGTGGACTTCGGCTCAATCCAAACTTGTATGAATGTGGCAAGGTTTGTCTGAGCCTTTTAGGGACCTGGTCTGGCAAGGGATGTGAGAAGTGGGACCCAAATAAATCAACCATGCTGCAGGTCCTAGTTTCAATCCAGGCTCTTGTTCTGAATGAAAAACCCTATTTCAATGAGCCGGGATATGAGATGACAGCTAATACCAATCATGGAGAAAAGAATGCTTTGGCTTACAATGAGACTGCCTTCCTCTACTCCTGCAAGACAATGATGTATTCTCTTCGGAAACCTCCAAAGGTAAGCACTGTGATACGTAGTTAGGGAATATGGAAGTCTTAGAAGTTACGAGACTTCTTTCAGAAATGTCTCAAGCATCTCAGGTGTGACCTTTCAAGATCTCCACGTTAACAGGAATTTTGTTTCCTTTTGCAGTACTTTGATGACTTTGTTGCTGGACATTTTCGCAAGCGAGGGCATCACATCCTGGTGGCATGCAGAGCGTACTTAGACAGTGCTCAGGTCGGTAGTGATGTTGAGGAATACAGGGGGCAGCAGGATTCTGCTGGTAGTTCCAGAGGTTGCTCACAAGATTTCAAGAGACAACTGAAACAGCTGTTTGAGGATCTTTTGATGGAGTTCACAGTAAAAGGAGCGGATTGTAAGGAATTTCTTAATCAAAAGGTCAAAGTTGGTGATGCTACTGCTCTTCCAAAAGAAGAAGAAGAAGAAGAAGAGAATTGACATGATCTACGTTGTTTGATATTTGAACTAAAATTTTGCTTATAGGAGATAACTTGGCCTGCCTTATGCTATATTGGCCAGTTTGGACAGAACCACTTGTATGGTAAAGTAACTGCCTAACTTGTGCTTGTAAATAGGGCAGAAAATTGTACAGGTAAGTTTGAAGTTTTATTTTATTAATAGGGATATGCTGTAGGAACTGATAACTGGGATTCTTCCTTTTAACTCATTAATAATAGGTCTTCAGATCATTTTGTTGATGGATTTAATGTTTATATCTGCTGTTTTAGGTTGCAAGTAGTTTTGCCTGGAATATCAGTACTGCTCTAATCTTATATTGTTTTTTCTGGTTGGTGCCTTTTTTTTTTTTTTTTTGGGAGAAAGGGTGGGGGTTTCTACCTTGAGTTCCCCAGCCTATTTGTGATAGATTGGACTAAACTTATTTAGTTAAATTTGATTGTGCAGCCTTGCTGCAAACTTCTGTTAGTAGAGTTTACAGGTGACTAAAGAATTCAGATTCATAGATAATTCAGGTAAGATTTTCTTTCCTCAGTAATTGTGCTTCGGCATGAATTTAGTAGATAACAGGTTCATGCTCTTCCATCCCGTCCTGTACTATCATCGTATTTGTTTTGCTGATGAGTTGAATTGTCAGCATATTGATTCGAATACGCTTATTGCTTCTTCTAGTTTCAGTCGGCTAGAATAATAAAGGATTATGTAAAATTTCCATGCAGTGCAATAGATACAATGCCTATTTGAACAAGGACACCTGTTTCAGGTACTAAAAGAACGAATCAATTGATTTAGACAAACATTTGAGCTTAAATGTTGCCATACGTGATACAGTAATATCCATTGTCCAAGGATTCGGTGGCCAGATATAATTTCCATACGAAGTTATCGAGCACTAGCTGCTAGAATCTCTAACAAGAGGAACCATCTCATCTCCACTAGCAATTTTGAATTTCTGAGGAAGGAGGCAGCTTCCACCAAACCTCTGCTGCAAGTATACGAGCAATGCAAACAAGAACCCTTGCAAAGGAATGATGATATCCCAAGCCAATGAGTACAGCTTGCCCTCTGGGCTAGGGTAGATGTATGATGAACTGAAGCGGGGCAAGTGATGACGTGCTCTATGGGCATCATACACAGGAGGCAGTACTTGCACAGCAGCCATTCCGATATAGAATAGAGGGTTCAGAGCCTGGCCTTTGGATTTAGAAAATGTGTTGAGAATTATTTGAGGAAGCAGAAAGCCATCGAGAATCAATCCAGAGTAAGAGATCAGGTCCTCCCACAGAGAACGCGAGTGTTCTGCATTGAAATCAGAACTTTTCATCTGAGCTTCATAAGACCTACAGTGAACAAACGAAGCAATCAGTGCTCCAGTGAAGTATAATGGAAGGCAGAACTTGAGAGTTTTCCTTTCAGCAATCCACAGCGCTCTGCTGCTCTCCCCCTTCGATCGACTGCTCCGTGCTGACTGAAGAAGGCAGCACTGTAACAAGAAAGCTAGTAATGTCATGTCCTGCACTGTGACCTCATTCACTTCGGCCCATCTCCTGCTTCGTAACAGCACCTTCAGATTGTTTCGGTTCACGATGAACAAGGCCTTAAAGTAGTTCAGCACTAGAGGGATCATGTAACCAACAGCCAGAATGGAAAGCGACGTGATTGATATTGATGGCTGAACATCCTGATGCTTCTTCACATGGAAGAGCTGCACGACAATGAAAATACATGATAGTGTGCGAGAAATCAGGACCATGACGAGTTCTGCATCCACCACATCCGCCCTCTGGATCGATTCAATAGATTGTTGTCTGTACGTGTTCTTGCACGTTGTTGAGATCTCTAAAGGTTCGAAATAAAGCGGATCAGACTTCTCCCTCGTGCTGCTGATTTTTCCTGTTCCTGTAAGGCATTCTCCATGCTCGGGATTTTTAGGAGGTAGTTGGACATCAATGAGGACTTCACAGTCTTTCGAGTCATCGGTTTCTGAGGTACTTGGATGCTGACACCCTCTCATACAGAGTCTTCCTGTTTCAGCATCGTATATACCTTCTGCTGAGATGTCTGTGGAGTCATCCATACATCCACATGATTTGTGTAAGTGTATTATGTAACCCACATTCCAATTCTTCGTTTCTCCAAATATTGACAAATTTACTTCAGGGGTATCAGAAACCCTGTAAGAGTTGCTATAAATGTTCATCTCTCCAAAAGTAAAGAGAGTTGCGAAGCCCACCATCTTGTTACCTTCGACATTTTCCAGTGCAATATCGAAATGCATATCATTCAACGAGTTTCTGTTAGGATATCTTATGCTGTGCAAACTAGGCACATTGTCCTTCGAAGATGAATATTTCGTGACAGCATCCAATTCAGTACCGTACTCGTATCTCCAACCTGAAAGAAGATCTAAACGAGTCCCAAGACTCCGGAATGAAATCATGCGGAAGTAGCCAGGATCGTTCTTGCCCTTGTTGCTCCATATCTTCCCCAGAGCGATGCTCCGGTTCCTCAGAGAGAACACAGAAGGAAACCAGATGCTCATCCTGAAAGAGCAATCGTCAACATACCTGTCTGCAGCAGATTCTTGTGTATTGAGTATCCGACAAGCCAGAACACAGAGCTTCTGCTTCTCACCATCCCAAACTCCCTCCGCGACCAAAGATTCCTCTGGTATCAGTATGTATCATGCCCACCGCCACTGTAAAATCTTATAAACATATGTAGTTCTCCGTTCTCGGAGCACTGAAATCGATTAAATTTCATAAATGTCGAAGAAAATCCAAGATTTTCATCTGAGAAAGGACCAATTTCATACTCCAACCGGAATCGTGTGTGGAATAAGGAAGAGAGATGGGAACAGATATCGAGATCAGCAGCAAGTCCAAGTGAGTCTGCAGGAATAGTAACAGTACTGCAAGATTCTCTAGCATGAGCGATCATGGTGTAGCTGTAGTTCAACTGAGCATAAGCTAGTACTGAAATGGGATCAAAGTAATTTGGGTTGCTAACAGAATCCAAGCTCTCAACTGTCCCATTAACAAGACTGGTAGAAATGTCCGAGATTTTCGGGTGATTGAGCTTGAAAACTACAGATTTCACGAGGGCGTTACCTTGGCTTACTCTGATGCACGCAGAGCCCAGTGGACAGCCCTGGCTGTTGTATTCATGCCAGTCAGAGCCCACCATGCAGAGTTGCCCGGTAGTTTCAGACCAGAAACCCGACAGCACAAAGCTCGCACGCTTCCTTTCACGACCGACTGTCGTTGTGCCTTCGAAAACCAGAGCTCCGTCTAGTTGGAAGACACCTGGAGTTCGGGTCATGTAGAGTTGTTCTACGTAGAAGTCGGAGAAGAAGTGCGAGAACATCAAGCAGATGTTGATACTCCTATTCAAGAAGAAGAGGGAGAGCAGTCCACTACAACACAACCATCAATAGCGCCTCAGTTAAGGCGGTCTGACAGAGACCGTTATCCTTCTAGCAGGTATCCAACTAATGAGTATGTCCTGGTTACTGATGCAGGTGAACCAGAAAGTTACCAAGAAATGCAAGAAGGCAATCAGAAAACTGAGTGGTTAAAAGCTATGAAAGAGGAAATGGATTCTTTGCACAAGAACCATACCTATGATTTGGTAAAATTACCAAATGGAAGGAAGGCATTAAAGAACAAGTGGGTGTTCAAGATAAAGACCGAAGAGAAGAGCTCACAACCAAGATACAAAGCAAGGTTAGTTGTGAAGGGTTTTGGCCAAAAACAAGGCATTGATTTTGAAGAAATTTTCTCTCCGGTGGTAAAAATGTCATCAATTCGTCTCGTTCTCGGAATGGCTGCAAGTATGGACTTGGAGATCGAACAAATGGACGTGAAGACAACTTTTCTTCATGGTGATCTAGAGGAAGAGATCTACATGGAGCAGCCTGAAGGTTTCACAGTTAAAGGTAAAGAAGATATGGTCTGCAAGTTGAGAAAGAGCTTGTATGGATTAAAACAAGCACCTCGACAATGGTACAAGAAATTTGATTCTTTTATGGTGGATCATGGCTATAAGAGAACAGTTTCAGATCATTGTGTTTATGTCAAAAGGTATGATGGTGATTTCATTATACTGTTGCTCTATATTGATGATATGTTGATTGTAGGTCAAGACATGTCCAAGATTGACAAGCTTAAGAAGGATTTAAGCAAATCATTTGCCATGAAGGACTTGGGAGCATCACAACAAATTTTGGGGATGCACATATCTCGTGACAGGAATGCCAAAAGGTTATGGTTGTCGCAGGAGACCTACATCAATAAAATACTAAAAAGGTTCAACATGGACAGAGCAAATCCAGTTGGTACTCCACTTGCAGGACACTTCAAATTAAGCTCCGAGCAATGTCCCAAAAACGAGCTGGAAAAAGAAGAAATGAGAAGAATTCCATATGCTTCAACAGTCGGTAGTTTAATGTATGCAATGGTATGTAGTAGACCAGATATAGCATATGCAGTTGGTGTTGTTAGTAGGTTCCTTGCAAATCCAGGTAAAGAGCATTGGGCTGCAGTTAAGTGGATATTAAGGTATCTATGTGGAATTTCCAAAATAAGTATTTGCTTTACAGGAAGTAAGTCGGTACTAACAGGTTACACTGATGCAGATATGGCAGGAGATATTAACTCAAGAAAGTCTACATCTGGTTATTTGATTACTTTTGCAGGGGGAGCTGTGTCTTGGCAATCCAGGTTGCAAAAGTGTGTTGCCTTGTCAACTACAGAGGCTGAGTACATTGCTATTACAGAAGCTTGCAAAGAGATGTTGTGGATGAAACGTTTTTTGTAAGAAATAGGTATGTCACAAAATACCTATACAGTCTATTGTGATAGTCAGAGTGCTATTCATCTCAGCAAAAATCCAAGTTTTCATTCTAAATCCAAGCACATCGATGTGAGGTATCACTGGATTAGAAATATACTTGATGAAAAGTTATTGCAGCTTGAGAAAATTCACACCAACAAAAATGGAGCAGATATGATGACGAAAGGGTTACCTAGAGAGAAACAGAATTTCTGTCGGAAGGTAGCCGGTATGGACTCTAAGTAAGAGTTCTAACTCATTCCCTTTCTTTTTTGGGTTGGAGGGGGAGATTGTTAGAGTTAATTCAAACCCAAAAGAATGGATTAGGTGAAAAGAAATGGATTAGGTGAGAGTAATTAGGTGGAATAGTGCCGGTAGGTGGAATAGTGCCGGTTGGTGGAATAGTACCGGTTGGTGGAATAGTGCCGGTTGGTGGAATAGTGCCACAATGAAGCCTATAAATAGATGCTCTCATTTGCCTTCATTTCACACACCAAGATCACCAAGTATCCATTCAAGAGAAGAGTGAAGAGAAGATAGAGAAAGAAAGAGAGGAGAGAAGAAGCTCGGTGTGCTCTTCGGGTGATATCCATCACGGTGTTAGTCTGGTGCTTCTACTGCAGACTACAGTTCTCTAACAAGGTTGGAGGTTTCTTTCGTGTTGGAGGTAATATTGTATCACTCTCTATTTTCTGTATATTCCCGAGTTCTCTGGACAAGACTCGGAAGGTTGTACTATTTATCTGGTATAGTGGAATTCGCTCTCTGATTGTCCCGTGGTTTTTCCCGTAAGGGTTTCCACGTAAATATTGTGTGTCATCTGTGGCTTGTTGTTTTGGTTATAGCTTACTTATTGTTTACATACAAGTAGGGATTTTTACTATTTTTCCCAACAGTTCTACGTAGAAGTAGCAGTATCCGGAGATGGATGAGTTGGATGAAGGTGGAGCATGCATGTCATGTGGGTCTGGGCTGAGGAGCTTGTTACCGCCGGAGAAATAGCCGTGGAAGTCGAACGGGCTTATGGATTCGACGAATATGCTTGCTGTGGGTGTCGAGGGAGGGAGGATGGCTCCGCAGTGATCGGAGTATGAGATTTTGGGGGGAGAAGTCTCTGCAGAGGGAGATTGAAAAATGTTGGTGATCAGGAAGAAGAGAAGCCAGGCCATTGGAAACTTTTGTTTACGTAGAACCCAATGTAGAGATTTAAGCATGGGTAGATCGAGAGAGAGAGAGAGAGAGAGAGAGAGAGAGAGATGGGTTAGTTGACAAATTGCAGATCTGATGATTGAAGAAGGAAGGTTCCTTTCTCATATTCAATCTTTCTTTTTTCTGAAGGTTCGTAGTCCCCACATGAAGCTTGTCAAGTCCTGTAGCTACCTCCTTATTCAAGATGCCCATATCTTTTAGGTGATTTCTCATACTCACATACATCTTCATCAGAATTTTTAATCACTGATCAATTCAACTATATTCAACAGATGAATTCTTTAATTTTTCTTGAAGAAACAAATGAATCATTTTATAATCAGTCTCCTGATTGCCTCTGCAAACGGAATCCTTGACTCTCAACATAGTTTTTGGCCCTTTTACATCTTAGAATACTCAAAATATTTGGAGTGTACAGCACTGCTAGTGCATTATTATCAAGCTGGCTTCTAAAACTTGCCCATGATCTTAGCAATTTCTCAAAAAGTAATAGTTTTTTAGAATTCATTAGTCGTTCAGTGAAAACTGCGTTCCATTAAACCGTTATAACATGACAAATCAATGGAGTTCATAAACAAGAAGACTTTGTAACGAAACCTACCTAATGCTACAAAGGATTAACAAGCACAAAAGAGAAAAACACAGAAAGTAGCCAAAGAGTTTCGAGAAGGGAAGTGTGATCATAAACTTTATGTGATCCCGGCCCAGGGCGAAAGCCCACTAGTGAATATCAGAAAAGCCAATTTCAGGCAAGGCCCACAGGTTAGAGAAGCCTACTAGTCCAGAATCTGTCCGAAAGGTAACATAATTATAGATAAAGTTGAGCAGTAACTAAATCAATAAAGATAAAAGAAGTAGATCTAACCAAGATATGGGCCTCCATTTGCATACATGGAAAGAGAGAATTTTAAGATTTACTACAGCTCCATCCTCTCAAAGATTCTCTATTATAAATACTCTCCATTCTCCATGAGAAAAGGAGATTGAGAAAAAGAACACTGGACCGATCATTCTTTGCGCCAGACAAACACACACACAAACACACAGAAAGAGAGAGAGTGCTGAAGAGATTGTATTTTTTTTGCTCTAATAAAAATACTCGTCGAACGACTATTCTCCTTGAGGAGGTAGTTCCAAGATTATCTCGACCGACCATCGTTAAATCATGTTTTCTCATTATTTGATCTTTTCTCTACAAGTCCACTAGGATACTAAATTTATGATGATTATAATTTGGGAAATTTGGGCAGACAACTTTTTGCACAAAACAGTTGGTAACCTCCATGAGAACATAACCTGCCATCCATGACAAACGCTCGTTCTACAGGTTTGTAAAACCAATTATCACCCCCAAGGAATCGGGATAAGCGGCAAACGCCATACTGAACCAAATACGGATACTCAATCAATCAAGTCCAGTTGAAAGTACTTGCTAACCAGATAGTAGTGTTAGTCAATATTGTCCATGAGAACTAATCTACTCGAGGCGAATTTCTTATGATGATGTAAATTCAGAAGGTGTTAGGATATTTTAATCCTATGCATGTGGGAAAATATATTTAAAATACTAAAAAAGTTAAACAATCTTGAGCATTGTGTAAGATGGCAATCAGTATCAATACATATGTTCGATGCGAGTATTTATTAGAGTTACAACTTAAATCTCATAATAGAGTCTACTACAAAGTTGTAGAGTTCGAAATAATCTTTATAACGATACTAAGTTTAGCGAAAATGGAGTTCAGATGAAGATGATATCACTATTTTAAAGAAAAGTAGAATTACTGAAAGGTTGGAAATCTCAGGCCTAAAGGTAAATCTAGTGGTAAGACCACCGATAATCTCATTGATGCCTCAATAAAATGAGCCAACCTGATTGAAACCACTGGTAAAGCCAACGGTGGCTCACATAACTAAAGCAGCCTGCACCTAGCATTGGTAAATCCACCAGTGACCCCATCGGTGGCTCAAAATAGTAGCTGTGGATTGGACATTTATTTGAAAATATTAAGATTTCATATTTGTTTTTCACTCATATTTTAGATATTTGGATTGAACTCAAATTTTATTTGATCCTTTGGCTCAGGGATGGTTGGATGAAATTAAAAAGAAGAATTTAAAGTTTATTTGGAGAGAATAATTTATTTGGAAAGAGGAGTTTAATTGGACAGAAGATTCAACATAGAAGACAACTCTTATAATACGTCTCAAGTGAAGGAACTGAACTAAGATCTCGACAGGATTGTGAGGATCCAAACTTCAGAAGCTTGTATTTTTTAACATCTACAACTTCAACATCTTCACCTCAGTTTCTAAACATCGATTATATGTTTATATGGTAAAATCTTGATGTTTATATTTTTCTCATTGATTACTGATTTTTGTATCTAAGCTTGAATGGGATACATTACTTGGATAATTGAAAGCTGGGATCCAATTCATGATTGTTTAATAAGTTAGAAAGGGATACTTTTAGATCATTGATAGCAATTACGCATATCTAACAATTACGCGATAAGTGATTGTAAAAGACAAAATTCATAATACAATTTTCCCATAGTTTCTCATCTTGTCTGGATTTTCTATATTAAAATCTTAGTGTACTCTTGATTATCGTGAGATTATTTATGTGCTTGATTAAATGATTGCTTTATTAATTGTTATTTAATTTGTTATCCATTATAGTCTGCACTTTTGCAACTTTTTAATTGACATTAGAGTGATTTAATTCTTTCACAATTCGATCTACTTACTAACTTCGAGGAATATTCCTAGAGACCGTCAATCTAGTAGTAGACCACCTCCTAGTAGAAGGATATAACTATTCTTGTTGGAAAGCTAAAATGATAGTCTTTATTATGTCCTTACATAGGAAAACATGGGCATCAATACGTAATTATTGGGAAGCCCACTAGTGAAGATAATAAAGATAAAAATTTGGTCAGCTAAGAAACAAGATTTGACCCAATAGAACTTAAAAATTTTATACACTATTTTTAATGGGTTGATTCTAAACAGTTTAGAAGGAATTGAACATGTGGATCTGCTAGAACAGTATGTGATATTTTTAAAATAGTATATGAAGGAACTACTTCTGCTAATATAACTCCTACACCGCTTAGTGATTTTATGATTTATTAAAAATCAGTTTTCATAATTAAATTTTTTTTATTAAGTGAAAAAGGATAAGAGAAATTTAATTAATGGTTGATTTAAATAGAATACATATGGACTTAAACCATTAACCTTATAATACATACCTAAGCCTAATTAAATAGGTTAGATAAGTGGTTTTGATTAGTAAAATAAATTAGATTATTTAAAAGAGTAATTAACACCTTATCAAATTATTAGATTTGATTTAAATATTCTTACTATAATCATTAGAGACTTTTCTTTTACTAGATAGTGAAATCAAGTCAAATACGTATAATCCCCTACAAAATTGGACATACCCTAACCACAGCCTTCATATATTAAAAAAGAGGAAAAAAAGAGATAAACTAAAGAAAGAAGGAGGATCAATATAGAGATTTTAGATCTTGGAGCTTTTAGATATTATATTCTTAGGTTCTTTCATCATTGAAGACCAGGTGAATTTCTGACTTACTTAATTATGCTACCTAGCGTAATTTCTATTTAAATTATTAGTTTTATAATTTTTATTGCTAAATCATGTGTTTTTTCTAAATATGCTCTTTCTGGAAAATTAGATGAAAACATGGTCTCGGTAGATTAGTGAATCAAAATATGATTTTATATGTTATCTTGCATGGGATGATTATAATACTGAAGAGATATGAATTTTATCCATGAAAAATGAAAAAAAAAATTAATGAATAATCTTTCCTAAATAGAGGTCTGGAATCTTGGAATTTCAAGATCTACCGATAGGGCTACTAGTAGGTCATGGACTTGACTGTAATAGGATCCATGGCCTACCAACAGGGTTACCAATAGGTCAAAGACTGGAGCATATATCTTAATACCTACCAGTAATGCTACTATTAGGCCAGAGAACCTAACATCCGAGAGTATCCAGCGGTAGGCCTAACAGTGGATTAGAGTGCATTTGCCCTGTACTGAGTCTTGAACTCATAATTTTATGATAAATAATTGATTTGTAACTATTATAAAAGAAAATAAGATATTGAAATATTAGAACTATTGACTAAATATAATTTAAATTTTATGTATTTGTAACCCATTGATCAAGTAAAATAATACTATAATAGGACACAGATTGATACTAAAAACTATTAAAGAAAATAATGATGTTAAAGAGCTATTGTATTGTTATTACTAATTGATATCGAATTTGATACAGAATCTTATAACTATCACCATTTCATCAACTGTACTAAAACTGAATGAAAGGCTGAAGTGAACAAACAATGGGTTTTGGGAAAAATTATGGGTTGATATAAATTGGTAAATTGAATATAACTATTATTACCACCATTTTCTCGGGTGCAACGGGATAATCTAACTATTATCGTTTTCTTGGGTGCCACATGATATATTTATACATGTGATTGTTATCACTTTTCCAGATGTAACAAGGGTGAATTAAGACTTATTAGTTTGCATTATCCTGAAAATTTCAAATATTGTAAATAAAGGACTTTTAACTGAAAGAATAAAGTAAGACATGTCCATTGATGACTGGAATATTTTTATTGATTTATTTATATGAAACTATGATATCTGGTTTCCATTTTGTTTCACTGTTATTTTATTGGTCATTTTACTAACAACCTGGATGTGCATGTATAGACCTAGAGGTGGACCCACTAGATGGAGTAGGATCTCGCTTATTTTTAGAAGCAGACGGAACTACAAGATTGATGGTTGATAAATATTTATTCTTATTAGTTGGACTTATTTATAATTTTGTTAAAGATGTAATAAGTGTCGTTGTGATTGATTATATTATGAAATCAAAGCTAGCCATGTTATTACACATTCCTAAATAACTCAGCTATCTATATTTTCAGATAGTGTGCTAAAATCTAAAAATTAACCAAAGACTTCAAAAATCAGATTATGGATGTTAATGAGATATTTGATGACTTTTATTGTAAATTTAATGATATTATCAACATATCTCTTAATTTGGGAGAGAAAATATCTGACTTCAAAGTTGTTACAAAAGTCCTTAGATTTTTTCCGAAACAGGTTACAACTTAAAGTCACTATAATTAAGGAAAGTAAAGATATAGATAAGCTGGAATTTGATGAACTTGTATATATTCTACAAACTTATGAAGTCAATCATTTTAAGAATGTTGAAGTTGACACTAAATTTGATAGTGATAGTGAGATTGATCTGATATAATTAAAAATTTTATTAAGAATTATAAGAAACACTATGATAAAAAAATTTCCAAATAATTCAACATCTTTTGGAAAGAAATCATTTATTTAAATTCTTAAGAAAATAAATCTAATAAAAAAAGATAAAAAGATAAAGAATGAAAAACTAAGTGGTGTGCAATGTTATGAATGTCTGGTCATATGGCTTAACAGTGTGCAAACACATTGAAGAGGAAAAAGGGTGAAGCCATGAAAGCTACAGAAGCTGATTTTAATAATTCTGTTGTTGAGCGATCTAATATTAAAACAAAGAATTTCATCGCTTTCACTGATTCTATTGTCGCTACTTATTCTGTTTTTGAGAATATTTCAGAAATTTCAGGTTTAGATGATGAAGAATACAGGTTAGATGAAATGAAGGCATTCAAGATGCATTATACAATAAGATATATGAAATATCGCTGGCTCAGTGGCTCTGAGCAGCAGAATGTGAAGCTCATAAAAAAAAAATCAAAAAGTTGTTTAAAAGTCAAGAAGAAGCAGTGTTTAAAAGTCAAGAAGAAGCAGAGCCAAATTATCTTTGTGTTGCTAATGGAGCCCTATTGCCGCAGCGGGTTTCGGTCCACCGGAACGGGTCCAAAACTGACCCAAACCCATTATGAGATATATATATATATATATATATATATATATATATATATATATATATATATATATATATATATATATATATATATATATATATATATATATGGGTGTGTGTGGCTAGGTTTTGGATTAGCCGAAAGAAAAAAAAAACCAAAGAGCCAAGGGTTTCTCTTGTGTAGGCCGTGGTGTTCTTTTGTGGCGGCTGCTGCTTTCTCTACTTGTAGCCGAACAAAAGCAACCAAAATAATTTGGTGGTTGTCGCGTGAAGCAAAATAATTTTACGTGCCCCAAGATTTTCCTTTTGAGGTGTAACGGCTGCAATTCTTGGCCGAAGGTGGTTTTTTTTTTTTGGTCGAAGGTGTTTTGGCGGCGGCTATAGCACAGGTACAAGATTATTATATTCATTTTGAGGTGAGGGTTTGATCTTGTATTTTGTGTGATCTCATTGATTTCTCTCATGTGGTTGAGACTAGAATATTATAATCTCTTTTGATATAGTGGAAGTTTTCGATCGTGTTCCCGTGGATATAGGCATATTGCCAAACCACGTTAAATCTGCGTGTTCTCTGTTTTTGCTATTTTTCTCTTCGGTTAACTATTTGATTCCGTCGGTTGTTGCATTAGTATTATTCCGCTATTTTTGCTAACATTTTGGAAATCAAGATGAACGAGGAGCTTGGTGTGTATAAATTGAATTTTATGTACATATTAATAATTGAGTTGTCAATTTTTCATATTATATATTACTAAATCAATGATTATGCAATATGATAATTGAAGTTAACGCACATATTAATGTAAAGAATAGATGAGCTAATTAAATTTGAATTATAATAACATAATCTTGCATGTATTTCACTTTGAGTTTCATTTATGACAAAAAGATAGTAAAATGCTATGTAACTGATAATTAGATAAATGAATGATTCATCATATTTAAATTTCAGTTATGATATTTGAAATTAGTCTTATATATTTGAGTAATAGCATGTTACATTTTCTATAAATTTAATTGATATGAAAGATTGAATATTGTGTAATAAGTTTTAATCTTAATAAAATATTTTAAAAATTTGTATATTCTTCATATCTTAAGTTAAAACTTTTATTATCAATATTGCTCTTATTTATTAAATAAAATGTTAATAAGATACTTTGTGGAGTATTATTGATCAAGAAATTTTTAGTTCGAAGCTCCTATTATAGGAAGGATTTAATTTGTTGTACTTGAGATCAAAAATCCACTAACCAATGTTTTAGCTTGGTTGGTACCAAAGTGTGACAAAATGCAATATATGAAGAATAAAAGACAAATGATTAATTTCTTGTATCTAACATATTTTCATTAAAAAAATATTGGTTTTATGTATATGATAATTATAAATTTATTTTTTCATGCTTGAATGATCTCATGAGAGCATACTATTTTTAATCATATATTTTCTAGTCCATATTTAAAAAATTGTCATATCCAAGGAAGAATCAAATTTTAAATTATTTAGCTTGTTTGTTGTCTAAGAAAAGTGGTTTTAGTGGGAAAAAAAACAAAAGTATAGTTGGTTATATAATTAAAAAACGTGTGAAAGTACGAAAATCTTCCATGTATATGCACTTTCCTGGCCAAATATGTTTGAATAATATTTAATATGGTAAACTTGTGATTTGATACTAAGTACTTAATCTAACACTAATATTTTTCTAGCATATTAAGAGAAAGTTTCAAAATGCATAAGAAATTGTATTTATATTGTAAACTAGGATAATTATAATTGCTAAGATAAAAGATTCAGATATAGTTAAATATTAAAATGCCAAGGCAAGTCTGAATGGCTTATTATGTAAACAACTAAATTGCAGCAATGATCCATATTAATTAATCAAATTAGGCATCATTTTTATCTTGATAATGCAATAATATACATATTTCTCTTTGTACATATTATTTTATTAAGCATGTCTTGACAACATTTATGAATGACTCCATGCATACAAAAAATTATTGATTAATTTCATTTTGAATAAATTTTATATATTATGCTTAAGTTGAGAAAAGGTGTACTAAAATACTATTGAATCATGCATGTACATTGATGCTATTATGAATTATTTTAAGATGATAAATTTTGTATATTTAGTCATATATATAAAATTCAGAAAGATGATATTCAAGATGTGCTTTCAAGCTTAAATCACAAAGAAATAAAGGTCAAAGGGGTATAGGTATATAAAATGTTTGACCCTGGATTATATATCCTTATTGATAAACAGTCTATTTAGAAGGGTAGTTCTAAATTCATCAAGTGGGTATGGTTAATTCCATATACAGTGGTCATCATGATAGGGAATCCAACACTATGATTGCTAAGTTGGTCCAATAATAAAGGTTCAATGTGGTAGAAACATGATAGATTAGCGTTTCTCTTAGAGCAATGATCATTGGAGTTTTTCTCCTAAAGAACTTGTACTAAGGTGAAGTTGTCTGTCCCATCCCTATGATGACAGTGCTCAAATGGTGTGATTGGTTAGGCTAAATTTTAGCTCTTAATATGTCCAACACGTGAATTGTACGAGGTATCAGCCGATGATAGACATTTTTTGAGGACTTACTTATGTGAGAGTAATTGCGAAGACCGCAGTTGGGAGAATAAGGGCTAATTTCTAGAAACTCTCATGAATCGGTATGTGAGTATGGTCATAATGTTTAACCCCACGACACAATATTGTATATATTTTATGTGCATTTTTGTTAATATCTAGTGAAGAGGCCTAGTTGAAGGTGCACTCCATCAGTTTAAGTCTCCTAGTTTGCGATATATGTCACATACTGTAGGCTTAAAGCCTGAAACTATCTACAACAATTGTATATGATGAGATGCTCAAATATATTTCCATCTTTTTTGTATGCTTGTATACTTTCATCATTTTGGGGGGACTATTGGAAAATTATTAACTAAAATAATTAAATTTCATATTATAATTATTCTTATTATTATTATTATTATTATTTTATTATAATAACTGTAACTGTCATTTTAATTATTGAATAATACTATGGATCAAATGGTGGAATTTAATTTTAACTATTATACAAATTAATGGGTTAATTTAAATAATCCATTAATCCTTAAGGCATATCTACTCTTTGTGAATTTTTTTGGGGATAATAAAAAGAAATAACTAGTCCGTTTTCTTCCCAAAAAAGTTTTTCTCTCGTTTCAAGCAAAATTCTTCTTCTATTCTATCAGTCTTTTGAATATGGACATGTCAAAACTAATAACTTATGGTAAGCTCTCTCGAAACTAGTGCATTAGAGGAAACCAGTAGTAAAGGAGTTGTACCGTTACTTGATATAATTTCCTTGGCTGACTACACAAGGTCAATATATGTCCTTTAAAATAGTGATTACATATCTTCTATCTTCTCCAAGTCTGGTAATATCTTTCTATTTTTATTATTTTGTTTAATAATTTGTATTGTTAATTCTTTTTAAAAGAAATATTCCAACATCTTGTTGGCAATATAACTTATTGTATCCTTCCATGGAACTTTCATCTTGATACATGAGACCCAATTCGCAATTGTGGGCTTAGTTGCTCAGATATGTGTTAAGCCTATTTGTATATATTTCACCACTCCGTCTGCATTTTGGCAATCCATTTATCTTAAAAGGTTTGCTGCTAACCGTCACTTTTTCCCGGCATGATTTATGGATAATAATCGTAACATCAATACCGTTATTCCCTTCTGGATAGATACGAATTTGCTACTTCCGCTGCAGTATCATGATGCTCAAGTCTTATCTGGATTCAGAGAACTAATTACTAAAAGCTGTTATCATTTCCTTTTCCACAGTTAGTCAAGGGTGTGCTTTCAGTCGCCCTCACTGGAGGAAAAAAAAAAAAAAAAGGCCTACAATGGACTTTGAAATTTCCATGTAGAAAGATGATGATTCATCTCCAACATTAATCATGTCATTTAAGACCTTAGAAACAAATTGAACAGTTAGCGGAGCAAGACCGGAGATGCAAAGATGTGTCTATCATCTTATCTTTTAATGGCATCGATAATTTTGAAGAGTCCAAGTCTTCCCATGGAGTCGTCCACCAATTTCTATCACTAGCATCAGCACTTTACTGTCAGTCTAATTAAAGATCAGAGTTTCACTGAGTATATCAATCTACCTTCACCATTCCTTTTATAATTATTCTTTCTCTCTCTTCTGTTATTTCATTCAGGCTATTTTCATTGACCAAAAAAAAAATTCATAGGTGTCCCATACAAGTAGAGAGGTAACAACTTGGCAATTAGTGGGTCGGATAAATTATGTTATTAAGTCCATTCTGGATGTAAATAGAGTTAATTATGAATGAACAAGTCTAGAGGACAAAGCATAAAATAAGGATTTCTCATAGAATTATGAATAATTAATGGGCACACAATAATTTACTTGTGTCAGGAGTTTAGGGAGAGTATATGTTGCGGTACTCTTTTTGACACTTTTCATTCTTAAAATTTAAATCCTTTTAAGTTTTTCTGCTTGAAAATAAGTTAATTTCACCGTAGAAGTGTTCATCTTCATGCTTGTTTAATTTTTCTTATTTGTTTGCGTAGCTTCTGTGTTTTTGTACTAGTTGCTTGTGAATCTTTTTTTTTTCTTCTTTTTTTTCCGAAGCTTGTTTGTTAGTTGCATCTTGTACACTTACTGTGAAGGATGAAAGCACTTCTAACAGTAGTTATTACAATTATCATTCAATCTGTACAAAGTCCATAGCAGGGCTCAATGGTTGTATAGATCTAATTTGAGAATTTCTCCACCAGTTTGGCTATATACTTTGGCATGTTCTTATAATAACAATTAAGTCTTCTATCTCAAATATTTGGAGTAGGCTATACGAACCAGAAGATAATCACGTCATATTAATCACATGGATGATTTTCTCAACAAAGTCCTATCTAATAATATGTCTTCATTTAAATATCTAGCATCCATACTTTTTCTATCACCTCCATTCAATTTTTCTTCAATTTTTCCTTTGTTCTTTTAACATGTCCTATGTTAATAAGCATCACTCGTCAAAGCAGTACACTTGTAGGTTTGTGTCACACATGACAAAGCACCATGAGCAATTTTCTCGCATTTTCTCTTCTATAAGGTTATGCATACCTTAACTTGAATATTCTCATTTCTCACATTATCTCTCCTAGTATTATCACACATTCAATGAAATATATGCATCTCTGTTATATATATCTTATGTAAATGATGTCTCTTAATAACTCAGTATTTCGTGCTATGTAGTAAACTTGGCCTAATAACAGTCCCATAAAAAAATTTCTTAAACCTTAACGAAATATTATGGTCACATAAAATTCCCATTTTACTCCTCCATAACCAGCCAGCTTAGATCCTTAGTTAACATCACTATTGATCTCTCCACTATTTTGAATAATTGAGTCCATGTACCTAAGTTGATTACTTATTTGTATCTCTCACTCGCTCAGTATCACAACACTATAGTTTCGAATTATTTGTTTACTAAATTTGCAGTTTATATATTTTATTTTGAATCTACTCAATCTAAAACCATTGAGCCCTTTGGGGATGGTGGGTTTTGTACTCGTTACCTTTGGGGATATTTGGCTGACAGATAGAACCGGTGACCGTGTTGGGATCATAGGGTGTATTATTTGTGTAATTGTTCAAATCTTGCATTCAGTGGTAAGATCTTAACATAACAGGTTCGGTTGTTGTTTTTGAGATGAGATAGTTTGAATCTCACTGTTAGAGGTAAGAGTTTAACGTGATAAATTTGTTTGCATTGAGGTGAGATAGTTTGAATCTTGCTGTCAGAGGTAAGAGTTTAATGTGACAGATTTATTTGTATTGAGGTGGGATGATTTAAATCTCACTATCAAAGGTAAGAGTTTAATGTGACAGGTCCATGGGATTTTTAGCAAACTCTCAGTTATTAACGGATTTGGCATGGCTTTACCGATTGCCATTTGCATTGTACTAGCCATGCTATTTCTCTCAGTATGATGAGTTGTTGAGGATTTTGTTTAGCCTTTAAATGTCAAACGTTCTCTCTTGTCTTTACCTTAGTGGCTATAAGTTTATTGTGACAAAGTTTGTCATAAGATTTTTAGCAAACCCTCAACTATCAAGGGATTCGAGGTGTCTTTACCAATTGCTATTTACGTTGAACTAGCTATGTTATTCCCCTCAGCATGATTAGTTGTCGAATATTTTATTTGGGGTTAATGCTAAATGTTCCATTTTCCCTTTGCCTTAGTGGCTATGGGTTTATTGCTACCCCAAGTAAAATGGGGTTGGTGAGAAATATTTGATTTCTCTTCCCGTAACTTTTGATAGCATTAAGCGATTAATTTATTAGCCTTCCCTTCCTTTTTTTTTAAGGTGACTATATGTAGTACTTTCTTAAAAATTTGCCATTAACAGGTATTATCATCTTGTCGCCATCTTGATTGATCAGGTGATAGGCTCCGTTTGAATAGACAGTTTC
Source organism: Dracaena cambodiana (assembly GCA_036321105.1). NCBI lineage: Eukaryota > Viridiplantae > Streptophyta > Magnoliopsida > Asparagales > Asparagaceae > Dracaena > Dracaena cambodiana. The sequence continues at coordinate 7,111,459 of JAYEPQ010000006.1, read as the reverse complement.
TATTACAAAAGGTCCTTCCCATTTGGGTTCAAATTTTTCCTTGGTCTTGTAGGTCATGATCACTGGTATTTTGACAACTAAAATTAAGTCTCCTTCTTTGAAAGCTCTTAGTTTAACTTTCTTGTTAAACGCCCTCGAGATGCATACTTGGTACAACTCTATTTGTTGCTTGGCATTCAGACGTTTCTCATCAAAGACTTCCAATTCTCGGAGTTATTTTTGATATTTTTCTTTCGTCGTCATCTTGTAGCCAGTGCTACTTGCAGGGACGGGATTTGGATTTTCAGTGGCAACATGGTTTCGCAACCATATACCAAAATAAAGGGTGTAGCTTTGGTCGGGGTTCGCACCGTTGAACGATAAGCCTACAACCACTCGCCTAGCTTCTCATCCCAATCGCGGTGACTTGAAAAACAAACTTTTGTAGAAGTTCACAATAGTCTTATTGAAAATTTCGGCTAATCCGTTAGCTATCGGATTATAAGACGTTAAAACTATATCTTGAATTTTGAATCGGCTAATCTCGTTGAAACCATATATATATATATATATATATATATATATATATATATATATATATATATATATATATATATGAGTTTTAAGTAAGTCATCCGAGACTCGCTTTCAATCACGACCACCATGTTTTTATATGTCCGAAAAAGAAACCATAATAAGCAAGACCAGTGACTTGAGAAAAATATATAGGGTGCTTTATAAGTCAAAGTCTTTGCAAGGAGTTATCCATTAATTTCTTCCGCGAACATCAAGACAGTAGGTAAATCTTGCTCGAGTCTGAATTTTTCTCCAAGTAGTACAATATATCTTTATTCCATACGTTAATTTTTTTTTTCTTCTTTAACAAAAGTTCATATCGGTATCTTTCTGATTGGACTATAGCTATAGTTTTTCAATTTAGATTAGAAAATGATATTACTCAATTTTCATACTAAATATGATTGTCATGTTGAGCCTTTCATCTGTCAGCTTGAAGTCTTTTAAGTCTCCTTAAAAAAAATGCGAAAATGCTTCCCAGAAGTCTTTGCGCCCAGCACACCGTAGAAGACTTTTTCTTTGATAGCAATAGACACCGAGTGAAGAAAATTATTCCCCCAATAATTTTCCGGAGATTGACTCAGTGGAGCCTCTATAAGTGCGAGAGGAAGCAAACCGAGCCTCCTCACAAAATCAATCAGATAGAATGGCATATCCAATCTTTGCCCTCAACAAACCCTGTGCCAATGCTTTTTGTTTGCTCCTCTCACTCACCACCCTCTTCTGCTCTTGCATCCTCTCCCATGCCAAAATCTCCTATGAAAAACATTGCGGCTCTGTCGTACCACAGGCAAAATTTTCTGGTCTCGACACAAGCAACAGTGTTTCCTTCTCCGGAGGCTACTTCTTTAGCGGAGACAAGATCCTCCGCTCCGATTCCTTCACTTCTTCTGAAGCGTCAGTAGTACTCAATGGATCATTCAGTTTCTACACCAAAATCTACCGTACCCAGCAGCCCCAACTTCTTCACCTCACTGGCCAACTCAGTATCCAAGAGAAATTTGCAGGTCGAATCAGCTCACCTCGCCATCGCAGGGTCAGGGGCCGGTTCGATAACGATGGTGTTACGGTTTTCATGTCGTCGGTCAGCTTTGATTTGTCTGGCTTCTGGTCCACATCTAATGGGGAGCTCTGCATGGTTGGCACTGGCTCTACTTGGTCTGCAAACGGTACCTCTCTAAAGCACACTGCTGTATTTAATCTGAATTATCCAAAGTATTCAAATATTTCCACTAGTATCGTTAACGGGACGCTACAGAGCTTAGATACTTCCGACAGCCCTGCTTACTTTGATATGATTTCAGTTATAGGATATGCTCAGAACAATTATAGCTATACTAAGATCCCCAAGGTTAGAGAAACTTGTTCCCGTCTGAAGTTTCCAAGAGAATTGCTAGGCATTGACACCACCGCTGCCCGATATTACCTTCATAGGTTAATGTGGGGAAGGTTCCAATTAGAGTATGGGAGAGATTGCTCTAGTGCAATTTGTAGTCCATTCTCCTTTGAGAAGAGTCTTGAGTTTTTGCCTACTTTCATGTCTTTGGATATGATTCAAATTTCTGATAGCGGGAAAGTACATATGCACATAGGTTTTAGCAATAGCAGTGGTTATGATAGTGACGGTGCCATAATTCCGGGGAAGTCTTTAGTCAGTGAGGGGTACTGGGATCAGGAGAAGAAGCTCCTCTGTCTACTGGCTTGCCCCGTTCTGGGGGCAGGGGACCACTCAAAAGGTCCATCGGTTGGTGAGTGCAGTATCGGGTTGAGCATCTGGTTTCCTGCAGTCTTTACAATTAGGGACAGGAGTAATGCCGTGGGTCGTATCTGGAGTGTCAAGCCAAAGAGTGATACTGGATATTTCAGTGCAATTCCATTCCGTAGCTCTAGCTCAGTCGCCATGGATATCCTTCCTGGTGCAAAGTATGATTATACTGTCGTTGATTCCTTGAGGAAGACCTGCAAGGCTGCCAACGGTAACAAGTCGTCAAATGGAAGGTATCCAGATGGGAACTCCATCGAAGACTTGAAATTCGATTTCAATGCAGGAGATGGTAATCTATGGGGTTATGGTTCTCCTCTGTCATTTGGAGAGAACTTTTACGGTAATTCATTTTCCAGAATTTCTTCTGAGGTTTCATTCTCAACATCGACAAACGAGAATGATAACATAGCCCTTTGGAATGTCAGCTACATAATAGGAATTCAATATGACAACTCGCCTCTGAACGCGAACATAAATTCGGATATCGCCGCAGAAGGAGTCTACAATGCTAGAACTGGAACCTTATGCATGGCCGGGTGCAAGACTACGAGTTACTCGGAGAGTTCTGCCAAGGGAAAAACTGAAAATTTCCAAGACTGCCAGATTCAAATTGATATCCAGTTTTCTCCTCTAGATGATCTGGATGGCGGAAAATATGCCAATGGCAATATCAGTCGCCGCAAGCATCTTAATGGGACTATACGGAGCACAAGAAAACAGTCCGATCCTCTCTACTTCGATCCATTGGAGCTCACATCTTATACTGTGTATGTTACAGAAGCTCGTGAAGCGATCTGGAGAATGGACATGGAAATAACTATGGCTCTGATTTCACTCACTCTCTCATGTATTTTCATCGTGTTGCAGATCTTACATGTCAGAAAGCACCAGGACGTGATCCCTTCTGTATCCATCACTATGCTCGCTATTCTGACGCTCGGCCACATGGTCCCGCTAGTGCTGAACTTTGAAGCCCTGTTTGTGGGGAACAAGAGGAGTGTTATGTTGTGGAGTGGCGGGTGGGTGGAGGTGAATGAGGTCATAGTGAGGGTCATGACCATGATAGCCTTCTTGCTGCAGTTTCGCCTTCTTCAACTGGCTTGGACTTCTAGATCTTCAAAAGATGGACGAAAGGGCCTGTGGGGTTTTGAGATGAAAGCTCTCGGATTCTGCGTTCTACTGTATCTTTCTGGTGCAGTAGTCACTTGGCTTCTCAGTTCTTACGGAACTCAAGGGGGGAGGATGGTAAGAGACGATCTGATGTCTTATGCTGGCTTGATACTCGATGGCTTCCTGCTTCCTCAAATCATTCTCAACATTGTTCTGAACTCCAAAGTTAAGGCGCTTGCTCCTCTCTTTTATATTGGAACCACTGCAGTTCGCGTGCTGCCTCATCTCTATGATGCTTGGAGAACTCGCGACTTTGTGCCGTACTCGAAGTTCTCATACATTTACGCTAGCCCAGACGGAGACTACTACTCCACTGCGTGGGATATAGTTATTCCTGTTGGTGGAGTTATGCTCGCAGTCATAATATTCTCGCAGCAAAAGTTTGGTGGTGATTGTATCCTTCCAAAGAGATTCAGAAAGCCTGGTGGATACGGGACAGTTCCCGCTATCGAGCTGTAGTCTGTTTATGACCATTATCCAAAGTTTGCAAGTAAAAGAAGGTATTATTTCTCTCCTTCTTTCCCTTTTTAATTTTTAATTTTTTTTTAAAATTTTTAATTTTCTCCTGTTATCTATATCTCTCATATAATAAAGTAAGATATTAGAAAATTTTGAATTGATAATTATACTAATAATATATTGGCTTGCTGGTCTCTTGTGGTAGTTGTATCTGTCAATATGCTGTGTCGGAAGCATGGAGCAGTAGAAATACTAGCACAAGGCATTACTTAGCAGGAAGTGCCCGTAGGAGCATGGAGACATTCGTTCTGATTGATGCATGGTTGACTTTTGTGGGAGGAGTACCAGCAGATGACTGTCACCTGTATTTGTATGTCGCTTTGTATTATATAGTCCACTTAGTAGTGTGAGATATCCTTACGTATATACTCTCCTTGTTTATTAAGTTATGATTAATAAAATGCGGGAAAGAGTTTACCCACCATTTATGCTATAAAAGAAGGCATTACTGAGCTATGAATTCTATCTAACTAACATCTCTCCTGTATATTTATATTACGACTGCTTCCAAAATTTTGTACATGTCAATTAAGGCAAAGATATGAACTAATCTGAATCCCAGACATCAAGCCGTACTAGTATTCAATCGAAATTGCAGGAATTATGGAGTATTGAAGCTTTTGCAGGTGATTTAATAGGAGACTTTCATTTTTTTTTTCAATTATTTATGTTGAACTATTTTAATTATTTTTTGTCTTCCTGCAATGCGTTTGAATGGTGAGGTAATTGTAATATATCAGCTTGTATTTATACTTCAGAACTTTTCTCGCTAAAAAGTGTTCTATGTTTGTTTTGTTCTACTGAGAAACGATGTGTCCTATCCCAATCTCGCCTCGCTACGAGATCAATGAATCTAGCACACAAGATAGATAACACTAATCAAGGAAAAAAAAAAAAAAAAACACAAATAATTATGTGGTTCAGCCGACCAAGTTCAACCAACATACATATACAACAAGAAAAAGATTCACTATAAGAAATAAAGGTTTAAAAGATAATAATCAATTATCTCTTTACCTCTCTAACCGAACATATTTTTCTTCTCTCATAAAAAATTAAACGCACTCATATCTCATATCACATAGGATATATATATATATATATATATATATATATATATATATATATATATATATATATATATATATATATATATATATATATATATATATATATATATATATATATATATATATATATATATATATATATATATATATATATATATATATATATATATATATATATATATATATATATATATATATATATATATATATATATATATATATATATATATATATATATATAGATATACACACACACGTATATATGTATGTATATATATGTATATGTATGTCTATATGTATATGTATATACATATCTATATGTATATCTATCTGTATATGTATATACATATGCATGTGTGTGTGTGTGTATATGTGTGTGTGTGTGTACACACACGTATGCATACATACATACATATACATATATACAAATATGAGACTAATATATGATCCGCCAGATCAAATAGGTAGTGACTCAGCGATGAAAAAGCAATTATTTCATTATTTTTTTTAATATCATAATCTCTCCCTCCTTAGCTTTTTTAGAATCATATTTTATGGGTTTGAATTATATTTACTCTTTCATCAAGTAGATATAAAATATTGTATTCATCTAAAACCCGTTAATTTTATGACACTTGATGGAAGACCAAATTAAAACTAAAACCCAAGAAATTGGGTATTAGTAAATTCTAAGGGTTCGAGATCATAATCCAAAAGGAAATTTTAAAATAAAATTGTTAGAGATAGTGGAAATGAATTGCAGTTCAGGTAGCTTACTTGAGGTAGAAAGTCATTTTCAATATTCTTATATATATATATATATATATATATATATATATATATATATATATATATATATATATATATATATATATATATAGTACGATAATTAAAACCCAATCACAATAGCATTATTATAATCTAATTGGCATTCAAAACCAAATAAATTACTAGACATATAACCTAAGTCTAACAGAGACTCATTGTGATTCTTGATCATATCAGGATACTCAATGGATACAAGGTACCAATCTAACAATCTCCGACATGGCTCATATCCGATAAGCCATTCAACTTGAGAAGCTCCGTAGTTCTTACCATCCATTTCATAGACATCCACCGCACATGCACCATCTCCACCTATTGTGAATAACTCGTTCAATCATTACCATCTCCATACTTAAGCATTCATGATCACTAAACCGTACTATTTTCAATACTCATGATTATTATATCATACTCTTCATTGAGTGCTCATAATATTTTCACCATATTCTATTGAACACTTATGACTACTATACCACAATCCTCACTAAGCGCTCATAATCACTACAGTGTGCTCCACGTCAGTCAAATCACCATGACCATCTGAGCACTAACAATCGTTATACATACTCTACCTTAATCTAATGAACTATGATCATCTCCAAAGACAAATGTACATGTTTATACATTTTCATATGCTCCACCATATCATGAAATAACCACATCCTTCACCATGAAACACTAATACATACCTCAACATCATACAATGAACCAACTATCAATCCATGCTTCGATCAACCATAACCGTCGATCTGCACCTCAAGCTCCCATATTAATTTTCATATAATCATTTTTGTGTTTGTAGTTATGGAAGCAAAAAAAAAAAAATCACACCATGTTAACAAATGATTCCAAACTAGACTTGATACTAATATTTGTCCAAACACCAAATCCCAGCAAAAAAGAAATTTTGTTTTTTTCAGTTAATTCCAAAATCCTAACCACAGCAGTGCCCACCAGCCTCATGCAACCATGGACACTGCCGGATGGGCCCTCTACAAATGCTGGCCAAGCACGGTGTTGGCTATGTGCCTGCTATGCATGCCTGCTTAGGATGTGCGCTGGCCAAAAGCGCCAGCTAGGAGCAGTGCCCGCATGCCTCCAGCACTACCTAGGCTTACACAAGAGAAAATCAAGAGAGTAGTCTGGGAACTCGGTGCGGAAAAAGCACCAAGATCTGATGGATTTCTAATGTTCTTCTTTAGAATATTCTGAGAAGTGATTAAGGAGAATATTAAGAACCTATTTGTGGAGCTTGGGGACCATAGGGCCCATCTTGATAGACTAAACTATGTCCAAATTGTACTTATACAAAAAGGAAGGACTCCTACCAAGGTAGGGGACTACAGGCCTATCGCGATTTTAAACTCTACAATTAAGATAGTCGCAAAGACCCTAGCAAATAGAATATCACCATTGATGAAAGACCTCAGAGGGAAATATCAAACAGGTTTCATCTCCAGCCGGAGTATACATGAGGGCATAGCAATGGCTTAGGAAATACTACATCAATGCAAGAAAACCAAAACCAATGGTTATCTTCTCAAGATCGATTTTGAAAAGGCTTATGACATGGTAAATTGGTGTTGCCTAAAAGAGGTTATGCAACAAATGGGGCTCGGAAGTAATTGGTTGTGCTGGATTGATAGCTGGCTGCAGTCGGCAAAAGTAAATGTTATCACAAATGGGATTATTAGAAATGAGATTAGATGTATAAGGGGACTCAGACAAGGGTGTCCCTTATCGCCATTACTCTTTGTGCTAATTGCAGACGGGCTTAACAATATGATTCGAAAATGTCCTGATGCTGGCCTTGTTGAGGGGCTACCAGGATCACGTGCACTCAAATTCACAAACTTGCAATATGCAGACGATACTTTGCTATTCTCTAAGAATGACATCACAAAGGCAATATCGATGAAATGGATAATATTCTGCTTTGAGGCCTGGTCTGGACTACGAGTTAACTTTCGAAAGAGCTCCATATCATACATTGAAGAGAGAAATCTTACAACTCGGATTATCACAGCAATATATGGATGTAGGGAATGTGACTTCCCGATCACATACCTAGGAATACTGGTCAGACTAGGAAGACTTCTGAAATAGGACTGGGTCCCGCTATTCGATCTGCAAGAAAGAAAATTGGAATGGTGAAAAGAAAAACTGTTATCCATTGCTGAGAGAGTTGCATTACTTAACTCTACCCTTTCATCGACATACCTACCTTATGTCATCCCTAATATTACCAGGATTGGTTAAAAAGAAAGTTAACCACATACGGAGATGATTTCTTTGGCAAGAGGCCTCGCCGCAGGGTGGAAAATATAATCCTGTCTCTTGGGCACAGGTATGTAGGGCCAAAGAGGAGGGCGGACGTGGAGTGTTGGATATCCAATTTTTCAACATAGCCTTGATGTCGAAGTAGTGGTGGAAGATCATTTCTAAAACTAAAAGTCCAATCCAATAGCTTCTCATATCAAAGTACGGACCTAAGAGAGGGAGTTGGCAATTGAAGTATTGGAATTCCTCGAACATATCCCCTTTTCGGAAAGGAGTCATATTATGCAAGGAGGTTTTTTTGGCTAGGAATAACATATATGATTGGAAATGGAAAATCCATATCATTTTGGGAAGATTGTAGGTGCACACAAATTCCGCTACGATCTTTATACCCAAATATCTACCAAATGGCTAATAAGGAAAAGGAGATTGTTTGGGATTACTAGAGACATGGGAGATGGAGAATCCCTTTACTTGGGAAAGGTAATGCAACAACCACCCCTCCAAAAATAGGATATATACAATTTATTGGTTAATATTAGACCTACAATAGAGCGGGAAGACATAGCACTATGGAGGTGGAGTCAAACAAAATATTCACTGTGGCATCCGCTTATCAATTTCTCAATGATGGAGGATGTCAACTACCTTATGCCATGGATATTTGGAAGATTGGTTGCCATTAAGAATTAGGGTGTTTATGTGGTTGGTAGCGAAGAAAGCAATCTTAACTTGGGACAATTTGCAGAAGAAAGAATGGCAGGGACCAAGTGTTTGCATACTTTGTCATAAGGATAACGAGTCGGTTAGCCACATCACAATGGAATGCACGTTTGTCCGCTCATTGTGACAAACGTGTGCCACCAGATTATCTATCTATGTCTCTTCAGACACGAGATGTATTTGGAAGAAGACGAAATCACAGAACCAACAATACAAGATAGAACACCTACTAGTACCTGTGATATGTTGGAATATTTAGTTAGAACGTAACAATAGGATATTCAGAGGATGCACATGCACACTTGAAGAATGCTTCTATGCCATTCTTATTGATATTAAACTCTGGACATGTACCCATTCAGACACAGATATACACAAGAAGAGCTTTTGCCCACAATCTACCGAGGACAGAGTTCCTAATGAAGCTGCCAACTGCCCAACTCTGAATGACATTGCCATTGTCGGCCTCTAAGAGGAGGGCACAGATATGTAGGATGATTTTGACTAAGCAGACTCATCACCTTGGACACATGACAAGCTACTAAGTTTTAGTCTGTGTCCTTCATATGTCTTTTTTATATGCTTCTTTTGTAAGGGTCTAATATTGACCCTAATAAAATATGTTGTAAGTTCTATTATTACTTTTTAATGGAACGCGGGGGAAACCACCATAATGACTTCAAAAAAAAAAACAAAAAATGCCCATGTGTGTGATCTCATCATGTTTTTTTCCCTTCTCGTTCGAGCTTGAGCCGCTGCTGGTATTTACCGTTATCTCAGCATCATTCCCTCCACCATCTTGTGAGCTCCATCTTGAATATATGATTATAGCTCTGAAACCAATTGTTGGGAATCAGATCCCTAATCAGTTCTCAAAATACCACAAGAACATCACATCAAAAAAGATAGAAATAGATGACGTACACTAGAACACATAGAATTAACGTGACTCGGTTGACCGAGTTCAAACTATATCCTTAAGGAAATTAGAGAAAGATTTAATATGCAAAATAAAAATAAAGGAAAAGATCTAATTATATCTCTAGCTCTCTAACCCAACATAGCTCGCATCTCTTATACCAAATAAAACCCCACATGAAACAGAACGGATGGGAAATTAAGTTTTGTGGTAGAGAATTATGAAAGAATTTAAGGTTTTGGGAATAAACTGGAGGGTTTGAATCTCACATTCAAACGAATCATACACCTACTCTCTCACGAATCACTTGAAGAAAGATTTAGTAGAACAAAGCACATGTTCTTAATTTCTCAATAATTATTACTTTGATTAAAATTAGAGTTTTACAATAACTATTTAACAAATCCTAGTTGCAATAAAATAAAAACAAATCTAAATAAATCTTTTGAAATCCTAACTAAATTCCTAATCTAATCTTATCCTTAATTGTCATGAATCATATCTTTATTTGTCTCTATCATAAGATATCCCATATCACATACAAGAGACACGCACACACCCCCAATCCATTTGGAACTTGGTGTCTAAGCTCTATTGCAGCGGTGATACTATGGGGGAAGGTCCTACAAAAATAGCTCTACCCCAGAATCATAAAAAACTTAATACCGTTTATTTTACTTTTAAAATATAAAAAGAAGAAAAATCAAAAATGAAAAGGTCATCTTATATCTAAACCCCAATTATATATATATATATATATATATATATATATATATATATATATATATATATATATATATATATATATATATATATATATATATATATATATATATATATATATATATATGAGAAAATGAGAAATTCACCAACATTGAAGGGAGTTTCTTCACCGCTGCTTAAGTGGCCCGATAAAATTATTATACATGGCGCCACTTAAACTAACAAATAAAAGAACTCTCTTAACCACTCTTTGAGTCACGCCACATGTAATAATTTTATTGGACTACCTAAGCGACAGTGAAGAAACTCCCTTCACCGCCGGTAAATTTCTAGTTTCCTATATATATATATATATATATATGTATATATATATATATATATATGTATATATATATATATATATATGTATATATATATATATATATATGTATATATATATATATATATATATATATATATATATATATATATATATATATATATATATATATATATATATATATATATATATATATATATATATATATATATATATATATATATATATATAGATATATGTATATACATATGTATATATATATATATACATATGTATATATATATATACATATGTATATATATATATATATACATATGTATATATATATATATATACATATGTATATATATATATATATATATATACATATGTATATATATATATATACATATGTATATGTATATATATATATACATATGTATATATATATATACATATGTATATACATATATATATATACATATATATATATAAACTTTACAAGAATAAAATTATGCAAAACTTAGATAAACTGCATAGTAAGGTAGATAACAACTTAAAAATTCAAAGATTTGGAAAAAGATAAATAAAGTAGAGGAAAGGTAGATAAAATATATAAAATATCAATAAATTATAGTAAAATCTAGATAAGTAGTAGATAAATAATAATAAATGTAGGTAAAATGTTAATATTATTGTAAGAAGGGTATATAGATTTTATTACATCAAAATAAAGGTAGATAGGGTTTAAAAATGTAGGGAAATTTGCAAAGAAAGGTAGATAAATTTAAAAAAGGATAGATAAATTATAAAATGGCTATAGATTATAAAAATAGTAGATAAACATTGAGAAGGTAAATAAATTATGAAATGGCAAAATAAATTATGAAAAAGGTAGATGAAAAAGGTAGATTATGAAATGAAGTAGATGGATTCTAAGAAATTTAGACAAATTGTAAAACTGATATATAAATTATAAAGAGGGTAGATAAATTTTTAAAGAGAAGAGAATTTAATTAAAGTTAGATAAATTGTAAGAATTTTATTTTAAGAAAATAATGATAAATTTCAAAGAAAGATTATATAATTTATAAAATGTGGATAAAGCATTAAAAAGGGTAGGTAATTGCTAAAAAGTTGATGAGTTAAAAATAGCATAACTTCTTATTTTTGTTCCATAAAGAAAGGCCTTCTCATTTCTTATAGATTTAGCTATTGTAATTTCCTAACACATAATATTTATAAGATCATTTCCAAGAATCAACAAGATGCCCAAGACAAACTAATTAAGCAACTAGCTTCATATTAATTCCTTCTAAGCAAAGCACCTTGGCAACTAGTCCTGAGTCCATTTATGCAGAGCATGTCTAGCATCACAAAATTTTTGAGAGTTGCTACTAGTTAAATTCATCTCTTTATGGTAATAGCAGTTTTTTCGCCTAATTCATTTGCCTCAAACTTTAAAAATTAATTAGCGAAAAAAATAAAAAGAAAAAAAAAAAAAAAAAACTTCTAAATAGACCATCTTACCATCTCCTTTCCTATATTTACTTTTTATAAAGTTTGACCATTAGAGTTTTGGGATGTTTCTGCACTCGTCTTCTTTCCCTCTCTTTTTTCTAAATCTCTCTCAAAACCCTAATAATTATGTTAAAATTTGAATAATAAATCTGTCTACATTTATCTAAAAGTAGCACAATAAATAATAGGTATTATTCTTTTTAATTGAAATGAAATTCAAAAAATTCCAATGGAAGGTCTCACAATTGGGAGTATCGTAAAAGTAAATTAAATAATATTTAATAATTAATAAATTAATTTATTAAATTTTTAGCTTTACACATCTCAATATTTTTTTATTACAAGTATATTAAAAAATTTTTAGATGACTAGAAAATTAGAGTTTTTAGATGAGTGAAGAGATATTGAGCAAGAGGAGGCAGGTCAGGAGTTATGCAATTGCTAGCAGGGACGCGGCGCGACTGTCTCGAAATGCTCGTGGGGCGATGCGGATGGCGTGGATTGCGGTCATGGAGTGTTGACTCAGGACGAGTTTGTTTTCAAGGGGACTAAGCTGGATATGTTTGTTTTCAAAGGAAGCGATGAGGAGGAGGGATTAGGGGGGAAATTTTATTCACACCAATTTTTTCTTTATGCACATATTTGACTTTCAAATAATTATAAGTTTGCCATATTTTTTTAAATAAGTAACTCTTTAAAATTCTAAATCTCTAAAACTTCTAAAAAATTAAAAATATTATCATCGTTATCTTCCTCTCCTCTCTCTAAAAATGCTTTTTTGTATTTTTAAATCTTCAAAATAAATGCATAGCCCACAAACTTATTGATTTTTTGACTCTCTAAAATTTTTACGTTCGTGTTCCTCAAAAAGTTCGGAAAAGAGCGACAAATGCTTGGGGGCTTCAGAGGCGGGGGCAACAAAAGCGAGGGCAAACTGATTGTGTTTGAGACAAAGGGAAAACGGTTGTTTTTTTTATGCAAGAAGAAAACGACATCAGAGGCATGAGGCAATAAAAGGAGAACGACAGACGTTGGGGGCAATAGAATTGGGAGCCAATAAGAAGCGGAGAAGAGAGAAGAGATCGGTGGTCGAGATTGCGTCCATTAGAAAGGAGAGAGAGGGAGGATAAGAGTCGGGAAAAATTCTGGATGTCTTGAGTAATTAGGGAAGGATTTAGAATTCAAAAGTGGGTGTAGAGAGATATGTGTGTCGTAAAGTAGAGGGTGTGAATAGAATTTTCCAGATTAGAGGGTTCCAGGAAAAAATGAGAAGGATAAACTAGAATTTTGAGGGGATATCTTTAAAAAAAATCTATATTTTTTTAATTCGATATGGAGTGTATATAGTGAGAGGGGTACTTAGAAATTAGGAGGTGCATTCCAACAACAACAACTAAGCCTTTTATTCCAAGATTTTGGGGGTAGGCTACACGAACCGAAAAAGAGAATCATGTCAGATCGATCACTTTGATAGTCCTTCTCCATTCATTTCTATCAAGTAATATCTCCTCATTTAAACCTCTAGAATCCATATCTTTTCGTATCACCTCTATCCATATTTTCTTCGGTCTTCTCTTCGTTTTTTTAACTTGTCATATATTGATAAACTCCTCTCGTCGAACTAGTACATTTGTAAGCCTACGTTGCACATCACCAAACCATCGTAAACAATTTTCTCGCATATTTTAATCGATGAGAGCTACACCTACTTTAGCACGAATATTTCCATTTCTCACTTTATCTCGCCTAGTATTGTCACATATCTGTCGGAGCATGCGCACCTCTATTACACTTATTTTCTGTGAATGGCGTTTCTTTATAGCCCAATATTTTGTACAATATAATAAAGCTGGCCTAATAGCAGTCCTATAAAGTTTTTCCTTTAGTCTTAATGGAATATTATGGTCGCATAAAACTCCCATTGCACCCCTCCATTTTAACCAGCCAGCTCATTTAGAATTAACCAAATGAAAATTAATTGTTTCCCTTCAAAAGCCAACTAAAGCCCTTTTTCCCCTAAAATTTTCCCCCAAATTAAATCTTGAATTTCAATGAATCCCATCACATCTGTTCATAGTACCCTAACCTTCGCTAGATCCTTAACCCATCACATCAAATTTCAACCATAAAGCCACCAAATCTCGTGTTGAATGAAACATAAATTCGCTTGATTCAGTGATGGGTTCTCCACCGTCACTTCCTTTGCTAGCGAAAGTGGAGCCTCTAGTGTGTCAAGCCCAGTTCTATTACCCATCGCGTCTCATTCTATTAAACTCAATTCCTTTTTTCCCAACTTCACATGTGAAGCAAGGCCAAAATGTCATTTTTGATCCGTAGTATCGAAAATTATTACCTAGGAGTTTTGGCTATGATTTAAGCCAATAAAAATTGTTAATCCCGAAAATTGTCAACTAATTAACTCAACCAATTCTAAAACCAAACAAGAGTTATGACTCGAATGAGACCCAGATCAAGAAGCAAGAGTAAGGAAAATTATGACCTTGAATTGTTAGTAAATAAATTAGAGATCATAAAAAATACACACAGATGTAATGAGACTCAACTTGGATAATTTCTGGATCTATATGTAAAATCACTAACTAGGCAATTCCTTCAATTAGTACATCCCGTATTGGTTATATCAAACTCAAGGTTTGTGATACTAATATTGATCTAATACAGGATGATTGGTTCTATCTTGTATCTCTATATATATTTCTACATATTGATCGGGTTATAATTCCTAATTCAGTCCTAACACTTACTGGTTTATCTCAAATTTTATAACTGAAAATGAAATTCTAATTTTGAGGTTATTATTTTTCCCCTTTTTCTATATTTATGGTATTTTCTTGTAACTTTTTGAGAAAAATTATGAAAAAGACGAAAATACCCGGTTTTCGATTGGTTCTAACTTTTTGAGAAAAATTATGAAAAAGGCGAAAATACCCGGTTTTCGATTGGTTCTAACTTTTTGAGAAAAATTATGAAATTATTTTGGGAACATGGAATATTGCGGACCTGAAATCCAAATAAATAATTTATTTTCTCTTTTCATTCTCTCCACCAACATCTATTCACCAATTCTTTGTCTTAACTCCTTCCACTGGCCTAAGTAGGCATAAGACTATATGGGACTTTGAAGATGTTAAGAACTTCTCATTTTAGAAGAACTAATTCTATTTACAGTTTAATTAATATGAATTTCAAAAGTATGATTAGAATCATAGTATGAGACATGTTTCAAAAAAATTTGGACTAGTGAACCCACCAGATAGTGGCTCTGGTAGCCAGCTAGAAATTCTCCTAATTTGGACTGCATTGAAACTTGATCATATTTATGATTTGTTTTGTTGTTATTTTGAAAAAAAATTGTTGATTTACATTATGTGCACCATAAAATCGTAAATGATTATCTATTGAGCTATTTCAATAAAGTATTACAATTTCAACGATTTCCTATTTATAAAAAATGAGAAAATATAATTTCTTCTTTGTTTAAAATTAGACTCTATAATAGTTGTGGAGGACGATCTTACTCTCTGTTGACACTCTGTATAATATTTTTAGTTGGCAGGAGTTTCAGATCACTGATAACGCCAGCACTTGGATGAAAAAAAAAGCTCTCTCTATAATATCGATCTCCGGATCCCTTTTTCTGCTTAAACTTCTGTTATTTATAGAGATTTAGAGACTTTTAAGTTGATGTAACTGTTCAACAGTTGGCCTCCATGATCTGAAAACTAATTTCTTGCTTTTTGGTCTGGAGAATTTATATTAAATCTCCAGAATTTATAACTGACGTCATTTAATCCTCTGGATCGTAACTAAAGTGTGGAACGTGAATTTCAAGCTTTAGATTTGCGGAACGGATCTTTAGAGGCTTTTGAATTGATGTAACTGTTTAACTGATGGTCTCCACGATTCGAGAATTAATTTTTTGTTTTTTGGTCTGGAGGATTTGTATTGAATCTTCAGAATTTACAATTGACATCATTTCATCCTCTGAATCATAACTGAAAAGTAAAACGTGAATCTCAATCTTTAGATTCGCATTTTTTTTAAACTACAATCAGAATACGAATCTCAAACTTTAAATTCATGTTCTTTCATACTAATACTGGGATGCGAATCTCGAATTTTTTATTCGCAACTTTGGTAGAATAACAACTGGAATGCGGATCTCGAACTTTAGATTCGCGGCTCTTTTCGGACTGTAATTGAAATGCGAATCTCAGACTTTCAATTCATAGCTTTGTTGTAATAGCATGTTCGCTGTTTGCCTAATATACTTAGGCGCTATTATAAGATTCTATAGGGCCCACTCTTTTATTATGGCGTCTTTCCCCTTGGAACAAATGGTTGAAGAATTACTTTCCTACCTTTTCCAAAATTTAACCCCTTACCTTTGGCTAAGTTATATCCCATTTTTCTCATTAACTTATCAGAATTTTCATTATAATAGAACTCAGGATTCTCTTGTTCTTTCTCAGAATCTAAATGTTTTTCTTTATTCTTATTGTTTGCTTTTCCAAAGATCATGAGTTTTTGATTCTTGTTCTTAGGAGGAACTTCAAAAATAGCTTCATTTGCATCTCTAATGTCATCACTTTGTATATTAAAGGATGATCGAATGGGTACTTGAAATGAAGTTAAAGAATATATATTTTATCTAGGTGATCACTGACTGCATCAGTACTAGTACTTGAGGGTTCAGAATCAACACCAGAAGAATAAGCAAACTCTGTATCTTCATTAATTATCCACCCACTATTAGAACTAGCGGTGTCATTTATATTAAGGCCTTCAAGACTTATTACAATGGGATCTATTTCCTAAATTTCATTATCGGATTCTAAATTTTCGGATCCTGATTCAGTGTCGGCTTCATTGGTGCTATCAGATTCTTCCGAAGCAGGTTGCTTAGCTGCATCAAATGTATCTTGGTATAGCAGCGCGTCAGTAAAGTAGTTTTCTACTCCTTTAAAGAGTTGCTTCTCTGCCACCAAGATCTTCACATTTTCATCTTTGTCCACATATTTCATGCATTGATGAAGTGTAGAAGGAATTATAAAGTTGATATGAATCCACGGTCTTCCGAGTAGAAAATTATAAAACGTGTTAGCATTTATTACATAGCATATGACCTCCGTCTTCAAATCTCCATTTGACATTCCAACTTTATTTTGCCAAGTGGCCTGCTACCATTAGCATTGAATTCAAAGATAGCAGTGTTTGTTGACGCTAATCTCTCATTGGGACTCCGAGATATCGCAGCATCCTTCTTGGCATAACACTTAGGGCGGATCCAAGATCAACTTGGATTCAGTCTCTGATGACCCTATGTATCATTTTTAATACAAAGGACGACGATACTTGTTATTCTTGACTTGTATATATTCTGGAGAAAAGGTTATGCAAGGAATCTTCTTAGAAACTTGATGACATGCTGCACAGACTTCTTCCTCCTCAGATGTTTCAGGAATTTGAGTCAAGAACACTTCAGAATTTTGCAGAGCTTCTCTTAAAGTTTCTCTAGTTTGTCTAGAAAGCTTTAAGAGTTCATACAGAGTAATTCTTGAAGGAATATTAGCCAACTGCGCTGATACATCAAATTTAAAATGTTTCTCAGAACTTTCTGTAGGCTCTTTATCTTTGTTTTTAAAACCTTTGTCAAATTTAAACTCTTTCGGCTTATTCTTCTCTAAAGACAACAGAGTTTCTGCTATTTGATCATAATTTTTTAAGTATTTTTTACCTGAACGAGTCCCAGAAGGCTTTGGTTGATCTGTGTTAATTGCTAAAGAATCTTTTAGCTCTCCTTCTTTTGAATTTGATAGAGAAGGAATTTTTGCATCATCCTCAGGAATTGCAGTAATAACTTTGGAAGTAAAAAATTTTCCTTCTAATTTTTTTTGTTGAATTTGAACTCATTGCTCGTCTTCAAAGAGATCTGGATATACCCACATTATCTCTCCTTTTGAGGTTTTAAAAGAGTGTAATCCTTTCTTTTGCTGTCGATAAGTATCGTTATTCACAATCCTCATTGTACATTTGGGAATGGATTAAACTTTGTCTTGAACAGTTGATTCTATCCATTCTGAAGCTTTTCCAAATCTGACGGTTATCATGTTCGTGGTTACTCTCTTCTGATCTTCTCGTAGCTTAATGACTTTAGCATCCACCAGAGCCTGAATCTTATCCTTAAGGATATAGCAATTTTGAGCGGGATGATTAATGATGCTATGGTACACACAATAACTAGGATCATTAACTTTCCTAATTTCTTCAGGTTGCTTGGATTTTGATAGGTTCAGTATATTCTTAGTCATGAGTAAATTGAAGATAGTATTAGTATGCTCATCTTTGAAAGAATATTGCTTCGAGGGAACCATGGTTGCGAAGGATTCTTTGGAAAAGGATTTGCAGAATTTGGTATATCAGTCGCCATTGTCTCTTTCCCGTTGTGTTCCTTAGGTCGGGAAGACTGGTGCGATTTAGGATTATTATTCTGTCTTGGTTTCTCTCCTTTTTCTTTTTCTTCAAGCATTTGTGTAATTTCTTCAGCTTCTTCAGGTTATAACGAAAGATCTTTCTAGATAGAAGACTTTACAGCCCTCATTCTAGTAAGAACTTTGGTGGAGAGATTATACCGGCAAGTTTCTACCAAAGTTTTCTCTATACGAACATCTTAGAGAATCATTTCTAAATTTTTTGATAAAATTTCTAGCTGGTTCTCCTTTTTTTTGCTTTGTGGCCAGGAGTGTTGGCATTGAAACTTCCATATCATATTCATAAAACTTTGTTAGAAAGGATTTTTCAATATCATTCCACGAATTGATGGTTTCTGATTCCAACCTTCAGAACCATTCGAATGCTAGACCTGTTAAGGTACTAACAAAGATTCGTATAATGATCGGGTCATTTGAAGTTAAATGCCCCGTATGCGATTTGAAATAGTAAAGGTGTTGATATGGCAATCATTTACCATCATATGATTTGAACTTCAGTGGTTTGTAATTCTCCGGGAATGGTATACTTTTCCATTCTACCGGATATGTCCTTACAACCCCCAGCTTTTGCAAATCATTCTTGTGCAGTAATCAGTAGATTTTGAAAACTCTCCATCCAAACAGTATTTGCATTTCCTTCCTGATTCGGATTCCCTTCATGGGAGTGCACAAAATGATTGTCTTTTTCTTCACGACGATCCTCATTATTTTCGTTCTTATCCCGAGGAGGAACGCGAGGTGGTTCTTTTGTATTCTTCCCTTTATCATTTCTTGGATTGCGTGAAGATTTCCCTTTATCATTTCTTCTTATTTTTTTCAAGTCCAACAAAACATAAAGTATATCTCTGATTCCATTGATAGTATTTTTACTGTTATTGGATGGTTTTATCCTCTCATCCATCCTCTTCATGAACTCTTCTGGAGTATTCTGCGCCATATACATGGATATAGAATCTTCAAAGAATGAGTCCGATGCCTGAGACTCGGCCACAGCTAAATTTAGTGTGTCTTCTTCATCAGAAGAGCCTCCAGCCATTTATCTATAGTTTAATGGTGTTGTTACTCCTTTTCTGAGTTGGGTGTTCTGAAAAACACCCCGCATCTCACTGAATACATTCCTCAAACTTGAAGAATGTTCAGAATCGGATGAATCCTTTTTAGCGAACTTCTTTGTTTTATTTTTCTTTTTCTTCCCTAAACTTATTATATTAGATGATACTTCAGGATATTCAGGCTCAAAAAATTCCTGCTTGTTACTTCGTCTCCTTTTTTTATGGCTGAGATGAAAATGTAGTAAGTTGGTTGAAGACTGTTTATTTAGTAGGAGCCACCATTCATTGGCAATGTGACAATACTGCATTGATCAACTGCTTACAATAACAATGAGACTTTCGGGAGTTTTCTCTCTTTTCATTGAGAAATTCTCTGAGATCTCTTATATCGGAGCTCATTGTTTTGACAATGGAGGTATCACCACTCCAAATGATATCTTTGGAATAGAAGTTCCTATTCCTTTGAAATTCTAGGAGCAAATTTTACTTTAGTTGTAGTAGTAGATGAATGAATTTCTGGAACTCGAGTTTTGAGGGTTGGTTCTTCTTTAGCAATGCATTTTTGAGAACTGCGCTTTTCTGTAGAAACGCGAATTTGCAGTTCGCATTTATTTGTAAAAACGCGATCTTGAACATCACGTTTATCTCACAAGGCATGAGAGTGGGCCCCTCGTCTGGTTTGTGGAACGCGAATATAAATTTCGCGTTTGTACTTATAAATAAATTTAGTGGGTGTACGGTGTTTTTTGTAAGAAACACGCATAAAACCATTTGCATCTTGATTTTTCTTTTTGTTGCTGGAACCATTATTTCGTTCTTTGGTTTCCAGACTTGAACTATACGTCTTCATGACTGTGGTTCAGCAGGCTCTTATTGCTTCATGGTTCTACAGAAAGTGCGAGCTCTGCTTCTTCACAAGTTTCTTTTCATCGTGCGGGTGAGAGAAACTTTATTTTCTAAATCATTTTCTTGATGATCAGAAAAAGGTCGTTTCCCCTTGATATCATGGGGGTCCTGATCCATCTTCTCAAGGAGATCTTCATGGATCTTGATTGGAGCAAACCCTGAGTTTTGTGCTAGTGAAGGAGATGATTCTTCTTTAAAACCAGAGTGGTTTGAGGAGTCTTTAGATTGAACTCCTGTCTTCGAAATCTCTTTAGAGGTTGAATTGTTAGAAATCTTATGACATCTCCATAAGGAAGTAGGGCTTCTGGAGCCAGAAGAAATGAATTCTTCATATTTCTCTTAATCGAACTCAATGATGAGTGAGTCGACCATACTGTCAATTGGAACATTATTAGATTGAACTACAACTTTATCATCAGTGATGATAGGTTTTTTCAGTGAAGTCGCCAATCTTCTGTGCACCATAAAATCGTAAATAATTCTCTATTGAGCTATTTCAATAAAGTATTACAATTTTAACGGTTTCTCGTTTACAGAAGATGAGCAAAATATAATTTCCTTTTTGTTTAAAACTGGGCTCTATAGTACGTAGCTGTGAAGGACGATTTTGCTCTCCGTTAACACTCTGTATAATATTTTTAGTTGGCACGAATTTCAGATCACTGATAACACCAGCACTTGAATAAAAAAAAAGCTCTCTCTATAATATTGATCTCCAGATCCCTCTTTCTGCTTAAACTTATGTTATTTATAGAGATTTGGAGACTTTTGAGTTGACATAACTGTTCGACTGTTAGCCTCCGTGATCTAAAAATTAATTTCTCGTCTTTTGGTCTGGAGTATTTGTATTAAATCTTCAGAATTTACAACTGACATCATTTAATCCTCTAGATCGTAACTAAAGTGCGAAATTCGAATCTCAAGCTTTAGATTCACAGAACGGATGTTTAGATGCTTTTGAGTTGATGTAACTATTCAATTGATAGCCTACACGATTCGAGAATTAATTTTCCGTCTTTTGGCCTAGAGGATTTGTTAAATCTCCAGAATTTACAACTGACATCATTTAATCCTCTAGTTCATAACTAAAAAGTAAAATGTAAATCTCAATTTTTAGATTCGTATTTTCTTTAAACTGCAATCAGAATACAAATCTCAAACTTTAGATTCATGTTCTTGTTCGCAGCAGAATTCTTTGCCTTCCTTCCATTGAAATAACTTGATTTACAATGAAAGTGAACAAAAGAAAGAGAGAACAAACGTGATAATTTTATATCTTAATCGCTCTCTTTTACAATATAAATGTGGGATCTGTGTGGCGATGGGATTTATCGATATAGTTCCTTTGGACGATCTGACGACGAACTTTTCTCTTGAAGATGGCGGCCGACTGTAGAACTTATCTCCTCTGGTCTTAATTCGTTCAAGGCTCTATGCGTACTCGAACTTCTCAAAAACTCCAGAAAAAGACCCCTAGGGCTTCCTCAAAGGGGTATTTATAGCCTTAGGGTTATATGAGAGTTTCTATCTAAATAGAATTTATACTCATCAAGGATTTCAATCAAATATCTTACTTTTGATTTAAATTTCTTGATTTAGAGTTCTGATTGGATTTAATTTGGGTGTTAGGATAAACCCAAATCATAATCTCAATCAATTTGAGATTCTGGTTATCTGCTCACGCGGAGATAATCTCGCCAAAATGCGGAGTTAAAGAACCAGAACGCGGAGCTATTGATTAGCTCCGCATTTTTCTCAAATGAGAGGCTAAAATTGCCAGACGCGGAGCTGCGGAGTTAGCTCCGCATTCCATTGTGGAAAATTCTATTTACTTAGAAATTTTTACTGCCAACAGAATCCCCTCCAAAGCTTTCAAAATGGCTTAGAACATAGCAAATTTTGAAATAATTTGGATATTTAAACTGAAAACGTGGAGTTAGAATACCAAGTCATCTTGCATTTTGTTCACTTGCGCAGAGTTAAATAGCTTCGTGTTTTAGTGATTAACTTATCATTAATTGCTCAATAATTACTCAGTAATTACTCCGAACATTGCGCCGAATACCAAGATGCAGCTTCTCTCTTTTAAATATAGTCTCTAGATATTCTTCCTCACTTCATTTGAAGAATCCAAGAGTCTGGAGCTCAGGCGACCGGGCGACTCATGCAAACGAGCGGTCATTGATCGAACTTCGTTCGATTTTCTATAGATTTTCATCATTAGGATGTCATCTAAGAAGAGTACGGCATCGCGCGCCTCTTCACCATCGGCTGCCGAGTTAGCAGCGGTGGCAACGGCCGAAGGAGCGGACACAGCGGCGAACCAATTCATGCCGCGCCCATTGAAGGTAAAAATCTCAACTTTTGGGCTCTTTAGGACAATTTTGGATCGTTTTGGCTCGGTTTTAACCGACCAACCCTTTTTTGCCGGCGAGATCGCCGTTTTCCGGCCGTAAGGCTTGGAGAGGAAGGAGAAGACAGAGGAGAACTCTGGTCTTCTTCTTACGCGAAGTTATCGCGTCATCCTCGTGTTTTAAACGCGGGGCTATTTTGATTAGCAGTCGCGTTTCAACGCGAGGCTATCTTGACTATCAGCCGCGTTTCAACGCGAGGCTATGTTGACTAGCAGTCGCGTTTCAACGCGAGGCTGTTTTCTCAACTGCGCGCGGAGTTGTTCTTTTTTAGCTCCGCGTTTTTATACTTAGAAGATTTTTTGAGTTTTGTAAAACTTTTTCTAACTCTTGATTCTTCTTTTGCAGTGAAGTACTTGGACCAGATCCTTTTTGAAAAGGAGTGCATGTGTCTCTACTAATCTGATGACTTGCTGATTTTTCTACCCAGCATGGAGCGTAGCTATCCCCTGATATATCTCCAAAAGCCAGCCATGCTCCGATCTTCATCAGCAAAAGTAACTCTAAGGAAGCCAGAAGCATATGCTTTACAACATAGTTGCATGTTTTAAGCCCTGGCTCCAAAATGATAAACTCTTGAAGGAGTTACAAGAACTCTGCGGCAGCTCATTAAGTTTTCTTGAGAACCATTTCTGTTAGATGACAATCTCTGTCGCTTTCCAAAGCGATAGAGATGATCATCTAGGGCCTGTAGCATGTCGTATTTAACTTCTGTATCTTCATTAGGATTCTTGTAGTAGTATCTTTAGATGATCCACTAAGAACTTTTAAACAGATCATAGTTGATATTTGCAGAGAATATCTTTTGCATGTGAACCAGGAAATTTCAACACTCCGTGGAGGAGACTCGTTGTCGGGTTATTGATGAGTCGATGAATAGGTTGAACCTTTTGGGAGAGCTATAACTCCCTCTTCTTCTGTAACCTTTTGCTTCATGAACAAAGATAATTCTTTTTCTCTTTATCTGTTGGCTTCAAGAATTTTGCTTGCTCAACAAATAGATGGTTCATGGTTTCGGTAAAACAATCCAAATCTCATCTGCGTAACTTAGACTGTTAGTACTTGAAATGATCGGATAAGGATCATTTAACTTAGATAGAGGCGCATAATTGCACATGCCTTAGTTTG
The DNA here is from genome assembly GCA_036321105.1 of Dracaena cambodiana. Taxonomy (NCBI): domain Eukaryota; kingdom Viridiplantae; phylum Streptophyta; class Magnoliopsida; order Asparagales; family Asparagaceae; genus Dracaena; species Dracaena cambodiana. The sequence continues at coordinate 7,087,079 of JAYEPQ010000006.1, read as the reverse complement.
ATGGAGGCAGTTTAAGACTCTCATGCGTAACCTGAACTGCACATACCAAGATAATCGAGTGATGATTATCAGCTTTCGGCAGAGGCACCTAATTGCACATGCCAAGTCGAAGCCTCTCATAGAAATGCGTAGCTAAACTGCCAAGTTATCTTTGCGTTCTGCGCGGAGCTAATAGCTTCGCGTTTCGAATCACCACGCGAAGCTAATAGCTTCGCATTTTGGAGAGCAACTGATCAGTTAGTCGCTCTGATTCTTGTGTCGAATACCAAGAGGCGGGTTTTTTTATTTAAATGGAGTCTCTTCTTTGTCTTCCTTACTTCATTCAAAGGATTTTCAAGAGATTAGAGCTCCAAAACTCCGGTGATCCAGGCGACTCAGGCGACCAAGCAATTTTCGACCCGATTTTCGTCGATTTCCTTCAAGATCTCGCAAGCAATGGCACCCAAGACCCGTGCTTCTCCACGCGCAGCCTCCCCGTCGGTGACTGGCGGCAGCAGCCGTGGAAGTGGCCGCAGCGGCGAGCCAGTCCATGCCTCGCCTATTGGCGGTAAAATTCTTCATTTCTTAGACTTTTAGAACTTTTTTAGAAGTGATTTGGCTCGGTTCCAACCGGCCGAACATCTCTTTTACCAGCGAGATCGCCATACTCCGGCCAAATGGCTTGGAGAAGAAGAAAAAGATCTTTGATCTTTCTCCACGCAAAACTATCGCGTTATCTTCGTGTTTTTAAACGCGAAGTTATTTTTGCTAACTATCGCCTTCTGACGCGAGGTTAATATTTTAGCTTCGAGTTTGTAAACGCATAGTTATCATCCTTAGCTTCACGTTCGTAAACGCGAAGTTATTTCATTTAACTTCGCGCGGAGTTACCCCTAGCTCCGCGTTTTCATACTTTGAAAAATTTTTTTATTCCTGATTCTTTTCTTGCAGTTGGCTACTCAGTGGATGCACTCTCCCAAGGACATCACTTCGGCTATGGCGGGGGTGCAGACTCAGTCACCCAATTTCACTTCACCACTGTTCTTGCCGCCTACAAGCCAGGTTTAAGAGAGCGTAAGGAGAAGCTGATCAGATACAGCCCTACTACCGCACGGGAAATCATAACAGATGCTCCCTTTGAAGCCACGAACCGGGAAGCTTTGGAGAAACCGGCGTTCCTCTTTGGAGATGCTATAGTGCACTTGGATGAAATCCTTTTTGAAGAAGAGAGTAAGTGGCTATATCAGGCCGGGGATCTGCTCATGTCTTTGCCTGACATGGAGCGTAGCTACCCCTTGGTGTACCTCCAGAGACTTTCTTCCCACTGCGAGTTAGAATTTGAACTAACTCGTGAGTATGATGGTGTTGCGACCGGCAAGTTCGGCGCGAATGGGGCTTTCCAAGACGGTCCCTCTAGATTTATTACGGGGCTCCTTCCAGGCAGAGTCACCAAAGAGTACCCTATTGGTGAAGTCTCGATTCGTGCTAAGACTTTCCTTAGCGAATTCTTGGCCAAAGGTGGACAGTATCCCACCAAAGACTTTAGAATGCCCGGATGGGTCCACTCTTCGGGTAACATGTGGTAGTTTAGACTGGTCAAACATATACTGGACACCCATGAGCAGACCCTAAAGGAAATTTGCTTGTATAAAGCTATTAGAAACGTCCAGTTTGGCTTGCCTCAAAGTTCGTACCACTTGTTCAGCCTGCTGGAGATGTATAACCCCGAAACCGGCAACTTCTTTACACCAGTGGGTGAGCTGGGATTTGCTCTCCACGAGATGTTCGAAGTGTCGGGGTTATCAATGGGCGAAGTCCCTTATGAGGAATATATCCCCACTGCTGAAAAATTAAAGATGCTAAAGCGGAGGATGAGCACATCTACCAGACCTACTGGGAAATGATGTGCCATTATCATATTTGCGCCGACCTGGCCAGAGTAAGGAACCAAGGAATTGGCCATAAGAAGTTGGCAGACTATCTCTTCATTAATCTGAAAGAGAGTCTCCCTGTGGTCCGTGGACGCCCTTCCATTAGTATCGAAGAAGTGAAGGAGCGTATCTCCAACTTAGAACCCACAACATATGCGACCGAATCAAATGAAGGAGGATTTAGTCCTGACACGGTCTTTCAGAGCTTCCATTATCAAGCCCAGTTCCGGCATAAATCCAAACTGGTACTTCGATATTTTAACAGTTTGTCACAATCTATATTCAATTACTCTTTCCCAAAACTTCATAGTGTGACACATGAGTTTTATTCTCCGATAGTTGGAACAACTCTGAATGTCGCCGTTGTTCTTATACAGAGATAGTAGGGTACTCTTTCTCCATTCATTTGGTATTTTCTTAGTTTGTCAAATCTTGTTAAAAAGATCTATTAGCCACCTCACACCAATCCCTCATAAGTATCTCCATATCTCTATAGGAATCTCATCTAGACCAATAGTTTTTCTTGATTTCATCCTCTTCAAAGCCTCTTTTACTTCAGACTCTTTAATTCTGCGCATAAAACTACGATTCATATCCTCACATTGAGTAGTAAAATCTCCTAAATCTTGAGTAAAACTACCATTATATAATCTATCAAAATAATTTTTCCATCTTCTTTAATGTCTTTATCTCGAATTAAAACCGTCTGATCCTCATTTTTATTACACTTTACAGTACATAAATCTTTAGACTCTCTCTTATTCGAGAAATTCTATATATTTTTTTTCTGCCTCTTTATTATCCAACTTCTCGTACACTTGTTTATATAATTTAGTTTTTGCATTCCGAACAGTTTTCTTAGTCTCATTCTTTACTAGTTTATACTTCTTAAAACTTAAATTATTATTATTTAAATCTCTATAAAGGTTTCGCTTGATCCTAATAGCATTTTTTAGCTCTTCATTCTACTATGATGTATTCTTATATGGTGGAGCACCACTCCTCGACTCACCGAATATATTTTTAGCTATCCTTTTAACGCAGCTACCCATTTTATTCCATATTATATTAGGATCATCATGGTCCCTCCAATTTACTTCTTGTACTACTCTATCTACAATTTTTTTTATTACCTTTTAATCACCACCAATTAATCTTTCTAAGTTTCTGTCTAATCTGAATATTTAAAACTAGGAGTTTATGTTGGCTAACTACACTCTTACCTGGTACTATCTTACGATCGATACAAGTAGCTCTATTTATCCTCCTAATTAAAAAGAAATCTATTTGGCTTGCATTCAATCCACTTTTAAATTAACTAAGTGAGAAACTCTCTTTTTAAACCAAGTATTCGCTAAAATTAAATCATAAGACAAAACAAAATCTAGATTTAAGTTATCTGCTTCATTTCTTTCTTCAAAATCAAATCCTCCATGTACACTATCAAACCTATTATGGCTAGTTTCTATATGCTCATTGAGATCACCACTAATAAATAGTTTTTCTCTAGCAGGTATTTCTTGAACTATCTCATCTAGATCCTCCTAAAATTGATGTTTACTGGATTCATCAAGTCTTACTTGTGGTGCATAGACGCTAATGACATTAAAAATCTCTCCATTTAAAATAAGTTTAACTAATAAAATTCTAGCACTTTTCTTCCTAACCTCCACTAATTTCCAAGTAATTGCTTATCTATAATCACACCTACCTCATTACGATTTTTATCTCTACCCATATACCAAAGTTTATAACCCAAAACTCTATAACTTTAGTTTTCTCACCTACCCATTTAGTCTCCTGTACGCACAAAATATTATCTCTTCTTCTAATCATAGCATCAACTAACTCTACTAATCTATCTATAAGGGAACCTATATTTCATGATGTCAACTGAAATTTATGTTTATGAGCTAATTTCTTTATCCCCATCCACTCATTAAGATGTGGGAACGCTCTTATATTTGATACCACATCCGGATACTAACGTGACGTGTCGCTTCTGAGCGACGACCTACCAACCCTCACACATTTGTCACTATACCCGAACTCCGATATAGCGTGCCTAACAAAATTTGTATTTTGGCTCATGTCATAATATGTGAATGTTTTACGTTGGCTGTCACTGGCCTATCACAACCCTTCTTTTTTTTTATTCTGGTTTGGGATAGGTAGTGCATAGCACTGACAGAGTTTTATAAAATGAATCATATAATTAATAAAAATCTGATTAGAATTAAATTTTATTAAGAATTCCAAATCACTAGGTTGTTAGAAGTATTCTTAAGAACTTATAGCTTTAGTTTTTGGTAAGTTTTATCTGTGTATTATCACTGTCAATAATCTATATGCTTAATTTACAAGGGAATTGAAATAGATTATTTAAAACTTTCTTGGAGAGATAGGTTCATGATCTCGGAATCAGTATTGGCATCAGCTGCTGGTTTTCGATATCATAAGTCAGCAATATTTGCAATACTGGTACCAATGCTATAGGTCTGTATCTCATCTGATACCTCAAAATCTGATTTGATCGTGATATATACAAGTACCTGCCCCATTGGAAACCTTGCTGGAGAATATGGCAGAAACCCCAAATAGGGGTGCTTCATTTTACGCATTTTTAATTTTTATGTCATAATTAATGTATGGTCTTTTAATTGCTTAGAAATCATGAAGTTAAGAATGACGGAATTTGAACGCTGATGCTTGATTGTATCACACTCAATTCTCATCATTCTTTTGATTTTTGATGTATCAAACTATCTCATCTATCATCTTAAGAATGTGGTTGCACTTGTGTATTGCTAATTAACCTAAATGGGACAGCTTATCCTACCTAGCCTAATATAGGCACTTCCAACTTAGGGAAAACCTAGGTTTTCTTCAAGTCCAGGTTTACAGTTTATCCAGATTTTATCTTTTTCGTTATTTCTTGCTTGTGAAAGTATTATGTTAAAGATAAGAACATAATAACTATGAGAAGAATGAACACTGAAAATGGGACTTTGAAGAGAAGAATATGCTATTGAGACCTTGTCTAATTCTGTACTATTTGTCCTGTTAGTCTTGGAAACTCTTGTCTCGTTGTTGGTGTTTCTTTGGTGTCGCCATCCATGTGATATTATATCCTTTTCACTCACAATATCACTTGTCTACTTTCTATTAATTGATATATGGTCTGCTGGGTTAATAAATTATCTTGTTTGCTGCTTTTGAATATAATATTATCTAGTCCCTTTCCATGTTGCACAGAGACTATATTAGTTCGAGTTTATGAAGAAAGGATGGACCTCTTAAGAGCTGTTATAATAGGACCTGTTGGAACTCCATATCACGATGGTCTCTTTTTCTTCGATTTCCAATTCCCTAGCAATTATCCTCAGGTACCTCCAGTATGTGAACCACCCTCAGACTTGGTTTTTTTTTTTTCCTTGAGGTTATTTATGATATGTTGACGTTTTAGTTTCTATGTTTTCCTGCATTTTGGTGCAGAAAGCACATTACCATTCTGGTGGACTTCGGCTCAATCCAAACTTGTATGAATGTGGCAAGGTTTGTCTGAGCCTTTTAGGGACCTGGTCATGGAGAAAAGAATGCTTTGGCTTACAATGAGACTGCCTTCCTCTACTCCTGCAAGACAATGATGTATTCTCTTCGGAAACCTCCAAAGGTAAGCACTGTGATACGTAGTTAGGGAATATGGAAGTCTTAGAAGCTACGAGACTTCTTTCAGAAATGTCTCAAGCATCTCAGGTGTGACCTTTCAAGATCTCCACGTTAACAGGAATTTTGTTTCCTTTTGCAGTACTTTGATGACTTTGTTGCTGGACATTTTCGCAAGCGAGGGCATCACATCCTGGTGGCATGCAGAGCGTACTTAGACAGTGCTCAGGTCGGTAGTGATGTTGAGGAATACAGGGGGCAGCAGGATTCTGCTGGTAGTTCCAGAGGTTGCTCACAAGATTTCAAGAGACAACTGAAACAGCTGTTTGAGGATCTTTTGATGGAGTTCACAGTAAAAGGAGCGGATTGTAAGGAATTTCTTAATCAAAAGGTCAAAGTTGGTGATGCTACTGCTCTTCCAAAAGAAGAAGAAGAAGAAGAGAATTGACATGATCTACGTTGTTTGATATTTGAACTAAAATTTTGCTTATAGGAGATCACTTGGCCTGCCGTATGCTATATTGGCCAGTTTGGACAGAACCACTTGTATGGTAAAGTAACTGCCTAACTTGTGCTTGTAAATAGGGCAGAAAATTGTACAGGTAAGTTTGAAGTTTTATTTTATTAATAGGGATATGCTGTAGGAACTGATAACTGGGATTCTTCCTTTTAACTCATTAATAATAGGTCTTCAGATCATTTTGTTGATGGATTTAATGTTTATATCTGCTGTTTTAGGTTGCAAGTAGTTTTGCCTGGAATATCAGTACTGCTCTAATCTTATATTGTTTTTTCTGGTTGGTGCCTTTTTTTTTTTTTTTTTGGGAGAAAGGGTGGGGGTTTCTACCTTGAGTTCCCCAGCCTATTTGTGATAGATTGGACTAAACTTATTTAGTTAAATTTGATTGTGCAGCCTTGCTGCAAACTTCTGTTAGTAGCGTTTACAGGTGACTAAAGAATTCAGATTCATAGATAATTCAGGTAAGATTTTCTTTCCTCAGTAATTGTGCTTCGGCATGAATTTAGTAGATAACAGGTTCATGCTCTTCCATCCCGTCCTGTACTATCATCGTATTTGTTTTGCTGATGAGTTGAATTGTCAGCATATTGATTCTAATACGCTTATTGCTTCTTCTAGTTTCAGTCGGTTAGAATAATAAAGGATTATGTAAAATTTCCATGCAGTGCAATAGATACAATGCCTATTTGAACAAGGACACCTGTTTCGGGTACTAAAAGAACGAATCAATTGATTTAGACAAACATTTGAGCTTAAATGTTACCATACGTGATACAGTAATATCCATTGTCCAAGGATTCGGTGGCCAGATATAATTTCCATACGAAGTTATCGAGCACTAGCTGCTAGAATCTCTAACAAGAGGAACCATCTCATCTCCACCAGCAATTTTGAATTTCTGACGAAGGAGGCAGCTTTCACGTGGAAGAGCTGCACGACAATGAAAATACATGATAGTGTGCGAGAAATCAGGACCATGACGAGTTCTGCATCCACCACATCCACCCTCTGGATCGATTCAATAGATTGTTGTATGTACGTATTCTTGCACGTTGTTGAGATCTCTAAAGGTTCGAAATAAAGCGGATCAGACTTCTCCCTCGTGCTGCTGATTTTTCCTGTTCCTGTAAGGCATTCTCCATGCTCAGGAATTTTAGGAGGTAGTTGGACATCAATGAGGACTTCAGTCTTTCGAGTCATCGGTTTCTGAGGTACTTGGATGCTGACACCCTCTCATACAGAGTCTTCCTGTTTCAGCATCGTATATACCTTCTGCTGAGATGTCTGTGGAGTCTTCCATACATCCACATGATTTGTGCAAGTGTATTATGTAACCCACATTCCAATTCTTCGTTTCTCCAAATATTGACAGATTTACTTCAGGGGTATCAGAAACCGTGTAAGAGTTGCTACAAATGTTCATCTCTCCAAAAGTAAAGAGAGCTGCGAAGCCCACCGTCTTGTCACCTTCGACATTTTCCAGTGCAATATCGAAATGCATATCATTCAACGAGTTTCTGTTAGGATATCTTATGCTGTGCAAACTAGGCACATTGTCCTTCGAACATGAATATTTCGTGACAGCATCCAATTCAGTATCGTACTCGTATCTCCAACCTGAAAGAAGATCTAAACGAGTCCCAAGACTCCGGAATGAAATCATGCGGAAGTAGCCAGGATCGTTCTTGCCCTTGTTGCTCCATATCTTCCCCAGAGCGATGCTCCGGTTCCTCAGAGAGAACACAGAAGGAAACCAGATGCTCATCCTGAAAGAGCAATCGTCAACATACCCGTCTGCAGCAGATTCTTGTGTATCAGTATCCGACAAGCCAGAACACAGAGCTTCTGCTTCTCACCATCCCAAACTCCCTCCGCGACCAAAGATTCCTCTGGTATCAGTATGTGATCATGCCCACCGCCACTGTAAAATCTTATAAACATATGTAGTTCTCCGTTCTCGGAGCACTGAAATCGATTAAATTTCATAAATGTCGAAGAAAATCCAAGATTTTCATCTGAGAAAGGACCAATTTCATACTCCAACCGGAATCGTGTGTGGAATAAGGAAGAGAGATGGGAACAGATATCGACATCAGCGGCAAGTCCAAGCGAGTCTTCAGGAATAGTAACAGTACTGCAAGATTCTCTAGCATGAGCGATCATGGTGTAGCTGTAGTTCAACTGAGCATAAGCTAGTACTGAAATGGGATCAAAGTAATTTGGGTTGCTAACAGAATCCAAGCTCTCAACTGTCCCATTAACAAGACTGGTAGAAATGTCCGAGATTTTCGGGTAATTGAGCTTGAAAACTACAGATTTCACGAGGGCGTTACCTTGGCTTACTCTGATACACAATTATAAGGTACTTTTAAAGTCACCGGGCATAGTTTATGGTTAGAAATTCTAGGGTCTATCTTTGCTCTTTTTATGGAATGGTGGATTAACCCATGAGGCACTGGTGCTTGGATCAGGGCTGGGGGTTTGCAGGACAAAGATGGGGGCAAGCGAGAACTGATCGTTGGCAAAGATGATGAACTCCTGCACACTGACACAAAGACGGTCCCTCGGGCAGATGTTGCAGAAGTCTGCATCCAGGCCCTGAACTACGAGGAAGCAAAGTTCAAAGCTTTCGATCTTGCATCGAAGCCAGAGGGGGTTGGCACACCGACAACAGATTTCAAGTCACTCTTCTCCCAGGTCACTGCTCGTTTCTGAGTAACTCTCAGCATTAGACTTCTAGTAATGAAAGGATGCCTGCTTCACCGATAAATGAATGAATTCAGGCAACTGAGATCAACAATATTTCATACACTAATAAAATTCTTATTGAAAAGCTTGTTATTTTTTTGGCTGATTGCAATGGCGTTATTGGAAATCGTTTTTTAAGTTTCAAGTAATATTGATAATTTGCTAGTCTATTACGATCTTTTCCTCATATATGCATATTGATGAAGCTTGATGCTCCACTTTTTCTTGTGTATCAGAGAGATCATGTCTCTGAAACACCAGCTTTGATTGCTTGTGCAAAGAGTAATATCGACTTTGATTGATCGAAGATTGAACGGGGTCGGGTCCTGGGCTGAATCGGTAATAAGCTTTGATTACCTTTAGCGGAGCAATTGTACAATGGGCCTGGGAGCCCAGCATCAGAGACATTTGGGCCTCCACCAGTTTGAAGAGCCTGGCTGATGGCTGCTCTGTATCGGCCTTTACAAATCCAAATAAGTAATCGAATTTTTTTAGACTGCAGTTGTTACGGAGGGTAATGGGCCTTATTTACAAAGAATTTGTATTTGTGCTCTTTACCCCCTCGCATTCTATTAATTTGAGCATAACACTAATTGAACATAACCAATACATTATACATAGTAATAATAAGATCCCTTACGAGGGAACAATTGATGCTATCATGATCAGCTTTGTAACAAAAGGAGTAAAAAAGTTGATATATATTGTTGAGAGCTCTGCTAAAAGCAAACAATTATTGTTTACAAAATCAAACTAGCCTACTGTAAAGCAGCACAATATATAAAGTCATTTTGATGATCACTAGCTCAAATCACAATAATATCTCATTATTTTCTTGTAAGACTTAAGTTTTTAAGGACAAAACAGTCAACAGCAGTAGTTTGCTCAGCCTCCCTGCATACTACAGACAGCTCAAATTGTTAAGGGACAGCTTCTCTATTTACAAAATATTAGCTTGATGCACATTCTTTATGCTATTAAAAAGAAAAAGAATAAAAAGCCAGTGCACTTTGCATATATATATATTTACAAGGAGAGAGAGAGAGAGAGAGAGAGAGTTTTTTATGATGAGAGTTGGTATTTTTTTTAAAAATCATTGTCATAATTAATCAAATCTGTTTAAGAGATTCGATCCTGTCAATTACCAATAGTAAATTTAATATCCTAACAACAGTCATGTCCTTATTCATATTATATCATTATACTTGACTCGGAGTAGATGGAATTTTTTTTTTTAAGAATGATTATATGCTACTTTTGAGTTCGTTTAGCATTTTTTTTGGGGGGAGAAGTCTCTGCAGAGAGAGATTGAAAAATGTTGGTGATCAGGAAGAAGAGAAGCCAGGCCATTGGAAACTTTTGATTACGTAGAACCCAATATAGAGATTTAAGCATGGGTAGATCGAGAGAGAGAGAGAGAGAGAGAGAGATGGGTTAGTTGACAAATTGCAGATCTGGTGATTGAAGAAGGAAGGTTCCTTTCTCATATTAAATCTTTCTTTTTTGTGAAGGTTCGTAGTCCCCACATGAAGCCTGTCAAGTCCTGTAGCTACCTCCTTATTCAAGATGCCCATATCTTTTAGATGATTTCTCATACTCACATACATCTTCATCTGAATTTTTAATCATTGATCAATTCAACTATATTCAACAAATGAATCATTTTATAATCAGTCTCCTGATTGCCTCTGCAAACGGAATCCTTGACTCTCAACATAGTTTTTGGCCCTTTTACATCTTAGAATACTCAAAATATTTGGAGTGTACAGAAGTGCATTATTATCAAGCTGGCTTCTAAAACTTGCCCATGATCTTAGCAATTTCTCAAAAAGTAATAGTTTTTTAGAATTCATTAGTCGTTCAGTGAAAACTGCGTTCCATCAAACCGTTATAACATGACAAATCAATGGAGTTCATAAACAAGAAGACTTTGTAACGAAACATACCTAATGCTACAAAGGATTAACAAGCACAAAAGAGAAAAACACAGAAAGTAGCCAAAGAGTTTCGAGAAGGGAAGTGTGATCATAAACTTTATGTGATCCCGGCCCAGGGCGAAAGCCCACTAGGTGAATATCAGAAAAGCCAATTTCAGGCACGGCCCACAGGTTAGAGAAGCCTACTAGTCCAGAATCTGTCCGAAAGGTAACATAATTATAGATAAACTTGAGCAGTAACTAAATCATAAAAGAAAGCAGATCTAGCCAAGATATGGACCTCCATTTGCATGCATGGAAAGAGAGAATTTTAAGATTTACTACAACTCCATCGACTCAAAGATTCTCTATTATAAATACTCTCCATTCTCCACGAGAAAAGGAGATTGAGAAAAAGAACACTGGACCGATCATTCTTTGCGCTAGACAAACACACACACAAACACAGAGAGAGAGAGAGAGTGCTGAAGAGATTGTATTCTTTTTGCTCTAATAAAAATACTCGCCGAGCGACTATTCACCTTGAGCAGGTAGTTCCAAGATTATCTCGACCGACCATCGTTAAATCATGTTTTCTCATTATTTGATCTTTTCTCTACAAGTCCACTAGGATACTAAATTTATGACGATTATAGTTTGGGAAATTTGGGCGGACAACTTTTTGCACAAAACAGTTGGCAACCTCCATGAGAACATAACCTGCCGTCCATGACAAACGCTCGTTCTACAGGTTTGTAAAACCAATTATCACCCCCAAGGAATCGGGATAAGCGGCAAACGCCATACTGAACCAAATACGGATACTCAATCAATCAAGTCCAGTTGAAAGTACTTGCTAACCAGATAGTAGTGTTAGTCAATATTGTCCATGAGAACTAATCTACTCGAGGCGAATTTCTTATGATGATGTAAATTCAGAAGGTGTTAGGATTTTTTAATCCTATGCATGTGGGAAAATATGTTAAAAATACTAAAAAAGCTAAACAATCTTGAGCATTGTGTAAGATGGCAATCAGTATCAATACATGTGTTCGTATGCGAGTATTTATTAGAGTTACAACTTAAATCTCATAATAGAGTCTACTACAAAGTTGTAGAGTTCAAAATAATCTTTATAACGATACTAAGTTTAGCGAAAATGGAGTTCAGATGAAGATGATATCACTATTTCAAAGAAAAGTAGAATTACTGAAAGGTTGGAAATCTCAGGCCTATCAGTAAATCTAGTGGTAAGACCACCGATAATCTCATTGATGCCTCAATAAAATGAGCCAACCTGATTGAAACCACTGGTAAAGCTAACGGTGGCTCACATAACTAAAGCAGCCTGCACCCAGCATTGGTAAATCCGAGTGACCCCATCGGTGGCTCAAAATAGTAGCTGTGGATTGGACATTTATTTGAAAATATTAAGATTTCATATTTGTTTTTCACTCATATTTTAGATATTTGAATTGAACTCAAATTTTATTTGATCCTTTGGCTTAGGGATGGTTGGATGAAATTAAAAAGAAGAATTTAAAGTTTATTTGGAGAGAATAATTTATTTGGAGAGAGGAGTTTAATTGGAAAGAAGATTCAACATAGAAGACAACTCTTATAATATGTCTCAAGTGAAGGAACTGAACTAAGATCTCGACAGGATTGTGAGAATCCAAACTTGAGAAGCTTGTATTTTTTAACATCTACAACTTCAACATCTTCACCTCAGTTTCTAAACATCGATTATATGTTTATATGGTAAAATCTTGATGTTTATATTTTTCTCAATGATTTTTGTATCTAAGCTTGAATGGGATACATTACTTGGATAATTGAAAGTTGGGATCCAATTCATGGTTGTTTAATAAGTTAGAAAGGGATACTTTTAGATCATTGATAGCAATTACGCATATCTAACAATTACGCGATAAGTGATTGTGAAAGACAAAATTCAATACAATTCTCCCATAGTTTCTCATCTTGTCTGGATTTTTTATATTAAAATCTTAGTGTACTCTTGATTATCGTGAGATTATTTATGTGCTTGATTAAATGATTGCTTTATTAATTGGTATTTAATTTGTTATCCATTATAGTCTGCACTTTTGCAACTTTTTAATTGACATTAGAGTATTTAATTCTTTCACAATTCGATCTACTTACTAACTTCAAGGAATATTCCTAGAGACCATCGATCTAGTAGTAGACCACCTCCTAGTAGAAGGATATAACTATTCTTGTTGGAAAGCTAAAATGATAGTCTTTATTATGTCCTTACATAGGAAAACATGGGCGTCAATACGTAATTATTGGGAAGCCCACTAGTGAAGATAATAAAGATAAAAATTTAGTCAGCTAAGAAACAAGATTTGACCCAATAGAACTTAAAAATTTTATCCACTATTTTTAATGGGTTGATTCTAGAGAGTTTAGAAGGAATTGAACATGTGGATCTGCTAGAACAGTATGTGATATTTTTAAAATAGTATATGAAGGAACTACTTCTGCTAATGTAACTCCTACACCGCTTAGTGATTTTATGATTTATTAAAAATCAGTTTTCATAATTAAAATTTTTTTATTAAGTGAAAAAGGATAAGAGAAATTTAATTAATGGTTGATTTAAATAGAATACATATGGACTTAAACCATTAACCTTATAATACATACCTAAGCCTAATTAAATAGGTTAGATAAGTGTTTTTGATTAGTAAAATAAATTAGATTATTTAAAAGAGTAATTAACACCTTATCAAATTATTAGATTTGATTTAAATATTCTTACTATAATCATTAGAGACTTTTCTTTTACTAGATAGGGAAATCAAGTCAAATACGTATAATCCCCTACAAAATTGGACATACCCTAACCATAGCCTTCATATATTAAAAAAGAGGAAAAAAAGAGATAAACTAAAGAAATAAGGAGGATCAATATAGAGATTTTAGATCTTGGAGCTTTTTGATATTATATTCTTAGGTTCTTTCATCATTGAAGACCAGGTGAATTTCTGACTTACTTAATTATGCTACCTAGCGTAATTTCTATTTAAATTATTAGTTTTATAATTTTTATTGATAAATCATGTGTTTTTTCTAAATATGCTCTTTCTGGAAAATTAGATGAAAACATGGTCTCGGTAGATTAATGAATCAAAATATGATTTTATATGTTATCTTGCATGGGATGATTATAATACTGAAGAGATATGAATTTTATCCATGAAAAATGAAAAAAAAATTAATGAATAATATTTCCTTAATAGAGGTCTGGAATCTTGGAATTTCAAGATCTACCGATAGGGCTACTAGTAGGTCATGGACTTGACTGTAATAGGATCCATGGCCTACCAATAGGGTTACCAATAGGTCAAAGACTGGAGCATATGTCTTAATACCTACCAGTAATGCTACTATTAGGCCAGAGAACCTAACATTCGAGAGTATCCAGCGGTAGGCCTAACAGTCGACTAGAGTGCATATGCCTTGTACTGAGTATTGAACTCATAATTTTATGATAAATAATTGATTTGTAACTATTATAAAAGAAAATAAGATATTGAAATATTAGAACTATTGACTAAATATAATTTAAATTTTATGTATTTGAAACCCATTGATCAAGTAAAATAATACTATAATAGGACACAGATTGATACTAAAAACTATTAAAGAAAATAATGATGTTAAAGAGCTATTGTATTGTTATTACTAATTGATATCGAATTTGATACAGAATCTTATAACTATCACCATTACATCAACTGTACTAAAACTGAATGAAAGGCTGAAGTGAACAAACAATGGGTTTTGGGAAAAATTATGGGTTGATATAAATTGGTAAATTGAATATAACTATTATTACCACCATTTTCTCGGGTGCAACGGGATAATCTAACTATTATCGTTTTCTTGGGTGCCACATGATATATTTATACATGTGATTGTTATCACTTTTCCATATGTAACAAGGGTGAATTAAGACTTATTAGTTTGCATTATCCTGAAAATTTCAAATATTGTAAATAAAGGACTTTTAACTGAAAGAATAAAGTAAGACATGTCCATTGATGACTGGAATATTTTTATTGATTTATTTATATGAAACTATGATATCTGGTTTCCATTTTGTTTCACTATTATTTTATTGGTCATTTTACTAACAATCTGGATGTGCATGTATAGACCTAGAGGTGGACCCACTAGATGGAGTAGGATCTTGCTTATTTGTAGGAGCAGACGGAACTACAAGATTGATGGTTGATAAATATTTATTCTTATTAGTTGGACTTATTTATAATTTTGTTAAAGATGTAATAAGTGTCATTGTGATTGATTATATTATGAAATCAAAGCTAGCCATGTTATTACACATTCCTAAATAACTCAGCTATCTATATTTTCTGATAGTGTGCTAAAATCTAAAAATTAACCAAAGACTTCAAAAATCAGATTATGGATGTTAATGAGATATTTGATGACTTTTATTGTAAATTTAATGATATTATCAACATATCTCTTAATTTGGGAGAGAAAAAGTCTGACTTCAAAGTTGTTACAAAAGTCCTTAGATTTTTTCCGAAACAGGTTACAACTTAAAGTCACTATAATTAAGGAAAGTAAAGATATAGATAAGCTGGAATTTGATGAACTTGTATGTATTCTACAAACTTATGAAGTCAATCATTTTAAGAATGTTGAAGTTGACACTAAATTTGATAGTGATAGTGAGATTGATCTTGATATGATTAAAAATTTTATTAAGAAATATAAGAAACACTATGATAAAAAAATTTCCAAATAATTCAACATCTTTTGGAAAGAAATCATTTATTTAAATTCTTAAGAAAATAAATCTAATAAAAAAAGATAAAGAATGAAAAACCAAGTGGTGTGCAATGTTATGAATGTCTGGTCATATGGCTTAATAGTGTGCAAACACATTGAAGAGGAAAAAGGGTGAAGCCATGAAAGCTACAGAAGCTAATTTTAATAATTCTGTTGTTGAGCGATCTAATTTTAAAACAAAGAATTTCATTGCTTTTATTGATTCTATTGTCTCTACTTATTCTATTTTTGAGAATATTTCAGAAACTTCAGGTTTAGATGATGAAGAATACAGGTTAGATGAAAATGAAGGCATTCAAGATGCATTATACAATAAGATATATGAAATATCGCTGGCTTAGTGGCTCTGAGCAGCAGAATGTGAAGCTCATAAAAAAAAATCAAAAAGTTGTTTAAAAGTCAAGAAGAAGCAGAGTCCAAATTATCTTTGTATTGCTAATGAAGCCCTATTGCCGCAGCGGGTTTCGGTCCACCGAAACGGGTCCAAAACTGACCCAAAACCCATTATGATATATATATATATATATATATGGGTGTGTGTGGCTAGGTTTTGGATTAGCCGAAAGAAAAAAAAAACAAAGAGCCAAGGGTTTCTCTTGTGTAGGCCGTGGTGTTCTTTTGTGGCGGCTGCTGCTTTCTCTACTTGTAGCCGAACAAATGCAACCAAAATAATTTGGTGGCTGTCGCGTGAAGCAAAATAATTTTACGTGCCCCAAGATTTTCCTTTTGAGGTGTAACGGCTGCAATTCTTGGCCAAATGTGGTTTTTTTTTTGGTCGAAGGTGTTTTGGCGGCGGCTATAGCACAGGTACAAGATTATTATATTCTTTTTGAGGTGAGGGTTTGATCTTGTATTTTATGTGATCTCATTGATTTCTCTCATGTGGTTGAGACTAGAATATTGTAATCTCTTTTGATATAGTGGAAGTTTTCGATTGTGTCCCCCTGGACATAGGCATATTGCCAAACCACGTTAAATCTGCGTGTTCTCTGTTTCTGCTATTTTTCTCTTCGGTTAACTATTTGATTCCGTCGGTTGTTGCAATAGTATTATTCCGCTATTTTTGCTAACATTTTGGAAATCAAGATGAACGAGGAGCTTGGTGTGTATAAATTGAATTTTATGTACATATTAATAATTGAGTTGTCAATTTTTCATATTATATATTACTAAATCAATGATTATGCAATATGATAATTGAAGTTAATGCACATATTAATGTAAAGACTAGATGAGCTAATTAAATTTGAATTATAATAACATAATCTTGCATGTATTTCACTTTGAGTTTCATTTATGACAAAAAGATAGTAAAATGCTATGTAAGTGATAATTAGATAAATGAATGATTCATCATATTTAAATTTCAGTTATGATATTTGAAATTAGTCTTATATATTTGAGTAATAGCATGTTACATTTTCTATAAATTTAATTGATATGAAAGATTGAATATTGTGTAATAAGTTTTAATCTTAATAAAATATTTTAAAAATTTGTATATTCTTCATATCTTAAGTTAAAACTTTTATTATCAATATTGCTCTTATTTATTAAATAAAATGTTAATAAGATACTTTGTGGAGTATTATTGATCAAGAAATTTTTAGTTCGATGCTGCTATTATAGGAAGGATTTAATTTGTTGTACTTGAGATCAAAGATCCACTAACCAATGTTTTAACTTGGATGGTACCAAAGTGTGACAAAATGCAATATATAGAGAATAAAAGAGAAATGATTAATTTCTTGTATCTAACATATTTTCATTAAAAATACTGTTTTTATGTATATGATAATTATAAATTTATTTTTTCATACTTGAATGGTCTCATGAGAGCATACTATTTTTAATCATATATTTTCTAGTCCATATTTAAAAAATTGTCATATCCTAGGAAGAATCAAATTTTAAATTATTTAGCTTGTTTGGTGTCTAAGAAAAGTGGTTTTAGTGGGAAAAACCAAAAGTATAGTTGGTTATATAATTAAGAAACATGTGAAAGTACGAAAATCTTCCATGTATATGCACTTTCCTGGCCAAATAGGTTTGAATAATACTTAATTTGGTAAACTTGCGATTTGATATTGAGTATTTAATCTAACAATAATATTTTTCTAGCATATTAAGAGAAAGTTTCAAAATGCATAAGAAATTGTATTTATATTGTAAACTAGGATAATTATAATTGCAAAGGTAAGAGATTCAGATATACTTAAATATTAAAATGCCAAGGCAAGTCTGAATGGCTTATTATGTAAGCAACTAAATTGCAGCAATGATCCATATTAATTAATCAAATTAGGAATTATTTTTATCTTGATAATGCAATAATATACATATTTCTCTTTGTACATATTATTTTATTAGGCATGTCTTGACAATATTTATGAATATTGACTCCATGCATACAAAAAATTATTCATTAATTTCATTTTTGAATAAATTTTATATATTATGCTTAAGTTGAGAAAAGGTGTACTAAAATACTATTGAATCATGCATGTACATTGATGCTATTATGAATTATTTTAAGATGATAAATTTTGTATATTTAGTCTTATATATAAAATTTAGAAAGATGATATTCAAGATGTGCTTTCAAGCTTAAATCGCAAAGAAATAAAGGTTAAAGGGGTATATAAAATGTTTGACCCTGGATTATATATCCTTATTGATAAACGGTCTATTTAGAAGGGTAGTTCTAAATACATCAAGTCAGTGTGGTTAAGTCCATATACGGTGGTCATCATCGAAGGGAATCCAACACTCTGATTGATGAGTTGGTCCAATGATAAAGGTTCAATGTGGTAGAAACATGATGGATTAGTGATTCTCTTGGAGCAATAGCCATTGTAATTTTTCTTCTAAATGTACTAAGATGCATTTGCTTGCCCCATCCCTATAATGACAGTGCTCAAATGGTGTGATTGGTTAGGCTGAGTTTTAGCTCATAATATGTCCAACATATGAATTGTATGAGGTATCAGTCCGATGATAGATATCTTTGGAGGACTTACTTATGTGAGAATAACCGTGAAGACCACAATTGAGAGAATAAGGACTAATTTCTAGAAATTCTCATGAATCGGTATGTGAGTATGGCCATAATGTTTAACCCCATAACACAATATTATGTGTATTTTATGTGAATTTTTGTTAATATCTAGCGAAGATACTTAGTTCAAGATGCACTCCATCAGTTTAAGTCTCTTAGTTTGTGACATGTCACATACTGTAGGTTTAAAGCCTGAAACTATCTACAACAATTGTATATGATGAGATGCTCAAATATATTTCCATCTTTTTTGTATGCTTGTATACTTTCATCATTTTGGGGGGACTATTGGAAAATTATTAACTAAAATAATTAAATTCCATATTATAATTATTCTTATTATTATTATTATTATTATTTTATTATAATAACTGTAACTGTCATTTTAATTATTGAATAATACTATGGATCAAATGGTGGAATTTAATTTTAACTATTATACAAATTAATGGGTTAATTTAAATAATCCATTAATCCTTAAGGCATATCTACTCTTTGTGAATTTTTTTGGGGATAATAAAAAGAAATAACTAGTCCGTTTTCTTCCCAAAAAAGTTTTTCTCTCGTTTCAAGCAAAATTCTTCTTCTATTCTATCAGTCTTTTGAATATGGACATGTCAAAACTAATAACTTATGGTAAGCTCTCTCAAAACTAGTGCATTAGAGGAAACCAGTAGTAAAGGAATTGTACCGTTACTTGATATAATTTCCTTGGCTGACTACACAAGGTCAACATATGTCCTTTAAAATAGTGATTACATATCTTCTATCTTCTCCAAGTCTGGTAATATCTTTCTATTTTTATTATTTTGTTTAATAATTTGTATTGTTAATTCTTTTTAAAAGAAATATTCCAACATCTTGTTGGCAATATAACTTATTGTATCCTTCCATGGAACTTTCATCTTGATACATGAGACCCAATTCGCATTTGTGGGCTTAGTTGCTCAGATATGTGTTAAGCTTATTTGTATATATTGTACCGCTCCGTCTGCATTTTGGCAATCCATTTATCTTAAAAGGTTTGCTGCTAACCGTCACTTTTTCCCGGCATGATTTATGGATAATAATCGATAACATCAATACCGTTATTCCCTTCTGGATGGATACGAATCTGCTACTTCCGCTGTAGTATCATGATGCTCAAGTCTTATATGGATTCAGAGAACTAATTACTAAAAGTTGTTATCATTTCCTTTTCCACAGTTAGTCAAGGGTGTGCTTTCAGTCGCCCTCACTGGAGGAAGAAAAAAAAAAAAAGGCCTACAATGGACTTTGAAATTTCCATGTAGAAAGATGATGATTCATCTATAACATCGATCATGTCATTTAAGACCTTAGAAACAAATTGAACAGTTAGCAGAGCAAGACCGGAGATGCAAAGATTCGTCTATCATCTTATCTTTTAATGGCATCGATAATTTTGAAGAGTCCAAGTCTTCCCATGGAGTCGTCCACCAATTTCTATCACTAGCATCAGCACTTTACTGTCAGTCTAATTAAAGATCAGAGTTTCACTGAGTATATCAATCTACCTTCACCATTTCTTTTATAATTATTCTTTCTCTCTCTTCTGTTATTTCATTCAGGCTATTTTCATTGACCAAAAAAAAAAAATTTCATAGGTGTCCCATACAAGTAGAGAGGTAACAACTTGGCAATTAGTGGGTCGGATAAATTATGTTATTAAGTCCATTCTGGATGTAAATAGAGTTAATTATGAATGAACAAGTCTAGAGGACAAAGCATAAAATAAGGATTTCTCATAGAATTATGAATAATTAATGGGCACACAATAATTTACTTGTGTCAGGAGTTTAGGGAGAGTATATGTTGCGGTACTCTTTTTGACACTTTTCATTCTTAAAATTTAAATCCTTTTAAGTTTTTCTGCTTGAAAATAAGTTAATTTCACCGTAGAAGTGTTCATCTTCATGCTTGTTTAATTTTTCTTATTTGTTTGCGTAGCTTCTGTGTTTTTGTACTAGTTGCTTGTGAATCTTTTTTTTTTCTTCTTTTTTTTTCCGAAGCTTGTTTGTTAGTTGCATCCTGTACACCTACTGTGAAGGATGAAAGCACTTCTAATAGTAGTTATTACAATTATCATTCAATCTGTACAAAGTCCATAGCAGGGCTCAATGGTTGTATAGATCTAATTTGAGAATTTCTCCACCAGTTTGGCTATATACTTTCGCATGTTCTTATAATAACAATTAAGTCTTCTATCTCAAATATTTGGAGTAGGCTATACGAACTAGAAGATAATCACGCCATATTAATCACATGGATGATCTTCTCAACAAAGTCCTATCTAATAATATGTCTTCATTTAAATATCTAGCATCCATACTTTTTCTATCACCTCCATTCAATTTTTCTTCAATTTTCCCTTTGTTCTTTTAACATGTCCCATGTTAATAAGCATCACTCGTCAAAGCAGTACACTTGTAGGTTTGTGTCACACATGACAAAGCACCATGAGCAATTTTCTCGCATTTTCTCTTCTATAAGATTATGCATAGCTTAACTTGAACATTCTCATTTCTCACATTATCTCTCCTAGTATCATCACACATTCAATGAAATATATACATCTCTGTTATATATATCTTATGTAAATAATGTCTCTTAATAACTCAGTATGGTCTAATAACAGTCCCATAAAAAAATTTCTTAAACCTTAACGAAATATTATGGTTACATAAAATTCCCATTTTACTCTTCCATAACCAGCCAGCTTATATCCTTAGTTAACATCACTATTGATCTCTCCACTATTTTGAATAATAGAGTCCATGTACCTAAGTTGATTACTTATTTGTATCTCTCACTCGCTCAGTATCACAACACTATAGTTTCGAATTATTTATTTACTAAATTTGTAGTTTATATATTTTATTTTGAATCTACTCAATCTAAAACCATTGAGCCCTTTAGGGATGGTGAGTTTTGTACTCGTCACCTTTGGGGATATTTTGTGAGAAATAGGTCTTTTTGGCACAATCAAGAATGTCCAATTTGACCTCCCTTATAGCGTATATCACCTATATAGTATACTTAAGAATTCACACTTGGGTCTTTCTTTACCCCAGTAGGAGAACTCAGCTTTGCTCTCTATGAGATATTCGAGTTTTCATTGCTGCCTATGGGTGAGCTGCGATATGAAGAGTATGTGCCCACCTTGGAAGAGTTGGATCTGCTAAAAGAGCGGAACAGGTCTGCGTATGACAAATATTAGGAAATGTTGTGCCACTTTAGAATTTGTGGTGAAATTTCTCGCACAAGAGGCCGAAGAGTTGGGCAAAAGATGTGAGCCTGCTACTTATTCCGCAATTTGAACCAATCCCAAATCACGGTAACTAGACATGAGGTGCTCAACGATGAAGCCATCCAAGAAAGGATTTTGGATCTGGGAACCGCTTCTCATATTGCTGAATCTGATGAAGACGGATTCAAGCCTGGCATACAGTTCGAAAGCTTTCATTACCATGCCAAGTATTGAATTTCTGCTAGAGGACTTCTTACTGGTTTCTTGTTGTTGTGACTTAAGAGGTGTGTTGTTCCCTCGATTCCGAAGGAGGCCATCGCTGTCGACATGGCGTATCAAGTGGTGCTCCTTGCCCACGGTCGGTCTCTTATACTTATTTCTGCCATGGTCTGTAATATGTTGACTGGCCTGAGAGAGCTTCATAGAGTTTGTCAGGGCAAAGGCTATTGTCAATGCCGAGGGAGAAATGATATACAAAACTCCAAACCCCTGAGTCGAGCTACCATACACGTATCTGATGGCTTAGCTCGTACTTCACTACCCCAGCTTGATGACAACTCCTACTTTAGAGGATCAAACTGCCCTACCTTACATGCAACATTATGAAAACTCTGACTAGACGAGCTATTATATGTCTCTTGTTCGCAAAGCTCTTTGTCGCGAGAGGTTGACATTCCCGCTCTTCTGCCGGCTTTGATGCTGCCTTCTCCAGCGCCGCCTCATAGTCCGACTACTAGGCTAGCTTCTCTTGGTATTGAAGTTTGCCAAAAATTTATTTTCAGCAATTCTGTTGTAACTTAGCCTCATTTTCTTCTTTTCTTGATATTTCAGGGGCCAGCTTTTCTTGGATACGCTCAGGCTCACGCCCATTGAGCCCATATAAACTTCCATACCCACTAGATTCAAGTTTGTATGGTCCAGCTCGTAGTGGCTATAGCGACATGAGTTCGTATAGCACTGATTACTTTGAGCCTTCTGCCGGCAAGCCTAGCTAATCTCGCCCTGGAAATACCGACCTAGCAGGACAGGGAGGTACCTTTGCTCGAGGTGATGCCATAAGAGGTATCCGCTTAATTATTGATGTGCATCCCCTATCATTTTGTTCTGTCAGCATGCTAGTTTCCTTAAAAGATTCTTTTTTTTTTTTTTTTGCAGATATGGTGGCTATTAGTTTGCCTTCACTGACACCGGCTTCTTCTTCTGAAGTAAGTGATTTGTCAGGGACGCCTCCTATTTTTCTGCCAGCCCCTCCAGCAACTGCAATTATAACTTCATCTATAGTTTCAAATGTTGTTATGGGGGAACGGAACATGGTGGAGCCGCGAGTCGGGGCTGCACATCCTCTCGGATCTCTCGAATCTCCATTCGAGGGTACTTCTGCTGCAGAGAATATTTTGAGAAATAGTCCATCACCCGAGATGGTGCCCGTTGGGACCGACGCTACCACTGCATCTATCATTGACCGCTCTTCTATTGGCATTCTCCAGACCTTGGCCCCGCATTTGACAAAATTTTTGCCTCCATCCTCTGCTCCTCAGTTACCTCCAGTTGTGGCTCCAATTGTTATAGCAGGAGCACCTTCTTCACCTTTAGCATGACTGAACGACTTTATGGAGGATTTCTTGCAACATTTCTCCAATGGATTCCGCTGGTTGTTTAGTCGTTGTGTGTCTTTAATTCTAGCTTGGGAGGACTCCATGACATGGGTCGTCCAATACTGCTGAATTATGCAGAGAATATCGAGAGGATTGGTGGTCATGATTGGGCTTCTTTTTATCAGGCATAGCTACAGATGCTGGACCAACATCTTGAGAACTTGAATAATGGGTGCCAAGCCAATATATTTGTTGTTGTCGACATTGAAATTGCCCAAACTTACGCTAAACTGGACCTTCTCCGAGAAAAGCTTAAGGAGAAAGAAGACGTATGTGCGCGAGAGCTCCAGTACTTAGCCAACGTTCAAAATGGAATTGGTGGCGAGCTTGAGTGAGCCAGGTTTGAGATAAAGGTCACACGGAGTACTATCTCCCGTGCTCGCGAGGCTATTGCCATTGCTATGCGGTTCTCCAAGCCAAAGAGCCGAAGTTGCGAGAGATAATGAAGCATCGTGAGACCCTAACCCACCAGCAGGCACAAGTACTGCAAGAGGTGGCTTTGCGAGGCAAGGCTTTGGAGGATGTCTGCATAAAAGTAGCTCAACGTCTTATTGTTGATAAAGATGAGCTATGTCGTCAAGCCTCTGTCATTGCTGAAGAAGCCCATTCCAAGAACCTGCGAGAAGTAGAAGAGAAATTAAAAATTCTGACAAACTCTTGATATCACCTCTTTGTACCTCTCTTCTCTTTCTTTTCATTTTTTTTTATATATACACTTTGTATTTTTCGCATGTAAAGAAACAATATTACTTTTGCTTCTCAATCTTATTGTGTGATTTTTAATCTTAGCAACATAGGTACAAGGTGATAACATGGGTTGAATATTGTGGGGACCAAATTTGGTGAATGGACTCTCATGTGATGAGTGGACTTTGTTTTGGGGATGGTGGATGGATTCATGGAACATGGAACTTGCTAAGGATGTGGAGGTGTCTTGGCGAGTTAAGCGTTTTGAATATGATGTGACTCGTTTGGGTTGACAAACAGAGCCGATGACTCACCTGATTGACGACAAAACTGGTGAGTGCTTTCGAATTGAGAGGTGACTCGTCTGGCTGATAGATAGAGCCGATGACTCGCCTAGCTGGCAGACAGAGCCGATCACTCGCCTGGCTGATAGATAGAGTCGATAATTATTGGATTGGGATTGAAGAATCATAAGCAGAGGTGTTCAGAAAATATACCAATGTAACTTTGACGGAGGTATATTATTAAGTATATCAAAATTACTTGGCATGTTTAACGGGACAGCTCTCCCCTTTGTCTTTTCGACATTGGGTTCTTTTTTTAACCTCAGTATGATAAGACTGGTCAAGAATTTTAGCTTCCTCTTGCCCCTTACCTCAAGGGCGCTGGGCTATCCGCATAATCTTTCTTATCCTAATAGGAACATATTTAATAGATTGTTGGAGTGTGACTGGATGAGGATCGAAAAACTATAAGCAGAGGTGTTCAGAAAACATACTGAGGTGACCAGATTTAAATTATGGAGTAGCTCGCCTAGCTGACAGACAGAGCTGGGGACTCGTTTGGCTATTGATAGAAGCGGTGACCGTGTTGGGATCATGGGGTGTATTATTTGTGTAATTGTTCAAATCTTGCATTCAGTGGTAAGATCTTAACATAACAGGTTCGGTTGTTGTTTTTGAGATGAGATGGTTTGAATCTCACTGTTAGAGGTAAGAGTTTAACGTGACAAATTTGTTTGCATTGAGGTGATATAGTTTGAATCCTGCTGTCAGATGTAAGAGTTTAATGTGACAGATTTGTTTGTATTGAGGTGGAATGATTTGAATCTCACTATCAAAGGTAAGAGTTTAATGTGACAGGTTCATGGGATTTTTAGCAAACTCTCAGTTATTAACGGATTTGGCATGGCTTTACCGATCGCCATTTGCATTGTGCTAGCCATGCTATTCCTCTCAGTATGATGAGTTGTTGAGGATTTTGTTTGGCTTTTAAATGTCAAACGTTCTCTCTTCTCTTTACCTTAGTGGCTATGAGTTTATTGTGACAAAGTTTGTCATAAGATTTTTAGCAAACCCTCAACTATCAACGGATTCAAGGTGTCTTTACCAATTGCTATTTACGTTAGATTAGCCATGTTATTCCCCTCAGCATGATTAGTTGTCGAATATTTTATTAATGCTAAATGTTCTCCTTTCCCTTTGCCTTAGTGGCTATGGGTTTATTGCTACCCCAAGTAAAATGGGGTTGTGAGAAATATTTGATTTCTCTTCCCATAACTTTTGATAGCATTAAGCGATTAATTTATTAGCCTTCCCTTCCTTTTTTTTAAGGTGACTATATGTAGTACTTTCTTAAAAATTTGCCATTAACAGGTATTATCATCTTGTCGCCATCTTGATTGATCAGGTGATAGGCTCCGTTTGAGTAAACAGTTTCTATTACAAAAGGTCCTTCCCACTTGGGTTCAAATTTTTCCTTGGTCTTGTAGGTCATGATCACTGGTATTTTGACAACTAAAATTAAGTCTCCTTCTTTGAAAGCTCTTCGTTTACTTTCTTGTTAAACGCCCTCGAGATGCATACTTGGTACAACTCTATTTGTTGCTTGGCATTCAGACGTTTCTCATCAAAGACTTCTAATTCTCGGAGTTATTTTTGATATTTTTCTTTCGTCGCCATCTTGTAGCCCGTGCTACTTGCAGGGACTGGATTTGGATTTTCAGTGGCAACACGGTTTCATAACCATATACCAAAATAAAGGGTGTAGCTTTGGTCGGGGTTCGCACCGTTGAACGATAAGCCTACAACCACTCGCCTAGCTTCTCATTCCAATCGCAGTGACTTGAAAAACAAACTTTGTAGAAGTTCACAATAGTCTTATTGAAAATTTCGGCTAATCCGTTAGCTATCGAATTATAAGGCGTTAAAACTACATTTTGAATTTTGAATCAGCTAATCTTGTTGAAACCATATATATATATATATATATATATATATATATATATATATATATATATATATATATATATATATATATATATGAGTTTAAGTAAGTCTTCCGAGACTCGCTTTCAATCACGACCACCATGTTTTTATATGTCCGAAAAAGAAACCATAATAAGCAAGACCAGTGACTTGAGAAAAATATATAGGGTGCTTTATAAGTCAAAGTCTTTGCAAGGAGTTATCCATTAATTTCTTCCACGAACATCAAGACAGTAGGTAAATCTTGCTCGAGTCTGAATTTTTCTCCAAGTAATACAATATATCTTTATTCCATACGTTAATTTTTTTTTTTTTTCTTTAACAAAAGTTCATATCGGTATCTTTCTGATTGGACTATAGCTATAGTTTTTCAATTTAGATTAGAAACTGATATTACTCAATTTTCATACTAAATATGATTGTCATGTTGAGCCTTTTATCCGTCAGCTTGAAGTCTTTTAAGTCTCCTTAAAAAAATGCGAAAATGCTTCCCAGAAGTCTTTGCGCCCAGCACACCGTAGAAGACTTTTTCTTTGATAGCAATAGACACCGAGTGAAGAAAATTATTCCCCCAATAATTTTCCAGAGTTGACTCAGTGGAGCCTCTACAAGTGCCAGAGGAAGCAAACCAAGCCTCCTCACAAAATCAATCAGATAGAATGGCATATCCAACCTTTGCCCTCAACAAACCCTGTGCCAATGCTTTTTGTTTGCTCCTCTCACTCACCACCCTCTTCTGCTCTTGCATCCTCTCCCATGCCAAAATCTCCTATGAAAAACATTGCGGCTCTGTCGTACCACAGGCAAAATTTTCTGGTCTCGACACAAGCAACAGTGTTTCCTTCTCCGGAGGCTACTTCTTTAGCGGAGACAAGATCCTCCGCTCCGATTCCTTCACTTCTTCTGAAGCGTCAGTAGTACTCCCCGGATCATTCAGTTTCTACACCAACGACATCTACCGTACCCAGCAGCCCCATCTTCTTCACCTCACTGGCCAACTCAGTATCCAAGAGAAATTTGCAGGTCGAATCAGCTCACCTCGCCATCGCAGGGTCAGGCGCCGGTTCTATAACGATGGTGTTACGGTTTTCATGGCGTCGGTCAGCTTTGATTTGTCTGGCTTCTGGTCCACATCTAGTGGGGAGCTCTGCATGGTTGGCACTGGCTCTACTTGGTCTGCAAACGGTACCTCTCTAAAGCACACTGCTGTATTTAATCTGAATTATCCAAAGTATTCAAATATTTCCACTAGTATCGTTAACGGGACGCTACAGAGCTTAGATACTTCCGACAGCCCTGCTTACTTTGATATGATTTCAGTTATAGGATATGCTCAGAATAATTATAGCTATACTAAGATCCCCAAGGTTAGAGAAACTTGTTCCCGTGTGAAGTTTCCAAGAGAATTGCTAGGCTTTGACACCACCGCTGCCCCATATAACCTTCATAGGTTAATGTGGAGAAGGTTCCAATTAGAGTATGGGAGAGATTGCTCTAGTGCAATTTGTGGTCCATTCTCCTTTGAGAAGAGTCTTGAGTTTTTGCCGATTTTCATGTCCTTGTATATGAGTCAAATTTCTGATAGCGGGAAAGTACATATGCACATAGGTTTTAGCAATAGCAGTGGTAATGATAGGGACGGTGCCATAATTCCGGGGAAGTCTTTAGTCGGTGAGGGGTACTGGGATCAGGAGAAGAAGCTCCTCTGTCTACTGGCTTGCCCCGTTCTGGGGGCAGGGGACCACTCAAAAGGTCCATCGGTTGGTGAGTGCAGTATCGGGTTGAGCATCTGGTTTCCTGCAGTCTTTACAATCAGAGACAGGAGTAGTGCCGTGGGTCGTATCTGGAGTGTGAAGCCAAAGAGTGATACTGGATATTTCAGTGCAATTCCATTCCGTAGCTCTAGCTCAGTCGCCATGGATATCCTTCCTGGTGCAAAGTATGATTATACTGTCGTTGATTCCTTGAGGAAGACCTGCGAGGCTGCCAACGGTAACAAGTCGTCAAATGGAAGGTATCCAGATGGGAACTCCATCGAAGACTTGAAATTCGATTTCAATGCAGGAGATGGTAATCTATGGGGTTATGGTTCTCCTCTGTCATTTGGAGAGAACTTTTACGGTAATTTATTTTCCAGAATTTCTTCTGAGGTTTCATTCTCAACATCGACAAACGAGAATGATAACATAGCCCTTTGGAATGTCAGCTACATAATAGGAATTCAATATGACAACTCGCCTCTGAACGCGAACATAAATCCAGATATTGCAGCAGAAGGAGTCTACAATGCTAGAACTGGAACCTTATGCATGGCCGGGTGCAGGACTACGAATTACTCGGAGAGTTCTGCCAAGGGAAAAACTGAAAATTTCGAAGACTGCCAGATTCAAATTGATATCCAGTTTTCTCCTCTGGATGATCTGGATGGCAGAAAATATGTCAATGGCAGTATCAGTAGCGGCGGCAAGCATCTTAATGGGACTATACGGAGCACAAGAAAACAGTCCGATCCTCTCTACTTCGAACCATTGGAGCTCACATCCGATACTATGTACTTTACAGAAGCTCGTGAAACGATCCGGAGATTGGACATGGAAATAACTATGGTTGTGATTTCTCTCACTCTCTCATGCATTTTCATCGTGTTGCAGATCTTCCATGTCAGAAAGCACCAGGACGCAATCCCTTCTGTGTCCATCACTATGCTCGCTATTCTGACGCTCGGCCACATGGTCCCGCTAGTGCTGAACTTTGAAGCCCTGTTTGTGGGGAACAAGAGGGGTGTTATGTTGTGGAGTGGCGGGTGGGTGGAGGTGAATGAGGTCATAGTGAGGGTCATGACCATGATAGCCTTCTTGCTGCAGTTTCGCCTTCTTCAACTGGCTTGGACTTCTAGATCTTCAAAAGATGGACGAAAGGGCCTGTGGGGTTTTGAGATGAAAACTCTCGGATTCTGCGTTCTGTTGTATCTTTCTGGTGCAGTAGTCACTTGGCTTCTCAGTTCTTACGGAACTCAAGGGGGGAGGATGGTAAGAGACGATCTGATGTCTTATGCTGGCTTGATACTCGATGGCTTCCTGCTTCCTCAAATCATCCTCAACATTGTCCTGAACTCCAAAGTTAAGGCGCTTGCTCCTCTCTTTTATATTGGAACCACCGCAGTTCGCGTGCTGCCTCATCTCTATGATGCTTGTAGAGCTCGCAACTTTGTGCCGTACTTGAAGTTCTCATACATTTATGCTAGCCCAGACGGCGACTACTACTCCACTGCATGGGATATCGTTATTCCTGTAGGTGGAGTTCTGCTCGCAGTCATAATATTCTCGCAGCAGAAGTTTGGCGGTGATTGTATCCTTCCAAAGAGATTCAGACAGCCTGGTGGATACGGGACAGTTCCTGCTATTGAGCTCTAGTCTGTTTATGACCATTATCGAAGGTTTGGAAATAAAGGAAGGTATTATTTCTCTCCTTCTTCCCTTTTTTTTATTTTTTATTTATTTATTTATTTTTATTTGTTTTGTTTGTGGTGTGGCTGTTCGATTTTCTCCCTGTTATCTATATCTCTCGTATAGTAAAGTAAGATATTAGGAAATTTTGAATTGATAATTATACTGATAATATGTTGGTTTGCTGTTCTCTTGTGGTAGTTGTATCTGTCAATATACTGTGTGGGAAGCATGGAGTAGTAGAAACACCAGCACAAGGCATTACTTAGTGGGGAGTGCCCGTAGGAAGGAGCATGGAGAGAGTCGTTCCGATTGATGCATGGTTTACTTTTATGAGTACCAGCAGATGACTGTCACTAGTATTTGTATGTCGTTTTGTATTATATAGTCCACTTCGTAGTGAGGGATATCCTTATGTATATACTCTCCTTGTCTATTAAGCTATGATTAATGAAATGCAGGGAAGAGTTTACCCACCATTATGCTATAAAAGAAGGCATTACTGAGCTATGGATTCTATCTAACCAACATCTCTGCTATATATTTGCGTTACGACTGTTTCAAAAATTTTGTACATGTCAATTAAGGCAAAGATATGAACTAATGTGAATCCCAAACATCAAGCCGTACTAGTATTCATTCGAAATTGCAGGAATTATGGAGTATTGAAGCTTTTGCAGGTGATTTAATAGGAGACTTTCATTTTTTTTTTTCAATTATTTATGTTGAACTATTTTAATTATTTTTTGTCTTCCTGCAATGCGTTTGAATGGTGAGGTAATTGTAATATATCAGCTTGTATTTATACTTCAGAACTTTTCTCGCAAAAAAGTGTTCTATGTTTGTTTTGTTCTACTGAGAAACGATGTGTCCTCTCCCAATCTCGCCTCGCTACGAGATCAATGAATCTAGCACACAAGATAGATAACACTAATCAAGGAAAAAAAAAAAAAAAAAACACAAATAATTATGTGGTTCAGCCGACCAAGTTCAACCAACATACATATGCAACAAGAAAAAGATTCACTATGAGAAATAAAGGTTTAAAAGATAATAATCAATTATCTCTTTACCTCTCTAACCGAACATATTTTTCTTCTCTCATAAAAAATTAAACGCACTCATATCTCATATCACATAGGATATATATATATATATATATATATATATATATATATATATATATATATATATATATATATATATATATATATATATATATATATATATATATATATATATATATATATATATATATATATATATATATATATATATATATATATATATATATATATATATATATATAGATATACACACACACGTTACATACATACATACACACACACGTATATATGCATGTATATATATGTATATGTATGTCTATATGTATATGTATATACATATCTATATGTATATCTATATGTATATGTATATACATATGCATGTGTGTGTGTGTGTATATGTGTGTGTGTGTGTGTACACACACGTATACATGCATACATACATATACATATATACAAATATGAGACTAATGTATGATCCGCCAGATCAAATAGGTAGTGACTCAGCGATGAAAAAGCAATTATTTCATTATTTTTTTTAATATCATAATCTCTCCCTCCTTAGCTTTTTTAGAATCATATTTTATGGGTTTGAATTATATTTACTCTTTCATCAAGTAGATATAAAATATTGTATTCATCTAAAACCCGTTAATTTTATGACACTTGATGGAAGACCAAATTAAAACTAAAACCCAAGAAATTGGGTATTAGTAAATTCTAAGGGTTCGAGATCATAATCCAAAAGGAAATTTTAAAATAAAATTGTTAGAGATAGTGGAAATGAATTGCAGTTCAGGTAGCTTACTTGAGGTAGAAAGTCATTTTCAATATTCTTATATATATATATATATATATATATATATATATATATATATATATATATATATATATATATATATATATATATATATATATATATATATATATATATATATATATATATATATATATATATATATATATATATATATATATATATATATATATATATATATATATAGTACGATAATTAAAACCCAATCACAATAGCATTATTATAATCTAATTGGCAATCAAAACCAAATAAATTACTAGACATATAACCTAAGTCTAACAGAGACTCATTGTGATCCTTGATCATATCAGGATACTCAATGGATACAAGGTACCAATCTAACAATCTCCGACATGGCTCATATCCGATAAGCCATTCAACTTGAGAAGCTCCGTAGTTCTTACCATCCATTTCATAGACATCCACCGCACATGCACCATCTCCACCTATTGTGAATAACTCGTTCAATCATTACCATCTCCATACTTAAGCATTCATGATCACTAAACCGTACTATTTTCAATACTCATGATTATTATATCATACTCTTCATTGAGTGCTCATAATATTTTCACCATATTCTATTGAACACTTATGACTACTATACCACAATCCTCACTAAGCGCTCATAATCACTACAGTGTGCTCCACGTCAGTCAAATCACCATGACCATCTGAGCACTAACAATCGTTATACATACTCTACCTTAATCTAATGAACTATGATCATCTCCAAAGACAAATGTACATGTTTATACATTTTCATATGCTCCACCATATCATGAAATAACCACATCCTTCACCATGAAACACTAATACATACCTCAACATCATACAATGAACCAACTATCAATCCATGCTTCGATCAACCATAACCGTCGATCTGCACCTCAAGCTCCCATATTAATTTTCATATAATCATTTTTGTGTTTGTAGTTATGGAAGCAAAAAAAAAAAAAATCACACCATGTTAACAAATGATTCCAAACTAGACTTGATACTAATATTTGTCCAAACACCAAATCCCAGCCAAAAAGAAATTTTGTTTTTTTCAGTTAATTCCAAAATCCTAACCACAGCAGTGCCCACCAGCCTCATGCAACCATGGACACTGCCGGATGGGCCCTCTACAAATGCTGGCCAAGCACGGTGTTGGCTATGTGCCTGCTATGCATGCCTGCTTGGGATGTGCGCTGGCCAAGGGCGCCAGCTGGGAGCAGTGCCCGCATGCCTCCAGCACTACCTAGGCTTACACAAGAGAAAATCAAGAGAGTAGTCTGGGAACTCGGTGCGGAAAAAGCACCAAGATCTGATGGATTTCTAATGTTCTTCTTTAGAATATTCTGAGAAGTGATTAAGGAGAATATTAAGAACCTATTTGTCGAGCTTGGGGACCATAGGGCCCATCTTGATAGACTAAATTATGTCCAAATTGTACTTATACAAAAAGGAAGGACTCCTACCAAGGTAGGGGACTACAGGCCTATCGCGATTTTAAACTCCACAATTAAGATAGTCGCAAAGACCCTAGCAAATAGAATATCACCATTGATGAAAGACCTCAGAGGGAAATATCAAACAGGTTTCATCTCCAGCCGGAGTATACATGAGGGCATAGCAATGGCTTAGGAAATACTACATCAATGCAAGAAAACCAAAACCAATGGTTATCTTCTCAGGATCGATTTTGAAAAGGCTTATGACATGGTGTTGCCTAAAAGAGGTTATGCAACAAATGGGGCTCGGAAGTAATTGGTTGTGCTGGATTGATAGCTGGCTGCAGTCGGCAAAAGTAAATGTTATCACAAATGGGATTATTAGAAATGAGATTAGATGTATAAGGGGACTCAGACAAGGGGGTCCCTTATCGCCATTACTCTTTGTGCTAATTGCAGACGGGCTTAACAATATGATTCGAAAATGTCCTGATGCTGGCCTTGTTGAGGGGCTACCAGGATCACGTGCACTCAAATTCACAAACCTGCAATATGCAGACGATACTTTGCTATTCTCTAAGAATGACATCACAAAGGCAATATCGATGAAATGGATAATATTCTGCTTTGAGGCCTGGTCTGGACTACGGGTTAACTTTCGAAAGAGCTCCATATCATACATTGAAGAGAGAAATCTTACAACTCGGATTATCACAACAATATATGGATGTAGGGAATGTGACTTCCCGATCACATACCTAGGAATACTGGTCAGACTAGGAAGATTTCTGAAATAGGACTGGGCCCTGCTATTCGATCTGCAAGAAAGAAAATTGGAATGGTGAAAAGAAAAACTGTTATCCATTGCTGAGAGAGTTGCATTACTTAACTCTACCCTTTCATCGACATACCTACCTTATGTCATCCCTAATATTACCAGGATTGGTTAAAAAGAAAATTAACCACATACGGAGATGATTTCTTTGGCAAGAGGCATCGCCGCAGGGTGGAAAATATAATCCTGTCTCTTGGGCACAGGTATGTAGGGCCAAAGAGGAGGGCGGACGTGGAGTGTTGGATATCCAATTTTTCAACATAGCCTTGATGTCGAAGTGGTGGTGGAAGATCATTTCTAAAACTAAAAGTCCAATCCAACAGCTTCTCATATCAAAGTACGGACCTAAGAGAGGGAGTTGGCAATTGAAGTATTGGAATTCCTCGAACATATCCCCTTTTCGGAAAGGAGTCATATTATGCAAGGAGGTTTTTTTGGCTAGGAATAACATATATGATCGGAAATGGAAAATCCATATCATTTTGGGAAGATTGTAGGTGCACACAAATTCCGCTACGATCTTTATACCCAAATATCTACCAAATGGCTAATAAGGAAAAGGAGATTGTTTGGGATTACTAGAGACATGGGAGATGGAGAATCCCTTTACTTGGGAAAGGTAATGCAACAACCACCCCTCCAAAAATAGGATATATACAATTTATTGGTTAATAATAGACCTACAATAGAGCGGGAAGACATAGCACTATGGAGGTGGAGTCAAACAAAATATTCACTGTGGCATCCGCTTATCAATTTCTCAATGATGGAGGATGTCAACTACCTTATGCCATGGATATTTGGAAGATTGGTTGCCATTAAGAATTAGGGTGTTTATGTGGTTGGTAGCGAAGAAAGCAATCTTAACTTGGGACAATTTGCAGAAGAAAGAATGGCAGGGACCAAGTGTTTGCATACTTTGTCATAAGGCTAACGAGTCGGTTAGCCACATCACAATGGAATGCACGTTTGTCCGCTCATTGTAACAAACGTGTGCCACCAGATTATCTATCTATGTCTCTTCAGACACGAGATGTATTTGGAAGAAGACGAAATCACAGAACCAACAATACAAGATAGAACACCTACTAGTACCTGTGATATGTTGGAATATTTAGTTAGAACGTAACAATAGGATATTCAGAGGATGCACATGCACACTTGAAGAATGCTTCTATGCCATTCTTATTGATATTAAACTCTGGACATGTACCCATTCAGACACAGATATACACAAGAAGAGCTTTTGCCCACAATCTACCGAGGACAGAGTTCCTAATGAAGCTGCCAACTGCCCAACTCTGAATGACATTGCCATTGTCGGCCTCTAAGAGGAGGGCACAGATATGTAGGATGATTTTGACTAAGCAGACTCATCACCTTGGACACATGACAAGCTACTAAGTTTTAGTCTGTGTCCTTCATATGTCTTTTTTATATGCTTCTTTTGTAAGGGTCTAATATTGACCCTAATAGAATATGTTGTAAGTTCTATTATTACTTTTTAATGGAACGCGGGGGAAACCACCATAATGACTTCAAAAAAAAAAACAAAAAACGCCCATGTGTGTGATCTCATCATGTTTTTTTCCCTTCTCGTTCGAGCTTGAGCCGCTGCTGGTATTTACCGTTATCTCAGCATCATTCCCTCCACCATCTTGTGAGCTCCATCTTGAATATATGATTATAGCTCTGAAACCAATTGTTGGGAATCAGATCCCTAATCAGTTCTCAAAATACCACAAGAACATCACATCAAAAAAGATAGAAATAGATGACGTACACTAGAACACATAGAATTAACGTGACTCGGTTGACCGAGTTCGAACTATATCCTTAAGGAAATTAGAGAAAGATTTAATATGCAAAATAAAAATAAAGGAAAAGATCTAATTATATCTCTAGCTCTCTAACCCAACATAGCTCGCATCTCTTATACCAAATAAAACCCCACATGAAACAGAACGGATGGGAAATTAAGTTTTGTGGCAGAGAATTATGAAAGAATTTAAGGTTTTGGGAATAAACTGGAGGGTTTGAATCTCACATTCAAACGAATCATACACCTACTCTCTCACGAATCACTTGAAGAAAGATTTAGTAGAACAAAGCACATGTTCTTAATTTCTCAATAATTATTACTTTGATTAAAATTAGAGTTTTACAATAACTATTTAACAAATCCTAGTTGCAACAAAATAAAAACAAATCTAAATAAATCTTTTGAAATCCTAACTAAATTCCTAATCTAATCTTATCCATAATTGTCATGAATCATATCTTTATTTGTCTCTATCATAAGATATCTCATATCACATACAAGAGACACGCACACACCCCCAATCCATTTGGAACTTGGTGTCTAAGCTCTATTGCAGCGGTGATACTATGGGGGAAGGTCCTACAAAAATAGCTCTACCCCAGAATCATAAAAAACTTAATACCGTTTATTTTACTTTTAAAATATAAAAAGAAGAAAAATCAAAAATGAAAAGGTCACCTAGGGAGATCATACACACAATTCATAACAAATACCAATTGAAGTTAAGGAGAAAGAAGAGAGGAGAAATAATGAAGAAAAGGAGAAGAGAGGAGGAAGAGAGAAGAAGAAGAGAGGAGGAAAATAGAAGTGGAAAAGAGGGGTAAAATAGTCAAATATTTAACTGTGTTAGAGAGGGGGACAAAATTGTTGTAACTTATGAGATTTGGGGGGCAAAATACTAAATATGAAGATTTGGGGGGCAAAATCATAATATATAAAGATTTGAGGGACAAACCAGTAAATACCCCATTTTTTTCTTGATGCACATATTTGACTTTCAAATAATTATAAGTTCGCAATATTTTTTGGACTAAGTTATCCTTTAAAATTCTAAATCTCTGAAACTTCTAAAAAATTAAAAATATTATCATCGGTTATCTTCCTCTCCTCTCTCTAAAAATGCTTTTTTGTATTTTTAAATCTTCAAAATAAATGCATAGCCCACAAACTTATTGATTTTTTGACTCTCTAAAATTTTTACGTTCCTGTTCCTCAAAAAGTTCGGAAAAGAGCGACAAATGCTTGGGGGCTTCAGAGGCGGGAGCAACAAAAGCGAGGGCAAACTGATTGTGTTTGAGACAAAGGGAAAACGGTTGTTTTTTTATGCAAGAAGAAAACGACATCAGAGGCATGAGGCAATAAAAGGAGAACGACAGACGTTGGGGGCAATAGAATTGGGAGCCAATAAGAAGCGGAGAAGAGAGAAGAGATCGGTGGTCGAGATTGCTTCCATTAGAAAGGAGAGAGAGGGAGGATAAGAGTCGGGAAAAATTCTGGATGTCTTGAGTAATTAGGGAAGGATTTAGAATTCAAAAGTGGGTGTAGAGGGTAATGTGTGTGTCGTAAAGTAGAGGGTGTGAACAGAATTTTCCAGAATAGAGGGTTCCAGGAAAAAATGAGAAGGATAAACTAGAATTTTGAGGGGATATCTTTAAAAAAAATCTATATTTTTTTAATTCCATATGGAGTGTATATAGTGAGAGGGGTACTTAGAAATTAGGAGGTGCATTCCAACAACAACAACTAAGCCTTTTATCCCAAGATTTTGGGGGTAGGCTACACGAACCGAAAAAGAGAATCATGTCAGATCGATCACTTTGATAGTCCTTCTCCATTCATTTCTATCAAGTAATATCTCCTCATTTAAACCTCTAGAATCCATATCTTTTCGTATCACCTCTATCCATATTTTCTTCGGTCTTCTCTTCGTTTTTTTAACTTGTCATATACTGATAAACTCCTCTCGTCGAACTAGTACATTTGTAAGCCTACGTTGCACATCACCAAACCATCGTAAATAATTTTCTCGCATATTTTAATCGATGAGAGCTACACCTATTTTAGCATGAATATTTCCATTTCTCACTTTATCTCTCCTAGTATTGTCACATATCTGTCGGAGCATGCGCACCTCTATTACACTTATTTTCTGTGAATGGCGTTTCTTTATAGCCCAATATTTTGTACAATATAATAAAGCTGGCCTAATAGCAGTCCTATAAAGTTTTTCCTTTAGTCTTAATGGAATATTATGGTCGCATAAAACTCCCATTGCACCCCTCCATTTTAACCAGCCAGCTCATTTAGAATTAACCAAATGAAAATTAATTGTTTCCCTTCAAAAGCCAACTAAAGCCCTTTTTCCCCTAAAATTTTCCCCCAAATTAAATCTTGAATTTCAATGAATCCCATCACATCTGTTCATAGTACCCTAACCTTCGCTAGATCCTTAACCCATCACATCAAATTTCAACCATAAAGCCACCAAATCTCGTGTTGAATGAAACATAAATTCGCTTGATTCAGTGATGGGTTCTCCACCGTCACTTCCTTTGCTAGCGAAAGTGGTGCCTCTAGTGTGTCAAGCCCGGTTGTATTACCCATCGCGTCTCATTCTATTAAACTCAATTCCTTTTTTCC
The DNA here is from genome assembly GCA_036321105.1 of Dracaena cambodiana. Taxonomy (NCBI): domain Eukaryota; kingdom Viridiplantae; phylum Streptophyta; class Magnoliopsida; order Asparagales; family Asparagaceae; genus Dracaena; species Dracaena cambodiana. Next base: position 7,048,473 of record JAYEPQ010000006.1, on the reverse strand, counting down.
CAACTTCACATGTGAAACAAAGCCAAAATGTCATTTTTGATCCATAGTATCGAAAATTATTACCTAGGAGTTTTGGCTATGATTTAAGCCAATAAAAATTGTTAATCCCGAAAATTGTCAACTAATTTACTCAACCAATTCTAAAACCAAACAAGAGTTATGACTCGAATGAGACCCAAATCAAGAAGCAAGAGTAAGGAAAATTATGACCTTGAATTGTCTGTAAATAAATTAGAGTTCATAAAAAATACACACAGATGTAATGAGATTCAACTTGGATAATTTCTGGATCTATATGTAAAATCACTAACTAGGCAATTCCTTCAATTAGTACATCCCGTATTGGTTATATCAAACTCAGGATTTGTGATACAAACATTGATCTAATACAGGATGATTGGTTCTATCTTGTATCTCTATATATATTTCTACATATTGATCGGGTTATAATTCCTAATTCAGTCCTAACACTTACTGGTTTATCTCAAATTTTATAACTGAAAATGAAATTCTAATTTTGAGGTTATTATTTTTCCCCTTTTTCTATATTTATGGTATTTTCTTGTAACTTTTTGAGAAAAATTATGAAAAAGGCGAAAATACCTGGTTTTCGATTTACATATTTGGCTTTTTCTAAATTTATCTTACAAATCTATGTATTTAAAAATTATTTTATGAGCTGCAATGTCTCACTCTATTCTATCTTCAATATTTTTCTGAAATTTTTTTGGGAACATGGAATATTAAGGACCTGAAATCCGAATAAATAATTTATTTTCTCTTTTCATTTTCTCTCCACCAACATCTATTCACCAATTCTTTGTCTTCACTCCTTCCACTGGCCAAAGTAGGCATAAGACTATATTGGACGTTGAAGATGTTAGGAACTTCTCATTTTAGAAGAACTAATTCTATTTACAGTTTAATTAATATGAATTTCAAAAGTATGATTAGAATCATAGTATGAGACATGTTTCAAGAAAATTTGGACTAGTGAACCCACCAGATAGTGGCTCTGGTAGCCAGCTAGAAATTCTCCTAATTTGGACTCCATTGAAACTTGATCATATTTATGATTTGTTTTGTTGTTATTCTGAAAAAAATTTGTTGATTTACATTATGTGCACCATAAAATCGTAAATGATTATCTATTGAGCTATTTCAATAAAGTAGTACAATTTCAACGATTTCCTATTTATAGAAAATGAGAAAATATAATTTCCTCTTTGTTTAAAATTGGACTCTATAATAGTTGTGAAGGACGATCTTACTCTCTGTTGATACTCTGTATAATATTTTTAGTTAGCAGGAGTTTCAGATCACTGATAATGCCAGCACTTGGATGAAAAAAAAAGCTCTCTCTATAATATCGATCTCCGGATCCCTTTTTCTGCTTAAACTTCTATTATTTATAGAGATTTAGAGACTTTTAAGTTGATGTAACTGTTCAATTGTTGGCCTCCATGATCTGAAAACTAATTTCTCGCTTTTTGGTCTGGAGGATTTATATTAAATCTCCAGAATTTATAACTGACGTTATTTAATCCTCTGGATCTTAACTGAAGTGTGAAACGAGAATTTCAAGCTTTAGATTTGCGGAACGGATCTTTAGAGACTTTTGAATTGATGTAACTGTTCAACTGATGGCCTCCACGATTTGAGAATTAATTTTTCGTTTTTTGGTCTGGAGGATTTACATTGAATCTTCAGATTTTACAATTGACATCATTTAATCCTCTGGATCGTAACTGAAAAGTAAAACGTGAATCTCAATCTTTAGATTCACATTTTTTTAAACTACAATCCGAATACGAACCTCAAACTTTAAATTCATGTTCTTTAATACTAATACTGGGATGCGAATCTCGAATTTTTTATTCGCAACTTTGGTGAATAACAACTGGAACGCGGATCTCGAACTTTAGATTCGCGGCTCTTTTGGACTGTAATTAAAATATGAATCTCAGACTTTCGATTCATAGCTTTGTTGTAATAGCATGTTCGTTGTTTGTCTAATATACTTAGGCGCTATTATAAGATTCTGTAGGGCCCACTCTTTTATTATGGCGTCTTTCCCCTTGGAACAAAAGGTTGAAGAATTACTTTCCTACCTTTTCCAAAATTTAACCCCTTGCCTTTGGCTAAGTTATATCTCATTTTTCTCATTAACTTATCAGAATTTTCATTATAATAGAAGAACTCAGGATTCTCTTGTTCTTTCTCAGAATCTAAATGTTTTTGTTTATTCTTATTGTTTGCTTTTCCAAAGATCATGAGTTTTTGATTCTTGTTCTTAGGAGGAACTTCAAAAATAGCTTCATTTGCATCTCTAATGTCATCACTTTGTATATTAAAGGATGATTGAATGGGTACTTGAAATGAAGTTAAAGAATATATATTTTATCTAGGTGATCACTGACCGCATCAGTACTAGTACTTGAGGGTTCAGAATCCACACCAGAAGAATAAGCAAACTTTGTATCTTCATTAATTATCCACTCACCAGTAGAACTAGCGGTGTCATTTATATCAAGACCTTCAAGACTTATTACAATGGGATCTATTTCCTAAATTTCATTATCGGATTCTGAATTTTCGGATCCTGATTCAGTGTCGGCTTCATTGGTGCTATCAGATTCTTCCAAAGCAGGTTGCTTAGCTGCATCAAATGTATCTTGGTATAGCAGCGCGTCAGTAAAATAGTTTTCTACTCCTTTAAAGAGTTGCTTCTCTGCCACCAAGATCTTCACATTTCCATCTTTGTCCACATATTTCATGCATTTATGAAGTGTAGAAGGAATTATAAGGTTGATATGAATCCACGGTCTTCCGAGTAGAAAATTATAAAACGTGTTAGCATCTATTACATAGCATATGACCTCCGTCTTCAAATCTCCATTTGACATTCCAACTTTATTTTGCCAAGTGGCCTGCTACCATTAGCATTGAATCCAAAGATAGCAGTGTTTGTTGAATCTAATCTCTCATTGGGACTCCGAGATATCACAGCATCCTTCTTGGCATAACACTTAGGGCGGATCCAAGTTCAACTTGGATTCAGTCTCTGATGACCCTATGTATCATTTTTAATACAAAGGACGACGATACTTGTTATTCTTGACTTGTATATATTCTGGAGAAAAAGTTATGCAAGGAATCTTCTTAGAAACTTGATGACATGCTGCACAGACTTCTTCCTCCTCAGATGTTTCAGGAATTTGAGTCAAGAACACTTCAGAATTTTGCAGAGTTTCTCTTAAAGTTTCTCTAGTTTGTCTAGAGAGCTTTAAGAGTTCATACAGAGTAATTCTTGAAGGAATATTAGCCAGCTGCGCTAATACATCAAATTTAAAATGTTTCTCAGAACTTTCTGTAGGCTCTTTATCTTTGTTTTTAAAACCTTTGTCAAATTTAAGCTCTTTCGGCTTATTCTTCTCTAAAGACAACTGAGTTTCTGCTATTTGATCATAATTTTTTAAGTATTTTTTATCTGAACGAGTCCCAGAAGGTTTTGGTTGATCTGTGTTAATTGCTAAAGAATCTTTTAGCTCTCCTTCTTTTGAATTTGATAGAGAAGAAATTTTTGCATCATCCTCAGGAATTGCAGTAATAATTTTGGAAGTAAAAAATTTTCCTTCTAATTTTTTTTGTTGAATTTGAAACTCATTGCTCGTCTTCAAAGAGATCTGGATATACCCACATTATCTCTCCTTTTGAGGTTTTAAAAGAATGTAATCCTTTCTTTTGCTGCCGATAAGTATCGTTATTCACAATCCTCATTGTACATTTGGGAATGGATTAAACTTTGTCTTGAACAGTTGATTCTATCCATTCTGGAGCTTTTCCAAATCTGACGGTTATCATGTTCGTGGTTACTCTCTTCTGATCTTCTCGTAGCTTAATGACTTTAGCATCCACCAGAGCCTGAATCTTATCCTTAAGGATATAGCAATTTTAAGCGGGATGATTAATGAAGCTATGGTACACACAATAACTAGGATCATTAACTTTCCTAATTTCTTCAGATTGCTTGGATTTTGATAGGTTCAGTATATTCTTAGTCATGAGTAAATTGAAGATAGTATTAGTATGCTCATCTTTGAAAGAATATTGCTTCGAGGGAACCATGGTTGCGAAGGATTCTTTGGAAAAGGCTTTGCAGAATTTGGTATATCAGTCGCCATTGTCTCTTTCCCGTTGTGTTCCTTAGGTCGAGAAAACAAGTACGATCTAGGATTATTATTCTGTCTTGGTTTCTCTCCTTTTTCTTCTTCTTCAAGCATTTGTGTAATTTCTTCAGTTTCTTCAGCTTATAACGAAAGATCTTTCCAGGTAGAAGACTTTACAGCCCCCATTCTAGCAAGAACTTTGGTGGAGAGATTATACCGACAAGTTCTTACCAAAGTTTTCTCCGGCATCCCATACGAACATCTTAGAGAATCATTTCTAAATTTTTTGATAAAATTTCTAGCTGGTTCTCCTTTCTTTTGCTTTGTGGCCAGGAGTGTTGGCATTGAAACTTCCATATCATATTCATAAAACTTTGTTAGAAAGGATTTTTCAATATCATTCCACGAATTGATGGTTTCTGATTCCAACCTTCGGAACCATTCGAATGCTAGACCTGTTAAGGTACTAACAAAGATTCGTATAATGATCGGGTCATTTGAAGTTAAATGCCCCGTCTGCGATTTGAAATAGTAAAGGTGTTGATATGGCAATCCTTTACCATCAAATGATTTGAACTTCAGTGGTTTGTAATTCTCCGGGAATGGTATACTTTTCCATTCTACCTGATATGGCCTTACAACCCCCAGCTTTTGCAAATCATTCTTGTGCAGTAATCAGTAGATTTTGAAAACTCTCCATCCAAACAGTATTTGCATTTCCTTCCTGATTCGGATTCCCTTCATGGGAGTGCACAAAATGATTGTCTTCTTCTTCACGACGATCCTCATTATTTTCCTTCTTATCCCGAGGAGGAACGCGAGGTGGTTCTTTTATATTCTTCCCTTTATCATTTCTTGGATTGCGTGAAGATTCCCCTTTATCATTTCTTCTTATTTTTTTCAAGTCCAACAAAACGTAAAGTATATCTCTGATTCTATTGATAGTATTTTTGCTGTTATTGGATGGTTTTATCCTCTCATCCATCATCTTCATGAACTCTTCTGGAGTATTCTGCGCCATATACATGGATACAGAATCTTCAAAGAATGAGTCCGATGTCTGAGACTCGGCCACAGCTAAATTTACTGTGTCTTCTTCATCAGAAGAGACTCCAGCCATTTATCTATAGTTTAATGGCGTTGTTACTCCTTTTCTGAGTTGGGTGTTCTAAAAAACACCCCGCATCTCACTGAATACATTCCTCAAACTTGAAGAATGTTCAGAATCGGATGAATCCTTTTTAGCGAACTTCTTTGTTTTATTTTTCTTTTTCTTCCCTAAACTTATTATATTAGATGATACTTCAGGATATTCAGGCTCAAAAAATTCCTGCTTGTTACTTCGTCTCCTTTTTTTATGGCTGAGATGAAAACGTAGTAAGTTGGTTGAAGACTGTTTATTTAGTAGGAGCCACCATTCATTGGCAATGTGATAATACTGCATTGATCAACTGCTTACAATAACAATGAGACTTTTGGGAGTTTTCTCTCTTTTCATTGAGAAATTCTCTGAGATCTCTTATATCGGAGCTCATTGTTTTGACAATGGAGGTATCACTACCTCCAAATGATATCTTTGGAATAGAAGTTCCTATTCCTTTGAAAATTCTAGGAGCAAATTTTACTTTAGTTGTAGTAGTAGATGAATGAACTTCTGGAACTCGAGTTTTGAGGGCTGGTTCTTCTTTAGCAATGCATTTTTTGAGAACCGCGCTTTTCTGTAGAAACGCGAATTTGCAGTTCGCATTTATTTGTAAAAACGCGATCTTGAACATCACGTTTATCTCACAAGGCATGAGAGTGGGCCCCTCGTCTGGTTTGTGGAACGCGAATATAAATTTCGCGTTTGTACTTATAAATAAATTTAGTGGGTGTACGGTGTTTTTTGTAAGAAACACGCATAAAACCATCTGCATCTTGATTTTTCTTTTTGTTGCTGGAACCATTATTTCGTTCTTTGGTTTCCAGACTTGAACTATACGTCTTCATGACTGTGGTTCAGCAGGCTCTTATTGCTTCATGGTTCTACAGAAAGTGCGAGCTCTGCTTCTTCACAAGTTTCTTTTCATCGTGCGGGTGAGAGAAACTTTATTTTCTAAATCATTTTCTTGATGATCAGAAAAAGGTCGTTTCCCCTTGATATCATAGGGGTCCTGATCCATCTTCTCAAGGAGATCTTCATGGATCTTGATTGGAGCAAACCCTGAGTTTTGTGCTAGTGAAGGAGATGATTCTTCTTTAAAACCATAGTGGTCTAAGGAGTCTTTAGATTGAACTCCTGTCTTCGAAATCTCTTTAGAGGTTGAATTGTTAGAAATCTTATGACATCTCCGTAAGGAAGTAGGGCTTCTGGAGCCAGAAGAAATGAATTCTTCATATTTCTCTTAATCGAACTCAATGATGAGTGAGTCGACCATACTGTCAATTGGAACATTATTAGATTGAACTACAACTTTATCATCAGTGATGATAGGTTTTTTCAGCGAAGTCGCCAATTTTCTGTGCACCATAAAATCGTAAATGATTCTCTATTGAGCTATTTCAATAAAGTATTACAATTTTAACGGTTTCTCGTTTACAGAAGATGAGCAAAATATAATTTCCTCTTTGTTTAAAACTGGGCTCTATAGTACGTAGCTGTGAAGGACGATTTTGCTCTCCGTTAACACTCTGTATAATATTTTTAGTTGGCACGAGTTTCAGATCACTGATAACACCAGCACTTGAATAAAAAAAAAGCTCTCTCTATAATATTGATCTCCAAATCCCTCTTTCTGCTTAAACTTATGTTATTTATAGAGATTTGGAGACTTTTGAGTTGACATAACTGTTCGACTGTTAGCCTCCATGATCTAAAAATTAATTTCTCGTCTTTTGGTCTGGAGTATTTGTATTAAATCTTCAGAATTTACAACTGACATCATTTAATCCTCTAGATTGTAACTAAAGTGCGAAATGTGAATCTCAAGCTTTAGATTCACAGAACGGATGTTTAGATGCTTTTGAGTTGATTTAACTGTTCAACTGATAGCCTACACGATTCGAGAATTAATTTTCTGTCTTTTGGCCTGGATGATTTGTTAAATCTCCAGAATTTACAACTGACGTCATTTAATCCTCTAGTTCATAACTAAAAAGTAAAATGTAAATCTCAATTTTTAGATTTGCGTTTTCTTTAAACTGCAATCAGAATACGAATCTCAAACTTTATATTCATGTTCTTGTTTGCAGCAGAATTCTTTGCCTTCCTTCCATTGAAATAACTTGATTTACAATGAAAGTGAACAAAAGAAAGAGAGAACAAACGAGAGGATTTTATATCTCAATCACTCTCTTTTACAATATAAATGTGGGATCTGTGTGGCGATGGGATCTATCGATATAGTTCCTTTGGACGATCTGACGACGAACTTTTCTCTTAACGATGGCGGCCGATTGTAGAACTTATCTCCTCTGGTCTTGATTCGTTCAAGGCTCTATGCGTAACTCGAACTTCTCAAAAACTCCAGAAAAAGACCCCTAGGGCTTCCTCAAAGGGGTATTTATAGCCTTAGGGTTATATGAGAGTTTCTATCTAAATAGAATTTATACTCATCAAGGATTCCAATCAAATATCTTAGTTTTGATTTAAACTTCTTGATTTAGAGTTATGATTGGATTTAATTTGGGTGTTAGGATAAGCCCTAATCATAATCTCAATCAATTTGAGATTCTGGTTATCTGCTCACGCGGAGATAATCTCGCCAAAATGCGGAGTTAAAGAACCAGAACGCGGAGCTATTGATTAGCTCCGCGTTTTTCTCAAACGCGAGGCTAAAATTGCCAGACGCGGAGCTGCGGAGTTAGCTCCGCATTCCGTTGTGGAAAATTCTATTTACTTAGAAATTTTCACTGCCAACAGAATCCCCTCCAAAGTTTTCAAAATGGCTTAGAACATAGCAAATTTTGAAATACTTTGGATATTTAAACTGAAAACGCGGAGTTAGAATACCAAGTCATCTTGCGTTTTGTTCACTTGCGCGGAGCTTAATAGTTTCGTGTTTTAGTGAGTAACTTATCATTAATTGCTCAATAATTACTCAGTAATTACTCCGAACCTTGCGCCGAATACCAAGAGGCGGCTTCTCTCTTTTAAATATAGTCTCTAGATATTCTTCCTCACTTCATTTGAAGAATCCAAGAGTCTGGAGCTCAGGCGACCGGGTGACTCATGCAAACGAGCGGTCATTGATCGAACTTCGTTCGATTTTCCATAGATTTTCATCATTAGGATGTCATCTAAGAAGAGTACGGCATCGCGCGCCTCCTCACCATCGGCTGCCTGCATTAGCAGTGGCGGCAGCGGCCGAAGGAGCGGACACAGCGGCGAACCAATTCATGCCGCGCCCATTGAAGGTAAAAATCTCAACTTTTGGGCTCTTTAGGACAATTTTGGATCGTTTTGGCTCGGTTTTAACCGACCAACCCTTTTTTGCCGGCGAGATCGCCGTTTTCCGACCGTAAGGCTTGGAGAGGAAGGAGAAGACGGAGGAGAACTCTGGTCTTCTTCTTACGCGAAGCTATCGCGTCATCCTCGCTTTTTAAACGCGGGGCTATTTTGATTAGCAGTCGCGTTTCAATGCGAGGCTATCTTGACTAGCAGTCGCGTTTCAACGCGAGGCTATCTTGACTAGCAGTCGCATTTCAACGTGAGGCTATTTTCTCAACTGCGCGCGGAGTTATTCTTTTTTAGCTTCACGTTTTTATACTTAGAAGATTTTTTGAGTTTTGTAAAACTTTTTCTAACTCTTGATTCTTCTTTTGTAGTGAAGTACTTGGACCAGATCCTTTTTGAAAAGGAGTGCATGTGGCTCTACTAATCTGATGACTTGCTGATTTTTCTACCCAGCATGGAGCGTAGCTATCCCCTGATATATCTCCAAAAGCCAGCCATGCTCCGATCTTCATCAGCAAAAGTAACTCTAAGGAAGCCAGAAGCATATGCTTTACAACATAGTTGCATGTTTCAAGCCCTGGCTCCAAAATGATAAACTCTTGAAGGAGTTACAAGAACTCTGTGGCAGCTCATTAAGTTTTCTTGAGAACCATTTCTGTTAGATGACAATCTCTGTCGCTTTCCAAAACGATAGAGATGATCATCTAGGGCCTGTAGCATGTCGAATTTAACTTGTGTATCTTCATTAGGATTCTTGTAGTAGTATCTTTAGATGATCCACTAAGAAGTTTTAAACAGATCATAGTTGATATTTGCAGAGAAGATCTTTCACATGTGAATCAGGGAATTTCAACACTCCGTGGAGGAGACTCGTTGTCGTGTTATTGATGAGTCGATGAATAGGTTGAACCTTTTGGGAGAGCTATAACTCCCTCTTCTTCTGTAACATTTTGCTTCATGAACAAAGATAATTCTTTTTCTCTTTATCTGTTGGCTTCAAGAATTTTGCTTGCTCAACAAATAGATGGTTCATAGTTTTGGTAAAACAATCCAAAGCTCATCTGCGTAACTTAGACTGTTAGTACCTGAAATGATCGGATAAGGATCATTTAACTTAGACAGAGGCGTATAATTGCATATGTCTTAGTTTGATGGAGGCAGTTCAAGGCTCTAATGCTTAACCTGAACTGCACATACTAAGATAATCGAGTGATGATTATCAGCTTTCGGCAGAGGCACCTAATTGCACATGCCAAGTCGAAACCTCTCATAGAAATGCGTAGCTAAACTGCCAAGTTATCTTCGCGTTCTGCGCGGAGCTAATAGCTTCGCGTTTCGCATCACCTCGCGAAGCTAATAGCTTCGCATTTTGGAGAGCAACTGATCAGTTAGTCGCTCCGATTCTTGCGCCGAATACCAAGAGGCGAGTTTTTTTATTTAAATGGAGTCTCTTCTTTTTCTTCCTTACTTCATTCAAAGGATTTTCAAGAGATTAGAGCTCCAGAACTCCGGTGATCCAGGCGACTCAGGCGACCAAGCAATTTTTGACCCGATTTTCATCGATTTCCTTCAAGATCTCGCAAGCAATGGCACCCAAGACCCGTGCTTCTTCACGCGCAGCCTCGCCGTCGGCGACTGGCGCCAGCAGTGGCGGCAGCGGCCGTGGAAGTGGCCGCAGCGGCAAGCCAGTCCATGCCTCGCCTATTGGCGGTAAAATTCTTCATTTCTTAGACTTTTAGAACTTTTTTAGAAGTGATTTGGCTCGGTTCCAACCGGCCAAACATCTCTTTTACCGGCGAGATCGCCATACTCCGGCCAAATGGCTTGGAGAAGAAGGAAAAGATCTTTGATCTTTCTCCATGCAAAACTATCGCGTTATCTCCGTGTTTTTAAACGCGAAGTTATTTTTGCTAACTATCGCCTTCTGACGCGAGGTTAATATTTTAGCTTAGTTTGTAAACGCATAGTTATCATCCTTAGCTTCGCGTTCGTAAACGCGAAGTTATTTCATTTAACTTCGCGCGGAGTTACCCCTAGCTCCGCGTTTTCATACTTAGAAAAAATTTTTGATTCCTGATTCTTTTCTTGCAGTTGGCTACTCAGTGGATGCACTCTCCCAAGGACATCACTTCGGCTATGGCGGGGGTGCAGACTCAGTCACCCAATTTCGCTTCACCACTGTTCTTGCCGCCTACAAGCCAGGTTTAAGAGAGCGTAGGGAGAAGTTGATCAGATACAGCCCTAATACCGCACGGAAAAACATAACAGATGCTCCCTTTGAAGCCACGAACCGGGAAGCTTTGGAGAAACCGGCGTTCCTCTTTGGAGATGCTATAGCGCACTCGGATGAAATCCTTTTTTGAAGAAAAGAGTAAGTGGCTATATCAGGCTGGGGATCTGCTCATGTCTTTGCCTGACATGGAGCGTAGCTACCCCTTGGTGTACCTCCAGAGGCTTTCTTCCCACTGCGAGTTAGAATTTGAACTAACTCGTGAGTATGATGGTGTTGCGACCGGCAAGTTCGGCGCGAATGGGGCTTTCCAAGACAGTCCCTCTAGATTTATTACGGGGCTCCTCCCAGGCAGAGTCACCAAAGAGTACCCTGTTGGTGAAGTCTCGATTCTTACTAAGACTTTCCTTAGCGAATTCTTGGCCAAAGGTGGACAGTATCCCACCAAAGACTTTAGAATGCCCGAATGGGTCCACTCTTCGGGCAATATGTGGTGGTTTAGACTGGTCAAACATATACTGGACACCCATGAGCAGACCCTAAAGGAAATTAGCTTGTACAAAGCCATTAGAAACGTCCAGTTTGGCTTGCCTCAAAGTTCGTACCACTTGTTCAGCCTGCTGGAGATGTATAACCCCGAAACCGGCACCTTCTTTACACCAGTGGGTGAGCTGGGATTTGCTCTCCACGAGATATTCGAAGTGTTGGGGTTATCAATGGGCGAAGTCCCTTATGAGGAATATATCTCCACTGCTGAAGAATTAGAGATGCTAAAGCGGGGGATGAGCACATCTACCAGACCTAATGGGAAATGATGTGCCATTATCATATTTGCGCCGACCTGGCCAGAGTAAGGAACCAAGGAATTGGCCATAAGAAGTGGACAGACTATCTCTTCATTAATCTGAAAGAAAGTCTCCCTATGGTCCGTGGACGCCCTTCCATTAGTATCGAAAAAGTGAGCGTATCTCCAACTTAGAAGCCACAACATATGCGACCGAATCAAATGAATGAGGATTTAGTCCTGACACGGTCTTTCAGAGCTTCCATTATCAAGTCCAGTCCTGGCATAAATCCAAACTGGTACTTCGATATTTTAACAGTTTGTCACAATCTATATTCAATTACTCTTTCCCAAAACTTCATAGTGTGACACATGAGTTTTATTCTCCAATAGTTAGAACAATTCTGAATGTCGCCCTTGTTCTTATGCAGAGATAGTAGGGTACTCTTTCTCCATTCATTTGGTATTTTCTTAGTTTGTCAAATCTTATTAAAAAGATCTATTTGCCACCTCACACCAATCCCTCACAAGTATCTCCATATCTCTATAGGAATCTCATTTAGACCAATAGTTTTTCTTGATTTCATCCTCTTCAAAACCTCTTTTACTTCAGACTCTTTAATTCTGCGCATAAAACTACGATTCATATCCTCACATTGAGTAGTAAAATCTCCCAAATCTTGAGTAAAAATACCATTATATAATCTATCAAAATAATTTTTCCATCTTCTTTAATCTCTTCATCTCGAATTAAAACCGTCTGATCCTCATTTTTATTACACTTTACAGTACATAAATCTTTATACTCTCTCTCTTATTCGAGCAATTCTATATATTTTTTTCTGCCTCTTTATTATCCAACTTCTCGTACACTTGTTTATATAATTTAGTTTTTGCATTCCGAACAGTTTTCTTAGTCTCATTCTTTGCTAGTTTATACTTCTTAAAACTTAAATCATTATTATTATTATTATTATTTAAATCTCTATAAAAGTTTCGCTTGATTTTAATAGCATTTTTTACCTCTTCATTCTACTATGATGTATTCTTATATGGTGGAGCACCGCTCCTCGACTCACCGAATATATTTTTAGCTATCCTTTTAATGCAGCTACCCATTTTGTTCCATATTATATTAGGATCATCATGGTCCCTCCAATTTACTTCTTGTACTACTCTATCTACAATTTTTTTTTATTACCTTTTAATCACCACCAATTAATCTTTCTAACTTTCTGTCTAATCTGAATATTTAAAACTAAGAGTTTATATTGGCTAACTACACTCTTACCTGGTACTATCTTACGATCAATATAAGTAGCTCTATCTATCCTCCTAATTAAAAAGAAATCTATTTGGCTTGCATTCAATCCACTTTTAAAATTAACTAAGTGAGAAACTCTCTTTTTAAACCAAGTATTCGTTAAAATTAAATCATAAGACAAAACAAAATCTAGATTTAAGTTATCTGCTTCATTTCTTTCTTCAAAATCAACTCCTCCATGTACACTATCAAACCCATTACGGCTAGTTTCTATATGCTCATTGAGATCACCACTAATAAATAGCTTTTCTCTAGCAGGTATTTCTTGAACTATCTCATCTAGATGCTCCTAAAATTGATGTTTACTGGATTCATCAAGTCTTACTTGTGGTGCATAGACGCTAATGACATTAAAAATCTCTCCATTTAAAATAAGTTTAACTAATAAAATTCTAGCACTCTTTTTCCTAACCTCCAAAATTCTAGCACTCTTCTTCCTAACCTCCACTAATTCCCAAGTAATTGCTTATCTATAATCACACCTACCTCATTACGATTTTTATCTCTACCCGTATACCAAAGTTTATAACCCAAAACTCTATGACTTTAGTTTTCTCACCTACCCATTTAGTCTCATGTACGCACAAAATATTATCTCTTCTTCTAATCATAGCATCAACTAACTCTGCTAATCTATCTATAAGAAAACCTATATTTCATGATGTCAACTGAAATTTATATTTATGAGCTAATTTCTTTATCCCCATCCGCTCATTAAGATGTGGGAACGCTCTTATATTTGACACCACATCCGGGTACTAACGTGACGCGTCGCTTCTGAGCGACGACCTACCAACCCTCACACATTTGTCACTATACCCGAACTCCGATATAGCGTGCCTAACAAAATTTGTATTTTGGCTCATGTCATAATATGTGAATGTTTTACGTTGGCTGTCACTGGCCTATCACAACCCTCCTTTTTTTATCCTGGTTTGGGATAGGTAGTGCATAGCACTGACAGAGTTTTATAAAATGAATCATATAATTAATAAAAATCTGATTAGAATTAAATTTTATTAAGAATTCCAAATCACTAGGTTGTTAGAAGTATTCTTAAGAACTTATAGCTTTAGTTTTTGGTAAGTTTTATCTGTGTATTATCACTGTCAATAATCTATATGCTTAATTTACAGGGGAATTGAAATAGATTATTTAAAACTTTCTTGGAGAGATAGGTTCATGATCTCGGAATCAGTATTGGCATCAGCTGCTGGTTTTCGATATCATAAGTCAGCAATATTTGCAATACTGGTACCAATGCTATAGGTCTATATCTCATCTGATACCTCAAAATCTGATTTGATCGTGATATATACAGTACCTGCCCCATTGGAAACCTTGCTGGAGAATATGGCAGAAACCCCAAATAGGGGTGCTTCATTTTACGCATTTTTAATTTTTATGTCATAATTAATGTATGGTCTTTTAATTGCTTAGAAATCATGAAGTTAAGAATGACGGAATTTGAACGCGGATGCTTGATTGTATCACACTCAATTCTCATCATTCTTTTGATTTTTGATGTATCAAACTATCTCATCTATCATCTTAAGAATGTGGTTGCACTTGTATATTACTAATTAACCTAAATGGGACGGCTTATCCTACCTAGCCTAATATAGGCACTTCCAACCTAGGGAAAACCTTGGTTTTCTTCAAGTCCAGGTTTACAGTTTATCCAGATTTCATCTTTTTCGTTATTTCTTGCTTGTGAAAGTACTATGTTAAAGATAAGAACATAATAACTATGAGAAGAATGAACACTGAAAATGGGACTTTGAAGGGAAGAATATGCTATTGAGACCTTGTCTAATTCTGTACTATTTGTCCTGTTAGTCTTGGAAACTCTTGTCTCGTTGTTGGTGTTTCTTTGGTGTCGCCGTTCATGTGATATTATATCCTTTTCACTCACAATATCACTTGTCTACTTTCTATTAATTGATATATGGTCTGCTGGGTTAATAAATTATCTTGTTTGCTGCTTTTGAATATAATATTATCTAGTACCTTTCCATGTTGCACAGAGACTATATTAGTTCGAGTTTATGAAGAAAGGATGGACCTCTTAAGAGCTGTTATAATAGGACCTGTTGGAACTCCATATCACGATGGTCTCTTTTTCTTCGATTTCCAATTCCCTAGCAATTATCCTCACATACCTCCAGTATGTGAACCACCCTCAGACTTGGTGTTTTTTTTTTTTTTTTTTTTCCTTGAGGTTATTTATGATATGTTGACATTTTAGTTTCTATGTTTTCCTACAATTTGGTGCAGAAAGCACATTACCATTCTGGTGGACTTCGGCTCAATCCAAACTTGTATGAATGTGGCAAGGTTTGTCTGAGCCTTTTAGGGACCTGGTCTGGCAAGGGATGTGAGAAGTGGGACCCAAATAAATCAACCATGCTGCAGGTCCTAGTTTCAATCCAGGCTCTTGTTCTGAATGAAAAACCCTATTTCAATGAGCCGGGATATGAGATGACAGCTAATACCAATCATGGAGAAAAGAATGCTTTGGCTTACAATGAGACTGCCTTCCTCTACTCCTGCAAGACAATGATGTATTCTCTTCGGAAACCTCCAAAGGTAAGCACTGTGATACGTAGTTAGGGAATATGGAAGTCTTAGAAGCTACGAGACTTCTTTCAGAAATGTCTCAAGCATCTCAGGTGTGACCTTTCAAGATCTCCATGTTAACAGGAATTTTGTTTCCTTTTGCAGTACTTTGATGACTTTGTTGCTGGACATTTTCGCAAGCGAGGGCATCACATCCTGGTGGCATGCAGAGCGTACTTAGACAGTGCTCAGGTCGGTAGTGATGTTGAGGAATACAGGGGGCAGCAGGATTCTGCTGGTAGTTCCAGAGGTTGCTCACAAGATTTCAAGAGACAACTGAAACAGCTGTTTGAGGATCTTTTGATGGAGTTCACAGTAAAAGGAGCGGATTGTAAGGAATTTCTTAATCAAAAGGTCAAAGTTGGTGATGCTACTGCTCTTCCAAAAGAAGAAGAAGAAGAAGAGAATTGACATGATCTACGTTGTTTGATATTTGAACTAAAATTTTGCTTATAGGAGATCACTTGGCCTGCCGTATGCTATATTGGCCAGTTTGGACAGAACCACTTGTATGGTAAAGTAACTGCCTAACTTGTGCTTGTAAATAGGGCAGAAAATTGTACAGGTAAGTTTGAAGTTTTATTTTATTAATAGGGATATGCTGTAGGAACTGATAACTGGGATTCTTCCTTTTAACTCATTAATAATAGGTCTTCAGATCATTTTGTTGATGGATTTAATGTTTATATCTGCTGTTTTAGGTTGCAAGTAGTTTTGCCTGGAATATCAGTACTGCTCTAATCTTATATTGTTTTTTCTGGTTGGTGCCTTTTTTTTTTTTTTTTTGGGAGAAAGGGTGGGGGTTTCTACCTTGAGTTCCCCAGCCTATTTGTGATAGATTGGACTAAACTTATTTAGTTAAATTTGATTGTGCAGCCTTGCTGCAAACTTCTGTTAGTAGCGTTTACAGGTGACTAAAGAATTCAGATTCATAGATAATTCAGGTAAGATTTTCTTTCCTCAGTAATTGTGCTTCGGCATGAATTTAGTAGATAACAGGTTCATGCTCTTCCATCCCGTCCTGTACTATCATCGTATTTGTTTTGCTGATGAGTTGAATTGTCAGCATATTGATTCTAATACGCTTATTGCTTCTTCTAGTTTCAGTCGGTTAGAATAATAAAGGATTATGTAAAATTTCCATGCAGTGCAATAGATACAATGCCTATTTGAACAAGGACACCTGTTTCGGGTACTAAAAGAACGAATCAATTGATTTAGACAAACATTTGAGCTTAAATGTTACCATACGTGATACAGTAATATCCATTGTCCAAGGATTCGGTGGCCAGATATAATTTCCATACGAAGTTATCGAGCACTAGCTGCTAGAATCTCTAACAAGAGGAACCATCTCATCTCCACCAGCAATTTTGAATTTCTGACGAAGGAGGCAGCTTTCACGTGGAAGAGCTGCACGACAATGAAAATACATGATAGTGTGCGAGAAATCAGGACCATGACGAGTTCTGCATCCACCACATCCACCCTCTGGATCGATTCAATAGATTGTTGTATGTACGTATTCTTGCACGTTGTTGAGATCTCTAAAGGTTCGAAATAAAGCGGATCAGACTTCTCCCTCGTGCTGCTGATTTTTCCTGTTCCTGTAAGGCATTCTCCATGCTCAGGAATTTTAGGAGGTAGTTGGACATCAATGAGGACTTCAGTCTTTCGAGTCATCGGTTTCTGAGGTACTTGGATGCTGACACCCTCTCATACAGAGTCTTCCTGTTTCAGCATCGTATATACCTTCTGCTGAGATGTCTGTGGAGTCTTCCATACATCCACATGATTTGTGCAAGTGTATTATGTAACCCACATTCCAATTCTTCGTTTCTCCAAATATTGACAGATTTACTTCAGGGGTATCAGAAACCGTGTAAGAGTTGCTACAAATGTTCATCTCTCCAAAAGTAAAGAGAGCTGCGAAGCCCACCGTCTTGTCACCTTCGACATTTTCCAGTGCAATATCGAAATGCATATCATTCAACGAGTTTCTGTTAGGATATCTTATGCTGTGCAAACTAGGCACATTGTCCTTCGAACATGAATATTTCGTGACAGCATCCAATTCAGTATCGTACTCGTATCTCCAACCTGAAAGAAGATCTAAACGAGTCCCAAGACTCCGGAATGAAATCATGCGGAAGTAGCCAGGATCGTTCTTGCCCTTGTTGCTCCATATCTTCCCCAGAGCGATGCTCCGGTTCCTCAGAGAGAACACAGAAGGAAACCAGATGCTCATCCTGAAAGAGCAATCGTCAACATACCCGTCTGCAGCAGATTCTTGTGTATCAGTATCCGACAAGCCAGAACACAGAGCTTCTGCTTCTCACCATCCCAAACTCCCTCCGCGACCAAAGATTCCTCTGGTATCAGTATGTGATCATGCCCACCGCCACTGTAAAATCTTATAAACATATGTAGTTCTCCGTTCTCGGAGCACTGAAATCGATTAAATTTCATAAATGTCGAAGAAAATCCAAGATTTTCATCTGAGAAAGGACCAATTTCATACTCCAACCGGAATCGTGTGTGGAATAAGGAAGAGAGATGGGAACAGATATCGACATCAGCGGCAAGTCCAAGCGAGTCTTCAGGAATAGTAACAGTACTGCAAGATTCTCTAGCATGAGCGATCATGGTGTAGCTGTAGTTCAACTGAGCATAAGCTAGTACTGAAATGGGATCAAAGTAATTTGGGTTGCTAACAGAATCCAAGCTCTCAACTGTCCCATTAACAAGACTGGTAGAAATGTCCGAGATTTTCGGGTAATTGAGCTTGAAAACTACAGATTTCACGAGGGCGTTACCTTGGCTTACTCTGATGCACGCAGAGCCCAGTGGACAGCCCTGGCTGTTGTATTCATGCCAGTCAGAGCCCACCATGCAGAGTTGCCCGGTAGTTTCAGACCAGAAACCCGACAGCACAAAGCTCGCACGCTTCCTTTCACGACCGACTGTCGTTGTGCCTTCGAAAACCAGAGCTCCGTCTAGTTGGAAGACACCTGGAGTTCGGGTCATGTAGAGTTGTTCTACGTAGAAGTAGCAGTATCCGGAGATGGATGAGTTGGATGAAGGTGGAGCATGCATGTCATGTGGGTCTGGGCTGAGGAGCTTGTTACCGCCGGAGAAGTAGCCGTGGAAGTCGAACGGGCTTATGGATTCGACGAATATGCTTGCTGTGGGTGTCGAGGGAGGGAGGATGGCTCCGCAGTGATCGGAGTATGAGATTTTGGGGGGAGAAGTCTCTGCAGAGAGAGATTGAAAAATGTTGGTGATCAGGAAGAAGAGAAGCCAGGCCATTGGAAACTTTTGTTTACGTAGAACCCAATATAGAGATTTAAGCATGGGTAGATCGAGAGAGAGAGAGAGAGAGAGAGATGGGTTAGTTGACAAATTGCAGATCTGGTGATTGAAGAAGGAAGGTTCCTTTCTCATATTAAATCTTTCTTTTTTGTGAAGGTTCGTAGTCCCCACATGAAGCCTGTCAAGTCCTGTAGCTACCTCCTTATTCAAGATGCCCATATCTTTTAGATGATTTCTCATACTCACATACATCTTCATCTGAATTTTTAATCATTGATCAATTCAACTATATTCAACAAATGAATCATTTTATAATCAGTCTCCTGATTGCCTCTGCAAACGGAATCCTTGACTCTCAACATAGTTTTTGGCCCTTTTACATCTTAGAATACTCAAAATATTTGGAGTGTACAGAAGTGCATTATTATCAAGCTGGCTTCTAAAACTTGCCCATGATCTTAGCAATTTCTCAAAAAGTAATAGTTTTTTAGAATTCATTAGTCGTTCAGTGAAAACTGCGTTCCATCAAACCGTTATAACATGACAAATCAATGGAGTTCATAAACAAGAAGACTTTGTAACGAAACATACCTAATGCTACAAAGGATTAACAAGCACAAAAGAGAAAAACACAGAAAGTAGCCAAAGAGTTTCGAGAAGGGAAGTGTGATCATAAACTTTATGTGATCCCGGCCCAGGGCGAAAGCCCACTAGGTGAATATCAGAAAAGCCAATTTCAGGCACGGCCCACAGGTTAGAGAAGCCTACTAGTCCAGAATCTGTCCGAAAGGTAACATAATTATAGATAAACTTGAGCAGTAACTAAATCATAAAAGAAAGCAGATCTAGCCAAGATATGGACCTCCATTTGCATGCATGGAAAGAGAGAATTTTAAGATTTACTACAACTCCATCGACTCAAAGATTCTCTATTATAAATACTCTCCATTCTCCACGAGAAAAGGAGATTGAGAAAAAGAACACTGGACCGATCATTCTTTGCGCTAGACAAACACACACACAAACACAGAGAGAGAGAGAGAGTGCTGAAGAGATTGTATTCTTTTTGCTCTAATAAAAATACTCGCCGAGCGACTATTCACCTTGAGCAGGTAGTTCCAAGATTATCTCGACCGACCATCGTTAAATCATGTTTTCTCATTATTTGATCTTTTCTCTACAAGTCCACTAGGATACTAAATTTATGACGATTATAGTTTGGGAAATTTGGGCGGACAACTTTTTGCACAAAACAGTTGGCAACCTCCATGAGAACATAACCTGCCGTCCATGACAAACGCTCGTTCTACAGGTTTGTAAAACCAATTATCACCCCCAAGGAATCGGGATAAGCGGCAAACGCCATACTGAACCAAATACGGATACTCAATCAATCAAGTCCAGTTGAAAGTACTTGCTAACCAGATAGTAGTGTTAGTCAATATTGTCCATGAGAACTAATCTACTCGAGGCGAATTTCTTATGATGATGTAAATTCAGAAGGTGTTAGGATTTTTTAATCCTATGCATGTGGGAAAATATGTTAAAAATACTAAAAAAGCTAAACAATCTTGAGCATTGTGTAAGATGGCAATCAGTATCAATACATGTGTTCGTATGCGAGTATTTATTAGAGTTACAACTTAAATCTCATAATAGAGTCTACTACAAAGTTGTAGAGTTCAAAATAATCTTTATAACGATACTAAGTTTAGCGAAAATGGAGTTCAGATGAAGATGATATCACTATTTCAAAGAAAAGTAGAATTACTGAAAGGTTGGAAATCTCAGGCCTATCAGTAAATCTAGTGGTAAGACCACCGATAATCTCATTGATGCCTCAATAAAATGAGCCAACCTGATTGAAACCACTGGTAAAGCTAACGGTGGCTCACATAACTAAAGCAGCCTGCACCCAGCATTGGTAAATCCGAGTGACCCCATCGGTGGCTCAAAATAGTAGCTGTGGATTGGACATTTATTTGAAAATATTAAGATTTCATATTTGTTTTTCACTCATATTTTAGATATTTGAATTGAACTCAAATTTTATTTGATCCTTTGGCTTAGGGATGGTTGGATGAAATTAAAAAGAAGAATTTAAAGTTTATTTGGAGAGAATAATTTATTTGGAGAGAGGAGTTTAATTGGAAAGAAGATTCAACATAGAAGACAACTCTTATAATATGTCTCAAGTGAAGGAACTGAACTAAGATCTCGACAGGATTGTGAGAATCCAAACTTGAGAAGCTTGTATTTTTTAACATCTACAACTTCAACATCTTCACCTCAGTTTCTAAACATCGATTATATGTTTATATGGTAAAATCTTGATGTTTATATTTTTCTCAATGATTTTTGTATCTAAGCTTGAATGGGATACATTACTTGGATAATTGAAAGTTGGGATCCAATTCATGGTTGTTTAATAAGTTAGAAAGGGATACTTTTAGATCATTGATAGCAATTACGCATATCTAACAATTACGCGATAAGTGATTGTGAAAGACAAAATTCAATACAATTCTCCCATAGTTTCTCATCTTGTCTGGATTTTTTATATTAAAATCTTAGTGTACTCTTGATTATCGTGAGATTATTTATGTGCTTGATTAAATGATTGCTTTATTAATTGGTATTTAATTTGTTATCCATTATAGTCTGCACTTTTGCAACTTTTTAATTGACATTAGAGTATTTAATTCTTTCACAATTCGATCTACTTACTAACTTCAAGGAATATTCCTAGAGACCATCGATCTAGTAGTAGACCACCTCCTAGTAGAAGGATATAACTATTCTTGTTGGAAAGCTAAAATGATAGTCTTTATTATGTCCTTACATAGGAAAACATGGGCGTCAATACGTAATTATTGGGAAGCCCACTAGTGAAGATAATAAAGATAAAAATTTAGTCAGCTAAGAAACAAGATTTGACCCAATAGAACTTAAAAATTTTATCCACTATTTTTAATGGGTTGATTCTAGAGAGTTTAGAAGGAATTGAACATGTGGATCTGCTAGAACAGTATGTGATATTTTTAAAATAGTATATGAAGGAACTACTTCTGCTAATGTAACTCCTACACCGCTTAGTGATTTTATGATTTATTAAAAATCAGTTTTCATAATTAAAATTTTTTTATTAAGTGAAAAAGGATAAGAGAAATTTAATTAATGGTTGATTTAAATAGAATACATATGGACTTAAACCATTAACCTTATAATACATACCTAAGCCTAATTAAATAGGTTAGATAAGTGTTTTTGATTAGTAAAATAAATTAGATTATTTAAAAGAGTAATTAACACCTTATCAAATTATTAGATTTGATTTAAATATTCTTACTATAATCATTAGAGACTTTTCTTTTACTAGATAGGGAAATCAAGTCAAATACGTATAATCCCCTACAAAATTGGACATACCCTAACCATAGCCTTCATATATTAAAAAAGAGGAAAAAAAGAGATAAACTAAAGAAATAAGGAGGATCAATATAGAGATTTTAGATCTTGGAGCTTTTTGATATTATATTCTTAGGTTCTTTCATCATTGAAGACCAGGTGAATTTCTGACTTACTTAATTATGCTACCTAGCGTAATTTCTATTTAAATTATTAGTTTTATAATTTTTATTGATAAATCATGTGTTTTTTCTAAATATGCTCTTTCTGGAAAATTAGATGAAAACATGGTCTCGGTAGATTAATGAATCAAAATATGATTTTATATGTTATCTTGCATGGGATGATTATAATACTGAAGAGATATGAATTTTATCCATGAAAAATGAAAAAAAAATTAATGAATAATATTTCCTTAATAGAGGTCTGGAATCTTGGAATTTCAAGATCTACCGATAGGGCTACTAGTAGGTCATGGACTTGACTGTAATAGGATCCATGGCCTACCAATAGGGTTACCAATAGGTCAAAGACTGGAGCATATGTCTTAATACCTACCAGTAATGCTACTATTAGGCCAGAGAACCTAACATTCGAGAGTATCCAGCGGTAGGCCTAACAGTCGACTAGAGTGCATATGCCTTGTACTGAGTATTGAACTCATAATTTTATGATAAATAATTGATTTGTAACTATTATAAAAGAAAATAAGATATTGAAATATTAGAACTATTGACTAAATATAATTTAAATTTTATGTATTTGAAACCCATTGATCAAGTAAAATAATACTATAATAGGACACAGATTGATACTAAAAACTATTAAAGAAAATAATGATGTTAAAGAGCTATTGTATTGTTATTACTAATTGATATCGAATTTGATACAGAATCTTATAACTATCACCATTACATCAACTGTACTAAAACTGAATGAAAGGCTGAAGTGAACAAACAATGGGTTTTGGGAAAAATTATGGGTTGATATAAATTGGTAAATTGAATATAACTATTATTACCACCATTTTCTCGGGTGCAACGGGATAATCTAACTATTATCGTTTTCTTGGGTGCCACATGATATATTTATACATGTGATTGTTATCACTTTTCCATATGTAACAAGGGTGAATTAAGACTTATTAGTTTGCATTATCCTGAAAATTTCAAATATTGTAAATAAAGGACTTTTAACTGAAAGAATAAAGTAAGACATGTCCATTGATGACTGGAATATTTTTATTGATTTATTTATATGAAACTATGATATCTGGTTTCCATTTTGTTTCACTATTATTTTATTGGTCATTTTACTAACAATCTGGATGTGCATGTATAGACCTAGAGGTGGACCCACTAGATGGAGTAGGATCTTGCTTATTTGTAGGAGCAGACGGAACTACAAGATTGATGGTTGATAAATATTTATTCTTATTAGTTGGACTTATTTATAATTTTGTTAAAGATGTAATAAGTGTCATTGTGATTGATTATATTATGAAATCAAAGCTAGCCATGTTATTACACATTCCTAAATAACTCAGCTATCTATATTTTCTGATAGTGTGCTAAAATCTAAAAATTAACCAAAGACTTCAAAAATCAGATTATGGATGTTAATGAGATATTTGATGACTTTTATTGTAAATTTAATGATATTATCAACATATCTCTTAATTTGGGAGAGAAAAAGTCTGACTTCAAAGTTGTTACAAAAGTCCTTAGATTTTTTCCGAAACAGGTTACAACTTAAAGTCACTATAATTAAGGAAAGTAAAGATATAGATAAGCTGGAATTTGATGAACTTGTATGTATTCTACAAACTTATGAAGTCAATCATTTTAAGAATGTTGAAGTTGACACTAAATTTGATAGTGATAGTGAGATTGATCTTGATATGATTAAAAATTTTATTAAGAAATATAAGAAACACTATGATAAAAAAATTTCCAAATAATTCAACATCTTTTGGAAAGAAATCATTTATTTAAATTCTTAAGAAAATAAATCTAATAAAAAAAGATAAAGAATGAAAAACCAAGTGGTGTGCAATGTTATGAATGTCTGGTCATATGGCTTAATAGTGTGCAAACACATTGAAGAGGAAAAAGGGTGAAGCCATGAAAGCTACAGAAGCTAATTTTAATAATTCTGTTGTTGAGCGATCTAATTTTAAAACAAAGAATTTCATTGCTTTTATTGATTCTATTGTCTCTACTTATTCTATTTTTGAGAATATTTCAGAAACTTCAGGTTTAGATGATGAAGAATACAGGTTAGATGAAAATGAAGGCATTCAAGATGCATTATACAATAAGATATATGAAATATCGCTGGCTTAGTGGCTCTGAGCAGCAGAATGTGAAGCTCATAAAAAAAAATCAAAAAGTTGTTTAAAAGTCAAGAAGAAGCAGAGTCCAAATTATCTTTGTATTGCTAATGAAGCCCTATTGCCGCAGCGGGTTTCGGTTCACCGAAACGGGTCCAAAACTGACCCAAAACCCATTATGATATATATATATATATATGGGTGTGTGTGGCTAGGTTTTGGATTAGCCGAAAGAAAAAAAAAACAAAGAGCCAAGGGTTTCTCTTGTGTAGGCCGTGGTGTTCTTTTGTGGCGGCTGCTGCTTTCTCTACTTGTAGCCGAACAAATGCAACCAAAATAATTTGGTGGCTGTCGCGTGAAGCAAAATAATTTTACGTGCCCCAAGATTTTCCTTTTGAGGTGTAACGGCTGCAATTCTTGGCCAAATGTGGTTTTTTTTTTGGTCGAAGGTGTTTTGGCGGCGGCTATAGCACAGGTACAAGATTATTATATTCTTTTTGAGGTGAGGGTTTGATCTTGTATTTTATGTGATCTCATTGATTTCTCTCATGTGGTTGAGATTAGAATATTGTAATCTCTTTTGATATAGTGGAAGTTTTCGATTGTGTCCCCCTGGACATAGGCATATTGCCAAACCACGTTAAATCTGCGTGTTCTCTGTTTCTGCTATTTTTCTCTTCGGTTAACTATTTGATTCCGTCGGTTGTTGCAATAGTATTATTCCGCTATTTTTGCTAACATTTTGGAAATCAAGATGAACGAGGAGCTTGGTGTGTATAAATTGAATTTTATGTACATATTAATAATTGAGTTGTCAATTTTTCATATTATATATTACTAAATCAATGATTATGCAATATGATAATTGAAGTTAATGCACATATTAATGTAAAGACTAGATGAGCTAATTAAATTTGAATTATAATAACATAATCTTGCATGTATTTCACTTTGAGTTTCATTTATGACAAAAAGATAGTAAAATGCTATGTAAGTGATAATTAGATAAATGAATGATTCATCATATTTAAATTTCAGTTATGATATTTGAAATTAGTCTTATATATTTGAGTAATAGCATGTTACATTTTCTATAAATTTAATTGATATGAAAGATTGAATATTGTGTAATAAGTTTTAATCTTAATAAAATATTTTAAAAATTTGTATATTCTTCATATCTTAAGTTAAAACTTTTATTATCAATATTGCTCTTATTTATTAAATAAAATGTTAATAAGATACTTTGTGGAGTATTATTGATCAAGAAATTTTTAGTTCGATGCTGCTATTATAGGAAGGATTTAATTTGTTGTACTTGAGATCAAAGATCCACTAACCAATGTTTTAACTTGGATGGTACCAAAGTGTGACAAAATGCAATATATAGAGAATAAAAGAGAAATGATTAATTTCTTGTATCTAACATATTTTCATTAAAAATACTGTTTTTATGTATATGATAATTATAAATTTATTTTTTCATACTTGAATGGTCTCATGAGAGCATACTATTTTTAATCATATATTTTCTAGTCCATATTTAAAAAATTGTCATATCCTAGGAAGAATCAAATTTTAAATTATTTAGCTTGTTTGGTGTCTAAGAAAAGTGGTTTTAGTGGGAAAAACCAAAAGTATAGTTGGTTATATAATTAAGAAACATGTGAAAGTACGAAAATCTTCCATGTATATGCACTTTCCTGGCCAAATAGGTTTGAATAATACTTAATTTGGTAAACTTGCGATTTGATATTGAGTATTTAATCTAACAATAATATTTTTCTAGCATATTAAGAGAAAGTTTCAAAATGCATAAGAAATTGTATTTATATTGTAAACTAGGATAATTATAATTGCAAAGGTAAGAGATTCAGATATACTTAAATATTAAAATGCCAAGGCAAGTCTGAATGGCTTATTATGTAAGCAACTAAATTGCAGCAATGATCCATATTAATTAATCAAATTAGGAATTATTTTTATCTTGATAATGCAATAATATACATATTTCTCTTTGTACATATTATTTTATTAGGCATGTCTTGACAATATTTATGAATATTGACTCCATGCATACAAAAAATTATTCATTAATTTCATTTTTGAATAAATTTTATATATTATGCTTAAGTTGAGAAAAGGTGTACTAAAATACTATTGAATCATGCATGTACATTGATGCTATTATGAATTATTTTAAGATGATAAATTTTGTATATTTAGTCTTATATATAAAATTTAGAAAGATGATATTCAAGATGTGCTTTCAAGCTTAAATCGCAAAGAAATAAAGGTTAAAGGGGTATATAAAATGTTTGACCCTGGATTATATATCCTTATTGATAAACGGTCTATTTAGAAGGGTAGTTCTAAATACATCAAGTCAGTGTGGTTAAGTCCATATACGGTGGTCATCATCGAAGGGAATCCAACACTCTGATTGATGAGTTGGTCTAATGATAAAGGTTCAATGTGGTAGAAACATGATGGATTAGTGATTCTCTTGGAGCAATAGCCATTGTAATTTTTCTTCTAAATGTACTAAGATGCATTTGCTTGCCCCATCCCTATAATGACAGTGCTCAAATGGTGTGATTGGTTAGGCTGAGTTTTAGCTCATAATATGTCCAACATATGAATTGTATGAGGTATCAGTCCGATGATAGATATCTTTGGAGGACTTACTTATGTGAGAATAACCGTGAAGACCACAATTGAGAGAATAAGGACTAATTTCTAGAAATTCTCATGAATCGGTATGTGAGTATGGACATAATGTTTAACCCCATAACACAATATTATGTGTATTTTATGTGAATTTTTGTTAATATCTAGCGAAGATACTTAGTTCAAGATGCACTCCATCAGTTTAAGTCTCTTAGTTTGTGACATGTCACATACTGTAGGTTTAAAGCCTGAAACTATCTACAACAATTGTATATGATGAGATGCTCAAATATATTTCCATCTTTTTTGTATGCTTGTATACTTTCATCATTTTGGGGGGACTATTGGAAAATTATTAACTAAAATAATTAAATTCCATATTATAATTATTCTTATTATTATTATTATTATTATTTTATTATAATAACTGTAACTGTCATTTTAATTATTGAATAATACTATGGATCAAATGGTGGAATTTAATTTTAACTATTATACAAATTAATGGGTTAATTTAAATAATCCATTAATCCTTAAGGCATATCTACTCTTTGTGAATTTTTTTGGGGATAATAAAAAGAAATAACTAGTCCGTTTTCTTCCCAAAAAAGTTTTTCTCTCGTTTCAAGCAAAATTCTTCTTCTATTCTATCAGTCTTTTGAATATGGACATGTCAAAACTAATAACTTATGGTAAGCTCTCTCAAAACTAGTGCATTAGAGGAAACCAGTAGTAAAGGAATTGTACCGTTACTTGATATAATTTCCTTGGCTGACTACACAAGGTCAACATATGTCCTTTAAAATAGTGATTACATATCTTCTATCTTCTCCAAGTCTGGTAATATCTTTCTATTTTTATTATTTTGTTTAATAATTTGTATTGTTAATTCTTTTTAAAAGAAATATTCCAACATCTTGTTGGCAATATAACTTATTGTATCCTTCCATGGAACTTTCATCTTGATACATGAGACCCAATTCGCATTTGTGGGCTTAGTTGCTCAGATATGTGTTAAGCTTATTTGTATATATTGTACCGCTCCGTCTGCATTTTGGCAATCCATTTATCTTAAAAGGTTTGCTGCTAACCGTCACTTTTTCCCGGCATGATTTATGGATAATAATCGATAACATCAATACCGTTATTCCCTTCTGGATGGATACGAATCTGCTACTTCCGCTGTAGTATCATGATGCTCAAGTCTTATATGGATTCAGAGAACTAATTACTAAAAGTTGTTATCATTTCCTTTTCCACAGTTAGTCAAGGGTGTGCTTTCAGTCGCCCTCACTGGAGGAAGAAAAAAAAAAAAAGGCCTACAATGGACTTTGAAATTTCCATGTAGAAAGATGATGATTCATCTATAACATCGATCATGTCATTTAAGACCTTAGAAACAAATTGAACAGTTAGCAGAGCAAGACCGGAGATGCAAAGATTCGTCTATCATCTTATCTTTTAATGGCATCGATAATTTTGAAGAGTCCAAGTCTTCCCATGGAGTCGTCCACCAATTTCTATCACTAGCATCAGCACTTTACTGTCAGTCTAATTAAAGATCAGAGTTTCACTGAGTATATCAATCTACCTTCACCATTTCTTTTATAATTATTCTTTCTCTCTCTTCTGTTATTTCATTCAGGCTATTTTCATTGACCAAAAAAAAAAAATTTCATAGGTGTCCCATACAAGTAGAGAGGTAACAACTTGGCAATTAGTGGGTCGGATAAATTATGTTATTAAGTCCATTCTGGATGTAAATAGAGTTAATTATGAATGAACAAGTCTAGAGGACAAAGCATAAAATAAGGATTTCTCATAGAATTATGAATAATTAATGGGCACACAATAATTTACTTGTGTCAGGAGTTTAGGGAGAGTATATGTTGCGGTACTCTTTTTGACACTTTTCATTCTTAAAATTTAAATCCTTTTAAGTTTTTCTGCTTGAAAATAAGTTAATTTCACCGTAGAAGTGTTCATCTTCATGCTTGTTTAATTTTTCTTATTTGTTTGCGTAGCTTCTGTGTTTTTGTACTAGTTGCTTGTGAATCTTTTTTTTTTCTTCTTTTTTTTTCCGAAGCTTGTTTGTTAGTTGCATCCTGTACACCTACTGTGAAGGATGAAAGCACTTCTAATAGTAGTTATTACAATTATCATTCAATCTGTACAAAGTCCATAGCAGGGCTCAATGGTTGTATAGATCTAATTTGAGAATTTCTCCACCAGTTTGGCTATATACTTTCGCATGTTCTTATAATAACAATTAAGTCTTCTATCTCAAATATTTGGAGTAGGCTATACGAACTAGAAGATAATCACGCCATATTAATCACATGGATGATCTTCTCAACAAAGTCCTATCTAATAATATGTCTTCATTTAAATATCTAGCATCCATACTTTTTCTATCACCTCCATTCAATTTTTCTTCAATTTTCCCTTTGTTCTTTTAACATGTCCCATGTTAATAAGCATCACTCGTCAAAGCAGTACACTTGTAGGTTTGTGTCACACATGACAAAGCACCATGAGCAATTTTCTCGCATTTTCTCTTCTATAAGATTATGCATAGCTTAACTTGAACATTCTCATTTCTCACATTATCTCTCCTAGTATCATCACACATTCAATGAAATATATACATCTCTGTTATATATATCTTATGTAAATAATGTCTCTTAATAACTCAGTATGGTCTAATAACAGTCCCATAAAAAAATTTCTTAAACCTTAACGAAATATTATGGTTACATAAAATTCCCATTTTACTCTTCCATAACCAGCCAGCTTATATCCTTAGTTAACATCACTATTGATCTCTCCACTATTTTGAATAATAGAGTCCATGTACCTAAGTTGATTACTTATTTGTATCTCTCACTCGCTCAGTATCACAACACTATAGTTTCGAATTATTTATTTACTAAATTTGTAGTTTATATATTTTATTTTGAATCTACTCAATCTAAAACCATTGAGCCCTTTAGGGATGGTGAGTTTTGTACTCGTCACCTTTGGGGATATTTTGTGAGAAATAGGTCTTTTTGGCACAATCAAGAATGTCCAATTTGACCTCCCTTATAGCGTATATAACCTATATAGTATACTTAAGAATTCACACTTGGGTCTTTCTTTACCCCAGTAGGAGAACTCAGCTTTGCTCTCTATGAGATATTCGAGTTTTCATTGCTGCCTATGGGTGAGCTGCGATATGAAGAGTATGTGCCCACCTTGGAAGAGTTGGATCTGCTAAAAGAGCGGAACAGGTCTGCGTATGACAAATATTAGGAAATGTTGTGCCACTTTAGAATTTGTGGTGAAATTTCTCGCACAAGAGGCCGAAGAGTTGGGCAAAAGATGTGAGCCTGCTACTTATTCCGCAATTTGAACCAATCCCAAATCACGGTAACTAGACATGAGGTGCTCAACGATGAAGCCATCCAAGAAAGGATTTTGGATCTGGGAACCGCTTCTCATATTGCTGAATCTGATGAAGACGGATTCAAGCCTGGCATACAGTTCGAAAGCTTTCATTACCATGCCAAGTATTGAATTTCTGCTAGAGGACTTCTTACTGGTTTCTTGTTGTTGTGACTTAAGAGGTGTGTTGTTCCCTCGATTCCGAAGGAGGCCATCGCTGTCGACATGGCGTATCAAGTGGTGCTCCTTGCCCACGGTCGGTCTCTTATACTTATTTCTGCCATGGTCTGTAATATGTTGACTGGCCTGAGAGAGCTTCATAGAGTTTGTCAGGGCAAAGGCTATTGTCAATGCCGAGGGAGAAATGATATACAAAACTCCAAACCCCTGAGTCGAGCTACCATACACGTATCTGATGGCTTAGCTCGTACTTCACTACCCCAGCTTGATGACAACTCCTACTTTAGAGGATCAAACTGCCCTACCTTACATGCAACATTATGAAAACTCTGACTAGACGAGCTATTATATGTCTCTTGTTCGCAAAACTCTTTGTCGCGAGAGGTTGACATTCCCGCTCTTCTGCCGGCTTTGATGCTGCCTTCTCCAGCGCCGCCTCATAGTCCGACTACTAGGCTAGCTTCTCTTGGTATTGAAGTTTGCCAAAAATTTATTTTCAGCAATTCTGTTGTAACTTAGCCTCATTTTCTTCTTTTCTTGATATTTCAGGGGCCAGCTTTTCTTGGATACGCTCAGGCTCACGCCCATTGAGCCCATATAAACTTCCATACCCACTAGATTCAAGTTTGTATGGTCCAGCTCGTAGTGGCTATAGCGACATGAGTTCGTATAGCACTGATTACTTTGAGCCTTCTGCCGGCAAGCCTAGCTAATCTCGCCCTGGAAATACCGACCTAGCAGGACAGGGAGGTACCTTTGCTCGAGGTGATGCCATAAGAGGTATCCGCTTAATTATTGATGTGCATCCCCTATCATTTTGTTCTGTCAGCATGCTAGTTTCCTTAAAAGATTCTTTTTTTTTTTTTTTTGCAGATATGGTGGCTATTAGTTTGCCTTCACTGACACCGGCTTCTTCTTCTGAAGTAAGTGATTTGTCAGGGACGCCTCCTATTTTTCTGCCAGCCCCTCCAGCAACTGCAATTATAACTTCATCTATAGTTTCAAATGTTGTTATGGGGGAACGGAACATGGTGGAGCCGCGAGTCGGGGCTGCACATCCTCTCGGATCTCTCGAATCTCCATTCGAGGGTACTTCTGCTGCAGAGAATATTTTGAGAAATAGTCCATCACCCGAGATGGTGCCCGTTGGGACCGACGCTACCACTGCATCTATCATTGACCGCTCTTCTATTGGCATTCTCCAGACCTTGGCCCCGCATTTGACAAAATTTTTGCCTCCATCCTCTGCTCCTCAGTTACCTCCAGTTGTGGCTCCAATTGTTATAGCAGGAGCACCTTCTTCACCTTTAGCATGACTGAACGACTTTATGGAGGATTTCTTGCAACATTTCTCCAATGGATTCCGCTGGTTGTTTAGTCGTTGTGTGTCTTTAATTCTAGCTTGGGAGGACTCCATGACATGGGTCGTCCAATACTGCTGAATTATGCAGAGAATATCGAGAGGATTGGTGGTCATGATTGGGCTTCTTTTTATCAGGCATAGCTACAGATGCTGGACCAACATCTTGAGAACTTGAATAATGGGCGCCAAGCCAATATATTTGTTGTTGTCGACATTGAAATTGCCCAAACTTACGCTAAACTGGACCTTCTCCGAGAAAAGCTTAAGGAGAAAGAAGACGTATGTGCGCGAGAGCTCCAGTACTTAGCCAACGTTCAAAATGGAATTGGTGGCGAGCTTGAGTGAGCCAGGTTTGAGATAAAGGTCACACGGAGTACTATCTCCCGTGCTCGCGAGGCTATTGCCATTGCTATGCGGTTCTCCAAGCCAAAGAGCCGAAGTTGCGAGAGATAATGAAGCATCGTGAGACCCTAACCCACCAGCAGGCACAAGTACTGCAAGAGGTGGCTTTGCGAGGCAAGGCTTTGGAGGATGTCTGCATAAAAGTAGCTCAACGTCTTATTGTTGATAAAGATGAGCTATGTCGTCAAGCCTCTGTCATTGCTGAAGAAGCCCATTCCAAGAACCTGCGAGAAGTAGAAGAGAAATTAAAAATTCTGACAAACTCTTGATATCACCTCTTTGTACCTCTCTTCTCTTTCTTTTCATTTTTTTTTATATATACACTTTGTATTTTTCGCATGTAAAGAAACAATATTACTTTTGCTTCTCAATCTTATTGTGTGATTTTTAATCTTAGCAACATAGGTACAAGGT
Source organism: Dracaena cambodiana (assembly GCA_036321105.1). Classification (NCBI taxonomy): domain Eukaryota; kingdom Viridiplantae; phylum Streptophyta; class Magnoliopsida; order Asparagales; family Asparagaceae; genus Dracaena; species Dracaena cambodiana. Next base: position 7,015,405 of record JAYEPQ010000006.1, on the reverse strand, counting down.
GATAACATGGGTTGAATATTGTGGGGACCAAATTTGGTGAATGGACTCTCATGTGATGAGTGGACTTTGTTTTGGGGATGGTGGATGGATTCATGGAACATGGAACTTGCTAAGGATGTGGAGGTGTCTTGGCGAGTTAAGCGTTTTGAATATGATGTGACTCGTTTGGGTTGACAAACAGAGCCGATGACTCACCTGATTGACGACAAAACTGGTGAGTGCTTTCGAATTGAGAGGTGACTCGTCTGGCTGATAGATAGAGCCGATGACTCGCCTAGCTGGCAGACAGAGCCGATCACTCGCCTGGCTGATAGATAGAGTCGATAATTATTGGATTGGGATTGAAGAATCATAAGCAGAGGTGTTCAGAAAATATACCAATGTAACTTTGACGGAGGTATATTATTAAGTATATCAAAATTACTTGGCATGTTTAACGGGACAGCTCTCCCCTTTGTCTTTTCGGCATTGGGTTCTTTTTTTAACCTCAGTATGATAAGACTGGTCAAGAATTTTAGCTTCCTCTTGCCCCTTACCTCAAGGGCGCTGGGCTATCCGCATAATCTTTCTTATCCTAATAGGAACATATTTAATAGATTGTTGGAGTGTGACTGGATGAGGATCGAAAAACTATAAGCAGAGGTGTTCAGAAAACATACTGAGGTGACCAGATTTAAATTATGGAGTAGCTCGCCTAGCTGACAGACAGAGCTGGGGACTCGTTTGGCTATTGATAGAAGCGGTGACCGTGTTGGGATCATGGGGTGTATTATTTGTGTAATTGTTCAAATCTTGCATTCAGTGGTAAGATCTTAACATAACAGGTTCGGTTGTTGTTTTTGAGATGAGATGGTTTGAATCTCACTGTTAGAGGTAAGAGTTTAACGTGACAAATTTGTTTGCATTGAGGTGATATAGTTTGAATCCTGCTGTCAGATGTAAGAGTTTAATGTGACAGATTTGTTTGTATTGAGGTGGAATGATTTGAATCTCACTATCAAAGGTAAGAGTTTAATGTGACAGGTTCATGGGATTTTTAGCAAACTCTCAGTTATTAACGGATTTGGCATGGCTTTACCGATCGCCATTTGCATTGTGCTAGCCATGCTATTCCTCTCAGTATGATGAGTTGTTGAGGATTTTGTTTGGCTTTTAAATGTCAAACGTTCTCTCTTCTCTTTACCTTAGTGGCTATGAGTTTATTGTGACAAAGTTTGTCATAAGATTTTTAGCAAACCCTCAACTATCAACGGATTCAAGGTGTCTTTACCAATTGCTATTTACGTTAGATTAGCCATGTTATTCCCCTCAGCATGATTAGTTGTCGAATATTTTATTAATGCTAAATGTTCTCCTTTCCCTTTGCCTTAGTGGCTATGGGTTTATTGCTACCCCAAGTAAAATGGGGTTGTGAGAAATATTTGATTTCTCTTCCCATAACTTTTGATAGCATTAAGCGATTAATTTATTAGCCTTCCCTTCCTTTTTTTTAAGGTGACTATATGTAGTACTTTCTTAAAAATTTGCCATTAACAGGTATTATCATCTTGTCGCCATCTTGATTGATCAGGTGATAGGCTCCGTTTGAGTAAACAGTTTCTATTACAAAAGGTCCTTCCCACTTGGGTTCAAATTTTTCCTTGGTCTTGTAGGTCATGATCACTGGTATTTTGACAACTAAAATTAAGTCTCCTTCTTTGAAAGCTCTTCGTTTACTTTCTTGTTAAACGCCCTCGAGATGCATACTTGGTACAACTCTATTTGTTGCTTGGCATTCAGACGTTTCTCATCAAAGACTTCTAATTCTCGGAGTTATTTTTGATATTTTTCTTTCGTCGCCATCTTGTAGCCCGTGCTACTTGCAGGGACTGGATTTGGATTTTCAGTGGCAACACGGTTTCATAACCATATACCAAAATAAAGGGTGTAGCTTTGGTCGGGGTTCGCACCGTTGAACGATAAGCCTACAACCACTCGCCTAGCTTCTCATTCCAATCGCAGTGACTTGAAAAACAAACTTTGTAGAAGTTCACAATAGTCTTATTGAAAATTTCGGCTAATCCGTTAGCTATCGAATTATAAGGCGTTAAAACTACATTTTGAATTTTGAATCAGCTAATCTTGTTGAAACCATATATATATATATATATATATATATATATATATATATATATATATATATATGAGTTTAAGTAAGTCTTCCGAGACTCGCTTTCAATCACGACCACCATGTTTTTATATGTCCGAAAAAGAAACCATAATAAGCAAGACCAGTGACTTGAGAAAAATATATAGGGTGCTTTATAAGTCAAAGTCTTTGCAAGGAGTTATCCATTAATTTCTTCCACGAACATCAAGACAGTAGGTAAATCTTGCTCGAGTCTGAATTTTTCTCCAAGTAATACAATATATCTTTATTCCATACGTTAATTTTTTTTTTTTTTCTTTAACAAAAGTTCATATCGGTATCTTTCTGATTGGACTATAGCTATAGTTTTTCAATTTAGATTAGAAACTGATATTACTCAATTTTCATACTAAATATGATTGTCATGTTGAGCCTTTTATCCGTCAGCTTGAAGTCTTTTAAGTCTCCTTAAAAAAATGCGAAAATGCTTCCCAGAAGTCTTTGCGCCCAGCACACCGTAGAAGACTTTTTCTTTGATAGCAATAGACACCGAGTGAAGAAAATTATTCCCCCAATAATTTTCCAGAGTTGACTCAGTGGAGCCTCTACAAGTGCCAGAGGAAGCAAACCAAGCCTCCTCACAAAATCAATCAGATAGAATGGCATATCCAACCTTTGCCCTCAACAAACCCTGTGCCAATGCTTTTTGTTTGCTCCTCTCACTCACCACCCTCTTCTGCTCTTGCATCCTCTCCCATGCCAAAATCTCCTATGAAAAACATTGCGGCTCTGTCGTACCACAGGCAAAATTTTCTGGTCTCGACACAAGCAACAGTGTTTCCTTCTCCGGAGGCTACTTCTTTAGCGGAGACAAGATCCTCCGCTCCGATTCCTTCACTTCTTCTGAAGCGTCAGTAGTACTCCCCGGATCATTCAGTTTCTACACCAACGACATCTACCGTACCCAGCAGCCCCATCTTCTTCACCTCACTGGCCAACTCAGTATCCAAGAGAAATTTGCAGGTCGAATCAGCTCACCTCGCCATCGCAGGGTCAGGCGCCGGTTCTATAACGATGGTGTTACGGTTTTCATGGCGTCGGTCAGCTTTGATTTGTCTGGCTTCTGGTCCACATCTAGTGGGGAGCTCTGCATGGTTGGCACTGGCTCTACTTGGTCTGCAAACGGTACCTCTCTAAAGCACACTGCTGTATTTAATCTGAATTATCCAAAGTATTCAAATATTTCCACTAGTATCGTTAACGGGACGCTACAGAGCTTAGATACTTCCGACAGCCCTGCTTACTTTGATATGATTTCAGTTATAGGATATGCTCAGAATAATTATAGCTATACTAAGATCCCCAAGGTTAGAGAAACTTGTTCCCGTGTGAAGTTTCCAAGAGAATTGCTAGGCTTTGACACCACCGCTGCCCCATATAACCTTCATAGGTTAATGTGGAGAAGGTTCCAATTAGAGTATGGGAGAGATTGCTCTAGTGCAATTTGTGGTCCATTCTCCTTTGAGAAGAGTCTTGAGTTTTTGCCGATTTTCATGTCCTTGTATATGAGTCAAATTTCTGATAGCGGGAAAGTACATATGCACATAGGTTTTAGCAATAGCAGTGGTAATGATAGGGACGGTGCCATAATTCCGGGGAAGTCTTTAGTCGGTGAGGGGTACTGGGATCAGGAGAAGAAGCTCCTCTGTCTACTGGCTTGCCCCGTTCTGGGGGCAGGGGACCACTCAAAAGGTCCATCGGTTGGTGAGTGCAGTATCGGGTTGAGCATCTGGTTTCCTGCAGTCTTTACAATCAGAGACAGGAGTAGTGCCGTGGGTCGTATCTGGAGTGTGAAGCCAAAGAGTGATACTGGATATTTCAGTGCAATTCCATTCCGTAGCTCTAGCTCAGTCGCCATGGATATCCTTCCTGGTGCAAAGTATGATTATACTGTCGTTGATTCCTTGAGGAAGACCTGCGAGGCTGCCAACGGTAACAAGTCGTCAAATGGAAGGTATCCAGATGGGAACTCCATCGAAGACTTGAAATTCGATTTCAATGCAGGAGATGGTAATCTATGGGGTTATGGTTCTCCTCTGTCATTTGGAGAGAACTTTTACGGTAATTTATTTTCCAGAATTTCTTCTGAGGTTTCATTCTCAACATCGACAAACGAGAATGATAACATAGCCCTTTGGAATGTCAGCTACATAATAGGAATTCAATATGACAACTCGCCTCTGAACGCGAACATAAATCCAGATATTGCAGCAGAAGGAGTCTACAATGCTAGAACTGGAACCTTATGCATGGCCGGGTGCAGGACTACGAATTACTCGGAGAGTTCTGCCAAGGGAAAAACTGAAAATTTCGAAGACTGCCAGATTCAAATTGATATCCAGTTTTCTCCTCTGGATGATCTGGATGGCAGAAAATATGTCAATGGCAGTATCAGTAGCGGCGGCAAGCATCTTAATGGGACTATACGGAGCACAAGAAAACAGTCCGATCCTCTCTACTTCGAACCATTGGAGCTCACATCCGATACTATGTACTTTACAGAAGCTCGTGAAACGATCCGGAGATTGGACATGGAAATAACTATGGTTGTGATTTCTCTCACTCTCTCATGCATTTTCATCGTGTTGCAGATCTTCCATGTCAGAAAGCACCAGGACGCAATCCCTTCTGTGTCCATCACTATGCTCGCTATTCTGACGCTCGGCCACATGGTCCCGCTAGTGCTGAACTTTGAAGCCCTGTTTGTGGGGAACAAGAGGGGTGTTATGTTGTGGAGTGGCGGGTGGGTGGAGGTGAATGAGGTCATAGTGAGGGTCATGACCATGATAGCCTTCTTGCTGCAGTTTCGCCTTCTTCAACTGGCTTGGACTTCTAGATCTTCAAAAGATGGACGAAAGGGCCTGTGGGGTTTTGAGATGAAAACTCTCGGATTCTGCGTTCTGTTGTATCTTTCTGGTGCAGTAGTCACTTGGCTTCTCAGTTCTTACGGAACTCAAGGGGGGAGGATGGTAAGAGACGATCTGATGTCTTATGCTGGCTTGATACTCGATGGCTTCCTGCTTCCTCAAATCATCCTCAACATTGTCCTGAACTCCAAAGTTAAGGCGCTTGCTCCTCTCTTTTATATTGGAACCACCGCAGTTCGCGTGCTGCCTCATCTCTATGATGCTTGTAGAGCTCGCAACTTTGTGCCGTACTTGAAGTTCTCATACATTTATGCTAGCCCAGACGGCGACTACTACTCCACTGCATGGGATATCGTTATTCCTGTAGGTGGAGTTCTGCTCGCAGTCATAATATTCTCGCAGCAGAAGTTTGGCGGTGATTGTATCCTTCCAAAGAGATTCAGACAGCCTGGTGGATACGGGACAGTTCCTGCTATTGAGCTCTAGTCTGTTTATGACCATTATCGAAGGTTTGGAAATAAAGGAAGGTATTATTTCTCTCCTTCTTCCCTTTTTTTTATTTTTTATTTATTTATTTATTTTTATTTGTTTTGTTTGTGGTGTGGCTGTTCGATTTTCTCCCTGTTATCTATATCTCTCGTATAGTAAAGTAAGATATTAGGAAATTTTGAATTGATAATTATACTGATAATATGTTGGTTTGCTGTTCTCTTGTGGTAGTTGTATCTGTCAATATACTGTGTGGGAAGCATGGAGTAGTAGAAACACCAGCACAAGGCATTACTTAGTGGGGAGTGCCCGTAGGAAGGAGCATGGAGAGAGTCGTTCCGATTGATGCATGGTTTACTTTTATGAGTACCAGCAGATGACTGTCACTAGTATTTGTATGTCGTTTTGTATTATATAGTCCACTTCGTAGTGAGGGATATCCTTATGTATATACTCTCCTTGTCTATTAAGCTATGATTAATGAAATGCAGGGAAGAGTTTACCCACCATTATGCTATAAAAGAAGGCATTACTGAGCTATGGATTCTATCTAACCAACATCTCTGCTATATATTTGCGTTACGACTGTTTCAAAAATTTTGTACATGTCAATTAAGGCAAAGATATGAACTAATGTGAATCCCAAACATCAAGCCGTACTAGTATTCATTCGAAATTGCAGGAATTATGGAGTATTGAAGCTTTTGCAGGTGATTTAATAGGAGACTTTCATTTTTTTTTTTCAATTATTTATGTTGAACTATTTTAATTATTTTTTGTCTTCCTGCAATGCGTTTGAATGGTGAGGTAATTGTAATATATCAGCTTGTATTTATACTTCAGAACTTTTCTCGCAAAAAAGTGTTCTATGTTTGTTTTGTTCTACTGAGAAACGATGTGTCCTCTCCCAATCTCGCCTCGCTACGAGATCAATGAATCTAGCACACAAGATAGATAACACTAATCAAGGAAAAAAAAAAAAAAAAAACACAAATAATTATGTGGTTCAGCCGACCAAGTTCAACCAACATACATATGCAACAAGAAAAAGATTCACTATGAGAAATAAAGGTTTAAAAGATAATAATCAATTATCTCTTTACCTCTCTAACCGAACATATTTTTCTTCTCTCATAAAAAATTAAACGCACTCATATCTCATATCACATAGGATATATATATATATATATATATATATATATATATATATATATATATATATATATATATATATATATATATATATATATATATATATATATATATAGATATACACACACACGTTACATACATACATACACACACACGTATATATGCATGTATATATATGTATATGTATGTCTATATGTATATGTATATACATATCTATATGTATATCTATATGTATATGTATATACATATGCATGTGTGTGTGTGTGTGTATATGTGTGTGTGTGTGTGTACACACACGTATACATGCATACATACATATACATATATACAAATATGAGACTAATGTATGATCCGCCAGATCAAATAGGTAGTGACTCAGCGATGAAAAAGCAATTATTTCATTATTTTTTTTAATATCATAATCTCTCCCTCCTTAGCTTTTTTAGAATCATATTTTATGGGTTTGAATTATATTTACTCTTTCATCAAGTAGATATAAAATATTGTATTCATCTAAAACCCGTTAATTTTATGACACTTGATGGAAGACCAAATTAAAACTAAAACCCAAGAAATTGGGTATTAGTAAATTCTAAGGGTTCGAGATCATAATCCAAAAGGAAATTTTAAAATAAAATTGTTAGAGATAGTGGAAATGAATTGCAGTTCAGGTAGCTTACTTGAGGTGTAGAAAGTCATTTTCAATATTCTTATATATATATATATATATATATATATATATATATATATATATATATATATATATATATATATATATAGTACGATAATTAAAACCCAATCACAATAGCATTATTATAATCTAATTGGCAATCAAAACCAAATAAATTACTAGACATATAACCTAAGTCTAACAGAGACTCATTGTGATCCTTGATCATATCAGGATACTCAATGGATACAAGGTACCAATCTAACAATCTCCGACATGGCTCATATCCGATAAGCCATTCAACTTGAGAAGCTCCGTAGTTCTTACCATCCATTTCATAGACATCCACCGCACATGCACCATCTCCACCTATTGTGAATAACTCGTTCAATCATTACCATCTCCATACTTAAGCATTCATGATCACTAAACCGTACTATTTTCAATACTCATGATTATTATATCATACTCTTCATTGAGTGCTCATAATATTTTCACCATATTCTATTGAACACTTATGACTACTATACCACAATCCTCACTAAGCGCTCATAATCACTACAGTGTGCTCCACGTCAGTCAAATCACCATGACCATCTGAGCACTAACAATCGTTATACATACTCTACCTTAATCTAATGAACTATGATCATCTCCAAAGACAAATGTACATGTTTATACATTTTCATATGCTCCACCATATCATGAAATAACCACATCCTTCACCATGAAACACTAATACATACCTCAACATCATACAATGAACCAACTATCAATCCATGCTTCGATCAACCATAACCGTCGATCTGCACCTCAAGCTCCCATATTAATTTTCATATAATCATTTTTGTGTTTGTAGTTATGGAAGCAAAAAAAAAAAAAATCACACCATGTTAACAAATGATTCCAAACTAGACTTGATACTAATATTTGTCCAAACACCAAATCCCAGCCAAAAAGAAATTTTGTTTTTTTCAGTTAATTCCAAAATCCTAACCACAGCAGTGCCCACCAGCCTCATGCAACCATGGACACTGCCGGATGGGCCCTCTACAAATGCTGGCCAAGCACGGTGTTGGCTATGTGCCTGCTATGCATGCCTGCTTGGGATGTGCGCTGGCCAAGGGCGCCAGCTGGGAGCAGTGCCCGCATGCCTCCAGCACTACCTAGGCTTACACAAGAGAAAATCAAGAGAGTAGTCTGGGAACTCGGTGCGGAAAAAGCACCAAGATCTGATGGATTTCTAATGTTCTTCTTTAGAATATTCTGAGAAGTGATTAAGGAGAATATTAAGAACCTATTTGTCGAGCTTGGGGACCATAGGGCCCATCTTGATAGACTAAATTATGTCCAAATTGTACTTATACAAAAAGGAAGGACTCCTACCAAGGTAGGGGACTACAGGCCTATCGCGATTTTAAACTCCACAATTAAGATAGTCGCAAAGACCCTAGCAAATAGAATATCACCATTGATGAAAGACCTCAGAGGGAAATATCAAACAGGTTTCATCTCCAGCCGGAGTATACATGAGGGCATAGCAATGGCTTAGGAAATACTACATCAATGCAAGAAAACCAAAACCAATGGTTATCTTCTCAGGATCGATTTTGAAAAGGCTTATGACATGGTGTTGCCTAAAAGAGGTTATGCAACAAATGGGGCTCGGAAGTAATTGGTTGTGCTGGATTGATAGCTGGCTGCAGTCGGCAAAAGTAAATGTTATCACAAATGGGATTATTAGAAATGAGATTAGATGTATAAGGGGACTCAGACAAGGGGGTCCCTTATCGCCATTACTCTTTGTGCTAATTGCAGACGGGCTTAACAATATGATTCGAAAATGTCCTGATGCTGGCCTTGTTGAGGGGCTACCAGGATCACGTGCACTCAAATTCACAAACCTGCAATATGCAGACGATACTTTGCTATTCTCTAAGAATGACATCACAAAGGCAATATCGATGAAATGGATAATATTCTGCTTTGAGGCCTGGTCTGGACTACGGGTTAACTTTCGAAAGAGCTCCATATCATACATTGAAGAGAGAAATCTTACAACTCGGATTATCACAACAATATATGGATGTAGGGAATGTGACTTCCCGATCACATACCTAGGAATACTGGTCAGACTAGGAAGATTTCTGAAATAGGACTGGGCCCTGCTATTCGATCTGCAAGAAAGAAAATTGGAATGGTGAAAAGAAAAACTGTTATCCATTGCTGAGAGAGTTGCATTACTTAACTCTACCCTTTCATCGACATACCTACCTTATGTCATCCCTAATATTACCAGGATTGGTTAAAAAGAAAATTAACCACATACGGAGATGATTTCTTTGGCAAGAGGCATCGCCGCAGGGTGGAAAATATAATCCTGTCTCTTGGGCACAGGTATGTAGGGCCAAAGAGGAGGGCGGACGTGGAGTGTTGGATATCCAATTTTTCAACATAGCCTTGATGTCGAAGTGGTGGTGGAAGATCATTTCTAAAACTAAAAGTCCAATCCAACAGCTTCTCATATCAAAGTACGGACCTAAGAGAGGGAGTTGGCAATTGAAGTATTGGAATTCCTCGAACATATCCCCTTTTCGGAAAGGAGTCATATTATGCAAGGAGGTTTTTTTGGCTAGGAATAACATATATGATCGGAAATGGAAAATCCATATCATTTTGGGAAGATTGTAGGTGCACACAAATTCCGCTACGATCTTTATACCCAAATATCTACCAAATGGCTAATAAGGAAAAGGAGATTGTTTGGGATTACTAGAGACATGGGAGATGGAGAATCCCTTTACTTGGGAAAGGTAATGCAACAACCACCCCTCCAAAAATAGGATATATACAATTTATTGGTTAATAATAGACCTACAATAGAGCGGGAAGACATAGCACTATGGAGGTGGAGTCAAACAAAATATTCACTGTGGCATCCGCTTATCAATTTCTCAATGATGGAGGATGTCAACTACCTTATGCCATGGATATTTGGAAGATTGGTTGCCATTAAGAATTAGGGTGTTTATGTGGTTGGTAGCGAAGAAAGCAATCTTAACTTGGGACAATTTGCAGAAGAAAGAATGGCAGGGACCAAGTGTTTGCATACTTTGTCATAAGGCTAACGAGTCGGTTAGCCACATCACAATGGAATGCACGTTTGTCCGCTCATTGTAACAAACGTGTGCCACCAGATTATCTATCTATGTCTCTTCAGACACGAGATGTATTTGGAAGAAGACGAAATCACAGAACCAACAATACAAGATAGAACACCTACTAGTACCTGTGATATGTTGGAATATTTAGTTAGAACGTAACAATAGGATATTCAGAGGATGCACATGCACACTTGAAGAATGCTTCTATGCCATTCTTATTGATATTAAACTCTGGACATGTACCCATTCAGACACAGATATACACAAGAAGAGCTTTTGCCCACAATCTACCGAGGACAGAGTTCCTAATGAAGCTGCCAACTGCCCAACTCTGAATGACATTGCCATTGTCGGCCTCTAAGAGGAGGGCACAGATATGTAGGATGATTTTGACTAAGCAGACTCATCACCTTGGACACATGACAAGCTACTAAGTTTTAGTCTGTGTCCTTCATATGTCTTTTTTATATGCTTCTTTTGTAAGGGTCTAATATTGACCCTAATAGAATATGTTGTAAGTTCTATTATTACTTTTTAATGGAACGCGGGGGAAACCACCATAATGACTTCAAAAAAAAAAACAAAAAACGCCCATGTGTGTGATCTCATCATGTTTTTTTCCCTTCTCGTTCGAGCTTGAGCCGCTGCTGGTATTTACCGTTATCTCAGCATCATTCCCTCCACCATCTTGTGAGCTCCATCTTGAATATATGATTATAGCTCTGAAACCAATTGTTGGGAATCAGATCCCTAATCAGTTCTCAAAATACCACAAGAACATCACATCAAAAAAGATAGAAATAGATGACGTACACTAGAACACATAGAATTAACGTGACTCGGTTGACCGAGTTCGAACTATATCCTTAAGGAAATTAGAGAAAGATTTAATATGCAAAATAAAAATAAAGGAAAAGATCTAATTATATCTCTAGCTCTCTAACCCAACATAGCTCGCATCTCTTATACCAAATAAAACCCCACATGAAACAGAACGGATGGGAAATTAAGTTTTGTGGCAGAGAATTATGAAAGAATTTAAGGTTTTGGGAATAAACTGGAGGGTTTGAATCTCACATTCAAACGAATCATACACCTACTCTCTCACGAATCACTTGAAGAAAGATTTAGTAGAACAAAGCACATGTTCTTAATTTCTCAATAATTATTACTTTGATTAAAATTAGAGTTTTACAATAACTATTTAACAAATCCTAGTTGCAACAAAATAAAAACAAATCTAAATAAATCTTTTGAAATCCTAACTAAATTCCTAATCTAATCTTATCCATAATTGTCATGAATCATATCTTTATTTGTCTCTATCATAAGATATCTCATATCACATACAAGAGACACGCACACACCCCCAATCCATTTGGAACTTGGTGTCTAAGCTCTATTGCAGCGGTGATACTATGGGGGAAGGTCCTACAAAAATAGCTCTACCCCAGAATCATAAAAAACTTAATACCGTTTATTTTACTTTTAAAATATAAAAAGAAGAAAAATCAAAAATGAAAAGGTCACCTAGGGAGATCATACACACAATTCATAACAAATACCAATTGAAGTTAAGGAAAAAGAAGAGAGGAGAAATAATGAAGAAAAGGAGAAGAGAGGAGGAAGAGAGAAGAAGAAGAGAGGAGGAAAATAGAAGTGGAAAAGAGGGGTAAAATAGTCAAATATTTAACTGTGTTAGAGAGGGGGACAAAATTGTTGTAACTTATGAGATTTGGGGGGCAAAATACTAAATATGAAGATTTGGGGGGCAAAATCATAATATATAAAGATTTGAGGGACAAACCAGTAAATACCCCATTTTTTTCTTGATGCACATATTTGACTTTCAAATAATTATAAGTTCGCAATATTTTTTGGACTAAGTTATCCTTTAAAATTCTAAATCTCTGAAACTTCTAAAAAATTAAAAATATTATCATCGGTTATCTTCCTCTCCTCTCTCTAAAAATGCTTTTTTGTATTTTTAAATCTTCAAAATAAATGCATAGCCCACAAACTTATTGATTTTTTGACTCTCTAAAATTTTTACGTTCCTGTTCCTCAAAAAGTTCGGAAAAGAGCGACAAATGCTTGGGGGCTTCAGAGGCGGGAGCAACAAAAGCGAGGGCAAACTGATTGTGTTTGAGACAAAGGGAAAACGGTTGTTTTTTTATGCAAGAAGAAAACGACATCAGAGGCATGAGGCAATAAAAGGAGAACGACAGACGTTGGGGGCAATAGAATTGGGAGCCAATAAGAAGCGGAGAAGAGAGAAGAGATCGGTGGTCGAGATTGCTTCCATTAGAAAGGAGAGAGAGGGAGGATAAGAGTCGGGAAAAATTCTGGATGTCTTGAGTAATTAGGGAAGGATTTAGAATTCAAAAGTGGGTGTAGAGGGTAATGTGTGTGTCGTAAAGTAGAGGGTGTGAACAGAATTTTCCAGAATAGAGGGTTCCAGGAAAAAATGAGAAGGATAAACTAGAATTTTGAGGGGATATCTTTAAAAAAAATCTATATTTTTTTAATTCCATATGGAGTGTATATAGTGAGAGGGGTACTTAGAAATTAGGAGGTGCATTCCAACAACAACAACTAAGCCTTTTATCCCAAGATTTTGGGGGTAGGCTACACGAACCGAAAAAGAGAATCATGTCAGATCGATCACTTTGATAGTCCTTCTCCATTCATTTCTATCAAGTAATATCTCCTCATTTAAACCTCTAGAATCCATATCTTTTCGTATCACCTCTATCCATATTTTCTTCGGTCTTCTCTTCGTTTTTTTAACTTGTCATATACTGATAAACTCCTCTCGTCGAACTAGTACATTTGTAAGCCTACGTTGCACATCACCAAACCATCGTAAATAATTTTCTCGCATATTTTAATCGATGAGAGCTACACCTATTTTAGCATGAATATTTCCATTTCTCACTTTATCTCTCCTAGTATTGTCACATATCTGTCGGAGCATGCGCACCTCTATTACACTTATTTTCTGTGAATGGCGTTTCTTTATAGCCCAATATTTTGTACAATATAATAAAGCTGGCCTAATAGCAGTCCTATAAAGTTTTTCCTTTAGTCTTAATGGAATATTATGGTCGCATAAAACTCCCATTGCACCCCTCCATTTTAACCAGCCAGCTCATTTAGAATTAACCAAATGAAAATTAATTGTTTCCCTTCAAAAGCCAACTAAAGCCCTTTTTCCCCTAAAATTTTCCCCCAAATTAAATCTTGAATTTCAATGAATCCCATCACATCTGTTCATAGTACCCTAACCTTCGCTAGATCCTTAACCCATCACATCAAATTTCAACCATAAAGCCACCAAATCTCGTGTTGAATGAAACATAAATTCGCTTGATTCAGTGATGGGTTCTCCACCGTCACTTCCTTTGCTAGCGAAAGTGGTGCCTCTAGTGTGTCAAGCCCGGTTGTATTACCCATCGCGTCTCATTCTATTAAACTCAATTCCTTTTTTCCCAACTTCACATGTGAAGCAAAGCCAAAATGTCATTTTTGATCCATAGTATCGAAAATTATTACCTAGGAGTTTTGGCTATGATTTAAGCCAATAAAAATTGTTAATCCCGAAAATTGTCAACTAATTTACTCAACCAATTCTAAAACCAAACAAGAGTTATGACTCGAATGAGACCCAAATCAAGAAGCAAGAGTAAGGAAAATTATGACCTTGAATTGTCTGTAAATAAATTAGAGTTCATAAAAAATACACACAGATGTAATGAGATTCAACTTGGATAATTTCTGGATCTATATGTAAAATCACTAACTAGGCAATTCCTTCAATTAGTACATCCCGTATTGGTTATATCAAACTCAGGATTTGTGATACAAACATTGATCTAATACAGGATGATTGGTTCTATCTTGTATCTCTATATATATTTCTACATATTGATCGGGTTATAATTCCTAATTCAGTCCTAACACTTACTGGTTTATCTCAAATTTTATAACTGAAAATGAAATTCTAATTTTGAGGTTATTATTTTTCCCCTTTTTCTATATTTATGGTATTTTCTTGTAACTTTTTGAGAAAAATTATGAAAAAGGCGAAAATACCTGGTTTTCGATTTACATATTTGGCTTTTTCTAAATTTATCTTACAAATCTATGTATTTAAAAATTATTTTATGAGCTGCAATGTCTCACTCTATTCTATCTTCAATATTTTTCTGAAATTTTTTTGGGAACATGGAATATTAAGGACCTGAAATCCGAATAAATAATTTATTTTCTCTTTTCATTTTCTCTCCACCAACATCTATTCACCAATTCTTTGTCTTCACTCCTTCCACTGGCCAAAGTAGGCATAAGACTATATTGGACGTTGAAGATGTTAGGAACTTCTCATTTTAGAAGAACTAATTCTATTTACAGTTTAATTAATATGAATTTCAAAAGTATGATTAGAATCATAGTATGAGACATGTTTCAAGAAAATTTGGACTAGTGAACCCACCAGATAGTGGCTCTGGTAGCCAGCTAGAAATTCTCCTAATTTGGACTCCATTGAAACTTGATCATATTTATGATTTGTTTTGTTGTTATTCTGAAAAAAATTTGTTGATTTACATTATGTGCACCATAAAATCGTAAATGATTATCTATTGAGCTATTTCAATAAAGTAGTACAATTTCAACGATTTCCTATTTATAGAAAATGAGAAAATATAATTTCCTCTTTGTTTAAAATTGGACTCTATAATAGTTGTGAAGGACGATCTTACTCTCTGTTGATACTCTGTATAATATTTTTAGTTAGCAGGAGTTTCAGATCACTGATAATGCCAGCACTTGGATGAAAAAAAAAGCTCTCTCTATAATATCGATCTCCGGATCCCTTTTTCTGCTTAAACTTCTATTATTTATAGAGATTTAGAGACTTTTAAGTTGATGTAACTGTTCAATTGTTGGCCTCCATGATCTGAAAACTAATTTCTCGCTTTTTGGTCTGGAGGATTTATATTAAATCTCCAGAATTTATAACTGACGTTATTTAATCCTCTGGATCTTAACTGAAGTGTGAAACGAGAATTTCAAGCTTTAGATTTGCGGAACGGATCTTTAGAGACTTTTGAATTGATGTAACTGTTCAACTGATGGCCTCCACGATTTGAGAATTAATTTTTCGTTTTTTGGGCTGGAGGATTTACATTGAATCTTCAGATTTTACAATTGACATCATTTAATCCTCTGGATCGTAACTGAAAAGTAAAACGTGAATCTCAATCTTTAGATTCACATTTTTTTAAACTACAATCCGAATACGAACCTCAAACTTTAAATTCATGTTCTTTAATACTAATACTGGGATGCGAATCTCGAATTTTTTATTCGCAACTTTGGTGAATAACAACTGGAACGCGGATCTCGAACTTTAGATTCGCGGCTCTTTTGGACTGTAATTAAAATATGAATCTCAGACTTTCGATTCATAGCTTTGTTGTAATAGCATGTTCGTTGTTTGTCTAATATACTTAGGCGCTATTATAAGATTCTGTAGGGCCCACTCTTTTATTATGGCGTCTTTCCCCTTGGAACAAAAGGTTGAAGAATTACTTTCCTACCTTTTCCAAAATTTAACCCCTTGCCTTTGGCTAAGTTATATCTCATTTTTCTCATTAACTTATCAGAATTTTCATTATAATAGAAGAACTCAGGATTCTCTTGTTCTTTCTCAGAATCTAAATGTTTTTGTTTATTCTTATTGTTTGCTTTTCCAAAGATCATGAGTTTTTGATTCTTGTTCTTAGGAGGAACTTCAAAAATAGCTTCATTTGCATCTCTAATGTCATCACTTTGTATATTAAAGGATGATTGAATGGGTACTTGAAATGAAGTTAAAGAATATATATTTTATCTAGGTGATCACTGACCGCATCAGTACTAGTACTTGAGGGTTCAGAATCCACACCAGAAGAATAAGCAAACTTTGTATCTTCATTAATTATCCACTCACCAGTAGAACTAGCGGTGTCATTTATATCAAGACCTTCAAGACTTATTACAATGGGATCTATTTCCTAAATTTCATTATCGGATTCTGAATTTTCGGATCCTGATTCAGTGTCGGCTTCATTGGTGCTATCAGATTCTTCCAAAGCAGGTTGCTTAGCTGCATCAAATGTATCTTGGTATAGCAGCGCGTCAGTAAAATAGTTTTCTACTCCTTTAAAGAGTTGCTTCTCTGCCACCAAGATCTTCACATTTCCATCTTTGTCCACATATTTCATGCATTTATGAAGTGTAGAAGGAATTATAAGGTTGATATGAATCCACGGTTTTCCGAGTAGAAAATTATAAAACGTGTTAGCATCTATTACATAGCATATGACCTCCGTCTTCAAATCTCCATTTGACATTCCAACTTTATTTTGCCAAGTGGCCTGCTACCATTAGCATTGAATCCAAAGATAGCAGTGTTTGTTGAATCTAATCTCTCATTGGGACTCCGAGATATCACAGCATCCTTCTTGGCATAACACTTAGGGCGGATCCAAGTTCAACTTGGATTCAGTCTCTGATGACCCTATGTATCATTTTTAATACAAAGGACGACGATACTTGTTATTCTTGACTTGTATATATTCTGGAGAAAAAGTTATGCAAGGAATCTTCTTAGAAACTTGATGACATGCTGCACAGACTTCTTCCTCCTCAGATGTTTCAGGAATTTGAGTCAAGAACACTTCAGAATTTTGCAGAGTTTCTCTTAAAGTTTCTCTAGTTTGTCTAGAGAGCTTTAAGAGTTCATACAGAGTAATTCTTGAAGGAATATTAGCCAGCTGCGCTAATACATCAAATTTAAAATGTTTCTCAGAACTTTCTGTAGGCTCTTTATCTTTGTTTTTAAAACCTTTGTCAAATTTAAGCTCTTTCGGCTTATTCTTCTCTAAAGACAACTGAGTTTCTGCTATTTGATCATAATTTTTTAAGTATTTTTTATCTGAACGAGTCCCAGAAGGTTTTGGTTGATCTGTGTTAATTGCTAAAGAATCTTTTAGCTCTCCTTCTTTTGAATTTGATAGAGAAGAAATTTTTGCATCATCCTCAGGAATTGCAGTAATAATTTTGGAAGTAAAAAATTTTCCTTCTAATTTTTTTTGTTGAATTTGAAACTCATTGCTCGTCTTCAAAGAGATCTGGATATACCCACATTATCTCTCCTTTTGAGGTTTTAAAAGAATGTAATCCTTTCTTTTGCTGCCGATAAGTATCGTTATTCACAATCCTCATTGTACATTTGGGAATGGATTAAACTTTGTCTTGAACAGTTGATTCTATCCATTCTGGAGCTTTTCCAAATCTGACGGTTATCATGTTCGTGGTTACTCTCTTCTGATCTTCTCGTAGCTTAATGACTTTAGCATCCACCAGAGCCTGAATCTTATCCTTAAGGATATAGCAATTTTAAGCGGGATGATTAATGAAGCTATGGTACACACAATAACTAGGATCATTAACTTTCCTAATTTCTTCAGATTGCTTGGATTTTGATAGGTTCAGTATATTCTTAGTCATGAGTAAATTGAAGATAGTATTAGTATGCTCATCTTTGAAAGAATATTGCTTCGAGGGAACCATGGTTGCGAAGGATTCTTTGGAAAAGGCTTTGCAGAATTTGGTATATCAGTCGCCATTGTCTCTTTCCCGTTGTGTTCCTTAGGTCGAGAAAACAAGTACGATCTAGGATTATTATTCTGTCTTGGTTTCTCTCCTTTTTCTTCTTCTTCAAGCATTTGTGTAATTTCTTCAGTTTCTTCAGCTTATAACGAAAGATCTTTCCAGGTAGAAGACTTTACAGCCCCCATTCTAGCAAGAACTTTGGTGGAGAGATTATACCGACAAGTTCTTACCAAAGTTTTCTCCGGCATCCCATACGAACATCTTAGAGAATCATTTCTAAATTTTTTGATAAAATTTCTAGCTGGTTCTCCTTTCTTTTGCTTTGTGGCCAGGAGTGTTGGCATTGAAACTTCCATATCATATTCATAAAACTTTGTTAGAAAGGATTTTTCAATATCATTCCACGAATTGATGGTTTCTGATTCCAACCTTCGGAACCATTCGAATGCTAGACCTGTTAAGGTACTAACAAAGATTCGTATAATGATCGGGTCATTTGAAGTTAAATGCCCCGTCTGCGATTTGAAATAGTAAAGGTGTTGATATGGCAATCCTTTACCATCAAATGATTTGAACTTCAGTGGTTTGTAATTCTCCGGGAATGGTATACTTTTCCATTCTACCTGATATGGCCTTACAACCCCCAGCTTTTGCAAATCATTCTTGTGCAGTAATCAGTAGATTTTGAAAACTCTCCATCCAAACAGTATTTGCATTTCCTTCCTGATTCGGATTCCCTTCATGGGAGTGCACAAAATGATTGTCTTCTTCTTCACGACGATCCTCATTATTTTCCTTCTTATCCCGAGGAGGAACGCGAGGTGGTTCTTTTATATTCTTCCCTTTATCATTTCTTGGATTGCGTGAAGATTCCCCTTTATCATTTCTTCTTATTTTTTTCAAGTCCAACAAAACGTAAAGTATATCTCTGATTCTATTGATAGTATTTTTGCTGTTATTGGATGGTTTTATCCTCTCATCCATCATCTTCATGAACTCTTCTGGAGTATTCTGCGCCATATACATGGATACAGAATCTTCAAAGAATGAGTCCGATGTCTGAGACTCGGCCACAGCTAAATTTACTGTGTCTTCTTCATCAGAAGAGACTCCAGCCATTTATCTATAGTTTAATGGCGTTGTTACTCCTTTTCTGAGTTGGGTGTTCTAAAAAACACCCCGCATCTCACTGAATACATTCCTCAAACTTGAAGAATGTTCAGAATCGGATGAATCCTTTTTAGCGAACTTCTTTGTTTTATTTTTCTTTTTCTTCCCTAAACTTATTATATTAGATGATACTTCAGGATATTCAGGCTCAAAAAATTCCTGCTTGTTACTTCGTCTCCTTTTTTTATGGCTGAGATGAAAACGTAGTAAGTTGGTTGAAGACTGTTTATTTAGTAGGAGCCACCATTCATTGGCAATGTGATAATACTGCATTGATCAACTGCTTACAATAACAATGAGACTTTTGGGAGTTTTCTCTCTTTTCATTGAGAAATTCTCTGAGATCTCTTATATCGGAGCTCATTGTTTTGACAATGGAGGTATCACTACCTCCAAATGATATCTTTGGAATAGAAGTTCCTATTCCTTTGAAAATTCTAGGAGCAAATTTTACTTTAGTTGTAGTAGTAGATGAATGAACTTCTGGAACTCGAGTTTTGAGGGCTGGTTCTTCTTTAGCAATGCATTTTTTGAGAACCGCGCTTTTCTGTAGAAACGCGAATTTGCAGTTCGCATTTATTTGTAAAAACGCGATCTTGAACATCACGTTTATCTCACAAGGCATGAGAGTGGGCCCCTCGTCTGGTTTGTGGAACGCGAATATAAATTTCGCGTTTGTACTTATAAATAAATTTAGTGGGTGTACGGTGTTTTTTGTAAGAAACACGCATAAAACCATCTGCATCTTGATTTTTCTTTTTGTTGCTGGAACCATTATTTCGTTCTTTGGTTTCCAGACTTGAACTATACGTCTTCATGACTGTGGTTCAGCAGGCTCTTATTGCTTCATGGTTCTACAGAAAGTGCGAGCTCTGCTTCTTCACAAGTTTCTTTTCATCGTGCGGGTGAGAGAAACTTTATTTTCTAAATCATTTTCTTGATGATCAGAAAAAGGTCGTTTCCCCTTGATATCATAGGGGTCCTGATCCATCTTCTCAAGGAGATCTTCATGGATCTTGATTGGAGCAAACCCTGAGTTTTGTGCTAGTGAAGGAGATGATTCTTCTTTAAAACCATAGTGGTCTAAGGAGTCTTTAGATTGAACTCCTGTCTTCGAAATCTCTTTAGAGGTTGAATTGTTAGAAATCTTATGACATCTCCGTAAGGAAGTAGGGCTTCTGGAGCCAGAAGAAATGAATTCTTCATATTTCTCTTAATCGAACTCAATGATGAGTGAGTCGACCATACTGTCAATTGGAACATTATTAGATTGAACTACAACTTTATCATCAGTGATGATAGGTTTTTTCAGCGAAGTCGCCAATTTTCTGTGCACCATAAAATCGTAAATGATTCTCTATTGAGCTATTTCAATAAAGTATTACAATTTTAACGGTTTCTCGTTTACAGAAGATGAGCAAAATATAATTTCCTCTTTGTTTAAAACTGGGCTCTATAGTACGTAGCTGTGAAGGACGATTTTGCTCTCCGTTAACACTCTGTATAATATTTTTAGTTGGCACGAGTTTCAGATCACTGATAACACCAGCACTTGAATAAAAAAAAAGCTCTCTCTATAATATTGATCTCCAAATCCCTCTTTCTGCTTAAACTTATGTTATTTATAGAGATTTGGAGACTTTTGAGTTGACATAACTGTTCGACTGTTAGCCTCCATGATCTAAAAATTAATTTCTCGTCTTTTGGTCTGGAGTATTTGTATTAAATCTTCAGAATTTACAACTGACATCATTTAATCCTCTAGATTGTAACTAAAGTGCGAAATGTGAATCTCAAGCTTTAGATTCACAGAACGGATGTTTAGATGCTTTTGAGTTGATTTAACTGTTCAACTGATAGCCTACACGATTCGAGAATTAATTTTCTGTCTTTTGGCCTGGATGATTTGTTAAATCTCCAGAATTTACAACTGACGTCATTTAATCCTCTAGTTCATAACTAAAAAGTAAAATGTAAATCTCAATTTTTAGATTTGCGTTTTCTTTAAACTGCAATCAGAATACGAATCTCAAACTTTATATTCATGTTCTTGTTTGCAGCAGAATTCTTTGCCTTCCTTCCATTGAAATAACTTGATTTACAATGAAAGTGAACAAAAGAAAGAGAGAACAAACGAGAGGATTTTATATCTCAATCACTCTCTTTTACAATATAAATGTGGGATCTGTGTGGCGATGGGATCTATCGATATAGTTCCTTTGGACGATCTGACGACGAACTTTTCTCTTGACGATGGCGGCCGATTGTAGAACTTATCTCCTCTGGTCTTGATTCGTTCAAGGCTCTATGCGTAACTCGAACTTCTCAAAAACTCCAGAAAAAGACCCCTAGGGCTTCCTCAAAGGGGTATTTATAGCCTTAGGGTTATATGAGAGTTTCTATCTAAATAGAATTTATACTCATCAAGGATTCCAATCAAATATCTTAGTTTTGATTTAAACTTCTTGATTTAGAGTTATGATTGGATTTAATTTGGGTGTTAGGATAAGCCCTAATCATAATCTCAATCAATTTGAGATTCTGGTTATCTGCTCACGCGGAGATAATCTCGCCAAAATGCGGAGTTAAAGAACCAGAACGCGGAGCTATTGATTAGCTCCGCGTTTTTCTCAAACGCGAGGCTAAAATTGCCAGACGCGGAGCTGCGGAGTTAGCTCCGCATTCCGTTGTGGAAAATTCTATTTACTTAGAAATTTTCACTGCCAACAGAATCCCCTCCAAAGTTTTCAAAATGGCTTAGAACATAGCAAATTTTGAAATACTTTGGATATTTAAACTGAAAACGCGGAGTTAGAATACCAAGTCATCTTGCGTTTTGTTCACTTGCGCGGAGCTTAATAGTTTCGTGTTTTAGTGAGTAACTTATCATTAATTGCTCAATAATTACTCAGTAATTACTCCGAACCTTGCGCCGAATACCAAGAGGCGGCTTCTCTCTTTTAAATATAGTCTCTAGATATTCTTCCTCACTTCATTTGAAGAATCCAAGAGTCTGGAGCTCAGGCGACCGGGTGACTCATGCAAACGAGCGGTCATTGATCGAACTTCGTTCGATTTTCCATAGATTTTCATCATTAGGATGTCATCTAAGAAGAGTACGGCATCGCGCGCCTCCTCACCATCGGCTGCCTGCATTAGCAGTGGCGGCAGCGGCCGAAGGAGCGGACACAGCGGCGAACCAATTCATGCCGCGCCCATTGAAGGTAAAAATCTCAACTTTTGGGCTCTTTAGGACAATTTTGGATCGTTTTGGCTCGGTTTTAACCGACCAACCCTTTTTTGCCGGCGAGATCGCCGTTTTCCGACCGTAAGGCTTGGAGAGGAAGGAGAAGACGGAGGAGAACTCTGGTCTTCTTCTTACGCGAAGCTATCGCGTCATCCTCGCTTTTTAAACGCGGGGCTATTTTGATTAGCAGTCGCGTTTCAATGCGAGGCTATCTTGACTAGCAGTCGCGTTTCAACGCGAGGCTATCTTGACTAGCAGTCGCATTTCAACGTGAGGCTATTTTCTCAACTGCGCGCGGAGTTATTCTTTTTTAGCTTCACGTTTTTATACTTAGAAGATTTTTTGAGTTTTGTAAAACTTTTTCTAACTCTTGATTCTTCTTTTGTAGTGAAGTACTTGGACCAGATCCTTTTTGAAAAGGAGTGCATGTGGCTCTACTAATCTGATGACTTGCTGATTTTTCTACCCAGCATGGAGCGTAGCTATCCCCTGATATATCTCCAAAAGCCAGCCATGCTCCGATCTTCATCAGCAAAAGTAACTCTAAGGAAGCCAGAAGCATATGCTTTACAACATAGTTGCATGTTTCAAGCCCTGGCTCCAAAATGATAAACTCTTGAAGGAGTTACAAGAACTCTGTGGCAGCTCATTAAGTTTTCTTGAGAACCATTTCTGTTAGATGACAATCTCTGTCGCTTTCCAAAACGATAGAGATGATCATCTAGGGCCTGTAGCATGTCGAATTTAACTTGTGTATCTTCATTAGGATTCTTGTAGTAGTATCTTTAGATGATCCACTAAGAAGTTTTAAACAGATCATAGTTGATATTTGCAGAGAAGATCTTTCACATGTGAATCAGGGAATTTCAACACTCCGTGGAGGAGACTCGTTGTCGTGTTATTGATGAGTCGATGAATAGGTTGAACCTTTTGGGAGAGCTATAACTCCCTCTTCTTCTGTAACCTTTTGCTTCATGAACAAAGATAATTCTTTTTCTCTTTATCTGTTGGCTTCAAGAATTTTGCTTGCTCAACAAATAGATGGTTCATAGTTTTGGTAAAACAATCCAAAGCTCATCTGCGTAACTTAGACTGTTAGTACCTGAAATGATCGGATAAGGATCATTTAACTTAGACAGAGGCGTATAATTGCATATGTCTTAGTTTGATGGAGGCAGTTCAAGGCTCTAATGCTTAACCTGAACTGCACATACTAAGATAATCGAGTGATGATTATCAGCTTTCGGCAGAGGCACCTAATTGCACATGCCAAGTCGAAACCTCTCATAGAAATGCGTAGCTAAACTGCCAAGTTATCTTCGCGTTCTGCGCGGAGCTAATAGCTTCGCGTTTCGCATCACCTCGCGAAGCTAATAGCTTCGCATTTTGGAGAGCAACTGATCAGTTAGTCGCTCCGATTCTTGCGCCGAATACCAAGAGGCGAGTTTTTTTATTTAAATGGAGTCTCTTCTTTTTCTTCCTTACTTCATTCAAAGGATTTTCAAGAGATTAGAGCTCCAGAACTCCGGTGATCCAGGCGACTCAGGCGACCAAGCAATTTTTGACCCGATTTTCATCGATTTCCTTCAAGATCTCGCAAGCAATGGCACCCAAGACCCGTGCTTCTTCACGCGCAGCCTCGCCGTCGGCGACTGGCGCCAGCAGTGGCGGCAGCGGCCGTGGAAGTGGCCGCAGCGGCAAGCCAGTCCATGCCTCGCCTATTGGCGGTAAAATTCTTCATTTCTTAGACTTTTAGAACTTTTTTAGAAGTGATTTGGCTCGGTTCCAACCGGCCAAACATCTCTTTTACCGGCGAGATCGCCATACTCCGGCCAAATGGCTTGGAGAAGAAGGAAAAGATCTTTGATCTTTCTCCATGCAAAACTATCGCGTTATCTCCGTGTTTTTAAACGCGAAGTTATTTTTGCTAACTATCGCCTTCTGACGCGAGGTTAATATTTTAGCTTAGTTTGTAAACGCATAGTTATCATCCTTAGCTTCGCGTTCGTAAACGCGAAGTTATTTCATTTAACTTCGCGCGGAGTTACCCCTAGCTCCGCGTTTTCATACTTAGAAAAAATTTTTGATTCCTGATTCTTTTCTTGCAGTTGGCTACTCAGTGGATGCACTCTCCCAAGGACATCACTTCGGCTATGGCGGGGGTGCAGACTCAGTCACCCAATTTCGCTTCACCACTGTTCTTGCCGCCTACAAGCCAGGTTTAAGAGAGCGTAGGGAGAAGTTGATCAGATACAGCCCTAATACCGCACGGAAAAACATAACAGATGCTCCCTTTGAAGCCACGAACCGGGAAGCTTTGGAGAAACCGGCGTTCCTCTTTGGAGATGCTATAGCGCACTCGGATGAAATCCTTTTTTGAAGAAAAGAGTAAGTGGCTATATCAGGCTGGGGATCTGCTCATGTCTTTGCCTGACATGGAGCGTAGCTACCCCTTGGTGTACCTCCAGAGGCTTTCTTCCCACTGCGAGTTAGAATTTGAACTAACTCGTGAGTATGATGGTGTTGCGACCGGCAAGTTCGGCGCGAATGGGGCTTTCCAAGACAGTCCCTCTAGATTTATTACGGGGCTCCTCCCAGGCAGAGTCACCAAAGAGTACCCTGTTGGTGAAGTCTCGATTCTTACTAAGACTTTCCTTAGCGAATTCTTGGCCAAAGGTGGACAGTATCCCACCAAAGACTTTAGAATGCCCGAATGGGTCCACTCTTCGGGCAATATGTGGTGGTTTAGACTGGTCAAACATATACTGGACACCCATGAGCAGACCCTAAAGGAAATTAGCTTGTACAAAGCCATTAGAAACGTCCAGTTTGGCTTGCCTCAAAGTTCGTACCACTTGTTCAGCCTGCTGGAGATGTATAACCCCGAAACCGGCACCTTCTTTACACCAGTGGGTGAGCTGGGATTTGCTCTCCACGAGATATTCGAAGTGTTGGGGTTATCAATGGGCGAAGTCCCTTATGAGGAATATATCTCCACTGCTGAAGAATTAGAGATGCTAAAGCGGGGGATGAGCACATCTACCAGACCTAATGGGAAATGATGTGCCATTATCATATTTGCGCCGACCTGGCCAGAGTAAGGAACCAAGGAATTGGCCATAAGAAGTGGACAGACTATCTCTTCATTAATCTGAAAGAAAGTCTCCCTATGGTCCGTGGACGCCCTTCCATTAGTATCGAAAAAGTGAGCGTATCTCCAACTTAGAAGCCACAACATATGCGACCGAATCAAATGAATGAGGATTTAGTCCTGACACGGTCTTTCAGAGCTTCCATTATCAAGTCCAGTCCTGGCATAAATCCAAACTGGTACTTCGATATTTTAACAGTTTGTCACAATCTATATTCAATTACTCTTTCCCAAAACTTCATAGTGTGACACATGAGTTTTATTCTCCAATAGTTAGAACAATTCTGAATGTCGCCCTTGTTCTTATGCAGAGATAGTAGGGTACTCTTTCTCCATTCATTTGGTATTTTCTTAGTTTGTCAAATCTTATTAAAAAGATCTATTTGCCACCTCACACCAATCCCTCACAAGTATCTCCATATCTCTATAGGAATCTCATTTAGACCAATAGTTTTTCTTGATTTCATCCTCTTCAAAACCTCTTTTACTTCAGACTCTTTAATTCTGCGCATAAAACTACGATTCATATCCTCACATTGAGTAGTAAAATCTCCCAAATCTTGAGTAAAAATACCATTATATAATCTATCAAAATAATTTTTCCATCTTCTTTAATCTCTTCATCTCGAATTAAAACCGTCTGATCCTCATTTTTATTACACTTTACAGTACATAAATCTTTATACTCTCTCTCTTATTCGAGCAATTCTATATATTTTTTTCTGCCTCTTTATTATCCAACTTCTCGTACACTTGTTTATATAATTTAGTTTTTGCATTCCGAACAGTTTTCTTAGTCTCATTCTTTGCTAGTTTATACTTCTTAAAACTTAAATCATTATTATTATTATTATTATTTAAATCTCTATAAAAGTTTCGCTTGATTTTAATAGCATTTTTTACCTCTTCATTCTACTATGATGTATTCTTATATGGTGGAGCACCGCTCCTCGACTCACCGAATATATTTTTAGCTATCCTTTTAATGCAGCTACCCATTTTGTTCCATATTATATTAGGATCATCATGGTCCCTCCAATTTACTTCTTATACTACTCTATCTACAATTTTTTTTTATTACCTTTTAATCACCACCAATTAATCTTTCTAACTTTCTGTCTAATCTGAATATTTAAAACTAAGAGTTTATATTGGCTAACTACACTCTTACCTGGTACTATCTTACGATCAATATAAGTAGCTCTATCTATCCTCCTAATTAAAAAGAAATCTATTTGGCTTGCATTCAATCCACTTTTAAAATTAACTAAGTGAGAAACTCTCTTTTTAAACCAAGTATTCGTTAAAATTAAATCATAAGACAAAACAAAATCTAGATTTAAGTTATCTGCTTCATTTCTTTCTTCAAAATCAACTCCTCCATGTACACTATCAAACCCATTACGGCTAGTTTCTATATGCTCATTGAGATCACCACTAATAAATAGCTTTTCTCTAGCAGGTATTTCTTGAACTATCTCATCTAGATGCTCCTAAAATTGATGTTTACTGGATTCATCAAGTCTTACTTGTGGTGCATAGACGCTAATGACATTAAAAATCTCTCCATTTAAAATAAGTTTAACTAATAAAATTCTAGCACTCTTTTTCCTAACCTCCAAAATTCTAGCACTCTTCTTCCTAACCTCCACTAATTCCCAAGTAATTGCTTATCTATAATCACACCTACCTCATTACGATTTTTATCTCTACCCGTATACCAAAGTTTATAACCCAAAACTCTATGACTTTAGTTTTCTCACCTACCCATTTAGTCTCATGTACGCACAAAATATTATCTCTTCTTCTAATCATAGCATCAACTAACTCTGCTAATCTATCTATAAGAAAACCTATATTTCATGATGTCAACTGAAATTTATATTTATGAGCTAATTTCTTTATCCTCATCCGCTCATTAAGATGTGGGAACGCTCTTATATTTGACACCACATCCGGGTACTAACGTGACGCGTCGCTTCTGAGCGACGACCTACCAACCCTCACACATTTGTCACTATACCCGAACTCCGATATAGCGTGCCTAACAAAATTTGTATTTTGGCTCATGTCATAATATGTGAATGTTTTACGTTGGCTGTCACTGGCCTATCACAACCCTCCTTTTTTTATCCTGGTTTGGGATAGGTAGTGCATAGCACTGACAGAGTTTTATAAAATGAATCATATAATTAATAAAAATCTGATTAGAATTAAATTTTATTAAGAATTCCAAATCACTAGGTTGTTAGAAGTATTCTTAAGAACTTATAGCTTTAGTTTTTGGTAAGTTTTATCTGTGTATTATCACTGTCAATAATCTATATGCTTAATTTACAGGGGAATTGAAATAGATTATTTAAAACTTTCTTGGAGAGATAGGTTCATGATCTCGGAATCAGTATTGGCATCAGCTGCTGGTTTTCGATATCATAAGTCAGCAATATTTGCAATACTGGTACCAATGCTATAGGTCTATATCTCATCTGATACCTCAAAATCTGATTTGATCGTGATATATACAGTACCTGCCCCATTGGAAACCTTGCTGGAGAATATGGCAGAAACCCCAAATAGGGGTGCTTCATTTTACGCATTTTTAATTTTTATGTCATAATTAATGTATGGTCTTTTAATTGCTTAGAAATCATGAAGTTAAGAATGACGGAATTTGAACGCGGATGCTTGATTGTATCACACTCAATTCTCATCATTCTTTTGATTTTTGATGTATCAAACTATCTCATCTATCATCTTAAGAATGTGGTTGCACTTGTATATTACTAATTAACCTAAATGGGACGGCTTATCCTACCTAGCCTAATATAGGCACTTCCAACCTAGGGAAAACCTTGGTTTTCTTCAACTCCAGGTTTACAGTTTATCCAGATTTCATCTTTTTCGTTATTTCTTGCTTGTGAAAGTACTATGTTAAAGATAAGAACATAATAACTATGAGAAGAATGAACACTGAAAATGGGACTTTGAAGGGAAGAATATGCTATTGAGACCTTGTCTAATTCTGTACTATTTGTCGTGTTAGTCTTGGAAACTCTTGTCTCGTTGTTGGTGTTTCTTTGGTGTCGCCGTTCATGTGATATTATATCCTTTTCACTCACAATATCACTTGTCTACTTTCTATTAATTGATATATGGTCTGCTGGGTTAATAAATTATCTTGTTTGCTGCTTTTGAATATAATATTATCTAGTACCTTTCCATGTTGCACAGAGACTATATTAGTTCGAGTTTATGAAGAAAGGATGGACCTCTTAAGAGCTGTTATAATAGGACCTGTTGGAACTCCATATCACGATGGTCTCTTTTTCTTCGATTTCCAATTCCCTAGCAATTATCCTCACGTACCTCCAGTATGTGAACCACCCTCAGACTTGGTTTTTTTTTTTTTTTTTTTCTTTCCTTGAGGTTATTTATGATATGTTGACATTTTAGTTTCTATGTTTTCCTACAATTTGGTGCAGAAAGCACATTACCATTCTGGTGGACTTCGGCTCAATCCAAACTTGTATGAATGTGGCAAGGTTTGTCTGAGCCTTTTAGGGACCTGGTCTGGCAAGGGATGTGAGAAGTGGGACCCAAATAAATCAACCATGCTGCAGGTCCTAGTTTCAATCCAGGCTCTTGTTCTGAATGAAAAACCCTATTTCAATGAGCCGGGATATGAGATGACAGCTAATACCAATCATGGAGAAAAGAATGCTTTGGCTTACAATGAGACTGCCTTCCTCTACTCCTGCAAGACAATGATGTATTCTCTTCGGAAACCTCCAAAGGTAAGCACTGTGATACGTAGTTAGGGAATATGGAAGTCTTAGAAGCTACGAGACTTCTTTCAGAAATGTCTCAAGCATCTCAGGTGTGACCTTTCAAGATCTCCATGTTAACAGGAATTTTGTTTCCTTTTGCAGTACTTTGATGACTTTGTTGCTGGACATTTTCGCAAGCGAGGGCATCACATCCTGGTGGCATGCAGAGCGTACTTAGACAGTGCTCAGGTCGGTAGTGATGTTGAGGAATACAGGGGGCAGCAGGATTCTGCTGGTAGTTCCAGAGGTTGCTCACAAGATTTCAAGAGACGACTGAAACAGCTGTTTGAGGATCTTTTGATGGAGTTCACAGTAAAAGGAGCGGATTGTAAGGAATTTCTTAATCAAAAGGTCAAAGTTGGTGATGCTACTGCTCTTCCAAAAGAAGAAGAAGAAGAGAATTGACATGATCTACGTTGTTTGATATTTGAACTAAAATTTTGCTTATAGGAGATCACTTGGCCTGCCGTATGCTATATTGGCCAGTTTGGACAGAACCACTTGTATGGTAAAGTAACTGCCTAACTTGTGCTTGTAAATAGGGCAGAAAATTGTACAGGTAAGTTTGAAGTTTTATTTTATTAATAGGGATATGCTGTAGGAACTGATAACTGGGATTCTTCCTTTTAACTCATTAATAATAGGTCTTCAGATCATTTTGTTGATGGATTTAATGTTTATATCTGCTGTTTTAGGTTGCAAGTAGTTTTGCCTGGAATATCAGTACTGCTCTAATCTTATATTGTTTTTTCTGGTTGGTGCCTTTTTTTTTTTTTTTTTGGGAGAAAGGGTGGGGGTTTCTACCTTGAGTTCCCCAGCCTATTTGTGATAGATTGGACTAAACTTATTTAGTTAAATTTGATTGTGCAGCCTTGCTGCAAACTTCTGTTAGTAGCGTTTACAGGTGACTAAAGAATTCAGATTCATAGATAATTCAGGTAAGATTTTCTTTCCTCAGTAATTGTGCTTCGGCATGAATTTAGTAGATAACAGGTTCATGCTCTTCCATCCCGTCCTGTACTATCATCGTATTTGTTTTGCTGATGAGTTGAATTGTCAGCATATTGATTCTAATACGCTTATTGCTTCTTCTAGTTTCAGTCGGTTAGAATAATAAAGGATTATGTAAAATTTCCATGCAGTGCAATAGATACAATGCCTATTTGAACAAGGACACCTGTTTCGGGTACTAAAAGAACGAATCAATTGATTTAGACAAACATTTGAGCTTAAATGTTACCATACGTGATACAGTAATATCCATTGTCCAAGGATTCGGTGGCCAGATATAATTTCCATACGAAGTTATCGAGCACTAGCTGCTAGAATCTCTAACAAGAGGAACCATCTCATCTCCACCAGCAATTTTGAATTTCTGACGAAGGAGGCAGCTTTCACGTGGAAGAGCTGCACGACAATGAAAATACATGATAGTGTGCGAGAAATCAGGACCATGACGAGTTCTGCATCCACCACATCCACCCTCTGGATCGATTCAATAGATTGTTGTATGTACGTATTCTTGCACGTTGTTGAGATCTCTAAAGGTTCGAAATAAAGCGGATCAGACTTCTCCCTCGTGCTGCTGATTTTTCCTGTTCCTGTAAGGCATTCTCCATGCTCAGGAATTTTAGGAGGTAGTTGGACATCAATGAGGACTTCAGTCTTTCGAGTCATCGGTTTCTGAGGTACTTGGATGCTGACACCCTCTCATACAGAGTCTTCCTGTTTCAGCATCGTATATACCTTCTGCTGAGATGTCTGTGGAGTCTTCCATACATCCACATGATTTGTGCAAGTGTATTATGTAACCCACATTCCAATTCTTCGTTTCTCCAAATATTGACAGATTTACTTCAGGGGTATCAGAAACCGTGTAAGAGTTGCTACAAATGTTCATCTCTCCAAAAGTAAAGAGAGCTGCGAAGCCCACCGTCTTGTCACCTTCGACATTTTCCAGTGCAATATCGAAATGCATATCATTCAACGAGTTTCTGTTAGGATATCTTATGCTGTGCAAACTAGGCACATTGTCCTTCGAACATGAATATTTCGTGACAGCATCCAATTCAGTATCGTACTCGTATCTCCAACCTGAAAGAAGATCTAAACGAGTCCCAAGACTCCGGAATGAAATCATGCGGAAGTAGCCAGGATCGTTCTTGCCCTTGTTGCTCCATATCTTCCCCAGAGCGATGCTCCGGTTCCTCAGAGAGAACACAGAAGGAAACCAGATGCTCATCCTGAAAGAGCAATCGTCAACATACCCGTCTGCAGCAGATTCTTGTGTATCAGTATCCGACAAGCCAGAACACAGAGCTTCTGCTTCTCACCATCCCAAACTCCCTCCGCGACCAAAGATTCCTCTGGTATCAGTATGTGATCATGCCCACCGCCACTGTAAAATCTTATAAACATATGTAGTTCTCCGTTCTCGGAGCACTGAAATCGATTAAATTTCATAAATGTCGAAGAAAATCCAAGATTTTCATCTGAGAAAGGACCAATTTCATACTCCAACCGGAATCGTGTGTGGAATAAGGAAGAGAGATGGGAACAGATATCGACATCAGCGGCAAGTCCAAGCGAGTCTTCAGGAATAGTAACAGTACTGCAAGATTCTCTAGCATGAGCGATCATGGTGTAGCTGTAGTTCAACTGAGCATAAGCTAGTACTGAAATGGGATCAAAGTAATTTGGGTTGCTAACAGAATCCAAGCTCTCAACTGTCCCATTAACAAGACTGGTAGAAATGTCCGAGATTTTCGGGTAATTGAGCTTGAAAACTACAGATTTCACGAGGGCGTTACCTTGGCTTACTCTGATACACAATTATAAGGTACTTTTAAAGTCACCGGGCATAGTTTATGGTTAGAAATTCTAGGGTCTATCTTTGCTCTTTTTATGGAATGGTGGATTAACCCATGAGGCACTGGTGCTTGGATCAGGGCTGGGGGTTTGCAGGACAAAGATGGGGGCAAGCGAGAACTGATCGTTGGCAAAGATGATGAACTCCTGCACACTGACACAAAGACGGTCCCTCGGGCAGATGTTGCAGAAGTCTGCATCCAGGCCCTGAACTACGAGGAAGCAAAGTTCAAAGCTTTCGATCTTGCATCGAAGCCAGAGGGGGTTGGCACACCGACAACAGATTTCAAGTCACTCTTCTCCCAGGTCACTGCTCGTTTCTGAGTAACTCTCAGCATTAGACTTCTAGTAATGAAAGGATGCCTGCTTCACCGATAAATGAATGAATTCAGGCAACTGAGATCAACAATATTTCATACACTAATAAAATTCTTATTGAAAAGCTTGTTATTTTTTTGGCTGATTGCAATGGCGTTATTGGAAATCGTTTTTTAAGTTTCAAGTAATATTGATAATTTGCTAGTCTATTACGATCTTTTCCTCATATATGCATATTGATGAAGCTTGATGCTCCACTTTTTCTTGTGTATCAGAGAGATCATGTCTCTGAAACACCAGCTTTGATTGCTTGTGCAAAGAGTAATATCGACTTTGATTGATCGAAGATTGAACGGGGTCGGGTCCTGGGCTGAATCGGTAATAAGCTTTGATTACCTTTAGCGGAGCAATTGTACAATGGGCCTGGGAGCCCAGCATCAGAGACATTTGGGCCTCCACCAGTTTGAAGAGCCTGGCTGATGGCTGCTCTGTATCGGCCTTTACAAATCCAAATAAGTAATCGAATTTTTTTAGACTGCAGTTGTTACGGAGGGTAATGGGCCTTATTTACAAAGAATTTGTATTTGTGCTCTTTACCCCCTCGCATTCTATTAATTTGAGCATAACACTAATTGAACATAACCAATACATTATACATAGTAATAATAAGATCCCTTACGAGGGAACAATTGATGCTATCATGATCAGCTTTGTAACAAAAGGAGTAAAAAAGTTGATATATATTGTTGAGAGCTCTGCTAAAAGCAAACAATTATTGTTTACAAAATCAAACTAGCCTACTGTAAAGCAGCACAATATATAAAGTCATTTTGATGATCACTAGCTCAAATCACAATAATATCTCATTATTTTCTTGTAAGACTTAAGTTTTTAAGGACAAAACAGTCAACAGCAGTAGTTTGCTCAGCCTCCCTGCATACTACAGACAGCTCAAATTGTTAAGGGACAGCTTCTCTATTTACAAAATATTAGCTTGATGCACATTCTTTATGCTATTAAAAAGAAAAAGAATAAAAAGCCAGTGCACTTTGCATATATATATATTTACAAGGAGAGAGAGAGAGAGAGAGAGAGAGTTTTTTATGATGAGAGTTGGTATTTTTTTTAAAAATCATTGTCATAATTAATCAAATCTGTTTAAGAGATTCGATCCTGTCAATTACCAATAGTAAATTTAATATCCTAACAACAGTCATGTCCTTATTCATATTATATCATTATACTTGACTCGGAGTAGATGGAATTTTTTTTTTTAAGAATGATTATATGCTACTTTTGAGTTCGTTTAGCATTTTTTTTGGGGGGAGAAGTCTCTGCAGAGAGAGATTGAAAAATGTTGGTGATCAGGAAGAAGAGAAGCCAGGCCATTGGAAACTTTTGATTACCTAGAACCCAATATAGAGATTTAAGCATGGGTAGATCGAGAGAGAGAGAGAGAGAGAGAGAGATGGGTTAGTTGACAAATTGCAGATCTGGTGATTGAAGAAGGAAGGTTCCTTTCTCATATTAAATCTTTCTTTTTTGTGAAGGTTCGTAGTCCCCACATGAAGCCTGTCAAGTCCTGTAGCTACCTCCTTATTCAAGATGCCCATATCTTTTAGATGATTTCTCATACTCACATACATCTTCATCTGAATTTTTAATCATTGATCAATTCAACTATATTCAACAAATGAATCATTTTATAATCAGTCTCCTGATTGCCTCTGCAAACGGAATCCTTGACTCTCAACATAGTTTTTGGCCCTTTTACATCTTAGAATACTCAAAATATTTGGAGTGTACAGAAGTGCATTATTATCAAGCTGGCTTCTAAAACTTGCCCATGATCTTAGCAATTTCTCAAAAAGTAATAGTTTTTTAGAATTCATTAGTCGTTCAGTGAAAACTGCGTTCCATCAAACCGTTATAACATGACAAATCAATGGAGTTCATAAACAAGAAGACTTTGTAACGAAACATACCTAATGCTACAAAGGATTAACAAGCACAAAAGAGAAAAACACAGAAAGTAGCCAAAGAGTTTCGAGAAGGGAAGTGTGATCATAAACTTTATGTGATCCCGGCCCAGGGCGAAAGCCCACTAGGTGAATATCAGAAAAGCCAATTTCAAGCACGACCCACAGGTTAGAGAAGCCTACTAGTCCAGAATCTGTCCGAAAGGTAACATAATTATAGATAAACTTGAGCAGTAACTAAATCATAAAAGAAAGCAGATCTAGCCAAGATATGGACCTCCATTTGCATGCATGGAAAGAGAGAATTTTAAGATTTACTACAACTCCATCGACTCAAAGATTCTCTATTATAAATACTCTCCATTCTCCACGAGAAAAGGAGATTGAGAAAAAGAACACTGGACCGATCATTCTTTGCGCTAGACAAACACACACACAAACACAGAGAGAGAGAGAGAGTGCTGAAGAGATTGTATTCTTTTTGCTCTAATAAAAATACTCGCCGAGCGACTATTCACCTTGAGCAGGTAGTTCCAAGATTATCTCGACCGACCATCGTTAAATCATGTTTTCTCATTATTTGATCTTTTCTCTACAAGTCCACTAGGATACTAAATTTATGACGATTATAGTTTGGGAAATTTGGGCGGACAACTTTTTGCACAAAACAGTTGGCAACCTCCATGAGAACATAACCTGCCGTCCATGACAAACGCTCGTTCTACAGGTTTGTAAAACCAATTATCACCCCCAAGGAATCGGGATAAGCGGCAAACGCCATACTGAACCAAATACGGATACTCAATCAATCAAGTCCAGTTGAAAGTACTTGCTAACCAGATAGTAGTGTTAGTCAATATTGTCCATGAGAACTAATCTACTCGAGGCGAATTTCTTATGATGATGTAAATTCAGAAGGTGTTAGGATTTTTTAATCCTATGCATGTGGGAAAATATGTTAAAAATACTAAAAAAGCTAAACAATCTTGAGCATTGTGTAAGATGGCAATCAGTATCAATACATGTGTTCGTATGCGAGTATTTATTAGAGTTACAACTTAAATCTCATAATAGAGTCTACTACAAAGTTGTAGAGTTCAAAATAATCTTTATAACGATACTAAGTTTAGCGAAAATGGAGTTCAGATGAAGATGATATCACTATTTCAAAGAAAAGTAGAATTACTGAAAGGTTGGAAATCTCAGGCCTATCAGTAAATCTAGTGGTAAGACCACCGATAATCTCATTGATGCCTCAATAAAATGAGCCAACCTGATTGAAACCACTGGTAAAGCTAACGGTGGCTCACATAACTAAAGCAGCCTGCACCCAGCATTGGTAAATCCACCAGTGACCCCATCGGTGGCTCAAAATAGTAGGTGTGGATTGGACATTTATTTGAAAATATTAAGATTTCATATTTGTTTTTCACTCATATTTTAGATATTTGAATTGAACTCAAATTTTATTTGATCCTTTGGCTTAGGGATGGTTGGATGAAATTAAAAAGAAGAATTTAAAGTTTATTTGGAGAGAATAATTTATTTGGAGAGAGGAGTTTAATTGGAAAGAAGATTCAACATAGAAGACAACTCTTATAATATGTCTCAAGTGAAGGAACTGAACTAAGATCTCGACAGGATTGTGAGAATCCAAACTTGAGAAGCTTGTATTTTTTAACATCTACAACTTCAACATCTTCACCTCAGTTTCTAAACATCGATTATATGTTTATATGGTAAAATCTTGATGTTTATATTTTTCTCAATGATTTTTGTATCTAAGCTTGAATGGGATACATTACTTGGATAATTGAAAGTTGGGATCCAATTCATGGTTGTTTAATAAGTTAGAAAGGGATACTTTTAGATCATTGATAGCAATTACGCATATCTAACAATTACGCGATAAGTGATTGTGAAAGACAAAATTCAATACAATTCTCCCATAGTTTCTCATCTTGTCTGGATTTTTTATATTAAAATCTTAGTGTACTCTTGATTATCGTGAGATTATTTATGTGCTTGATTAAATGATTGCTTTATTAATTGGTATTTAATTTGTTATCCATTATAGTCTGCACTTTTGCAACTTTTTAATTGACATTAGAGTATTTAATTCTTTCACAATTCGATCTACTTACTAACTTCAAGGAATATTCCTAGAGACCATCGATCTAGTAGTAGACCACCTCCTAGTAGAAGGATATAACTATTCTTGTTGGAAAGCTAAAATGATAGTCTTTATTATGTCCTTACATAGGAAAACATGGGCGTCAATACGTAATTATTGGGAAGCCCACTAGTGAAGATAATAAAGATAAAAATTTAGTCAGCTAAGAAACAAGATTTGACCCAATAGAACTTAAAAATTTTATCCACTATTTTTAATGGGTTGATTCTAGAGAGTTTAGAAGGAATTGAACATGTGGATCTGCTAGAACAGTATGTGATATTTTTAAAATAGTATATGAAGGAACTACTTCTGCTAATGTAACTCCTACACCGCTTAGTGATTTTATGATTTATTAAAAATCAGTTTTCATAATTAAAATTTTTTTATTAAGTGAAAAAGGATAAGAGAAATTTAATTAATGGTTGATTTAAATAGAATACATATGGACTTAAACCATTAACCTTATAATACATACCTAAGCCTAATTAAATAGGTTAGATAAGTGTTTTTGATTAGTAAAATAAATTAGATTATTTAAAAGAGTAATTAACACCTTATCAAATTATTAGATTTGATTTAAATATTCTTACTATAATCATTAGAGACTTTTCTTTTACTAGATAGGGAAATCAAGTCAAATACGTATAATCCCCTACAAAATTGGACATACCCTAACCATAGCCTTCATATATTAAAAAAGAGGAAAAAAAGAGATAAACTAAAGAAATAAGGAGGATCAATATAGAGATTTTAGATCTTGGAGCTTTTTGATATTATATTCTTAGGTTCTTTCATCATTGAAGACCAGGTGAATTTCTGACTTACTTAATTATGCTACCTAGCGTAATTTCTATTTAAATTATTAGTTTTATAATTTTTATTGATAAATCATGTGTTTTTTCTAAATATGCTCTTTCTGGAAAATTAGATGAAAACATGGTCTCGGTAGATTAATGAATCAAAATATGATTTTATATGTTATCTTGCATGGGATGATTATAATACTGAAGAGATATGAATTTTATCCATGAAAAATGAAAAAAAAATTAATGAATAATATTTCCTTAATAGAGGTCTGGAATCTTGGAATTTCAAGATCTACCGATAGGGCTACTAGTAGGTCATGGACTTGACTGTAATAGGATCCATGGCCTACCAATAGGGTTACCAATAGGTCAAAGACTGGAGCATATGTCTTAATACCTACCAGTAATGCTACTATTAGGCCAGAGAACCTAACATTCGAGAGTATCCAGCGGTAGGCCTAACAGTCGACTAGAGTGCATATGCCTTGTACTGAGTATTGAACTCATAATTTTATGATAAATAATTGATTTGTAACTATTATAAAAGAAAATAAGATATTGAAATATTAGAACTATTGACTAAATATAATTTAAATTTTATGTATTTGAAACCCATTGATCAAGTAAAATAATACTATAATAGGACACAGATTGATACTAAAAACTATTAAAGAAAATAATGATGTTAAAGAGCTATTGTATTGTTATTACTAATTGATATCGAATTTGATACAGAATCTTATAACTATCACCATTACATCAACTGTACTAAAACTGAATGAAAGGCTGAAGTGAACAAACAATGGGTTTTGGGAAAAATTATGGGTTGATATAAATTGGTAAATTGAATATAACTATTATTACCACCATTTTCTCGGGTGCAACGGGATAATCTAACTATTATCGTTTTCTTGGGTGCCACATGATATATTTATACATGTGATTGTTATCACTTTTCCATATGTAACAAGGGTGAATTAAGACTTATTAGTTTGCATTATCCTGAAAATTTCAAATATTGTAAATAAAGGACTTTTAACTGAAAGAATAAAGTAAGACATGTCCATTGATGACTGGAATATTTTTATTGATTTATTTATATGAAACTATGATATCTGGTTTCCATTTTGTTTCACTATTATTTTATTGGTCATTTTACTAACAATCTGGATGTGCATGTATAGACCTAGAGGTGGACCCACTAGATGGAGTAGGATCTTGCTTATTTGTAGGAGCAGACGGAACTACAAGATTGATGGTTGATAAATATTTATTCTTATTAGTTGGACTTATTTATAATTTTGTTAAAGATGTAATAAGTGTCATTGTGATTGATTATATTATGAAATCAAAGCTAGCCATGTTATTACACATTCCTAAATAACTCAGCTATCTATATTTTCTGATAGTGTGCTAAAATCTAAAAATTAACCAAAGACTTCAAAAATCAGATTATGGATGTTAATGAGATATTTGATGACTTTTATTGTAAATTTAATGATATTATCAACATATCTCTTAATTTGGGAGAGAAAAAGTCTGACTTCAAAGTTGTTACAAAAGTCCTTAGATTTTTTCCGAAACAGGTTACAACTTAAAGTCACTATAATTAAGGAAAGTAAAGATATAGATAAGCTGGAATTTGATGAACTTGTATGTATTCTACAAACTTATGAAGTCAATCATTTTAAGAATGTTGAAGTTGACACTAAATTTGATAGTGATAGTGAGATTGATCTTGATATGATTAAAAATTTTATTAAGAAATATAAGAAACACTATGATAAAAAAATTTCCAAATAATTCAACATCTTTTGGAAAGAAATCATTTATTTAAATTCTTAAGAAAATAAATCTAATAAAAAAAGATAAAGAATGAAAAACCAAGTGGTGTGCAATGTTATGAATGTCTGGTCATATGGCTTAATAGTGTGCAAACACATTGAAGAGGAAAAAGGGTGAAGCCATGAAAGCTACAGAAGCTAATTTTAATAATTCTGTTGTTGAGCGATCTAATTTTAAAACAAAGAATTTCATTGCTTTTATTGATTCTATTGTCTCTACTTATTCTATTTTTGAGAATATTTCAGAAATTTCAGGTTTAGATGATGAAGAATACAGGTTAGATGAAAATGAAGGCATTCAAGATGCATTATACAATAAGATATATGAAATATCGCTGGCTTAGTGGCTCTGAGCAGCAGAATGTGAAGCTCATAAAAAAAAATCAAAAAGTTGTTTAAAAGTCAAGAAGAAGCAGAGTCCAAATTATCTTTGTATTGCTAATGAAGCCCTATTGCCACAGCGGGTTTCGGTCCACCGAAACGGGTCCAAAACTGACCCAAAACCCATTATGATATATATATATATATATATATATATATATATATATATATATATATATATATATATATATATATATATATATATATATATATATATATATATATATATATATATATATATATATATATATATATATATATATATATATATATATATATATATATATATGGGTGTGTGTGGCTAGGTTTTGGATTAGCCGAAAGAAAAAAAAAACAAAGAGCCAAGGGTTTCTCTTGTGTAGGCCGTGGTGTTCTTTTGTGGCGGCTGCTGCTTTCTCTACTTGTAGCCGAACAAATGCAACCAAAATAATTTGGTGGCTGTCGCGTGAAGCAAAATAATTTTACGTGCCCCAAGATTTTCCTTTTGAGGTGTAACGGCTGCAATTCTTGGCCAAATGTGGTTTTTTTTTTGGTCGAAGGTGTTTTGGCGGCGGCTATAGCACAGGTACAAGATTATTATATTCTTTTTGAGGTGAGGGTTTGATCTTGTATTTTATGTGATCTCATTGATTTCTCTCCTGTGGTTGAGACTAGAATATTGTAATCTCTTTTGATATAGTGGAAGTTTTCGATCGTGTCCCCGTGGACATAGGCATATTGCCAAACCACGTTAAATCTGCGTGTTCTCTGTTTCTGCTATTTTTCTCTTCGGTTAACTATTTGATTCCGTCGGTTGTTGCAATAGTATTATTCCGCTATTTTTGCT
Organism: Dracaena cambodiana; assembly: GCA_036321105.1. Classification (NCBI taxonomy): domain Eukaryota; kingdom Viridiplantae; phylum Streptophyta; class Magnoliopsida; order Asparagales; family Asparagaceae; genus Dracaena; species Dracaena cambodiana. The sequence continues at coordinate 6,974,620 of JAYEPQ010000006.1, read as the reverse complement.
AACATTTTGGAAATCAAGATGAACGAGGAGCTTGGTGTGTATAAATTGAATTTTATGTACATATTAATAATTGAGTTGTCAATTTTTCATATTATATATTACTAAATCAATGATTATGCAATATGATAATTGAAGTTAATGCACATATTAATGTAAAGACTAGATGAGCTAATTAAATTTGAATTATAATAACATAATCTTGCATGTATTTCACTTTGAGTTTCATTTATGACAAAAAGATAGTAAAATGCTATGTAAGTGATAATTAGATAAATGAATGATTCATCATATTTAAATTTCAGTTATGATATTTGAAATTAGTCTTATATATTTGAGTAATAGCATGTTACATTTTCTATAAATTTAATTGATATGAAAGATTGAATATTGTGTAATAAGTTTTAATCTTAATAAAATATTTTAAAAATTTGTATATTCTTCATATCTTAAGTTAAAACTTTTATTATCAATATTTCTCTTATTTATTAAATAAAATGTTAATAAGATACTTTGTGGAGTATTATTGATCAAGAAATTTTTAGTTCGATGCTGCTATTATAGGAAGGATTTAATTTGTTGTACTTGAGATCAAAGATCCACTAACCAATGTTTTAACTTGGATGGTACCAAAGTGTGACAAAATGCAATATATAGAGAATAAAAGAGAAATGATTAATTTCTTGTATCTAACATATTTTCATTAAAAATACTGTTTTTATGTATATGATAATTATAAATTTATTTTTTCATACTTGAATGGTCTCATGAGAGCATACTATTTTTAATCATATATTTTCTAGTCCATATTTAAAAAATTGTCATATCCTAGGAAGAATCAAATTTTAAATTATTTAGCTTGTTTGGTGTCTAAGAAAAGTGGTTTTAGTGGGAAAAACCAAAAGTATAGTTGGTTATATAATTAAGAAACATGTGAAAGTACGAAAATCTTCCATGTATATGCACTTTCCTGGCCAAATAGGTTTGAATAATACTTAATTTGGTAAACTTGCGATTTGATATTGAGTATTTAATCTAACAATAATATTTTTCTAGCATATTAAGAGAAAGTTTCAAAATGCATAAGAAATTGTATTTATATTGTAAACTAGGATAATTATAATTGCAAAGGTAAGAGATTCAGATATACTTAAATATTAAAATGCCAAGGCAAGTCTGAATGGCTTATTATGTAAGCAACTAAATTGCAGCAATGATCCATATTAATTAATCAAATTAGGAATTATTTTTATCTTGATAATGCAACAATATACATATTTCTCTTTGTACATATTATTTTATTAGGCATGTCTTGACAATATTTATGAATATTGACTCCAAGCATACAAAAAATTATTCATTAATTTCATTTTTGAATAAATTTTATATATTATGCTTAAGTTGAGAAAAGGTGTACTAAAATACTATTGAATCATGCATGTACATTGATGCTATTATGAATTATTTTAAGATGATAAATTTTGTATATTTAGTCTTATATATAAAATTTAGAAAGATGATATTCAAGATGTGCTTTCAAGCTTAAATCGCAAAGAAATAAAGGTTAAAGGGGTATATAAAATGTTTGACCCTGGATTATATATCCTTATTGATAAACGGTCTATTTAGAAGGGTAGTTCTAAATACATCAAGTCAGTGTGGTTAAGTCCATATACGGTGGTCATCATCGAAGGGAATCCAACACTCTGATTGATGAGTTGGTCCAATGATAAAGGTTCAATGTGGTAGAAACATGATGGATTAGTGATTCTCTTGGAGCAATAGCCATTGTAATTTTTCTTCTAAATGTACTAAGATGCATTTGCTTGCCCCATCCCTATAATGACAGTGCTCAAATGGTGTGCTTGGTTAGGCTGAGTTTTAGCTCATAATATGTCCAACATATGAATTGTATGAGGTATCAGTCCGATGATAGATATCTTTGGAGGACTTACTTATGTGAGAATAACCGTGAAGACCACAATTGAGAGAATAAGGACTAATTTCTAGAAATTCTCATGAATCGGTATGTGAGTATGGCCATAATGTTTAACCCCATAACACAATATTATGTGTATTTTATGTGAATTTTTGTTAATATCTAGCGAAGATACTTAGTTCAAGATGCACTCCATCAGTTTAAGTCTCTTAGTTTGTGACATGTCACATACTGTAGGTTTAAAGCCTGAAACTATCTACAACAATTGTATATGATGAGATGCTCAAATATATTTCCATCTTTTTTGTATGCTTGTATACTTTCATCATTTTGGGGGGACTATTGGAAAATTATTAACTAAAATAATTAAATTCCATATTATAATTATTCTTATTATTATTATTATTATTATTTTATTATAATAACTGTAACTGTCATTTTAATTATTGAATAATACTATGGATCAAATGGTGGAATTTAATTTTAACTATTATACAAATTAATGGGTTAATTTAAATAATCCATTAATCCTTAAGGCATATCTACTCTTTGTGAATTTTTTTGGGGATAATAAAAAGAAATAACTAGTCCGTTTTCTTCCCAAAAAAGTTTTTCTCTCGTTTCAAGCAAAATTCTTCTTCTATTCTATCAGTCTTTTGAATATGGACATGTCAAAACTAATAACTTATGGTAAGCTCTCTCAAAACTAGTGCATTAGAGGAAACCAGTAGTAAAGGAATTGTACCGTTACTTGATATAATTTCCTTGGCTGACTACACAAGGTCAACATATGTCCTTTAAAATAGTGATTACATATCTTCTATCTTCTCCAAGTCTGGTAATATCTTTCTATTTTTATTATTTTGTTTAATAATTTGTATTGTTAATTCTTTTTAAAAGAAATATTCCAACATCTTGTTGGCAATATAACTTATTGTATCCTTCCATGGAACTTTCATCTTGATACATGAGACCCAATTCGCATTTGTGGGCTTAGTTGCTCAGATATGTGTTAAGCTTATTTGTATATATTGTACCGCTCCGTCTGCATTTTGGCAATCCATTTATCTTAAAAGGTTTGCTGCTAACCGTCACTTTTTCCCGGCATGATTTATGGATAATAATCGATAACATCAATACCGTTATTCCCTTCTGGATGGATACGAATCTGCTACTTCCGCTGTAGTATCATGATGCTCAAGTCTTATATGGATTCAGAGAACTAATTACTAAAAGTTGTTATCATTTCCTTTTCCACAGTTAGTCAAGGGTGTGCTTTCAGTCGCCCTCACTGGAGGAAGAAAAAAAAAAAAAAGGCCTACAATGGACTTTGAAATTTCCATGTAGAAAGATGATGATTCATCTATAACATCGATCATGTCATTTAAGACCTTAGAAACAAATTGAACAGTTAGCAGAGCAAGACCGGAGATGCAAAGATTCGTCTATCATCTTATCTTTTAATGGCATCGATAATTTTGAAGAGTCCAAGTCTTCCCATGGAGTCGTCCACCAATTTCTATCACTAGCATCAGCACTTTACTGTCAGTCTAATTAAAGATCAGAGTTTCACTGAGTATATCAATCTACCTTCACCATTTCTTTTATAATTATTCTTTCTCTCTCTTCTGTTATTTCATTCAGGCTATTTTCATTGACCAAAAAAAAAAAATTTCATAGGTGTCCCATACAAGTAGAGAGGTAACAACTTGGCAATTAGTGGGTCGGATAAATTATGTTATTAAGTCCATTCTGGATGTAAATAGAGTTAATTATGAATGAACAAGTCTAGAGGACAAAGCATAAAATAAGGATTTCTCATAGAATTATGAATAATTAATGGGCACACAATAATTTACTTGTGTCAGGAGTTTAGGGAGAGTATATGTTGCGGTACTCTTTTTGACACTTTTCATTCTTAAAATTTAAATCCTTTTAAGTTTTTCTGCTTGAAAATAAGTTAATTTCACCGTAGAAGTGTTCATCTTCATGCTTGTTTAATTTTTCTTATTTGTTTGCGTAGCTTCTGTGTTTTTGTACTAGTTGCTTGTGAATCTTTTTTTTTTCTTCTTTTTTTTTCCGAAGCTTGTTTGTTAGTTGCATCCTGTACACCTACTGTGAAGGATGAAAGCACTTCTAATAGTAGTTATTACAATTATCATTCAATCTGTACAAAGTCCATAGCAGGGCTCAATGGTTGTATAGATCTAATTTGAGAATTTCTCCACCAGTTTGGCTATATACTTTCGCATGTTCTTATAATAACAATTAAGTCTTCTATCTCAAATATTTGGAGTAGGCTATACGAACTAGAAGATAATCACGCCATATTAATCACATGGATGATCTTCTCAACAAAGTCCTATCTAATAATATGTCTTCATTTAAATATCTAGCATCCATACTTTTTCTATCACCTCCATTCAATTTTTCTTCAATTTTCCCTTTGTTCTTTTAACATGTCCCATGTTAATAAGCATCACTCGTCAAAGCAGTACACTTGTAGGTTTGTGTCACACATGACAAAGCACCATGAGCAATTTTCTCGCATTTTCTCTTCTATAAGATTATGTATAGCTTAACTTGAACATTCTCATTTCTCACATTATCTCTCCTAGTATCATCACACATTCAATGAAATATATACATCTCTGTTATATATATCTTATGTAAATAATGTCTCTTAATAACTCAGTATGGTCTAATAACAGTCCCATAAAAAAATTTCTTAAACCTTAACGAAATATTATGGTTACATAAAATTCCCATTTTACTCTTCCATAACCAGCCAGCTTATATCCTTAGTTAACATCACTATTGATCTCTCCACTATTTTGAATAATAGAGTCCATGTACCTAAGTTGATTACTTATTTGTATCTCTCACTCGCTCAGTATCACAACACTATAGTTTCGAATTATTTATTTACTAAATTTGTAGTTTATATATTTTATTTTGAATCTACTCAATCTAAAACCATTGAGCCCTTTAGGGATGGTGAGTTTTGTACTCGTCACCTTTGGGGATATTTTGTGAGAAATAGGTCTTTTTGGCACAATCAAGAATGTCCAATTTGACCTCCCTTATAGCGTATATCACCTATATAGTATACTTAAGAATTCACACTTGGGTCTTTCTTTACCCCAGTAGGAGAACTCAGCTTTGCTCTCTATGAGATATTCGAGTTTTCATTGCTGCCTATGGGTGAGCTGCGATATGAAGAGTATGTGCCCACCTTGGAAGAGTTGGATCTGCTAAAAGAGCGGAACAGGTCTGCGTATGACAAATATTGGGAAATGTTGTGCCACTTTAGAATTTGTCGTGAAATTTCTCGCACAAGAGGCCGAAGAGTTGGGCAAAAGATGTGAGCCTGCTACTTATTCCGCAATTTGAACCAATCCCAAATCACGGTAACTAGACATGAGGTGCTCAACGATGAAGCCATCCAAGAAAGGATTTTGGATCTGGGAACCGCTTCTCATATTGCTGAATCTGATGAAGACGGATTCAAGCCTGGCATACAGTTCGAAAGCTTTCATTACCATGCCAAGTATTGAATTTCTGCTAGAGGACTTCTTACTGGTTTCTTGTTGTTGTGACTTAAGAGGTGTGTTGTTCCCTCGATTCCGAAGGAGGCCATCGCTGTCGACATGGCGTATCAAGTGGTGCTCCTTGCCCACGGTCGGTCTCTTATACTTCTTTCTGCCATGGTCGGTAATATGTTGACTGGCCTGAGAGAGCTTCATAGAGTTTGTCAGGGCAAAGGCTATTGTCAATGCCGAGGGAGAAATGATATACAAAACTCCAAACCCCTGAGTCGAGCTACCATACACGTATCTGATGGCTTAGCTCGTACTTCACTACCCCAGCTTGATGACAACTCCTACTTTAGAGGATCAAACTGCCCTACCTTACATGCAACATTATGAAAACTCTGACTAGACGAGCTATTATATGTCTCTTGTTCGCAAAGCTCTTTGTCGCGAGAGGTTGACATTCTCGCTCTTCTGCCGGCTTTGATGCTGCCTTCTCCAGCGCCGCCTCATAGTCCGACTACTAGGCTAGCTTCTCTTGGTATTGAAGTTTGCCAAAAAATTATTTTCAGCAATTCTGTTGTAACTTAGCCTCATTTTCTTCTTTTCTTGATATTTCAGGGGCCAGCTTTTCTTGGATACGCTCAGGCTCACGCCCATTGAGCCCATATAAACTTCCATACCCACTAGATTCAAGTTTGTATGGTCCAGCTCGTAGTGGCTATAGCGACATGAGTTCGTATAGCACTGATTACTTTGAGCCTTCTGCCGGCAAGCCTAGCTAATCTCGCCCTGGAAATACCGACCTAGCAGGACAGGGAGGTACCTTTGCTCGAGGTGATGCCATAAGAGGTATTCGCTTAATTATTGATGTGCATCCCCTATCATTTTGTTCTGTCAGCATGCTAGTTTCCTTAAAAGATTCTTTTTTTTTTTTTTTTGCAGATATGGTGGCTATTAGTTTGCCTTCACTGACACCGGCTTCTTCTTCTGAAGTAAGTGATTTGTCAGGGACGCCTCCTATTTTTCTGCCAGCCCCTCCAGCAACTGCAATTATAACTTCATCTATAGTTTCAAATGTTGTTATGGGGGAACGGAACATGGTGGAGCCGCGAGTCGGGGCTGCACATCCTCTCGGATCTCTCGAATCTCCATTCGAGGGTACTTCTGCTGCAGAGAATATTTTGAGAAATAGTCCATCACCCGAGATGGTGCCCGTTGGGACCGACGCTACCACTGCATCTATCATTGACCGCTCTTCTATTGGCATTCTCCAGACCTTGGCCCCGCATTTGACAAAATTTTTGCCTCCATCCTCTGCTCCTCAGTTACCTCCAGTTGTGGCTCCAATTGTTATAGCAGGAGCACCTTCTTCACCTTTAGCATGACTGAACGACTTTATGGAGGATTTCTTGCAACATTTCTCCAATGGATTCCGCTGGTTGTTTAGTCGTTGTGTGTCTTTAATTCTAGCTTGGGAGGACTCCATGACATGGGTCGTCCAATACTGCTGAATTATGCAGAGAATATCGAGAGGATTGGTGGTCATGATTGGGCTTCTTTTTATCAGGCATAGCTACAGATGCTGGACCAACATCTTGAGAACTTGAATAATGGGCGCCAAGCCAATATATTTGTTGTTGTCGACATTGAAATTGCCCAAACTTACGCTAAACTGGACCTTCTCCGAGAAAAGCTTAAGGAGAAAGAAGACGTATGTGCGCGAGAGCTCCAGTACTTAGCCAACGTTCAAAATGGAATTGGTGGCGAGCTTGAGTGAGCCAGGTTTGAGATAAAGGTCACACGGAGTACTATCTCCCGTGCTCGCGAGGCTATTGCCATTGCTATGCGGTTCTCCAAGCCAAAGAGCCGAAGTTGCGAGAGATAATGAAGCATCGTGAGACCCTAACCCACCAGCAGGCACAAGTACTGCAAGAGGTGGCTTTGCGAGGCAAGGCTTTGGAGGATGTCTGCATAAAAGTAGCTCAACGTCTTATTGTTGATAAAGATGAGCTATGTCGTCAAGCCTCTGTCATTGCTGAAGAAGCCCATTCCAAGAACCTGCGAGAAGTAGAAGAGAAATTAAAAATTCTGACAAACTCTTGATATCACCTCTTTGTACCTCTCTTCTCTTTCTTTTCATTTTTTTTTATATATACACTTTGTATTTTTCGCATGTAAAGAAACAATATTACTTTTGCTTCTCAATCTTATTGTGTGATTTTTAATCTTAGCAACATAGGTACAAGGTGATAACATGGGTTGAATATTGTGGGGACCAAATTTGGTGAATGGACTCTCATGTGATGAGTGGACTTTGTTTTGGGGATGGTGGATGGATTCATGGAACATGGAACTTGCTAAGGATGTGGAGGTGTCTTGGCGAGTTAAGCGTTTTGAATATGATGTGACTCGTTTGGGTTGACAAACAGAGCCGATGACTCACCTGATTGACGACAAAACTGGTGAGTGCTTTCGAATTGAGAGGTGACTCGTCTGGCTGATAGATAGAGCCGATGACTCGCCTAGCTGGCAGACAGAGCCGATCACTCGCCTGGCTGATAGATAGAGTCGATAATTATTGGATTGGGATTGAAGAATCATAAGCAGAGGTGTTCAGAAAATATACCAATGTAACTTTGACGGAGGTATATTATTAAGTATATCAAAATTACTTGGCATGTTTAACGGGACAGCTCTCCCCTTTGTCTTTTCGGCATTGGGTTCTTTTTTTAACCTCAGTATGATAAGACTGGTCAAGAATTTTAGCTTCCTCTTGCCCCTTACCTCAAGGGCGCTGGGCTATCCGCATAATCTTTCTTATCCTAATAGGAACATATTTAATAGATTGTTGGAGTGTGACTGGATGAGGATCGAAAAACTATAAGCAGAGGTGTTCAGAAAACATACTGAGGTGACCAGATTTAAATTATGGAGTAGCTCGCCTAGCTGACAGACAGAGCTGGGGACTCGTTTGGCTATTGATAGAAGCGGTGACCGTGTTGGGATCATGGGGTGTATTATTTGTGTAATTGTTCAAATCTTGCATTCAGTGGTAAGATCTTAACATAACAGGTTCGGTTGTTGTTTTTGAGATGAGATGGTTTGAATCTCACTGTTAGAGGTAAGAGTTTAACGTGACAAATTTGTTTGCATTGAGGTGATATAGTTTGAATCCTGCTGTCAGATGTAAGAGTTTAATGTGACAGATTTGTTTGTATTGAGGTGGAATGATTTGAATCTCACTATCAAAGGTAAGAGTTTAATGTGACAGGTTCATGGGATTTTTAGCAAACTCTCAGTTATTAACGGATTTGGCATGGCTTTACCGATCGCCATTTGCATTGTGCTAGCCATGCTATTCCTCTCAGTATGATGAGTTGTTGAGGATTTTGTTTGGCTTTTAAATGTCAAACGTTCTCTCTTCTCTTTACCTTAGTGGCTATGAGTTTATTGTGACAAAGTTTGTCATAAGATTTTTAGCAAACCCTCAACTATCAACGGATTCAAGGTGTCTTTACCAATTGCTATTTACGTTAGATTAGCCATGTTATTCCCCTCAGCATGATTAGTTGTCGAATATTTTATTAATGCTAAATGTTCCCCTTTCCCTTTGCCTTAGTGGCTATGGGTTTATTGCTACCCCAAGTAAAATGGGGTTGTGAGAAATATTTGATTTCTCTTCCCATAACTTTTGATAGCATTAAGCGATTAATTTATTAGCCTTCCCTTCCTTTTTTTTAAGGTGACCATATGTAGTACTTTCTTAAAAATTTGCCATTAACAGGTATTATCATCTTGTCGCCATCTTGATTGATCAGGTGATAGGCTCCGTTTGAGTAAACAGTTTCTATTACAAAAGGTCCTTCCCACTTGGGTTCAAATTTTTCCTTGGTCTTGTAGGTCATGATCACTGGTATTTTGACAACTAAAATTAAGTCTCCTTCTTTGAAAGCTCTTCGTTTACTTTCTTGTTAAACGCCCTCGAGATGCATACTTGGTACAACTCTATTTGTTGCTTGGCATTCAGACGTTTCTCATCAAAGACTTCTAATTCTCGGAGTTATTTTTGATATTTTTCTTTCGTCGCCATCTTGTAGCCCGTGCTACTTGCAGGGACTGGATTTGGATTTTCAGTGGCAACACGGTTTCATAACCATATACCAAAATAAAGGGTGTAGCTTTGGTCGGGGTTCGCACCGTTGAACGATAAGCCTACAACCACTCGCCTAGCTTCTCATTCCAATCGCAGTGACTTGAAAAACAAACTTTGTAGAAGTTCACAATAGTCTTATTGAAAATTTCGGCTAATCCGTTAGCTATCGAATTATAAGGCGTTAAAACTACATTTTGAATTTTGAATCAGCTAATCTTGTTGAAACCATATATATATATATATATATATATATATATATATATATATATATATATATATATATATATATATATATATATATATATATATGAGTTTTAAGTAAGTCATCCGAGACTCGCTTTCAATCACGACCACCATGTTTTTATATGAAAAAGAAACCATAATAAGCAAGACCAGTGACTTGAGAAAAATATATAGGGTGCTTTATAAGTCAAAGTCTTTGCAAGGAGTTATCCATTAATTTCTTCCACGAACATCAAGACAGTAGGTAAATCTTGCTCGAGTCTGAATTTTTCTCCAAGTAATACAATATATCTTTATTCCATACGTTAATTTTTTTTTTTTTCTTTAACAAAAGTTCATATCGGTATCTTTCTGATTGGACTATAGCTATAGTTTTTCAATTTAGATTAGAAACTGATATTACTCAATTTTCATACTAAATATGATTGTCATGTTGAGCCTTTCATCCGTCAGCTTGAAGTCTTTTAAGTCTCCTTAAAAAAATGCGAAAATGCTTCCCAGAAGTCTTTGCGCCCAGCACACCGTAGAAGACTTTTTCTTTGATAGCAATAGACACCGAGTGAAGAAAATTATTCCCCCAATAATTTTCCAGAGTTGACTCAGTGGAGCCTCTACAAGTGCCAGAGGAAGCAAACCAAGCCTCCTCACAAAATCAATCAGATAGAATGGCATATCCAACCTTTGCCCTCAACAAACCCTGTGCCAATGCTTTTTGTTTGCTCCTCTCACTCACCACCCTCTTCTGCTCTTGCATCCTCTCCCATGCCAAAATCTCCTATGAAAAACATTGCGGCTCTGTCGTACCACAGGCAAAATTTTCTGGTCTCGACACAAGCAACAGTGTTTCCTTCTCCGGAGGCTACTTCTCTAGTGGAGACAAGATCCTCCGCTCCGATTCCTTCACTTCTTCTGAAGCGTCAGTAGTACTCACTGGATCATTCAGTTTCTACACCAACTACATCTACCGTACCCAGCAGCCCGAGCTTCTTCACCTCACTGGCCACCTCAGTATCCAACAGAAATCTGCAGTGCCAATCAGCTCACCTCGCGGTCACAGGATCTGGCAGCGCGAGTTCTTTAACGACGGTGTCACGGTTTCCTTTGATTTGACTGGCTTCTGGTCCACATCTAGTGGGGAGCTCTGCATGGTTGGCACTGGCTCTACTTGGCCTGCAACCGGTACCTCTCTAAAGCACACTGCTGTATTTAATCTGAATTATCCAAAGTATTCAAATATTTCCACTAGTATCGTTAGCGGGACGCTACGGATCTTAGATACTTCCGATAGCCCTGCTTCCTTTGATATGATTTCAGTTATAGGATATGCTCAGAACAATTATAGCTATACTAAGATCCCCAAGGTTAGAGAAACTTGTTCCCGTGTGAAGTTTCCAAGAGAATTGCTAGGCTTTGACACCACCGCTGCCCCATATAACCTTCAGGGGTTAATATGGGGAAGGTTCCAATTAGAGTATGGGAGAGATTGCTCTAGTGCAATTTGTGGTCCATTCTCCTTTGAGAAGAGTCTTGAGTTTTTGCCCACTTTCATGTCCTTGTATAAGATTCAAATTTCTGATAGCGGGATGCTACATATGTACATAGGTTTTAGCAATAGCAATGGTTATGATAGCGACGGTGTCATAATTCCGGGGAAGTCTTTTGTCGGTGAGGGGTACTGGGATCAGGAGAGGAAGCTCCTCTGTCTACTGGCTTGCCCCGTTCTGGGGGCAGGGGACCACTCAAAAGGTCCCTCGGTTGGTGAGTGCAGTATCGGGTTGAGCATCTGGTTTCCTGCGGTCTTTACAATTAGAGACAGGAGTAGTGCCGTGGGTCGTATCTGGAGTGTCAAGGTAAAGAGTGATCCTGGATATTTCAGTGCAATTCCATTCCGTAGCTCAGTCCCCATGGATATCCTTCCTGGTGCAAAGTATAATTATACTGTCGTGGATTCCTTGAGGAAGACCTGCAAGGCTGCCAACGGTAACAAGTCGTCAAATGGAAGGTATCCGGATGGGAACTCCATCGAAGACTTGAAATTTGATTTCTATGCAGGAGATGGTAACAAACGGGGTTATGGTTCTCCTCTGTCATTTGGAGAGAACTTTTACGGTAATTCATTTTCCAGAATTTCTTCTGAGGTTTCATTCTCAACATCGACAGACGAGAATGATAACATAGCCCTTTGGAATGTCAGCTACATAATAAGAATTCATTATTACAATTCGTCTCTGAACGCGAGCTTAAATTCGGATATCGCCGCAGAAGGAGTCTACAATGCTAGAACTGGAACCTTATGCATGGCCGGGTGCATGACTCCGAGTTACTCGGAGAGTTCTGCCAAGGGAAAAACTGAAAATTTCGAAGACTGCCAGATTCAAATTGATATCCAGTTTTCTCCTCTAGATGATCTGGATGGCGGAAAATATGCCAATGGCAATATCAGTCGCCGCAAGCATCTTAATGGGACTATACGGAGCACAAGAAAACAGTCCGATCCTCTCTACTTCGATCCATTGGAGCTCACATCTTATACTGTGTATGCTACAGAAGCTCGTGAAGCGATCTGGAGAATGGACATGGAAATAACTATGGTTGTGATTTCTCTCACTCTCTCATGCATTTTCATCGTGTTGCAGATCTTCCATGTCAGAAAGCACCAGGACGCAATCCCTTCTGTGTCCATCACTATGCTGGCTATTCTGACGCTCGGCCACATGGTCCCGCTAGTGCTGAACTTTGAAGCCCTGTTTATGTGGAACAAGAGGAGTGTTATGTTGTGGAGTAGCGGGTGGGTGGAGGTGAATGAGGTCATAGTGAGGGTCATGACCATGATAGCCTTCTTGCTGCAGTTTCGCCTTCTTCAACTGGCTTGGACTTCTAGATCTTCAAAAGATGGACGAAAGGGCCTGTGGGGTTTTGAGATGAAAGCTCTCGGATTCTGCGTTCTGTTGTATCTTTCTGGTGCAGTAGT